>CM062295.1:609680799-612080799 GCA_031216915.1 Pictodentalium vernedei
GATATAGCTGTAGATGCTGAAAGTGACCTTAAATATCAATAATTAATTTATTCTCTATCATTCTGTCTATTTGTGAATGTGTGGGATTTGTCAACAAACGAGGGTAAGCTTCCTACTCCATTATTTCACAATTTTTCCAACATATCTGTTTCAGATACAATGAAATACATGTAATATGAGTTACTGTCACACACAAATTAGTTGTTTGATATGGTTTAAACCATCTAGAGAGCTCGTATACACAGTGATGGGTACAGTTCAAGTCAAAATGAGTTCATTAAAGGGATGTTGAACAGCTTGTTAATATTTCTTGCATTACCTTACTACTTTGCTATTTATTGACAGGAGGATTTCACAGAGGGTTTCCCTGACGGTATTTATTTATGGGTGTTTACGGTCACATACTTATCCACAATGGCTAATCGTAACCGTGACAATTTTATGGGTGGGGGAAGTCAGAGGACCCAGAGAGAACCACCGAGCATCGATGAGCAACTGTCAGCTCAACATTCTAATTATGTTCAAGCTCCGTTGAAGCAGGGTACCAGCAGTTGAAAACATGTGCACCATTGACATGCAGTACGCCTTAGTACATGGCATCATCGTGCCCCCATGTTGGCAACCGGGATAAAATGCCTTGCCCAAGGACATTACGTGGGTCGTCCCTGATAGGGATCAAACTCGGGACCTCTATCATAGAAGTCAAACAGTCTACCACTGAGAAAATGTGCTTTCTTTCCTGGCGGTATTCATATTTGTACGGCCAAACTGGTGTTGGATAACACAGAACACCAAAACATATAACACAAAATTTGTTCCCCATTGATGTTTGAAAGCAGTTATGGAAAGCTCAAAGAGCTCTTTCATTTTTGTTTTTGGACAAGTCAGTATTCACTCAAAGTCATTTTTTGCAGACAGTGCTATTTTTAAATGGCCAAAGCACATGTTTCATTAAGTCCCAGAACATAACTAAAGCCGGATTTATTGATTAAACATCTCTGCATATAGCAAAGCAAAGAAGTGTCTCAAATTAACCCATTCCAAAATGATAGTAGAGAGTAACCAAAGTTGGATAATTTGGGTATTTCCAAATGGTACACTTATTCTCACTCTCATTGTGCTTGAGGGTTAAATCTGAGATTGAAAAGGTATACCAATCTTACTCAGGGAAGGCGAGTACAGAAAAGTACGAAATTAATCAGAAAATGAATTTTGTCTGACGGTACTAATATTTGTATGAGTAAAACTGGTACTGGATTTATTTATTAGGTTTTAACGACACATTAACAGCCAAGGTCATATTATATCGGTGACAGTTGTATGGGTGGAGGAAGCCGGAGTACGCAGAGAGAACCACCGAGCAATGACGAGCAGCTGCCAGCTCCCCAACATAGTGCCTCCGCACTGTAGCATAGGCAGTGTTATAATTGGTTGAAGACATGCGCACCATCAACGTGCAGTATGCCTTAGTACACGGCATCATGGTGCCCCCATGCGGACAGTCGGGGTGAAGTGATTGGGACATAATTGGAATATATCAGACAGATACAATGTCGGATATATTCCAAATATGTCCCGATCATGCAAGGCAGCAACTTGAAATTCTCAGAATGTTTCCTACTGTCCCTGCCCGACAGTTTAGTATCTTTCTTTGTCAAGTGCCGAGACCGTGTGGAAATACCGTGGATCAGGTGGAAACCGAGGGGACGATTCGTCCCTACTTTATTCTCAATTCAACGACTTTTCCATTCATTATTTACCTGTCACCGGCTGAGTTAGGTATTATATTTGTCTATTTGATGAACTTTTCAACCTTAACTATTTGCGGCTTCATGTAGCACCACTGAAAGGCCACTGCACGATTACCAATATATTCAGGGATTGATTTTACGAAAATAACAATTATTCCGACTGTACTCACATGGGAACTCCTAAATATGCCAAGGGTTAAACTTTTGATAATGACGTATAAAACAGAAGTTGTCATGCTATGCTTGCTGCATGCAGGCATAGAAAACATTCAGCGCTCAATGAATTGGGAGTGGAGTAAATTGTCACGTAAACCTACGAAATTCTGAAAAAATGAGTTTTTTTCGACGCCATCTACCATTATACATCTGAGACAGAGATTGCGTTAAACTTTACAGCAACCTTATAACAGAAAATATTCTTGGAATTGAACTGTGAATCCGAATTTCGAAAGCATTTTCGGATATTCTATTCCAAACTACCACTGCACGCTTATCAATATTCAGTGATTTTATGAAAATTAAAATTATTCCGACCATACCCATATAGGCAGTCTTGAATCTGCCAAAGGTTAAACTTTTAATAATGACATATAAAACAAAAGTTGTCATACTATGACTGCTGCATACAGCCATAGAAAACATTCAGCTCTCAATCAATTAGGAATGGAATAAATCGTCACTTAAACTTACCAAATTCTGAAAATGAGAGTTTTTTGGACTCTACCTATCTTTATGCAAACAGAACGAGCATAGTGTTAAGCTTTACAACCAAACTTACAACAGCAAATATGCTTGGTAGGCAATTGTAAATACGAACATGTAAATCATTTTTTGTTATTCCTTTCGAAAATGGAAGAAAAGTGAGCTCCAAATTAGCCAATTTTATGAAGAATTTTAGGGCACTCAAATTCAAGGCCCGAAAACTGGGTGAAGTTTAAAACTTTGAATAAAATATATAACAGCAAAATTGTTCTTGTAGGAAGGCCCAATCCTCTCATGGAAACGGTTTTTGAGACAATATGGCTCCAGTGCTGAGAAAGTGCATGTAAACGTTGGCGGAAATAACAATTATTCTGACAGTACCCTTATGGGAAGTCTCTAGTCTGCCAATGGTTAAACTTTTAATAATAACATATAGAACAAAATTTGTCATACTTTGACTGCTGCAAGCAGCTATAGAAAACATTCAGAGCTCAAGCAATTAAAAATGGAGTAAATCGCCACCTAAATTTATCTAATAATGAAAAAATTGGAATTTGTTTGGACGGCACCTACTTTTATACAACCAGAATGGGATAGGGTTAAAATGTACAACCAAACTAACAACAACAGGTATGCTCAATAGTCAATTGTGAATACGTACATGAAAAGTGTTTGAAATTAACCCTTTCCAAAATGATAGAAAAGGCAACAAAAATGGCTAATTTTGGCATTTTCAAACGGTACTCTTATTCTCGCCCTCATTGAGCTAGAGGGTTAAATCTGAGATTAAGAAGTAAACAGTAACTTTCTTCCACAATCATTGTTGCATCTAGCCATACCAAAATAATTATTACAACTACCTTGTAATTAGAAAAATTTGCTCTTGAAGTTGGCGAAAATAACAAATATTCCGACAGTACCCTTATGGGAAGTCTCAAATCTTCCAAGGGTTAAACTTTTAATAATAACATATAGAACAAAATTTGTCATACTTTGACTGCAGCAAGCAGCTATAAAAAACATTCAGAGCTCAAGCAAATAAAAATGGAGTAAATCGTCACCTAAACTTACCAAATACTGAAAAAATTGGAGTTTTTGTGGACGGTACCTACTTTTATTCAACCCGAATGGGATAGGGTTAAACTTTACAACCAAACTTACAACAGCAAATATGGTCGGTAGTCAATTGTGAATACGTACACAAAAAGTGTTTGAAATTTACCCTTTTCCAAAATGATGGAAAAAGCAACCAAAGTTGGCTAATTTTGGCATTTTCAAACGGTACTCTTATTCTCACCCTCATTGTGCTTAAGGGTTAAATCTGAGATTAAAAAGTAAACAGTAACTTTCTTCCGCAATCACTGTTGCATCTATCCAAACCAAAATAATTGTTACAACAACCTTGTTATTAGAGAAATTTGCCCTTGAAGTTGGTCAATTTTGAAGAAAAATTCTATATTCATGTCATTTTTGGCCAGTGGGGGTTAAAGTTGAAAGATCTGAGTGGTGATTGTGGTGTATCATATTATGCTCTAAATGTGTGGGAAATAAGAGCTAAATAACTGTAAACAATTTTGAGACATTCGAAAAATGGTGAAATTTTGAAGGTTTTGGCAGAATATTTTGAAAACACGCATTTTCACAGATATGACGATACCACATTTCACTAGATTTTATGACATTACATAAGTGTGCCAAATTTGGTCAAAATCGTACAGCTTGTTTTTGAGCAGTTCAACAGACAAAATTCAGGAAGGAAAAAATAGAGAAGAAAAATTTTGAAAAAGAAGAATAACAATAGTCTTTCCCAAACTGGGTTTGGGAAAGCCTAATAATATGGGGGCTATATAACAATTGGTTGAAGACATGCATACCATCGACGTGCAGTACGCCTTAGTACACGGCGCCATCGTGCCCCCATGTGGGCAATCGGGGTTAAGCGCCTTGCCCAAGGACACAACGCGGGAGTCCGAATCGATCGCTCAGACAGTCACCCATCCAATGACTAACCGGACTCGACGTTGTTTAACTTCGGGGATCTGACGAGAACCTACAGACTGAATAATTTTACTTCAAAGATAGTATGAAGCATATCTGCTGAGTATGAAGTTTTTACGTTGCAGCACATGTACTTCTGACTTAAGCCCAAATTTGGGCATTCAGCTCTTCACCAGTTAAAATGCCTTTTGCCACTTAGAGCACTGAATGAATAAGAAGAATTATTGAGTATCTGCCAAACAGGCAGCCAAGACTGTCCCGGTGATTTGCCTATTGTAACCAAGACCTCCTGAAGATGACATGGTCAGGGCACATGCTCTGAGATTGCAAATGCCTGAAGTAGGCCTTTCAAGCAGGCCTAGAAATAAGCAGTCTGACATTTGCAGAATGAGGTTCCCAGAGGGTGAATTTGATGATGCAATCCCATGCTGTGGGCCAATTTATCCTCTGGGTACCTTTTTCTGTTTAGTTTTGAAACCCTGATTCAGATTGAGGTTCACAGAGGGTAAATTTAGTGATGCTACCCTGCTGTGCAGGGTAGCATCACTAAATTCATCCTCTGGGGACCTCATTTTGCAGATGATAGTCTGCTTATTTTCGGGCTTGCTTTCAAGGTTAAGGTGCGATAGAACAAGCCACAAAGTTACTGTATATATGATTTTCGTAAAAAAATGCCAGTGTTGAGCTCATTGGTAGTGGTATTTGTAGTGCTTTAGTAGAATGATACAAGAAAAACTTATTCTGTATTTTTCTGGTATGAATTCCCCTTTGGTACTATCAGCAAATCTCAGTCAAGTCCAATACAGCATACCAAACCGATACCGACATATACCACCTTAAAAATACCAAAACCTGATACAGAACTCAAAATTTGAATACCGCCCATCTCTGCATGCCTCATCAAGTCATGGAAATCAATAATTACAAAAGTGACATACCAGAATGTCAGTTGTTTCTGCTACATTCAGTGTGTTAACACAGCATTGTCGTGAGCTACAGCTCATTTTTGTTTGAGTTGTGTTAACAACTAAGAGCTATGGTGTGCGTCTGGGTGGGCTTGCACTGTTCGGGTATCCTCGAACTGTTAGCGCAATAACTTGAACAAACATTCTCTGATTTGACTAATATTTGCCATGCAGGTTTTTTGCAAGAATATCTCATGCCAGTTCCAAAACTGTCCTGGCCCGATTTATTGTTGCAGAGTTATGGGCCATAATTAGTAAATCTTTACGAATTTTGAGCTTGTTAGCTCATTAACTTGAACAAATGTTCTCCAGTTTGATTAATATTTGCCGTACAGGTCTTGCAAGAATATCTCATGCTTGTTCCAAAACTGTCCTGGCCCGATTTAGTGTTACAGAGTTATGGACCTTAATTAGTAAATTTTTACGAATTTTGAGCTTGTTAGCACAGTAACTTGAACAAATGTTCTCCGACAAATCATCCCCGTACGAAACTCGATTTAGGAAAAAACGCCTGTGTCAAGGTGATTTTAAGAGGAACTGCCCTGGCACCATCTCCAAGTACTGTCAGTGGTGGGTCTCGAAAATTATTTTTAAAGAATTTCAAGCTTATTGGACAGGTGGGGGGAGGGGGGGCTGCACTTTGGGGTTAAGATCTCCATTAAAAAAAAACTTGGGAAAACTACCCTACCCTCCACACAAAATAAACAAAGTAGAATGCTTAAATGTAGGCAACAGACATATCGCGAATTGGTGGGGGGGGGGGGGGGGGGGGGGGTATTCACATAGATACAGTTAAAATTAGAAGTCCTGCCACGATTTGTGTGCTTATCTAGGCTTACTTGCACGTAGGAATTGCGCGCAGTTGCCATATCGAATGGCATCCAAAGCACGGCAGGTTTTCCTTGTTACTCATAGCAAACACATGCAATGTTTCTTCCAGTGGACCTCCGAGTTATCCGGAGGTCCATTGGCTGAAACATTGCTTGTGCACAGGCCATATGTACAGAATTTGATAGCCTTACTATCGTCATAACACGTTGATTAACGTCCAGATCGACATGCTATTTGTGGGCTTGTCATGACAGGACTTCTAGTTTTAACTGTATCTCATCTAATATCATCAAGGGTGGCTGTACCATAACAAAAATGGTTTTGAAAAGTGCTTCTAAGTTTGGAAGTGGCAGGGGTATACAGGATTCGCCTTATCTGTCCGTGCATCCATCCATCTGCCCGTCCATCCATCCATCCGTCCATCCGTTTGTCCGTCCATCTGTCCATCCATCCATCCATCCATCTATCCATCCATCCATATCCATCCATCCATCCATCCAAACCGTCCCGAAATTCAATCATGAATAACTTGTCAGGTACTTGGTTGAGTGACTTGATATATGGCATGCATGTGCATCCATAGTGAAATGCAGGTGATTTTATTGCCAGAGTCATTGCCCTTTATGGACTTAGAATTTGTCTGTCTTGAAATTAATTCATGAATAACTTGTAGGAGTTATTGCATTTTATGGACTTTGATTTTGTCCGTCCCAGAATTCAATCATGAATAACTTGTTTAATTAAGGATACCTTCATGGTGTAATCAACTCCTCCCACAATTTCTAATGTAGAGAGTTGAAACTTTAGGATATGGTTACACATGTCTTGCAGATGTGCAACACATATAAAGTTTGCAGGAAAATATGTTTTTCACAGAATTAGAGGCAAGGGTACCTTTTTGTGTCACCCTATGGTGACACTTAATAGTTCTTATGATATGTGCCCAATGGTCTGTAATCTGTCACAGGCCTGTCATCTGTCTGTCATCTGTCATCCTTAGCATCACCCAGTAATAAATGTTTAATTTCTGTAATGCCATCCATGGTATTGCAGATGGGGGTGTATGCCACCCTTGACTTTGCTCTAGTTATTTTTCTTGTTCTTTCCAGATTTTGACCCATTTTTAGCTTAACTTGACATAGTCAAGATAAGCTATTGCCATCACGCGTGCGGAAGTCTGTTAGTCTGTGAGTCTGTTAGTCTGTGAGTCTGTCAGTCTGTGAGTCTGTTAGTCTGTGAGTCTGTGACGTCTGTTCACATTTTCCTTTAGCACGGGCTACACCCCGCAGTTCTTGTCTGATCGTCACGAAATTTTATATGCAGATTTGGGGTCATGTCAGGATGAGAACGTCCCCTTTTGGTCGCAATCGGGCAACCGGTATGGCTGCCTGAGCCCCAAACCCGAAAACCATTAGCACAGTCTACAGGTCGTATTTATGAAGGGATTTCATTGTAACTTGGTAGGATGCCTCTGTATAATGCCTAGATGAGAACGTCCCCTTTTGGGCTTGATCTATCAACCGTGATGGCTGCCCAAGCCCGAAACCCAAAAACTTTTAGCACAGACTGCAGGTCATGTTTAATGTGGAGGGATTTCATTGTAACGTGGTAGGGTGACTCCTTATGATGTCTAGAAGAGAATTTCCCCATTTGGGCATGATCTGCCAACCGTGACGACTGCCCGAGCCCAAAACCCGAAAACCTTTAGCACAGTCTACAGGTCATATTTATTGATGAATTTCATTGTAACTTGATGGGTTGACTTCATACAATGTCTAGATGAGAAAGTCCCCTTTTGGACTTGATTGGGCAACTGTGACGGCTACAGGGGCCTGAAGCCCGAAAACCTTTAGCACAGTCTAGAGGTCATATTTATGAAGGGATTTCATTGTAACTTGGTAGGATGACTCCAAATAATGTCTAGATGAGAACGTCCCATTTTGATCGCGATCATGCAGCCTTAATGGGTGCCCGAGCCCAAAAACCTTTAGCATAGGCAAAAGGTCATATTTATGGAAGGATTTCATCGTAACCTGTTAGGTTGACTCCATATAATGCCTAGATGATGAAATCCCCTTTTGGTTGTGATTGGTCAGTTGTGATGGCTACAAGTGCCCGAAGCCCGAAAACCTTGAGCACAGTCCACAGGTCATATTTATGAAGGGATTTCATTGTAACTTCTTAGGATCACTCCAGATGATGCTCAGATGAGATTGTCCCCTTTGGTTGCAATCACTCAACCATGATGGCTGTCCGAGCCCGAAGCCCGAAAACCTTTAGCACAGTCCACAGGTCATATTTATGAAGGGATTTCATTGTAACTTCTTAGGATCACTCCAGATGATGCCCAGATGAGATTGTCCCCTATGGTTGCGATCATTCAACCATGATGGCTGCCCAAGCCTGAAGCCCGAAAACCTTTAGCACAGTCTACAGGTCATATTTATTAAGGGATTTCATTGTAACCTGGTAGGTTAACTTCATATAATGTCTAGATGAGAACGTCCCCTTTTGGACATGATTGGGCTACTGTGGTGGCTAAAGGTGCCCGAAGCCCGAAAACCTTTAGCACAGTCTACAGGTCATATTTATGAGGGGATTTCAATATAACTTGTTAGGATGACTCCAAATAATGTCTAGATGAAAACGTCCCATTTTGATCACGATCATGCAGCCTTAATGGGTGCCCAAGCCCAAAAACCTTTAGCATAGGCAAAAGGTCATATTTATGGAAGGATTTCATTGTAACCTGTTAGGTTGACTCCATATAATGCCTAGATGATGAAATCCCCTTTTGGTCGTGATTGGTCAGTTGTGATGGCTACAAGTGCCCGAAGCCCGAAAACCTTGAGCACAGTCCACAGGTCATATTTATGAAGGGATTTCATTGTAACTTCTTAGGATCACTCCAGATGGTGCCCAGATGAGATTGTCCCCTATGGTTGCGATCATTCAACCATGATGGCTGCCCGAGCCCAAAGCCCAAAAACCTTTAGCACAGTCTATAGGTCATATTTATGAAGGGATTGCATTGTAACTTCTTAGGATCACTCCAGATGATGCCCAGATGAGATTGTCCCCTATGGTTGCGATCATTCAACCATGATGGCTGCCCAAGCCCAAAGCCCGAAAACCTTTAGCACAGTCTACAGGTCATATTTATTAAGGGATTTCATTGTAACTTGGTAGGTTAACTTCATATAATGTCTAGATGAGAACGTCCCCTTTTGGACATGTTTGGGCAACTGTGGCGGCTAAAGGTGCCTGAAGCCCAAAAACCTTTAGCACAGTCTACAGGTCATATTTATGAGGGGATTTCAATATAACTTGTTAGGATGATTCCAAATAATGTCTAGATGAGAACGTCCCATTTTGATCGTGATCATTCAGCCTTGATCGGTGCCCGAGCCCAAAAACCTTTAGCGTAGGTAAAAGGTCATATTTATTGAAGGATTTCATTGTAACCTATTAGGTTGACTCCATATAATGCCTAGATGATGACATCCCCTTTTTGTTGTGATTGGTCAGCTGTGATGGCTACAAGTGCCCGAAGCCTGAAAACCTTGAGCACAGTCTGCAGGTCATATTTATGAAGGTATTTCATTATAACTTCGTAGGATCACTCCAGATGATGCCCAGATGAGATTGTCCCCTATGGTTGCGATCATTCAACCATGATGGCTGCCCAAGCCTGAAGCCCGAAAACCTTTAGCACAGTCTACAGGTCATATTTATGAAGGGATTTCATTGTAACTTCTTAGGATCACTCCAGATGATGCCCAGATGAGATTGTCCCTATGGTTGCGATCATTCAACCATGATGGCTGCCCAAGCCTGAAGCCCGAAAACCTTTAGCACAGTCTACAGGTCATATTTATTAAGGGATTTCATTGTAACTTGGTAGATTAACTTCATATAATGTCTAGATGAGAACGTCCCCTTTTGGACATGATTGGGCTACTGTGGTGGCTAAAGGTGCCCGAAGCCCGAAAACCTTTAGCACAGTCTACAGGTCATATTTATGAGGGGATTTCAATATAACTTGTTAGGATGACTCCAAATAATGTCTAGATGAAAACGTCCCATTTTGATCACGATCATGCAGCCTTAATGTGTGCCCAAGCCCAAAAACCTTTAGCATAGGCAAAAGGTCATATTTATGGAAGGATTTCATTGTAACCTGTTAGGTTGACTCCATATAATGCCTAGATGATGAAATCCCCTTTTGGTCGTGATTGGTCAGTTGTGATGACTACAAGTGCCCGAAGCCCGAAAACCTTGAGCACAGTCCACAGGTCATATTTATGAAGGGATTTCATTGTAACTTCTTAGGATCACTCCAGATGGTGTCCAGATGAGATTGTCCCCTACGGTTGCGATCATTCAACCATGATGGCTGCCCGAGCCCAAAGCCCAAAAACCTTTAGCACAGTCTATAGGTCATATTTATGAAGGGATTGCATTGTAACTTCTTAGGATCACTCCAGATGATGCCCAGATGAGATTGTCCCCTATGGTTGCGATCATTCAACCATGATGGCTGCCCAAGCCCGAAGCCCGAAAACCTTTAGCACAGTCTACAGGTCATATTTATTAAGGGATTTCATTGTAACTTGGTAGGTTAACTTCATATAATGTCTAGATGAGAACGTCCCCTTTTGGACATGTTTGGGCAACTGTGGCGGCTAAAGGTGCCTGAAGCCCGAAAACCTTTAGCACAGTCTACAGGTCATATTTATGAGGGGATTTCAATATAACTTGTTAGGATGACTCCAAATAATGTCTAGATGAAAACGTCCCATTTTGATCGCTATCATTCAGCCTGTATGGGTGCCCGAGCCCAAAAACCTTTAGCATAGGTAAAAGGTCATATTTATTGAAGGATTTCATTGTAACCTATTAGGTTGACTCCATATAATGCCTAGATGATGACATCCCCTTTTTGTTGTGATTGGTCAGCTGTGATGGCTACAAGTGCCCGAAGCCTGAAAACCTTGAGCACAGTCTGCAGGTCATATTTATGAAGGTATTTCATTATAACTTCGTAGGATCACTCCAGATGATGCCCAGATGAGATTGTCCCCTTTGGTTGTGATCATTCAGCCATTATGGCTGCCCGAGCCCGAAGCCCGAAAACCTAAAGCACAGTCTACAGGTCATATTTATGAAGGGATTTCATTGTAACTTGGTAGGTTGACTTCCTATAATGTCTAGATGAGAACGTCCCCTTTTGCACATGATTGGGCAACTTTGACGGCTAAAGGTGTCCGAAGCCCAAAAACCTTTAGCACAGTCTACAGGTCATATTTATGAAGGGATTCCATTGTAACTTGGTAGGATGACTCCAAATAATGTCTAGATGAGAACGTCCCATTTTGGTCATGATCATTCAGCCTTGATGGGTGCCCAAGCCCAAAAACCTTTAGCATAGGCAAAAGGTTATATTTATAGAAGGATTTCATTGTAACCTGTTAGGTTGACTCCATATAATGCCTAGATGATGACATCCCCTTTTGGTCGTGATTGGTCAACTGTGATGGCTACAGGTGCCCGAAGTCCGAAAACCTTGAGCACAGTCCACAGGTCATATTTATGAAGGGATTTCATTGTAACTTCTCAGGATCACTCCAGATGATGCCCAGATGAGATTGTCCCCTTTGGTTGCGATCATTCAGCCATGATGGCTGCCCAAGCCTGAAGCCCGAAAACCTTTAGCACAGTCTACAGGTCATATATATGAAGGGATTTCATTGTAACTTGGTAGATTGACTTCCTATAATGTCTGTATGAGAATGTCTCATTTTGATCGCAATCATTCAGCCTTGATGGGTGCCCGAGCCCAAAAACCTTTAGCATAGGTAAAAGGTCATATTTATGGAAGGATTTTATTGTAACCTATTAGGTTGACTCCATATAATGCCTAGATGATGACATCCCCTTTTGGTCGTGATTGGTCAGCTGTGATGGCTACAAGTGCCCGAAGCCCGAAAACCGTGAGCACAGTCTACAGGTCATATTTATGAAGGGATTTCATTGTAACTTTGTAGGATCACTCCAGATGATGCCCTGATGAGATTGTCCCCTTTGGTTGCGATCATTCAACCATTATGGCTGCCCGAGCCCAGAGCCCGAAAACCTTAAGCACAGTCTACAGGTCATATTTATGAAGGGATTTCATTGTAACTTGGTAGGTTGACTTCATATAATGTCTAGATGAGAACGTCCCCTTTTGGACACGATTGGGCAACTGTTACGGCTTCAGGTGCCCAAAGCCCGAAAACCTTTAGCACAGTCTACAGGTCATATTTATTAAGGGATTTCATTGTAACTTGGTAGGATGACTCCAAATAATGTCTAGATGAGAACGTCCCCTTTTGGTCGCGATCATTCAGCCTTGATGGTTGCCCGAACCCAAAACCCCAAAACCTTTAGCATAGTCTATTGGTCATATTTATGGAAGGACTTCATTGTTACTCGTAAGTTTGACTCCATATAATGCCTAGATGATGACATCCTCTTTTGGTCGTGATATTTATGAAGGGATTTCATTGTAACTTTGTAGGATCACTCCAGATGATGTCCAGATGAGAATGTCCCCTTTTGGTTGCGATCATTCAACCATGATGGCTGCCAGAGCCCAAAGCCCAAAAACCTTTAGCACAGTCTACAGGTCATATTTATTAAGGGATTTCATTGTAACTTGGTAGGTTGACTTCATATAATGTCTAGATGAGAACGTCCCATTTTGATATATATATATATATATATATATATTTATGAAGGGATTCATTGTAACTTGATAGGATAAATCGTTTTGGAATAATTTCAGTGTAACTTGGTAACTTTTGTTGATATATGTTAACTGTGAAGGCCACATACATTAACTGTTAGGTCATATTAACCCACCCCTCAGCTCTTTAGTACAGTGTACACCTCATATTATTTTTATCATAAACATAGCATACAGGGAACAGAAATGAACATATTCCCAATTATCACAATTCTTGTCTTATTTCATAATCCTTTCATAAACATTGAACATTATCCTTTTCATCAAACACAACACACAAGTTAAGCTACAGTGTCATTGACACTTTCATTTTTTATTTCATGAAAAATGATGACCTCTTTTATTATTCATATTTTTCATTGCCACGATATAGCAATCACTGCTGATGTAGCATTAACTCTTAACCTGCTGAGTATTTTAAAATATTTTTCATCAGATGTAACCATGACTAGATGTAATGAAAACTTCATTAACTGGTAGAGTACTAAATTACTTTTCAATGGACCGATGTTCAAACACCTCTACCGATGGTCAACCGATGGCTTAAAATTGACCGATGTCAGATATGCTTGCCGAACTTTAGTTAATCACTAGTGTAAAGCCACTATACTGGCTTTCAGCACTTTTCAGTGGTGCCCTGATAGTGGCTTCTAGCACTCAACCAATTAACGTTTGACTAAGAAATTGGTGACCAAAAAGTTGATACAATTTGTAGGTGAAAATTTTGCTAAGTGTGCTCAAAATTACTTCTTTTAGTGGCAAACTATTCCCTGTCCTGGGCAGGAATATTTACCCATAGCATGCAAGGAGTTAAGCATCAATAAATAAATATAAAAATCAGTGGTAGAAGAGTTGATTCAGTTTTCCATGTGAAATTTTATTAAAAGTGCTAAAATAATGCTTACTTTTGGGATGAGAGGGCAGAGGAATATCCACCAGCTGCATGCAAGGAGTTAATCCACAGATTGTGAATCACGTGACTTTTGTTTGAGTTGTGTCATCAATTTGACTTATGTTTTGATGAAGATTGGTGGGCATCCATCAGCCCATCCATCCATCCATTCTGCTGTCTGTCCATCGGTGTTGTGGTGAAAGCACGATAACTTGAACAAACATCCAGTTTTCACAAAATTTGGTCTGCGAGTTCTCAAGAATGTCTTGAATGAATTTGAAAACCAGTCCTGCCCGAATTTTTTTTCAGAAGTATGTCCCTTGGTTTGAATTTCCAACTTGTGGGCAGTTTCAAGCGATAACTTCAACAAATGTTTTTCCGATTTTTACCAGATTTGATCCGTGGGTTCTACCCAAGAATGTCTTGGATGAGTTTGAAGGCCAGGCCTGCTCAAACTCATTTTCAGGTGTTATTCCCCTTAGATAGAATTTCTGACTTGTGGGCAGGGTTGGCACTGGACTGAAAATCTTTTTTGCAATTTGTTTTTAGCAAAAAGCCAATTTTTTTTGCAAAATCTCACCAAAAATTTGCAAACACTTGTGTTTGAATTAATACAGACTAGCATTTTTAGCTCATCTTGACAAAGTCAAGCTGAGCTAATCTCGTCGCTCTCCATCCCTCATCCGTCGTCCGTCAACACTATGTTTTGGTCTTCTCCTCCAAAGCCACTGGGCCAATTCAAGTGAAAGTTTGTGTGAGTGATGGTCCCGAATGGGCATTGCATCTTCAGCTCAAATTGACAAATTCAAGCTGAGCTATTGCCATCACTTCTCGTCCGTCGGCGTATGTATGTACGTACATTAGTACGTTAGTACGTACATCCACAATTTCCTTTGGCACACCTCACAGGTCGCATTTATGATCAGATCACTTTGAAACTTGGTATGCGTGTTTGGGGTGACCTCCAGATGGGAGCTATCGATTTTCTTCAATTTCTGTCAAAAAATGTTGCCGCGGCCAACATTCTCAGAACTTAGTTTAGTCAAACCACAATATTTCCCTTTGGCACACCCTACAGGGCACATTTATGATTGGGTTGCTTTGAAACCTGGTATGCTTGTTTTGGGTGACCTCTAGATGGGAGCTATCGATTTTTTTCAATTTCCGTCAAAAAAT
The DNA here is from genome assembly GCA_031216915.1 of Pictodentalium vernedei. Classification (NCBI taxonomy): domain Eukaryota; kingdom Metazoa; phylum Mollusca; class Scaphopoda; order Dentaliida; family Dentaliidae; genus Pictodentalium; species Pictodentalium vernedei. Next base: position 609,695,905 of record CM062295.1, read on the forward strand.
GTTGCTACGACCTACGTTCTTAGAACTTAATTTAGTCAGACCTCAATATTTCCCTTTGGCACACCCTACAGGGCACATTTATGATCGGATTGCTTTGAAACCTGGCATGCTTGTTTAGGGTGACTTCTAGATGGGAGCTATCGATTTTCTTCAATTTCCATCGAAAAATGTTGCCGCGGCCAACGTTCTTAGAACTTAGTTAAGTCAGACCACAATATTTCCCTTTGACACACCCTACAGGGCACATTTATGACTGGATTGTTTTGAAACCTGGTATGCTTGTTTAAGGTGACCTCTATATGGGAGCTATCGATTTTCTTCAATTTCAAACAAAAAATGTTGCCATGGCCAACGTTCTTAGAACTTAGTTTAGTCAGACCACAATATTTCCCTTTGGCACACCCTACAGGGCACATTTATGATCATATTGCTTTGAAACCTGGTATGCTTGTTTGGGGAGACCTCTAGATGGGAGCTATCGATTTTCTTCAATTTCCATCAAAAAATGTTGCCACGTCCAATGTTCTTAGAACTTAGTTGAGTCAGTAGACCTCAATATTTCCCTTTGGCACACCCTACAGGGCACATTTATGGTCGGATTGCTTTGAAACCTGGCATGCTTATTTGGGGTGACCTCTAGATGGGAGCTATCGATTTTCGTCAATTTCCGTCAAAAAATGTTGCCGGGGCCAACATTCTTAGAACTTAGTTTAGTCAGAAGACCTCAATATTTCCCTTTGGCACACTCTACAGGGCACATTCATGATCAGATTGCTTTGAAACCTGGCATGCTTGTTTAGGGTGACTTCTAGATGGGAGCTATCGATTTTCTTCAATTTCCATCGAAAAATGTTGCCGCGGCCAACGTTCTTAGAACTTAATTAAGTCAGACCACAATATTTCCCTTTGGCACACCCTACAGGGCACATTTATGATTGGATTGTTTTGAAACCTGGTATGCTTGTTTAAGGTGACCTCTATATGGGAGCTATCGATTTTCTTCAATTTCAAACAAAAAATGTTGCCATGGCCAACGTTCTTAGAACTTAGTTTAGTCAGACCACAATATTTCCCTCTGGCACACCCTACAGGGCACATTTATGATCATATTGCTTTGAAACCTGGTATGCTTGTTTGGGGAGACCTCTAGATGGGAGCTATCGATTTTCTTCAATTTCCATCAAAAAATGTTGCCACGTCCAATGTTCTTAGAACTTAGTTGAGTCAGTAGACCTCAATATTTCCCTTTGGCACACCCTACAGGGCACATTTATGGTCGGATTGCTTTGAAACCTGGCATGCTTATTTGGGGTGACCTCTAGATGGGAGCTATCGATTTTCTTCAATTTCCGTCAATAAATGTTGCCGGGGCCAACGTTCTTAGAACTTAGTTTAGTCAGACTACAATATTTCCCTTTGGCACACCCTACAGGGCACATTTATGATTGGATTGCTTTGAAACCTGGTATGCCTGTTTAGGGTGACCTCTAGATGGGAGCTATCGATTTTCTGCAATTTCTGTCAAAAAGTGTTGCCATGGCCAATGTTCTTAGAACTTTGTTTAGTCAGACCACAATAGTTCCCTTTGGCACACCCTACAGGGCACATTTATGATCAGATTGCTCTGAAACCTGGTATGCTTGTTTGGGGTGACCTCTAGATGGGAGCTATCGATTTTTAGCTCAACTTGACAAAGTCAAGCTGAGCTATTGCCATCACTTCTCGTCCGTCGGCGTACGTACGTTAGTACGTACGTACGTTAGTACGTACGTCCACAATTTCCTTTGGCACACCTCACAGGTCGCATTTATGATCAGATTACTTTGAAACTTCTTATGCTTGTTTTGGGTGACCTCTAGATGGGAGCTATCGATTTTCTTCAATTTCCGTCAAAAAATGTTGCCGCGGCCAACGTTCTTAGAACTTAGTTTAGTCAAACCACAATATTTCCCTTTGGCACACCCTACAGGGCACATTTATGATTTGATTGCTTTGAAACCTGATACGCTTATTTAGGGTGACCTCTAGATGGGAGCTATCGATTTTCTTCAATTTCCGGCAAAAATTGTTGCCACGGCCAACGTTCGTAGAACTTAGTTTAGTCAGACCTCAATATTTCCCTTTGGCACACCCTACAGGGTACATTTACGATCAGATTGCTTTGAAACCTGGTATGCTTGTTTGGAGAGACCTCTAGATGGGAGCTATCGATTTTCTTCAATTTCTGTTAAAAAATGTTGCCGCGGCCAACATTCTTAGAACTTAGTTTAGTCAGAAGACTCAATATTTCCCTTTGGCACACCCTACAGGGTACATTTATGATCGGATTGCTTTGAAACCTGGCATGCTTGTTTGGGGTGACCTCTAGATGGGAGCTATCGATTTTCTTCAATTTCTGTCAAAAAATGTTGCCGCGGCCAACGTTGTTAGAACTTAGTTTAGTCAAACCACAATATTTCCCTTTGGCACACCCTGCAGGGTACATTTATGATCGGATTGCTTTGAAACCTGGCATGCTTGTTTGGGGTGACCTCTAGATGGGAGCTATCGATTTTCTTCAATTTCCGGCAAAAAATGTTGCCGCGGCCAACGTTCTTAGAACTTGGTTTAGTCAGAAGACTTGATATTTCCCTTTGGCACACCCTACAGGGCACATTTATGATCGGATTGCTTTGAAACCTTTCATGCTTGTTTGGGGTGACCTCTGGATGGGAGCTATCGATTTTCTTCAATTTTCATCAAAAAATGTTGCCGCAGCCAACATTCTTTGAACTTAGTTCAGTCAGACCACAATATTTCCCTTTGGCCCACCCTACAGGGCTCATTTATGATTAGATTGCTTTGAAACCTGGTATGCTTGCTTATTTACGGTGACCTCTAGATGGGAGCTATCGATTTTCTTCCATTTCCGTCAAAAAATGTTGCCACGGCCAACGTTCTTAGAAATTAGTCTAGTCAGACCACAATATTTTCCTTTTGTACACCCTACAGGGCACATTTATGATTGGATTGCTTTGAAACCTGGCATGCTTGTTTGTGGAGGCCTCTAGATGGGAGCTATTGATTTTCACCGGTTTCTGTCCAAAAATGTTGCCACTGGCAAAAAAACTGACATTGGTCCCAATGATCTTCAATTTTGCCATTTCATTTATAGCTTACCAAGTTCAATTTTGTCAAGTTGAGCTACAGTGTTATTGACACTTTCATTTTCCATTTCCGTCAAAAAATGTTGCCACAGCCAATGTTCTTAGAACTTAGTTTAGTCAGAAGACCTCAATATTTCCCTTTGGCACACCCTACAGGGCACATTTAAGATCGGATTGCTTTGAAACCTAGCATGCTTGTTTGGGGTGACCTTTAGATGGGAGCTATCGATTTTCTTCCATTTCTGTCAAAAAATGTTGCCATGGCCAACGTTCTTAGAACTAAGTTTAGTCAGACCTCAATATTTCTCTTTGGCACACCCTACAGGGCACATTTATGATCGGATTGCTTTGAACCCTGGTATGCTTGTTTGGGGAAACCTCTAGATGGGAGCTATCGATTTTCTTCAAGTTCTGTCGAAAAATGTTGCCGCTGCCAACGTTCTTTGAACTTAGTTTAGTCAAACCTCAATATTTGCCTTTGCCACACCCAACAGGGCACATTTATTAGCTCAACCTGACAAAGTCAAGCTGAGCTATTGCAATCACTTCTCGTACATCGGCGTACGTATGTACGTACATCCACAATTTCCTTTGGCACACCTCACAGGTCACATTTATTTTCATTTCCTTTAAAAAATTATTGTCGTTTTCACCAGCCTTTGAACTTACTGTATTTGTGTAGCAACTTATCCCTTTTGCACTCTGCAGGGTATATTTATGAATTTCCATAAAAAAGAAAAAAAAAACGTTGCCACAAACAATGACATTCAAACTTAGTGCATTTGTGCATTAACATCTTCCTTTGGCATGCCTCAGAGGGTGCATTCATTATCAGGTTCTTTTGAAACTTTGTATGCTTATGCAGGGTGACAAAGATAGGAGCTATCAATTTTCTTTTCATTTCCATCAAAAACTGTTGCTGTTCACAACAGTCTTTGAATTTATTGCATTTGTGCATCAACATTCCTCTTTGACATGGCCTACAGGCCACATTTATCAGGATTTTTTTTTTAACTTGTTGTGCTCATTGGGCGAGACCTTTAGATAAGAGCTATTGGTTAGCATTCATTCCTGTGAAAAAAGTTGCCATTTACAATAACTTCTGAACTTACTGCATTTGTGTATCAACATTCTTCCTTTAGCCTGTCTTACAGTTTACAATTATAATTTCAAGGATTACTCTTGACGTTGTGCACACACAATGCTGTTATGTTGAAATTTCACCAAATAACATTGGTACCAATGATCTTCAATTTTGCCATTTCATTTATAACTTACCAAGTTCAAGTTTGTCAAGTTGAGCTACAGTGTCATTGACACTTTCATTGTTCAACTCAGCATGCTCAGTCCCATAGGGAGGGAGTATTTGAAAATGCTCCAAAATATTTTAAAAACCTTCTTCTCATGAATCAGTGTGTACAATGACTTGATATTTGCTATGGAGCTTCCTTTTGAGGTGTAGATTCAAGTTCAAACAAAGTTCGTGAAGCAATATTTGGCTTTGTAATGGGAGGGGTAAGATTTTTGGCCCCACCCAGAATTTTTATTTCAAGAACTGGTGGGCCAACTTCAACCAAATATGGCATGTAGTTTAAGTGGGTCCTAAGTAATTGATTGATGCCTAAAAACAATTTTTTTCACAGCCCTGTGACAACCCCAGGGGCTAAAAACAGAAAATAATTCAAAAGCCCATATATCCCAAACCAGAAGGAACAGAGAACTGGTATTTGGTATGAAACATCCTTAGGACCGGAAGAAGGGATTTGTTAAAAAAATGTCACCAGTTCAATCATGGTGCCCGGTAGAGGGTATTGAAAAAATGATGAGTCAGCATATTTGCAGAAGTTTTATCCTGGAGGATTTTTCATTCACAGAACTTTTTGATTGACATATTGTTCTTAAGTTAACAAAAATTCTGTTATGAACATTTTATCTTGTTATTCCAATCTGTTCCAATCTGTCAATTCTGTGGGACTTTTGTTTGTTTTAGAAAGATTTTTATTTATGTTGAATGAACCATTTCAATGCTGGAAAACATCTGATACCTATATGCATGTCTTTAATTTAACCTTCTCAAGACTGCAGTGTGGGTTCCAAAGATTTTTATTGATGCCATGAACAAACAAAAAACCCTTTCAATACTGTAGATGTATTTTTAGCTCATCTGGCCTAAAAGGCCATGTGAGCTTTTCTCATCACTTGGCATCCGTCGTCGTCTGGCATCCGTAAACTTTTCACATTTTCATCTTCTTTTCCGTAACCACTGAGCCGGTGTGAACCAAACTTGGCAGGAATGGTCTATGGGAGGTCCTCTACAAACGATCCTCATTTTGTTCCCGTCGGATAAAAAACACGGCTTCCAGAGGCATTCTTTGATTCTGGTTGGTGGATTTTCAAAAATGTTCTCCTCTGAAACTGCCAGGCCAAATGTTTTGAAACTTCGTATAAATGATGACTGGGACCCCGTCTACCAACGATCCTCATTTAGTGTTGAACGGGTTGTAAACATGGCCACAATTGCAGCTTATAGTTACTGTAGAAACCCTATGGGAAATCACATTTTCCTCTTCTCTGGAAAAACCGAGGTGATGTGAAAACAAACCTGGCAGGGATAGTTTATGGGAGGTCCTCTACAAACAATGCTCATTTTGTTCCTGGGGTTCAAAAACATGGCCGCCAGAGGCATTCTTTGATTCTGATTGGTGGATTTTCAAAATTCTCCTCCTCTGAAACTGCCAGGCCAAATGTTTTGATACTTCACATAAATGATGACTGGGACCCCCTCTAGCAACGATCCTCATTTAATGTTGATCGGGTTGCAAACATGGCCACAATTGCGGCTTATAGTTACTATAGAAACCCTATGGGAACTCACATTTTCATTTTCTTCTCTGGAGCTCTGAGCCGACGTGAACCAAACCTGGCAGGGATGGTCTATGGGAGGTCCTCTACAAACGATCCTCATTTTGTTCCCGTGGGTTGAAAAACATGGCCACCAGAGGCATTATTTGATTCTAATAGGTGAATTTTCAAAAATCTCTCCTGAAACTGCCAGGCCAAATGTTCTGATACTTCACATAAGTGATGACTGGGACCCTCTCTACCAACTATCCTCATTTAATGTTGATTGGGTTGTAAACATGGCCACAATTGCAGCTTATAGTTACTATAGAAACCCTATGGGAAATCACATTTTCATCTTCTCTGGAACTTCTAGCCGAACTTCGCAGGAATGGTCTATGAGAGGATGGAAATATGTGGCCACCAGAGGCTATATTCTAATGCTTAACCCAATCCCTCTCCTGTCTGCACGAAGATCAGTACTGTCAGCAAAATACTTGTTTTTTGAGAATCTGGTAAGGGTTGGTTCCAATTTTTTCTTCACTGAGAACAGGGAAAAAAACCCCAAAAATATTGTGTATATAGTACAAGTCAAAATAAGCTGTAGCATAACTGCAATAAACAAAGTAGACTGCAGCTTCTGCCCTGACAAGATCAGAATCTGACATTTTCTGGAAAAGCTATCAGTGAGAGCTTTCCAGAAAATGATGTCAGCTTCTGGTCTTATCAGTGTAGGAAGAGAAAAGATACATAGTTTATAGGATTATCCTACACAACTTATTTTGACTTGTACTGTAAAAAAGTGCAACTGTGGGTTGATATCTTCAGCTGTAATCTAATTATGTTTGAAACATGTTGACAGATTGGTTAGAAAATCTAGGGAAGTTTTGTATATTATCTTGCAATCATGTCAGCTCAGATGACAGTAATTATTGTCTATCTTTTAAGATTCCTGTAACCCTTTACCTATCCAAAAGCTATTTTGAAAGAGAATACTGTCTGAAAAAATTGTAATTTTCAAAATATTTTAACCCTTTTTTACTGATTTTTAGTTCAACTTTGGCGAAGTCAAATTTGAGCTTATGCCATGGCCAGTCGTCCGTCATCCGTCTGTCCATCTGTCCATCATCAATTCAATATGGCTCGGGCTAGAGGCCGTATTTATGAACCGATATTTATGAAACTTCTTGGGTACCTTTGTTATGACCCTGGGACGAGAACGAGTGTTTTTGGGTCCGATCCAAAATTCAAGTTGGCCGCTGGCGGCCATTTTGTACAGACTTAGGTGAAATCAGGTTTTTGTGCAGAACTTCCATATGAAAGTGCTGATTTGAATAATTTTTTGTATGAATGTTAAGTACCATGGGGTACATCACATATAATACAGGTTTTTTTTTCTTACGTAAATTATGCAAATTAGACTAACTTTGATGTATTTAGTGTTACTTTCAGCACTGTAAGTGCAAATGCCAATACGGCTCAGGCTAGAGGCCGTATTTATAAACCGATCTTTATGAAACTTCTTGGGTACCTTTGGTATCACCGTGGGATGAGAACAAGTGTTTTTGGGTGCGGTCCAAAATTCAACATGGCCGATGCCAGCCATTTTGTTCAAAATTAGGTGCAATCAGATTTTTGCACAGAACTTCCATATGAAAGTGCTGATTTGAAAAATTTTGTGTGCGAATGTTTAGTACCATGGGATACATCACATATAATACGTTTTTTTTTCTCGTGCAGAAATTATGCAAATTAGATGAACTTTGATTTTTTCAGTGCTACTTACACACAGTAAGTACACATGTCAATACGGCTCGGGCTAGAGGCTGTATTTATCAACCGATCTTCACGAAACTTCTTGGGTACCTCTGTTATCACCTTGGGACGAGAACGAGTGTTTCTGAGTGCGGTCCAAAATTCAAGATGGCTGCCAGTAGCCATTTTGTACCGAAATTCGATCTAATCAGTTTTTAGCTCACCTGACTTTCAGTCAGGAGAGCTATAGTGATCACTCACCGTCCGTCGTCGTCCGTGAACATGGTGTTTGCGTCTTCTCCTCCCAAACCGCTGAACCAATTTAATTTATATTTGAGATAATAGTTTGTTATGACATCGCAATTTGATTTTGTTCAAATCAAGTTGCCTCGCCCGTGGGTAGGGCCACACCCAAAAAGTGTGCTGAAATCTTAAAAAATCTTCTTCTCATGAACCAGCAGTAGCAGAGACTTGATATTTGGTGTGCAGCTTCCTTTTGAGGTGTAGACTCAGATTTGTTCAAGAGAAGTTTGTGGGGCTATACTTGGCGTCGTTATGGGAGGGGCAAAATTTTTGGCCCCGCCCAAAATTTCTATTTTCCAAACCGAGAGGCTGATTTGAACCAAATTTTATGTGAGGGCTTATTGGGTCATAAGTACCTAATTTATGCTGATTTCTTTTTTCCCGTAGCCCCATGGGAACCGCAGGAGCTAAAAATAGAAAAAAATTAAAACGCCCATATCTCCAAAACTGCACGGCACCGAGAATTTTTATTTGGTGTGAAGCTTCCTTAGGACCAACAGAAAGAATTGGTAAAAAAAAATTGCCATCGGTTTTATCATAGGGTACAGTTTCGGGACTTTCAAAAAGTGCTGAGTCAGCACTTTTTAACACTTGTAGGCAATGGGAAAAACATTAAAAAATCTTCTTCTCCAGATCCAGCAGGCAGAATCTTTTGATATTTGGTATGCAACATTGGAGGGTGGATCTGATTCAAGTTTGTTCAAATCGGCCCCCTGGGTTCATATTTGGGCTCAGTTTAGGAGCCCGATTTCGAACTTAGTGCAGATCCAGCAGGCAGAATCTTGTGATATTTGGTATGCAACATTGTGGGGTGGATCTGATTCAAGTTTGTTCAAACCGGCCCCCTGGGTTTATATTTGAGCTCAGTATAGGAGCCCAAATTTGAACTTAGTGCATTTCAGGCAAATTTCTTTGAAAATCATCTTCTCAAGATCCAGCAGGCAGAATCTTGTGATATTTGGTATGCAGCATCCTTAGGGGGGTGAGATTAAAATTTGTTCAAGCCATGTCCCTAGGTCCATATTTGGGCTCACTGTGGGAGCTTGAATTGTAACTTTGTTCGAAATGAGGAATTTTCTTAAAAATCTTCTTCTTCAGATCCAGCAGTCGGAATGGTTTGATATGTGGTGAGTAGCATCCTTGGGGGGGGGGGGGGGGGGGGGGGGATTCAAGTGTGTTAAAGCCAAGTCCATGGGTCCATGAGGAATGAGGAATTTTTCTTTAAAAATCTTCTTCTTCAGATTCAGCAGTTGGAATGTTTTGATATTTGGCATGGAGCAACCTTAGGGGGGCTGAGATTCAAGTTTGTTCAAGCCAAGTCCCTTGGTTCATATTTGGGCTCACTATGGGAGCCTGAATGACAACTTAGTTCAAAATGAGGAATTTTCTTTAAAAATCTTCAGATCCAGCAGATGAATGCTTTTGATATTTTTTATGCAGCATCCTTAGGGGGGTAAGATTCAAGTTTGTTCAAGCCATGTCCCTAGATCCATATTTGGGCTGATTGTGGGAGCTCGAATTGTAACTTGGTTCAAAATGAGGAATTTTCTTTAAAAATCTTCTTCTTCAGATCCAGCAGTAGGAATGTTTTGATATTTGGTGTGCAGAATCCTTAGGGGTGTGAGTTTCAGGTTTGTTAAAGCCAAGTCCCTGGGTTCATATATGGACTCCCTGTGGGAGCCCGAATTATGACTTAGTTCAATATGAGGAATATTCTTTAAAAATCTTTTTTTAGATCCACTGGTCAGAATATTTGGATATTTGGTTTCAGCTTTTCTTAGGAGGAGCAGATGCAACTTGTGGAAATCAATTATCTGGGTTGATATTTAGGCTACCATGTCAGGTGAGCGCCCTCAGGCCCCCTGGGGCCTCTTGTTTGTACACAATTTCTATACCACTCAGGCTAGAGGCCGTATTTATGAACCGATCTTTACAAAACTTCTTGGGTACCTTTGTTTTATCACTGTGGGATGAGAACGAGTGTTTTTGGGTGTGGTCCGAAATTCAAGATGGCCACCACAGCCATTTTGTACCAAAATTAGTGCAGTCAGTCTTTTGTACAGAACTTCTGTATGAAAGTTCTGATTTGAATAAATTTTTAATGAATGTTTAGTAAAATGGAATACATCACATACAGTACAGGTTTTTTTCTCGTGCAGAAATTATGCAAATTAGATGAATTTTGATTTATTTAGTGCTACTTATACACATGTCAATACGGCTCGGGGTAGAGGCTGTATTCATCAACCGATCTTCACGAAACTTCTTGGGACGAGAACGATTATTTCTGAGTGCGGTCCAAAATTCAAGATGGCTGCCAGTGGCCATTTTGTACCAAAAAGAGTCCAATCAGTTTTTTGTCACAACTTCTATACAGCTCGTATTTATGAATTGATCTTCATGAAACTTCTTGGGTACCTTTGTTTTCACCTTGGGACAGGAATGAGTGTATTTTGGGGTGCCTTTGTTATCACGGTGCTATGAGAACAAATATTTTGGGGTTCAGTCAGACCAACTCTATGACTCGAAGATTTCTTTTTAGCTCATCGTGACAAAGTCAGGCTGAGCTAATCTCATCGCTTCCCATCCGTCGTCCGTCAACACCATGTTTTGGTCTTCTCCTCCAAAGCCACTGGGCCAATTCAAGTGAAAGTTTGTGTTAGTGATGGTCCCAAAGGGGCATTTCATTTTTGTTCAACTCAGCATGGTCAGCCCATAGGGAGGGAGTGGGGGAAAATGCTCCAAAATATTTTAAAAATCTTCTTCTCAAGAACCAGTGTATACAATGACTTGATATTTGCTATGGAGCTTCCATATGAGGTGTAGAATCAAGTTTGTTCAAACGAAGTTCGTGAAGTAATATTTGGCTTTGTAATAGGAGGGGTAAGATTTTTGGCCCCGCCCAAAATTTCTATTTTCTGAACCGATGGTCCGGTATGAACCAAATTTGGTTTATGTAGTATTGGGTCATAAGTACTTGACCCATGCAAAAAAAAAAAAAATCCTGCATCCCCATGGGAACCCTGGGAGCTAAAAATAGGAATATTTTCAAACGCCCATATTTCCCAAACCCCACGGAACAGAGAGCTTTTATTTGGTATGAAGTATCCTTATGACCAGTAGAATTGAATGGTAAAAAAAAATTGCCATGGGTTATGTTAGGGTGTTCTGTAATGGGCATCGAAAAAATGCTGAGTCAGCATATTTGTAAAAATTTAAAAAAATCTTTTCTCCAGAACCAATCATCAGAATCTTTTGATATTTGGTATACAGCATTCATAGGGGGGTCAGATAAAAGTTTGTTGAAATAAAGCTCATTGGTTCATATTTGGGCTCTCTACAGGAGCCCAAAGTTTTAACACAGGGTAATATGGGGGAATATTCTTTAAAAATCTTCTTCTTCAGAACCACCAGTCAGAATCTTTTAATATTTGGTATACATCATTGTTATGAGGGTCAGATTCTAGATTGTTCAAACCAAGTCCCTAGGTTAATATTTGGGCTTCCTACGGAAGCCCAAATTTTATCTTTGTTCAATATGAAGGGTAATTTAAAAAAATCTTCTTCTTCAGATCCATCAGTCAGAATGCTTTGATATTTGGTATGCAACATCTCTATGGGGGTCAGATTCAAGTTCGTTCAAATCAGATCCCTAGGTATATATTTGGGCTCACTATGGTAGCCCAAATTTTTACTTAGTGCAATATGAGAAAATTTCTTTAAAAATCTTCTTCTTCAGATCCACCAGTCGGAATGCTTTTATATTTGGTATACAACATCACTAGGGGGGTCAGATTCTAGGTTGTTCAATTCGAGTGCCTAGGTTAATATTTGGGCTCCATATGGGAACATGAAATTTAACTTAGTACAATATGAGGGAATTTCTTCAAAAATCTTCTTCAGATTCACTTGTCAGAATGCTTTCACATTTGGTATACAACATCTCTAGGGGGGTCAGATTCAAGTTTGTTCAAATCGGATCCATAGGTCAATATTTGGGCTCGCTATGGTAGCCCAAATTTGAACTTAGTGCAGTTCGGAGAAATTTCTTCACAATTTCTCTTCTTCACATCCAACAGTCAGAATGCTTTCATATTCGGTACACAACATCTCTAGGGAAGTCAGATTTAACTGTGTTCAAATCAAGAGCCTGGGTTAATATTTGGGCTCTCTATGGGAGCCGGAATTGGCCATTTTGCTGAAGAAATAAAAATGTTGTATTCAGTACCCTCTTGAGGTACTCAGTTTAATCCACATAGGTTATATCAAGGGGCTTCATAGGGGAGCTCTACATTTTACTTATGATCAACTGAAGAAAAGGCATGATGCCCAGATTATTTTTGTCACTCCTGAGGGACTCAAGGATTGACAGTGTAGCCTATGGAGATGGCTTGCTTAATGTAGACTCATTCTTGGACTCTGTTTAAATTGTGTTCTGTACAAGATGAGCGCTTCAGGCCCCGTGGGGCCTCTTGTCTAGTTTAGCATCTGACTGTCACCCACCTTTACAATACTTTACCTATGCATTTGTTACAGGCTACGGTCAGTATTTATGTACAGACCGTTACAATACTTTATATGTACCTTTGTTATCAGGTCATTACCTAGATGTTTGTCATTGCTGTGTCACATACTATACATGTACATGTCTTGACAAGTTGCGCTACAGTATCATTGACACTTTCATTTTTGTTGAAACAGAATTCATAAATGTGTGTATTTTCAAGAAAATCTTCTTTGAAACTACAAGGCCAAATGGTTTGAAAAAAACTTAATGTGACTGATGACTATAACCCTCTCTACCAATGATCCTTATTGTAATCTTCATCGGGTTGCAATTATGGCTGCAATTGTGGCTTATAGTTACTATAGGAAATCACATTTTCATCATCTTCACTGAAAGTACTGAGCCAATGTGAACCAGACTTGGCAGGCATTGTCTATGAGAGGTTCTCTTCAACTGTTACTCATTTTATTCCTTTTGGGTGAAAAAACGTGGCCGCCAGAAGCATTCTTTGATTCTGATTGATCAATTTTGAAAACTCTTCTCCTCTGAAACCACAGGCCCAAATGTTTTGAAACTTTGCATGGTTGATAACTGGGACACCCTCCACCAACATTCCTCATTAGCTTAACTTGACATAGTCAAGATAAGCTATTGCCATCACGCGTGCGGAAGTCTGTGATGTCTGTTCACATTTTCCTTTAGCACGGGCTACACCCCACAGTTCTTGTCTGATCATCACAAAATTTCATGTGCAGGTTTGGGGTCATGTCTGGATGAGAACGTCCCCTTTTGGTCACAATCGGGCAACTGGTATGGCTGCCCGAGCCCAAAACCCAAAAACCATTAGCACAGTCTACAGGTCGTATTTATGAAGGGATTTCATTGTAACTTGGTAGGATGCCTCTGTATAATGCCTAGATGAGAACGTCCCCTTTTGGGCTTGATCTATCAACCGTGATGGCTGCCCAAGCCCGAAACCCAAAAACTTTTAGCACAGACTGCAGGTCATGTTTAATGTGGAGGGATTTCATTGTAACTTGGTAGGATGATTCCTTATGATGTCTAGAAGAGAATTTCCCCATTTGGGCATGATCTGCCAACCGTGCCGACTGCTCGAGCCCAAAACCCGAAAACCTTTAGCACAGTCTACAGGTCATATTTATTGATGAATTTCATTGTAACTTGTTGGGTTGACTTCATACAATGTCTAGATGAGAAATTCCCCTTTTGGACTTGATTGGGCAACTGTGATGGCTACAGGGGCCCAAAGACCGAAAACCTTTAGCACAGTCTAGAGGTCATATTTATGAAGGGATTTCATTGTAGCTTGGTAGGATGACTCCAAATAATGTCTAGATGAGAACGTCCCATTTTGATCGCGATCATGCAGCCTTAATGGGTGCCCGAGCCCAAAAACCTTTAGCATAGGCAAAAGGTCATATTTATGGAAGGATTTCATTGTAACCTGTTATGTTGACTCCATATAATGCCTAGATGATGACATCCCCTTTTGGTCGTGATTGGTCAGTTGTGATGGCTACAAGTGCCCGAGGCCCGAAAACCTTGAGCACAGCCCACAGGTCATATTTATGAAGGGATTTCATTGTAACTTCTTAGGATCACTCCAGATGGTACCCAGATGAGATTGTCCCCTATGGTTGCGATCATTCAACCATGATGGCTGCCCGAGCCCGAAAACCTTTAGCACAGTCTATAGGTCATATTTATGAAGGGATTTCATTGTAACTTCTTAGGTTCACTCCAGATGATGCCCAGATGAGATTGTCCCCTATGGTTGCGATCATTCAACCATGATGGCTGCCCGAGCCCGAAGCCCGAAAACCTTTAGCACAGTCTACAGGTCATATTTTTTAAGGGATTTCATTGTAACTTGGTAGGTTAACTTCATATAATGTCTAGATGAGAACGCCCCCTTTTGGACATGATTGGGCAACTGTGACGGCTAAAGGTGCCCGAAGCCCAAAAACCTTTAGCACAGTCTACAGGTCATATTTATGAGGGGATTTCATTATAACTTGTTAGGATGACTCCAAATAATGTCTAGATGAGAACGTCCCATTTTGATCGCGATCATTCAGCCTGTATGGGTGCCTGAGCCCAAAAACCTTTAGCATAGGTAAAAGGTCATATTTATTGAAGGATTTCATTGTAACCTATTAGGTTGACTCCATATAATGCCTAGATGATGACATCCCCTTTTTGTCGCGATTGGTCAGCTGTGATGGCTACAAGTGCTCGAAGTCCGAAAACCTTGAGCACAGTCTACAGGTCATATTTATGAAGGTATTTCATTATAACTTCGTAGGATCACTCCAGATGATGCCCAGATGAGATTGTCCCCTTTGGTTGTGATCATTCAACCATGATGGCTGCCCGAGCCCGAAGCCTGAAAACCTAAAGCACAGTGTACAGATCATATTTATGAAGGGATTTCATTGTAACTTGGTAGGTTGACTTCCTATAATGTCTAGATGAGAACGTCCCCTTTTGCACACGATTGGGCAACTTTGACGGCTAAAGGTGCCGAAGCCCGAAAACCTTTAGCACAGTCTACAGGTCATATTTATGAAGGG
This sequence comes from Pictodentalium vernedei, assembly GCA_031216915.1. Lineage (NCBI taxonomy): Eukaryota > Metazoa > Mollusca > Scaphopoda > Dentaliida > Dentaliidae > Pictodentalium > Pictodentalium vernedei. Next base: position 609,711,051 of record CM062295.1, read on the forward strand.
ATTTCATTGTAACTTGGTAGGATGACTCCAAATAATGTCTAGATGAGAACGTCCTATTTTGGTCATGATCATTCAGACTTGATGGGTGCCTGAGCCCAAAAACCTTTAGCATAGGCAAAAGGTTATATTTATAGAAGGATTTCAATGTAACCTGTTAGGTTGACTCCATATAATGCCTAGATGATGACATCCCCTTTTGGTCGTGATTGGTCAACTGTGATGGCTACAGGTGCCCGAAGCCCGAAAACCTTGAGCACAGTCCACAGGTCATATTTATGAAGGGATTTCATTGTAACTTCTCAGGATCACTCCAGATGATGCCCAGATGAGATTGTCCCCTTTCGATGCGACCATTCAACCATTATGGCTGCCCGGGCCTGAAGCCCGAAAACCTTAAGCACAGTCTACAGGTCATATTTATGAAGGGATTTCATTGTAACTTGGTAGATTGACTTCATAGAATGTCTGTATGAGAACGTCCCATTTTGATCGTGATCATTCAGCCTTCATGGGTGCCCGAGCCCAAAAATCTTTAGCCTAGGTAAAAGGTCATATTTATGGAAGGATTTCATTGTAACCTATTAGGTTGACTCCATATAATGCCTAGATGATGACATCCCCTTTTGGTCGTGATTGGTCAGCTGTGATGGCTACAAGTGCCCGAAGCCCGAAAACCGTGAGCACAGTCTACAGGTCATATTTATGAAGGGATTTCATTGTAACTTTGTAGGATCACTCCTGATGATGCCCAGATGAGATTGTCCCCTTTGGTTGCGATCATTCAACCATTATGGCTGCCCGAGCCTGAAGCCCGAAAACCTTAAGCACAGTCTACAGGTCATATTTATGAAGGGATTTCATTGTAACTTGGTAGGTTAACTTCATATAATGTCTAGATGAGAACATCCCCTTTTGGACATGATTGGGCAACTGTTACGGCTTCAGGTGCCCAAAGCCCGAAAAGCTTTAGCACAGTCTACACGTCATATTTATTAAGGGATTTCATTGTAACTTGGTAGGATGACTCCAAATAATGTCTAGATGAGAACATCCCCTTTTGGTCACGATCATTCAGCCTTGATGGCTGCCCGAACCCAAAACCCCAAAACCTTTAGCATAGTCTATTGGTCATATTTATGGAAGGACTTCATTGTTACCCGTAAGTTTGACTCCATATAATGCCTAGATGATGACATCCCCTTTTGGTCGTGATATTTATGAAGGGATTTCATTGTAACTTTGTAGGATCACTCCAGATGATGCCCAGTTGAGAATGTCCCCTTTTGGTTGCGATCATTCAACCATGATGGCTGCCAGAGCCCAAAGCCCAAACACATTTAGCACAGTCTACAGGTCATATTTATTAAGGGATTTCATTGTAACTTGGTAGGTTGACTTCATATAATGTTGAGATGAGAACGTCCCATTTTGATATATATATATATATATTTATATTTATGAAGGGATTCAATGTAACTTGATAGGATGACTCGTTTTGGAATAATTTCAGTGTAACTTGGTAACTTTTGTTGATATATGTTAACTGTGAAGGTCACATACATTAACTGTGAGGCCATATTAACCCACCCCTCAGCTCTTTAGTACAGTGTACACCTCATATTATTTTTATCATAAACATAGCATACAGGGAACAGAAATGAACATATTCCCAATTATCACAATTCTTGTCTTATTTCATAATCCTTTCATAAACATTGAACATTATCCTTTTCATCAAACACAACACACAAGTTAAGCTACAGTGTTCATTGACACTTTCATTTTAAAGCTGATCGTTTTGCAAACATGGCCACAATTGCGGTTTATAGATACTATAGAAAAAACCTATAGGAAATCACATTTTCATCTTCTCTCTGGAACTATTGAGCTAACGTGAACCAAAACTTGGCAGGAATGGTCTATAGGAGGCCCTCTACAAACGATCCTCTTTTTGTTCCCATTGGCTGGAAAATATGGCCACTAGAGACATTCTATGATTCTGTTTGATGGATTCAAATGTTTTGAAACTTCACGTGATTGAAGACTGGGACACCCTCTACCAATGATCCTCATGTAATTTTGATGTAATGTTGCAAACATGGCCACAATTGCAGCTCATAGTTACCATGGAATGCCTAAGGGAAATCACATTTTTAGCTTAACTTGACATAGTCAAGATAAGCTATTGCCATCACGCGTGCGGAAGTCTGTTAGTCTGTGAGTCTGTAGTCTGTGAGTCTGTTCACATTTTCCTTTAGCACGGGCTACACCCTGCAGTTCTTGTTTGATCGTCACGAAATTTGACATGCAGGTTTGGGGTCATGTCTAGATGAGAATGTCCCCTTTTGGTCACGATCGGGCATCCGATATGGCTGCCCGAGCCCAAAACCCAAAAACCATTAGCACAGTCTACAGGTCGTATTTATGAAGGGATTTCATTGTAACTTGGTAGGATGCCTCTGTATAATGCCTAGATGAGAACGTCCCCTTTTGGGCATGATCTATCAACCGTGATGGCTGCCTAAGCCCAAAACCCAAAAACTTTTAGCACAGTCTGCAGGTCATATTTAATGTGGAGGGATTTCATTGTAACTTGGTAGGATGACTCCTTATGATGTCTAGATGAGAATTTCCCCATTTGGGCATGATCTGCCAACCGTGACGACTGCCCGAGCCCAAAACCCAAAAACCTTTAGCACAGTCTACAGGGCATATTTATGGAGGAATTTCATTGTAACTTGGTGGGTTGATTTCATATAATGTCTAGATGAGAAAGTCCCCTTTTGGACGTGATTGGGCAACTGTGATGGCTAGAAGTGCCGAAGCCCGAAAACCTTTAGCACAGTCTAGAGGTCATATTTATGAAGGGGTTTCATTGTTATTTGGAAGGATGACTCCAAATAATGTCTAGATGAGAACGTCCCATTTTGATCGCGATCATTCAGCCTTGATGGGTGCCCGGGCCCAAAAACCTTTAGCATAGGCAAAAGGTCATATTTATGGAAGGATTTCATTGTAACCTGTTAGGTTGACTCCATATAATGCCTAGATGATGACATCCCCTGTTGGTCGTGATTGGTCATCTGTGATGGCTAGAAGTGCCCGAAGCCCGAAAACCTTGAGCACAGTCTACAGGTCATATTTATGAAGGGATTTCATTGTAACTTTGTAGGATCACTCCAGATGATGCCCAGATGAGATTGTCCCCTTTGGTTGCGATCATTCAACCATGATGGCTGCCCATGCCCGAAGCCTGAAAACCTTGAGCACAGTCTACAGGTCATATTTATGAAGGTATTTCATTATAACTTCGTAGGATCACTCCAGATGATGCCCAGATGAGATTGTCCCCTTTGGTTGTGATCATTCAACCATGATGGCTGCCCGAGCCCGAAGCCTGAAAACCTAAAGCACAGTGTACAGATCATATTTATGAAGGGATTTCATTGTTTCTTGGTAGGTTGACTTCCTATAATGTCTAGATGAGAACGTCCCCTTTTGCACACGATTGGGCAACTTTGACAGCTAAAGGTGCCGAAGCCCGAAAACCTTTAGCACAGTCTACAGGTCATATTTATGAAGGGATTTCATTGTAACTTGGTAGGATGACTCCAAATAATGTCTAGATGAGAACGTCCCATTTTGGTCATGATCATTCAGCCTTGATGGGTGCCTGAGCCCAAAAACCTTTAGCATAGGCAAAAGGTTATATTTATAGAAGGATTTCAATGTAACCTGTTAGGTTGACTCCATATAATGCCTAGATGATGACATCCCCTTTTGGTCATGATTGGTCAACTGTGATGGCTACAGGTGCCCGAAGCCCGAAAACCTTGAGCACAGTCCACAGGTCTTATTTATGAAGGGATTTCATTGTAACTTCTCAGGATCACTCCAGATGATGCCCAGATGAGATTGTCCCCTTTCGATGCGACCATTCAACCATTATGGCTGCCCGGGCCTGAAGCCCGAAAACCTTAAGCACAGTCTACAGGTCATATTTATGAAGAGATTTCATTGTAACTTGGTAGATTGACTTCATAGAATGTCTGTATGAGAACGTCCCATTTTGATCGTGATCATTCAGCCTTCATGGGTGCCCGAGCCCAAAAATCTTTAGCCTAGGTAAAAGGTCATATTTAATGGAAGGATTTCATTGTAACCTATTAGGTTGACTCCATATAATGCCTAGATGATGACATCCCCTTTTGGTCGTGATTGGTCAGCTGTGATGGCTGCAAGTGCCCGAAGCCCGAAAACCGTGAGCACAGTCTACAGGTCATATTTATGAAGGGATTTCATTGTAACTTTGTAGGATCACTCCAGATGATGCTCAGATGAGATTGTCCCCTTTGGTTGCGATCATTCAACCATTATGGCTGCCCGAGCCTGAAGCCCGAAAACCTTAAGCACAGTCTACAGGTCATATTTATGAAGGGATTTCATTGTAACTTGGTAGGTTAACTTCATATAATGTCTAGATGAGAACGTCCCCTTTTGGACATGATTGGGCAACTGTTACGGCTTCAGGTGCCCAAAGCCCGAAAAGCTTTAGCACAGTCTACACGTCATATTTATTAAGGGATTTCATTGTAACTTCTCAGGATCACTCCAGATGATGCCCAGATGAGATTGTCCCCTTTCGATGTGACCATTCAACCATTATGGCTGCCCGGGCCTGAAGCCCAAAAACCTTAAGCACAGTCTACAGGTCATATTTATGAAGGGATTTCATTGTAACTTGGTAGATTGACTTCATAGAATGTCTGTATGAGAACGTCCCATTTTGATCGTGATCATTCAGCCTTGATGGGTGCCCGAGCCCAAAAATCTTTAGCCTAGGTAAAAGGTCATATTTATGGAAGGATTTCATTGTAACCTATTAGGTTGACTCCATATAATGCCTAGATGATGACATCCCCTTTTGGTCGTGATTGGTCAGCTGTGATGGCTACAAGTGCCCGAAGCCCAAAAACCGTGAGCACAGTCTACAGGTCATATTTATGAAGGGATTTCATTGTAACTTTGTAGGATCACTCCAGATGATGCCCAGATGAGATTGTCCCCTTTGGTTGTGATCATTCAACCATTATGGCTGCCCGAGCCTGAAGCCCGAAAACCTTAAGCACAGTCTACAGGTCATATTTATGAAGGGATTTCATTGTAACTTGGTAGGGTAACTTCATGTAATGTCTAGATGAGAACGTCCCCTTTTGGACATGATTGGGCAACTGTTACGGCTTCAGGTGCCCAAAGCCCGAAAAGCTTTAGCACAGTCTACACGTCATATTTATTAAGGGATTTCATTGTAACTTGGTAGGATGACTCCAAATAATGTCTAGATGAGAACGTCCCCTTTTGGTCACGATCATTCAGCCTTGATGGCTGCCCCGCTCCCGAACCCAAAACCCCAAAACCTTTAGCATAGTCTATTGGTCATATTTATGGAAGGACTTCATTGTTACCCGTAAGTTTGACTCCATATAATGCCTAGATGATGACATCCCCTTTTGGTCGTGATATTTATGAAGGGATTTCATTGTAACTTTGTAGGATCACTCCAGATGATGCCCAGTTGAGAATGTCCCCTTTTGGTTGCGATCATTCAACCATGATGGCTGCCAGAGCCCAAAGCCCAAACACATTTAGCACAGTCTACAGGTCATATTTATTAAGGGATTTCATTGTAACTTGGTAGGTTGACTTCATATAATGTCGAGATGAGAACGTCCCATTTTGATATATATATATATATATTTATATTTATGAAGGGATTCAATGTAACTTGATAGGATGACTCGTTTTGGAATAATTTCAGTGTAACTTGGTAACTTTTGTTGATATATGTTAACTGTGAAGGTCACATACATTAACTGTGAGACCGTATTAACCCACCCCTCAGCTCTTTAGTACAGTGTACACCTCATATTATTTTTATCATAAACATAGCATACAGGGAACAGAAATGAACATATTCCCAATTATCACAATTCTTGTCTTATTTCATAATCCTTTCATAAACATTGAACATTATCCTTTTCATCAAACACAACACACAAGTTAAGCTACAGTGTTCATTGACACTTTCATTTTAAAGCTGATCGTTTTGCAAACATGGCCACAATTGCGGTTTATAGATACTATAGAAAAAACCTATAGGAAATCACATTTTCATCTTCTCTCTGGAACTATTGAGCTGACGTGAACCAAAACTTGGCAGGAATGGTCTATAGGAGGCCCTCTACAAACGATCCTCTTTTTGTTCCCATTGGCTGGAAAATATGGCCACTAGAGACATTCTATGATTCTGTTTGATGGATTCAAATGTTTTGAAACTTCACGTGATTGAAGACTGGGACACCCTCTACCAATGATCCTCATGTAATTTTGATGTAATGTTGCAAACATGGCCACAATTGCAGCTCATAGTTACCATGGAATGCCTAAGGGAAATCACATTTTTAGCTTAACTTGACATAGTCAAGATAAGCTATTGCCATCACGCGTGCGGAAGTCTGTTAGTCTGTGAGTCTGTAGTCTGTGAGTCTGTTCACATTTTCCTTTAGCACGGGCTACACCCTGCAGTTCTTGTCTGATCGTCACGAAATTTGACATGCAGGTTTGGGGTCATGTCTAGATGAGAATGTCCCCTTTTGGTCACGATCGGGCATCCGATATGGCTGCCCGAGCCCAAAACCCGAAAACCATTAGCACAGTCTACAGGTCGTATTTATGAAGGGATTTCATTGTAACTTGGTAGGATGCCTCTGTATAATGCCTAGATGAGAACGTTCCCTTTTGGGCATGATCTATCAACCGTGATGGCTGCCTAAGCCCAAAACCCAAAAACTTTTAGCACAGTCTGCAGGTCATATTTAATGTGGAGGGATTTCATTGTAACTTGGTAGGATGACTCCTTATGATGTCTAGATGAGAATTTCCCCATTTGGGCATGATCTGCCAACCGTGACGACTGCCCGAGCCCAAAACCCGAAAACCTTTAGCACAGTCTACAGGTCATATTTATGGAGGAATTTCATTGTAACTTGGTGGGTTGATTTCATATAATGTCTAGATGAGAAAGTCCCCTTTTGGACGTGATTGGGCAACTGTGATGGCTAGAAGTGCCGAAGCCCGAAAACCTTTAGCACAGTCTAGAGGTCATATTTATGAAGGGATTTCATTGTTATTTGGAAGGATGACTCCAAATAATGTCTAGATGAGAACGTCCCATTTTGATCGCGATCATTCAGCCTTGATGGGTGCCCGGGCCCAAAAACCTTTAGCATAGGCAAAAGGTCATATTTATGGAAGGATTTCATTGTAACCTGTTAGGTTGACTCCATATAATGCCTAGATGATGACATCCCCTGTTGGTCGTGATTGGTCATCTGTGATGGCTAGAAGTGCCCGAAGCCCGAAAACCTTGAGCACAGTCTACAGGTCATATTTATGAAGGGATTTCATTGTAACTTCGTAGGATCACTCCAGATGATGCCCAGATGAGATTGTCCCCTTTGGTTGCGATCATTCAACCATGATGGCTGCCCAAGCCCGAAGCCTGAAAACCTTTAGCTCAGTCTACAGGTCATATTTATGAAGGGATTTCATTTTAACTTGGTAGGTTGACTTCATATAATGTCTAGATGAGAACGTCCCCTTTTGGACATGATTGGCCAACTGTGACGGCTAAAGGTGCCCGAAGCCCGAAAACCTTTAGCACAGTCTACAGGTCATATTTATGAAGGGAGTTCATTGTAACTACTTGGTAGGATGACTCCAAATAATGTCTAGATGAGAACGTCCCATTTTGATCGTGATCATTCAGCCTTGATCAGTGCCCGAGCCCAAAACCCTTTAGCATAGGCAAAAGGTCATATTTATGGAAGGATTTCATTGTAATCTATTAGGTTGACTCCATATAATGCCTAGATGATGACATTCCCTTTTGGTCGTGATTGGTCATTTATGATGGCTACAAGTGCCCGAAGCCCGAAAACCTTGAGCACAGTCTACAGGTCATATTTATGAAGGGATTTCATTGTAACTTTGTAGGATCACTCCAGATGATGCCCAGATGAGATTCTCCCCTTGTTGCGATCATTCAACCATGATGACTGCCCGATCCCGAAGCCTGAAAACCTTTAGCACAGTCTACAGGTTATATTTATGAAGGGATTTCATTGTAACTTGGTAGGTTGACTTCATATAATGTCTAGATGAGAATGTCCCCTTTTGGACATGATTGGGCAACTTTGACGGTTAAAGGTGCCCGAAACCCGAAAACCTTTAGCACCGCCTACAGGTCATATTTACGAAGGGATTTCATTGTAACCTGGTAGGATGACTCCAAATAATGTCTAGATGAGAACGTCCCATTTTGGTCATGATCATTCAGCCTTGATTGGTGCCCGAGCCCAAAAACTTTTAGCATAGGCAAAAGGTTATATTTATAGAAAGATTTCATTGTAACCTGTTAGGTTGACTCCATATAATGCCTAGATGATGACATCCCCTTTTGGTCATGATTGGTCAACTGTGATGGCTACAGGTGCCCGAAGCCCGAAAACCTTGAGCACAGTCTACAGGTCATATTTATGAAGGGATTTCATTGTAACTTCGCAGGATCACTCCAGATGATGCCCAGATGAGATTCTCCCCTTGTTGCGATCATTCAGCCATGATGGCTGCCCGAGCCCAAAGCCTGAAAACCTTTAGCACAGTCTACAGGTCATATTTATGAAGGGATTTCATTGTAACTTGGTAGGATGACTTCATATAATATCTAGATGAGAACGTCCCCTTTTGGACACGATTGGGCAACTGTGATGGCTACAGGTGCCCAAAGCCCGAAAACCTTCAGAACAGTCTACAGGTCATAATTATGAAGGGATTTCATTGCAGCTTGGTAGGATGACTCCAAATAATGTCTAGATGAGAACGTCCCCTTTTGGTCGTGATCATTCAGCCATGATGGCTGCCCGAGGCCAAAAATCTTTAGCATGTCTGTAGGTCGTATTTATGGAAGGATTTCATTGTAACTTGTTAGGTTGACTCCATATAATGTCTAGATGATGACATCCCCTTTTGGTCAACTGTGATGGCTACAGGTGCCTGAAGCCTGAAAATCTTGAGCACAGTCTACTGGTCATATTTATGAAGGGATTTCATTGTAACTTCGTAGGATCACTCCAGATGATGTCCAGATGAGAATGTCCCCTTTTGGTTGCGATCATTCAACCATGATGGCTGCCCGAGTCTAAAGCCCGAAAACCTTTAGCACAGTCTTCAGGTCATATTTATGAAGGGATTTCACTGTAACTTGGTAGGTTGACTTCATATAATGTCTAGTCGAATTTGGTTTGGGAGTTATGCCCCTTTTATTACTTTCTTGTTTTAATATTTCCAACTTGGAGGTGGTGTTAGGGCGATAACTTGAACAAACGATTTTTTCCTAATTATGCCCCCCGACTTAAGTCGGGTGGCACATAGTGATTGAAGTGTGCGTGTGTCCATCCGTGTGTGTTTATGTGTGTGTGTGTCCGAGCCAATAACTCGAAAACTGTTAGGGCCACAGTCATCAAACTTCACACAATTATAAAGGACCATGGGAGGATGTGTCACACCATAGCCATGTTTGTACCTTCAAGGTCAAGATCACATTTCAACGTCACACTAAAAATCGGTCAATATTCGTGTCTCAGCCATAACTCAGAAACGAATCATAGTACAATTGTTAAACTTTTTACAAATGTTAAGGACAGTCAGAAGGTGTGTCGCGTATAATAGTTTCTGCCGCATCTGCTATGTGAAGGTCACAATTGACCTTCATATGTTCAGGGTCACAAATCGTGTCTCAAGCATAACTCCATAACTATTAGGGCTACAATCATCTAACTTCACTCAATTATAAAGGACAACGGGTGGATGTGTCACACACCACAGCCAGGTCCATAAGGTCAGGTCACATTTCAAGGTCACACTGAAAATCATCAATATTCGTGTCTCCCCCATAACTCAGAAACGAACCAAAGTACAAATATTAAACTTTTAAAAAAATTTTTTTGTTTGATGGAGGTCAAGGTCGCAGATCAAGGTCATTGCCACGTAGGAGGGGGAGCATAGTCACTTCCGAGTGAATCTGTTGTTTGTCCTATGCCTCTTACATGGTTTCTTAGTTTCAGTAGTTTCAGATGCTAGAACAAATTCCTTTATAGCTCCCGCAACTTGACCCCAGAATCTCTGAAGCGAACCTCTAGTTTATGTCATAATCTCAGATATTGTATTTTTGTCTGAAAACTGATGGTAGTTGGGTATTGAACATCCATAACTGTCATGTTGACTTCTAACAGAAAAAAAGTCATTTTTCAACACACATGCCATTGCTTTCTATTGATGAAAATTGATTTTGTATCCAAGCAATCAAGACAAAAATAAATTTAATATATTTGCTGTTAGTCAGACAGTATGACATGTCATGTTTCCACCTGTTTATATTGTCAGATGTTCTTTCTTTTTGTTGATCACTCTGTCAACACTATAAAATAATCATTTGGTTTTAAGAGTGTAATAATGGTAATGATATTTTGTTTCCTTTCAGCATTGTAGAAACAGCCCTAGATCCAGTATTGTGATAGAATTATTCACACCTGTTGTACAGAGGATATTAAAACATAACACGGTAAGGCAACAGAAAATTGAAGCCTGTTCCTCACAGCTCATGTTGTCACATTTACTACACACCTTCAGATTGGTCTGTTTAGAGTATATTGTAGACTCGCCAAGTCATTTGCTGTTCATCTCAAGTAAAGGAAATTTTTTATAATATTGCCCGTCTGAAATGCCATTGATCCTTCAGAATATCTATTAACCCTTTACCCAATGAATCGGCCACACCCGCCCCCATAATATGGAAATTCAGCAGCTGAAAAAATAGTATTTTTCAAAACATTTCAGCAAAACCATACCATGTGACCCCTCTTTGGAACAAGGTCATTCCAGTGAGGGGTCACATGATATGGTTTGGTTGGAATTTTTTGAAAAATTTAAAGAAATGATATTTAAAATCATAAATTTTGATATCTGCATTGGGTAAAGGGTTAATCCTAGTGGGGCTAATTTCAACTTAGATCACAATTTCCAGCAACAGAATAGGTGCCTCAACATGTTGTTTCAGGGTAAACTTGAAATTACGTAATAAGTACATTGAGTTCTTTCTAAGCACTACTAGCCAACAAACAACTGCAAAGCTAAAAGATGTAGCTTGTCAGTGTGCAGCAAAAATGTATAAAAATAATCGTCACCATTAGGGTTGAATCATTTTTTATGAAATTGGAAAAATCTATATACATCAGATTTTTACCACAAATTGACCAGGACTTATGCTGCAGTGATTATTTAAGATTAAAACTCACTGCCGACAAATCCCTTTGTTTCAACTTCGCTGTTAGCTGACAGAATAACCACCATGGACAATAAGTGGGCCTGACAAATCCCATTTGTTTCAACTTAGAGAATAACCGGCGCAAATAAGGCCATACAAAGTTGATTGTCTGTTTCTCAGGCCATTTTTTCCAAAAAAGCATGTGGGCGGGCGGTTTTTTTTTTTCTTTTTATTTTCTCCCTGAAAGGTTGTTTGTGGTAATTTGACCCCCCACCCAAACGCCTGGTGGACCCCGCAAAATTTCGCAAATATATTGGTTATTCACCATAGGGGTGTTGGATCGTAAATGAAGTGGGGTTTGAATGTTTGTTTTTTCAGTGCAATGTGAAAATTATAACACAGGACGAAAGTCACGAAACGCCTCGTGGGTGAAACGTCTCGGGTTGAAACATCTCTGGGACAAATCAAATGTCAAAGTGCCAACTTTCATCAGAGATTTATTTTACCAAAAAAAAAAAATCTTTTCACAACCTGCCTAATAAAATCGTGAATCGCAATTTTTCCCCATTATATTCAAAATTATCACAACCCATTTGAACGGGCAGTTCATCCATAAATCATATTTTTTTTAAATCTGAAAATGAAATACAAAACGAATGTTTGCGTGTTTTTATTTACCAATTCGACCGCACATACCTGCCTATATGCGATTTATTTTCAACTATGACTGTTACTTTTATATCAAGCAACGGTTACTATTAGTTATCCAATTATCCTGCATCTCAAATGCATTTATTTAAATTAACTGGGAAACTCGTAACGGTTTCAAATAACAGTACACAAATTCCAATGACGGCCATTTACAATACAAATGTTACTAAAAATAAATGCCAGGAGACTGTGTTCCATTCAGCATAGCACCTGACTTTGCAGACTTTCTGAGGATTCGTGCGAATCAAACGTGGTGCGAATCGACCATTCCCCTTTGTGACTGTTTGTTGTCAGACTGAAAGACACCTTCCTTCTTGCTGTCATTATGACTTACCTTTTACAGAATAAAACACTTTCTGTTGTGAATATTGCTAAAACCCACCCACTTTATTAAGGTATGATGTAGAAAACGCTTGAAGTGTGTTAATTTAAAATTTGCGAACGCATCGATATCGATTTACCGAAATGAGCACAATATCTCAAATTTTTTTGAAGATTTTTTGGTGTCATAAAAAGGTTGCATGCGCACCAAAAATGACCATGCGCGTGGGCCTGAGAAACAGAGGTTCTTTTTTTTATGGCCTAATAAATGGACATTATTTTAAAAAATGACTTGGCATGCTTAACAGAATGGTTAGGCATTCTTTTAACCTCTAGCACTCTGGCAGTGCAACAGAATTGTATCCAATCACTCTGTTTTTCTCTTGTTTTACTATGAGTTTAACCAATTATATCTTGTTTGACAGAGCTCACTGAGTATATTTGGTTAACTATCAAACTGCATTGTGGGAAACATTAGCTGGTGAAATCTTTGCCATTTTGACATCAGAGTAGTGCTGGATGGTTTGCCGATATACCGACTTAGCCGGTTTGAAAATCAATACCATTAGTAATATCATCTCATTTTAAAAAAAAACGAAATATCACCAACGTCATTGGCATAACTTGGCAACGATACCAACATTGACCTACTGGTACATAATTTGATTAAAGGGGCAATACTTCGTGAATGAGCCTCTGTATTGGTAAGGAACGGGCATTAACTTCTAAAATATACAGCACTGTTCAGTGGGGACCCTCATTAGGCTCAAGAAGTGTGTTTACCCGTAAACATTTTTGTGAAATGATTCCTACATAATACCAGGCATTTTCCCCCGACGTCGAACAAATTGGGAACTCTTATAATTGATTGGACAAAACAATGACGTAAAAGTCTCAAGATCCCCACACGGTGAATTTACATAAATTCTCACACTGGAGAATGTCTGATTCTGTATCCCCACATTAACCATCTGTTTAAACAGGGTTTCCGCTAAGAGAAAATTGGTGGGTCCGGTCAGATGCCAAAGGCGTCTGCCGCACGGCACATGCGTATACATGGGGGTGGGGGGGGGCAGGAAAATTTTGATTTTTAGGTGCTCTCTGGGGGCATTCTGGTCGCTAAAATGCTGAATAATTGAAGAGGAAAATATGTATTTTTTCCTCCTACAATTCTCTAAATTCCCACGGGACATACAATACTACATCTGGTCGGAGGTTTCATAAAAATACAAACCCAAAACAACACAAAATCCACGAATCCTGACAGCGACTGCGACACTTGACCTCAATTTTTTTGTACAACCCGATACGTGCCAACGTAAATAATTGGAAATGCAGAGAGAACGAAACAAAATTGGTTTTAGCGTTAAAAAAGTTTTTTTTCTAAAGTTAGAAAAAAGAACTTTTTTTCTAAACCTAGCGTTGTTTTGTTCGGGGAATGGTCGATTGGTAACACGGTCAAATGGCACCACAGTCGATTCGCACCATCAGCGGTCGATTCGGACCAGTATGACCACTCCATCGTTACTTCATATGGGAGCGGGACGTTTTGGCCCTTTACCAGTTCGGCCCCGGGACGTTTCGGCCTCGGGACGTTTTGGCCCGGGAAGTTTCGGCTCGGGTCGTTTCGGCCTCGATATTTTTTGAAACCGAAGACGAAAAGTTCTCGGGGAAAACATCGAGGCCGAAACGACCCTGGAAGGGGACGTTTCAGCCTCCATAATTTGAGAAAGTCTAAGTGCTTTACTACTCACCAATATTAGAAATAAAAAAAACCCACAGTGAATCCATTAAAATCCACAGGTAATAAAATGAATAAGAAAAAGACACATGATGTCACACATCCTTCTGTCACAAAATTTCTGGCAGAATGAACCTTGAACTCAGGTTAAAATTTTACTGTTCAGCTTCTGACTGGTTGTTTTGATTGTTCAGTCTTTGAGGGCTCAGTCAATTAAACGTTTGAGGTTTATAATCAAAAGAGAGATTTTTATTCAACACATTAACTGCCGCTGCATGACAGCATCAACACAATACCTATAAAAGACCCAGGGGTTTAGCCAGAGATGAGTCCAGCCATCTTTTGGACGCCCTGTTTACAATTTGGACACATTGTTTTTTCAAAAAGACGGCCCTTCCGATGTTGCTATGCATCCCTCACGGTGCCCTGTTGATTGTCTTTCCTAAATGTTACAAATGCCACCGGTTCCCCGTGTGTTAATCGCAAAGAAAATACCCCAATTCCAATATGATACTGTCAGATACTGATAGATATCACGGAAATCTGCGTATCACCTGTCAATCTTTCTACTGTCTCCGCCTATTCAGTGGCGCGAATGACGTTAAGATCTAATTTTGCTTATGGATAACCTCGAACGTACTTATTGCAAACAACATTACAAGCATTGAAACCGAAACCAGGAAGTTTAACAACATGTGCTTATTCATCAGGGGAAAATAAATCACTGAATTGTGATTGGTCAGAAATCTTGTTAATACAAACATTACAACAATAAAAGAAGCGTGGTGTTAAAATGACTAATGACTGGTGTTATCGAAAAAAAACTGCGAACTTGTCATCTTGGCAATGTAAAATGACAGCCGAGTTCTGCTACACAGTATTGTATTTGGGATTAAAAAAGGGGCGAAAAGTGGAATAAATTATGTCACTCCATCACCCACACATTCCATTCTCATGTCAAGTGACCTGTTTTTTTTACTGGTAAGCTGGCACGTGTTAATTATGAAAGCAGAACGGCCGAGAACGGCATTCGTGAATTTGAACAACCTGCCTACGTGCTGTAACACTCACCGCTCGTGGGCAGGTTGTTCAAATTCATGAATACATGAATGTACCTACTACCTCAACTTCCTCAAGGCTCCACCTGCGTTAGTAACTATTACATCAATACACGGTTAGGGTTAGGCCATTAGGGGGAGTCCGGGGGCATAAGTCTGTGGCCCCAATGATTAAATGTCAGTAAATTTGGGTGGGAAAATTGTAACATGCTGTTAAAAAAATGTCTTTTTGCCCACTCAAAATTAAAAGTAGATTCAACCCCTAAAACTCACCAGAAGGCTCCATTTGATGCTAGATTTAAAAAATTTTCCAGGGGGGAACCCCCTAAAAGGCACTTGCAAGCAGATGCCTTTGGCATCTGCATTTGCCTCCGAAGACTCCAACTTGCCCCTCTCCCAAATTTGGACGCCCTATTTTCAAATCCTGGCTAAACCCCTGGAAAGACCACCAAAATAACTGTTAAATTTTGTAAAAACAGTGGCTGTAGCAGGGAAAGTCTGAGTTAGCTTGACTCTTCGTTTTGAAAGTGCGTCTAGCCCGAACTGAGTCCCAAAAATGATTGGACAGTTCAGCTCAATAGGGCTATCCACTTAACATTCAGTTTGAACTGCACAAGCTGCCTCTCTGAGACAGCTTGTCTTTGATATTTGTTATTCAAGTGAACATGTTGTGTGAAATTCTGTAGGCCTATTGGATACTTTAAGGAATCTTGGATGTTTTATCCTCAAATGTTTGGAGGTCAAGGTACGCTTTATAATATTAAAAAAAAACTGATATGGGTAAAAAGTTATGAAAATTGGTTGCTAAAATATATCAGTCGACGGCGCTTTCGCAAAAGGCCGATTTGGGCAAAATTGTTAAGGCAGGTTTGAGTGATTTTGTTCTCAATCTTCGGATTTCTTGGATGGATTTAATTTTCTAATGATTACTTTCAGACTAAGGTAAGTTGCCTTCTTTAAACTTATTCAGCATTGCATTTTTTTTACCACGAGAAAAAAATTTTAGCAATAAAAAAATCCCCCAAAAAACTAAAAAAAAAAATATCCAAAAACAATCGGGTTTCGACCTCGATAGGTGGGATGTTTCGGCCCCGGTCGAGGCCGAAACGTCCCGAAAAAAACACAGAGGCCGAAACGTCACGAGGCCGAAACGACCCTGAACCCATCATATTGCGTGGCCCATTTATCGCTCGAAATAAAAGCCAGTGATTTCGGACCAAACACGACAATTTGAGTCCGAAATTTTATAGGCGACGTTTAGGATTTGAACTTCGTTTCCCCCTCTCGTCTTGGGGTGATAAAGTATCAGGTTGTCGCCAGTAATAGTAGGCATAGTATACAACATAGTTATGCCTATATTACGTAGAAACAAAGAATCCTGAGTGTCGTTACGATACAGCATTGTACTCAACATTTTAACTACCAGCTTTTCTGACTGATCATAGTATGATCGGCAGGGGAATGGGTCCGGTCGACGGACCTCCAGCCGGGCTAGTGGAAAACCTGGTTTAAAAATAGCTTTCTACAATTTTAACCAATGAGAAAAGAGAACACAGTTTGTGTGCAGTATGTCTAACATGGCTGCGCCCATGTATAAGTGAAATTATACAGAACTATCAAGTTGCACTCCATATATTCGGCATACTAAACAAGTTGGGTTGTACTGAGCAAGTTGGATTGTTCAATTAAAGACACATTCATAATAAATTCTTCATATTTCATTTTAAACACACCACAATGGTTGATTTGTGTTTTCGCCGATGCAGATTGCTTGACCTGCGCCAATATTGTTTTGTCAAGGCTATTCTTCCAAATTAGCAGGGCTACAGTGAGTCAATGACTGTTTTGCGCTCATTCCCAAAATATCGCAATAATACCGTAAACCGCAATATCATCACGAAAATATCGCGGTTTTTATTTGGGTCGATATCGCCCAGCTCTACATCAGAGTGCAGAGGGTTAAATAACACACAGTTATTGTTCTAATACAAACATTCAGTCTAACTGTACCAAGTTTTTACCTTAAGTTTCTGCTGAAACATCCATGCCCAATGTGCTGTTATCTTCGATTTGTCATTCCAAATGATAGCTCACCGATTAGAACCTGTTTACATTACATTTTTCATTTTCTTCTACCCATGGTGAGAAAATTGTTTAATTTTTTTCACATTAGGTCTAAACAGTTGAAAATCTGTTCCTCAGGCCCTTCCACATGGTCCTTTTGGCTGCTGCATGCTCTCTTTTTACAACCAATGCAAACTTTAAAAAATAAAAATTAAATGTTTTTTGTCTGATGATTTACCCAAGTTAATAAAATTGATAAATTTGTCCCTTAAATGCAACAAGGCATTGCAATGCTTTAGCATTGCAAAGGCTTCTTGCACCCAAGGAATGCAATACTCCACCACCCATGCTATTCTGTAGATTATGGGATCTAAATCATAAAACAAACCAATAACATGAACTTTTTGATGGCAAAGAAATAATTACAAAAATAAAAAATAAAAAAAAACTCATCCGCTTGCAAGGAATTTTACAAAAAATGGCCTGAGAAACAGAAGATCTACTTTGTGGGGCTTTAAAACAAGAATTTAATCTAAAGTGGGTTTTAAGTTGAGATAATACACTCAACCTAGAATATCCGGCCAAATAATGGTCTCAGGCTTCACCCCGACCATTATCTGTCTGATTACCCTGCCTATCATGATTATCTTTTAAATAAGATTAGGAAGTGATTGATATTCAGCCTTCATGAGAGCTCCATTGTGAGTCATCATCTATCAATGGAACCCAGGTGGTACATCATTGGTCTCATCTGGGCTGTTTTGTTCAATGTCAGATGTCAGCAAGGAAAAGGTTCCCTCCTTACCACCAGAATGTCATTCACTCACTCCTCTCAGTGTGATAGCATTATCTGTGTCAAAATCAGAACTGTATTCCTCCCGATTTAGCTCCCATATGTGTGCCAAATCACAAAAGTTTTTAGCATAACCCATTTGCCTTTGATACCCCCATCTTGTGATGCCACTGATATAACCAAATCATGTTGATGCTCTTGCGTTTCTTGAAATAAACTATAGTCAATTCAAAGTAAGGTAAATTTACTATTAGGCCACACAAAATAAATTGAATCCCGGGCATTTTTTTTCTTCAAATCAGTGAGGGAGGGAGGGTTGTTTTATTTTTTTTTTTTTTTCTTGCATATACTGAGCATGAATTGAGAGGTAAAATCACTTGTCTTTTTACACACCAAATATATAGAAAGTGTGTAATTATACAAATTAACTCAATTCATTTTCACCCTTAATGGCCAAATTCTAACTTTGATAACTTTTTAGTGCAACAGAAATGGTGCCCCAACATTTTGTCTTGGGAAAAAAGTTACATTCTAAGTGCCTTAGCAATTGTTTCTAGGCAAGTCTTGGCTGCCAATATAGACAGACAAGACTTGTCTGGAAACAACTACAAAGCCACTGGATGTAGATTGTCTTCAGATATGTGCTTCAGATTTCAGTTACATACATCAATCCAAAAATTTAAAAAGTTTCAAGTCCCCCAGTTTTGTAGTAATATTGGAAGACACTGTAGGGCAATAAAAATGTGCATTGAGTCATTCAATTTCAGTGAAGTATTGCCTAAGAATCTGAGAAAAAAAATTTTTCATGGCATTATCAAATTTTTTTGTCTATAGCAAATTTTGTTGTTTGCTCAGACTACAATTTTTAGACAAGTCGGATGTGATTACTTTGTCTAATTTGAAAGGGAATGAACGAACAGATAAAAGAGACTGACCAAAATGTGATTGTTAGGTTGGCAAGTACCTCAAGCTCTAGTAATGTCATAAAAGATTCACTCAAATCAAGTCTTGAGAAACATTTCTTGTGTTGATTCAAAGAAAATGAATGTTTATGGTATTCTAAATTCAGTCGGATGGAATATTTTAGTTGGTCAGAAAAGCAAACCATTCCGGTTCACTGTAACAACAAACTGATATATTCCATCCAACCTAAAAACAGGTAATGGGACAACATAAGGGCTAGACTAGTTCCAGACCATAATAGGATCAGATTCATTCAAGAATTTAACTGTTGTTCATGAGACCTTTGAAGTACCTGAACCTGCCTAATTTTTAGCTTATCTTGACAAAGTCAAGATAAGGTATTGCCATCACACATGCAAAAGTCTGTCAGTGTGTTCACATTTTCTTTAGCACATGCTACACCCTGTAGTTCTTGTCCGATCATCACAAAATTTCATATGCAGGTTCGAGGTCATGTCTAGATGAGAACGCCCCCTTTTGGTCATAAGTGGCCAACCATGACTGCTACACGAGCCTGGAACCTCAAAACATTTAGCACAGTCTGCAGGTCGTAGTTGTGAAGGGATTTCATTGTGACTTGGTAGAATGACTCCATATAGTGTCTAGATGAGAACATCCCCTTTTGGTTGCGATCGGTCAACCATGATGGGTGCACGAGCCTGAAATCCAAAAACCTTTACCAGTCTACAGGTCATATTTATGAAGGGATTTCATTGTAACTTGGTAGGATGACTCTGTATAATGTCTAAATGGGAACGTCCCCTTTTGGTTGCGATCAGTCAACCATGACGGCAGCGCAGGCCCAAAATCTGAAAACCTTTAGCACAGTCTGCAGCTTGCATTTACAAAGGGATTTCATTACAAATTTGTAGGATGACTCAGTATATGTCTAGATGTGAACGTCTTACTTTGGCTGTAAATGGTCAACCGTGATGGCTGCACAGGCACATGACCTTGATTTGTTCAGCACAGTCTACAGTTCATATTTATGAACAAGCCTGAAAATAAGCTGACTGTCATCTTCAAAATGAGGTCCCCAGAAGCTGAATTTGGCGATGCTGCCCTGCACAGCAGAGTAACATCACAAAATTTACCCTCTGTGAGCCTCAGTCTGAATCAAGGTCTCAAGCCAAAACAGAAAGATAAACCAAGAGGATGAATTGGCCGACTGTATGGGATAACATCAGCAAATTCACCCCCTGGGGACCTCATTTTGCAAATGACAGGTTGCTTATATTCAGGCTTGTTTATGAAGCGATTTCATTGTAACTTGGAAGGGTAACTCAATATGATGTCTGACCTAGATTCCTTTAGCACTGTCCACAGGTTGTTTTTATGAAGGGATTTCATTGTAACCTGGTAGGATAACTTGGCATGATATCTAGATGAGACTGTCCTATTTTGGTCATGAGCGGTCAACCGCGACCACCAAACCATCTTGTGTTCTAGATTCCTTTACCAAAGTCTTAGAGTTATATTTATGAAGGGATTTCATTGTAACTTGGTAGGATGACTCGTTTTGGAATGATTTTACTGTAACTTGGTCGGGTGTGTGACCATCTGAGCGATTGATTCAGACTCCCGCGTTGTGTCCTTGGGCAAGGCACTTAACCACGATTCTGCACATGGGGCACGATGACGCCGTGTACTAAGGTATACTGCACGTCTGTGATGCGCATGTCTTCAACCATTCTAACCCTGTCTGTGCTGCAGTGCGGAGTTACGATGTTGGGGAACTGGCAGCTACTCATTGCTTGGTGGTTCTGTCCGGGTACTCCTCCACCCGTAAAACTGTCACGGTCATGATTAGACATTGTGCATAAGTATGTGACCTTAAAAACCAATAAATAAATAATAAATACTGTAACTTGGTAACTTTGATTGACATACATTAACTGTGAGGGCCACATTAACCCAGGCCTCAATTCATCAGTACAGTCTACACCTCAAATTATTCATATTAAAAACATAGCACACAGGGAACAAAAATTAACATATTCTCAATTATCACAGTTCTTGTCTTATTTCATAATCCTTCCATAAACATTGAACATTATCCTTTCCATCAAACACTACACACAGTCTATTTAAGCTACAGTGTCATTTTCACTTTCATAATTTTATAAGAGTGATCACCCACCCTCAAAAAGCCAAACCTGTCTGCTATATCTTTGCAACTCATACTTAACAGTTGACTTATCCCACCAACTGAAATATTCCATCTGATTGAATCTAAAAATAGGCAACAGGCTTTTTAAAAGCCACACTGGTTCCAAGCCATAACAGCGTCAGATTCGTTGAAGAATTTTGCTGTGGATTAACCCTTTCATTGCCATACCCACTTTAGCCACATATGGAGGACCTCTATGTATGCCTTTATGTGAGGAAGTTTAATAAATATTATGACATACTTGAAACTCTATCATCTGATTAATTGTTGGAAAGGGCTCTCTGAGCCCTTTCCAACAATTAATCTAATGGTAGGTTTGATCTGTGCATACCAGAACGTACAGATAACCATCATAAAATAGGTGGCAATATAGTTGCTTTCGGCATGAAAAAGTGTTGAGAGCTTGCAAGTACCTGAACCTTCCTTATTATTATTCCCCCGAAAACAATTCGGGGGAATCTAGCCGTGACGTCGTCCATCTGTCCGTCTGTCTGTCCGGGCATAGACGGCGTTCGTGTCCGCTCCATAACTTCTTACAGCCTTCAAGGATATTAATGATACTTGGTATTATTATTGCCCACAACCAGAGGGTGTGTCGCGAATAAGGTTGGAATGGCTATCAAAGCTTTTTTCGGGGGAATCAGCCACCCTTTGGTGGCCATCCTCTAGTTTTTTTGAATTTGCAGGAGCGATCACCTCAGAAAACCAAATCTGTATGTTATATCCTTGCAGCTTATGCTCAACAAAACAGTAAGGCCAAAAAATAGGGTTTTGGTTCTCAGACATTCCCTTATTGAACATCCTCATTGAATATTTTTATGTCCACGCCCTTACATGGCCCAGGGTATATAGTGTTACTTTTGTCCATCCGTCATTCCATTGCTTGTTAGCATGATAACTTCAACAAATATTATCCGATTAGTTTAATATTTTATATGTGAGTTGTTGTTAACACTTTTTATGACCAAGTTTGAAAACTTGCCTGTTCCGATGATCAGGGGCGGAGTTATGGCGTCTAATTAGTCAATTTTAACGAATTTTCTTTCATTAGTTCGATATCTTCAACAAATATTCATTGATTGGGCCAGCATTCAAGTATTTTGAGTTTAACCAAAGAATCTACAGGTCAAGTTCAAAAACCAGCCCAGTCCAATAATTGGGAGCAGAGTTATGCCCCCAAATTAGTTGATTTTAACAAAGTAGTTGTTCGTTAGCACGTTAACTTCAACAAATATTAATTGATTAGGCCAATATTCGCTATTTGAGTTTAACTGAAGAATCTGCAGATCAAGTTTGAAAACCAGCCCAGTATGAACATTAGTGGCAGAATTATGACACCTGATTAGTCTATTTTAATGAAGTATTTGTTCATTAGCATGATAACTTCAACAAAGAGTAATTGATGGGTCCATTATTTGGTATTTGAGTGTAACCATAGAATACAGATCGGGTTCGAAAATGAGTCCTGTCCGATAATTAGGGGTGAAGTTACCACCCCTAATTAATTTATGTTAACAAAGTTTTCATTCGTTAGTGCAATAACTTTAACAAAAATTAATTGATTGGGCCAATATTTTTTAGTTTAACCCAAGAATCTACAGGTCAAGTTCTAAAACCAGCCTGATTTGATCATCACGGGCAGAGTTATGACACCTAATTAGTTGACTTTAACATATATTTTGTTTGTTAGCATGATAACTTCAACAAATATTAATTGATAACTTCAACAAATATTAATTGATTGGTCCAATATTCAGTATTTGAGTTCAACCTACGACGAGTTTGAAAACCAGACTGGTCTGATGATTGGGGCAGAGTTAGTCAGTTTTATTAGCTTAACTTGACAAAACCAAGATAAGCTATTGCTGTCATACATGCAGAAGTCTATTAGTCTGTGAGTCTGTTCACATTTTCCTTTAGCACAGGCTACACCCCGTAGCTCTTGTCCGATCGTCACAAAATTTCATATGCAGGTTTGAGACCATGTCTAGATGAGAACGTCCCCTTTTGGTCACGATCGGTCAACCATGATGGCTGCCTGAGCCCAAAACCTTTAGCACATTCTACAGACCGTATTTGTGAAAGGATTTCATAACTTGGTAGGATGAATCTTTATAATATCTAGATGAGAACGTCCCCTTTTGGTCATGATCTGTCAACCGTGACAGCTGCCCAAACCTGAAACCCAAAAGCTTTTAGCACAGTCTACAGATCATATTTAATATGGAGGGATTTCATTGTAACTTGGTAGGATGTCTTCGTATGATGTCTATATGAGAATTTCCCCATTTGGTCGCGATCTGTCAACCAAGACAAGTGCCCGAGCCCAAATCCCAAAAACCTTTAGCACAGTGTACAGGTCATATTTATGGAGGGATTTCATTGTAACTTGGTAGGATGACTCCATATAATGTCTAGATGAGCATGTCCCCTTTTGGTCAGCTGTGACAGCTACCTGGGGCTAAAGCCTGAAAATCTTTAGCACAGACTACAGGTCATATTTGTGAAGGGATTTCATCATAACTTGGTGGGATGACTCCAGATAATATCTAGATGAGAACGTCCCCTTTTGGTCGCGATCATTCAGCCATGATGGCTGCCTGAGCCCAAAACCTGAAAACCTTTAGCACAGACTACAGGTCGCATTTATGAAGGGATTTCATTGTAACTTCATAGGATGACTCAGTATAATGCCTAGATGAGGACATCCCGTTTTGGTCGTAAATGGTCAGCCATGATTGCTGCCAAAACCCGAAAAAATTTAGCATAGTCTACAGGTCGTATTTATGAAGGGATTTCATGGTAGCTTGGTAGGATGGCTCTGTATAATATATATGTAAGAATGTCCCGTTTTGGTTATGATTTGTCAACCGTGATGGCTGCCCAAGCCCGAAACCCAAAAACTTTTAGCACAATCTGCAGGTCATATTTAGTATGGAGGGATTTCATTGTAATTTGGTAGGATGACTCTAGATGAGGACGACCCCTTTTGGTTGTGATTGGTCAACCGTGATTGCTACACAGGCCTGAAATCCGAAAGCCTTTAGCACAGTCTACAGGCCATATTTATGAAGGGATTTCATTGTAACTTGATAGGATGACTCGTTTTGGAATAATTTCACTGTAACTTGGTAACTTTGGTTGACATACATTAACTGTGAGGACCACATACATTAACTGTGAGGGCCACATACATTAACTGTGAGGGCCACATTAACCCATCACTCAATTCTTTAGTACAATCTTCACCTCAAATTATTTTTATTGAAAACATAGCATACAGGGTACAGAAATTAACATATTCCCAATTATCACAATTCTTGTCTTATTTCATAATCCTTTCATAAACATTGAACATTATCCTTTTCATCAAACACAACATACAGTACAGTATCATTGACACTTTCATTTTTGCTTGTGAGTTGTTACTTTCAACTTTAATTTTGACTTTTTTCACTTTAGGCCGGTTTTAGTATGTGGCTTTGTCATGGGCACCTTCTAGTAGAAATTGAATTTTACTGAGCTTTTTTGATGTTTTTACAAAGTTAGGCCTAAAAAAGTTAAAATATAAAATAAAATTAAAAAAACGCCCTCTTGCATACAATTTTACATAAAATGGCCTGAGAAACAGAAGATCTACTTTGTGGGGCCTTACTTAATTTTAATTTAAACTTGGGAGTCCTTGGAATTTTCCCATACTCTTGGAGATAAAACTATTCCAATTGGTTATTTACTTCCCTATATATGGTAGATATATAGTAAATGGTTAATTGTGCGTTAGGTATTTAAATCCAATGCTCAGTTATGCTACCCTGCGGAGGCATTCATGTCGAATGATACAGTTATTGGTTTGCAGTATCTTACAAGATTACTATGAAATCATGAGACTTTTTAAATTTTATCTTTTTTTTATTGGTGTATATTTGTTTACACATGTTATCAACAAAGCTTGAGTGAAATACAGTGTCTGTTTATTATATTTGTTTTGTAAACATCCAGTTTGCTCTTTTTTTCAAAAAAATAACTCAAATATTATGTGGACACTATTTACTTTTCGAAAAAATGCATATTTATTAGCTAGCCTGTGAATTATCGCAAATTATCTAAAAGGTATTTCTGGATATCCATCGACTCGATGGATATCAAGAAATATTCCTCAATAGCTTCCTAAATGAAGTCACACCTTGAACGCCGCCTTGAAGGAACAATCAGCAGATCTTTGTTATTGTCTTGAAACTGTTTGCAGTCAAATGGAGCTGAATATTATGCAGTAAAACATCATGTAGCATATAATAAAAAGAAAATCTGCGCTATTTTGGTGAATATTGGGAATTATCTCATGAGTGTGGACCTGAAAATTGTATTTTTCACGAGCGCTTGCACAAGTGAAATATAATACTTTCAGGTCCACACACGTCGGTGCATGATGTCACCTTGAACGTCGCCTTGAAGGAGCGATCAGCAGATCTTTGTTATTGTCTTGAAACTGTTTGCAGTCGAATTGGACTGAATATTGTGCAGTAAAATGTCCCATAGTATATAATAAAAAGAAAATCTACACTATTTTAGTGAATATTGGGAATTATCTCATCAGTGTGGACCTGAAAATTGTATTTTTCACGAGCGCTTGCGTGGGTGAAAAATAAAACTTTCAGGTCCACTCTCATGAGATAATTCCCGATATTTACTAAAATAGCGTAGATATCCTCTATATACATAACTGAACACAATTCTATGGATGTGCTTTATAGTATCTGTTAAATTAAATTATTTACTCTGTGTGGATTTGTCTATTTACAATTTACAGTTCTGCTAGGGAGCGCAGTGGCTCAGTGGTAGACTGTTGGAATTCTATGCTAGAGGTCCCGAGTTCGATCCCGGTCCGGGACGACCCACGTTGTGTCCTTGGGCAAGACACTTTATCCCGGTTGCCTACATGGGGGCACGATGTTGCCGTGTACTAAGGTGTTTTGCACGTCGATGGAGCACATGTCTTCACCCACTGTAACCCTGCTTGAGCGGAGCTTGAACAGAATTAGAATGTTGAGGAGCTGACAGCTGCTCATCATTGCTTGGTTGTTCTCACTGGGTACTCTGGCTTCCTCCACCCGTAAAACTGTCACGGTCACGATTAGCCATTGTGCATAATTATGTGACCTTAATCCTCAAGAAATAAATAGATAAATACAGCTCAGCTGCCCTGAAAGAAGTACTGGGTCGTACCCGCTGTTTCATTCATTGAAAATTTGATGGCAATTCCATTGTTTTATGTCGGAGATTCACTTACATGGAAATATTGCCTATGCATGAATTTTTACATTTCCATGAATACTGTACTGTATTAACAATTTTTAACAAGACAAGGACATGTGAACAAATTTTTCGGCCAAAAATATTGTACAGATATTATTTGTAAAGATAATAATATGTCACCATTTTGAGAAATCAATTCTTTACAATGCCCAGTTGTGAAGTCCATTCATGCTGATTGATTATACAAAGTTATTTGACCTTGATAGTCCTGTCAAAGTTAATGATTTAACTGCACTCTGATTTTGTACCAAGACGAGAAGCCACAGTTTTTCATTTAAAAAGATATTGATTTTTTTTTTGGTTCAAATTGAGTGACTGGTTTAATATTTGGGCTCCATATGACTTAGTGCAATATGCGGAAATTTCTTTAAAAATATTCTTCAGATCCACCAGTCAGAATGCTTTCATATTTGGTATACAACATCTCAGGGGTGGGGTGGTTCGGATTGATGATTGTGGAGCTGGAATTGGCCATGTAGCCGAAGAATTAGAAATTTTGTATTCAGTACCAACTTGAGGTGTGTAACTAAGATTAATCCACATAGGTTGTATCAAGGAGCTTCATAGGGGAGCTCCAGTTTTTATACGCCCGTTTTGAAAAAACGGGTCGTATTATGGTATACTGCTGTCCGTCCTGACACATGTCGTACGATAACTCGAGAACGCTTTGAGAGATTTTCATGATTTTTGGGTAGGTGGTGTATATCGATAGAGGGAAGCTCCCTTCCGTTTAGTGTCACCATTCGATTAGTCATTCCAGAGTTATGGGACTTTATTACTTAGAAAATTGTTGATTTTTTACACGTCGTACGATAACTCAAGAACGCTTCTAGAGATTTTCACGATTTTTTGGTAGGTGGTTTATGTTGATGGAAGGAAGCTCCCTTTCGGTTGGTGTTGCCGTTCGATTAGTCATTCCAGAGTTATGGGACTGTATTTTTCAAAGTCGAACAATAACTTGAAAATGCTTAGAGCAATTTTCATGATTTTTTGGTTGCAAGTATATGTTGATAGAAGGAATCTCCCTTTCGATTTGTGTCGCTGTCCGATTTGTCATTCCAGAGTTATGGGACTTTATTCATCAAAATATAGGCAATTTTCCACATGTTGGACTTTGAGCAATTTTCATGATTTTTTGGTGGCAAGTATATATAACCTGACAAGTACACATGTATACTCATATTGTGTGGTTCCCTCTTGTAATTAATAACGGGCATATCATGCGCTCATGGCGCAGCTGTTTATTACATTATGATCAACTGAAGAAAAGGCATGATGCTTGGACTATTTTAGTCACCCCTGAGGGGCTCAAGGATTGATGATTGTGGAGCTGGAATTGGCCATGTAGCTGAAGAATTAAAAATTTTATATTCAGTACCAACTAGAGGTGTGTAACTAAGATTAATCCACATAGGTTGTATCAAGGAGCTTCATAGGAAACTCCAGTTTTTACATTATGATCAACTGAAGAAAAGGCATGATGCTTGGACTATTTTAGTCACTCCTGAGGGGCTCAAAGATTGCCAATGTATCCTATGGAGATGGATTACTTAATGTTGATTCAAATATACTACTCAAAGTTTGCCAAGATCCAAGTATATCCAACTACCTGTTTTATGTTTTAGTTGAAATATTGTAATGAAAAGTGTATATATTTTTTTAGCTCAACTTGACAAAGTCAGGCTGAGCTATTGCCATCACTTCTCGTCCGTCGGCGTACGTACGTACGTACGTACATTAGTACGTTAGTACGTACGTCCACAATTTCCTTTGGCACACCTCACAGGTCACATTTATGATCAGATTACTTTGAAACTTCGTATGCTTGTTTGGGGTGACCTCTAGATGGGAGCTATCGATTTTCTTCAATTTCCGTCAAAAAATAATGCCGCGGCCAACGTTCTTAGAACTTAGTTTGGTCAAACCACAATATTTCCCTTTGGCACACCCTACAGGGCACATTTATGATTTGATTGCTTTGAAACCTGGTATGCTTATTTAGGGTGACCTCTAGATGGGAGCTATCGATTTTCTTCAATTTCCGGCAAAAAATGTTGCCACGGCCAACGTTCGTAAAACTTAGTTTAGTCAGACCTCAATATTTCCCTTTGGCACACCCTACAGGGCACATTTATGATCGGATTGCTTTGAAACCTGGTATGCTTGTTTGGGGAGACCTCTAGATGGGAGCTATCGATTTTCTTCAATTTCTGTCAAAAAATGTTGCCGTGGCCAGCGTTCTTAGAACTTAGTTGAGTCAGAAGACTCAATATTTCCCTTTGGCACACCCTACAGGGTACATTTATGATCGGATTGCTTTGAAACCTGGCATGCTTGTTTGGGGTGACCTCTAGATGGGAGCTATCGATTTTCTTCAATTTCCGTCAAAAAATGTTGCCGCGGCCAACGTTCTTAGAACTTAGTTTAGTTAAACCACAATATTTCCCTTTGGCACACCTTACAGGGCACATTTATGATTTGATTGCTTTGAAACCTGGTATGCTTATTTAGGGTGACCTCTTGATGGGAGCTATCAATTTTCTTCAATTTCCGGCAAAAAATGTTGCCACGGCCAACGTTCGTAGAACTTAGTTTAGTCAGGCCTCAATATTTCCCTTTGGCACACCCTACAGGGCCCATTTATGATCAGATTGCTTTGAAACCTGGTATGCTTGTTTGGGGAGACCTCTAGATGGGAGCTATCGATTTTCTTCAATTTCTGTCAAAAAATGTTGCCGGGTCCAACGTTCTTAGAACTTAGTTTAGTCAGAAGACTCAATATTTCCCTTTGGCACACCCTACAGGGCACATTTATGATCGGATTGCTTTGAAACCTGGCATGCTTGTTTGGGGTGACCTCTAGATGGGAGCTATCGATTTTCTTCATTTTCCATCAAAAAATGTTGCCGCAGCCAACATTCTTAGAACTTAGTTTAGTCAGACCACAATATTTCCCTTTGGCTCACCCTACAGGGCACATTTATGATTAGATTGCTTTGAAACCTGGTATGCTTATTTACGGTGACCTCTAGATGGGAGCTATCCATTTTCTTCCATTTCCGTCAAAAAATGTTGCCACGGCCACTGTTCTTAGAATTTAGTCTAGTCAGACCACAATATTTCCCTTTTGTACACCCTTCAGGGCACATTTATGATCGGATTGCTTTGAAACCTGGCATGCTTGTTTGGGGAGGCCTCTAGATGGGAGCTATCGATTTTCTTCGGTTTCTGTCAAAAAATGTTGCCACTGGCAAAAAAAATGACATTGGTACCAATGATCTTCAATTTTGCCATTTCATTTATAACTTACCAAGTTCAAGTTTGTCAAGTTGAGCTACAGTGTCATTGACACTTTCATTTATATTATATCTTTAATGATTTAAGTACAGAAATTAAGATTTTAGTTGTGTTTGACATTATGTTTTAGCTTTTGAATATGATAACCATGGAAAATGGATAAAATTGGTAAAAGAGGAAATTTTTCAATTTGCCAAAAAGTTGACAGAGAGAACTGGTATGGGTTTAATATCGAGTATGAGACCCATTACTGTTACTTACAGCTTGACAATGCCTTCTCATGCTCCCAATCAGGTTCCTGGTGGTCCTTTGTGGGATGTTGTTCCATTCTTGGACCAGTATGGCACCAAGCTACTGGACACTTCTTGGCTGGACTGGATGGGCTGAAATTGCAAGCTGCAACTCATTCCAGACATGCTCGATTGGATTGAGGTCAGGGATCTTGCTGGCCAGTCCATACGCTCAATGCCCTCCCTCTGTTGGTATACCCTGACAGCATGGTCAACATGAGGATGGGCATTATCATCCATCAGAATGAATCTATCACCCACTGCACCTGCATACAATCTGACGTGGACATCCAGGATCTCATCAATATACTGCTGTGCAGTCAATGTACCACATTCAAGGCCACAGAGCTCTGTACGTTCATCCCTGCTGACACTGCCCCAGACCATGATTGACCCTCCACCATATATAGCGGTCATGCTCAGCAATGGTGGCTGCATGGAATCGATCTCCTGGTCTTCTCCATACCCTAGAATGCCTATCTGTGTGGTCTAGACAGTACCTTGACTCATCTGTAAAAAGGACAGGTCACTATTCTTCTCTGGTCCTTCCAACGTGGTCCATGGCCATTCAAATTGTGCCTGACGGTGGTTCTGGGACAGCAAAATGCGAATACATGGTCTTCTCGATCGGAGATCACATTTGTGGAACCTTGCCCGGATTGTCTGTGTCGAAACATTTACCCTGGATGTATTCTGAAGGTCACTGTGAAGTGGGTTGCTGTGGCAAAGCGGTTCCTACGGGTCTGAATGATCAAAAACCAGTCTTCAGCTGCAGATGTTGCCCTATCTCTGCCACCACCATGCCATTTTACTGGTGTGCCATACTGCTGAAATCTTGCCCAGGCTCTGGTGATCATCCCAACAGTCCTCCACATTTCTGCTTCAGACAAATGTCTTCTTACATTTGCATTTGCCATATTCAGTCATTCAATCACAAGGGTTTGTGTTGAAATGAAAATTGATTACCCTACACATGCCATATACATGTAGACAGTACACGAAAACATCATGAAAATCAAGGGGTACATGCTTTCCATGACTATCAAGAAAAGTCTGCCTGACAAGAGAGCTAATGAAAACACTGGGGACCATCTCAATACATTCCTCAATCATATCCACCAAAAATATCGCAAATATGTCACAAGCAAATTTCACAATGATGTGTCAAATATTTGGTGCTTAGCAAACTTTGAGTAGTATATTAAAGCAGGCACTCCATTTGAACAAAGTTGAATGTGACCCACCCCCCCCCCCCCCCCCTCCCCTTGAGATGTTGTATACCAAATATGAAAGCATTTGGAGTTTGTTCAATTCGAGTACCTGTGTTAATATTTGGGCTCCTTATTAACTTTGTGCAATATGAGAAAATTTCTTTACAAATCTTCTTCAGATCCACCATTCAGAATACTGTCATATTTGGTTTACAACATCTCTAGGGGAGTCAGATTCAAGTTTGTTCAAATTGGGTGCCTGGGTTAATATTTGGGCTCGCTATGATAGCCCGAATTTTAACTTCGTGCAATATGAGAAAAAAGTTTTAAATAAATTTTCTTATTTAGATCCACCAGTCAGAGTGCTTTCATATTTGGTATACATGTAATTGTGACTAAATCACCTATGGAGTGGAGTTATCATCCAAAGTATCACTTTCAAACTCTGTACATATGGACAAAAAACACAACAATGTTTCAGCCAATGGACCTCTGGGTTTAACCCGGAGGTCTATTGGCTAGATCTTTGCTTGAACTTGTTATGCTTTGCAACAAATTTGCAATTATTGCTTGGGTGGAATCTCCACTCTATGGGTGATTTAGTGATAATACTCTCTCCACATACTGTAGATGCTGAAAGTGACCTTATCAACACAAATAAATATGAATAATAGGACACTCATTTCAATGTGATGTTCAATTTACAATTTTTCTTTTTTTCTGTTCTTCCTGTGGCTCTTGTTTCCGTGACACCTTGGAGCCAGCACGTCCTCATATTTTACTGGTGTTGAACCCTTATTTACTCAGCCAGGCACTTTTTTATTGCTTTGAAAAGTTTCTCCAAATGTATTCTTCCTCGAGAACTCTACTGGTAGGCTAAATGTATCTTGACATTGTTTTTACATCATTGTTGGCTGCCTGTACAGGCAGCCAGCAATGATGTAGAAACACTGTTAAGTCAGCAGCAGATGTGAACAAGTATACACAGTAGTTGTTATGATAAAAATAATCTGAGGATTTAACGGTTAAGGTCAATTTCCACATCAATGGCTATATCATGACTTCAACATAAGTAGAGTGTAGACCACTTAATTGGATATCTCTTCACTGAATAGCCCTGTTAATTGAATAGAACTTCCAAACACTAAATTATACCATCCCGTCAGTACAAATTTTACCTGTTAATTGCTTACAAGTGAAAGAGTAAACTCATGTTATTTATTTATTTATTTATTTATTTATTTATTTATTTATTTATTTATTTATTTATTGGTGTTTAAGGTCACATACTTATGCACAATGTCTAATCATGACCATGACAGTTTTACAAGTGGAGGAAGCCGGAGTACCCGGAGAGAACCACTGAGCAATGACGAGCAGCTGCCAGCTCCCCAACATCGTAACTCCGCACTGCAGCCAGGCAGGGTTAGATTGGTTGAAGACATGTGCACCATCGACGTGCAGTATGCCTTAGTACACGGCGTCATTGTGCCCCCATGTGGACATTCGGGGTTAAGTGCCTTGCCCAAGGACACAACGCGGGAGTTCAAACTCATGTTAATTGTATAAAAAATCTTGTAAGGCCATACAAAGTTGATTGTCTGTTTCTCAGGCCATTTTTTCCAAAAAAAAGCATGCGATCGGGCGGTCTTTTTTTTTTTTTTATTTTTATTTTCTTTTTTTTTTTCTCCCAAGAGGTTGTTTGTGGTAATTCGACCCCCACCCAATGCCTGGTGGACGACGCAAAATTTCGCAAATATATTGGTTATTCACCGTAGGGGTGTTGGGTCATAAATAAAGTGGGGTTTGAATGTTTGTTTTTTCAGTGAAACGTGAAAATTATGACACAGGATGAAACGCCTCGTGGGTGAACTGTCTCGGGATGAAACGTCTCTGGGACAAATCAAGTGTCAAAGTGCCAACTTTCACAGATTTATTTTACCAAAAATAAAAAATCCTTTCACAACCTGCCTGATAAAATTGTGAATTGTAATTTTTCCCCATTATATTCAAAATTATCACAACCCATTTAAACGGGCAGTTCATCCATAAATCATTTTTTTTGGAAATCTGAAAATGAAATACAAAACGAATGTTTGCGTGTTTTTATTAACCAATTCGACCGCACATACCGGCCTATGTGCAATTTATTTTCAACTATGACTGTTACTTTTATATCAAGCAATGGTTACTATAAGTTATCCAATTATCCTGCATCTCAAATGCATTTATTTAAATTAACTGGGAAACTCGTAACGGTTTCAAATAACAGTACACAAATTCCTAATGACAACCATTTACAATACAAATGTTACTAAAAATAAATGCCAGGAGACTGTGTTCCATTCAACAGACTTTCTGAGGGTTGGTGCGAATCAAACGTGGTGCGAATCGACCATTCCCCTTTGTGACTGATTGTTGTTAGACTGAAAGACACCTTCCTTCTTGCTGTCATTATGACTTACCTTTTACAGAATAAAACACTTTCTGTCGTGAATATTGCTAAAACCCACCCACTTTATTAAAGTATGATGTAGAAAAAGCTTGAAGTGTGTTAATTTAAAATTTGCGAACGATTCGATATCGATTTACCGAAATGATGTCATGAAAAGGTTGCATGCGCACCAAAAATGACCATGAGCATGGGCCTGAGAAACAGAGGTTCTTTTTTTTATAGCCTAAAATGTCAAGAAATTACTCTGACATCACCAAATTCCCCTTGTTTATTGACCTATTTGGCCTCAGTACATCCAATACAGGCATTCTATCTATTATATCTTGTCTCTGTCAAACATTGCATAATAGAACAAATGCTGTTTATCTATAGAATAAGGAAATTTTTCCAAATTCCTGTTAATTGAATACTCTTGTTAATTTTCACTGGCAAAATGGATATTCAATTAACAGGGTTTCACTGTATAAAGTTAAGTTTGGCCAACTCTTTATACCAATACAGTCCATTTAAGAGGAGCCACACCAAGGCATTGGTTACCATATTCCATTGTACCAAGGAAAGAGAATATATTTTTTACCACAGTAATCAAGCACTGCTGCACTTCATGAAATTCCCATTGGGATGAGTCTTGATATAAGTTCCTGCATATTTGTTCCTGCATTTTCTAAGAAGGTGTCAATGTTTATTACAAGTAAATGTCCTATTAGAACTTCCAATGACATAAAAATTGTAGTTGTGTTCCATTTACCTGCAGCAACTCACATCTTGATGTTCACTGCACACTGTGTCGCCTCACACTCTGAGTGAAATCATCCATTTGAATTAGCATTTGAGTTGAATATTGAACTGTTTGAGTGCTAGAAGCCACTATCATGACTCCTGAAAAGTGCTGAAAGCCACTTCCGTGGCTTTATTTACTCTATATGAATTAGCTTGTTTTTTTACTATATAGTAGAAAGAAAAATATTTATATCAACTTTTGTTACAATTTATTGGACAGTGCCAGCAAGCCAAAAAAAAATCCACAATCCAGTATAAGTATTTCCATTAATTCCTTGAATCCTGCACACTATATAACATATAACCAACTAACCCTGTGTATTTTTACGGCCTTTGTTAGTGTATATTTTTACTTAATGTGTGATATGGCAGCCTGTCAACTAATCATGGGCGGTGCCAGTGGTTAGCCATGTTAGCTTACCAACTGACTCTCAGCAATGCACAGCTTTAGTCACTCTTTTCTTTCTGGTACAAAAAAGATTGCCTTTGTTATGCGACTAACCTTGTGCATTGCACAGCCTTAATGAGTGTGCATTTTCATGAAGTGTGTGATATGGTGCTTACCAATTTTTTATAACCACAAAGTTTGACTAACCCTGTGAAGGATTAGTCACACTTTCTGGTGATAAAAATCCCGAATTTTAACTTAGTGCAATATGAGAAAGGTTTCTTTAACCCTTTACCCAACGAATCGCCTGCATCCACTCGCGTAATATGCAAATTCAGCAGTTGAAAAAATATTATTTTTCAAAAAATTTCAACAAAACCATATCATGTGACCCCTCATTGGAACTAGCTCATATGGTTTGGTTGAAATTTTTTGAAAAATTTGAAAAAATGTTTTTTAAAATAATTTTTGATATCGTCTGTGTTGGGTAAAGGGTTAAAAATCTTCTTCTTCAGATCCACCAGTCAGAATGGCTTTCATATTTGGGATACAACATCTCTGGGAGGGGGGGGGGGGGGGGGGGGGGGGGGGTCAGATTCAAAATTCAAATTGGATCCATAGGTAAATATTTGGGCTGGCTATGCTAGATCAAATTTTTTTAGTGCAACATGAGAAAATATTTTAAAATAAATGTTCTTCAGATCCACCAGTCAGAGTGCTTTCATATTTGGTATACAACCTTTTGGTTGGGGTGGGGGGGGGGGGTGGGGAGGGGGTCAGATTGAACTTTCTTCAAATCGAGTGCCAGGGTTAATATTTGAGCTCCCTATGGGAGCTGGAATTGGCCATGTAGCTGAAGAATTAGAAATTTTGTGGTCAGTACCCTCTAGAGGTGTGTAACTAAGATTAATCCACATAGGTTGTATCAAGGAGCTTCATAGGGGAGCTCCAGTTTTTATACGCCCGTTTTGAAAAAACGGGTTGTATTATGGGATACTGCTGTCCGTCCATCTGTCCGTCCGGTCACATGTCGTACGATAACTCAAGAACGCTTTGAGAGATTTTCATGATTTTTGGGTAGCTGGTGTATATCGATGGAGGGAAGCTCCCTTTCGTTTAGTGTCGCCGTTTGGTTAGTCATTCCAGAGTTATGGGACTTTATTACTTAGAAAATAGTTGATTTTTTAGACATCGTACGATAACTCGAGAACGCTTTGAGAGATTTTTGTGATTTTTGGGTAGGTGGTGTATATCGATGGAGGGAAGCTCCCTTTTGTTTAGTGTCGCCGTTCGATTAGTCATTCCAGAGTTATGGGACTTTATTACTTAGAAAATTGTTGATTTTTTACACGTCGTATGATAACTCGAGAACGCTTCAAGAGATTTTCACGATTTTTTGGTAGGTGGTTTATGTTGATGGAAGGAAGCTCCCTTTTGGTTGGTGTCGCCGTTCGATTAGTCATTCCAGAGTTATGGGACTTTATTTTTCACATGTCGAACAATAACTTGAAAATGCTTAGAGCAATTTTCATGATTTTTTGGTTGCAAGTATATGTTGATAGAAGGAATCTCCCTTTCGATTTGTGTCGCTGTCCGATTTGTCATTCCAGATTTATGGGACTTTATTCATCAAAATATAGGCAATTTTCCGCATGTTGGACTTTGGGCAATTTTCATGATTTTTTGGTGGCAAGTATATGTAACCTGACAAGTACACATGTATACTCATATTGTGTGGTTTCCTCTTGTAATTAATAACGGGCGTATCATGCGCTCATGGCGCAGCTGTTTATTACATTATGATCAACTGAAGAAAAGGCATGATGCTTGGACTATTTTAGTCACTCCTGAGGGGTTCCAGGATTGACAATGTATCCTGTGGAGATCGATTGCTTTATGTAGATTCATTCTTGGACTCTGTTTATATCGTGTCCTGTTCAAGGTGAGTGCTTCAGGCCCGGTGGGGTCTCTTGTTGCATTTGTTTTTCTACGGATGGGATTTGGCATTGGCTGTGTTAACTGGTTGAGTGCTGGAAGCCCATATTTGGTCTCCATTTTTAAGTGCAGGTACCACAACTTAGAGGTTTCATATTCTGTGGATGTGATTCAGATTATCTTTGAAGTAAAGTTGTTTCATATGTTTGGATTTGCCTATTCACAGTTTATGGGAGAGTGCCTGCAGGCATAAGTGTGGGGAGACCAATTGGTATTTTCAATGTGCAGCCCCATGGATACACGTCGAAAATCTTAATTGGTCTACGCCCAAATAATAAAGATGGACTCTTCCAATTGCTTCCATTGAACTGACTTTGAAGATACCACCAGGGTTCAAAGGGTTAAGTTACTGTTTGACTGGCAAATACAGTAGAGTGTTCACAAAAACAGACAGAATCATGATGGGGTCCTGACTGTTGAAATTCTGCTTTTCCACTCACTTCACTGTAAAATCTCACTTGCAGAAAAGTAATGTGGGAAGCTTGAATCTGAGATGCTGTTTTCATTTGTTCTTCATTATTGTCCCTGTCGCAAGACAGCAGGGATTTTAAAATGGGCTGAATGTGCACCTGACTTTTTGATCAATGCTATTCCTACATTTGAAATTTGATAGGTTTTTTGACAAGTTCTTGACGAAGTTTGGTTCTCACCATTATCCGTGCCTAATTACTGGAGTTATTCCCCTTGTTGGGGGGATTGGTTGGGTGAATTGTGGAGTGGGGGATCCATTCGATGATTTTTTTTGTCCTTTGCTTCAAAATGAGTTAGGAAAATTTTCACCCATGGAGTAGGGGGTTGTGGGGAGCATTGAGTGGTTTTTATACACCTGTTTGGAAAATTTGACTGTCTATCAACATTGTGGGTTTCAAACTGATAACTCCAGTTTGGATTATTTGATCTCAACCAAAGTTGGTATGTGTATTGCCCATCTAGTAATACAGGCCAAGTTCAAATATGGGTTCCATTTGTATTTTTTTAAATGAGTTACAACCCTTTTTCGACTTAGAATTTGACCATCTTTTAACATTTTTGGTATCCGACCGATAACTCCAGTTTGGATTATTTGGTCTCAACCTAAGTTAGTAAGTGTGTTTTCCAACTAATAATACTGACCAAGTTTGAATATGTGTTCCGTCCAATTATTTATACATGAGTTACACCCCTTTTTTGACTTAGAACAGGCATATTTAGCCATGCCTGGCGGTACTCTTGTTTTTTAGGTAAGAGGAGTTTTGGAGAATTTCAGGTGATTTCATGTAAAAAAAACATCCCCTTATGGGAGTGTGGCATTAGGCTATTTTCTTTCAGGCTTTAAAACAAGTTTTGAAAGATTTGAAGTGATTTCATGAAGAAAAAAAAATCCACCACATGAAGTCGATTGGATGTTTTGGGGATTTTTTGTATTAAAATGAGTTTTGAAGTATTTCAATGTCTTTTATATATAAAGGAAATTCACCCAATCCACAAGTATTAGATTCATGACCATGTTTTACATGTTAATTTTTAATACATTGAATTGCCTTGTGTACAGAATATCTAGTATTTCATTGCTGCTTCTTTTCATAGTCTTCCTGTAATTAATATTCTGTATAAAAGTACAGTAGGCATGAGGAAATGTCAAGAGACAGTGGCAGTTACTGTAATGGGGCACATTGAACCCTTCGAGTCTCCTTGTCCATTTTGATTTTGCAATATTTTATTTATGATCCATATTTACTGGTGTGATCACAGTGCTGTAAGACTGATTAGATGTCCATCCCGTAGATGACCAAGGATGAAATTACTGTGCATGTTCATATGAATATATTGTACAACAGTGGAACCCTACAAATTGAATACTAGTGAACCATGTTGCCAGTGAAAAATATTCTGTTAACTGGTAGAGTGCTGGAAGCCCATATTTGGGCTTTTATCTGAAGTACAGGGGAATGCGGTGGCTCAGTGGTAGACTGTTGGACTTCTATGCAAGAGATCCCGAGTTTGATCCCCTTTGGAACGACCCATGTTCTGTCCTTGGGCAAGGCACTTTATCCTGGTTGCCTATATGGGGGAACGGTGACGGTACTGCATGTCAGTGATGCACATGTCTTCAACCGCTGTAACCCTGCTTGAACAGAGTTAGAATGTTGTGGAGCTGACAGTTGCTTGATGGTTCTCTCCGGTTACTCTGGCTTCCCCCATCTGTAAAACTGTCACGGTCACAATTTACCATTGTGCATAAGTATGTGACTTTAAACACCAATAAATAAATACATAAATCTGAAATGCAGGTACCACAACTTGAAAGCTTCACATTTTGTGGATGTGCTTCACATATAGTAAAACCTATTGAGAGAGACCACCTATCTTGAGAGACCACTGTGACCTTGTACCATTTGGTTGTTTTCCTCTGTAGTGGACCTGTCATGAGAGACCACTTCTTCCTGGCAAAAAGGGTGGGCTCCCAAGGCTCTCAAGACAGGTTCTTGCAATCTTTGAACTGAAATTATTTAGTCTGCGTTGATTTTGCTTGTTACATGTTATGGGATTAGGCACTCTCCCATAACATATAACAAGGCAAAGACATGCGAACAAATTTTTATGACCAACAATGATCTTGCACTAAATGCCTCCTTTTGTATGTACTAAGGTTGAATAGGTCTCTAACCATGTGGAATTCAATGGGTGTCAGAATAATTCTTCGCTGAATCAAAAGATTTTTTTTATTCATTCAGTTTATATGTGTTCATTTAACATTGCAAATTAGTTCTGGAAGTATGGCAGAGATTCCTTTGACTGTCTACAGGGGCGAAATATGGAACCCTTTTCCAGTGGCATTTGGGCATGATCTTTAGCTCAACTTTGGCAAAGCCAAATTTGAGGTATTGTCTTGGCCTGTCATCTGTCTGTCCATCTGTCTCTCCGTCAACACGGCTCGGGCTAGAGGCCGTATTTATGAACCGATCTTTACGAAACTTCTTGGGTACATTTGTTATCACCGTGGGACGAGAACGAGTGTTTTTGGGTCGGGTCCGAAATTCAAGATGGCCACTGGTTGCCATTTTGTACAAAATTAGGTGCAATCAAATTTTTGCGCAGAACTTCCATATGAAAGCTCTGATTTGAATAATTATTTGTATGAATGTTTAGTACCATGGGATACATCACATATAATACAGGTCTTTTTCTTGTGCGTAAATTATGCAAATTAGACTAACTTTGATTTATTTAGTGTTACTTTCAGCACTGTCAGTACAAATCCCAATACGGCTCGGGCTAGAGGCCATATTTATGAAACGATCTTTACGAAACTTCTTGGGTACCGTTGTTATCACCGTGGGACGAGAACGAGTGTTTTGGAGTCCGGTCTGAAATTCAAGATGGCCACCAGCAGCCATTTTGTAGAAAATTTTGTGCAATCAGTTTCTATATAAAAGCTCTGATTTGAATACATTTTTGTGTGAATGTTTACTAACATGGGATGCATCACATATAATAATACTTATGTCCTATTCTTTAGACCATTGCAGTCACCTTGTAATTGATTTACTATGGTTGACGTGGTCACAACGGAACTCCTTTTTCTCTTATTCATTATTGTTGACTTGGTCACAACAAATACTGATTCCTGTCATATTCATTATTGTTGACCTGATCACAGCAAATACTAATTCCTGTTATATTCAAAGTTGAACTACAATGTCATTGACACTTTCATTTCCAATTCCCAACCCGAAAGTTCCCTAAGTCCACACAGAATCAAAAATTTGTTTCACAATTGAACTGGGCAATTGTAATGCTTCTAATTTTGATAGCAGGTGACAGGGCCTTTAAATGTGCAGCCCCAGCTCTCTGGAACTCTATTCCGACACAATTAAAACTTCCACAAACAACCATTAAATTCAAGGCTAGTCTTAAAACCTATTTGTACAAACAAACCTTTGCGAACTAATCATTGATCGTGTGTACGTGTGTGAGTGTGAATAATTGTAAAGCCATAGAGCACAATGTGGATTATAGGCTTAAACATTATTTATTATTATTATTTATTATTATTAATTGCCAATCTAGCTAAGCTTAGAAAGCATCTGAATTCAGAAGCTTACAGGAACATGTGTTTCACAGGCTGTATTTGAAGAGGATGGATAACTCTACCACAACATTGAAACATAATGTTGTGGTTTAGATGAGTGCCATTATCAAACTTACTGTATGTAGTAGCTTATGTATTAATGTTTTCAGTTCAATGCATAGGCATTATTTCTTTTTCTTTCATTTCTTGTATGTTTTTTCTCCAAAACAAATTCCCATTTGGAGACCCCATCGAGTGAATTTTCCCAAAGCCATTGGTCCAGGACTCATGCAAAGAGGGCAGAAGTATCCCTGAATGGTAAAGGGATTGGTGTTTGACTAATAATATGCAATCAGTAGAGATATTCTATCAATAAATAACCAGTTAAATGGACTCCATTGTAGTCTTCACTTATATATACATGTATTTTTCTTGTTTGGATGACATTATGTAAGAGTTGCTCTCAAGCTGATCGGAAATGTTTGGTAATTTAGTTTGATATCTTTTGCATCTGAGGGAAGGGGCCACTTGAATTTAATTGCAGACTTTCTTAAGATATATCAAATGACATTCTGACAAACTGGATTCCAAACTCTTAACTGGTAGAATGGTAGATTAAATAAATTGTGACATGCTTTTATATGGATTTGCTTTGTTAAAATTGATCAGGGAGTACCTATTGACACTCGGATAGGGCTTAAAATTCATATGAGAATCAGAATCGATTCTCGCGAATGATGTAACAAGGAAAACAATGAGAATGAACTCTGATTCTCACATAATGTACATCTAAATGTGTCCCAACTTATTTTTGGTCTCCCTCATAATAAAGTAATTCTATCACTTAGCAGTGGTATCAAGTAAAGTCTTGGCTGCCTGTACAGGCAGCCAAGACTTCAGTAGAAACCACTGCCAACTACTACAGCTTCTACCATAACTTCCATCAGCAAGACGACCAAAAGCCTGTATGTTGGTACATGTCTGTAAATACAGTTTATCATGATAATGTGCATGTCCTGTGATTTGTACCAGATTCGAGGTGGTGTCGAGAATGGGATCTCGATGAGCCGGCGTGTTGTGATCTCATTCTGGACTCCACCGAGAATCTGATGCAAATCACAGGATATGCACATTATCATGATATTTCATTTATCTTACAATTCCGTCACATACACAGATTAAATCTTAAATTATTAATACAGTTTTGGGACACAATGTTGGGTGAGAAAAAGTTTTTAAAAAACCCATTTTTTATGGAACAATATTGTTGTGCACTTTAACAAACAATGAGTAATGCGGTCACCACCAATTTTCAATGTTGCGTTGTAAAATTATTCACTCTCCAATGTCACTTCCTATGATGATAAGCTTGAATTTACAAGTGTGTAATATTTTATTGTGCAGTTTCTATTTATT
Source organism: Pictodentalium vernedei (assembly GCA_031216915.1). NCBI lineage: Eukaryota > Metazoa > Mollusca > Scaphopoda > Dentaliida > Dentaliidae > Pictodentalium > Pictodentalium vernedei. The sequence continues at coordinate 609,753,451 of CM062295.1, forward strand.
GTGTGTGTATGGGAGGGGGCATTGGCTATTAATAGTTCTGTCGCTAATTGTAAGGAATTCTGTTTATTTTGTAAGCGATCAGCTGAATCGATCAATGAAATGCACCTGTTATGATAGCCCGTTGCGTTCCCGGAAATGAGTCATCTATATGATACGGAATCAGAATGAGTCTTCTATATGATACGGAATCGGAACACATTATGTGATATGTACCGTTTCTCGTGGTTTTCAAGCCAAAATGTATATGATTGTTAGATAATAGAAATGATCATATTTATAACCAACAAGCTAGTTCCTAAAATCCTTTCCCCGTGGGAACTCTGGGAAATGAAGCAGTGCTTGTTTACTGTGGTAAACAAGCTCTTTTTCACTGGTAAAATAGGACCCAGTCACTAATGCTTGGGGAGTGAGTCCTCTAAAATAGGCAACATGAGGTATAAACGATTGACTGACCTGACTTTATCTCCTTGTTGTGGTCATGATTAGCCATTGTGTAAAAGTATGTGACCTTAAACACCAATGAATGAATCAATCAGTCCTAAAATCCTACCAATTGTCTCCTCTTGAACCCTTCTTCTGCCATTAGGATTCCTGTATAGGAGACCTGATGATGAAAGAGTTCGATAATAGAAGAGTTCAAAAAGGAGAAACTTGGTAGGATTTTGAGAACATCACAGTGAATCAAAACTCTTTAATCAGAATTGAATCGAATCATCTAGATAAATTCAAATCGAATCAAACTTTGCTGCTTGTCAGGACTCTTACCATATGGATTTGCATTGTCATAACTTATTGGAGAGTGCATAGGCACTCTCCAATAAATTGTGACATGGCAAAGTTGTATATTCCAATTCTAACAATTTAATATGGCACCCGACCAGTTAATTATAATAGGATACTGTACATAATATCACTAAAATTCCATGTTTGATAAGAACTGATAACAAGTGAATTGAACTAACAGTGTAAAGACCTGACTCTGGTGACACTTTGGTTAGAGCATTGGACTTCAAACTGAAAGATCAATGATTCCTTCCTAACCTATGCCATCTGCACTGTGTGCTGAGGCACGGTACTTGATCTTGATTGCCCATCAAGCCAGAAAATAAGCAGACTGTCATCTGCAAAATAAGATCTCCAGAGAGTGAATTTAGTGATGCTACCCTGCACAGCAGGGTAGCATCACTAAATTTACCCTATGTGAACCTCAATCTGAATCAGGGTTTCAAAACTAAACAGAAAGAGGTACCCAGAGGATAAATTGGCCCACAGTATGGGATAGCATCATCAAATTCACCCTCTGGTAAACCTCATTCTGCAAATGTCAGATTGCTTATTTCGAGGCCTGTTGCCCATGTGGGAGTACAGTGGCACTGTGTACTAAGGTGTATTGCTTGTTAACTCTTAAAACCTGCGGAGTATTTGCTAAATATATATGACTAGATTTGATAAAAAATTCATCTAAGTTTGACTCAAGGAAATATGGTGAAAAAATGTATTCAGTTTACTGGGGGGAAATTTTATTAAATGTACCCAAATTGTTCTTATTTCGGTGGCAAAAGAAATCCCTGCTGGGCAGGAATATCTGCCAGCAGCGTGCAAGGAGTTAATGGTGCAATTGCCCTCAAATGCTGCTAACTCTATGTCCGGTTTAATAAGTTGCAAAGTGATACTTACTCATTGCTACTCAGTGGTTCTCTATGGGTACTCTGGTTTCCTCTCCGAAAAGACTCTCTGGTATGATATGACCATGATGGTTGAAGGTGTTGTTAAACCCCAATAAATAATGCAACCAAGCATGACGATGTAGAGCTGGGCAGATATTAGGGCTGCACGGTAATTTGGTATTTTACCGAAACTCGGTATTTTTTTCAATACCGAGTAAATACCGAGCAAATACCGAGCAATTTTGAACTTAATCGGTATACCGACTTTCACGGTATTATCGAATAAAAAGTCCATATGTGCCACGAAAATGCGAAATGAGATGTATGTGGGGCTAACCAATTGCATCTCATATCAAAGTAAGACTGAAAAATTACATGCTTTAGACTAATGCACTCCCGTTAATATGTTGAAATAAGCTTCCATCGAATGGTGTGAAATTGGTAATTGATAACTTCGCAAATTCAATGAGTGTTTATTATCGGACATGCTGTTCCATTGCCTGTAGCACAATTAAGAGAACAATAAATTTAATGCTTCTTTATTCGAGTACATCCTGTCTCAATGCATTTCGTATAAACTCAATCAGCATTCTGCCACCAACAATGGAAAAGCCATACTGGTGATTTATTAGCTGCAAGCGAAGTTAATTGAGATTAAATGACGAAAGTTTTTTTGTAATGAGCATTTTACCGACAATCATTTTTTAACACTTTTGTTGGAGTTAAGAAATTCGTTGAAAAAAACAACATTTGTTCTTCATCGAAGCACAGGCATCAAGAAACTTGATCTAATGAGATATATCACCCCTACTTCAAAATACCCCCTCTTGTATATTTAATATACACGTGTATATTATCTATGTAAGAAAGGGTATTTCGAAGTGTGTGTGATATATCTCAGGTTTCCAGATGCCTGTGATTGAAGTTCCCCTGTCCAGCTGTCCCGAAAATGTAAAGCTGATGACGCTCACGGTATTTAGTCATACTGCGGTATCTTTTTTTATACCGTACTCGGTATTGAAAAATCAAATACCGTGCAGCCCTAGCAGATATGTTTGATTTTGTTGATTAACCCTTTTATATTTTTTACGGGTCATTTGTTTTGTTATTATTTTTCGATTTTTTAAAGTTGTAACCTCAATTCCTATTTTCTCCTGAATAGTAGTCAGTGACAGCCATTGAACCAAATGTTATTGCAGCTTAAAATACTAATATAATCCTGCTGTCAAGACTTCTTAACTGATAGAGTGCTAGAAGCCACTATCAGGACTTTCAAAAAATGAGGATACCAGAACAAAAGCCAACACTTTCCTTGCTTATATTTCATATTCAGTCAAACACAAATAATATTTTGTTTATGTAAATTTGTTTATTACAAATTATTGGAGAGTGCCTGTGGGCACTCTCCAGTAATTTGTAATAAAACAAGTTTTGATTAACAAATTCAGACCACCAAAAATAATCTAGCCCTCAACCATATAATCACTAATGTGAAAAATATTTTGTTATTTGTACTTTCCGTCATTTAACATCGCATTTTGAAAAACGTTGAAGAAACTGAATTCCCAGTGACTTTTGAACGTCGGGATAATTAAAGTCTCAAAGGGTTCAAGGGTTGCAATAATTTTAGTTTTTTCTCTTGATAGGATTTTGGTAAATATCCCAGAATGAGAGCATTTGTTGAAGAATATGTACAAGCTTTAAGCTGCCAGAATGATGGTTACAAAGTAGTCCAAAACTTTGTTAAAACGTGAGTTGTTTTATAGTGCTTCAGTACTTGAGTAATTTTGGGTGATTATGTAACTCCTTGCCTAATAAAAATAGTAGCTGACACTCGCAAACGTTTCTTTTGAATAAATAAGATTCTTTAATCAGGCCTAGCATTTTCAAGAGAGCGATTTATTCTCTCGCCTACTGCTCGCCTTGAAAAAGTTAAGGAGGGCGAAAACTTGCCTTCCTGGCCTTAGAAAATAATGATTACCATAACAGCCTATTTCTATTCTTTTCAGATCTCTGCTATGTTAGTGGTCTCTGTAAGATGGCCACATTGCCTCTCCCACACCTCTGTCGAGGCCCGGAGGTGTGAGATGGGCAGTGTAGCCGTCTCACAGATGCTACCTTGTTAGCAGCACTACATAAAATGTACAATGCCCAGTTGGCAGATTTCATTAATAGTAAAACTTCATTTTGTCACTTTTAGCCTTTCTGAGCTTGAGGAGAGCTAATCGCTCCCCTAGGCCATGTAAGGGGAGCGATTTTTAGCCCTCCTACATTTTTAAGAATGCCAGGCCTGTTTAATTCTTAACTAAAAAAAAACATAGCTTATGACCCCTTACTGGAATGAGTTCAACAAGCTGATTTCAGTGATGGGTCATAAACTATGCTATGTGGTGGCTGAGTGGATAAGTGCACTAGTCTTTCATTCCAGAGGTCACAGGATCAATTCTCAGATGGGGAAAGTTCTCAATGTGTCCAAACATTCTCTGTCAGCATGATTTCGCAGCATACCGTCCCATCGGGTGGGGACGTAAAATGGCTGTCCTCAGTGCGGAGAGACATCCTGAGCAGGCTAAAGATCCCTTCATAGCATTCGAGAAGAGCAAGACCATGATGTTGCTGCTATGAATGTCATCCCAAACACCTGTGCCATTGGGACAAGGAGAGGCATTAATATAAGTTGATTAACTTGCTCTCCAATCCTTGTAAAAAACTTGAAAAGCAGACGACACCTGCAAACAAAATTTTTGAATAACTAAATATTTTCATTTTTTGTCTCAAAAACATGGCTTATGACCCCTCATTGGAACAAGCTCATCGAGCTCGTTCCAATGAGGGGTTGTAAGTTATGTTATTGAGACAAAATTTTTAAAATAATGAAAATTGAATGGTGATTTATGTAAATAGCACGGGCCAGTTTTGGCCGTTACATTGGGTAAAGTGTTAAGGAAAGGTTTAATTCTACTTAACATGATAATACTTGCATAAAAAATTCCGCAGGTAAATTCAACTTCTTATTTTTGTATTCAGACATGTGGTCTACAACCCCTCAATGGAATTAAGGAATCTTAAGCTTTGTTTTGGAAGCAAAATTTTTAAAATACAAATTTGAATTGCAAATGTTATTTGTTAACCTGGATGTATTTGAGTGACATGTCAGCTATAGAATTAAAACCTTATCAAGGCTTCAACTAGAAACAAAATGTATGGGTTGTTAAGCTGGAATAACTCAAAAGTGTGAATTTAATAATATGGAATACAATTTCCTGGCACCTGAGACGGCGTTATGTTTTTCGGCGTAGAATGCTTGCATTCAAAGACATACAATATAGGGATCTGCGAATCACAAATTTTTCTCGAATTGGATCTCAAATTGAATCGTGTCTCTGATATCGAATCTTGAATCAAATGTTAAAAGACAAGTTATTTCATATTGCACCAAACGGAAGTTACGGAACACTGTGATGACCCTTGCAAGACTGAGTGAACACCTTAAACACCAATAAATAAATATTCTCTGTAGCACCATCGCTGAAATAGCTTGGCCCATTGTCCAGAGTTTTAGTTTTTGATGACTCAACTTGTTACTATTCACGTTCTTAAGAAACGTGAATAGTAACAAGTTAAGCCTTCAAAAACTAAAACTTGGGATAATGTTAACCATTGTCAGTTACTCAATTAAATATGAAATTGAATTGAGCCTACATGAATGAATTGTCTGATGACAATTTTTGTCCAATTTTTTTTAGAATTAATATGAGCGGTTCAAAAAATTTGAATCTTGAGACTGATTTGGGATCGATTTCGAAGCAGGCGTATGGTATCGATATCGTGCACACTGTCCAATTAGAATTTCCCAATAAAGTAAACTTGGTAAGATGAACTTGAAAACAAACTTGCTTGTTAAATGGGATCATACAAAATATTGCATGACAACCAAACTTTCAGTTTTCAACCAATCACACATGATTATTATTTTTATTGCAACAGCTCAAATTCTAATATTTAATGCAACATTAAAGCTTTCTTTATGAGAATGGAGACTTGGAAATGAGAATTCTAATTAAAGAGGGTTAAATTTACATTTTCATCCCTTTTTTAATTGAAAGTCAGTGTGAGCTATTGCCATCACTTGACATCCGCCATCCGTCTTCCATTGTCCATTGTATAAACCAATGGCCCAGATTGAAACATATGTGGGCCACATCATCTTGGGGGCATTCTGTTTTAGTTTTGTTCAAATGGGGTCTCCGCCCTTTTTGGGCATGGTCTTACGCCCAAATATGATGAAATTCTTTAAAAATCTTATTCTCATGAACCACAAGTGGGAATGCTTTGATATTTGGTATGAAACTTCCTCTGGTGTTCAAGATCAAAAATTGTTCAAAGAAAGTTGATAGGTCCATATTTGGGCTCTCCAGGGGATGGGCTCACTTTTGAGCTCCCCTGAAAATTTCTTTCTTATCAACCTACTCACAATTGTTTACTACAGGCTTGCACTACAGTGGAAGTCCCTAACTCGGATAAAATACTCTCTATTTTTGTCTTTCCCAAGCAAGTTGGGAAAGAAAAGTGGTGCAAAAGCACCAATAAAAATAAGCCAAAACTGGGTCGAGTGCAACCGGCGCAGACCCAGTACGGGACGCTCTCTCCCAAGTACAACTCCACGACTTCCGTTGCCAGTGCGCATATACCGTCTCTAAAGACTCATTCTTTTCAAAATCCGCTTCGTGTCGAGATGTTTTTGCACGCTTATCAGTGTTCCACCAGCTCGATGTTTGATGATTCCTGATTCATTATACCACAGTGTATCCTTTGTATTCTCAGGCACAGTGTTTTATATTCTCTTTTTTCTATTATATGTCCATAATGTATATTTATTTGCTCTCTCTCGGGTCGCGCGCGATTTTCGCGGGCCATGCGGTTCGGACTTAGATTTTCACAATTATTGTTCATGCTTTTTTTGTAAATTTTTCTAATTGTGTTAGAGTTAGGTGTCAGCGGGGTTCCACTCCTACAGTGTTTCTTCTTTCTGTTGAGAGTAGTCTTCCTGTTGGGTGGTTCCCGGTCGACCGTCTGGGGTCTTTGTTTCTGTCACCTTTCTCTCTTTGGGGGTGTTCTGTTTTCTGATCTCACCTTCTCTGCTCCTCTCACCTCTTTCATGCCTAGGACAATTCCTTGTGGGCAGTGTCTGCTGCCTAAGCATGTGGACGATGTACATTCGTCGTGTTCCTCCTGTAATGGGTGTTCGGCCGAGCGGCCGTGTGGTGTCTATGGAACATGGTCTTCCACCTTTTGGGCGTCAGTAAATCGTGTCGTTCGTTCTCGTGGCCGTGCCTCCCGCTCCCGCGGGAAAGGAGAACGTGGTCGTTCGGGGCCTCCCGAGCCGACTTTGTCTGGTGAGAGTTATTCCTCCTCCGTGGGGGATGTGCAGTCTTTTCCTGTGGTGGATACTGCGGGAGGCGTTGAGTGTTCTGGTGTAGAGATGCCTGGTTCCGGGACTACGGTCCCCCTCCAGTCGACATCTGAGGCTGTCACTAGGGTTGTGACTCCTCCTTCGGAGCCGAGCCGGTGTGCTCTCTCCACTTTTTCACCAACCTCAACGACTCTCGACGTATCTACAACTGCTGCTGGTCCGTCTGCTTCGTTGTCTGTTTCAGCCGGCCTCGGCTTTTCGCTGCAGGGGACTGCAGAACTGTCCGATACTGTAGACGTGGGATATCGACCCCAGCCTTCCCTGACTTCAACTCGGTGAAGTCGGAAGGGGCTGCCGGCCGAGCCCATCGCTGTGGTCTCGTCGCCGTCGAGTACCGCAGTTGTGTCTTTGGATTCGGATGTTCGTAGTGGAAACTTTATGAACTCCGTGGCGTTTCCGTCCACTCACTCTGGTCACACGACCAGTTTTGGGGGACCAACGCCTTTTGTGCAGCCTGGACCTTCTGCCCCGCAGAGGTCCGCGGTGACTCTCATGAGTTCTCGCAGTATTGATCCTCGGGGTGCATCGTACCCCTATACACGTCTGCCTTCAGATGTTTCGGCTGCCGCCCGTCGTCCCGCGTCGGGTGTTTTGGAGGATCGTGACCCTTCGCTGGTTAAGAGGGTCAGAGGTGAAGCCACTTTGCCGGTTCGCTCCCCTGTCGCACCGGTCGGTACAGGCAGTGAGCTTAGGGAGGCTCTCTCCTTACTCACTCAGGTTCTCTCAAAGAGCCTTCCTGTTGCTTCCAGCGAGGCTATGGGTGGTTTCCAGGCGCCTCCTATGTCGCCACCTCCCGGGATTGGAAACAGGCCGGTTTCCGATTCCTCTGGTGTCCCAACACCATGGGAGGCGTCGGCTGGTTTGCCCACGATGGGCTATGTGTCTTCCGACTCTGGGGAGGAGTCCGACATGCTTGAGGTCGAGGGCCAGCAGTCTTCGGACTTGGGGGCGGCTCTTGACTTTGTGTTTGGGTTTCTGCCTGAGCTCAAACCTGCTAACCAGCCGACAGTGTCAGCCTGGCCGCGATCATCGGTCGCGCGCCAACAGCCTATGGAGCAACCTGCTTCTGGGCGCCTTCGACCATGCCAGTCGGTACAGGTGGTTGAGGCTTTTTCAGCATTGGATGCCAAGCTGAATTCCAAGGCTTTGAAGACTTCGTTCTTCACCAGGGTTGACACCTTTTTGCCTCCTATGCGTTATCGTTCCTACGATTCCGCCAATCCGTCAGTCTGCCAGACTTTGACGGTTCTGGATCAGGACTCCACTTCCCTCGGGCTTTCCAAGCCCAAGTCTGCCGTCATTCCAATGACGACTCTGGAGTCCACGTTGGGCTTATCTAGGGAGATGCTTGGCATGCTTTCTCTCTCAGATCACGTCGTCTCAGCTTTGGCTGCTTATCTGCCTCCAGATAAGTTTGACGAGGTACAGGCTCCTTTGCGTGTGCTGTCCAAGGCGCTTATGCACCTTACTCACACGCATGCCTGTACACACACGGCCAATTTGGAATTAGTTCGAAGGGACGCTGTGCTGGACACAGGACGATCCCTTCCCGAGGAGCAGCGTGCTACTCTTCGATCTGCTTCTTTGGCAGGTCCGCAACTTTTCCATGGTTCCGTGTCGACGGTCCGGGATGACGTCCTACGGCATTCCAAAGATCAGCTGCTGTTTCGTCAGCTTGATCAGCCTTCTCGGGGAGGCAAGGGCCGTTCCAAGCCTAACAAGTACCCTTCTGCTTCCTCTGTGAAGCAAAAGGCTGGTCCTTTTGCCGCCGCCTCTACTTCTTACTCACGGGGTAAAGGTAGGGGTCGGCAGAATCGAGGGAAGTCTCAGGATTCTTCATTTAGCAGAGGAGGTGGTTTCTCCTCTCGTGGGTCTCGTCGGGGCTCGAAATGAAGGTCCTCACCTCGACTCGTCCCAGGTTGGAGGAAGGATAGCAGAGTTCGCAGACCATTGGACCACCATCACATCCGATCCATGGGTGTTAGATGTTGTTCGGTTCGGGCTGCGCATATCCTTCCGACGGCACCCCACTCTGACAAGGGTGCCTCTTCCAACCACAGTTCCTTCAGACGTTTTACGTCGGGAACTTTTGTCCACGGAGATTGCCAATCTCCTGGCAAAGGGGGCGATCGAGGTCGTCAAGAACGTTCAGTCAGTGGGTTTCTATTCCCGCCTGTTCTTGGTGCCGAAGAAGGACGGCCGACTCCGACCGGTTATCGATCTGAGCATCCTGAACCAGTCTATCATTGCTCCCAAGTTCAGCATGGAGACTTTCAGGTCGGTCCGCCAATCAATTCACCAGGGAGATTTCGCAGCCAGCATCGACCTGCGAGACGCTTACTTCCACGTTCCGATGCATCGGGCGTCACGGAAGTATCTCAGGTTCGCTTTTCTGGGGCGAGTTTACCAGTTCAAGGCCATGCCTTTCGGCCTCAACCTGGCTCCTTGGGCGTTCACCAGACTGATGTCGCATGTGATAGCGTTCCATCGCACATAGTCCAGGGTGACTACTTCGGCATATCTGGACGATATCCTCCAGAGGCATTCCAATGCTGCCTTACTGGAATCGGATGTCGCCACTCTGTTGAGCTTGCTCACGTCACTAGGATTCAGAGTCAACGAGGAGAAGTCGGACCTGGTCCCTTCTCAGTCGTTTTGTCATCTGGGGATGTCTTTCCAAACCAAATTCAATTTGGTGGCTGTTCCCCAGGCCAAGGCTGTGATTCTCTCAGCTTTTGCTCTGACTCTGTCCCAGTCCAGGTCCGCGACCGCTCGGAGTTTTCTCCAGCTGATCTGTCTCTGCGGTTCGGTGACGGATCTCATTCCTCTAGGTCGGCTGCGTGTCAGACCTCTCCAACACTTTCTGCTCAGTCGTTGGAGACCGAATGTAGATTCTCTGGATCAGGTGCTTCCGTTTCCGGACTCTCTGTATCCTCACCTTCTTCCCTGGACAAATGTTCAGTGGATTACGCAGGGTGTTCCGCTGGACTTACCCACGTCCGATCGCGTTCTGACGGCAGATGCCAGCGATCTCGGATGGGGTGCGACGTTGGATCCTCTCGGTCTTTCCCTACACGGGATGTGGGACCAGGATCAAGCAGCTCTACACATCAACCAGAAGGAGCTTCTTGCTCTTCTTCTGAGTTTCAGGCAGTGGATCCCTCACCTGTCAAATCGCCAGGTCCTTCTACTATCCGACAATTCGACAGTGGTTGCTTACATTCGGAACCAGGGCGGCACGCACTCGCTTCCGATGTACGAGTTAGCTCGGGATCTTTTACTGCTCGCTCAGGAGGTTCACGCCGGAGTGGTTGTTTGTCACATTCCCGGTCGTCTGAACGTCCTAGCCGACTCCCTGTCCCGACAGGGCAGGGTTATTTCCACCGAGTGGATGCTTCACAGGGCAGTGTTCCAGTCGCTTTGCGATCTCTGGGGACGTACCCACATCGATCTCTTTGCGACTCGTTGGAACCATCAGGTGGACACTTTCGTGTCCCCATGTCCAGATCCTCTGGCTTTTGCCGTGGACGCTCTGTCACTCGATTGGAACGGTCTAGTCGGCTACGCCTTCCCGTCGGTTCCGATTCTTCCTCAGGTTCTCGCCAAAATTCGAACCTGCAGTTGTCGAATCATTCTGATCGCTCCCCTGTCGCCTCAGCGGGTGTGGATCAATCAGCTCCGCTCGCTGATGGCGGCGGTTCCGGCACGTCTCCCGCTACGTCGCGACCTTCTTTGTCAAGGTCGCCCGAGGAGGTTTCACGTCGACCCGACTTCATTGTGCCTTCACGCATATCTTTTGTCAGGTCCTGTCTCCTCCGTAGAGGTTTTTCGAGACGAGCAGTGGAGTGCATTTCTTCTTCAAGGAGGCACTCCACTGGTTTAGCTTATGCAGCTAAATGGAAGGTCTTCTGTCGTTGGTGTGCTGATCACGCTGTTGATTATGCCAATCCTTCGATTTCACAGATTGCGGAGTTTCTGGTATATCTGTTTGATTCTCGGGGTCTCCAGCCTGTTACCATCAAGGGTTACAGGTCTATGCTTTCAGAGACTTTTTCTTATGTGGGGAAGCGTCGTATCGGCACTAATCCTTACCTCTCCAAGCTTGTTCGGCACTTTTCTTTGAAAAGGCCTCGGACTTTGCAGCTTACTCCACGATGGAATCTTTCGTGGGTGCTGCTTTGCTTGGGGGGGGGGGGGGGGGGGGGGGCGCCGTTCGAACCTTTATCCCAGGTGGATATGCAATTTCTCACATACAAGACGGCTTTTCTGATGGCATTTGCTTCGGCCAGACGGGTTAGTGAGCTTCACGCCCTCTCGGTTGACCCGGCCTTTTTTAGGAGTTCTCCCAACAGTGTTACTTTTACCACTGATTGCTCCTTTTTGGCTAAGAATCAGTTACCAGATACTACTCCTCCTCCTATCTGTATCAGGGCTCTTCCCTCTGTTGAGGGTACTCGCCCTTTGCTCTGTCCGGTCCGTGCTATTCGCATTTATCTTGATCGGACACGCTTCATACGGAAGGGCAGAAAACGTTTTTTTCTGTCTCTCATTCCGGGTCGACAGAAGATCTCTCCTCAATCCATTTCTCGATGGATTTGTCTTGCTATTCGTACGGCTTATAGTCGTTTAGCAGCTGGCGATTGTATTACCAATCGTATTTCTGCCCACGAGGTGCGGGCACTGTCTACCTCTTGGGCTTATTCTAACTCCGTCAAGTTGTCGGATGTTATGCAGGCAGCCTACTGGAGAAATGCTTCTACTTTCTCCACCTTTTATTTACGCCAGGTGCAGGAGCAGTCGGAGGACCTTTTTGCCTTGGGTCCTCTTTCTTCTGCTCAGGCTGTTGTCTGCCATAGCCATTAGGCTTCTTGAAGGTCAGTTTCAGCCTTGTGCTGTTACTGCCCTTTTTTCTGTCTGTGTGTCACACAGGCTCATATGTCTCTTTTCATTGTCCTTTACCAATGATTGCGACATTATGGTTGATAAGCCTCGGGACCTCTTCCTTCTGCTTCACGGTTCCAGTGCACTAGGGTTATGTGGGGGTTGGTTATGCGATTCCCTCCAGCCTTTTGTCTATTCAGCCTGTAGTAAACAATTGTGAGTAGGTTGATAAGAAATCTAAATTTTATAGTAAATTTCCTTTCTTATTATACCTACCACAATTGTTTACATGGAGGCCCTCCCGTCTTCTTTACGGGTAAAGAATCTTTCCTCCCCGCTGATCACATAACTCTAACGTTTACGGATTCAAAAAGAATGAGTCTTTAGAGACGGTATATGCGCACTGGCAACGGAAGTCGTGGAGTTGTACTTGGGAGAGAGCGTCCCGTACTGGGTCTGCGCCGGTTGCACTCGACCCAGTTTTGGCTTATTTTTATTGGTGCTTTTGCACCACTTTTCTTTCCCAACTTGCTTGGGAAAGACAAAAATAGAGAGTATTTTATCCGAGTTAGGGACTTCCACTGTAGTGCAAGCCTGTAGTAAACAATTGTGGTAGGTATAATAAGAAAGGAAATTTACTATAAAATTTAGATATTTCAAGAACCAATGGAGCGATTTGAACCAAATTTTATATGTGGCATTAGTTGACCCTAAGTACTTCATTCATGCCCCCAAAATTTTTTGTGGTTCCCCTAGGAACACCTGGTGCTAAAAATAGAAACAAAAATGAAATGTCCAATATTTCCCATTGACTGGAGATTTTGTATTTGGTATGAAGCTTTCTTCTGAGCAGTTGAAACAATTGGACCAAAAAATTGCTGGCGAATCTGTCATATGTTTCATTCAGATTACATTTTCTCCATAAGCCTTACAGTTTAGGACAACTTGGTCCAGGTGAGCGTTTTAGGCTCTCTTGAGCCTCTAGTCTCTATCCTTACCTGCTTCCTAACCATCCTTGTGTTTTCTCTGTGTTTCCAGGCCGGCCATCTGTGCATTGTATATTGGTGTACGGCCTTAGGAAGTTGTAGCTTAAATATCTCCCCATTATCATGAACCCTTTAACCAACGTAACAACCAAAACCAACCAGCATTATTCACAAAAATCAGCATTCAATGTTAATTAATTTTTCAGTTTTTATTTAAAAAATATAGATTATGACCCCTTATTGGAATGAGCTCAATTGAGCTCGCTCCATTGAGTGGTCATAAGCCATGTTTTGTCACAAAAAATAAACAAATTTAATTATTCAAGAATTTTGTAAGCAATGTCTGCCTTTTGGGTAAGATAAAGGGTTAGATGAAATCATGGCTGTTCCAGAGCGAACAGGACTTGAATTAATGAAAATTCTTGAAAGCTTATGTCACTGATAAAAAGATTAAACCTAACCCTGGTTTATTTTTTATGGACACCTTGATATTCTATCTTTGCTTTCAAATGGTGTTTGTATTCTAAAGGAGCTTGCAAATCGCAAATTTTGTTAGATGGAATCGAATCAGGCAAAGGATTTCAAATCAAATCCAAATTGAATCTCACGGTTCTCCAAGCTTTAAATTTTGCACCTTACAACAATAAATATTTCCTGTCTCTCCACTGGTCTCTCCCTCAATTTTTGTAATCAATGGCAACTTGTCTGGGCAAGTTATTAAAAAAGCCGAAATATTCCAGAACAGAATCAAAAGTAGTAACTTAGGAAGCTGAACCACCTTGAACTTTTTATCTATCATCAGGTCTTATATGCAGGAAACCTAATGATAGAAGGAGAGTTTGAGAGGAGATAGTTGGTAGGATATTGAGAACATCTTGACGATTCCAAAATTTCTAAATCAGTGTGAAACAAAATCGAAATTGAATTGAATCATTGGATCAATTTCAGATCTGATTCCGAAGCTGTGCAGCCCAAGTATACTAATTTATAATGGGCTAGAAACAGCATATTCATTCTTTATCTAACATTATTGGAAGACAACACCTGCAAACAGATTCTTAATTTAAGAAAAATTTTCATTTCTTTGTCCCGGAAACTTAGTTTAGGCCATACAAAGTTGATTGTCTGTTTCTCAGGCCATTTTTTTCCAAAAAAGCATGCGGGCGGGCGGGGTTTTTTTTATTATTTTTTTTTCTCCCCGAGAGGTTGTTTGTGGTAATTTGACCCCCACCCAAACGCCTGGTGGACCACGCAAAGTTTCACAAATATATTGGTTATTCATCGTAGGGGTGTTGAGTCATAAATTAAGTGGGGTTTGAATGTTTGTTTTTTCATTGAAACGTGAAAATTATGACACAGGACGAAACGCCTCGTGGGTGAAACGTCTCGGGATGAAACGTCTCTGGGACAAATCAAATGTCGAAGTGCCAACTTTCACAGATTTATTTTACCAAAAAAAAAATCCCTTCACCACCTGCCTAATAAAATCGTGAATCGCAATTTTTCCCCATAATATTCAAAATTATCACAACCCATCTGAACGAGCAGTTCATCCATAAATCATATTTTTCGGAAATCTGAAATACAAAACAAATGTTTGCATGTTTTTATTAACCAATTCGAACACACATACCTGCCTATATGCAATTTTTTTTCAACTATGACTGTTACTTTTATATCAAGCAACGGTTACTATTAGTTATCCAATTATCCTGCATCTCAAATGCATTTATTTAAATTAACTGGGAAACTCGTAACGGTTTCAAATAACAGTACACAAATTCCCAATGACGGCCATTTACAATACAAATGTTACTAAGAATAAATGCCAGGAGACTGTGTTCCATTCAACAGAGCACCTGACTTTGCACACTTTCTGAGCGTTGGTGTGAATCAAACGTGGTGCGAATCGACCATTCCCTTTTGTGACTGTTTGTTGTCAGACTGAAAGACACCTTCCTTCTTGCTGTCATTATGACTTACCTTTTACAGAATAAAACACTTTCTGTCGTGAATATTGCTAAAACCCACCCACTTTATTAAAGTATGATGTAGAAAAAGCTTGAAGTGTGTTAATTTACAATTCACCAAAGCATCGATATCGATTTACCGAAATGAGCACAATGTCTCAAATTTTTTTTAAAGATTTTTTGGTGTCATAAAAAGGTTGCATGCACAGCAAAAATTACCATGTGCGCGGGCCCAAGAAACAGGGGTTCTTTTTTTATGGCCTTATGACTCCTCATTGAAAGAAGTTTGTTCTGTTCTAGTGAGGAGTTATAAATTATTATTTTGGAGGCCTGAATTAAAAACAATAACATTTGGATGGCTATTTTTGTGAATAGCCCTAGCCAGATATGGTGGTTAACTCTTTATCTAACGAATTGGATGCGCCACCCACATAATTTACAGTTTGAGCAGTAGTTGAAATTTTTTTTTAATTTTGTTCCGTGGAAAATTTTTTTCAGGGGATTATTAAAATAGCCGGTGTCCATCTGTGCATGCGTCGTGCATTCGTCCGTGTGTCCGCCCCACTTTGGTTTCCCGATGATAACTTTAATTATAGTTGGCTAAATCAAATTAAATTTGGTATATAGGTGTATCGATATGAAATACAGGTAAAGTTTGAATCGGGGTGTGGTCCGACAATTTTTGCCAAAGTTATGCCCCTTTTTCGACTTCGAAAATTCATTTTTTGTGGTTTCCTGATTATAACTTTAGTTGTGCTTTACCGAATCAAATAAAATTTGGTATGTAGGTGTATCAACATAACATGCAGGTCAGGTTCCAATTGGGGTGCGGTCTGACATTTTTTGCCAGAGTTATGTCCCTTTTTGGACTTTGAAAAATTCAATTTTTTTCAAATACCTCAAATTACACACTTTTTTTTTTGGGGGGGGGGGGGGGGGGGGGCGTGTGGCCGCACAGCCTTTTATATTAAATTCAACAAAACCATATCCTGTGAACCCTCATTGGAATGGGCTCCTAGCTCATTCCAATGAGGAGTAACATGATATGGTTTTGTTGCAATTTGTTAAAAACTCTTTTTTTTAAATAAATAAAATAACAAATTTTTGATATCGCATGCATTGAGCAAAGAGGGTAACTTAGACAAAGGGCTAATAGTCATAAACTAATCTTGAATATTATAAATATGACGTAAATTCAGTTCCTTTCCAATGATTTTTTCTCATAATTTTAATACTTTCAGGATGCATGGACCCTCTATAACCTGCCCACACCCTCGAGTTCTGCCAAACTTGGTAGCAGTCTGTTTGGCAGCTGTATATAATTGTTATGAGGATAAAAAGAAGTAAGTTATTTGTAAACAGCAGTTGAAAATAAACTGCACGTGACATGAATCACTGTACCTATTTTGTTGTATTGATAAGGCCGAAGTAAAAAAATCATTGACTTCCATCCAGAGGTTTTTTTTCCAAATTTATATTAATTTACATATACGCTCAGTTGAAATTTATCAAGAAAATGTTGAAGCTGTAAAGCTTGATATCTCCCAGGTAAGAGATATAAAGAATCAGTTTCTTGGCAGTTTTATGTTTAAATGCCAGAATGTTACTTCAAATCCTCCATATTGGCATCCATGAAAATTTATTAAAACCCTTGAACTTTCAATGGAAATATTGTTCTGTGATGCTTCTCATCTTATTAAATTCCTATTAAATTCTCATTATAAAACAACTTTTTTTTTTTTGGCCTTGCCATCCAATATAGACCAATATTTACTGACATGTAACAATGCTGTCATGCACATGCAAAAAAGGAAATAAATATTTAAATCCCTTTACCCAACGAATCGGCCACACCTGCCCTCGTAATATGCAAATTCAGCAGCTGAAAAAATACTATATTTTTATACTGTACCAATGACCCAGACATAGCTGGTGCTAACTCTTAAAATATAGGGCCAAACACAAATTTTGCCCCCCAATCCCCAAAATTTGCATCTAAAACCAAAGAAAACATGTCCTGAAAGGCCCTCCACACTTCGCCTCTACTGCGCATGCGCAGTGTCAAGGACGTTCCGAAATTGGCGCCATTAATCATTCTAAGTTTGGCCCTTCATCAGTTAACATCTGACTGATCTTTGTGCTTGTAAATCTCAGTTTAAATGATGCCAGACACATAAATATTAGTGAAATGGTGATTCTAAGGAGGATAGAGAAGGAGGAGAGGAAAAAATTGTGTGACAGAATATTATCAGGGCTGTAACTTAAAATTTTTTAATGAAATTATGTTAAGTTACCTATTTTCGAGGCAGCAGCCATTTTGTTGTCATTCTGATTATTTAGTAACACTGTTTTTTAAGTGTTTTCCTCTCTCCCTGTCCTTTAAGTCCCCCCTTGCTATTCTCCCATGCTTTTGGCATAGTTTTTGTAATTATTATTACTAAATTTTCTTGGGAGTTTTAGCTGAATAACAATGAATTCTGTTCTTTTCCCCATGTTTACGTCTTCACATACGGGTGGTTAGGCGTTGTGTTCTGCATCTACCATCTGATGTTCTGCAGTTTCTTCCCTGGAAGTCTCTGTTTTGCATCAGATAGTGTATTTTTGGTAACTGATTTCGGGCCTGGGTGCCTGGAGTCTTATTTTAGTGTTTTTACACTCATTGTTTACATTTACAACAGCCCTCTGTGTGAGGGGGGGATTTCTGGAAAATAATATCTTGATGTTATTTTAATCATAACTAGATACATTATTATTGTTCGTAAGTGTTGAATAAATTGTTTAAAATATTTTTAAAATTTTTGTCCACACTTAGGCTTGGGATCCATTGGGGCTCAACGTTACTTTTCAGAAACTTGGGCTGTTCTGGAAAAAATATTTTTTCAAAATATTTTGATTTCAATTATTTTTTCTGTATTAATGGATCATATTATTATTATGTATTTTGATTGCCAGGGGTTAGTGCGAGTACCAGGACTTGTTTTCTTTTCACATTGAAAGGATATTGATCAATTGTAATAAGGGGAAGTCTTCCTCTGACTTTATAATCATTCTATATGTGGTCAGTGTACTCGCATTAACTCCTGTTCTGTATCGTATGATTTCGATGACAATATGGGAAGCGTATGTCACGGTATGTTATTGGGGAATTGGACACTCCGGTCCTTTCCCCGCAGGGTCACTCTACTTTATCAATTTCTATTTCAGACGATCAAGATTAGGGTGATGTATCTGTGATGTCTTCCAACAGTGTGCCTCCATCGTCACAATTAATGAAGGGCTAGCGGAAAAGTGCTCATGTAAATACGCCAATTGCCTAAGAGGACCCTAGTAGGTTCGACGGCCTTTGACGTCCGCTAGCTCGCCCAGTGTAGCGTCCATTCACCGAATGGTTCGGCAGCCGGGTTCGTCCGTTGCGGTCTAGAAGGAATTTTGGGGTGATGCGAGCACTATAAATCAACCTAATGCACACCCAGTGACGGCGGATCGGAGGGAGAACGGAGGAAGCCTTTTAGTCCGGTTCATAGCTCGTTCCGGTCCATCCGGACGGCGAGCGAGAGAGGCCCCTCTCTCGTACAACAACATCTGGCCCCAGATGTTGTGGTACAAAATGTTTCGCATTCGGAGCATACGTCCGTCGCTCGGGACGCTCCGACATATAGTCAGTCCGGAGTAGACTGTCAATAAGGCTTCCTCATTCTCATAGTTGCACACACGACCGCTCTTGGCTACATGACCACGGATATCCAGTCAGCTTTGCCAGTCAGAGAATCATCGGCGACCAGGTCACACCATCCGGTAGCCAGGGACACGAGGCCTGCAGACTCTGGACGTTCGCATAGGAAGTGTGCGGGAGTCAACGTACACGGAGCTTCCGGCGGCAATGCATCGTAAGACCGCTACTGCACAGGCCTCGGGAACGGACGTGCTTTCCTAAATAGCATAGTTTATCGCAGCATCCCAGCATCAACTGAATCTGTCGCATATTTTTTATCAGACGATGCTGGGTCGGGACGCTCCGTGGAAGCGGGTACGGACGTCCGAAAATTTCATCCGGTCCAACGGGATACCGAAAGGGATTTGGAGGATTTTGAGCTTTCCCTTTCGGAACAACATATGCTGTTGTGTATGTCATCTGACTTGGTCTTCTACAGCTTCTTTCGTCGGACCAGAATGCTGCGATGCCGGATAAAAAACTGATAGCGTCGGTGGACTTAGAAATTTTTGGTTCGGTTCAGGGACATCGTCCCTCAGTTCCGACATAGTCCAATAATGTCACGCAAACTTTCGAATTATTGAACGACGCTATATATTATTATTATATGCTTGCTATAACCAAGCATTTCTGGTTTCTTGTTCGCAAAGTTACGGAGATGTCTTTCAAAAGTGTGCCTCTGTCGTCATAGTTAATGAAGAGCTAGCGGCAATAAGTGCTCATGGAATATGTCTATCGCCTACGGAGTGACATTCGCTAGCTCACCCGGTGCAGCGTACATTCATCGAATGGTTCCGCTGCCGGATTCGTCCGTTGCGGTCTAGGAAGGAGATTTGGGTGATGCGAGCACTTTAATTACTTTAGTACTCACCCAGTGACGGCAGATTGAGGACAGATCGGAGGAAGCCTGTTAGTCCGGTTCCTGGCTTGTCCAGGTCCGTCCGGGCTGTGAGCGAGAGAGGTCCCTCTCTCGTCCAACAACATAGGGGTCCGCATGTTGTGGTTCAGATATTTTACATTCGGAGCATATGTCTGTCGGTCGGGACGCTCCGTTGTATTGACAGTCCGAGAGACTGTCCTTAATGCTTCCTCATCCTCACAGCAGGGCACATGACCGCACATTGGCTAAGTGACCTCGAGTATCCGATCAGTTTCGTCATTCAGTGATTCCACGGCGAATAGGTCGCGCCATCCGGTAGCCAAGGGACACGAGGCCTATACACTCCGTTTGCTCGCATATTGGTAGTATGCACGGGGTAACGATCACGGAGCTTCCAGCGGCAATGCATTGTAGGACCGCTTCTCCTCAGGCCTCAGTGACGGACGTGCTATCCGAGTTAGCACAGTTGTTTCGCAGCATCCCAGCAATTGACAGTTTCTTGGTCGAATCAGGAATTATCCGACGGCGCTGGGTCGGTGCGGTCCGCGGTTGCATCAGGTACGGACGACCGAACGCTTTATAGGGTCCGACAGGATGGCGAAAGGGATTCGAAAGATTTCGAGTTTTCCCTTTAGTAGTATCGGAAGCTGCCTTTCATATCTTCTGGCATTATCTTCCAGTGATTGTTATTTCGGACTTCATTGCTGCGATCTTGGATAAGAGACTTATAGCGTCATTGGACTCGGATTTTTCGATCGGTTCAGGGACATTGTCCCTGACTTACCGACACAGTCCAATAATGTCATTACAACATGTGTTTTATTTTTCGACGCTATATATGCATACAAGCCTGCTACCAAGCATGATAGTTTAGTTTCTTGTCCGTGTTGCTCATTTCTGCCGTTTTATCATTTATACGAATAGTTTATTTTTGCAGAGCAGGGCATACCGAGAGTTCATATGCGTCTAGACGGTGTGGTTAAAGACTGGAAATATTCTTTTTCGCCGTTTATGTATTTTCCAACTTCAATGTTGGAAACGACATGATGTATAGTAGACTTAACTTAGACGCTTTATCATACGTAATCCGCCTTACTGAGGCGTTATCATTACGTCTTCAAGAAAAGATTTACGGGATATTCTCAATGTAATTTCTTTTGAGGGCAGTAGTTTGTTCACGTATAACTCCGCCCTTCAGTGGCTGCTTGGAGTTGGTTAGACGTGACGCAGCCCTAGCTACATCCACACGCGTGGATAGTAAGGTGAAGAACTCTCTCAGAGTCGCTTCGTTCTTGGAGGAGCTTCTCTTCGACGGCAACTTTTCGGCAATCCATGAATTGCTCGATTTACACGTTCTCTTGTCTATCTAGTGTTACAAGAGATTCAGACTGGGGCAAACATTCGGTGGTTGACTCAGAGAGTGCCACCGCAGTTGCCGGACCCGAGTGTGGCTGTTATGACGGTTGCCAGTCAAACAGATTGGGATATAATACTGATCCCAACGGATTCGAAGTGCCAGGGTCTTTGGGTTCCGCAGTCTCTTAGCAACCAATTTTCTTCCGCGGAATAATGTTTTTTAGGCTTGCTTTATGTCATTGCATGAACATTATTCAGAAACGCATGCCCAAATCCTGTCCGTTAATTCGACAGTAGTGGCGTATCTCCGGAACCAGGGAGGCACTCTTTTGTTTCCGTTATTCAATTTAATGGAAAGAATCCGTCTGTTGGTTATAGTACACCAAGTTCTGTTTTGGTCCGTCATATTCCGGGTCGTCTGATTGTTTTACCGGACTCCCGTTCACTTACGGGTCGCTTGTTGCTGTCAGAATGGACTCTCAACAAACAAGTATTCAATCAGATTTGCTATCTATGGGAGCGCCCAATGATGATTTATTTACGACACAGCTTGCTAATCAATTGCAGACGTATGTGTTGGCTTGTCCAGATCTCTGAGCTAATGTTGTTAACGCTCTATTGATCTATAGGACGGAATGATAGGATACGCGTATCCTCCGGCGCTGTTGTTTCAGCAGGTATTGCTAAGATAAACAACCACAATACATTTCTGTTGATAGCATCTCTATCTTCACAGAGATCATGGGTAATTTACTCTCTTGTCTACTGTGGGTCTTAACGTGAAATCTTCCTCAATGTGAGGATCTTTTTTCACTGGGTAAATCGTGTCATCTTTATCACAACCCGCAAGGTCGCAACCTTCATGTATTCCGTTGTGTGGTCCGTATTGCATTGTAAGCATTGTACTGGACGAGCTTTGGACGCGATTTCTTACTATAGGAGATCCTCTTCTTCGCTTTTCTATGCGGCTAAAGTGGAGGCTCTTCCGTCGTTGGTGTAGGGATCATTATGTTCATATTGTTGATCCCTCCATACTACTCATTGCAATTTTTTAGTATACTTGTTTCACAAGATCTACTGCAGCCTGTTATTATTAAGGTTATAGGTTTATGTTACCTCATACCTATGCACTCTACGATAGTTTACAATTGAGTCTTATGTCTCTTTATCTAAGTCAGTTAGTAACTTTTTGATAAATAGACTTAGAATCTTTAGATTAAATTCCTATATGGATTTTAACTTCGGTTCTTATTTAGCTAAGTAATCATTTGAGCCTCTGGAAACAGTAGTTTTCAAATTCTGACCTTTTAGACAGTAATTCTGTTGGTTTCTCTTTTACTGTAGAGTCAGTGAGTTTCATGCACTATCGATGGATGATTTTCACTTTCGTAGTTTCGGAATCACTACTTCCATTACTATTTAGGTTGGATTTTTGCATAAGAGTTAGGCTCCTAATATCCGGAACCTATTGTTATTAAGGTCCTTCCGTCTTCGTACGGGCATAGGTCTTTACTCTTTCCGGGTAGAGTTTATGTATTTATAAACAGATATCTGTTTATTACTATGGGCGTAAGCTTCTTCTGTCTTTGATGCCTAGTAGAAGGACGTTACGCTCCATTCTATTGTTAATGGATTCTATTAACTATCGGTACTGCTTATGGTATATCATTGACTTAGCAGTTGTGCTTAAGATTTCGGCTCATGAAGTAAGAGTTCTTCTACATCTTGGGCTTACATTAATAGTGTCGCTATTATAGATTTTTGAAGGCTGCTCATTGCGCTCAGCCATCCACATTCATGAATTTTTATCTCAGAAATATCGAGTCCATTTCTGGAGGCCTCTATTGTTAGGTCTGTTATCTACTGCTCAGAATGTCATTCACTTAACAGTTGCTACTATAGCTAGGTAGGCTGTCTGTTTCGGCAGTGTCTCCGTTCTGCTGCCCTCTTCGCTCTGGGCTATTTGACCCAGGGCAAGGAAAAGGGGGGGGGGGGGGGAGGGTGTTCCCTTGGGTCACCTGTTTTACTATGAAAACAAGGGGATACCTCCTCCGGAGTTAGTAATTCTGAGCTGTTATTGGGATGGTTGTTTAGTGAGAAGTTTATGTTTTTAAAATTCATTCAAGTCTTAGTTTTTAAAGTATAGCTTTTGATTATTGCATATGTCAACGGACATGATTATGCAATCCTCAGACACTTTTAGGAGTATAAGAGTCTCTATTCTCTAGACTTACTTTATTTATTGGCTTACTTTAAAAATTATTAGTATAAGGATTATATTGGATATTAATAGAGTACATGGATGTATGAAGCTCAATTTTGGAAGGTGTTGTATCTTTCTAATTTATCTTAAATAAGAAAGATACATGTAAGGCCTATTACTTCTTTTTCCCTACAGGGGATGACTCTATTTTATATTATTGAGCGTATTCCATTTTGCTCTATGTCCTTGGCCCTCCAGCCTTTTTACTATTCAGCTATGTCTGGGTCTTTGGTACAGTATAAAAATGTTAAAAAATTTATAGTAATTTCTATATTTTTTATACTTACCAATGACCCAGACGGGGATGGCCCTCCCAGGAGTTGGGAACTCTTGCCTCCCCGCTGAGTACATAGCGCTTACCAGGCACTGGTTATTAGAATGATTAATGGCGCCAATTTCGGAACGTCCTTGACACTGCGCATGCGCAGTAGAGGCGAAGTGTGGAGGGCCTTTCAGGACATGTTTTCTTTGGTTTTAGATGCAAATTTTGGGGATTGGGGGGCAAAATTTGTGTTTGGCCCTATATTTTAAGAGTTAGCACCAGCTGTGTCTGGGTCATTGGTAAGTATAAAAAATATAGAAATTACTATAAATTTTTTAACTTTTCAAAAAATTTCAACAAAACCATATCATGTGACCCCTCTTTGGAACGAGTTCATTGAACTCGTTCCAATGAGGGGTCACTTGATATGGTTTTGTTGAAATTTTTAAAAATCGATATTTAAAATAATAAATTTTGATATCATCTGTATTGGGTAAAGGGTTAATACACCCAATAAATATTCTGAAATCTATTCATTTCGATATGAGCAGGCCCCTTGCATTTAGTAATAACGTCTTCCAAAGGCATTGTAGATTGGACCTCAGGGCTACTTTAGTGTCATCTTTAAACTTGGATGTAGGAGAGGGGGGTGGGGTTACTGTGGACCCCATTTCTGTGGCCTTTCAGCCTCAGTTCCGATACAAAATTCAAGATCTGTACTACTGTTCATCTCGCGACCCATATCAGCTGGTATTATTTTGTACTATTTTTTCTCCATTGATGTGCTCTTCATGGAAGTTTCACTCACCTGCACTGAGAATAACTATCTATTTGTTTTCTGTATGACCATTTTAATTTTTTTAAAAAGTTAAGTTTATTACATGGTGGAGACAAATTTGTGATTGTTGGGTAAGTCACTTTGACTTATTCTGAAACAGTTGGCCTGTTAGCCGATTACTGACAAAACTGGTTGGAAAAATTGTTACCAGCTAGCCGTAATTTCAAAAGTGATAAGCATTCCATTGGTAATATAATGTACATCATGTGTAATTTGGCAGCCCAGCCTTTTTTTACCCATCAATCCAGCTCACAGAAATGCACAACAATTCAGCTTTATTACGGAGTGTATATACTCAAAGATGTTTCAAATCTACAAATCCAATTTGGAGTTGTTTGCTACATTGTTTGTCCCTTTGGCAGCTTTGCATCAAAAAATTCTGACTTTCTTTATTTTTTTGATGACTTGGTCTGGATACCACAGAAACTATTACAAAATAGTGTGTGTACAAACGAAAGTTGTTAAGTACTGCACAACAACGTTTCTTTGAATATGCTAGAGATGGGCAATATACCAAAAAAATGAATCGATACTGATATCATTGTCAAAACTGAAAAACCGAAGTGGACCAATCATTAACTCTTGAAACTGTCTGTATTTTTTAATTTTCCTACATTCTCTTTTATAAGGACTTGTTGAGGCTTGGTAGCAGCCGAAATGTTCGTTTTCCTGAAAGAAGTGACTTATTTCTAACACTCTAGGACTTGGGGAATTATGTTGAATTCCCACAAGACTACAACCTGTACATGTCTAGTTGCTTAGCAGTGATTTCTAGTAAACTCTTGACAACTTACTAACCCTTTGTGCCTCATTGGCACGTCTGTGCCAGTGGTAAACTGACACTACAAACTCGTCGGCGCACTGCGCATAGTCATGCATCTACTCCTACCTCAGTCCACGTGTGCTATCTCTATCAGTCCACAGAAGTACTTTCATGCCCGAATGAATTTAGAGTTGTTTCCCTTTAGTTGATTGGCTACAGTTTTAGCACATATTGCACCAGAATCACAGTAATTCGACGGACGAATATGACTAATGAAAGCAACGTGGAACAGGATTCTGTGGTACAGTCTGACTCAAATCAAGCTGACACACATGACACTACTATGAGTGCTGGACGTTCAGATGATGTTGCCAGAAATAATCCAGATGACAGAGAGAGTCCTTCAACGTCTGGAATAGGACTGACCAGTGGGATGGGACACGGCAGAAAAAGAAGTGCTGATCAGGGACATGGCAGAATACGAGGGAGCTGGCATGGTCGTGGAATTGGTCCAATTTTTTAATGGGAAAAATGCAGAGATTTTGTTCCACTAGATATCCCATGTTCTGAAGCTGGGAAGATAAATCTTGACTTACCTGACAATCCAAATGAATGGGGACTTATTATACCTTTATCTAATGGGCGAGATGATCCCGAAATTAACCCCAATATCCCAAGTCTGGGGGGCAGGTTTGGCTGAGTCACGAAAGGGTTAAGCAGCTAAAGTTTGAGTAGAAATCACTGCCCAGGAGATTTTTCTATTGTCAGCAGGACTGCCTAATGATGGCCTGTTAAGGGCAAGTGTTCGAAAACTCAAAAGCCTGTAATAGGCCTTTAAAGATTAAGGTGTGTTTGAACAAGCCACAATGATACTGGAGATATGATTTGTGTTGGCAAAAGAATCCGAACATTGAGCTCATTGGCAGAAGCATTGGTGGTGTTGTGGTAGAATGCTACAAGCATATCCTGTTCAGTATTTTCCTGGTGTGAATTTCTCTTTGATACTATCAGGAAATCTCATCAAGTCAGATACTGAATCCCGAACTGATACGACAGTATACTCTCCTAAAAATTTCTGAAGCTGATACCGAACTCAAAATTCCAATACCGCCCATCTCTAGAATATGCACTTCAGAATAGTTTGTGTGTAAACTGCTCGTAAATCCTGGCTATCGATCTCCTTAACTTATAGCCAATGTATGAATAGCCAGTTAGTCAGTTACACGAATGGGTCAACAAATCCATTTAATCCCTGACATGTTCGAATTGCAGTTCAAAGAAAGGTTAACATCTTCATTATTTTTTTCAGAGCTGCTCAGAACAATGAGAATGTTGAATTTAACGATTCTGAATGGCAGTCTAAACTTATGTGTTACACTTCTATGATGGAAACGATGTAAGTATATATAGAATAGATGTATAGTGTTTTCAAATTAAAAACTTATTCTATGAGAAGGATTAAGAATGAAACCGACAAGCCTCTGGTGAGTCAGTTTCATTCTTAATTCTACGAGTAGAATAATTTTTTTACTTGAAAACACTAGATGTTTATTTTGGTTATCCCATAAATCTTTTACAGGGTAATCACGACGAAATCGTGCTGTTACTCACCACAAAACACAACCAGAAGTGAGGAGCACATTGGCCCAATTCGATCTCCAAGCAAAATTGCCCTAAATAAACAAGATGCAGTGATACATTTTTGTCTAAAAATAATTCCCCTACAAACTCGAGCTAAACTTGCAAAAATACTGTATTAAATGAACAATGTGTAGTGTTTTCTTCTGGCATTGTGTAACACTTTAAAAAAAGTTTAAAGAAAACAACATTGAACTGAGCAGACGACACATGCATTTGTTTATTTGCACTTCCCTAATTTGGAAAATGAAACATCAATCATCATGCCCCTGCTTTTCACAATCAAACTTGTATGCTTTTCAACACAGGGTTTCGATTGATTTAATTTGTGTTTTTGTTAAATGCTGTTATTGTTAGGCAGAGTTGAAATGTGTCATATATTCTAAAACTAAACATTTAAGCGACTGTCAGCGTTTGATAAATTTCGGTTCATTATGTCTCCCACAAGTGTAAAACAGGTCACAACAACACAAATGTAGTTGAGGTCAGAGGTCAACAAGTCCGTCTCTACTACAGGAATAAATTCTTTCAGTGTTAAACCTACAGGGGGAAAATTTATCACCCTACTAGGTGAATAAAGCAAAAATTTATCCAAGGCTTTTATTGTTTGAATAAATGGCCATTTATGGGATAAATAATACTTCATGCAAGAGTTGAGTGATTTGATTGATTATTTGTAAGTTATCATTTGAATTGGTGAAAAAATTATTTATTTTCCTCCAAACGGAAGGGATATAGTGAAGAGCTCTCTCAGTCGGTCTTTCTGCTGCCTGCCTGCCCACCAGCCCACCTGCCCATCCATCTGTCTATCCAAAAGTTTGTTCACGCAATAATTTGAACAGTAGTTATCAGATTTTGATTACTTTGACTCTTAAAGGACCATTTCCAACTTTTACGTCCTCAGAACAGGTACCCTTAACATGTAATCATGAGGAGATTCTGCGAAAATAGACATATTACCTTCGCATTGGTTTCAAGTCAAGTCTTGGCTGCCCAATTAGACTAGAAGTCACTGATTAGCTGCTGGCAATGCGCTGGTGGGTAGTCTAGCGAGTATTCTAAAAATTTGTCCACACCCTTAAGGGTTAAATCAACAGTGTCATGGACGTGTTTGATAACCACCATCATTCATCTAGTTATTGGCCATTGTTTGTTAAATTTTACCTGAAATTTCATTGTTTACATGATAATTTGAACAGCAGACCTCAGATTTCAATAAAATTTTATATGCTGCCTTTTTAGCTTGACTGGCCTAAAAGGCCATGTGAGCTTTTCTTATCACTTGGCATCCGGCATCTGGCGTCCGGCATCTGTAAACTTTTCACATTTTCATCTTCTTCTCTGCAACCGATGAGCCGGAGTGAACCAAACTTGGCAGGAATGGTCCATGGGGAGCTCCTCTACAAACGATCCTCATTTTGTTCCCAACGGATGAAAAACATGGCTTCCAGAGGCATTCTTTGATTGTGGTTGGTGGATTTTCAAAAATCTTCTCTGAAACTGCGAGGCCAAATGTTTTGAAACTTCACATAAATGATGACTGGGACCCCCTCTACCAACGATCCTCATTTAATGTTGATCGGGTTGCAAACATGGCCACAATTGCAGCTTATAGTTACTATAGAAACCCTATGGAAATCACATTTTCATCTTCTCTGGAACTTCTGAGCCGGCATGAACCAAACCTGGCAGGGATGGTCTATGGGAGGTCCTCTACAAATGATCCTCATTTTGTTCCCGAGGGTTGAAAAACATGGCCGCCAGAGGCATTCTTTGATTCTGATAGGTAGATTTTCAAAAAATCTTCTCCTCTGAAACTGCCAGGCCAAATGTTTTGATACTTCACATAAGTAATGACTGGGACCCCCTACCAACGAT
Organism: Pictodentalium vernedei; assembly: GCA_031216915.1. Classification (NCBI taxonomy): domain Eukaryota; kingdom Metazoa; phylum Mollusca; class Scaphopoda; order Dentaliida; family Dentaliidae; genus Pictodentalium; species Pictodentalium vernedei. The sequence goes on from CM062295.1 coordinate 609,782,018, forward strand.
CCTCATTTAATGTTGATCGGGTTGTAAACATGGCCACAATTGCGGCTTACAATTACTATAGAAACCCTATGGGAAATCACATTTTCATTTTCGTCTCTGAAACTACTGAGCCGACGTGAACCAAACTTCGCAGGAATGGTCTATGAGAGGATGGAAATATGTGGCCACCAGAGGCTATATTCTAATGCTTAACCCAATGCCCCTCCTGTCTGCACGAAGATTGGTACTGTCAGCAAAGTACTTGTTTTTTTACAATCTGGTAAGGGTTGGTTCCAGTTTTCTTCACTGAGAACTGGGAAAAAAACCCAAAATATTGTGTATATAGTACAAGTCAAAATAAGCTGTAGCATAACTGCAATAAACTAAGTAAACTGCTGCTCCTGCCCTGACAAGATCAGAATCTGACATTTTTCTGGAAAGCTATTGGTGAGAGCTTTCCAGAAAATGATGTCAGCTTCTGGTCTTATCAGTGTAGGAAAAGAAAAAGATACATCATTTTTGGATTATCCTACACAACTTATTTTGACTTTACTGTAAACCATTTTAACTGTACCTTGATATATGCATCATTAGTCTCCTGGTTTTCAAGACACCTGTCATCTTCAATCTGATAACAGTATTTTCTGATAAGTAACATGAAAGTTTTTGTTTGTATTCTCTTTCAATCATGTTAGCTCAGATGACAGTAATTATTGTTTATCTTTTAAGATTTGACAAATATTGGAGTAAAGTGTGTTTGACTGTAACCCTTTACCTATCCAAAGCTATTTTGAAAAGAGAATACTGTCTGACAGAATTGTAATTTTCCAAATATTTAACCTTCTTTTACTGATTTTTTTTTTTGTTGAAACAGAATTTATAAATGCGTGCATTTTCAAGAAAATCTTCTTTGAAACTACAAGGCCAAATGGTTTGAAAACTTAGTGTGACTGATGACTGTATACCCCTCTATTAATGATCCTCATTTTAATATTCATCAGGTTGCAATTATGGCTGCAATTGTGGCTTATGGTTACTATAGAAACCCTATGGGAAATCACATTTTTATCATCTTCACTGAAAGTACTGTGCCAATGTGAACCAGACTTGGCAGGCATTGTCTATGAGAGGTTCTCTACAACTGTTACTCATTTTATTCCTGTTGCGTGTAAAAACATGGCCGCCAGAAGCATTCTTTGATTCTGATTGGTCAATTTTAAAAACTCTTCTCCTCTGAAACCACTGAGCCAAATGTTTTGATACTTTGCATGGTTGATAACTGGGATACCCTCCACAACATTCCTCATTTTAATTTTGATCGTAATGCAAACATGGCCACAACTGCAGTTTATAGTTACTATAGAAAAAAACCTATGGGAAATCACATTTTCATCTTCTCTCTGGAACTACTGAGCTGATGGAACCAAAACTTGGCAAGAATGGTCTATAGGAGGCCCTCTACAAATGATCCTCTTTTTGTTCCTGTTGGTTGGAAAATGTGGATACAAGAGACATTCTATGATTCTGTTTGATGGAATCAAATGTTTTGAAACTTTACGTTATTGAAGACTGGGACACCTACCAATGATCCTCATGTAATGTTGATGTAATGTTGCAAACATGGCCACAATTGCAGCTCATAGTTACCATGAAAAGCCTGTGGGAAATCACATTTTTAGCTCACCAACTTGAGTTGTGTGAGCTTATGGCATGGCTCGATCGGTCGGCGTCAGCATACGTGTCCAATAATGTTAAAGCATCTGTTTAGGTCACTTACTCGCCCTATTTCCATATCATGGCCTTTATAATGCTGATATATGATGACTATTATCATTCTACCATGATTTAATCCCTCATACCCTGCATTTTAAACATTTTTTCTTAACAGTTTTAGTTGCGTTTAGTTTTCTGTTTAGCTCAGAATTTCATGTTTAACTAAGTATTTAGGTCAGCTGCTACTTTAAATATTTTTCTTGACATTTTTAGTTGCGTTTAGTTTTCTGTTTAGTGGGGGGGGGGGGGGGGGGGGGGGGGGGGAATCCCACCTGCGGCAATCGCGTTCTGTCCTTTGGCAAGACACTTCACCCCCATTCCCACACGTGGGGCACGGTGACGCTGTGTCCTGAGGCGTACTGCACGTCGATAGTGCACCTGTCTTCAACCAATGCTAACCCTGCTTGTGTGGAGTTAGTATGTTGGGGAGCTGACAGTTGCTCGCCATTGCTCGGTGGTTCTCTCCGGGTACTCCGGCTTCCTCCACCCGTAAAACTGTCGCGGTCATGATTAGCCATTGTGCAGAAATATGTGACGTTAAACACCAATAAATAATACAGTAGAACCTGCCTGAGCGACCACCTGACGTAAGCGACCACCTGCTATTTACGACCGCATTTGCAATGCACGGATTGGTTTCACGTTATATTGTCACTGTCGTCAGTGACCACCTGCCGGACGCGACCACCGACCGCTTTTTTGTGTCCAGTTTGTCGATTTTTACCTGTATTTTGCGACCATTTTCAGCTTGAAGATCGTCACCAATCGTTGTGTTATCAAATACGTTTCAAATCTGTCCCATCTGACTGTTTTGTATTTATGCTATGATATTTATACATATACTGGTATAAAGAATAAAAATTAAAGAATTATTTAATTATGTTGTGTTTGTTTATTTTTTGTCATTTCCCAGTTCCCGGTTTCATCCTAATTCCCTTTGCACGTGGCAAAATTTACTGTCAAATTTATTTATTTATAAATGCCCTCAATAAAACATGCTTTCCTTACCTATAAGCTAAACGTTTAATCCACATTTCGATGTGCTCGGGGCAGAGCACAGTGAATAAATCACAATTTCACTGGACGAATTGGGTCGATGTGTTTGAAAAAAAAACAGCAGTAAACATTGATTCGCCGGTAGGTGTCACTCGTACTTTTAGAATAACAGCTGTTTTTGACAAGTAATCTGTATGCAGGGTAAAATTCACCCAACAATGACAGTGCTGTCACAACAGGGCACTAACAAGCTGACCGCAATTGAAAAAACTGAGTCATCTTGATTTTGTTTTTTCAACACTAAAGGGCAAAGTTCTGCTAATTTTCATTACAACGCTGTAAAAACACAGCTTGTGTCATTAACCCAAACAAGCTCACAAAAATTTTAATTACTGAAAGAACTATAACAGATGTTTGGTACAGAATAGCTTGTCGGCCTTCTTTGATTGTACGCATACCAACAGACAAGAAAAGACAATGATGGCTTCGAACGTAAGCTACCTGTATCTACCAGTACAGATAAATAGCAGGATTTTTGCAAATGATGATCATAAACAAATTAATTTTTAAAATGGCTGAACCTGCATCGAAAAAGAGGAAAGTGTTGACTTTAGAAGAAAGAATTAAAGTAATAGATATGTCTGAGCGAGATGAGAGTGCAAGAAAAATTGCTGGTTTAATGGCTGTTGGTAAAACACAGGTGCAGTCAATAATTAAAGATAAAGAAAATGTGAAGAGCGATTGGAAAAATGGTCAGCAAATAGAACGAAAATATCTGCATGCAAGGAAATCTCTCAGTATAGCGATCTAAATGAGGCTGTTTGGAACTGGTTTTGTCTAGCTAGAAGCAAAAATATTCCAGTAACCGGGAAACTTCTTCAAGAAAAGGCGATAATTGCGTCATATGAGATGGGACATATTGACTTCACAGCGTCAAATGGGTGGCTGGAAAGTTTTAAGAATCGGCACAACATAAAATGCAGTGTACTAAGTGGAGAATCAGCCGGTGTAAATGAGCAAACGGTGGACGAGTGGAAAACGCGCCTAAAATTGATCATTTTTTTCCTAAGAATGTATAAATGTGAAGTGTAAAAAAAAATAATGTTTTGATTCTCAGGCCCTCCCTCATTGGATTTGAACCTCCTCACATCTCAGACATGTGGTTTCTTGTTGTTCCCCCCCCCCCCCACCCCACCACATATAAATCTGTAAATTCGGAATGTTTTTTGTCTCAAAAATATATTTTAGGACTCCTCTATGAGGCGTGATAAACTAGATTTTTCAGATCAGAAACATCTCAGACATGTTGTTTCTTGTTGCCCCCCCCCCCCCCCACCACATATAAATCTATAAATTCGGAATGTTTTTTGTCTCAAAAATATATTTTATGACTCCTCTATGAGGCGTGATAAACTAGATTTTTCAGATCAGAAACAATCTTTTTTTCCCAAAGTCTTGGTCATTTCATACCAGAACGAAACAACCAGGGTACGAAACATCTCGGATACCAAACCACGCATCCCTTTTCAGAGACCATGTACTAATTCCCATGTACTAATTTCCTTATCAAAATTCTTCATGCCAACTCCCACCGAACGTCTTCCCAAAATGGTCGTTGTCCATTCTTCTAATGTGTGGTTATGTGCTTTTATAAATATGTTGCATTTTATGTAGAAGATCAGCTTTCATTTTTATACATGTATTCTCGTACTGCGCTAAATAAATTAAAATGAAAAAAATTGTGTTTCTTTATTTTAACACATACCCAAAAGATGTTGAAAAAAATGCCCCCCCCCCCCCCCCCACACGCGCATACATTCTGTCAATTGTGATGCCAGAGGCCCTTTTTCAAGCTGTGCCTTTGTACCAAAGCCATCAGCTTTCACCATGTCGGTATATTCCGTTGCCTTCTCTCCACTAAGCGAGAGATTGAAACAGAATCTCCCGACCTCGTGATCGCCTGTTAGCACGTGCAATTCACGCACAGCCTACTTTTCTCTGATGTTTACTTCCTCATTACGGACTTACCTTGGATTCTGGGGTTCGATTATGCTTCCCATAATGTGGTATGACATGAAATAATTATCATTTAATATAAACAATTCAATAAAGAACTAAATACCCACCTCAACGTTTTAGAAAACAACAACAAATTTTGTTGACATATATGTTTTAATAGTTTAATATGAACGATTCAATAAAGAACTAAATACCCACCTCAACGTTTTAGAAAACAACAACAAATTTTATTGACATATATGTTTTAATAGTTTAATATAAATGATTCAATGAAGAACTAAATACCCACCTCAACGTTTTAGAAAACAACAACAAACTTTGTTGACATATATGTTTTAATAGTACATTTACACGTGGTACAAGTACATCTGTGATCAAAACAAAATGATACAAACGAAAATAGGTTAAATGGGCCCCTATCAGCAAACTTCTCGTCAACGACCACCTGTCATTAACGACCACTTTTGGTAAGTCCCAAGGGTGGTCGCCCATGGCAGGTTCCACTGTAATAATAATTTTCTGTTTAGCTCGGAATTTCATGTTTAACTTAGTGTTTAGGTCAGCTGCTGTGCTCCTTCTCTTCCCATGGCACTTATATTCATCATACGTGTTCCTCAGTATCATTGTTCCATGGTTAACCCCTCATACACTGCATTTTAAACATTTTTCTTGACATTTTTAGCTGCGTTTATTTTTCTGTTTAGCTCAGAAATTTCATGTTTAACTGAGTGTTTAGGTCAGCTGCTGTGCTCCTTCTCTTCCCATGGCACCTATATTCATCATACATGTTCCTCAGTATCATTGTTCCATGATTAACCCCTCATACTCTGCATTTTAAACATTTTCCTTGACATTTTTAGTTGCGTTTAGTTTCCTGTTTAGCTCGGAATTTCATGTTTAACTTAGTGTTTAGGTCAGCTGCTGTGCTCCTTCTCTTCCCATAGCACCTATATTCATCATACATGTTCCTCAGTATTATTGTTCCATGATTAACCTCTCATACTCTGCATTTTAAACATTTTTCTTGACATTTTTAGTTGCGTTTAGTTTTCTGTTTAGCTCAGAATTTCATGTTTAACTGAGTGTTTAGGTCAGGTGCTGTGCTCCTTCTCTTCCCATGGCACTTATATTCATCATACATGTTCCTCAGTATCATTGTTCCATGATTAACCCCCATACTCTGCATTTTAAACATTTTTCTTGACATTTTTAGTTGCGTTTAGTTTTCTGTTTAGCTTGGAATTTCATGTTTAACTTAGTTTTTAGGTCTGCTGCTGTGCTCCTTCTCTTCGTATGGCACTTATATTCATCATACATGTTCCTCAGTATCATTGTTCCATGATTAACCCCTCATACTCTGCATTTTAAACATTTTTAGCTCATCTTGACAAAGTCAAGCTGAGCTAATCTCATCGCTTCCCGTCCGCCGTCTGTCGTCCGTCGTCCGTCAACACCATGTTTTGGTCTTCTCCTCCAAATCTACTGGGCCAATTCCAGTGAAAGTTTGTGTGAGTGATGGTCCCAAAGGGGCATTTCATTTTTGTTCAACTCAGCATGCCCAGCCCCATAGGGAGGGAGTGGGGGAAAATGCTCCAAAATATTTTTAAAATCTTCTTCTCAAGAACCAGTGTGTACAATGACTTGATATTTGCTATGGAGCTTCCATATGAGGTGTAGAATCAAGTTTGTTCAAACGAAGTTCGTGAAGTAATATTTGGCTTTGTAATAGGAGGGGTAAGATTTTTGGCCCCGCCCAAAATTTCTATTTTCTGAACCGATGGTCCGGTATGAACCAATTTTGGTTTGTGGTGGTATTGGGTCATAAGTACTTGACCCATGCAACAAAAAAAAATTTCCGCATCCCCATGGGAACCCTGGGAGCTAAAAATAGAAATATTTTCAAACGCCCATATTTCCCAAACCCCACGGAACAGAGAGCTTTTATTTGGTATGAAGTATCCTTATGACCAGTAGAATTGAATGGTAAAAAAAAATTGCCATCGGTTATGTTAGGGTGTTCTGTAATGGGCATCGAAAAAATGCTGAGTCAGCATATTTGCAAAAATTTTAAAAAATCTTTTCTCCAGAACCAATCATCAGAATCTTTTGATATTTGGTATACAGCATTCATAGGGGGGTCAGATAAAAGTTTGTTGAAATAAAGCTCATTGGTTCATATTTGGGCTCTCTACAGGAGCCCGAAGTTTTAACATAGGGTAATATGGGGAATATTCTTTAAAAATCTTCTTCAGAACCACCAGTGAGAATCTTTTAATATTTGGTATACATCATTGTTATGAGGGTCAGATTCTAGATTGTTCAAACCAAGTCCCTAGGTTAATATTTGGGCTTCCTATGGAAGCCCAAATTTTATCTTTGTTCAATATGGAGGGTAATTTAAAAAAATCTTCTTCTTCAGATCCACCAGTCAGAATGCTTTGATATTTGGTATACAACATCTCTATGGGGGTCAGATTCAAGTTTGTTCAAATCAGATCCCTAGGTATATATTTGGGCTCACTATGGTAGCCCAGATTTTTACTTAGTGCAATATGAGAAAATTTCTTTAAAAATCTTCTTCTTCAGATCCACCAGTCGGAATGCTTTTATATTTGGTATACAACATCTCTAGGGGGGTCAGATTCCAGGTTGTTCAATTCGAGTGTCTAGGTTAATATTTGGGCTCCATATGGGAACATGAAATTTAACTTAGTACAATATGAGGGAATTTCTTCAAAAATCTTCTTCTTCAGATTCACTTGTCAGAATGCTTTCACATTTGGTATATAACATCTCTAGGGGGGGGGGGGGGGGGGGGGGGGGGGGGGGGTCAGATTCAAGTTTGTTCAAATCGGGGGGGGGGGGGGGGGGGGGGGGTCAGATTCAAGTTTGTTCAAATCGGATCCATAGGTCAATATTTGGGCTCGCTATGGTAGCCCAACTTTGAACTTAGTGCACTTTTAAGAAATTTCTTTACAGTTTCTCTTCTTCAGATCCAACAGTCAGAATGCTTTCATATTCGGTACACAACATCTCTAGGGAAGTCAGATTTAAATGTGTTCAAATCAAGAGCCTGGGTTAATATTTGGGCTCTCTATGGGAGCCGGAATTGGCCATTTTGCTGAAGAATTAAAAAATTTTGTATTCAGTACCCTCTAGAGGTACTAAGATTAATCCACATAGGTTGTATCAAGGGGCTTCATAGGGGAGCTCTACATTTTACTTATGATCAACTGAAGAAAAGGCATGATGCCCAGATTATTTTTGTCACTCCTGAGGGACTCAAGGATTGACAGTGTAGCCTATGGAGATGGCTTGCTTAATGTAGACTCATTCTTGGACTCAGTTTAAATTGTGTTCTGTACAAGATGAGCGCTTCAGGCCCCGTGGGGCCTCTTGTTCCTGTCATTTTTAGTTGCGTTTAGTTTTTTGTTTAGCTCGGAATTTCATGTTTAACTTGTGTTCAGGTCAGCTGCTGTGCTCCTTCTCTTCCCATGGCATTTATATTCATCATACATGTTCCTCAGTATCATTGTTCCATGATTAACCCCTCATACTCTGCATTTTAAATATTTTTCTTGACATTTTTAGTTGCGTTTAGTTTTCTTTTCAGCTCAGAATTTCATGTTTAACTTAGTGTTTATGACAGTTTCTGTGTTTTACTTTTAAGAGGTTGTGTTTAGGTCAGCTTTGTCGCATGTTATGAGCCTGTTTGATACAGTTCTTGTGTTTGCCAAAGTTACTATCAAAGTGGAATGTTGGTGAGCTATAGGGCGTTGGCGTCCTTCTTGTTATATGTAGTTCCAGGTGAGCGATTACAGGCTCTGTAGAGCCTCTAGTTATTGTCTCCCGCTTTTTGAAAAAAAAATGGGAGATATTAAATTCGTTCTTCCATCCTTCCATCCTTCCAACGTTCTTCCGTCCTTCCATCCTTCTGTCCTTCCATCCTTCCATCCTTCCATGTTTTTCATTTCCAGACTCTAACTTTCCTTACATTGACCGGATTTCGATGAAATTCGGTTAGTAGATCACTTTCATCAATTGTGGGTCTAAGTTTGAATGTGGGTATTTTCCACGCATATTTAATTAGGTTGCTGAAATTTGATTGGCTGACGGTTTCCAGACTCTAACTTTCCTTAAAATCAACTGATTTTGATGAAATTTCATATATGGATTACTTTTATCAATACCTAGGTCAAGTTCGAATGTGGGAAATTTTGTACCGAAAATCTGTCCGTCTGCCTGTCCGTCTGCCCCACGCGTCAACGCACCTCGGACTAAAAGCCGTATTTATGAACCGATCTTCACGAAAGTTCTTGGATATCTTTGCTATCATTGTGAGACCAGAATATGTGTTTTGGGGTTTGGTCCAAAATTCAAGATGGCCACCAGCAGCCATTTTGTTCCGAAATTGGATGTAATCAGTTTTTTGTACAGAACTTCTATATGAAAGTTCAGATTTGAATAAATTTTTGTATGAATGTTTAGTAACATGCAATACATCACATATAATACAGGCTTTGTTCTCGTGCAAAAATTATGCAAATTAGGGAAAATTTGATTTATTCAGTGCTGCTACTAATACACAGTAAGTGCACACCTTCTGTGTTTTTCGTTTCCAGGCTCTAACTTTCATTACAGTCAATCGATTTTGATGAAATTTGGGTAGTAGATCACTTTCATCAATTGTGAGTCCAAGTTCGAATGGGCATTTTCCGTGCGTATTCAATTAGGTTGCTGAAATTTGATTGGCTGACGGTTTCCAGACTCTAACTTTCCTTAGAGTCAACCGATTTCAATGAAATTTCATATATGGATTACTTTTCACATCAGTTTAATGCAATATGTCTTATCATACAGTCTTAATTTTTAGTGATTCTCACAGTTATACTCCACATCACTTCACTTGCTTTGACAGCGACCTCCGTGAAAATAAATCGGATAACCACTGTCTGAAGCACTGTCTGTTCTGTCTCTTCTAAATAACTTCCACTTGCAACTCAACTATATTCCACTGGATGCATTAATTCCCCTTGAAACTGCTGCCCAGCAGGATACATGAATTCACTCAATTTGCTTGTTAACATAGTCTTTGACAAGTTCACAAACCATAAAGGATTCCAAAAGATTGAGAGTGGTAATATAATGCCCTTTGTGAGTTGAATTTTTGCTCAAAATTTCATTGTTTATGCAATACCTTGAATATCCGATTCTAATATATTTTGATATCTTGATTTGTGTTATTGAAAATTTATAGTGTAATTGCCCTTTTTTGCATTATTGGAAATTTTAATGGTAATGTGATAATTTTTTAAAATAATGTAGAAAATCTTTTTCACTGAAGTTAACTCCTATCACTGGCTGTCTAAAAATCATTCTCTTTTATGTCAATATTGTTTTCATGTAAGATCAAATATTTAACTAATTACATCTCGTTTAACAGAGTTCAATGAGTTCAGTCAAACAGAATACAAAATGAGCTTAGTCGGTTGTTATTCATTCGTTTGTTTGTTCGTTCATTCGTCGGTCTTGGTGTCTTGTCTGTCACTCAGTCAGCTGTTCTTTTGGACTGTCAGCAATGAGTTTTGAAACTCAATAGCTTTTAAAATACTTTGCGAATGATATCATATTTGGTATGGAAGTGTATCTTATTAATGTCTAGCCTCCTGTTCAATGCAGGTGCTATTTGGAGTATTTTTGTCAGAGTTATTGCCTTTATGGACTTGGAATTTGTTTTATTTTTATACGCCCGTTTTGAAAAAACGGGTCGTATTATGGTATACCGCTGTCCGTCTGTCCATCCGGTCACACGTCGTACGATAATTCAAGAACGCTTTGAGAGATTTTCGTGATTTATGGGTAGGTGGTGTATATCGATGGAGGGAAGCTCCCTTTCATTTAGTGTCTCCATTCGATTAGTCAGTCCAGAGTTATGGGACTTTATTACTTAGAAAATTGTTGATTTTTTACACGTCGTACGATAACTCGAGAATGCTTTGAGAGATTTTCACGATTTTTTGGTAGGTGGTTTATGTTGATGGAAGGAAGCTCCCTTTTGGTTGGTGTCGCCATTCGATTAGTCATTCCAGAGTTATGGGACTTTATTCATCAAAATATAGTCAATACATGTATACTCATATTGTGTGCTTCCCTCCTGTTATTAAATAAAGGGCATATCATGCGCTCATGGTGCAGCTGTTTATTTATTATGCTGCCATGTATGCACTAATGAGAAATTAGTTAACCTTTGTGAAGAGCATGAACTGGGCCTTTGTCCCACCAGAATCGGCCACTATCATCTTGACAACATAAGCATAATTTTTTAGAATGCTGACAGGAAAACTTAAGGCTGATGTAACCCTGCTGAAACTCAAATATAATAGGAAGGCTAGATTGAGTATGATATTTGATAATGAGTAGAGAGCCGTATTATCAAAAACTACTTCTCTTGAAACTCCAGTATATCAGATATGCTGATGGAATCTAACAAGTATACAAAACAAAATATTTCATTTCAAACAAATGCAACCTTCCCAGTGAACTAAATCAACCAGTGAGCTAAGTCAGATCTTTTTTCATTTACATTTTCTTGACTTTCTTATGAAATGAAGTCATGGCTGCTACAGACCACCAGTTACATATCTGAATCCACAAGAGTTCCAGAATACAGAGATTTGAAGCATGTTACATAAAGAGATTTTTATGAACTTATGTCAGTTTTAGTTTAGTTTCACGCTCAATTGGTCAAGTATTTTCTTTAATTTTTTCCTCATATCCAGTCATGACTGCCTTGAAGCAGCCTTGACTGTATTTGATAGAAAATTAAAGCAAATAAAGCCCAGAAATAATTCATGAATTTATTAACCCTTTACATAACAAATCGACAGCACATAATTTACAAAATGGGCTTTTGGAAAACAATTATATTTTTATACTGTACCAATGACCCAGACTTAGCTGGTGCTAACTCCAACAAAACCAGGGCCAAACACAAATTTTGCCCCCCAATCCCCAAAATTTGCATCCAAAACAAAAAGAAATCATGTCCTAAAGGACCTCCATACTACGCCTCTACTGCGCATGCGCAGTGACGCAGTCGTCCCGAAATTGGCGCCAATTATCATTCTCTGTTTGGCCCTTCATCAGTCAACATCTCACTGATCTTTGTGCTTGTAAATCTCAGTTTAAAGGATGCCAGACACGTAATTTTTGGAGAAAATGTGATTCTAAGGAGGATAGAAGGAGGAGAGGAAAAAGAAGTGGCAAAAAATAATCAGGGCTGTACTTAAAATTTTTTGAGGAAATTATGTTAAGTTGCCTATTTTCGAGGCATGGGCCTCTTGTTGTCATTCTTGCTAATTGTTGCACTGCTTATTCAGTGTTTCCTCTCCCCTAGCCTTCTAAAGTCCCCCCCTGGCAACTCTCCCATGCTTTTGGCATATTTTTGGGAAATTTCATTTCTAAAATTTCCTGGGAGAGTTGCTTGGTTACAGAATGTTTTCTGTTATTTTCCCCATAGTTACGTTTTCACCCATGGGTGTATAACGTTTGTGTTCTGCATCTTCCATCTGATGTTCTACAGATTCTCCCCTGGGAGTCTCTGTTTTGCATCAGATAGAGTGTAATTGATAACTGATTCCGGGCCAGTTTTTTTTTCAGTGCCTGGAGTCATGTTTTCTAGTGTGTTTACACTGTTTGTTTTCATTGGCAACAGCCTTTTTTGAGGGGGGCTGTTTGCCTTTGTGGTAGTTTATCTCATTATAAGATACATTTATATTATCCGAAAGTGTCTCATTAATTATTTTATATATATTTAAAATTTTTGACCACACTTTGCCATCGGATCCATCGGGGCTCAACGTTACTTTTCAGCAACTTGGGCTTCTCTGAAAAAATATTTTTTCAAAATTATTTTGTTTTGCAATTGTTTTTTCATTTATTAATGGATCATGTTATTATGTATCTTTGTGTCAGGGGTTTTTGCGAGTAACTAGGACTTATTGTTGTTCTTTCACAATGAAGGGACGTTGTTCAAATTGTAATAGGAAGAAATCTTCCTCTGACTTTCATGATCATTGTATTAATTGTAGTCAGTGTTCTCGCATTAATCCCTGTCCTATATGTGAACATTGGGATGAGAAACATTGGAAACGTGTGTCACGATATGTTGTTTCTGGAGAAAGAGCGATGCCGGCTCTTTCTCCACAAGGTCACTCTACTCTCTCAGTTTCTATTTCAGAGGAACCAGAACAGGGTGATGTTTCCATGTTATCTTCTTCAAGTGTGCGTCCGTCGTCACAAATGAATTCAGAGCTAGCGGCAAAAGTGCTCATGGAGATTAGACAAATGTCGTCCGCTAGCTCGCCCGGTGTAGCGTCCATTCACCGAATGGTTCGGCAGCCGGGTTCGTCCGATGCGGTCCAAGAGGAAATTTTGGGTGATGCGGGCACTATAAACATAATAGATGCACACCCAGTGACGGCGGATAGTAAGCGAGAACGGGGGAAGCCTTTTAGTCCGGTTCCTAGCTCGTCCAGGTCCAGCCGGGCCGCGAGCGAGAGAGGTCCCTCTCTCGTACAACAACATCTGGGACCAGATGTTGTGGTACAAAATGTGTCTTTAGCGGAGCATACGTCCGTCGCTCGGGACGCTCCGTTGTATAAGCAGTCCGCAGAGACTGTTAAGGCTTCCTCTTCTCGTCAGCGCACACGACCGCACCTTGGCTGCGTGACCGCCGATATATTACCAGCTTCGCCGATGAAGGATTCTTCGGCGACCAGGTCACACCATCCGGCAGCCAGGGATTCGAGACCGATGGACTCCGGACGTTCGCATAGGAAAAGTATGCGGGAGCCATCTGATGCGGAGCTGCCCTCGGCGAAGCAGCGAAAGACTGCGCCTCCGCAGGTCTCGACGTCGGACATTCTTGTGCAGATAGCACAGCTTATCGCAGCATCCCAGCAGCTGACAGAAACGGTGCCGGATCGAGAATTATCCGACGGCGCTGGGTCGGTACGCTCCGCCGAAGCATCGGGGGCGGACGACCGGGAACATCGTGAGGTCCGACCGGATGGTGAAAGGGATACGGATGACTTGGAGCTATCCCTTTCGGAACAACATAAAGCTGCCGTGGACTTCATCCGGCACTTTCTCCCTCAAGTTGTTCCGTCGGGCCAGACTGCTGCGCTTCCGGACAAGAGAATTATAGCGTCATTGGACTCTGAATTTTTTGAGCGGTTCAGGGACATCGCTCCCGAGTTTCCGTCGCAGTTCAATAATGTTGCTAGAACATTTGAATTATTGAACGACGCTATATTTAAACTTGCTTCCAGGACGGGGAAAGCAGGTTTCTTGTCCGCTAATACTCTCAACCTGCCTTTCATTAATGCAAGGAATAAATTCGATACGGCAGGACAGGGTATACCGAGAGTTCCTCTGCGTATGGACGACGAGGCGGAAGACTTAGAGCTATCATTACCGTCGTCAGCTTTTATTCCAACCGCGGTGTTGGAAACAGCTATTGCGTCTAACAGAGCCAATTTAGATGCCTTATCTTACGCAGATCACCTTACTAAGGCGTTATCACTGCGCCTTCAAGGGGAAGAGTTTCAGGATATACAATCCTCTTTAAGACTTCTTTCAAGGGCAGTAGCTTATTCCACGTGTAACTCCGCCCTTTCAGTGGCAAATCTGGAGTTGGTTAGACGTGACGCAGCCCTAGCTACATCCACACTAGTGGATTCTAAGGTGAAGAACTCTCTTAGAGTCGCTTCAGTCTCAGGAGAACTTCTCTTTGACGGCAAGCTTTCCGCTATTTATGATAAAATTAAAAAGAAAGCTAATGATTCTCTGTTGTTCAGATCGGCTCCTAAAAAGTCGGATACAGCAGACACGAATAAGACAGGCACTTCTGGGTCTAATGCGCCCAAGAGAGGTTCCTATAGAGGTTCCGGTGCGTCCTCTTGGTCTTATTCGAGAGACCGTCAGGATAGCGACTCTCGTTCGGGACGTCCTTCAGGCCAGGACAATCGGTCGGACGCCCCGAGGTCGACGAGGCGAGGTGCGGGTCGTGGAAGACGTGGTTTCTCCTACCGCAGGCCTCGCAGGTCCAGGAGGTGATGGCTTAAACCTCTATCGCGTTCCGGTTGGCGGAAGGTTGTCGAGTTTTTCACAAGAGTGGGCGTCGATTACGGACGACCCTTGGGTGAGAGGAGTGACTTCGGAAGGTCTAAAGATATCCTTCAAACGAAAGCCTCCATTAACTCGAAGTCCAAAGTGGACTCATCTTCCGTCAAATCCACAGAAAAGAGACGCTCTGTTATCAGAGGTGCAGTCTCTTTTAATGAAGAATGCGGTAGAGGTCGTAGAAAACCAGGAATCTCTGGGATTCTACAGCCATCTGTTTCTGGTTCCGAAACCAGACGGCTCGTTCCGTCCAGTCATAGATTTGAGCTGGATAAACAAGCTGATCGTCGCTCTGAAGTTTTATATGGAGACGATTCGATCGGTCAGAGCGAGTATTCGGGTGAACGATTATGCAACGAGCATAGATCTCAAAGATGCGTACTTTCACGTCATGGTACATCCGACATTCCGAAAGTATCTACGCTTCGCAGTCCTAGGAGTGGTGTATCAATTCCGGGCGATGTGCTTCGGATTGAATCTAGCACCCTGGGCTTTCACTCGGGTAATGAACTCGGTAATGATCTACTTCCGAGCTCATTCGTCTGCGGTAACGTCGGCCTACCTGGACGACATTCTTCAGAGGTACGGCAACGAGTTAACGCTTCAGAACGATGTTCAGAATCTTCTTCTATTGCTCCGACGTCTCGGTTTTATAGTAAACGAGGAGAAGTCGGATCTGGTGCCGTCCAAGTCATTCACTCATCTGGGAATGAGCTTCGAGACGCACAACAATCTCGTTCGTCTGCCGTTAACCAGAGCGAAATTAGTCAGTTGTTACGCTCGCTATTGTCTGCACGCAGACAAAGTCACGGCGAGAGAATTTATGAGACTGATAGGTCTGTGCGGAGCCGCCGCGGATCTCATTCCGATGGGGCGGCTACGCACACGTCCTCTTCAAATTTTCCTGACTCAGAATTGGAGTGTGAAAATTCATTCGCTCGATGTAGACGTTCTCTTGTCAGATCAAGTGAAACAAGAGATTCAGACTTGGGCAAACATTCAGTGGTTAACTCAAGGAGTTCCGCTGCAGTTGCCGGATCCGAGTTTTACCGTTATGACGGATGCCAGTCAAACAGGTTGGGGTGCATCATTAATCCCAACGGATTCGAGATGCCAGGGTCTTTGGGATCCGCAATTCCTGTGCAAGCACATAAACATCAAGGAAATGATGTCAATTTGGCTTGCGTTACGTCACTGGATGGACATTATTCACGATGCTCATGTCCAAATCCTATCCGACAATACGACAGTAGTGGCGTATATACGGAATCAGGGAGGCACTCATTCAGTTCCGTTGTTCAATCTAACGGAAAGAATCCTTCTGTTTGCGTTAGAACATCACGTTCTTCTTTCGGTCCGTCACATACCGGGTCGTCTGAATGTGCTAGCAGACTCCCTTTCACGAAAGGGTCGCTTGTTGCCGTCGGAGTGGACTCTCAACAAACAAGTATTCAATCAGATTTGCTACCAATGGGAACGGCCAATGATAGACTTATTTGCGACACATCTCAACAATCAGTTGCAGACGTATGTGTCTCCGTGTCCGGATCCAAGAGCATTTGCAGTAGACGCTCTGTCGATCCCTTGGGACGGAATGATAGGATATGCGTATCCTCCAGTGCCGTTAATTCAACAAGTATTGCTAAAGATAAAACAATCTCAATGCAAGATTCTGTTGGTAGCATCTCTGTCGCCACAGAGACCGTGGATAAATCTACTCAGGTGTCTGTTGTGGGACCTACCGCGGAAGCTTCCTCCACGAGAGGATCTTCTTTCGCAGGGGAAATCGCGCCAACTCCATCACAACCCGCAAGGTCTCAACCTTCACGTTTTTCCGTTGTGCGGTCCTTCTTGCATGGCAAGCACTTTACAGGACGAGCAGTGAACGCGATTTCTAACTGTAGGAGGACCTCCTCTTCGCTAAACTATGCGGCTAAGTGGAAGGTTTTTCGTCGTTGGTGTAGGGATCATTCTGTAGATATATTTGATCCCTCTATACCAGACATTGCAAACTTTCTAGTATACTTGTTTGACGAAATCAAACTGCAGCCTGTTACTATAAAGGGTTATAGATCTATGTTATCTGATACCTATGCACATCATGATAGTTTACAAATTGGATCTAATGTCTCTTTATCGAAGTTGGTTAGAAACTTTTCGATAAATAGACCCAGAACTCTTAGATTAATTCCTAAGTGGAATTTAGCTTGGGTTCTCCTTAAATTGAAGGAAAAGCCATTTGAACCTCTTGGGACAGTAGATTTCAAATTCTTATCTTATAAGACAGCTTTTCTCTTAGCTTTCTCTTCTGCCAGAAGAGTCAATGAGCTTCATGCACTATCGGTGGATGATTCTCATTATCGTAGTGTTGGGAACACTATCACCTTCACTACTAATGTGGGTTTTTTAGCTAAGAATCAGGCTCCTAATAAATATCCGGAACCTATTGTTATTAAGGCTCTTCCGTCTTCAGACGGGCGTAGGCCTTTACTCTGTCCTGTTAGAGCACTACGTATCTATAAACAGAGATCTCAGTTTATCAGAAAGGGACGGAAACGTTTCTTTCTGTCTTTGATGCCTAATACAAAGGACATTTCAGTCCATTCTATTGCTAGATGGATTCAGTTAACTATCCGTACTGCTTATGAAGATTTATCTTCTTCTCAGCAGTCTGTGCTTAAGATTTCTGCTCATGAAGTAAGAGCTCTTTCTACTTCCTGGGCTTATGCTAATAGTGTTGCTATTACAGATTTAATGAAGGCTGCTTATTGGTCTCAGCCATCCACATTTACGAATTTTTATCTCAGAAATATTGAGTCCATTTCTGGAGACCTGCATTGTTTAGGTCCGTTATCTGTTGCTCAGAATGTCGTCCACTAAACAGTTGCAACTATAGTTATGCAGGCTTTCTGTTCCGGCAGTGACTCCGTCCGGCTGCCCTCTTCGCTCTGGGCTATTTGACCCAGGGCAAGGGGAAGGAGGGGGGGGGGGGCGGGTGTTCCCTTAGGTCACCTGCTTTATAGTGAAAAGCAAGGGAATACCTCCTCCAAGTCAGTATTTCTGAGTCGCTTCCGGGATGGTTTTAAAGTGTAATATTAATGTTTAAATTCATTCATGTCTTATTTTTAAAGTGTAGCTCGGTGTGAAGCATTTGTATATGTCAAGTGTCAAACGGGCTTTAATATACAATACTCGGACACTTTTAAATGATTATAAAGAGTCTCAATTCTCTGGACTACTTTATTTATTGGCTTGCTTTAAAAATAATTAGTATAAGGGTTATACTGGATGTTAATAGAGAACATGAATGTTATTGTGCTCAATTATTAAGGGTAGTGTATCTTTCTAATTTAATATTAAATAAGAAAGATACATGTAAAGCCTAATACTCCTTCTCTCCTTAAGGGGTTACCTCTTTACTATATAGTTGAGCTTATTGGATTTTCCTCTATGTCCTAGGCCCTCCAGCCTGTTTACTATTCAGCTAAGTCTGGGTCATTGGTACAGTATAAAAATGTTAAAAAATTTATAGTAATTTATATATTTTTTATACTTACCAATGACCCAGACGGGGATGGCCCTCCCTGGAGTTGGGAACTCTTGCCTCCCCGCTGAGTACATAGCGCTGACCAGGCACTGCCAGTAAGAATGATAATTGGCGCCAATTTCGGGACGACTGCGTCACTGCGCATGCGCAGTAGAGGCGTAGTATGGAGGTCCTTTAGGACATGATTTCTTTTTGTTTTGGATGCAAATTTTGGGGATTGGGGGGCAAAATTTGTGTTTGGCCCTGGTTTTGTTGGAGTTAGCACCAGCTAAGTCTGGGTCATTGGTAAGTATAAAAAATATATAAATTACTATAAATTTTTTAACTTTTCAAACAAATTCAACAAAACCATATCATTGGAATGGGCTCATCGAGCTCATTCCATTGATGGTTTACATGATATGGTTTTGTTGAATTTTTTTTTTTAAATTTGAAAAAATAATATTTAAAATAATAAATATTGTGCATATTGGGTAAAGGGTCAATTCAATTTACAGAGGTATATACATGTGTTATCAAAATTTCTTATTTTAATTATATTTAACAAAACCATCTGTGTCCCCTCCACCTTTGGCACGATCTCAATGATCACATTCCAATTACTGCATAATTGGTAAATGGTAACTTACGCATGTGGATGCAGCCGATTCGGTGAGTAAAGGGTTAATCAGAGACAGGATTATCTCTATTCTGTTGGCAAGAGTATTGCTGTTCTGGTGGGAATATCTGCCAGCAGCATGCAAAAGTTAGTCCTCACAAAGTAGATCTTCTGTTTCTCAGGCCATTTTTGTAAAGTTGAAGGCGGGCGGTGTTTTTTAGCTCATCTTGACAAGTCAAGCTGAGCTAATCTAATCGCTTCCCGTCCATCGTCCGTCGTCCGTCAACACCATGTTTTGGTCTTCTCCTCCAAAGCCACTGGGCCAATTCAAGTGAAAGTTTGTGTGAGTGATGGTCCCAAAGGGGCATTTCATTTTTGTTCAACTCAGTATGCCCGGCCCCATAGGGAGGGAGTGGGGGAAAATGCTCCAAAATATTTTTAAAATCTTCTTCTCAAGAACCAGTGTGTGCAATGACTTGATGTTTGCTATGGAGCTTCCATATGAGGTGTAGAATTAAATTTGTTCAAACGAAGTTCGTAAAGTAATATTTGGCTTTGTAATAGGAGGGGTAAGATTTTTGGCCCCGCCCAAAATTTATGATTTCTGAACCGATGGTCCGGTATGAACCAAATTTGGTTTGTGGTAGTATTGGGTCATAAGTACTTGACCCATGCAAAAAAAAAAAATTCCTGCATCCCCATGGGAACCCTGGGAGCTAAAAATAGAAATATTTTCAAACGCCCATATTTCCCAAACCCCACGGAACAGAGAGCTTTTATTTGGTATGAAGTATCCTTATGACCAGTAGAATTGAATGGTAAAAAAAAATTGCCATCGGTTATGTTAGGGTGTTCTGTAATGGGCATCGAAAAAATGCTGAGTCAGCATATTTGCAAAAATTAAAAAAAATCTTTTCTCCAGAACCAATCATCAGAATCTTTTGATATTTGGTATACAGCATTCATAGGGGGGTCAGATAAAAGTTTGTTGAAATAAAGCTCATTGGTTCATATTTGGGCTCTCTACAGGCGCCCGAAGTTTTAACATAGGGTAATATGGGGAATATTCTTTAAAAATCTTCTTCTTCAGAACCACCAGTCAGAATCTTTTAATATTTGGTATACATCATTGTTATGAGGGTCAGATTCTAGATTGTTCAAACCAAGTCCCTAGGTTAATATTTGGGCTTCCTACGGAAGCCCAAATTTTATCTTTGTTCAATATGGAGGGTAATTTAAAAAAATCTTCTTCTTCAGATCCATCAGTCAGAATGCTTTGATATTTGGTATGCAACATCTCTATGGGGGTCAGATCAAGTTTGTTCAAATCAAATCCCTAGGTATATATTTGGGCTCACTATGGTAGCCCAAATTTTTACTTAGTGCAGTATGAGAAAATTTCTTTAAAAATCTTCTTCTTCAGATCCACCAGTCGGAATGCTTTTATATTTGGTATACAACATCTCTAGGGGGGTCAGATTCCAGGTTGTTCAGTTCGAGTGCCTAGGTTAATATTTGGGCTCCAGATGGGAACATGAAATTTAACTTAGTACAATATGAGGGAATTTCTTCAAAAATCTTCTTCTTCAGATTCACTTGTCAGAATGCTTTCACATTTGGTATACAACATCTCTAGGGAGGTCAGATTCAAGTTTGTTGAAATCGGATCCATAGGTCAATATTTGGGCTCGCTATGGTAGCCCAAATTTGAACTGCAATTCGAAGAAATTTCTTTACAATTTCTCTTCTTCAGATCGAACAGTCAGAATGCTTTCATATTCGGTACACAACATCTCTAGGGAAGTCAGATTTAACTGTGTTCAAATCAAGAGCCTGGGTTAATATTTGGGCTCTCTATGGGAGCCGGAATTGGCCGGAATTGGCCATTTTGCTGAAGAATTAAAAATTTTGTATTTGTATTCAGATTATTTTTGTCACTCCTGAGGGACTCAAGGATTGACAGTGTAGCCTATGGAGATGGCTTGCTTAATGTAGACTCATTCTTGGACTCTGTTTAAATTGTGTCCTGTACAAGATGAGCTTCAGGCCCCATGGGGCCTCTTGTTTAATTTTATTTTTCATTTTTAACTCAAATTTGACGAAGCCAAATTTGAGCTTATGCCATGGCCAGTCGGCCAACAACAATTCAATACAGCTCGGGCTAGAGGTCGTATTTATGAACCGATCTTTACAAAACTTCTTAGGTACCTTTGTTATGACCGTGGGACGAGAAGAAGTGTTTTGGGGTCCGATCCGAAATTGGCAGCCATTTTGTACATAATTAGGTGCAATCAGATTTTTGCGCAGAACTTCCATATGAAAGCGCCGATTTGTATAATTTTTTGTATGGATGTTTAGTACCATGGGATACCACATATAATACGTTTTTTTTCTTGTGCGTAAATTATGCAAATTAGACTAACTTTGATATATTTAGTGTTACTTTCAGCACTACTTTCGAAACTTCTGGGGTACCTTTGTTATGACCCTGGGACGAGAACGAGTGTTTTTGGGTCCGGTCCGAAATTCAAGATGGCTGCCAGCCGCCAATTTGTACCGACGATGCAGAAATCTGTTTTTTGCACAGAACTTCCATATGAAAGCGCTGATTTGAATAATTTTTTGTATGAATGTTTAGTACCATAGGATACATCACATATAATACAGGTTTTTTTCTCGTACGTAAATTATGCAAATTAGACTAACTTTGATGTATTTAGTGTTACTTTCAGCACTGTAAGTGCAAATGCCAATATGGCTTGGGCTAGAGGCCGTATTTATGAACCGATCTTTATGAAACTTCTTGGGTACCTTTGGTATCACCGTGGGATGAGAACGAGTTTTTTTGGGTACGGTCTGAAATTCAAGATGACCGATGGCAGCCATTTTGTACAAAATTAGGTGCAATCAGATTTTTGCACAGAACTTCCATATGAAAGCACTGATTTGAATAATTTTTTTGTGTGAATGTTTAGTACCATGGGATACATCACATATAATACAGGTTTTTTTCTCGTGCAGAAATTATGCAAATTAGATGAACTTTGATTTTTTCAGTGCTACTTACACACATTAAGTCCACATATCAATACGGCTCGGACTAGAGTCTGTATTTATGAACCGAACTTCACGAAACATATTGGGTACATTTGTTATCACCTTGACAAGAACGAGTGTTTCTGGGTGTGGTCCAAAATTCAAGATGGCTGCCAGTGGCCATTTTGTACCGAAATTAAGTCTAATCAGTTTTTTGTACACAACTTCTATACGGCTCGGGCTAGAGGCTGTATTTATGAACCGATCTTTACAAAACTTCTTGGGTACCTTTGTTATCACCGTGGCATGAGAACGAGTGTTTTTGGGTGTGGTCTGAAATTCAAGATGGTCACCAGCAGCCATTTTATACCAAAATTAGTGCAATCAGTTTTTTGTACAGAAAAGTTCTGATTTGAATAAATTTTTGTATGAATGTTTAGTAACATGGAATACATCACATATAGTATGGGTTTTTTTCTCGTGCAGAAATTATACAAATTAAATGAACTTTGATTTATTCAGTGCTACTTATACACTGTAAGTGTACATGTCAATACGGCTCGGGCTAGAGGCTGTATTTATGAAGCGATCTTCACGAAACTTCTTGGGTACCTTTGTTATCACCTTGGGTCGAGAACGAGTGTTTCTGGGTGGGGTCCAAAATTCAAGATGGCTGCCAGTGGCCATTTTGTACCGAAATTAGGTCCAATCAGTTTTTTGTCACAACTTCTATACAGCTCGTATTTATGAACTGATCTTCACGAAATGTCTTGGGTACCTTTGTTTTCACCTTCAGACAGGAACGAGTGTATTTTGGGGTGCCTTTGTTATCACTGTGCTATGAGAAAAAATATTTTGGGGTTCAGTCAGACCCACTCTGGGACTCAAAGATTTTTTTTCTAGTTTAGCATCAGACTGTCACCCACCTTTACAATACTTTACCTATACATTTGTTACAGGCTACGGTCAGTATTTATGTACAGACCGTTACAATACTTTAAATGTACCTTTGTTATCAGGTCATTACCTAGATGTTTGTCATTTCTGTGTCACATACTATACACGTTTATGTCTTAACAAGTTGAGCTACAGTGTCATTGACGCTTTCATTGTAATTATTTCTTTGCTATTAAAAAATTCATGTTCTTGGTTTGTTTCAAGTTTTAGGCCTCATAATCTATAGAATAGCATGGGTGGTGGTGTATTACATCTCTTGAGTGCAACAAGGCTTTGCAATGCTAGAGCATTTCAAAGCCTTTTTGCACTCAAGGGACAATTTTATTGACTTTGGTAAAATATCAGATATAAACCATTTAATTTTTATTGTTCTTAAGTTTGCATTGTTTATAAAAAGAGAGCATGCGGCAGCCAAAAGAACCATGCGGGAGGTCTTGAGAAACAGATTTTTAATGTTTTTAGGCCTTATTGATATTGTTGAAATTGGATTATTATAAGATATAGGTCTCTGTTAAAGATGAATATTCTTTTTTTTCAGGTCATCGTATAGTGATTGGAGATATGTTTTCGGTAGTTTATTACAGCCCATTCCATTTCCTGATGAGTAAGTATAGTTGATATTTATACCACCCACTTGAAAAGTGGGAGGTATATAGTGTTCACTTGGTACGTCCGTCTGCTATCCACGACCTCTTTTTAAACTAGTGAATGGATTTCAATGAAACCTTCAAACATTGGTGTCAGTGTTTGTGCTCTCTACATTAAACACACTTTCGCTGTTGTAAAATGTTTGTTGGTGGGAGTGGGTGGTATCATTTAGTGAGCAGTGCTCACAGGTTTTCTAGTTGGAATTTAGCTTCCTTTTAAAGTGTACACTCAAGTTTGTTTCGTTGAAGTTTGAAGGGAAGTATTTTCAGTTCAGGGAGGGACAAAATCTTTTTTAGACCCCACCTCTCCAAAAACATTTTCCATTTTTATCCAGTGTTATTGGGGTCACAAGTACTTGATTTATGCAAAAGTATTTTCCCCAGAAGCTGAAAATAGAAAAATTGTCAAATGCCAACATTTCAAAAACTGCACAGAACAGAGAATTTTTATTTGGTATGAAGGTTCCCCAGGACCAGTAGAATCAAATAGGCCATCAAAATCAATTATGTCACAGGGTACCATATTGGAATGCTAATTTTAACAGTCAGTAATTTGGGAAAACATTGTGTCACTCTCATTCTTATGAACCACTGATTTCAGTCTTCTTCAGAACTAATGTGACAAATCTAAATTTTCAAAACAAAAAAAAAACAGTTGCTGCTCCCCTTGGGGTGAGGGTAATATCCAATATGCTTAAAAATTCATTTAAAATTCTCTTCTCATGAAGTGCCAGTAAGAATGCTTTAATATTTGGTATTCAACCTCCTTTGGTGTTGGTGAGTCAAGTTTGTTTCTTGAAAGTTTCTTGGTCAATATCCTTCATGGGATTATATTTATTTATTTATTGGTGTTTAAGGTCACATACTTATGCACAATGGCTAATCGTGGAGGATTCCAATTTCAGGCACTACCTAAAATTACTATTTGCAGAAGCAGTGGGTCAATTTGACCTAAATTTAATATGCTGCACGACAGAGTCATATGTACTTGATTCATTTAAAAATAAATTTCCATGCATCTCGATGAGAACCGCAGGAGCTAAAATAGAAAAATTTTCAAATGCCCATATTTTTAGCTCACCTGACTGAAAGTCAGGATGAGCTTTTCTTGTCACTCTTCGTCCGTTGTCCGTCATCCATCATCTGTGGTGTTTGAGCCTCTTTCTCCTAAACCACTGGCCAAATGTTAATTAAATTTCATGTAGGTAGTGGTTATATAGGGGCATTTTGATTTTTATCCAAAATAGCTTTCGGCTCATATTGAGCAGAGGTGTGGGGGAAAAATGGACAAATTTTTTGAAAATCTTCTTCTAATGAACCACCAGTAGCAGAGACTTGATATGTGGTATACAGAGTCCTTTTGAGGTTTAGAATCAAGTTTGTTCAAGAGAAGTTTGTCGGGCATCATTTGCCTTCGTTATGGAAGGGGCAAAAACTTTGGCCACGCCTAAAATTTCTGTTTTCAGAACCGTGAGGTCGATTTGAACCAAATTTGATATGAGATGATAATGGGTCATAAGTAGTTGATTGATGCAAAAAAAACATTTTCTCATTGCCCCGTGGGAACCTCGGGAGCTAATAAAAAATAGGAAAAACCTTAAAACTGCCATATCTCCAAAACTACACGGCACAGAGAATTCTTATTTTGTATAAAGCTTACTTTTATCCAGTAGAATAGAATGGTTAAAAAAAATCCCTATCGGTTTGATCACAAGGTACTTTTTTCAGGTCTTTGAAAAAGTGCTGAGTCAGCACTTTTTAACACTGTAGGCAATGGGAAAAAGATTATAAAATCTTCTTCTCCAGATCCAGCAGGCAGGATCTTTTGATATTTGGTATGCAACATTGTGGGGTGGATCTGATTCAAGTTTGTTCAAATCGGCCCCCTGGATTCATATTTGGGCTCACTATAGAAGCCCGAATTCGAACTTAGTGCATTTCAGGCAAATTTCTTAAAAAATCTTCTTCTCCAGATCGAGCAGGCAGAATCTTTTGATATTTGGTATGCAATATTGTGGGGTGGATCTGATTCAAGTTTGTTCAAATCGGCTCCCTGGGTTTATATTTGGGCTCAGTATAGAAGCTCGAATTCGAACTTAGTGCATTTCAGGCAAATTTCTTAAAAAATCTTCTTCTCCAGATCCTGCAGGCAGAATCTTTTGATATTTGGTATGCAGCATTGAGGGGTGGATCTGATTCAAGTTTGTTCAAATCGGCCCCCTGGATTCATATTTGGGCTCACTCTAGAAGCCCGAATTCGAACTTAGTGCATTTCAGGCAAATTTCTTAAAAAATCTTCTCCTCCAGATTCAGCAGGCAGAATCTTTTGATATTTGGTATGCAACATTGTGGGGTGGATCTGATTCAAGTTTCTTCAAATTGGCTCCCTTGATTCATATTTGGGCTCACTATAAAAGCTTGAATTCGAACTTAGTGCATTTCAGGCAAATTTCTTTGGAAATCTTCTTCTCAAGATCCAGCAGGCAGAATCTTTTGATATTGGGTATGCACCATGCTTAGGGGGGTGAGATTCAAGTTTGTTCAAGCCAAGTCCCTGGGTTCATATTTGGGCTCACTGTGGAAGCCCGAATTATAACTTAGTTCAAAATGAGGAATTTTCTTTAAAAATCTTCTTCAGATCCAGCAGTTGGAATGTTTTGATATTTGATATGCAGAATCCTTGGGGGGGGGGGGGGTGAGGGAGGGGGGGGGGGGGGGGGGGGTGAGATTCAAGTTTGTTCAAGCCATGTCCCTAGGTCCATATTTGGACTCACTGTGGGAGCTTGAATTGTAACTTAGTTCAAAATGAGGAATTTTCTTTAAAAATCTTCTACAGATCCAGCAGTCGGAATGTTTTGATATTTGGTGTGCAGCATCCTTAGAGGGTGAGATTTAAGTTTGTTAAAGCCAAGTCCCTGGGTTCATATATGGGCTCCCTGTGGGAGCCCGAATTATTACTTAGTTCAATATGAGGAATATTCTTTGAAAATCTTCTTTTTTTTACATCCACTGGTCAGAATCTTTGGATATTTGGTTTCAGCTTTTCTTAGGAGGAACAGATGCAGCTTGTTGAAATCAATTCTCTGTGTTGATATTTAGGTTAGCATGTCAGGTGAGCGCCCTCAGGCCCCTTGGGGCCTCTTGTTAACTGTCACTGTGTCCAAATACTTTGACTTTGATATTTGCCTTTTATATCTTTATTATTTTTTCGTTACATTTCCTGAATTTTACTGTATAGTACCATCATGACTTGGCTGGAAGATAGCCATGCCTATTTTTATTTTCTCATTTTCTATTGATTGATTGTTAATGTTGGTTTCTTGTCTATTGGTTTGGCCTTAAAAAGTTGAAATTCTGTTTCTCAGGCCCTCCATTTGGTCCTTTTAGCTATTATTAGGCCTAAAACATAAAACAAACCAAGAACACAAACCTTTGATGGCAAAGAAATAAGTACAATAATAAAAAATAAAATACAAAACCGTCCACCCCCATGCAGTTTTACAAAAAATGGCCTGAGAAACAAGATCTATTTTGTGGGACCTTTAGTTTGGGTTTTGTATTTTTCCTCTGGAGGTTGGCATCTCATAATTCAGGTGAGCACATCTGGCCCCCTGGTCTCTCGTGGTGCCACTGGTCTCTAAAGGAGGATTCAGGTAATTACGACCTCTGTGTATTTGTGTTTGTTCCTCCATCAGTCCATAATAACATTTTGCCTTGTAGCTCATGTGTCGTTAATCAAATTTGGTTGCCCTTTGGTATGCTGATAGGGCAGCAGTCAGGTAGGATGGGTTCTGTCCGCACAGAACTTTGGCCTCTGTGGGACTTAGAAAATAGTGATATTTTACCATATGCATTCACTTCATGCCACGCAAATTTTTTAGCTCACCTGACAGAAAGTCAGGGGAGCTGAAGTGATCACTTTCTGCCCGTCGTGCACCTGGCGTGAACTTTATATTATCGACTTCTCCTCATAAACCACTTTACCAAATTGGACCAAATTTATGCACATCCTTATTGTATGTCACTTCAGATTTGTTCAAATAAAGTTCCATGCCCACAGGGGGCACCAGAAGGGGCATTACTCTGATTGCACCCATAAATTGTTTTTCAAATTTAAAAAAAGTCTTCTTCTTCACATCCACCTGTCAGAATCCTTTCATATTTAATATACAACATCTTTAGGGGGGTCAAATTCAAGTTTGTTCAAATCAAGACCCTGGGTTAATATTTGGGATTTCTGTTTTGTAGCCCAAATTTAACTTAGTGCAATGTAAGGAAATTTCTTTAAAAATCATCTTCAGATTCACCTGTCAGAATCCTTTCATATTTAATATACAACATATCTAAGGGGGTCAGATTCAACGGTGTTCAAATCAGGTCCCTGGGTTAATATTTGGGCTCTCTATTAGAGCCAAAAGTTAACTTACTTTGTGCAATATAAGGAAATTTCTTTAAAAATCATCTTCCGGTCCGGATACCTGTCAGAATCCTTTCATATTTAATATACAACATCTCTAGGGGATCAGATTCAAGTTCGTTCAAATTGAGCATCTGGGTTTATATTGGGCTCCCTATGGGGGCGCAAATTTTGAACTTAGTGCAATATAAGGGAACTTCTTTAAAAATTTTCTTCTTCAGATCCACCTGTCAGAATCCTTTCATATTTGGTATACAAAATCGCTATGTGGGTCAGTTTCAGGTTTCTTCAAGTCAGGTCCCTGGGTAAATATTTGTGCTCCCTATTGGAGCCTGAATATTAACTCAGTCCAATATGAGGAAATTTTTAAAAATCTTCTTTTTTAGACCCACCAGTCAGAACGCTTTCATATTTGGTATACATCATCTCTATGTGGGTCAGCTCCAGGTTTGTTTAAATGAGGTCCCGGGGTTAATAATTGGGCTTTCTGTTGGAGCCTGAATTTTAACTCAGTGCAATATGAGGGTATTTTTTTAAAAATCTTCTCCAGAACTATCAATTAGAATCTCTTGATATTTGGTATACAACATATCTTGAGGTATGAGATTCAAGTTTGTTCAAATCGGATCCCTGAGTTGCTCAATGCAATACGAGGAAATTTAAAAAAAATCTTTTTCTTCAGATCCACCAGTCAGAATGCTTTCATATTTGGTATACAACATCTCTAGGGAGGGGGGAGGGGGGGGGGGGGGGCAGATTTAAGTTTGTTCAACTCAGGTCCCAGAGTTAGTATTTGGGCTCTCTATTCGAGCCCAAAGTTTAACTTGGTACAATTTGAGGAAATTTCTTTAAAAATTTCTTCTTCAGATCCACCAATCAGAATCTTTTCATATTTGGTATACAACATCTCTAGGGGCATCATTTTCAAGTTTGTTCTAATCAAGTGCCTGAGTTAATATATGGGCTCCCTATGGTAGCCTGAATTTTAACTTCGTGCAATATGAGGGAATTTCTTTAAAAAATTTCTTCAGATCCACCAGTCAGAAACGTTCATATTTCCCAAACCACATGAAACAGAGAGCTATGCTTTGGTATGAAGCATCCTTAGGACCAGTAAAAATGAATGATAAAAAAAAATTGTCATCGGTTGTGTCAAGGTGTTCTGTAGTGGGGTGGGGGGGGGTGGGCATCAAAAAATTGCTGAGTCATCATATGTGCAAAAAAAAAAAAAAAATTAAATGTTTTCTCCAGAACCACTGATCAGAATCATTTGATATTTGGCATACAACATCTGTAGGTGAGTCAGATTCAAGTTTGTTCAAATCGAGCCCCCTGGGTTATTAATTTGTGCTATCTATGGGAGCCTGACTTTTAACTTTGTACAATATGAGAATTTCTTTAAAAATAGTCTTCAGATCCATCAGTCAGAATCCTTTCTTATTTGGTATACAACATCTCCAGGTGGGTCAGATTCAAATTTGTTCAAATTGGATCTAACAATCAGAATTCTTTCATATTTGGTATTCAACATCTCTAGGGGAATCAGATTCAGGTTTGTTCAGTATGAGTCCCTGGCTTAATGTTTGGGCTCTCTCAGGGGGAGGGGACCAGGTTAGGTTCAAGTTGGTTCAAATCCATTCCTTAGTGTTTTTCCATAAAATTTGCCTTTCATGACTTCATTCCTCTGTAGTGTTGAAGAACCTTGACTGACTGAATGTGACCCCAAATACTTCTTTGAACTACTTTGTCAGGTGAGCGATCAAGGCCCCTTGGGATTTCTTGTCTTTTTAAATGGGAGAGGTAATAAAATGTGATCACATAGCAGCAAAAACTCTTTGGGGGGGGGGGGGGGGGAGGGGGCTTGAGAAACTGATTTTTAAGGGGTTTTGAATGTTATATATATCATAGAATACTGGAATATTTTCACTGGCAAAGTGTCTATTTAATAAACAGGGTTTGCTCTCTACCAGTCGCGTGTATAATGTGTATGGGAGCCTATCGACTGTATTACATTGCTGTATCTTCTTTATTTTGTAATTGTTTCACTGAAGATATAAATATTTGTGTTTGGAAAATGGGTTGTGAAGTACTTGTTAGTGCTCATAAAGAAAAAACAGTAAAATGAGGAACAATTCGGAACAACTTTGTGTGAACCAAGAAAACCTTGGCTACAAAAGTGAGGATTGGAAAAAAATTGAAGGTTTCCACTGATCAATCCAATTTAATCCACTTTTTGGGCAGTTCAAATATTTATACAATGTTTTTCTTCTATTTTCAGTGCAATTGGTGATATATTTTTTATAAGGTATGTTTATAACTTACATGATTTAAAACTATGAAAGGTAAGATCTAAACCTTGTTTCCATTTTGTCTCTAGTTTATCCTCACCTTTTATCACATCTTAAAATGAAAATGAGAAGTCCTTACTTGTTTCTTTATAACACTTTTTGCTTGCCTCAAATTGATGATCAACAATTCAACCAATAGGGATGGTTCGAAAATCATTAAAATGATTATAAAATGCATTATTAAAAGTGAAAATATGTTTGTACCCTTTTAAGTGTTACAGAAAACTTTGTCACATTTGCCTTGATAAGCTGTTTTCGTTGTGTTGACCAGACTTGTTAACCCTTGACCCAATGTAATGGACAACACCGGCCAACTCTATTCTAAAAAATTGCCAATTAATTTTCATTATATGTTTAGTTGTGACGAAGTCAAACTCGACTTATAGTTTGATGAATGGCAGGCGTAAACAATTGGTTTTTGGGTGATAACTTGATAATGGTTCAACCCATGTTCATGAAACTTCATAGGTAGGTTGGTATCGGTGAGAGGAAGAACCCTATCAATTTTGGACTTGCTTGGTCAAAGGTCAAGGTCACAGTGACCTTGAACATAGTAAATTGTAAACAATTGGTTTCCGGATGATAACTTGACTACGGTTGAACCCACATTCATGAAACTTCATATGTAGGTTAGCCTTCGTGAGAGGAAGTACTCTATTTATTTTGGACTCACTAGGTCAAAGTTCAAGGTCACAGTGACCCTGAACATAGTAAATCAAAACAATTGGTTTCCGGATGATAACTTGATATTGATAATGGTTCGACCCATGTTCATGAGACTTCATATTTAGGTTGGCATCAGTGAGAGGAAGAACCCTATGTATTTTGGACTCGCTAGGTGAAAGGTCAAGGTCGCAGTGACCTTCAACATAGTAAATCGTAAACAATTGGTTTCCGGATGATAACTTGATAATGGTTCGACCCATGTTCATGAAACTTCATAGTTAGGTTGGCATCAGTGAGAGAAAGAATCCTATTTATTTTGGACTCACTACGTGAAAGGTCAAGGTCACAGTGACCTTCAACATAGTAAACATAGTAAATCGTAAACAATTGGTTTCTGGATGATAACTTGATAATGTTTGGACTTCATAGGTAGGTTGGCATCAGTGAGAGGAAGAACTCTATTTATTTTGGACTTGCTAGGTGAAAGGTCAAGGTCACTGTGACCTTCAACATAGTAAATCGTAAACAGTTGGTTTCCGGACGATAACTTGATAATGGTTTGACCCACATTCATGAAACTTCATAGGTAGGTTGGCCTAGGTGAGTGGAAGACCTCTATTTATTTTGGACTCACTAGGTCAAAGGCCAAGGTTACATAGACCTTGAACATAATAAATCGCAAACAATTGGTTTCCAGATGATAATTTGACAATGGTTCCACCTACGTTCATGAATCTTGTTGGCATTGGTGCAAGAAAGAGCCCTATTTATTGCGGAATCACTAGGTCAAAGGTCAAGGTCACAGTGACCCTTCACATAGTAAATTGTAAACAATTGGTTTCCAGACGATAAATTGATAATGATTAAACCGACTTTTGTGCTGTCACAACTCGACATTGGATTGGTGATCCTATCGGCATTTTTTTTTATTATTTTACTCATCGAGCTCGTTCCAATGAGGGGTCATAACCTATGTTTTTGAGACAAAAAATGAAAAAAATGAGTTATTCAAGAATTTTTTGGCAAGTGTTGTCTGCTTTTCATGTTAGGTAAAGGGTTAAGCCTCCCCATTTCACTGGGAGACTCTTGCTTTTATGCCCAGTCTCCCACTCCCAAGGTAACATCCTTATTGTTTCCCACTTTGACACTTTTCAAAATAGTTATTCAGTACCATCACATTTTTCTGTTCCCCTGCCTTCGGGCTGTGATCATATCGAATGAAACAAAAAATATGAACACTAGTGAATTATATTTATTTAACCCTTTACCCAATGCAGACGATATCAAAATTTATTATTTTAAATATAATTTTTTAAAAAAATTTCAGAAAATTTCAACAAGACCATATCATGTGACCCCTCATTGGATCGATCTCAACAAGCTCGTTCCAAAGAGGGGGGTCACATGATATGGTAAAATTGGTAAAATAATATTTGTTCAGCAGCTGAATTTGCATATTATGCAGTCGAATGTGGCCGATTCATTGGTTAAAGAGCTAAAGGAGTGTTTTCTAATAAATTTTTAACCTGTGTCCATGTTTTTTTTTCTGATTTACTCATTTCAAAATTAAATTGAGCTGCATGGTCAATTTCCGTGTGCCAAAGTGAAAATAGGTGGTTTGAGCACATTGCCTCTTGGTATCCACTTCACTTAAATGATGATTCCTGATCAATAAGATGTACTAAAAAGAATTAAACAATATATCTTTATTTATTTATTTATTTATTTTCTTCAAATATCCTCTCATTTTGTATTCAATTATCCACTTGATCTGTTATCAAGCAAAAGAATGCAGTTCAAAAATGCATCACACAATTTCCTCACAGAAATTCACCTTGCTGAATAGTTATGACTGAAAATCGATACACATCGGATGTATTTTGAAATAGTCGATAACACTGATTTTTGTTTTGTTGTATGACTCATAGTTCGAGGTGTGTATTCCTGGAAACTTCAGAGTGGTATTTGCACAGGTGAAATCAAAATTATGAATTACAATGTAAAAAAATCTCAGCTGTAAAGGCAGAAACATTTCATCGCTGAAACTGGTGCATGTAACGAAACGAATTTCCAAGATTTTACATTAAATTGTCTGCAATTCCAACAGCACATCCTGCAGTTAGTTATTTAGTTCAGTCCCTTCTTGGTGAAGTTGAGCTGCAGTTTCATTGAAACTTTCATCTATTTTTGAGTAGTACTTGATTTTCTACCACTTCTCTTCAAAAAGTACTCAAATTCAGTTTACCTATTACCTCTGAGACAAGAAGTTTCATAATAACCTGCCCCATATTTATGCAATGTCATAAAATCTATCGGGGAACCACATCTAATCATCTCTATGTATAACTGGCAGGCAGGGGTTTCCAGAAAACTTTATAAGTTTGTGAGTAATGTCATCACATTTGAGTTTTGTTTTGAAGTGTTGGTGAACGTGAAACATTTTTTCAGCTTTTCCTTTTTTTTGCTAAAGAAAATAAACAAGCCTGCAGACAGTTGTGTTTTAACCCCGGTTGAATAAAAATAAATTTCTGTAGTTACCAGGGTCAAAAGAAAAATGCAAAGCTTTCTGGTGCTTTTTAGCTTGCCGAAGGGAGCTCAATCTATCACTTGCCGTCCGGCGTCGTCCAGCGTCCGTCGTCGTGAACATTTTTCAAACGACTTTTCCTCTGAAACCACTGGTCCAATTTTCACGAAACTTCATGTGGATGTTCATTACTATATGGTAATTCAGTTTTGTTCAAATGAAATGGCCACGTCCCTTGGGGGCTATGTATGGGGCATAACTCTGATAGCACCGTATGAATTATAGAAAAATTATTAAAAAATCTTCTTCTCCAGAACCAGTGGGCAGAATCTTTTGATACTTGGTATGCAGTATCTTGGTATGGGTCTGATTCAAGTTTGTTCAAAACAGCCCCCTGGATTCACATTTGGGCTCAGTATAGAAGTCTGAATTCGAACTTAGTGCATTTCAGGCAAATTTCTTCAAAAATCTTCTTCTCCAGATCCAGCAGGCAGAATCTTTTGATATTTGGTATGCAACATTGTGAAGTGGATCTGATTCAAGTTTCTTCAAATCGACCCGTGGATTCATATTTGGGCTCAGTATAAAAGCCTGAATTCGAACTTAGTGCATTTCAGGCAAATTTCTTAAAAAATCTTCTTCTCAAGATCCAGCAGGCAGAATCTTTTGATATTTGGTATGCAACATTGTGGGGTGGATCTGATTCAAGTTTGTTCACATCATCCCCCTGGATTCATATTTGGGCTCACTATAAAAGCTCGAATTCGAACTTAGTGCATTTCAGGCAAATTTCTTAAAAAATCTTCTCCAGATCCAGCAGGCAGAATCTTTTGATATTTGGTATGCAACATTGTGTGGTGGATCTGATTCAAGTTTGTTCAAATCGGCCCCCTGGGTTCATATTTAGGCTCAGTATAGGAGCCCAATTTGAACTTGGTGCATTTCAGGCAAATTTTTTTAAAAATCTTCTCAAGATCCAGCAGGCAGAATCTTTTGATATTGGGTATGCAGCATGCTTAGGGGGTGAGATTCAAGTTTGTTCAAGCCAAGTTCCTGTGTTCATATTTGGGCTCACTGTGGTAGCCCCAATTATAACTTAGTTCAAAATGAGGAATTTTCTTTAAAAATCTTCCTCTTCAGATCCAGCAGTCGGAATGTTTTGATATTTGGTATGCAGCATCCTTAGGTGGGTGAGATTCAAGTTTGCTCAAGCCATGTCCCTAGGTCCATATTTGGGCTCACTGTGGGAGCCCAAATGATAACTTAGTTCAAAATGAGGAATTTTCTTTAAAAATCTTCTTCTTCAGATCCAGCAGTCGGAATGTTTTGAAATTTGGTATGCAGCATACGTAGGGGGGTGAGATTCAAGTTTGTTCAAGCCATGTCCCTATGTCCATATTTGGGCTCACTGTGGGAGCTTGAATTGTAACTTAGTTCGAAATGAGGAATTTTCTTAAAAAATCTTCTTCTTCAGATCCAGCAGTCGGAATGTTTTGATATGTGGTGTGTAGCATCCTTAGGGTGGGTGAGATTCAAGTTTGTTAAAGCCAAGTCCCTGGGTCCATTTTTGGGCTCCCTGTGGGAACCCGAATTATAGCTTAGTCAGTTTGAGGAATTTTTCTTTAAAAATCTTCTTCAGATTCAGCAGTCGGAATGTTTTGATATTTGGCATGCAGCACCGTTAGGGGGTGAGATTCAAGTTTGTTCAAGCCAAGTCCCTTGGTTCATGTTTGGGCTCACTGTGGGAGCCCGAATGATAACTTAGTTCAAAATGAGGAATTTTCTTTAAAAGTCTTCTTCAGATCCAGCAGATGAATGCTTTTGATATTTGGTATGCAACATCCTTAGGGGGGTAAGATTCAAGTTTGTTCAAGCCATGGCCCTAGTTCCATAAAATTTGTCTCTCATGATTTCATTCCTTTGTAGTGTTGATGAACCATGTCTAACTGAATGTGACCCCCAAATACTTCTTTGAACAACTTTGACCGGTGAGCGATTAAGGCTCCTTGGGGCCTCTTGTCTTTTAAGATTTCAACCTCACTTTGAAGTGTGAAAATGCCGTAATTTTGAACCGGAAAAATGAATGACAGTGAAGGCTTTCATATGAAATCACAGGTTGTGTGTTCGATATATAAATAGAAAGTGTGGTATTGAAAAGAATACAGATGTTCCTTCAATGTCTTGTGTAGTGAACCAGAAGGTGCAACCAGTGACAAATTCTACTGGCAGGAAACTTGTATCTGATAATTGTGTCTTCGAGGCTGAAACTGTAGAGATTGTTCAAGCGTGGATAAGTTGTTTTAAAATTACACAAGTTCTTAAAAATTTGTTGTCAAAGTCCTTGAAAAGGCATAGTTGGTGCTTAACCCTTTGAACCCAAGAGCCAGCTTTTCTTGCCCTGGAATATGATCTGTTATAATAGTGGCGATGTTTTCGTTGACCTACCAGGAGTCTTATTGTACAGTGGAACCCTGTTAATTGAATAGCCACTTTGCCAATGAAAATTATTCAGTTAACAGGAATATTCAATTAACATGGATTGTGTCACTTTCTGTATGCTGGGGATAGATTTAGCAATTTATGCTATTATATCTTGTTTGACAGAGCTCTGTGAAACAAGATATATTAGATTAACTGCCTGTATTAGATGTACTGAGGCCAAATAGGTCTATAAACAAAGGAAAACCGGGGAGAGTCAGGGTAATTTCTTGACAGATTTCAAGATTTTTTATGCAATTAACAGGAGTTTCCTCTATAACCTATATTCAATTAGCAGGTCAAATTTGTACTGGAGAAATGGTAAATGGTTTGTGTTGGGAAGTTATATTCAATTGACAGGGTTATTCACCTAAGAGATATCCAATTAATTGTTCTCTGTATAGAAATCATTGATTTTAACCTTTACTGAATGAGAATGGCCTTTGACACTTGTAAATAAAATTCTTGAATAGCAAAAAATTTAATTTTTTTCCTCATAGCATACAGACCTTATTGAAACAAAGTAAATGAGCTCATTGCATTAAATTAAATAAAAAAAAAAAAAAATTTGAATGGTGATTTTGGTAAATGGTGCTGGCCAGCTTAGGTCATTACATTAGGTGAAGGGTTAAATATGAGGATTAGATACTATATACAGTAGGCTGTGATGAGACACAGAGGGGGGGGGGGGGGCACCCAGTGGTAAGAGCATTAAACTTCAAATCGAAAGGTCAACGGTCAGTCCTGACCAGCAGTAACAGCATTGTGCCCTTTGGCAAGGCACTTAATCCTGATTGCTCGCATGGGGCATGGTGGCACCTTGTACTAAGGTGTACTGCATGTCAATGGTGCACTTTCCTTCAACCACTGCTAGCCCTGCTTGTGCAGCAGAGTTAGTACATTGGGGAATGTGACAGTTGCTCGGTGGTTCTCTCCGGCTAACCCAGCTTTTTCCAACCAGAAATCTATCCTACATGACGTGACCCTAGCTGTCAAAAGTGTTGTTAAGCCCCAATAAAAACATGCATACATTAGGCCCCACAAAGTAGATCTGTTTCTCAGGCCATTTTTGGTAAAACTGCATGTGGACTAGCATTTTTTTTATTTTATTTTTTATTTTTGTTATTATTTCTTTGCCATCAAATGTTCGTGTTCTTGGTTTGTTTTATGTTTTAAGTCTCATAATCTACAGAATAGCATGGGTGATGGTGTATTTCGTCTCGAGTGCAAGAAGCCTTTGCAATCGTTGAGCTAAAACACTGCAAAGCCTTGTTGCTCTCAAGGGACAAATTTATCAATTTTATTAAATTGTGTAAACTATTAATTAATTTTTATTATTTCAAGTTTGCATTGGTTATAAAAAGAGAGCATGTGTCAGCCAAAAGGACCATGTGTGAGGGCCTGAGAAACAGATTCTTAACTTTCTTTTAGGGCTTTTTTTTTTTTTGAAAAGGCAGGCAGGATGAAAAGTCTAAGAACTGTTTTAGTATATACAGTAAAACCTGTCTTGAGAGACCACTGTCTTGAGAGACCACCTGTCTTGAGAGACCACATCTACCAGTCACCGATTGGTTTTACTCTATAATGGACCTGCTATGGGCGACCACCTGTCTTGAGAGACCACCTGTCTTGAGAGACCACTGTGACCTGGTACCAACTTGTATTTTTA
Organism: Pictodentalium vernedei; assembly: GCA_031216915.1. Lineage (NCBI taxonomy): Eukaryota > Metazoa > Mollusca > Scaphopoda > Dentaliida > Dentaliidae > Pictodentalium > Pictodentalium vernedei. Next base: position 609,819,857 of record CM062295.1, read on the forward strand.
TGCCATAATAGACTTTTCTTGAGAGACCGCCCTTTTGAAGACTGAAACCATGACAAAAACTTTTTACCTGTTCTGGAATTGGAAAATCCATTGTCGTTATACTAACATAATTAAAATTATTAAAAGCTCTTAATTAGGTTTCAATTGCTAACTCATTAAAGATTGAGATGTTTTTATAAGACCCCATGTGAAAAGATAAGGATTATTGCTGAATAAACAATTTCATACATACCTGAAATGTGACAGATAGGAATAAAAATAAATTTGTATTGAAAATCTTTTTGTAAGAAATTGAAATGGACTGTTATAAAAATTATAAAAATAAATTAGTGTTGAAAATCTTCAGTGAAGATTTTCAACACTAATTTATTTTTATAATTTTTATAACAGTCCATTTCAATTTCTTACAAAAACTTCATTAAAAAAACAACTACAAAGTAATTACAAAAATCCTTTCTTCTCCATTTCTGAATTTTGTAGTTGGTTATTCACTGACTTGAGAAAACCTGAAACCTGTTATGAGAGACCACCTGTCTTGAGAGACCACTTTTGTGTGGCCCAAAGGGTGGTCTCTCAAGACAGGTTCTACTGTACTGAGGAAAATTTACCAGGTAACTATGTTGTTTCTAGGTTATCTAATTCATCCTTGTCAAGGATTGATATGAACTTTATTAAGGTATAGAGTAACAAGATTGTGTGTTGATAGAATATGTGATGCCTGTATAATGCACTTAGTGTCAGCTCTGTATAATTGATTTTCTGTTTTTATTTGTTCCATGGTAATTGAGATAGTATCTTTGTTTTCTAATTGACTCCAATAGGGATTATTAGGCCACACAAAGTAGATCTTCTGTTTCTCAGGCCATTATTTGTGAAATTGCATGCAGGCGAGCGTTTTTTTATTTTATTTTTTATTTCAGTAATTAGTTCTTTCCCATCAAAAGTTCATGTTCTTGGTTCAAGTTTTAGGCCTCATAATCTACAGAATAGCATGGGTGGTGATGTATTTCATCCCTTGAGTGCAAGAAGGCTTTTCAATGCTAAAGCATTGCAAAGCCTTCTTGCACTCAAGGGACAAATTCATCAATTTTTTTAACTTGGGTAAAATATCAGACATACACTATTTAATTTTTATTTTTTTTTTTAAGTTTAAATTGGTTATAAAAAGAGAGCATGCAGCAGCCAAAGGACCATGCAGGAGGGCCTGAGAAACAGATTTTTTATGTTTTTAGGCCTTAACTTAAAATTATGTTTTCATCCACTGTTATTGCCTGTTGATATTTTTACAAATATTGCACAAGTGCAGTTGACATCTCTTGGAAGCCTGAATCTGCTTGCACTTTAGTGTCTGATCATGATGAACTGCACTATCTACATACTGCAACTACAAATAGAACCAATTCAATCTTGTTTGACAGAGCTCAATGAAATGGTTTAATTCCCAGTTGTATTATGGTAAAAATGTCTTCTTGGTGTGCAGACTGTAAACATGTTTATTCCAGACCTTCAGTGTCCATATATCAGCTTTACAATTTGTATTGCACTGTGTGAACCCCAGAAAGTGGAACAATGTAGTTTACTGTGATAAATAAGATCTGATTTACTTGTAAAATGGGATCCAGTTTCCGACGCCTCATATGGAAGTTCTCACAAATTGGCAACAAAGATATTGAAGACTTGCTAAACTTGCCTTCGTATATGTGTTGTGGTCATGATATTGTCTAAGATGCTTACAGTGGCATTAATCCTCTGCATCTTGATGTTAGAAGACTGAAATTTCCTCACAGTACTACTAAAAAATGAACCAATTAACCCTTGTGTCTCCACAAAACCACAAACTTCCCCTTTTATATTGCTGTGAAAATGTTTTTCTCCCCTACTTCCTATATAACTCACATGACCCACAAGACCGGCTTATTAGCATATTTAATGAGTGCACAGACTATTTCCATCGAAAAGTTTTGCGAATACATTGCAGAATTCATAATAAATGTTCGCACAGAAGACAGCCGAGAGTATGAACCACGTTACCTTCGAGGCGTGAAAGGAAGTTTCGATACACATTCAAAGGAACAAAACATTCATCTGTCTATGTCCGTCTGTCTGCCTGTACAAATGTAATTTCAAAGCCTTTAGTCATATTTGCATCACCTTTGGTATGCTGATAGACACGCATGGGGGAATGGATATGCACAAGGAACAGGTTCCGTGGAATAGTTTTACAGAGAGTTATGGCCCTTTTTTGACGTAGACAATTTTTCTCAACCTCTGGAATGTATTTACTGCATGTTGGAATTGAAAACCACTTAAATAAAAATATTTTAGGTTAGTTGTGGATGACAATACAATGCCTCCTTTCAGTTTTGGTCCAGCTAGCCAATTCAGTATGGCCACCATGGCATTATGGCACCATTGGAAGCATTTGCTACACTTTGCGTTGCTCTTGTTTACTGTGTACAACCTCTGTTTTATCAGTAAAATATGACCCAGTTGCCAATGCTTTGGGTGGGAGTAGACATGGGTATAAACGATTGACATGTTATGGTCACGATTAGCTATTGTGCAGCAAGATGTGACCTTAAACACAAATAAATAACACACACCCACACACCTACACAACACACACACACACACACACGCACACACACACAGTCTTGTTTTCCCTACATACCGAGGTACCCCATTGTCTGTCCTTTGTGTGGACTAACGGTTTCAACCTCGTTTTGCCGGTACAGTTCTGGGAAAACAACCGAGGTAAAGGGTTTCTTTTGTCTTTTGTACCTCGGTAAGGCGAAACACGCAAACTCTTTTGTCTAGTTACCTCGTCAAGTTGGTAAGACAAACGCACACACACACACACACACACACACACACACACACAGTCACACACCCAGTCTTGTCTACCCTACATACCGAGGTACCCCATTGTTTGTCCTTTGTGTGGACTAACGGTTTCTACCTCGTTTTGCCGGTACAGTTCTGGGAAAACAACCGAGGTAAAGGGTTTCTTTTGTCTTTTGTACCTCTTTTGTACCTCGGTAAGGCAAAACACGCAAACTCTTTTGTCTAGTTACCTCGTCAAGTTGGTAAGACAAACCCACACACACACACACACACATATGTGTGCATTCATGCAAACATGGACGCATGCATGCATGTATGCATGCACACACACACATACACACACACACAAATTTAAGTGCATTATCACTTGTTGCACTGCAGCATCATGTCATATAAGCTGATTTCACCACAAGTGCTTGGATATTTGATAACAGCTGCTTCTGTTTGATCCTCTTTTTTTGACCATATATCATCACTAGAGGTGCAACAAGGCACCATCTGCAATGCAAAAGCATTTCAGATGGCACCTTGTTGCCCTCCAGGGATGATATTTTAAAAAACAAACATGTGCCAGTTATAAAAACTAACCCCTCCTTCCCCCATCACACACACACACACACACACACACACACACACACACACACACACACACACACACACACACACACACACACACACACGCCTGCAGACAAAAGATATTGATGTGTATACTGTTCTTGACAAATTTTTTAATGTTTTCCAGGAATATACGAGAAGTCATCAGAAATATTGCAACTGATGTTAATTGTGATGTTCACCAAATGGTGCTTGGTATTCGGGAAGGAAAGGAAGGATGGTTTCATGTTTATTGTCCCAGTAGTATTGCATGTGATGATGATGGAGAGATTTGGGGAATTATGGTGAGTTAATGAATTGGTGAGACTTCTTTGGCAGTGCCATGTACATACAATTTAAGTTAAGAGGTCGTGGAACCAGGAGCATATGCCTCCCACACACATACACTTTTTCCACTTATATGCACATGATTAGTGGGTTTAAAAATTTAAAAGTTTGCACATATGTCTAGGGTTTAATATATTTCCTGATTTTCTAGGAACCGGGAACAGGAATGAAAATTACTCTCAGAACCAGGAAATTTCCCAGGTGATATCAAGCAAATTTACAAGGGTAACAGGATGCATTAGGAGGGTAACATGACACATTTATTTTATTGATAATGAGCATATTTCATTCGCAATCTCCCATCTCCAATTGGAAAAGTTCTTTTCCTAAGATAAGTATGTAAACCCAAACCCGCCTCAACCTCATCTTTATTTTCAGAATAACTCGCATTGTCACCTCTTCCTTCTCCAGCATCAATACCCTCCTCTTCACTGCCATCACCAGTCTCCTCTGCTTTAAGCAGAGGAGACTGGTGTTGGCAGTGAAGAGGGTGTTGATGTTGGAGGAGGTAGTGAACAGTGATATTAGTTATTCCGAAAATGAAGATGAGTTTGAACCTTGAAGCAGGTGAATAAGATCTTGCTGTTGAAAGGGTGGTGGGGTGTCCTTGAGAACTGGTTGAGAGCTACAGTGATTTGTTGAAAATGGTTCTTCAGGAATCAGGACTGTAAAAATTTCCGGTGTGGAAGGGCGGATGAAATCCTATAAAGTTTAAATTCAGAAACTTCAGTTCAATACACAAACAGTGTCACGCTTCATTCCCGGTTCTGTGCTGTAGATTTCTCGGGTATGGGGCCGGCTTTTGGAACCAGGAACCCTGGAATTCCCGTTCCCAGGATTAAACCCCACATATGTCATGATACAGACTTTCCTTATACAATCTGGATGTAGATACAACTAAAGTGATTACTTATTTAGGGATTCTTCTGCCCTCTTTGAGAAAGGGTCCGGGCCCATGCAGTAGGGAAAATTCACATCATGAAGGCTCCAAATGGGAATTTGTTTGGGAGAAGAAGCACACAAAGAATAAGAAATGTTAAATTCATATTGAACTGAAAACATTCATACACAAGCTACTGCATGTGTAGTCCTTGTGATACGTTTTATAACAAACAGTCGCATGAAATAATGAATGATCAGTCTCTGTAATCTATACCAAATAACTTCTTCTTTTACTATTAATCATGAAGATATTTATGCAATAGTCTGCATTCTGTGGCTTTGCAGTTGTGTCTAGGCAAGACTTGCCTAGGAACAACTGACAGGGTTCCTCAGATGTAACTTTGCAAACGTATCTAAAAACTGCCTTTTGGGCCACCTATTTTTGTTGCAGTTAAAAGTGGTAAAAGTCAAAATTTGACCTTCAAGAATTAAAGAAGAATTAAATTTTTATTTGAATGAGGACTGAGATTGGGGGAATTTTGGGTTTGAATTGGCGAACATCTTCGGCCCCTGTAGATACCCAAAATAACCCCGGTTATAACTAACCACATTTAATGTCTATGAATGTTTATCGGCTTTCAAAATATCTCACCCTTTGGGGTGTATTTTTCAAACCATTATCCAGGGGAGAACACCCCACAAATGGCAAGTTAGGGAAGTTAGGGGCATTTGTCATTAGCAAAGAAGTAAACAAAATCCCATTACTCTCATAACCTCATTCATTATATTTATCTCAACTGCAAGCCTTTCTTACCTTGAAATCTTGATTATATGCCAGCAGCATATTAAGCTTTCCGCCATCCCCAACCACCCCCCCCCCCCCCCCCCACACACACACATACCTTAAAAAGATTAAATGAAAAAAGAAATAAATATATGTATTCCTGACTACTTGCCAATGAGAGAAATCATAGAAAATTGTATTTTTGTAAAAATTCATGGATTTCTCCATAAGCCACAGGTTTTAAGAACTCTGTTCGGTTATTGTTTGGGGTTTGTTTTTTTCTTTTTTGCTGTGTCTGTCTTTAAGTATTTAAAAGGATATTCGAGTTGAAGGAGTCCCCATTGATACTCACTATGTGACATCGTTGCTGTACAAGTTGCATTTCAGTTGTAGAACCACAAGAAAATTTTTCTTCAGTAGAAAAAATAAGCTTCAACTTTGTTTTTGTCACATAATTGCTCAGAAATCACACTGCAACAAATTTTTCACAAGTTGTAGCAGAATGACATCAATGTCCTGCCCATACCATCTCAGCACAATTCACACCGACAGCACATATGCTGTCCTCTCTAATTATGCAGATCACTCTTCTATCACAAAACAGTGCTGCAGATCAAAAGAATCAACAAGGCCCCAACAGAGTATCTAACTAACAGAGGTAAAAAATTACAAAAATGTTTAGAACAGGAACAGGCATTGAGGTATTTAATGCTTGGGCAAGACACTTCACTCCCATTGCCCATGTGGTGGCACAGAGACGTTGTGTACTAAGGCATACTGCAGGTCGATGGTGCACTTGCCTTCAACAATCCAATCTTAACCCTGCTTGGTGTGGAGTTTGTATGTTGGGTTGCTGACAGTTGCTCGGTGGTTCTCTCCGGGTACTCTGGCTTCCTCCACCCATAAAACTGTCATGGTTGTGATTAGCAATTGTGAAGAAATATGTGACCCTACAAACAAATAAATAAATAAATAAATTGAGGTATTTAATCCTTTAACCCTTTACCTAACACAAAAAGCAAACGACACTTTGCATCTAAACCATAGCTTATGACCCCTCATTGGAATGAGCTAATTGTGCTCGTTCCAATGAGGGGTCATAAGCTATGGTTTTGAGAAAAAAAATAATGAAAATTGAATGGTGATTTTTGTGAATAGTGCTTAAGTTAAGGGTTAACCAAAATAATGGCCACACTGGCCAGCACTATTCACAAAAAATGACCAGTCAGAATTTACTTATTTTTTGGTACAAAAATGTTTAGCTTATGATCACTCATTGGAAAAAACTCATTAAGAGCATTCCAATGAGGGGTCATAAACTGTATTTTTTAGGCAAAAAATTATTTTTTGGGGGGGGGGGGGGAGGGGGGGGGGGGGTTATTGAAGTCATATTTTGGCAAGTATCTTCTATCCAGGTTGAATAAAGAGTTAACCTTATACCTAACCTAACAAAAGACTGTTCTTGCAAAATAATATTTTGAATAACTGAAATTTGTTTTGCCTCAAAAACATAAATTATGGCCTCTCATTGGAGCAGCTTGAATAGCTCTATTCAGTGAGGGACCATAAACCATAATTCAGAGACAAAAACTCCTTCAAATATTCAATGGTTGAGTGCTAGGGCCACTATCAAGGCTTTCAAAAAAGTAAGGGTACCACAGGAAAGCCAATATTTTCCTTGCTCATTTTTCAGTTTTTCATATTCAGTCAAATGCAAATAATATTTTGTTTGTATAAATTTGTTTTATCACAAATTATTGAAGAGTGCCCCTTGGCACTCTTCAATAATTTGTAATAAAACAAATTTTGATGAACAAATTCAGACTACTTAAAAAGAAATGAAGCCCTCAACCAATTAAATTGTGAATGGTGATTTTTGTGAATGTATCTGGCAAGATATTCCAGTTACATTAGGTAATGGGTTATGAACAGTGAGAGATTCTAGAATTAAACGTATTTGGGAAAAATATTTGAAGGAAAAATCCTAATACAACCATGTTTTTTGTACTGTAATGTGCTCTACTTGATTAGCTGTTTGTTGAGGATTTATCTGTTGATCCAAGATATAAATTCGCTTGCATTTGAATCTGCGATTGTTTGCTAAACAAGTGAACTGACTCTTTGAATTTTTACAGATTACATATAACACTCCCCCACAATCATTACATGACTGATAACTGCTTGTGATGCAAGGGTATTCAGATTAGATGGAGGTAAACAACAATTTGATTTACCCTTTCTTTGGCACAGTTGTGAGAAAGGAATCTAATTTTTTAATCTTGACAAATAAATAGCAGATTTTCTTGACCTGCCTTTGGTATATCTGTCAGTATATGAATAATTGAGTGCTTAGGCCTAAAAAAGTAAAAAATTTGTTTCTCAGGTCCTCCCACTTAGTCCTTTTGTCCTCCGCATGCTCCCTTTTTATAACCAATGCAAACTTAAAAAATAAAAATTAAATGATTTATGTCTGATATTTTACCCAAGTTAATAAAATTGATAAATTTGTCCCTTGAGTGCAACAAGGCTTTGCAATGCTTTAGCACACTCAAGGGCGAAATACACCACCACCTGTGCTGTTCTGCAGATTATGAGGCCTAAAACATAAAACAAACCAAGAACATCAACTTCTGATGGCAAAGAAATAAATAAATTACTAAAATAAAAAAACACCCGCCCACATGTTATTATAAAAAAAAATGGCCTGAGAAACAGATCTACTTTGTGGGGCCTTATATCCAAAAATTGTTGCAAATTTTTGGTGCCATGGTCAAATCTATAATGGTAATAATAGATGTAGTCTGATGTTAACTGGTTGAGTGCGGACTTTTTTTTCAAAGGTCATTTGTAACATGACTATTTTTAGCTCAACTTTGACGTAGTCAAATTTGAGGTTATGCCATGGCCCATCGTCCGTCTGGTCGTCTGTCCATCAGTCCGTCTGTCCAACTGTCCGTCAACAATTCAATATGGCTCGGGCTAGAGGCCGTATTTATGAACCGATCTTTACGAAACTTCTTGGGTACCTTTGTTATCACTGTGGGACGAGAACAAGTGTTTTTGGATGCGGTCCAAAATTCAAGATGGCCACCAGCAATTTTATACCGAAATTAGTGCAATCAGTTTTTGTGCAGAACTTCTGTATGAAAGTTCTGATTTGAATAAATTTTTGTATGAATGTTTTGTAACATGGAATACATCACATATAATACGTGTTTTTTTCTTGTGCAGAAATTATGCAAATTAGATGAACTTTGATTTATTCAGTGCTACTTATACACAGTAAGTACACATGTCAATTCGGCTTGGGCTAAGGGCTGTATTTATGAACCGATCTTCACGGAACTTCTTGGGGTACCTTTGTTATCACCTTGGGACGGGAACGAGTGTTTTTGGGTGTGGTCCAAAATTTAAAGATGGCTGCCGGTGGCCATTTTGTTCCAAAATTAGGTACAATCAGTTTTTTGTACAGAACTTTTATTTGAAGGTTCTGATTTGAATAAATTTTTAGTCGAGTTGTGACGAAGTCAAACTCGACTTATAGTTTGGTGAATGGCGGGCGGGCGGGCGGGCGGGCGGGCGGGCGGATGGGCGGGCGGGCGGGTTCGGGCGGGCGGGCGGGCGTAAACAATTGGTTTCCGGATGATAACTTGATAGTGGTTCAACTCACATTCATTAAACTTCATACATAGGTTGGTCTTGGTGGGAGGAAGAACCCTATTGATTTTGGACATGCTACGTCGAAGGTCAAGGTCACAGTGACCTTGAACATAGTAAATCTTAAACAATTGGTTTCCGGATGATAACTTGATAATGGTTCAACTCACATTCATGAAACTTCATAGGTAGATTGGCCTTGGTGAGGGGAAGAACCCTATTGATTTTGGACTCGCTACGTCAAAGGTCAAGGTCACAGTGACCTTTAACATAGTATATCGCAACAATTGGTTTCCGGATGATAACTTGATAGTGGTTCAACCTAGAGTCATGAAACTTCATAGGTGTGTTGGCCTTGGTGCGAGGAAGAACCCTATTGATCTTGGACTCACCAGGTCAAAGGTCAAGGTCACAGTGACCTTGAACATAGTATATCGCAACAATTGGTTTCCGGATGATAACTTGATAGTGGTTCAACCTAGAGTCATGAAACTTTATAGGTGTGTTGGCCTTGGTGCGAGGAAGAACCCTATTGATCTTGGACTCACCAGGTCAAAGGTCAAGGTCACAGTGACCTTGAACATAGTATATCGCAACAATTGGTTTCCGGATGATAACTTGATAGAGGTTCAACATAGAGTCATGAAACTTCATAGGTATGTTGGCCTTGGTGCGAGGAAGAACCCTATTGATGTTGGACTCACCAGGTCAAAGGTCAAGGTCACAGTGACCTTGAACATAGTATATCGCAACAATTGGTTTCCGGATGATAACTTGATAGTGGTTCAACCTAGAGCCATGAAACTTTACAGGCGTGTTGGCCTTGGTGCGAGGAAGAACCCTATTGATGTTGGACTCACCAGGTCAAAGGTCAAGGTCACAGTGACCTTGAACATAGTATATCGCAACAATTGGTTTCCGGATGAGAACTTGATAGTGGTTCAACCTGGAGTCATGAAACTTCATAGGTGTGTTGGCCTTGGTGCGAGGAAGAACCCTATTGACCTTGGACTCGCCTGGTCAAAGGTCAAGGTCACAACTCGACATTGGATCTGTGATCCTGAGCGGCATTTTTGATTGTTTGTTTAGTAACATGGAATACATCATAAATAATACAGGTTTTTTTCTCATGCAGAAATTATGCAAATTAGATGAACTTTGACTTATTTAGTGCTACTTATACACAGTAAGTGCACATGTCAATACGGCTCGGGCTAGACAGGAACGAGTGTTTTTGGGTGCAGTCTGAAATTCAAGATGGCTGCCAACGGCCATTTTATACTGAAATTAGGTGCAATCAGTTTTTTATACAGAACCTCTAGGACTACGTTTGTTATCATCATGGGATGGTAATGAGTGCTTTGGGGCACGGCCAAAAATTCAAAATGCCTGTTGGCAGTCATATTTACAGGAATTCTGTGTATTACATTTTTTTTACAGAACCTGTAAAGAAGATTTTTTATGTCAGTAATGTTTGCTATAAATTTATTGGTTGCCTTTGTTATCACTGTGGTATGAGAACAAATATTTTGTGGTTAGGTGAGACCTACTCGGAGACTCAAAAAAGGAGACAATTAAAATCTTTTCCAAAAATACCACACAAAATAATTTTTCTTGAATTCAGCATCCCTAGGATGTGTATATTCAAATGTGTTGAAGCCAAGTTCTTGTGTTCATATTTGTTGTTGTTTGAGGAGGGTAAGTATTATTAGCACAACCCGATTTTCTATTTACAATGAGAAAAATAAAACCTCCTCACCTGTCTGAACCCTATGAGCTAAAGACAAAAAATTCAAATACCTGAATTTTAAGAAGGACTGGACAAATATTTATTAATTAGTATGAATCAACCCCAAAAGGGTTTGAATCAAACAGTCCAAAACAATTGCAAACATTTGGCTTAAGGTGCACCATACAAGGATCCCCATTGTAACATTAACTCCATGAAGATTTCTTTTCTAGTTTAGCATCTAACTGTCGCCCACCTTTACAACACTTTACCTATACATTTGTTACAGACTACGGTCAGCATTTATGTACAGACCGTTACAATACTTTATGTACCTTTGTTATCAGGCCATTACCGTCTCTGTCTGTCTGTCTGTCCGCCTGTGTGTCATTGCTGTTTCACTATACATGTACATGTTTTACACAAGTTGAGCTACAGTGTCATTGACACTTTCATTTTTAAAAGATTCTATTGCTATCTGCTAGGGAGCCTTGGTTAAGCAAAATTTTGTTCATAAATAATTGATTTACTATAATTTATTGGAGAGTGCCTGTTGGCACTCCAGTAAATTGTAACAAAACAATTTTATATAAACATTTTTTGTTCTACTGGTGAGAAAACATTGAGCTAATGCATACAGTGTAAAGCCTTTATAGTAGGTTTCAGCACTTTTCAGTAAAGCAATGATAGTGGTTTCTAGCCATCTACCAGTTAATTAAGTAGCCAATTTTCCAAGGTCGGTCCCCGCAGGAACCCAGGGAAGTGAAGAAGTGCCTGTTCACTGCGGTAAACAGGCTCTGTTTTACTGGTAAAATAGGACCCAGTCACCAATGCTTGGGAGGTGCAAACCCTCTCTAAAATGGGCAACATGGTTCACCCCTGGGCTTGAGTTGATACTCAGGTTGTGGTCATGATTTGCCATTGTGCAAAAATATGTGACCTTAAACACCAATAAATAAATAATAAATTCTTTTCCAAGGAACGTATTTTACGGCAGGATCGATGTCCTTTGCACATTTGGTTTTAAGTTTTCTTCACCTTTCCGCACTTGAGAGTACATAGAAAATCTGTGTATTGGTTCATGTTTATTATCCCCCACAGGGAACAGATATAGTGAAGAGATTCATCCATCTGTTGGTCCTTTCTTCCATCCATCTGTGTTTATCTATCCATCTTTCCTTCCATTCAAAAGTTTGTTTCTGCTACAACTTAACCCTTAGGGCCTGGAAAATTTCTTGAATTCACACTTGATCACATCCTGTACGCATCCAGTGGCTTAGCAGTGCTCTGTCAAACAAGACTGAGATGGTTAAATTCCAAATTACATTAATGGAAAAATTTGTTGCATGAATTTTTTGTCTTTCTTGTCAGTGTGCAGAGGGTTAAGTGTTCAGGTTTCTTGCTTACTTAAATGAGTATTAAACAAGCTGATATTATTATCCCCCTGCAGGGAAAGGATATAGTGAAGAACTCCGTCCAGCCATCCTTCTGTCCAACCATCAATCATCGAAAAGTTTGTTTATGCCATAACTTGAAAAATATATATTGGAGTTGAATTAATTTTGGTGTGTTGCGTTATAGTAACTTCAAATTCATTGTTTGTGCAATAACTTTAGCGCTAGACCACAGATTTTCATAAAATTTGGCAGACTGCTTTATATTAACATTGTCTTGTTTCATTTTTCAGTTGAAAACCCTTATAGGATGTTGCTGTAGACGGAAACGATTTCTAATGGGATTAAATAAAATGAAAGGACAGGTTATGTTACTTGCTTTGAGAGACAATGTTGATGCTATGGAGGTGTTGTGTGCTATGTTAGAACTTGATGTTATTGAAACTAATGACTGTAAAATGCAGCTAATAACCACGTTACAGAGCACGAGTCAAGGAAAAAAAATGTATGCTGCTTTATGTGAGCGACAAATAGCTTTACGAGAATTGGTAAGTAATTCATGTCATATCTCAATTCTCGACCATACTCTGGTTGATAACAAATCAGACCTCAAAATTAGCCATGATTGTTTGTAATGCTATCTCATGCACATGTAGGATTACTTCATCATTTCTGTTAGCTTGACCTCTATTCATACCAATTCACGACCGTTGTGTGTATATTTGTTTGTACAGTGGATATCTGTTAATTGAAAATCCACTTTGCCAGTAAGAAAGTATTCAATTAACAGGAGTATACAATTAACATGAATTTGGTAATTTTCCTGTCTTCGTGTGATAAACTAGCATTTATCCTATTGTATCTTGTTTGACAGTGAGCTCTGTCAAAGAAGATATAATAGATTAAATGTTGATTTTGGGAGTTCTGAGATCAAATAAGTCTGTATACATTGGGAAACTAGTTGTTACAGAGCAATTCTTCTAGAGAAGAACAATATTTTTTTATTCAGTCAACCGGAACTTCTATAGAATTAACAGGTCAAATTTGTACAGTGGAGCCCACTTAATCAGATGTCTCTTAACTGTATAATCCTGTTAATTGAATATAATTTCCCAACACAAAACCATTTGCCATGCCTCCAGTACAAATTTGACCTGTTAATTGAATGTAGGTTATAGAGTAAACTCCTGTTAATTGACTAAAAAATCTTGTAACCTGTCAAGAAATTACCCTGACTCTCCCCAGTTTTCCATTGTTTATTGACCTATTTGGCTTCAGTGCATTCAATACAGGCATTTAATCTATTATATCCTGTTTGACAGAGTTCATAATAGAATAAAAGGTAGGTCTATCTCTGTAAAACAGGAAAGTGATGCAATCCCTGTTAATTGAATACTCCTGTTAATTGAATAATTTTCATCGGCAAAGTGGCTATTCAATTAACAGTGTTCCTCTGTACTGAAATTATGGCAAATGGTTTGGAAAATCCAATTTGCATTGCCAAAGCCCACAACGATTTCAGAACCGCTGAACAGTAAATGGTGCTCTTTGGAAAACATCCTGTTTACGAGTACAGTGTGACATAGCATAATGAAGGTTAAAATGTTTTTTTTAATATTCTGCGTATTTCACTCCAGTGATCATACTGATATCACATTAGATTCCAGATTGAGTAATACAGTGGAGCCCACTTAATTGCATATCTCTTAACTGAATAACCCTGTTAATTGAATATAATTTCCAAACACAAAACCATTTATCATACCTTCAGTACAAATTTGACCTGTTTATTGAATATAGGTTATAGAGTACATTCCTGTTAATTGAATAAAAAATCTTGTAACCTGTTGAGAATTTACCCTGACTCTCACCAGTTTTTCTTTGTTTATAGACCTATTTGGACTCAGTACATCCAATACAGGCATTTAATCTATTATATCTTGTTTGACAGAGCTCATGGAGCTCTGTCAAACAATATATATTAGAATAAATGCTAAGTTTTTCTCTAGAATACAGGAAAGTGACACAATCCCTGATAATTGAATACTCCTGTTAATTGAATAATTTTCATTGGTAAAATGAATAGTCAATTAACAGGGTTCTACTGTGCAGGTTCAAAGTGGCCTCTATTGTTTTTCTACTGTGTGATGATGCAGGTGCACACATCAGTGAAAGTGTGGAACAAAGCTTTGGTGGCATTATTTATCATGAATTGCACCTTGTCCTGTCTCATATTCCCATCAGTTAGTTGAAGTTCACTGTTCTATATTATGGTTGCAGAAATGTTTCTGACAGTCCAAAAGGGAAGTCTGTACTTGAATAACCTATAAAGTGCAGTACTTCAAATGTGAGATTTATTTATTAAAATTTGTTTCTGTTTAAATTGTTTTATTTCGATCATTGAGTTTTGGTTAATTACAAATAGTAGGCCCATGCCGTATATTCCACCTAATATTGTTCTTTTATTAGTCCCCTACGGGAACCGTAAGGAGACTATTGGATTGCACTCCGTCTGTCCGTCTGTCCGTCTGTCCGTCCATCCGTCTGTCTGTCTGTCTGTCTGTCTGTCCGTCCGTCCGTCCGTCCGTCTCTGTCTGTCTGTCTGTCTGTCTGTTTTTTATGTTACCACCTCTCCCTCCAACATGCTTTAAGCTACACCTTTCATATTTGGTACATCGATAAATGGTTCTGAGGGGATGATGCACGCTCAAAATTGTTTTTCTTCAAAATCCAAGATGGCGGAATGGCGGCCATTTTTGTTGTGTTTTTTAGGCGTTTTTTTCTCTATTTTCATGTTACCACACCTCCCACCAACATGGTTGAAGCTACACTTTGCATGTTTGGCACATGGATAGAGGGTTGGGAGGGGATGATGCACGTTCAATATTTTTTTTTCCAAATCCAAGATGGCGACATGGCGGCCATTTTTGTTGTGTTTTTTTAAGCTTTTTTCTCTATTTTATGTTACCACCCCTCACTCCAACATGGTTCAAGCTACACTTTTTATATCTGGCACATGGATAGAGGGTTGTAATGGGATGTTGCACGTTCCAATATTTTTTTTTCAAAATTGAAGATGGCACCATGGCAACCATTTCCGTTGTGTTTTTATTCCCCCGAAAAAAATTCGGGGGGAATCTAGCCATGACGTCGTCCGTCTGTCCATCTGTCTGTCTGTCCATCTGTCCGTCCGGGCATAGACGGAATTCGTGTCCGCTCCATAACTTCTTACAGCCTTCAAGGATATTAATGATACTTGGTATTATTATTGCCCACAACCAGAGGGTGTGTCGCGAATAAGGTTGGAATGGCTATCAAGGCTTTTTTCGGGGGAATCAGCCACCCTTTGGTGGCCATCCTCTAGTTTAAATGGCGGCCATTTTAGTTGTGTTTTTAAGGCTTTTTTTTTCTCTATTTTCATGTTACCACCCCTCCCACCAACATGGTTCAAGCTACACTTTGCATATTTGGCACATGGATAGAGGGTTGGGAAGGGATGATGCACGTTCAATTTTTTTTTTTCAAAATCCAAGATGGCGGCCATTTTTGTTGTGTTTTTTTAAGCTTTTTTCTCTATTTTATGTTACCACCCCTCACTCCAACATGGTTCAAGCTACAATTATTATATCTGGCACATGGATAGAGGGTTGTAACGGGATGTTGCACGTTCAATATTTTTTTTTCAAAATTGAAGATGGCACCATGGCAACCATTTCTGTTGTGTTTTTTAAGCTTTTTTCTCTATTTTATGTTACCACTGCTCCCTTCAACATGGTTCAAGCTACAATTTTCATATATGGTACATGGATAAAGGGGTTGTGAGGGGATTATGCACGCTCAATTTTTTTTTTTCAAAATCTAACATCTGTCTGTCTGTCCGTCTGTCTGTTTTTATGTTACCACCTCTCCCTCCAACATGCTTCAAGCTACACCTTTCATATTTGGTATATGGATAAATGGTTCTGAGGGGATGATGCACAGTCAATATTTATTTTTCAAAATTCAAGATGGCAGAATGGCTGCTATTTTTGTTGTGTTTTTAAGCTTTTTTCTCTATTTTATGTTACCACCCCTGCCTCCAACATGGTTCAAGCTACGCCTTTCATATATGGTACATGGATAAAGGGTTGTGAGAGGATTATGTATGCTCAATATTTTTTTTTCAAAATCCAAGATGCTTATATACTCTAGTGTTTTCTGTGACAAAAACACCTTATGTCACAAAAGCGCCGTAGGGGACTAATACCACCTCGGTGGTCAAACACTTGTTAAAATCAGTATGCATTTAACCATTTGCATAGGGCCTGGCCAAGCTTCAATTCGGTACGAAATCCTCTATCCTATTAGATTTGTTTTGAAATCTTAGTTGCTATTCAGGAAAAAACAAATATCTCAACCCTCCCAGTTATCACTGACTTTTGTTTTTCTCCATTCAGAATTCAGTTCTAGCGATTAGGTTCCATGATCAATAGGGAAAAATAATGTTTAACTGACTGAATAAAAGTCATAGAGTCATCCCCCTTGCAGAAGTCAGGATGGACATGATTTGTAATTATTTCCATTCCAAAATATTAAGATACTGGTTTAATGTTAACAACTTCTGCACATACATCACCTTGAAGTATCAACATGTCTGAAATTAAAAACTTCTTTGAAGTAAACAACAAACAATTTAAGTGCACAACTATGTTGACTGCTCAAAAAATGGGAACAACATCACATCTCTGGAATCATTTGAAACATCTCGAATTACACTGCAAATTTTAAAGAAATGCAGGCATATCAAAGAGATGTACGTCTATGGGCCCAATAATTTATGCAGCAATGAGCCTGAATGGAAGAAGCAATCTTCAGTGTTCGACTTCGCAAGGAAGAAATAGATACGACCTGACTAGAAAGCCATATATGATAATGCTGTAATGAGATGTATAATCCCAGATAGGCATCTATGCCCAGTCATTACTGACAATAATAATAATAATGCAATGTTAACATCTAGAATCCACCTTAGTGCTCTCTGACTTACATTAATACCCCGTATCACAGATGTTCACACCCTTTGTTCATTCTGTGACATTCTCAGCTCAACTCAACGGAGCATACTGCCGGTGCTCCACAGACGTGCATACGAAGCAAGCACCTCAACAGTTCACTATTTTGCACCTAGGTACGGTGGGGATTGCATAGTACTGGTGAACATTCCCATCGTTCACAGCTGGCATGTGAATTAGGCCCCACCACATCCAAGAACAATGGAAGCTGTCATCTCTGAACAAGAATTACGCCCCACCATATCCAAGAACAATGGAAGCTGTCATCTCCAAACCAGCATTGAAGAATCCTTGTGTGAGACAATGAAAATGGATAAACAGGCAGCACAGTCATCAGTTACTTTCAACCATTCAAAGACCAATAATAATAGAAATTATTTAGTTTTATCATCATAAGATCCTCCCCATGGGAACTCTGGGGAGTAATGCAGTGCATGTTCTTTTGTGGTAAACAAGCTCTGCTTTATTGGTAAAATAGGACCCCATCACCAATGCCTGTGGTGCAAGTCCTCTAAAATGGGCAACATAAGTGTAAACAACTAAACTTGACTCTCTCCATGTTGTCACGATTAGCTATTATGCAGAAATATGTGACCTTAAACACCAATAAATAAATAAATAAATAAAAAGATCCTGATGAACAATAAATGAATAAATAAATAAATAAATAAATAAATAAATAAATAAATAAATAAAAAGATCCCGATGATAACAGTTGCATACTACACAAATTTTATCCACCCCTAGATATGGCAACCAGGTTCAGCTGCACATACATGCTTTTAGCTAGGATGAGCAAGAAGATTGGTTGAGTGTCAGAGCAGAAAATGTGTATCTACACCCATCCTTTGCCACTGACCATGCCTTTATTGGATACTCTTGAGTCTTTATGCCGTTACTGAAACCAGCTTCCAAAGCTACCTCCATTCTGAGTGCCGATTGTTCTGTGAGCAGTGTATATAGTCATCCTCTGTATAAATAACTTCAATAAACAGTTGAGACATGACCAGGATAAGAGTGTTAAAGCATTCAAGATCGAACTCTTGACACAAATCAATGCACACTTTGATCTTGGACAGTCGCACTTTGAATCTAGAACTTATCTGGATTCCAGATTCTCAAACATAATGGTGGACAATTTTTTGTTGTCACGACATTTTCATCAAGATTGGAGTCACTTTGACTTGCATCATACACACAGTTGGTTATATAAATGAAGGTCTGTAGTATCCTTTTCGGCCCATTGGGGGCCTGGCATGGTCAATATGGGTGCCGGTAAAGTATGTATTGATTGAATAAGAAGTTGCATGATGGCTACAGGATGTATATTTTATTTATTCGCTTATACATTTACAAGAAGTCTTGAGTTTTTTTTTTTTCAACTATAATCCCGCTGACCAGTATTCCAATAACATCATCAAGGCATGTGCTCGACAAAGGCATGCTTTGATGATGAAGTCGCAATACATGTATTAACCCTTTACCTAACAAATCGTCTGTATCTGCCCGCGTAATTTGTAAATTGAGCAGTTGTAAAAAATTCATTTTTTAAAATATTACTACAAAACCATATTGTGTGACCCCTCATTGGAACGAGCTCATTGAACTCGTTCCAGTGAGGGGGTCACATGATTTTGTTTTGTTGAAATATTTTTGAAAAAATAAGAAAAATAGTAATTAAAATAATAAATTTTGATATTCTCTATGTTGGGTAAAGGGTTAAATGGGACTTGTACCAATACAGTTGGGACAAATCTGGTTTACACACCCTCCAATTGGTCATCACAGCCACTTGTGAAAATAACTTATTCTCCATTCTCAAATGTGAAATATTTTTGCCCCTTTATCGGTATCTAATTGGCTAAAGTAGCAAAAGCACATAGAAATGGCATTAGTTTTTTTCTAAGCATGCAAGTAGAAAGATCTTACTTTGTCAT
This sequence comes from Pictodentalium vernedei, assembly GCA_031216915.1. Lineage (NCBI taxonomy): Eukaryota > Metazoa > Mollusca > Scaphopoda > Dentaliida > Dentaliidae > Pictodentalium > Pictodentalium vernedei. The sequence goes on from CM062295.1 coordinate 609,839,077, forward strand.
TTCTGATTTGTTACACATACCATATCTAGGTGTCAAGAGTAACCTTTGACCTTGCCCGACTCATTTTGATATGAGGAAACTCCAATTAGAGTCTATTCAATACAATATAATATTCTGTGGTAAGATGCTGGACAAAATCATTATCTCTGCAACATCGAATGCACATGGAGATTTAAAACCTGGATGTCAGTTTTAAACTCTTTGACTACATCTCAGGATTTAAAACTGACATCTGGGTTTTAAATCTCCATGTATCCTGGATTTTGCTCCCAAGATATCTCATATTGCTCAGTATTTACTTGAGAAGTGCAGATATTCTTTATTATTATATGATAGAAAAAGTCTGGTACTTTAATTGGCTGAAACACTTGTCAGAAGTGTTGATATACCCTAGAACCTGTCTTGAGAGACCACCCTTTGGGCCACACAAAAGTGGTCTCTCAAGACAGGTGGTCTCTCATAACAGGTTTCAGGTTTTCTCAAGTCAGTGAATAACCAACCACAGAATTCAGAAATGGAGAAAAATGGATTTTTGTAATTACTTTGTATTTCTTTTTTATGAAGTTTTTGTAACAAAATTGAAATGGACTGTTATAAAAATTATAAAAATAAATTAGTATTGAAAATCTTCATTGAAGATTTTCAACACAAATTTATTTTTATAATCCTATCAGTCACATTTCAGGTATGTATGAAATTGTTTATTCAGCAATAATCCTATTCTTTTCACAGGGGTCTTATAAAAACATCTCAATCTTTAATGAGTTATGTAACTGAATAGCAATTGAAACCCAAATAAGAGTTTTTAATACGTTTAATTATACCCCCGCTTCGAAGAAGTGGGGGCTATATAGGAATCGCCCTGTACGTCCGTACGTCCGTCCGTCCGTCTGTCCGTCTGTCCGTCCGTCCGTACGTCTTTCCGGACATGAAATTCTTGTGTGCGCAACTCCTCCTACATTAATGAACCGATTTTGATGAAACCTTTCAAACATCATCTCTACTAAGTGAACAAGTGCATATTCCAAACTTTTTAATCTGCGACAATTTTAACCAGGTTATCTCTCTTGAACTTTGATTTAATATGGGTTTCTACATGAAATTCTTGTGTGCGCAACTCCTCCTACATTTATCAATCAATTTGGACAAAACTTTTCAGACATCATCACTACTAAGTGAACATGTGCATATTCCAAGATTTTTGATCTGCGACAATTTTAACCAGGTTATCTCCCTTTGACTTAGATTTATTATGTCTTTCCGTTCGAACAAATTCTTGTGTGCGCAACTCCTCCTACATTAATGAACCGATTTTGATGAAACCTTTCAAACATCATCTCTACTAAGTGAACATGTGCATATTCCAAACTTTTTGATCTGCGACAATTTTAACTAGGTTATCTCTCTTGAACTTTGATTTAATATGGGTTTCTGCATGAAATTCTTGTGTGCGCAACTCCTCCTACATTTATCAATCAATTTGGACGAAAGTTTACAGACATCATCACTACTAAGTGAACATGCGCATATTACAAAATTTTTGAGCTGTGGCACTTTTAACTAGGTTATCTCCCTTTAACATAGATTTATTATGGTTTTCTACATGAAATTCTTGTGCGTGCAACTCCTCCTACATTTATCAATCAATTTGGACAAAACTTTTCACACATCATCACTACTAAGTGAACATGCGCATATTCCAAGATTTTTGATCTACGACAATTTTAACCAGGTTATCTCCCTTTGACTTAGATTTATTATGTCTTTCCGTTCGAACAGATTCTTGTGTGCGCAACTCCTACATTAATGAACCGATTTTGAATACATGTTGCACATTGTAAATGTGTTTTTCCAAATGTAAACCATATATCTGTGGGCTCTTTAAGTATTCAGTGCTGTTCTGTGGAAGGCCACATGCAAATACAAATTTCAACAACAAAAAATGATCTTTATGTATACATTTCCTTATGGCCTTCGCCTACATGATCAGAAGTGCATTCCTCTAAAAACCCAAAGCGGGGGTATTAATCACCTTCAGTGATAGTTCTAGTTATGTTAGTATAACCACAATGGATTTTCCAATTCCCGAACAGGTAAAAAGTTTTTGTCATGGTTTCAGTCTTCAAAGGGGCGGTCTCTCAAGACAGGTCCATTATGGCATAAAAATACAAGTTGGTACCAGGTCACAGTGGTCTCTCAAGACAGGTTGTCTCTCAAGACAGGTGGTTTCCCATAGCAGGTCCATTATAGAGGAAAACCAATCGGTGCCTGGCAGATGTGGTCTCTCAAGACAAGTGGTCTCTCAAGACAAGTGGTCTCTCAAGACAGTGGTCTCTCAAGACAGGTTTTACTGTACTCCAGTATTGCTGATCTATTCTGATTTTATCGAAATCGAGTTGATATTTCACCACTCTGTAATTGTTGTCTATAAATAGCACAGATGGGTTGATATAATGATTCCAAATGCCTGTTTGCGATAAAAATAGAAATGGTATTTCTATCTTGCTTCTTCCTTTAATTTCCCTGTTCCAATGGTTAGGAACTCTTCAAATATAACAATTAACTACAACATGAACAAATAAGTTAATGCACATTGCTTATTATATATATATGTTGAAATTAAATTTATTTTGTTGCATATGAATATGCTGTTTTTCTTCAAAAAATATGTAATAAAGCAATGATTTTTAGCTCAACTTTGGCGAAGCCAAATTTGAGCTTTTGTCATGGCCCGTCGTCCGTCTGGCCGTCTGTTCGTACGTCAACAATTGGATACGGCTCGGGCTAGAGGCCGTATTTATGAACCGATCTTTACGAAACTTCTTGGTTACCTTTGTTATGACCATGGGATGAGAACGAGTGTTTTTGGGTGCGGTCCGAAATTCAAGATGGCTGCCAGCCGCCATTTTGTACCGACGATGCAGAAATCTGTTTTTTGTACAAAACTTCCATATGAAAGCTCTGATTTGAATAATTTTTTGTATGAATGTTTAGTACCATGGGATACATCACATATAATACGGGTTTTTTTCTCGTGCGTAAATTGTGCAAATTAGACTAATTTTGATGTTTTTTGGTGTTAATTTCAGCATTGTAAGTGCAAATGCCAATACGGCTCAGGCTAGAGGCCGTATTTATGAACCGATCTTTACGAAACTTCTTGGGTACCTTTGGTATCACCGTGGCACGAGAACGAGTGTTTTGGGGTCCGGTCCGAAATTCAAGATGGCCGATGGCAGCCATTTTGTACAAAATTAGGGGCAATCAGATTTTTGCACAGAACTTCCATATGAAAGCGCTGATTTGAATAATTTTTTGTGTGAATGTTTAGTACCATGGGATACATCACATATAATACGGGTTTTTTTCTCGTGCAGAAATTATGCAAATTAGATGAACTTGGATTTTTTTTCAGTGCGACTTACACACAGTAATTACGTACACATGTCAATACGGCTCAGACTAGAGTCTGTATTTATGAACTGATCTTCATGAAATGTCTTAGGTACCTTTGTTATCACCTTGGGACGAGAACGAGTGTTTCTGGATGCGGTCTAAAATTCAAGATGGCTGCCAGTGGTCATTTTGTACCGAAATTAGGTCTAAGCAGTTTTTTGTACACAACTTCTATACAGCTCAGATTAGAGGCCATATTTATGAACCAATCTTTACGAAACTTCTTGGGTACCTTTCTTATCACCGTGGGATGAGAGCGAGTGTTTTTGGGTGTGGTCCGAAATTCAATATGGCCACCAGCAGCCATTTTGTACCAAAATTAATGCAATCAGTCTTTTGTACAGAACTTCTGTATGAAAGAAAGTTCTGATTTGAATAAATTTTTGTATGAATGTTTAGTAACATGGAATACATCACATATTGTAAGGGGTTTTTTTTCGTGCAGAAATTATGCAAATTAGATGAACTTTGATTTATTCAGTGCTACTTACACAATGTAAGCACACATGTCAATACGGCTCAGGGTAGAGGCTGTATTTATGAACCGATCTTCACAAAACTTCTTGGGTACCTTTGTTATCACCTTGGGATGAGAATGAGTGTTTCTGGGTACGGTTCAAAATTCAAGATGGCTGCCAGTGGCCATTTTGTCCCGAAATTAGGTCCAATCAGTTTTTTGTCACAAGTTCTATACAGCTCGTATTTATGAACTGATCTTCACAAAACTTCTTGGGTACCTTTGTTTTCACCTTGGGACAGTACACCGAGTGTGTTTTGGGGTGCCTTTGTTATCACTGTGCTATGAGAACAAATATTTTGGGGTTCAGTCAGACCCACTCTGGGACTCAAAGATTTTTTTCTAGTTTAGCATCTGACTGTCACCCACCTTTACAATACTTTACCAAAACATTTGTTACAGGCAACGGTCAGTATTTATGTACAGACCGTTACAATACTTTATATATACCTTTGTTATCAGGTCATTACCTAGATCTTTGTCATTGCTGTGTCACATACTATACATGTCTTTGTCTTGACAAGTTGAGCTACAGTGTCATTGACACTTTCATTTTCTGTTACACTAATAACAGAATAATTGACTTTCCTTGAGGTTGATACAAGGAATTATCAATCCATGAAAAGTAATATTCACTTCGTCCTACAGCCTTGGTGAATATTACTTTTCTTGGGTTGATAATTCCTTATATCAACCTCAAGGAAAGTCAATAATTGTATATTATCCACCTGCATGGAATTGATATAGTGTAGAGCTCCATCTGTTTGTCCACTTGTCCATCTGAATGGCCTTATATCTATCTGTCGGTGAATTCATTTGTTTCTCCATTCAAAATACTTTTGTTTATGTAATAACTTGAACAATACTTAACCCTTTACCTAACACGAAAAGCAGACAACACTTGCAAATAAAATTCTTGAATAACTAATTTTTAGCTCAACTTTGGCGAAGCCAAATTTGAGCTTATGCCATGGCCAGTCGTCCGTCTGTCCGTCAACAATTCAATACGGCTCGGACTAGAGGCCGTATTTATGAACCAATCTTTACGAAACTTCTGGGGTACCTTTGTTATGACCGTGGGACGAGAACGAGTGTTTTTGGGTTCGGTCCGAAATTCAAGATGGCTGCCAGCCACCAATTTGTACCGACGATGCAGAAATCTGTTTTTTGCATAGAACTTCCATATGAAAGCGCTGATTTGAATAATTTTTTTGTATGAATGTTTAGTACCATGGGATACATCACATATAATACAGGTTTTTTTCTCGTACGTAAATTATGCAAATTAGACTAACTTTGATGTATTTCGTGTTACTTTCAGCACTGTAAGTGCAAATGTCAATACGGCTCGGTCTAGAGACCGCATTTATGAACCGATCTTTACGAAACTTCTTGGGTACCTTTGGTATCACCGTGGGACGAGAACGAGTGTTTTTGGGTGCGTTCCAAAATTCAAGATGGCCACTGGCAGCCATTTTGTTCAAAATTAGGGGCAATCAGATTTTTACGCAGAACTTCCACATGAAAGCTCTGATTTGAATAATTTTTTGTGTGAATGTTTAGTACCATGGGATACAACACATATAATATGGGTTTTTTTCTCGTGCAGAAATTATGCAAATTAGATGAACTTTGAATTTTTCAGTGCTACTTACACACAGTAAGTACACATGTCAATACGGCTCGGGCTAGAGGCTGTATTTATCAACCAATCTTCATGAAACTTACCTCTGCTATCACCTTGTAACGAGAACGAGTGTTTCTGAGTGCGGTCCGAAATTCAAGATGGCTGCCAGTGGCCATTTTGTACCGAAATTAAGTCTAATCAGTTTTTCGTACACAACTTCTATACGGCTTGGGCTAGAGGCCGTATTTATGAACCGATCTTTACAAAACATCTTGGGTACCTTTGTTATCACTGTGGGATGAGAATGGGTGTTTTTGGGTGTTGTCCGAAATTCAAGATGGCCACCAGCAGCCATTTTGTACCAAAATTAGTGCAATCAGTCTTTTGTACAGAACTTCTGTATGAAAGTTCTGATTTGAATAAATTTTTGTATGAATGTTTAGTAAAATGGAATACATCATATACAGTACGGGGTTTTTTTTTCGTGCAGAAATGCAAATTAGATGAATTTTGATTTATTTAGTGCTACTTATACACTGTAAGTGTATATCTCAATACGGCTCGGGCTAGAGGCTGTATTTATCAACCGATCTTCATGAAACTTCTTGGGTACCTTTGTTATCACCTTGGGACGAGAACGAGTGTTTCTGAGTGCGGTCCAAAATTCAAGATGGCTGCCAGTGGCCATTTTGTACCGAAATTAGGTCCAATCAGTTTTACGTCACAACTTCTATACAGCTCGTATTTATGAACTGATCTTCACGAAACTTCTTGGGTACCTTTGTTTTCACCTTGGGACAGGAATGAGTGTGTTTTGGGGTGCCTTTGTTATCATTGTGCTATGAGAACAAATATTTTGGGGTTCAGTCAGACCCACTCTGGGACTAAGATTTCTTTTCTAGTTTAGCATCTGACTGTCACCCACCTTTACAATACTTTACCTATACATTTGTTACAGGCTACGGTCAGTATTTATGTACAGGCCGTTACAATACTTTATATGTACCTTTGTTATCAGGTCATTACCTAGATGTTTGTCACTGCTGTGTCACATACTATACATGTACATGTCTTGACAAGTTGAGCTACAGTGTCATTGACACTTTCATTTTGACTTTTTGCATCAAAACCATGAGCTCGAGGGGTCATAAGCTATGGTTTTGAGACAAAAAATGAAAAAAATTATGAAATTGAATGGTGATTTTTGGCTCACCAACGATAGTTGTTTGAGCCTATGTCATAGTCCTCATGTCGTGGGCATCCGGATTCATACATTTTGAACTTTTGTGTGCAGGTTTTGATTTTTTTTTTTTTTTTTTTTTGATTTTTTTTTTTTATGTAAGCATGCTTTTCAGGGACAGTAATATTTTATTCAACCCTTCCCATGCTTAGTTACTTGAATTTTGGACTTTTGTGTACAGGATTTTGACTTCTGTGTGCTGGTTTTGATATTTGTCTTTCTTTTCTTCCAAGGAGTAATTTACGTTGCAGTATATTGCCATGGTTCCAGTTTTATGTTACAATGCTTCTTAGGGCCAGTATTATATTATTTAACCCTTTCCCTACTTATTTTACTTTAATTTTGGACTTTTGTGTGCAGGTTTTTGACTTTTCTGTGCAGGTTTTTAGCTTAACTTGACATAGTCAAGATAAGCTATTGCCATCACGCGTGTGGGAGTCTGTGAGTCTGTTCACATTTTCCTTTAGCATGGGCTACACCCTGCAGTTCTTGTCTGATCATCACGAAATTTCATATGAAGGTTTGGGGTCATGTCTAGATGAGAACGTCCCCTTTTTGGTAGCGACCAGGCAACCGGTATGGCTGCCCATACAGTCGGGTTAATACCTACAGTTGTTACTGAAATATGAAAATCAACAGTAATGAGAAGTTAATAGCGCTGGCCGGTTTTGGACATTATTTTGGGTAAAGGGTTAAAAAATTTTGATAAATTTTTGTGTGCTGCTTTATACCGACAAAGTCTTGGGCAAGTTCAATAAACATCTTATTGCCATTTGTTTACCCATTTTATTAGCCCGACAGTTTACAGTGAGGGCTATAGTAATGACTTTTGTCCGTCCATCCGTCTGTCCGTCTGCCCTTTTCTGTTAACATTTAGAGTTTTGGTTAAAGTTTGTGGTTAAAGTTTTTACTGAAGGTTCAAGTGTTTTTTTTTTTTTGGTTTTTTTTCTTATTCCTGTTCAGTTGACATTTGAGTTTTGGTTAAAGTTTGTGGTTAAAGTTTTTTATTCAACCTTCAAGTACAGACTATACCCGGTATTTCTTGTCTGATCGTCACAAAATTTCATATGCAGGTTTTAGGTCATGTCTACATGAGAATGTCTCTTTTTGGTCATGATCGCTCAACCGGTATAGCTGCCGGAGCCCGAAACCCGGAAACCATTAGCACAGTCTACAGGTCGTATTTATGAAGGGATTTCATTGCAACTTCATAGAATGCCTCTGTATAATGCCTAGATGAGAACGTCCCCGTTTGGGCATGATCTGTCAACCATGATGGCTGCCCAAGCCCGAAACCCAAAAACTTTTAGCACAGCCTGCAGGTCATGTTTAATATGGACGGATTTCATTGTAACTTGATACGATGACTCCGTATGATGTCTACATGAGAATTTCCCCATTTGGGCGTGATCTATCAACCATCACGACTGCTCGAGTCCAAAACCCGAAAACCTTTAGCACAGTCTACAGGTCATATTTATGGAGGGATTTCATTGTAACTTCATAGGTTGACTTCATATAATTTCTACACATGAGAAAGTCCCCTTTTGGATGTGATTGGGCAACTGTCATGGCTACAGGTGCCCGAAGCCCAAAAACCTTCAGCACAGTCTACAGGTCATATTTATGAAGGGATTTCATTGTAACTTCGTAGGATCAATCCACATGATGCCCAGATGAGAATGTCCCCTTTTGGTTGCGATCATTCAACCATGATGGCTGCCCGAGCCCAAAGCCAGAAAACCTTTAGCACAGTCTACACGTCATATTTATGGAGGGATTTCATTATACCTTGATAGGTTGACTTCATATAATGTCTAGATGAGAACGTCCCCTTTTGGGCAACTGTGACGGCAACAGGGGCCCGAAGTCCGAAAACCTTTAGCACAGTCTACAGGTCATATTTATGGAGGGATTTCATTGTAACTTGATAGGTTGACTTCATATAATGTCTAGATGCGAACACGTTCCCTTTTGGGCAACTGTGACGGCAACAGAGGCCCGAAGCACGAAAACCTTTAGAATATTCCACAGGCCATAATTATGAAGGGATTTCATTGTAGCTTGGTAGGATGACTCCAAGTTTGTGGTTAAAAACCCAGACAAACACCACCACCCCCTAACTTAAGTAAATTATTATTTTTTATAATATATTTGTTGATCATAGGTATGCCCACACTTGTTATATTTTTTTTAATTTTTTTTTTATTATTTGTGCACTTAGAAATTGTGTCCGTCCGAGCCAAATTTTGTCTGTTCAGCCTGTATCTCGGGTATCGAATGTTCTGTTGCAATGAAATTTGCCATGAACACTGCTTATGGTATAGGCTTTAAAAAAAGGATTCAACGGTATTTCTCACATTCTCCTTTTTAGAGTTATCCCCATTTTTTGACTTAGAAATTGTAGGAGATAGACATTATTTGTCTGTTCAGCCTGTATCTCAGGTATGGGTTATCGGATTTGGGTGAAATATGGCATGCAGTTTGCCGATGACAAAGGCTTCTGCCTCATTGCATAAAACTTCCAAACACCAAACAATTTACCATACCTTTTGACTTAGAAATTGCTGGAAATTGTTGAAAACTTTCGAAGAAAATGGGAGGGGGGGGTGGCATACTGGATTGGGGTTATCGGATTTCTGTGAAATATGGCATGCAGTTTGCCTATGACAAAGGCTTCTGCTTCATTGCATAAAACTTCCAAACACCAAACAATTTACCATACCTTTTGACTTAGAAATTGTTGAAAACTTTAGAAGAAAATGGAAAGGGGGGGGGGGGGGGGGAGGGGGTATACTGGATTGCGTCCGTCCATCTGTACATCTGTCCGTCAGTCCATATGAGAATATTCATAAATGATATTTGTTTGTCATAGGTATGCCCACACTAGGCAGTACACCACGTGGGGGTATGCACCGGACGAAAGTCCAGGTCTTGTTTTCGTTTTCTTTCCTCGAATATGCATTTTGAACTATTTACAGTCACTACATGCTGAACCTTTTTTTAAACTCATGTACCCCCCCCCCCACCCCTCAGGGGGCCAATTCTTTCGTCAAAAATGCTTTTTTACAGTTTTTGTTAATGTTTGTGGTTAAAACCCCAGACAAACACCACCACCCACTCCCCACCCCCATGGTGCCAGTTAAGTATTTTGAGCTCAACTTGACAAAGTCAAGCTGAGCTATTGCCATCACTTCTCGTCCGTCGGCGTACGTACGTACGTACGTACGTACTTCTGTACATATGGACGTACATACGTACATACGTACGTACGTCCACAATTTCCTTTGGCACACCTCACAGGTCGCATTGATCAGATTGCTTTGAAATTTGGTATGCTTGTTTGGGGTGACCTCTAGATGGGAGCTATCTATTTTCTTCCATTTCTGTCAAAAATTGTTGCCGCGGCCAACGTTCTTAGAACTTAGTTTAGTCAAACCTCAGTATTTCCCTTTGGCACACCCTACAGGGCACATTTATCAATGGATTGCTTTGAAACCTTGCATGCTTATTTGGAGTGACCTCAAGATGGGAGCTGTAGATTTTCTTCCATTTCAGTCAAAAATTTTTGCCGCGGCCAACGTTCTTAGAACTTAGTTTAGTCAGACCTCAATATTTCCCTTTGGCACACCCTACAGGGCACATTTATGATTGGATTGCTTTGAAACTTTTCATGCTTGTTTGGAGTTTCCTCTAGATGGGAGCTATCGATTTTCTTCCATTTCCGTCAAAAATTGTTGCTGCGGCCAACGTTCTTTGAACTTAGTTTAGTCAGACCTCAATATTTCCCTTTGGCACACCCTACAGGGCACATTTATGATCAGATTGCTTTGAAACCTGGCATGCTTGTTTGGGGTGACCTCTAGATGGGAACTATCGATTTTCTTACATTTGCGTCCGTCAAAAAATGTTGCCGCTGGCAACGATCTTTGAACTTAGTTTAGTCAGGTATCAATATATTCCTTTGGCATGCCCTACAGGGCACATTTATAATCAGATCAGTATGAAACTCTGTATGCTTGTTTGGGGTTTCCTCTAGATGGGAGCTATGGATTTTCTTTGATTTCCGTCAAAAAATGTTGCCACTGGCAATGACCTTCGATGAACTTAGTAAAAACTTAGTGCAGTTAAGCATCAATATTTCCCTTTGACACACCCTGCAGGGCACATTTATGATTGGATCGCTTGCAAACTTGGTGTGCTTGTGTGGGGTGACATCTATATGGGAGCTGTCGATTTTCTTCCATTTCTGTCAAAAAATGTTGCCGCTGACCTTTGAACTTAGTTTAGTCAGAGCTCAATATTTCCCTTTAACACACCCTTCAGGGCACATTTTTTATCGAATCACTTTGAAACTTGGTATGTATGTTTGGGGTGACCTCTAGATGTGAGCTATTTTTTCATTTCCATAAAACATTATTGTCATTATCACCAGCCTTTGAACTTACTGCATTTGTGAATCAACTTATCCCTTTTGAACTCTCTGCAGCGTATATTTATGAATTTCCATAAAAAAAACCCCGAAAGCCACAAGCAGTGACCTTCCACTTAGTGCATTTGTGCATTAACATCTTCCTTTAGCATGCCTCAGAGGGCACATTCATTATCAGGTTGTTTTGAAACTTTGTATGCTTATGCAGGGTGACAAAGATAGGAGCTATTGATTTTCTTTTCATTTCCATCAAAAACTGTTGCTGTTAGCAACAATCTTTGAATTTATTTCATTTGTGCATCAACATTCTTTGACATGGCCAACAGGCCACATTTATCATAGGATTGTTTTTGAACTTGGTGTGCTCATTAGGCAAGACCTTTAGATAAGAGCTATTGATTAGCATTCATTTCTGTGAAAAAAGTTGCCATTTACAATAACCTTTGAACATACTGCATTTGTGTATCAACATTCTTCCTTTAGCCAGTCTTACAGTTCACATTTAAAAATGCATGGATTACTCTTGACGTTGTGCACACACAATGCTGTTGTGTTGAAATTTCACCAAATAACATTGGTACCAATGATCTTCAATTTTGCCATTTCACTTATAACTTACCAAGTTCAAGTTTGTCAAGTTGAGCTACAGTGTCATTGACACTTTCATTATTTTTCTCTGCTCAAAATGCATTCTGAAGGATTTAGACTGACCACATGTGAAAAAAAAAATGGACTCCCCCCCCCCCCCACTCTCCCCCACCCCTCATCCCCCACCCCACCTCCTCCTCACCCAGGGCCATTCATGCAATATTTTTTCTTTGGTACAAAATGCATTTTTAGCCTGACTGTTTTTTGACACGGCTATAGTCATGACTTTCGTACGTCCATCTGTCGGTCCATCCATCTGTCTGTAAACAATTGGTTTCCGACTGATAACTCCAGTTTGGATTATTTGATTTCAACCAAAGTTGATATGTGTATTTTACAGCTAGTAATACAGGCCAGGTTTCAATATAGGTTCCACAATTGCCCCCCCCCCCCCCCCCACACACACACACACACCCACCCACCCACACACACACACACACCCCACACACACACAAATTGTCACTTAGGGAATTATTCCCAAAATGCATTTTGAAGGATTGGGAGTTATTACATGCAAAAAAGAAAATTGACTCATATAGCCCAACATTGCTTTATGTACTGCATCTTTAATCCTTTACCTACACAAGTTGAAGCCAACAGTACAAATTATTTCTGAAACCGCAGATTTTTTCATTTTTAGCTCACCTACATCTGTAAGATGTGGTGAGCTATTGTCATAACCTCGGGCGTCAGCGTCGGTGTCGGCGTCTGGCGTGTCCAATTTTGTAAGATTTAATGTTAAGGTTAATTTCTCAAACATCAGTGGGCTCAGGCCTTTGGTATTGCATATGTAGGTTGTAGGGAACTATCAGAACAGTATTTAACCCTGATACTACGAGTTTTTTCCAAATTTCACCTAAAATTTTCTCCCAAAAGTTGTTGTAAGAATTTGCGTTTAGGTGTTGTAAGAATTTGTGTTAAAGTCAGCTTTTGTGCAGATTGTGCTGCTTTAACTTCTCATTACTGTTGATTTTTATATTTCAATAACAACTGTAGCTATTAACCCTACTGTATGCGGAAATTTAACGAAAATTTTCTTTTTTTCACTCAAAATTTTCATGTTTTTCTCGGACTTAAATTTTAAGTTGTAAAACTTTGTAAAGTTTGTGTTTAGGTGAGTTGTGTTTCTATGTGTCTTTCCAAGCGATTAATATTCTACACTTGGGTTACTGAACTCCATTGCAGTAATATTTAACCCTCATTACATGCATATTTGAGGAATTTGAGACTGATTTTCTGCCAAAACTTGTAAGAATTAGCGTTTAGGTGTTGTAAGAATTTGTGTTAAAGTCAGCTTTTGTGCAGATTGTGGTGCTTTAACTTCTCATTACTGTTGATTTTCATATTTCAATAACAACTGTAGGTATTAACCCGACTGTATGCAGAAATTTAACGGAAATTTTATTTTTTTTCAGTCAAAATTTTCATGTTTTTCTCGGACTTAGTAAATTTTAAGTTCTAAAAGTTTGTGTTAAGGTGAGTTCTCAAAGATCAGTGGGCTCAGGCCTTTGATATTGCATATGTAGGTTGTAGGGGACTATCAGAACAGTATTTAACCCTAATACTACAACTTTTTTTTCCAAATTTCACCTAAAATTTTCTGCCAAAAGTTGTTGTAAGAATTTGCATTTAGGTGTTGTAAGAATTTGCGTTAAAGTCAGCTTTTGTGCAGATTGTGCTGCTTTAACTTCTCATTACTGTTGATTTTCATATTTCAATAACAACTGTAGGTATTAACCCTACTGTATGCAGAAATTCAACGGAAATTTTCTTTTTTTTCAGTCAAAATTTTCATGTTTTTCTCGGACTTAGTAAATTTTAAGTTGTAAAACTTTGTAAACTTTGTGTTTTTTTCTATGTGTCTTTCCAGGCGATTAATATTCTACACTTGGGTTACTGAACTCCATTGCAGTAATATTTAACCCTCATTACATGTATATTTGAGGAATTTGAGGCTGATTTTCTGCCAAAACTTGTTGTAAGAATTAGCGTTTAGGTGTTGTAAGAATTTGCGTTAAAGTCAGCTTTTGTGCAGATTGTGGTGCCCTCACCTCTCATTACTGTTTATTTTCTCATTTCAGTAACAACTGTAGGTATTAACCCTACTTTATGCAGAAATTTAACTGATTTCTTTTCTTTTTTTCAGTCACAATGTTCATCATGTTTTTCTCTGACTTACTCAATTTTAAGTTCTAAAAGTTTGTGTTAAGGTGAGGTGTTAAGGTTAGTTCTGTTTCTATGTGTCTTTCCAGGCAATTGATATGTACGCATGGGTTACTGAACTACATTGCGGTAACGTTGCGCCCTTATTACATGCATATTTGAGGAATTTGAGTGGGATTTCTGGGACTTATATTCACTTTCTTTAAAAAAAAAAATTGTTAACTTTTTTTTTTATTTAATACTTTCTCATACTTGTTACTAGTAACATTAAGGCTTATTTTAGTTGTTGATGTGATGTATTTTTGTTGGGACTTATAGTCACTTTCTTGAACAAATGTTTTTCCGCAACTCCTCTTTAACCAATGAATGTTCTTCAATTACAATTTCAGTAATTTATGAAAGCCTTTCCTAATTCTTATGATTTAATATCTGGCCTCACGATTCATATTCTTAATCATAAACATTTCTAAAAAAAAAAAATGCTTTTATATCCAATGATTCTATGTTGAATTGATATATAATAAATGCAGAAATATAGACTTTTCAAATCCATCACATAAACCACATTAATCATTTGATGCCCAGTTAATGATTTATATTAACTAAATATTAGGCATGTTACATTGGAACGACATTATCAAGCGTGAATATAGGTGAGCATTGGGATGTAACATCCCTCTTGTTTATTTACTTCTAACCATGGCTTATTACTCCTTATTGGAACAAGCTCATCAAGTTTGTTCCATTAATAGGTCATGAGGTATGTTTTGAAGTAGAGAAATGAAAAAATAAAATTTGAATAGCAAATTTTGTATATCACGAGTGCAGATATGGCAGATTCATTAGGTAAACTGTTAACAAAAAACGGCTACGACTATTTTGCGTCTAAGCATTGCCATTCCTGGGACAGTCGGGCTGCATGCGTTACATCACTCTAGTTTGACTAATGATAATAGCTTGAACTTGAACAGTGGTCTTGAGACATTGATAAACTGTAGTGTGCTTCTTTACATTAATTATATTTTGAACATTTCATCTCTGCTATCATTGACCAATGACCAGTCTGGGTTGTAAATTAGACGTCATCTCTTCCGCTACAGATTTTAGTGTGCTTCTTAAAATCAACAATATTGTGAACATGTTTCATCACCACTATCATGTGTATTGGGTAAACGGTTCTTTTTTGTTATAACAACTTACCAGCTTGGCTGTTGTTGATGTTGTCATTTCAAAGTTAGGAACTGGGCTTATTTACTAGGAGGGGACTCTGCAGCTGAAATGTGAAAAGTTGGTATATGGGTTTATTTTCGATTATGGGTTTATTCCGGGTTTAGTATGGGTGAGTGAAATTTATTTCCAAAGAAAATATTACACAAAATAAATCCAGCAGGTAGTTAGTTTTTGTAAAGTACACATCACCCACCTTGCATAGTGAAGAATTCAAGATTTATAAAGCTCCTTGTGACCATTCACCTACTTCTGTACCAAATATACTTAGAACTAATTCAGTACACCTCTATATCAGTGAAGCAGACATTTTTGATTACCTATTTCGTACTTCAGATGAGAATTAAAGTTGTCACCCAAAAGTATTGTTTTTCAGAAAATGGTCTCTTGTAAAGATTCTAAATGTGAAAAATAGTTGTTTTGAAAGAATAATCAAATATAATATTACATTGTGACTTGATGGTTATCACTTATTTTAACTGTGTCTGCAATACCAATAATAAAGATGTAAGGATCAAATTGGCATTGGTCGATCCACTTGGCATTTTTTTATCTGTTGATTTTATTTTATTTTTATACATTGTAAAATTTCTCCAACAGCATTTAATTCTTTGAATAATACATCTTTTATATAGTTATTTGAATTTTACATAAAATTTATTTAATTTTAAGCTAGTCTGAAATATTCAAAAGGTGACTTCTGAGTTGCTTTTTATGTGTACCCATACTATGTATGGTACACATAATGCCGGTATCCGGGGTGGCCATCTGTCTGTCTGTCTGTCTGTCTGTCTGTCTGTCTGTCTGTCTGTCTGTCTGTCTGTCTGTCTGTCTGTCTGTCTGTCTGTCTGTCTGTCTGTCTGTCTGTCTGTCTGTCTGTCTGTCTGTCTGTCTGTCTGTCTGTCTGTCTGTCTGTCTGTCCATCTGTCCGTCTGTTTGTCTGTCCGTCCGGCGTCCGTATCCATTTCTTTGGCATTTGATAACTTGAAAAATATTGCTTGGATTGTCAAGTTACTTTATATTTGTGTTCAGGTTACTGATGTGATGAGCTGTATAGTTTTTGGTGTAAATCTGATAATTTGATCCTGAGATTTTAACCCTTTATCCTTCAAATTGAAAATTCCTCCAATCCCTTTGGCATTCGATAACTTGAAAAATATTGCTTGGATTGTCTAGTTACTTTATATTTGTGTTCAGGTTACTGATTTGTCGAGCTGTATAGTTTTTGATGTAAATCTGATGTTTTGATCCCGAGATATTAACCCTTTATCCTTCAAATTGAAAATTCCTTCAATCCCTTTGGCATTTGATAACGTGAAAAATATTGCGTGGATTGTCAAGTTACTTTATATTTGTGTTCAGGTTACTGATGTGCCGAGCTGTATAGTTTTTGGTGTAAATCTGGTATTTTGATCCTGAGATATTAACCCTTTATCCTTCAAATTGAACGTCCGGCATCCGTATCCATTTCTTTGGCATTCGATAACTTGAAAAATATTGCTTGGATTGTCAAGTTACATTATATTTGTGTTCAGGTTACTGATGTGCCGAGCTGTATAGTTTTTGGTGTAAATCTGATAATTTGATCCTGAGATTTTAACCCTTTATCCTTCAAATTGAAAATTCCTCCAATCCCTTTGGCATTCAATAACTTGAAAAATATTGCTTGGATTTCCTGGTTACTTTTTATTTGTGTTCAGGTTACTGATTTGTCGAGCTGTATAGTTTTTGGTGTAAATCTGTTATTTTGATCCTGAGATATCAACCCTTTATCCTTCAAATTGAATGTCCGGCGTCCGTATCCATTTCTTTGGCATTGGATAACTTGAAAAATATTGCTTGGATTGTCAAGTTACTTTACATTTGTGTTCAGGTTACTGATGTGCTGAGCTGTATAGTTTTTGGTGTAAATCTGATAATTTGATCCTGAGATTTTAACCCTTTATCCTTCAAATTGAAAATTCCTCCAATCCCTTTGGCATTTGATAACTTAAAAAATATTACTTGGATTGTCAAGTTACTTTATAATTGCATTCAGGTTACTGATGTACCGAGCTGTACAGTTTTTGGTGTAAATCTGTTATTTTGATCCTGAGATATTAACCCTTTATCCTTCAAATTGAAAATTCTTCCAATCCCTTTGGCATTCGATAACTTGAAAAATATTGCTTGGATTGTCAAGTTACTTTATATTTGTGTTCAGGTTACTGATGTGCCGAGCTGTATAGTTTTTAGTGTAAATCTGATAATTTGATCCTGAGATATTAACCCTTTATCCTTCAAATTGAAAATTTCTCCAATCCCTTTGGTAACTCAAAAAATATTAATCCGATTGTCATGTTACTTTATATTTGTATTCAGGTTACTGATGTGCTGTGCTGTATAGTTTTTTATGTAAATCTAATAATTTGATCCGGAGATATTTACCCTTTATCCATCAAATTAGACACTCCTCCAATCCATTTCTATATGTACCCATACCATCTATGGTGTACATAATGTCGGCATCCGTGGTGGCCCTCCGTCATACGGCTTTCTACTAGTTGCGCGTATGGGTACACATCTGACGATTTCATTGGCCTATTTTTTATTGAATTTAGTGCAAATTTTGTTGATTCAAGGCGACTTATTCAACCAAGATTGCTGGTCTCTGACTACTATAATTTTTAGCTCAACTTTGGCGAAGCCAAATTTGAGGTATTGCCATCATGGCCCATCTGTCCGCCTGTCACGCCTGTCGCGCCGTACACACGGCTCGGGCTAGAGGCCGTATTTATGAACCGATCTTTACAAAACTTCTTGGGTACCTTTGTTATCACCGTGAGACGAGAATGAGTGTTTTTGGGTCCGGTCCGAAATTCAAGACGGCCGCTGGCAGCCATTTTGTACAAAATTAGGTGCAATCAGATTTTTGCGCAGAACTTCCACATGAAAGCTCTGATTTGGATAACTTTTTGGATGAATGTTTAGTACCATGGGATAAATCACATATAATACGGGTTTTTTTCTCGTGCGTAAATTATGCAAATTAGACCAACTTAGATTTATTTAGTGTTACTTTCAGAACTGTAAGTGCAAATGCCAATACGGCTCGGGCTAGAGGTCGTATTTATGAACCGTTTACGAAACTTCTTGGGTACCTTTGTTATCACCGTGGGATGAGAACGAGTGGTTTTGGGTGCAGTCCGAAATTCAAGATGGCCGCCAGCAGCCTTTTTGTACCAAAATTAGTGCAATCAGTTTTTTGTACAGAACTTCTGTATGAAAGTTCTGATTTGAATAAATTTTTGTAGGAATGTTTAGTAACATGGAATGCATCACATATAATGCAGGTTTTTTTCTCGTGCAGAAATTATGCAAATTAGATGAACTTTGCTTTGTTCAGTGCTACTTATACACAGTAAGTGCACATGTAAATACGGCTCGGGCTAGAGTCTGTATTTATGAAGTGATCTTCACAAAACTTCTTGGGGTACCTTTGTTATCACCTTGTGACAGGAACAAGTGTTTTGGGGTGCCTTTGTTATCACTGTGCTATGAGAACAAATATTTTGGGGTTTAGTCAGACCCACTCTGGGACTCAAAGATTTCTAGTTTAGCATCCAACTGTCACCCCACTTTTACAATACTTTACATATATATTTGTTACAGGCTACGGTCAGCATTTATGTACAGACCGTTACAATACTTTACATGTACCTTTGTTATCAGGGCATTACCTAGATGTTTGTCATTGCTGTGTCACATACTGTACATGTACATGTCTTAAACAAGTTGAGCTACAGTGTCATTGACACTTTCATTCAACAAAAATTGGGTACATGAGAAACATTGCATGACAAAGCAAATTACTTGCCACTCTGTCTGAACCAAAGTGTAAACAAAGGGTAATACACTGAAAATGAACATAATATAATCTGCCAGTAACTATAAATAAGATAATATAATCAGAGATCATCTTAAATTCAAAGATTATTATGTAGCTATAATGCAGGGCTTAACTAGACAGACTAGTTTTGAACCTCTTCATTAGCATAAGCCAAATGGTCAACATTGCTCACTCCCTTTTATGCTCTCCAGATGACCGCCAAATGACCAGCTCATAGTGTTGTGACCCATAGTGTTGGAGTCAAATGTTTGATTGTACTACACGTCGATGGTGCACCTGTCTTCAACCATTGCTAACCCTGCTTGTGTGGAGTTGGTATGTTGGGGAGCTGACAGTTGCTCGGTGGTTCTCTCCAGGTACTCCAGCTTCCTCCACCCGTAAAACTGTCATTCTCATGATTTGCCATT
This sequence comes from Pictodentalium vernedei, assembly GCA_031216915.1. Classification (NCBI taxonomy): domain Eukaryota; kingdom Metazoa; phylum Mollusca; class Scaphopoda; order Dentaliida; family Dentaliidae; genus Pictodentalium; species Pictodentalium vernedei. The sequence continues at coordinate 609,858,683 of CM062295.1, forward strand.
GTGCAGAAATATGTGACCGTAAAACACCAATAAAAAAATAAATTGATTGCTGGCAGAACCAGTAATGTGGCATGCCTAAACAGTTGAGATAAGCTAGTTTGTCCATTTATTCTGCCCCGACCTCAAGAGGTTCATAGGGTATCTAGTCAAGGTCTCCATCAGTCCATCTGTACAAATATTTTGTATTATAGCTTTGGCATTGGTTGTGGGATTTTGATGTCCTTTGTTCTTTGGTATGATGATAGGTCAGCATGTGGGGAATAATATCCACAAATCATGGGTTTTGTCCACATATTCATATCAGAGTTATGGCCATTGTAGGACTTGGGAGAAAAATAGTAAAACGTTTTGCATTATAACTCGGGCATCGGATGTCGGATTTTGATGTCCTTTGGTATGATGATAGACCACCATGGGGGTCATGATATCCACATATTGCAGGTTTTCTTCACACATTCATAGCAGAGTTCTGGCAAAAAAATAACAAAATTAACATTTTACATTATAACTTGTATCCATGTTGCGGTCATGATATATAAATAAATAAATGGTGATAGGCTAGTATGGGGGAAATAATATCCACATATTGCGGGTTCTGTCCATGTACACATATCTCAGTGATGTTAGACTTACAAAAACTGCCCCTGTGAACTTTTTGCATTGTTGTTTTTGTCAGTGGGAATATTATTTATTGAATGACAACAGAAAATTGAAAAATCTTTGTTATACCCATGCAGAATGGGTATGCAGGGGAAGTGTAACCACATTAGTCTTCTTGTATCTGTGTTTGTTTAAAATGGCATATATTTATGCCACCTTGAGAAATGCCACCATTCCAATGAGCAGCATATGCTATCCATTGTATTGCAGGAGGGGATATGTATATGCAACACTTTGCATTGCTCTTTCTTCTTGTTAACAAATTAATGTGTTGTTTATTCATTTGTTAAACAAAAATTTAATGAACATCAAAAACTAATTAGCACAAATGATCACAAATGCTTCACCCTTTACCCAACACGTATACAAGATGACACTTCTCAGACAGTGTTTTTCCTCAATTTTATGATGAGAGAGGGAGAGTTTTTCCCCCTTTTTGTGGTTAATCCACAAATCATTACTGGAAAAGAATTAGAAATTTATCTCCATACAGTATTATGTGGAAAAACTAATGTTTTCAGCAGTGAAAATATCCCATAATGCAGTTGCAAATTTGACTGACTATATCTTGTTTGACATAGCTCAGTGAGCATGATGGACTGTCATCATATTTGGTGTGCAAGTGTACTTATTTATGTCTAGTCCCTTGTTCATTGCAGGTGTTATTCTGGGTATTTTTTTTCAGACGTATTGCCCTTTATGGACTTGGAATTTGTTTCATTTTTAGCTTAACTTGACATAGTCAAGATAAGCTATTGCCATCACGCGTGTGGAAGTCTGTTAGTCTGTGATGTCTGTTCACATTTTCCTTTAGCATGGGCTAAACCCCGCAGTTCTTGTCTGATCGTCACAAAATTTCATATGCAGCTTTGGTGTCATGTCTAGATGAGAACGTCCCCTTTTGGTTGCGAACGGGCAACTGGTATGGCTGCCCGAGCCCAAAACCTGAAAACCATTAGCACAGTCTACAGGTCGTATTTTGAAGGGATTTCATTGTAACTTGGTAGGATGCCTCTGTATAATGCCTAGATGAGAACGTCCCCTTTTGGGCATGATCTATCAACCGTGATGGCTGCCCAAGCCTGAAACCCAAAAACTTTTAGCACAGTCTGCAGGTCATGTATAATGTGGAGGGATTTCATTGTAACATGGTAGGATGACTCCTTATGATGTCCAGATGAGAATTTTCCCATTTAGGCATGATCTGCCAACCGTGACGACTGCCCGGGCCCAAAACCCGAAAACCTTTAGCACAGTCTACAGGTCATATTTATTGAGGAATTTCATTGTAACTTGGTGGGTTGACTTCATACAATGTCTAGATGAGAAAGTCCCCTTTTGGACGTGATTGGGCAACTGTGACGGCTACAGGGGCCCGAAGCCCGAAAACCTTTAGCACAGTCTAGAGGTCATATTTATGAAGGGATTTCATTGTAACTTGGTAGGATGACTCCAAATAATGTCTAGATGTGAACGTCCTATTTTGATCGCGACCATGCAGTCTTGATGGGTGCCCGAGCCCAAAAACCTTTAGCATAGGTAAAAGGTCATATTTATGGAAGGATTTCATTGTAACCTGTTAGGTTGACTCCATATAATGCCTAGATGATGATCTCCCCTTTTGGTCGTGATTGGTCAGTTGTGATGGCTACAAGTGCCCGAAGCTCAAAAACCTTGAGCACAGTCTACACGTCATATTTATGAAGGGATTTCATTGTAATTTCTTAGGATCACTCCAGATAATGCCCAGATGTGATTGTCCCCTATGTTTGCGATCATTCAGCCATGATGGCTGCCCAAGCCCGAAGCCCGAAAACCTTTAGCACAGTCTACAGGTCATATTTATGAAGGGATTTCATTGTAACTTGGTAGGTTGACTTCATATAATGTCTAGATGAGAACGTCCCCTTTTGGACGTGATTGGGCAACTGTGACGGCTAAAGGGGCCCAAAGCCCAAAAACCTTTAGCACAGTCTACAGGTCATATTTATGAGGGGATTTCATTGTAACTTTGTAGGATGACTCCAAATAATGTCTAGATGAGAACGTCCCCTTTTGGACGTGATTGGGCAACTGTGACGGCTAAAGGGGCCCAAAGCCCAAAAACCTTTAGCACAGTCTACAGGTCATATTTATGAGGGGATTTCACTGTAACTTTGTAGGATGACTCCAAATAATGTCTAGATGAGAACTTCCCATTTTGATCGTGATCATTCAGCCTTGATGGGTGCCCGAGCCCAAAAACCTTTAGCATAGGTAAAAGGTCATATTTATGGAAGGATTTCATTGTAACCTATTAGGTTGACTCCATATAATGCCTAGATGATTACATCCCCTTTTGGTCGTGATTGGTCAGCTGTGATGGCTACAAGTGCCCGAAGCCCAAAAACCTTGAGCACAGTCTACAGGTCATATTTATGAAGGGATTTCATTGTAACTTCGTAGGATCACTCCAGATGATGCCCAGATGAGATTGTCCCCTTTGATTGCGATCATTCAACCATGATGGCTGCCCGAGCCAGAAGCCCGAAAACCTTAAGCACAGTCTACAGGTCATATTTATTAAGGGATTTCATTGTAACTTGGTAGGTTGACTTCATATAATGTCTAGATGAGAACGTCCCCTTTTGGACATGATTGGGCAACTTTGACGGCTAAAGGTGCCCGAAGCCTGAAAACCTTTAGCACTGTCTACAGGTCATATTTTGAAGGGATTTCATTGTAACTTGGTAGGATGACTCCAAATAATGTCTAGATGAGAATGTCCCATTTTGGTCGTGATCATTCAGCCTTGATGGGTGCCCGAGCCCAAAAACCTGTAGCATAGGCAAAAGGTTATATTTATAGAAGGATTTCATTGTAACCTGTTAGGTTGACTCCATATAATGCCTAGATGATGACATCCCCATTTGGTCATGATTGGTCAACTGTGATGGCTACAGGTGCCCGAAGCCCAAAAACCTTGAGCACAGTCCACAGGTCATATTTATGAAGGGATTTCATTGTAACTTCGCACGATCACTCCAGATGATGCCCAGATGAGATTGTCCCCTTTGGTTGCGATCATTCAACCATGATGGCTGCCCGAGCCCAAAGCCCGAAAACCTTAGCACAGTCTACAGGTCTTATGTATGAAGGGATTTCATTGTAACTTGGTAGGTTGACTTCATATAATGTCTAGTTGAGAACATCCCCTTTTTGACACGATTGGGCAACTGTGATGGCTTCAGGGGCCCAAAGCCCAAAAACCTTTAGAACAGTCTACAGGTCATAATTATGATGGGATTTCATTGTAGCTTGGTAGGATGACTCCAAATACTGTCCAGATGAGAACGTCCCCTTTTGGTCATGATCATTCAGCCTTGATGGCTGCCAGAGCCCAAAAACCTTTAGCATGTCTGTAGGTCTTATTTATGGAAGGATTTCATTGTAACTTGTTAGGTTGACTCCATATAATGCCTAGATGATGACATCCCCTTTTGGTCGTGGTTGGTCAACTATGATGGCTACAGGTGCCTGAAGCCCTAAAATCTTGAGCAAAGTCTACAGGTCATATTTATGAAGGGATTTCATTGTAACTTCATAGGATCACTCCAGATGATGTCCAGATGAGAATGTCCCCTTTTGGTTGCTATCATTCAACCATGATGGCTGCCCAAGCCTAAAGCCCGAAAACCTTTAGCACAGTCTTCAGATCGTATTTATGAAGGGATTTCATTGTAAGTTGGTAGGTTGACTTCATGTAATGTCTAGATGACAACAGCCCCTTTTGGACACCATTAGGTAACTTTGTTGTTGACAGGGGCCCAAAGCCCGAAAATCTTTAGCACAGTCTACAGGTGATATTTATGAAGGGATTTCATTGTACCTTGGTCGGATGACTCTAAATAATGTCTAGATGAGAACATTCCCTTTTGGTTGCGATCATTCAGCCTTGATGGCTGCCCGAACCCAAAGCCTTTAGCATAGTCTATTGGTCATATTTATGGAAGGACTTCATTGTAACCTGTAAGTTTGACTCAATATAATGCCTAGATGATGACATCCCCTTTTGTCATGATTGGTCAACTGTGACGGCTTCAGGGGCCCAAAGCCCAAAAACCTTGAGCACAGTCTACAGGTCATATTTATGAAGGGATTTCATTGTAACTTTGTAGGATCACTCCAGATGATGCCCAGATGAGAATGTCCCCTTTTGGTTGCGATCATTCAACCATAATGGCTGCCAGAGCTCAAACCCAAAAAACCTTTAGCACAGTCTACAGGTCATATTTATTAAGGGATTTCATTGTAACTTGGTAGGTTGACTTCATATAATGTCTAGATGAGAACGTCCCCTTTGGATGCAATTGGGAAACTGACGGCAACAGGGGCCCGAAGCCTGAAAACCTTTAGCACAGTCTACAGGCCATATTTATGAAGGGATTTTAATGTAACTTGATAGGATGACTCATTTTGGAATAATTTCACTGTAACTTGGTAACTTTTATTGATATACGTTAACTGTGAGGCCCACATACATTAACTGTGAGGTCATATTAATCCACCCCTCAGCTCTTTAGTACAGTTTACACCTCATATTATTTTTATCATAAACATAGCATACAGGGAACAGAAATGAACATATTCCCAATTATCACAATTCTTGTCTTATTTCATAATCCTTTCATAAACATTGAACATTACCCTTTTCATCAAACACAACACACAAGTTAAGCTACAGTGTCATTGACACTTACCGTCTATCACAGCTTTAGTGGGAACTCACAATTGCTGTGCAGAAGAATATTTGGTGAATGGTTAGTAACAGCAACATTAGAGGAAACAAATAATTGAGAATGATCCATGCACAGTGTTAACCCTTTACCTAAAATGAAAGGCAGACTCTACTTGCAAACAAAATTCTTGAAAAAATCATTTTTTTTCATTTTTTGTATCAAAAACATAGCTTATGACACCTCATTGGAACAAGCTCAGTGATCTATAATAATAAGAGGTCATAAGCTTTGTTTTTGAGACAAAAAATGAAAAAAATAGTAAAAATTGAATGTTGATTTTTGTGAACAGCCCTGGCAGGTTTTGGCTGTTATGTTGGCAAAAGGGTTAAAGAGCTGTTGGATTAAATTGTTACTGAACCTCTCCACAAGTGCAAAATGGATTCTTTCAATCTTTGTTGAGATCATTGTATTCAGTGATCTCATTTAGCTGCTTGGGGTGAATATAGATCTGTAGATGATATATAAGTATGACTCCAACATTACTTGAAATATGATCACAGCACAAGTGTACATAAGATTCTAAAATTTAAGTACTTATACATGTATTTCTTTATTCTAGTTATTTTTAACAGCACTCATCTTTCTGTGGGAACCCAGAAAAGTGTAGTAGTTGTTGTTTACTGTGGAAAACAAGTTCTGTTTTACTGGTAATATCCCCCGTGGAAACTCTGGGAAGTGAACAGTGATCTTTTACTGTGTAAACAAGCTCTGTTTTACTTGTAGAATAGGACCCAGTCACCAAAAATGGGAAATACGGGTATAAACGATTGACTGGACTTGACTTTATCTCCATGTTGCGGTCACGATTAGCCATTAGTATGTGACCTTAAACATCAATAAAAAAGAAATCCCCTGCAGGAACCCCGGGAAATTAGGCAGTGCTTGTTTTCTGTGGTAAACAAGCGCCATTTTACTAATAAAATAGGACCTAGTCACTAATGATTGGGGTGCAAGTCCTGTAATATAGGCAACATAAGGCATAAACGATTGACTGACCTAAATACTAGCAAAATTGAGCCTGGTAACCAGTGCCAGGGGTGGAAGTCCTCGAAAGTGGGCAGCATAGGTACAAACATTCAAATGGCTAAACTTGACTTTTTTGTTCCCCATGAAATGAGGCGCATCGGCATCAACACTTGTGTTAAAGTTATTGTAAGAGTCCACTTTGACTTGTCCACCTGTTACTATGCACCTCATACTGTTTCTATGGCTTACAGTACCCGCAGACCCTTCCCCAGTGATATTTTTTCAATTTTTAGATTTTTTGCAATGTTCGACGTTTTTGTAAGTATGGACGTAAAATTTCTGACCTGTTTTGCTATACATGTACATGAGTGGAGGCTACCACCAGTATGCTGTGGCTTTTATATTTCATATATGTGTTAATTGCATCAATATAAAATGACATTAACCCTTGGCCAGACATTTTTCCGAAATTTTGGACTTCCTTAATGCAATGTTTGACTTTTTTGTAAGTGTTGACTTAGAAACATTCTGACCTGCTATGCGATACATGCACATGAGTGGAGGCTACCATCTGTATACTGTGGCTTTTATATTTCATATATGTGTTAAATGCATCAATATAAGTCAACTTTAACCCTTGACCAGACATTTTCTGCAGATTTGTATTAAGCCTAGGTTTATTGCATGCCATGCGTTAGTGAGCTAACGAGGATGGACAACCAGTCCCCACCCAACCCCCCTCCCCTTCTTTCTTGTTTGTTGTGTTACGAATATGTAGCCCCTGATGCGTAAAATTATGTTAAACAATAATAACCACACCAGGCCTTCAAATTCTTCCCGATTTGCGAGAATCAGTTTGGATTCTCGCAAACTCCTGTGCGAGAATCAATTCAGAATTTGATATACTGTTATACCCTTATTCTTGTGAGTATAGCCAGTCCATAATTCCTAATAAAAGACAAACTTCATATTTATATATAGAAATATTTACTGCAGTTTAACCCCAAAGGGCCTATTTCCAATTTTTGTATGACTCTTGCCTTGTGTGTACTGTAGAACATGTGTTCCAACATACAGATAGTGGTCTTGCTGATAGAAGTTACAGTACCTTGGCAGTGGTTTCTGGTGAAGTCTTGGCTGCCTGAATAGGCAGCCAAGACTTCACTAGACACCACTACTAAGTCAAAGCGTTACCTCATTAGAGGAAGCAATAAAAAAAGCAGAATCCTCCAGGCATTTAAGGACACTTTTAGAATCTATGACAAGAATCAAATGATCATTTTGCGAGAATCTTGTTGATTCTCATTGTTTCCCTTGAGAGAATCATTTGCAAGAATCGATTCTGATTCTCGCATGAATTTTAAGTCCTGCACACACATATTTTAGCTGTCGGTACCAGGTGACCTGCATATTTGGGTTCCCCATGGGTACCTTTGTGTTTTTCTGTTTTATCAAAAATTTTAATGATGATGTGAGAACAGATCTGGTGAAAATTCAGAGTGTTTTTCAAACATGTTAACATTCTTGCATGCCTGGAAAATTCCTGAGAATTCAGTGTTTTTTTCCATCCTCCTGGAAAAAGATCCCTTTGTTCCAAAAGTCCCCAAAAATACCAGTAAAAAAAAAAAAAAATTGGGTGTTTTGAAATGGTTTTCGATGGCGGTGTGCTGGCAGTTTCAAAACTTTTGGAAGTTTGGAAGTTTCAAAATGATTAATGTGAATTTAAAATAAAAAACCAAATATATGTTTGTACCTTTTAACCCTTTTTTTTTGTCTCAAAAGCAACTTATGACACCTCATTGGAATGAGTTCAACAAGCTATGTTTTTGACACAAAATGGAAAAAAATTAGTTATTCAAGAATTTTGTTTACAGGTATCGTCTGTGTTTCGTGTTACATAAAGGGTTAAAGTATCACAACTTACATCCAAATCAACTATTTTCAATTGTAGTTGACCTGGACAGTTTTCTGCACATATCACTATTGATCTATCCCTGGCATTTTTTTCTCCATTGAAAAAATAATAGGTCTGGAAATTCCTTATTCCAAAAACATCATTAACCCTTTATACCAACGTAAAAAACTGGCCAGCATCATTCACAAAATCACCATTCAATTTTTAGTTCAACTTGACAAAAGTCAAGCTTAGCTATTGCCATCACTTCTCGTCCGTCGGCGTACGTGCGTCCACAATTTCCTTTGGCATACCTCACAGGTCGCATTTATGATCAGATCACTTTGAAACTTGGTATGCTTGTTTGGGGTGACCTCTAGATGGGAGCTATCGATTTATTTCAATTTCCGTCAAAAAATGTTGCCGCGGCCAACGTTCTTAGAACTTAGTTTAGTCAGACCACAATATTTCCCTTTGGCACACCATACAGGGCACATTTATGATTGGATTGCTTTGAAACCTGGTATACTTGTTTGGGGTGACCTCTAGATGGGAGCTATCGATTTTTTTCCATTTCCGTCAAAAAATGTTGCTGTGGCCAATGTTCTTAGAACTTAGTTTAGTCAGAGGACCTCAATATTTCCCTTTGGTACACCCTACAGGGCACATTTATGATCGGATTGCTTTGAAACCTGGCATGCTTGTTTGGGGTGACCTCTAGATGGGAGCTATCGATTTTTTTCAATTTCCGTCAAAAAATGTTGCCGCGGCCAACGTTCTTAGTACTTAGTTTAGTCAGACCACAATATTTCCCTTTGGCACACCCTATAGGGCACATTTATGATCGGATTTCTTTGAAACCTGGTATGCTTGTTTAGGGCAACCTCTAGATGGGAGCTATCGATTTTCTTCAATTTCCGTCAAAAAATGTTGCCACGGCCAACGCTCTTAGAACTTAGTTTAGTCAGACCACAATATTTCCCTTTGGCACACCTTGCAGGAGACATTTATGATTGGATTGCTTTGAAACCTGGTGTGCTTGTTTGGGGTAACCTCTAGATGGGACCTATCGATTTTTTTCCATTTCCGTCAAAAAATGTTGCTGCGGCCAATGTTCTTAGAACTTAGTTTAGTCAGAAGACCTCAATATTTCTCTTTGGCACACCCTATAGGGCACATTTATGATCGGATTGCTTTGAAACCTGGCATGCTTGTTTGGGGTGACCTCTAGATGGGAGCTATCAATTTACTTCAATTTCCGTCAAAAAATGTTGCCGCGGCCAACGTTTTTAGAACTTAGTTTAGTCAAACCACAATATTTCCCTTTGGCACACCCTACAGGGCACATTTATGATTGGATTGCTTTGAAACCTGGTATGATTGTTTAGGGTGACCTCCAGATGGGAGCTATCGATTTTTAGCTCAACTTGCTAAAGTCAAGCTGAGCTATTGCCATCACTTCTCGTCCGTCGGCGTACGTACGTACGTTAGTACGTATGTCCACAATTTCCTTTGGCACACCTCACAGGTCGCATTTATGATCAGATCGCTTTGAAACTTGGTATGCTTGTTTGGGGTGACCTCTAGATGGGAGCTATCGATTTTCTTCAATTTCCGTCGAAAAATGTTGCCGCGGCCAATGTTCTTAGAACTTAGTTAATAGTCAAACCTCAATATTTCCCTTTGGCATACCCTACAGGGCACATTTATGATTGGATTGCTTTGAAACCTGGTAACCGTATACTTGTTTGGGGTGACCTCTAGATGGGAGCTATCGATTTTTTTCCATTTCCATCGAAAAATGTTGCTGTGGCCAATGTTCTTAGAACTTAGTTTAGTCAATAGACCTCAATATTTCCCTTTGGTACACCCTACAGGGCACATTTATGATCAGACTGCTTTGAAACCTGGTATGCTTGTTTGGGGTGACCTCTGGATGGGAGCTATCGATCTTCTTTCATTTCCATCAAAAAATGTTGCCATGGCCAACGTTCTAAGAACTTCGTTTAGTCAGACCGCAATATTTCCGTTTGGCACACCCTACAGGGCACATTTATGATTGGATTGCTTTGATACCTGACATGCTTGTTTTGGGTGACCTCTAGATGGGAGCTATTGATTTTCTTCCATTTCCGTCAAAAAATGTTGTCGCAGCCAATGTTCTTAGAACTTAGTTTAGTCAGACCTCAATATTTCCCTTTAGCACTCCCTACAGGGCACATTTATGATCGGATTGCTTTGAAACCTGGCATGCTTGTTCGGGGTGACCTCTAGATGGGAGCTATCGATTTTCTTCCATTTCCGTCCGTCAAAATATGTTGCCGCAGGCAACGATCGTTGAACTTAGTTTAGTCAGGCATCAATATATTCCTTTAGCATGCCATAAAGGGCACATTTATGATCAGATCGGTTTAAAACTTTATGCTTGTTTGAGGTTACCTCTAGATGGGAGCTATCGATTTTCGTCAAAAAATGTTGCCACTGGCAATGACCTTCGATGAACTTAGTAAAAACTTAGTGAAGTTAAGCATCAATATTTCCCTTTGACACACCCTGCAGGGCACATTTATGATTGGATCACTTGCAAACTCGGTGTACTTGTGTGCGGTGACATCTATATGGGTGCTGTCGATTTTCTTCCATTTCTGTCAGAAAATGTTGCCGCTGACCTTTGAACTTAGTTTAGTCAGACCTCAATATTTCCCTTTAACACACCCTTTAGAGCACATTTATGATCGGATCACTTTGAAGCTTGTGTTCGGGGTGACCTCTATATGTGGGCTATTGCTCTTTTTTCATTTCCATAAAAAATTATTGTCACTATCACCAGCCTTTGAACTTACTGCATTTGTGCATCATCTTATCCCTTTTGCACTCTCTGCAGGGTATATTTATGATTTTCCATAAAAAAAATCCCAAAGCCACAAGCAATGACCTTCTGCTTAGTGCATTTGTGCATAAACATCGTCCTTTGGCATGCCTCCGAGGGCACATTCATTATCAGGTTGTTTTGAAACTTTGTAAGCTTATGCAGGGTGACAAAGATAGTAGCTATTAATTTTCTTTTCATTTCCACCCAAAACTGTTGCTGTTAGCAACAATCTTTGAATTTATTGCATTTGTGCATCAACATTCTTTGACATGGCCTTGTTTTTGAACTTGGTGTGCTCATTAGGCAAGACCTTTAGATAAGAGTTATTGATTAGCATTCATTTCTGTGAAAAAAAGTTGCCATTTACAATAACCCCTGAACATACTGCATTTGTGAATCAACATTCTTCCTTTAGCCAGTCTTACAGTTTACATTTAAAAATGCATGGATTACTCTGACGTTGTGCACACACAATGCTGTTATGTTTAAATTTCATCAAATAACATTGGTACCAATGATCTTCAATTTTGCCATTTCATTTATAACCTAACAAGTTCAAGTTTGTCAAGTTGAGCTACAGTGTCATTGACACTTTCATTTTCAATTTCCGTCAAAAAATGTTGCCATGGCCAACATTCTTAGAACTTAGTTTAGTCAGAGTTTAGTCAGACCACAATATTTCCGTTTGGCACACCCTACAGGACACATTTATGATTGGATTGCTTTTGAAGCCTGGTGTTGCTGTGTCACATACAATACATGTACATGTCTAACACAAGTTGAGCTACAGTGTCATTGACACTTTCATTTCAGTTTTCTTTCTCAAAAACATAGCTTATGACCCCACATTGGAATGGACTTATAGATCTCATTCCAATGAGGGGTCATAAGCTTAGTTTTTGAGACAAAAAATGAAAAAAATAGTTATTCATGGCTTTTGTTTGCAAGTGTTATCTGCTTTCCTGTTAGGTAAAGGGTTAATGCAAACCCCTCATTTGGGAACTAATGACAACCTAAGGTTTAAGTCTAAGTTGAAGGTGCTCATTTTGAAGTGTTTCAAGTTTATTGGGTGCCTGAAAGGAAGCCCTATAGCAGTCACCCTGTCCATTCATCTGTCTGTCCATCTGTATTCCATTTTTGAATTGAAACTTGACTTTTCCTTGGCCAATTGTTATGAAATTTCACACACATGTAGATTTGTAATAATCAATTGAGTGCAAGAATGCAAATCACAATCATTTGTAGATGGAGGTCCCCAGAGGGTGAATCTGCTGATGCTATCTCATACAGTAAACTAGAATCGCCCAATATGTCCTCTGGGTTCCGCTTTCTGTTAGGTCTGAGACCTTGATATTGGTATCATTGTTATTAAAAATACCTTTTTTGCGCATAATTTAGTTTCCGGATGAGAAATATACAGATCCGCACGTGTTTGAATGGGTTAAGAATTATCGCTCTTGTGATATCCTAGGCCAAAGCAATTGAGTGCGATAATTCAGCTCTTGTGATATCCTGGACCAAAGCAGTTGAGTGCGATAATTCTTAACCCATTCAAATGTATGTGCGGTTCTGTATTTATCACATACCTCCCATGTGACAACCAGTGTACAAGAAAATTGAACTAAAAGCACTTTTCAATGGATAATTGCTGCATTTCCTTCGTTGTTACGAGACACCACTGTTAGGTTGTGTGGTACCAACCCTAATTGGCCAGCTGATCCAAAATCAAAAGGAAGCTTCCTCTAGACACCAATAATGCATACCAAAAATTGAAATTGATTCGAGTCAGTATTCATTTATAATTTAGTTATTGGTTGAAAACCAAATTCAACATGACCGCTCTGGAAGCCATAATGAATTGGCCACTGGCAGCCATTTTGGTTCAGCTGACTGGTCCAAAATAGAAAAGAAGCGTCCTCTAGTCACCAACAATGCATAATTAAAAAATAAAAATGTTTCAAGTCGGCATTCATTAGTTATTGGATGGAAACTAAATTTAATATGGCTGCCATCATGGTCACATTGAATTGGCTAGCTGGCCCAAAATCGAAAAGAAGCATTGTCTAGTCATCCACAACTTCCCCCTAAAATTATGAGTTGATCAAATAAGCGTTTCTTTAGTTATTTGACAGAAACCCAAAGTTTATGATGGACAGATGGATGGACGGTGCTGGATGGATGGATGGGCGGACAGACATGGTGAAAACATAATGTTCCCTGAAGAATCTCTCGAGTGCAGAAAAATACATTTGGTTCTGGGGCAATTCATTTCTCAAATGAGGGAGGGAGACTTTTATTATTTTTACCCCCCCCCCCCCCCCCCAATTTTTTGTTGGGAGGGGGGGCGGAGGATATAGCCGTGGCACTGTCCATCCATCTGTCCACCAATCTGTCCATTTGTAGACAGAGTTGGTTTCTGCTCTCTGACTAAAATTCTTTTTGGCCATCTGGAACCAAACTTTGCCTGTGGGTTAGGCATGATGAGAGGAACAACCATATTTATTTTGGGATCATTGTGCCAAAGATCAAGGTCACAGTGACCCTGCACTTCAATTTTTATCAGTGTTTGTTTCCGATCTGTAATTGAAGTTACGCTTGGCCAACTGAAGCCAAACTTGACATGTGGGTTAGTTATGATGAGATGAGGAGCCCTATTCATTTTGTGATCATTTTGTCAAAGGTCAAGGTCATGGTAACCTTAGAACTTCAATTTTTATCAGTGTTGGTTTCCACTCTGTACTTTAAGTTCTGCCTGGCCAACTGAAACCCAACATGGGAGGTGGGGTAGGAACGATGAAAGAAAGAACCTTATTTATTTTGAGGTCATTGTGCTAAAGATCAAGGTCACAGTGACTTTGTATTTAAATATTTACCAGAATTGGCTTCTCCAATTGAAATTTTGCTTGCTCGATCGATACTAAACTTGGCTTATGGGTTGAACATGATGAAAGGAAGAACCCTATTTATTATTAAGGTCATTATGCCAAAGGTCAAGGTCACAGTGACCTTGAACCTAAAATTTGATGGGTCCGGATCAAAACAAAATTTGGCATCTCGTCAAATACAGGCAATCTCATCTCTATCATTTGAGTAAATAATACCAACAGTGGATGTTTTAATTTAATGTAATATATTACCAAGGTTACTGTATCAGGGTGATTTTGTGGTGGATCGGCCATCCCTGGTTGCTATCTTTATTTTTAGCTCAACTTTGGCAAAGCCAAATTTGAGCTTTTGTCATGGCCCGTCTGGCCGTCTGTCCGTACGTCAACAATTGGATACGGCTCGGGCTAGAGGCTGTATTTATGAACCGATCTTTAAGAAACTTCTTGGGTACCTTTGTTATGACCGTGGGACGAGAACGAGTGTTTTTGGGTGCGGTCCGAAATTCAAGATGGCTGTCAGCTGCCATTTTGTACCGACGATGCAGAAATCTGTTTTTTGTACAGAACTTCCATATGAAAGCTCTGATTTGAATAATTTTTTGTATGAATGTTTAGTACCATGGGATACATCACATATAATACGGTTTTTTTTCTTGTGCTTAAATTATGCAAATTAGACTAACTTTGATGTTTTTTTGGTGTTACTTTCAGCACTGTAAGTGCAAGTGCAAATGCCAATACGGCTCGGGCTAGAGGCCGTATTTATGAACCGATCTTTACGAAACTTCTTGGGTACCTTTGGTATCACTGTGGGACGAGAACGAGTGTTTTTAGGTCCGGTCCAAAATTCAAGATGGCCGATGGCAGCCATTTTGTACAAAATTAGGTGCAATCAGATTTTTGCGCAGAACTTCTATATGAAAGCGCTGATTTGAATAATTTCTTGTGTGAATGTTTAGTACCATGGGATACATCACATATAATACAGGTTTTTTTCTCGTGCAGAAATTATGCAAATTAGATGAACTTTGATTTTTTCAGTGCGACTTTACACACAGTAAGTAGACATGTCAATACGGCTCAGACTAGAGTCTGTATTTATGAACTGATCTTCACGAAATGTCTTGGGTACCTTTGTTATCACCTTGGGACGAGAACGAGTGTTTCTGGGTGCAGTCTAAAGTTCAATATGGCTGCCAGTGGCCATTTTGTACCAAAATTAGGTCTAATCAGTTTTTAGCTCAACTCGATGCAGAAATCTGTTTTTTGTACAGAACTTCCATATGAAAGCTCTGATTTGAATAATTTTTTGTATGAATGTTTAGTACCATGGGATACATCACATATAATACAGGTTTTTTCTTGTGCGTAAATTATGCAAATTAGACTAACTTTGATGTTTTTTGGTGTTACTTTCAGCACTGTAAGTGCAAATGCCAATACGGCTCTGGCTAGAGGCCGTATTTATGAACCGATCTTTACGAAACTCCTTGGGTACCTTTGGTATCAACGTGGGACGAGAACGAGTGTTTTTGGGTCCGGTCCAAAATTCAAGATGGCCGATGGCAGCCATTTTATACAAAATTTGGTGCAATCAGATTTTTGCACAGAACTTCCATATGAAAGCGCTGATTTGAATAATTTTTTGTGTGAATGTTTAGTACCATGGGATACATCACATATAATACAGGTTTTTTTCTCGTGCAGAAATTATGCAAATTAGATGAACTTTGATTTTTTCAGTGCTACTTACACACAGTAAGTACACATGTCAATACGGCTCGGGCTAGAGTCTGTATTTATGAACTGATCTTCATGAAACGGATCGGGTACCTTTGTTATCACCTTGGGACGAGAACGAGTGTTTCTGGGTGCGGATCAAAATTCAAGATGGCTGCCAGTGGCCATTTTGTACCGAAATTAGGTCTAATCGCTTTTTTTGTACACAACTTCTATACGGCTCAGGCTAGAGGCCATATTTATGAACCGATCTTTACAAAACTTCTTGGGTACCTTTGTTATCACCGTGGGATGAGATCGAGTGTTTTTGGGTGTGGTCCGAAATTCAAGATGGCCACCAGCAGTCATTTTGTACCAAAATTAGTGCAATCAGTCTTTTGTACAGAACTTCTGTATGAAAGTTCTGATTTGAATAAATTTTTGTATGAATGTTTAGTAAAATGGAATACATCACATATAGTATGGGTTTTTTTCTCGTGCAGAAATTATGCAAATTTGATGAACTTTGATTTATTCAGTGCTACTTATACACTGTAAGTGTACATGTCAATACGGCTCGGGCTAGAGGCTGTATTTATGAACCGATCTTCACAAAACTTCTTGGGTACCTTTGTTATCACCTTGGGACGAGAACGAGTGTTTCTGGGTGCAGTCCAAAATTCAAGATGGCTGCCAGTGGCCATTTTGTCCCGAAATTAGGTCCAATCAGTTTTTTGTCACAACTTCTATACAGCTCATATTTGTGAACTGATCTTCACGAAACTTCTTGGGTACCTTTGTTTTCACATTGGGACAGGAATGAGTGTGTTTTGGGGTTCCTTTGTTATCACTGTGCTATGAGAACAAATATTTTGGGGTTTAGTCAGACCCACTCTGGGACTAAGATTTCTTTTCTAGTTTAGCATCTGACTGTCACCCACCTTTACAATACTTTACCTATACATTTGTTACAGGCAACGGTCAGTATTTATGTACAGACCGTTACAATACTTTATATGTACCTTTGTTATCAGGTCATTACCTAGATGTTTGTCATTGCTGTGTCACATACTATACATGTACATGTCTTTGTCTTGACAAGTTGAGCTATAGTGTCATTGACACTTTCATTTTGTTTTGTCAACTGATAGTGCAACTTCACTGTTAAGGACCCAGACAATTGCCTTGAATTCACACCTGACCACAGCCTGTACACATCCTGTAGCTAAGTAGTGATCCCTAGTCAAGTCTTGGCTGCCTTTTGAGGCATCCAAGACTTGACTAGAAATCACTGTCTATGTCATTTGTCTATTATTATCAGGATTTCCTCATGATGGCTTGTTGAGGGCACCTGTTCTGAGGTTGTTCAAGTCGGAAATAGGCCTTTAACTGGTAAAGTGCTAAATTATTTTTGGCCATCAAAATTTGTTCACATGTGTTTGCCTTGTTACAAGTTATAGGAGAGTGCCCACAGGCACTCTCCTATAAATTGTAACAAAGCAAATCATAACAGACTAAATAATATCACCTCAAAGATAATACTAAGCACAGCACTTGAATTTGAGGCCTTTAAGTTGCAGTACCTATGCTTGAGAATAAAGCCCAAATATGGGCTTCCAGCACTCTACCAGTTAAGGGTTAAAGGTTTCATATTCTGTAGATGTGGTTCATATTATCTTTGAAGGGAATTTATTTCAACTGTATGCATTTGTCTTGTTACAACTTACAGAAGAGTGCATATATATGGGCACTTTCCCATAAAATGTAATAAGGCAATTAAATGTCACCCAATTTTGGCAACCAAGAAAAAATTTGTACTTTACCAGCTAATAAACAGACACTGTTTTTAATCATGCTTTGATGGAAACACATGCAAATAAAGACACATCAATTAAAAGAGGTCAAATTTTAAAGTTTGTGATTTAATACTAATTTTGGAAGATGCTGCAAGCCTATAACAATGAAAGTGTTCAATCAATAAGGAGATTTAATTTCAATGAGGGATTCCCCGAGAATCCAAACCATTTTTAGCTCAACTTTGACGTAAGTCAAATTTGAGGTTTTGCCATGGCCAGTCATCCGTCTGTCTGTCCGTCCATCCGTCTGTCCGTCAACAATTCAATACGGCTCGGGCTAGAGGCTGTATTTATGAACCGATCTTTACGAAACTTCTTGAGTACCTTTGTTATCACCGTGGGACGAGAACGAGTGTTTTTGGGTGCGGTCCGAAATTCAAGATGGCCACCACCAGCCATTTTGTACTTTAGTTAGTGCAATCAGTTTTTTGTACAGAACTTCTGTATGAAAGTTCTGATTTGAATAGATTTTTATATGGATGTTTAGTAACATGGAATACATCACATATAATACAGGTTTTTTTCTCGTGCAGAAATTATGCAAATTAGATGAACTTTGATTTATTCAGTACTACTTATACACAGTAAGTGCACATGTCAATACGGCTCAGGTTAGAGTCTGTATTTATGAACCGATCTTCACGAAAGTTTTTGGGTACCTTTGTTATCACTTTGGGACGAGAACGAGTGTTTCTGGGTGCGGTCCAAAATTCAAGATGGCTGCTAGTGGCCATTTTGTACCCAAATTAGGTCCAATCAGTTTTTTGTACACAACTTCTATACGGCTCAGGCTAGAGGCTTTATTTATGAACCGATCTTTACAAAACTTCTTGGGTACCTTTGTTATCACCGTGGGACAAGAACAAGTGTTTTTGGGTGCAGTCCAAAATTCAAGATGGCCGCCAGCAGCCATTTTGTACCAAAATTAGTGCAATCAGTTTTTTGTACAGAACCTCTGTATGAAAGCTCTGATTTGAATAAATTTTTGTCTGAATGTTTAGTAACATGGAATACGTCACATATAATACAGATTTTTTTCTCATGCATAAATTATGCAAATTAGATTAACTTTGATTTATTCAGTACTAGTCATACACTGTAAGTGCACATGTCAATATGGCTAGGGCTGGAGGCTGTATTTATGAACCGATCTTCATGAAACTTCTTGGGTACCTTTGTTATCATCTTGGGACGAGAACGAGTGTTTTTGGGTGCTGTCCGAAATTCAAGATGGCTGCCAGCGGCCATTTTGTACCAAAATTAGTGCAGTCAGTGTTTTGTACAGAACTTCTGCATGAATGTTCTGATTTGAATAAATTTCTGTATGAATGTTTAGTAACATGGAATACATCACATATAACACAGGTTTTTTTCTCGTGCAGAAATTTTGCAAATTATATAAACTGTCTGACACGAGGTGACCCTGGCTGTCGAGAATGTTGTTAAACCTCAATAAATAAATAAATAAATGTCTAATTTTCAGTGCCTTTATTAACTGAAATCTTTCTAGCTTAATCACAAGTTTACTCAAATCTGACCTTGACTTTGAATTTTGATGGGGCTGATCAGCCATACCCCCATCCCCAAATTTTGTCTTTATGGGTCTTTTTTGGCCCTTCATTTTTAGCTCAACTTAAGAAAGTCAAGCTGAGCTATTACCGTCACTTCTCGTCTGTCGGCATACGTCCTACCTTCCACAATTTCATTTGGCACACCGCACAGGTCGCATTTATGATAAGATCACTTTGAAACTTGGTATGACTGTTTGGGGGTGACCTCTAAATGGGAGCCATTGATTTTCTTCAACTTCTGTCCAAAAATGTTGCTGCTGGCAACGACCATTGAACTTAGATTAGTCAGACCTCAATATTTCCCTTTGCCACACCCTAAAGTTGCTGTTTACAATGTCCTCTGAACTTACTGCATTTGTGTATCAACATTTGCATTTAAAAATGCATGGATTGCTCTGATGTGCACACACAATGCTGTTATGTTGAAGTTTCACCAAATAACATTGGAACTAATGATCTTCAATTTTGCCATTTCACTTAATAACTTACAAAGTTCAAGTTTATCAAGTTGAGCTACAGTATCATTGACACTTTCATTGACCAACTTTCCACAACAATGACTCCGAACCTCACTGCAAACCACAAATGAAATGGCAATGTCTAATGTCGTGCAGGAGATTTCCTCTTTTTTGTACCCGGTAAATAAATAGACCGAACCGCACAAGCGTTTGAATGGTTTAATGTTTTTGAAAACAGGGGTTTTAGGGTAATACTAAGTAAGAATTAACCCATCCTTCTGAGCCGTAAAGGAAAAAAAATATGACAAAAATCCAAATTAATCTTCACAAGCAGGAGACCAGTATTACCTTCGTGTGCTGATTGAACTTTCATTCATAGTTTCAACTTGCAAATTGTAATGCATCACCACTTCGATCAGTGAAACGCTGTTCATCTGAAATACAGTTTACCATCTTTTTATGCCTCAGTGTTACAGCATGAATTGTGAATGGTTGATGTGATCCCAACAAAAAAGTTACCATACTTTCTTAACAAACAATAGTGTAAATTCGGAAAATACTTCACTGAGAAATTATAAAAAAAAACTCACATTTTTATCTGACTTCCAAGTTCCATGTGGCTGTTGTTGCTTGACAGATTGACAGGTTAAGATTTTATTTTTAGTCCAGATTACACTTACTTTACAGTAGTCTTTGTCAATTCATCCCACGTAAATGAATTTTATATCCTCATTGTCCAAGAGAAATGATTGTATTGTTCACAATGCCTGCTCAAAATTTATTGAAGTTCATGTTATAGCCTTTAACAGGGGTACAGAATCCATACGAATTCCAGTGAATATATCGACAGGCAATTTGTTTTGTATTTCGATTTTGGTGACCCAGAAACTTGCTCGCACAACGTCATTCATTCGAAATGACGTCACTCATCTATGCTTTTATATTCTGTCTACATTGTTCTTTAGTTTGAACTGCATGTCAGTCATTGCCATTTCATCCTTTAACCCATCGGGTTATTTAATCCATAGTCTGTATTGTTTACGTTAAGAAAATAAATTAGAAAGTTTCTTTTGATTGTCAGTCAGTGTTTGAGACATGAGTTTCTAGGGAAACAATAGAAACTCAGATACTATATAGACCGCTAACATCCACTTTACAACATCAAAATAAATGACCCATT
Organism: Pictodentalium vernedei; assembly: GCA_031216915.1. Classification (NCBI taxonomy): domain Eukaryota; kingdom Metazoa; phylum Mollusca; class Scaphopoda; order Dentaliida; family Dentaliidae; genus Pictodentalium; species Pictodentalium vernedei. The sequence goes on from CM062295.1 coordinate 609,879,522, forward strand.
GCAGCAAAATGGTCCCATTTATCCCCAGAAATATGACTGGTTCCATTCTTACATTAAAAAAGTGCAAAAATCGGTATCCCACATGTGTGCGATAAAAGTTTATTTTTATCACACATCCTAGAATGTCGTGAACAAACCTTTATTTTAAATGGGTGTGTAATAACCAGAGTTTTCTAATGAAAAAAAGAGTGAAGTGATTTTTACCAGTAAGACTAAAAAAAGGAATTGGGATTTTTTCGTTTCTCGAGCTGAAAGGTTGAACAGTTAAACATGATTTTCCACAAAAATCTAGAGATGGGCGTTTTTCAAATTTCATTTTGGTTCCTGTTTCAGTTTCATTGAAAGATTTTTTTGTTTCGGTTTTCATTGCACAAACAAAACAATACATTGCATTTGCATACAGGAAGATGTATTTGGTGCCTGTCAGTATCACAGGGACTCCCTTTCCAGGGTAATGCACCTGTGTTAAAAAAGAAGGTTAACATTAGGTTGTTTCTCTCTTTATTCTAAGAAGTGAAGACATGTTTACAGTTTTTCAACATTGAAGTTGAAAACCGCGACAATGGATTTTCTGTAATTGTTTTGGTTTCGGCTTTGATAACAAAACCAAAACCGAACCAAATTTTCGGTTAACCGCCCAACTCTACAAAAATGCACTTAGTTAAGACCAAAGAAATCAGTCAACAACACTGAAATCATTTATGAGTGATTTTAATAAAAATATGAATATTATATTGGCCCTTCAGTGTGACAAGGTGAACCAAATTTTCTTTTAACTGCCCAACTCTACAAAAATCTGCCGAGTTGAGACCAAAGTAATCAGTCAACAACACTGAAATCATTTATGAGTGATTTTAATAAAAATATGAATATTATATTGGCCCTTGAGTGTAACAAGGTGTCATCTGCAATGCTAAAGCATTGCAGATGACACCTTGATCCACCCAAGCGACAGTATGAAGAAATGAAAATAAGCCCCATGTGATCCCTGTCAATGTAATTATGAGGCTTGTTTTTCAGGTCAGGTGCTTTGTATAAAACGCAAAACTTGGTGGAATGGTCTCAAAATATGTTGACAGTCCTTGAATTAACTGCATACTTGAGGCAATGAACTCGGGTTAAATTAAGTGCTAAAATGTCACTGTCTAATTCCAGTCACTTACTCAATTTCTGTTTTTCAGCAACAGAAAGGTGGTCCAAAGAAATTAACTCTTCCCTCAAAATCAACAGATGCTGACCTTGGAAAAATGTTAAGCTCTGGTTCGTTTGGCAATTTAGAGTGCCTCAGTCTTGCCTTCACTCAGGTGACAAGCGCCTGTGCTCAAGATTTAATCAAGCTCCCATCGCTTCGCTACTTAAACCTCTGGTCCACACAGGTGAGTATATTTTATAATGTGTATTTCATTTTTTTTCATATTGGATAATTGATTGTCCCTTCAACCCTATACACAATACACATGATATCAACTTTTTAGTCGAGTTGTGACGAAGTCAAACTCGACTTATAGTTTGGTGAATGGCGGGCGGGCGGGCGGGCGTAAACAATTGGTTTCCGGATGATAACTTGATAGTGGTTCAACTCACATTCATTAAACTTCATACGTAGGTTGGTCTTGGGGGGAGGAAGAACCCTATTGATTTTGGACATGCTACGTCGAAGGTCAAGGTCACAGTGACCTTGAACATAGTAAATCTTAAACAATTGGTTTCCGGATGATAACTTGATAATGATTCAACTCACATTCATGAAACTTCATAGGTAGATTGGCCTTGGTGAGGGGAAGAACCCTATTGATTTTGGACTCGCTACGTCAAAGGTCAAGGTCAACATGACCTTGAACATAGTAAATCGCAACAATTCCTTTCCGGATGATAACTTGATAGTAATTCAACCTACATTCATGAAACTTCATAGGTGGGTTGGCCTTGGTGCGAGGAAGAACTCTATTGATCTTGGACTCACCAGATCAAAGATCAAGGTCACAGTGACCTTTAACATAGTATATCGCAACAATTGGTTTCCGGATGATAACTTGATAGTGGTTCAACCTAGAGTCATGAAACTTCATAGGTGTGTTGGCCTTGGTGCGAGGAAGAACCCTATTGATTTTGGACTCACCAAAGGTCAAGGTCACAGTGACCTTGAACATAGTATATCGCAACAATTGGTTTCCGGATGATAACTTGATAGTGGTTCAACCTAGAGTCATGAAACTTTACAGGCGTGTTGGCCTTGGTGCGAGGAAGAACCCTATTGATGTTGGACTCACCAGGTCAAAGGTCAAGGTCACAGTGACCTTGAACATAGTATATCGCAACAATTGGTTTCTGGATGAGAACTTGATAGTGGTTCAACCTAGAGTCATGAAACTTCATAGGTATGTTGGCCTTGGTGCGAGGAACTGTTGTCACAACTCGACATTGGATCGGTGATCCTGAGCGGGATTTTTTATTTTAATTTTTTTTGGCTGCTCTTGTCAAAGTCAATTGACGCTGAGCTAATCTCATCGCTCTCCGTCCATCGTCCGTCAACACCATGTTTTGGTATTCTCCTCCAAAGCCACTGGGCCAATTCAAGTGAAAGTTTGTGTGAGTGATGGTCCCAAAGGGGCATTTCATTTTTGTTCAACTCAACATGCCCAGCCCCATAGGAAGGGAGTCGGGGAAAATGCTCCAAAATATTTTTAAAATCTTCTTCTCAAGAACCAGTGTGTACAATGACTTGATATTTGCTATGGAGCTTCCAAATGAGGTGTAGAATCAAGTTTGTTCAAACGAAGTTCGTGAAGTAATATTTGGCTTTGTAATAGGAGGGGTAAGATTTTTGGCCCCGCCCAAAATTTCTATTTTCTGAACTGATGGTCCGGTATGAACCAAATTTGACTTGTGGTAGTATTGGGTCATAAGTACTTGACCCATGCAAAAAAAAAAATTCCTGCATCCCCATGGGAACCCTGGGAGCTAAAAATAGAAATATTTTCAAACGCCCATATTTCCCAAACCCCCTGGAACAGAGAGCTTTTATTTGGTATGAAGTATCCTTATGACCAGTAGAATTGAATGGTGAAAAAAAATTGCCATCGGTTATGTTAGGGTTTTCTGTAATGGGCATCGAAAAAATTCTGAGTCAGCATATTTGCAAAAATTTTAAAAAATCTTTTCTCCAGAAACAATCATCAGAATCTTTTGATATTTGGTATACAGCATTCATAGGGGGGTCAGATAAGAGTTTGTTGAAATAAAGCTCATTGGTTCATATTTGGGCTCTCTACAGGAGCCTGAAGTTTTAACACAGGGTAATATGGGGAATATTCTTTAAAAATCTTCTTCTTCAGAACCACCAGTCAGAATCTTTTAATATTTGGTATACATCATTGTTATGAGTGTCAAATTCTAGATTGTTCAAACCAACTCCCTAGGTTAATATTTGGGCTTCCTACGGAAGCCCAAATTTTATCTTTGTTCAATATGGAGGGTAATTTAAAAAAATCTTCTTCTTCAGATCCACCAGTCAGAATGCTTTGATATTTGGTATACAACATCTCTATGGGGCTCAGATTCCAGGTTGTTCAATTCGAGTGCCTAGGTTAATATTTGGGCTCCATATAGGAATATGAAATTTAACTTAGTACAATATGAGGGAATTTCTTCAAAAATCTTCTTCTTCAGATTCACTTGTCAGAATGCTTTCACATTTGGTATACAACATCTCTAGGGGGGTCAGATTCAAGTTTGTTCAAATCGGATCCATAGGTTAATATTTGGGCTCGCTATAGTAGCCCAAATTTGAACTTAGTGCAATTCGAAGAAATTTCTTTACAATTTCTCTTCTTCAGATCCAACAGTCAGAATATTTTCATATTCGGTACACAACATCTCTAGGGAAGTCAGATTTAACTGTGTTCAAATCAAGAGCCTGGGTTAATATTTGGGCTCTCTATGGGAGCTGGAATTGGCCATTTTGCTGAAGAATTAAAAATTTTGTATTCAGTACCCTCTAGAGGTACTAAGATTAATCCACATAGGTTGTATCAAGGGGCTTCATAGGGGAGCTCTATATTTTACCTTATGATCAACTGAAGAAAAGGCATGATGCCCAGATTATTTTTGTCACTCCTGAGGGACTCAAGGATTGACAGTGTAGCCTATGGAGATGGCGTGCTTAATGTAGACTCATTCTTGGACTCTGTTTAAATTGTGTTCTGTACAAGATGAGCGCTTCAGGCCCCGTGGGGCCTCTTGTTTCTTCAAATGGTCAACAAAACCATATCACGTGTCCCCTCATTGCAACGAGCTTGATTGAGGTTGATGGGTATTTTGTTGACACAACAAATTCACGTGGATAAAATTATCATCCCAAATCTTCTCCTTCACCGACATCAGTATGAAAGCATAGAGTGGTGACGCTAGCAATGAATCAATCACAAGGGAAAGAGAAGGAGGCAGAGAAATAGAGAGCTTGGAGGAAGAGGCAGTGAAAAAAAAATGGGAGAGAACAGTGGTAATATTTTGACCTGGTTGAGTAAGCTATGCTAAGATGGCTGCATCTGGCAAGACCCCATGTGAGAGGATCTCTTGAGCAGGTGATTAACTTTAGAAGCAGATGGATCCCTAGCTTGTTGTTAACTGATTCTGCAAATTGGTTGATCGAATACTGAATGGATGCTAAAGTAGCAGCAGTAATAGCAGTGACGGACCATCCAGAGGTGGAATGCAGTGCTGGAAATGAACAAAATTGATGGGTGCAGTTTTAAGCTCCCGCGAAATCAGAGACGAGAGTAAATTGCACCGGGAAAATGGGAACACTGTCACCAAACACCAGAAACCTTAACCCTTGGAGTGGCAGCTTTTCCAGTCAGGAACATGATACGTCATAATGTCATTAAATAGGATGGCTGTTCAGTAAACGTGTGGGGTAGACCAATCACTAATTTCAACGTGCAGCCCTGAGGCTGCACATTGAAAATATTGATTGGTCTGCCCCAAATAATGAATATGGACTCTTCTAATTACTACCATTGAATTGGCAGGGCAGATACCACTAGTGTTCAAAGGGCTTAATGTATAAGGAGTTGCTGAATTATGACAGTAACACACACATTTATATGCCCACACAATATATTAGTGCTCCACAGTGCATTTTTTAGCTCCCGTAAAATAGAAATCACGGGTGCTGACGGGAGCAGTTGCACTCGCACCCGTCTCGTTTCCAGGACTGGTGGAATGTTGTGGAGCAGATGAAGCTGACTTAGATGCTGCAGAGGATGGGACATCCTGAAGATCCTGTGAAAGTTTGAACTCCGCTGAAGCAATGTACTGTGATCTCTATTCCTGCTACTAGTGGGAAGATGAGAGCGTTCAGTACTCATGGCCGACAGTGTCCTGTTAAAGTGTCTGACTTATCCATGTCTTAGATGGAACCAAAGAAAATGGCTCTTTGACCCAGTGGAGGTGTCTGTGGATAGAGCAGGAATTGGAAATTCCAGGAAACACAAGCTGGTGAAGCACTGGAACCTAGGACTGATGCTTGGGTGTCATAACATGAGCGGGCACAGCTCGTGGCTCAACAATGAAAATTTGTTGTATTCCCCCCCACCTCCTCCCCCATCTGGAAAGAACTGAGGCCTGATGTAAACTTTGTCGTTTGGTGGCAGATATAGCAAGTCTGTATTTCACTTTTTAAGAGCAGTCTTAAATGAGAGGAAGTAGTGTGGCTGCAAGAAAGAAGAAGATGGTTTGGTTCTTATTTTTTGTTTTTTTCCCCAATACAGGGTAAACAAAACCAATGACAAGGTGAGCATGGACACCCAGGCAAGTGTGAATAAAACATCGAAAACAGGCAACACATAGTGTAAAGACAACCGTTTGGGGTTTTGTTTTGGGTTTTTAGCTCACCTGACTGAAAGTCGGGGAGCTTAAGTGATCACTTTTTGTTCATCGTCCGCCCGTCCGACATGAACTTGACATTATCGACTTCTCATAAACCGCAGGGCCAAATAGAAACCAAATTTGGTGTGCATGTTCCTTATTAACTGTCAATTCAGGTTCGTTCAAATAAAGTTGCCACGCCCTCAGGGGGCACCACAACGGACATTACTCTGATAGTACCCATAAATTGTTTTCCAAAATTAAAAAAATCTTCTCCAGAACCATCAATTAAAATCTTTTGATATCAGATTCAAGTTTGTTCAAATCGAGTCCCTGTGTTAATAATTAGGCTTCCTGTAGGGAACTTAGTAAAATATGAAGAAATTTCTTTAACAAGAGGCCCCAAGGGGTCTTAATCGCTCACCTGCCAAAGTGGTTCAAAGAAGTATTTGGGGTCACATTCAGTTAGACATAGTTCATCAACACTACAAAAGAATGAAATCATGAAAGGCAGATTTTCTGGAAAAACACCAAACAATGGATTTGAACAAACCTGAACCTAACATACTCTTCCCTGCCACCCCCACTCCGCCCTTGCCCATAGAGATCCCAAATATTAAGCCAGGGACTCAAATTGAACAAACTTGAATCTGATTCTCCTTGAGATGTTATATACCAAATGTGAAAGAATTCTGACTGGTGGATCTGAAGAAGATTTTTAAAGAAATGTCCTCACTTTGCACCAAGTTAAACTTTGGGTTCAAATAGGGAGCCAATGTATTAACCCAGGGACCTGATTTGAACAAACTTGAATCTGACCAACCTAGAGAGGTTGTATACCAAATATGAACGGATTCTAATTGGTGGATCTGAAGAAGAAAATTTTGAAAGAAATTCCCTCATATTGCACTAAGTTGAAATTCAGGCTCCCATAGGTAGCCCATATTAATAACCCAGGGGCTCGATTTGAACAAATTGGAATCTGACCCTCATAGAGATGATGTATACCAACTATAAAAGAATTCTGACTGGTGGACCTGAAGAAGAAGATTTTAAAAGAAATTTTCTCATATTGCACTAAATTAAAAAAAATTTGGGCTCCTATATGGAGCCCAAATCTCAACCCAGGGTTCCGATTTCAACGAACTTGAATCTGACCCCTCTAGAGATGTTGTATACCAAATATGAAAGGTTTCTGACTGGTGGATCTGAACAAGAAGGTTTTTAAAGAAGTTTCCTCATATTGCTCTAAGTTAAAATTTGGGCTCCCATCGAGAGCTCAAATATCAATCCAGGGACTAGGTTTGAACAAACTTGAATCTGACCCTTCTAGAGATGTTGTACCCTTCTAGAGATGTTGTATACCAAATATGAAAGCATTCTGACTACAGGGTCTAAAGATGGAGATTTGTTTTAAAATTCCTCATATTACACTAAGTTGATATTTGGACTCCCACAGGGAGCCCAAATATTTACCCAGGGACTCTATTTGAACAAACTAGAATCTGATCCCTCCAGAGATGTTGTATACCAAATATGACAAGATTCTGACTGGTGGATCTGAAGAAGAAGGCTTTTAAAGAACATTCCTCATACTGCACTGAGTTAAACTTTGGGCTCGATAGGGACCCGATTTGCACAAACTTGAATCTGACCCCCCCCCCCCCCCCTAGAGATGTTGTATACCAAATATGAAAGGATTCCGATTGGTGGACCTGAAGAAGAAGATATTCAAAGAAATTTGCTCATATTGCACTAAGTTAAAATTTGGGTTCCAAAAGAGAGCCCAAATATTAACTCAGGGACCCAATTTGAACAAACTAGAATCTGATCCCCCAGAGATGTTGTATACCAAATATCAAAAGATTTCACCTGGTGGATCTGAAGAAAAAGATTTTTAAAGAATATTCCACATATTGCACTAAGTTGAAATTTGGGCTCCAATAGAGAGCCCAAATCTTAACCCAGGGACTTGATTTGAACAAATTTGAATCTGGCCTCCCCAGAGAAGTTGTATACGAAATATGAAACGATTCTGACTAGTGGTTCTGAAGGTGAAGATTTTTTGGAATTTTGGTAACAAATTTTTGAGTGCTTTCAAGAGTTATGCCTCTTGTGGTGCCCCCGTGGGCGTGACAACTTTATTTAAACAAAATTGAATTGACATATGATAGGGAACATGCACACCAGATTTGGTTCAGTTTGGTGAAGTAGTTTGTCAGAAGAAGTTGACAACGTAAAGTTTACACCAGATGGATGAAAACGGACAGACGGTGGACAGAAAGTGATTAGTAAAGCTCCCCTTGAGCTTTGCTCAGGTAAACTAAAGGACCCAATGATTACAAAGCAAGTGGAAGTGGGCATTGAGCATAGCACCCCCGCCCACCCTCGTAGACTGAAGTAGGGATACCGATTGCCTAACTGGGACAGAGTGACGCCATCACTAATGAATACACAACCCAAGTCTTCATTGAAACTCCAATTTTTCCAAACATAAAAAAATCCAGACAGATACAAAGGTTTTCAAGATGAGCGTAAATTCCCAGGGGTTGGAGTTATAGATGTCGTTGTTCCTCCATAACTTCAAACACATGACAATGAGCCTGACTGTCTAATGAGTGAAGGTGAAGAATCACTTGTGCTCGTGAAAAATAAAACTTTCAGATCCACGCCCCTGAGATAATTCCTGATATTCACTAAAACAGTGTAGGTTTTCTTTTTATTATATGCTACATGACATTTTACTGTGCAATATTCAGCCCAATTCGACTGCAAACAGTTTCAAGTCGATAACAAAAAGCTGCTGATTGTTCCTTCAAGGCGATGTCAAGCACCAGAGTGTAACATCATTTAGTTAGCTACTGAAAAAATTCATCGTGTGGACCGGAAAATATTTTCACTCGCTCAAGCACTTGTGAAAAATAAAACTTTTAGGTCCACACTCATGAGATAATTCCAGACACTGACTAAAATAGAGCAGATTTTCTTTTTTTTATATGCTAGGAGGCATTTTATTGCACAATATTCAACCCAATATGACCCCAAAAGCATACGTTTCAAAACAATAATAAAGATCAGCTGATCTTTCCTTCAAGGTGAGATGATGCAGAGTAGCATGATGTCATTTAGGAAGCTACTGAGGGATATTCCTCAATATCCATCTAGTCGATGGATATCAAGAAATATTTTTTAAATAATTTGCAATAATTCACAGGCTAGCATATAATAAATTTATTTATTGCCATAAATGTTGATTTATCATTTTCCAATGAAATTGTTATTTAATATACTCTTTATTCATCATACTAGTACTAAAGTTTTGACATACAGCAAATGGTGTGACAGATTCAATCAACTGAGACAGTAATTTCAGTTTATTGATTAGGAAAAATACTTTTTTATATTTTTATGTTCCATATTTTTAGTTTTTATGTTTCACATAATATTTTGTTCATGCCATACTGCTACATGCTTGAATTAACCCAATGCAGATGATATTACAATTGAAATTAAATATTATAAGTTCTCTGAGATATCACCGGGAAGGGGTGTTATGGATTGCACTTCATATATCCATCTGTCTGTCTGTCTACCTGTCTGTTCTTCTATCCATCCATCCATCCATCCATCCATCCATCCATCCATCCATCCATCCATCTTCTGTCTGGCCAGCTGGCCTGCTAGCCACATAACAGAAATTTTTTGGACATCTAAAGAAGATACATGTCATCATAGTCACATTAAAGTTTGTGAAAAAGACCTCCAAATTTTTAGACATCCATCCATTGGCAACCACATAATTTATAGCCACATAAAAGTTAAAAAGCCTCATAAAATTATATATGGACAGCCACATAAAAGTTGGGAAGCCACTTAAAAATATAAGGCACATAAAATATATATTGACATTCGACACACAAATAGCCATTTGCTAGAAAAAGAGCCACATAATTGACAGCCTCATAATATTTGAGAAGTCACTTAAAACATAAGCCACATAACTAATGGCTAGAAAATGCAGCCACATAATTTGAGAAGCTTCTTAAAAATATAAGCCACATAACTATTGACAGCCACATAATTTACAGCCACATATGCACCCTTCTGAGAGTATGTCCATCTGTCTAACCCTCCCTTCCTCCCTCTCTAATCCCTCCCTCCCTTCCTCCCACCTGTTACCACCTGTATCTCCGAGATGGTTGAATGTTGGCATTTCAGATTTTCAACATTGATCAGACATTATAGAAAGATGATGCACATCAATTTTTTCCTAAAGAAAAATTCAAGATGACCGATTGGCGGCCATTTTTTTTTTAACTTTTCTGCTTAAATCTTTAAAACGACTTTTCCAATTTCAGTAATTTTTGGTATGGTGGTGTAGCAGCATAAGATAAATAACATGTTATACAGGGTTTTTTTCTTGTGCATAAATTATTTAAATTAGACAAACTTAAGCTTTTTTTTCAGCCATTTTCGTATATATTATGTTGTGTGTCCTGTTACCATCTGTATCTTACAGACACTTTGACACTTTTATTTCAAATTTTCGGCAATGATCAGACATTATGTAAAATTGATGCATGCAATTTTTTTTTTAAAATTCAAGATGGTTGACTGGCAGCCATTTGTGTGTAATTAGTTTTCTGCCTAGAACTTCTTAACAACATTCTTGATTTTTGTATATATCATGTTGGTGTGTCTCAAAGATATTTTGGTGCTGTGCGTTCAATCTTCCTACATTCATCAGACATAAGTCCACAATTTGGTGACACCCCCAACTGTGACTGATCGCTGGCAATCGGCGTTACACTTGGGGTTTTTTAGCTCACCTGAACGAAGCTCAAGGGGAGCTTTACTAATCACTTTCTGTCCAGCGTCTGTCGTCGTCCGTCCGGCGTTAACTTTACATTATCGACTTCTCCTCCTAAACCACTAGCCCAATTTTATTCAAATGTTGGCTAAATGTTTATTACCTAATGCCAATTCAGATTTGTTCAAATGAAGTTGCCCCTCCTCCTGGGTGGTCCCACGCCCCCAAGGGGCACCAAAATCTTTGTAAATCTTCTTCTCATGAACCAGCAGTAGCAGAGACTTCATATATGGTGTGCAGCTTCCTTTTGAGGTGTAGACTCAGATTTGTTCAAGAGAAGTTTGTGGGGCTATACTTGGCGTCGTTATGGGAGGGGCAATTTGCCCCGCCCAAAATTTCTATTTTCCAAACCGAGAGGCTGATTTGAACCAAATTTTATGTGAGGGCTTATTGGGTCATGAGTACTTGATTTATGCAAAAAAAAAATTTCCCGCAGCCCCGTGGGAACCGCAGGAGCTAAAAATAGAAAAAATTTAAAACGCCCATATCTCCAAAGCTGCTCGGCATTGAGAATTTTTATTTGGTGTGCAGCTTCCTTAGGACCAACAGAAAGGATTGGTAAAAAAAAATTGCCATCGGTTTTATCATAGGGTACAGTTTCGGGACTTTGAAAAAGTGCTGAGTCAGCACTTTTTAACACTGTAGGCAATGGGAAAAACATTAAAAAATCTTCTTCTCCAGATCCAGCAGGCAGAATCTTTTGATATTTGGTATGCAACATTGTAGGGTGGATCTGATTCAAGTTTGTTCAAATCGGCCCCCTGGGTTCATATTTGGGCTCAGTATAGGAGCCCGATTTCGAACTTAGTGCATTTCTGGCAAATTTCTTAAAAAATCTTCTTCTCCAGATCCAGCAGGCAGAATCTTTTGATATTTGGTATGCAACATTGTGGGGTGGATCTGATTCAAGTTTGTTCAAATCGGCCCCCTGGGTTTATATTTGGGCTCAGTATAGGAGCCCAAATTTGAACTTACTTCATTTCAGGCAAATTTCTTTGAAAATCTTCTTCTCCAGATCCAGCAGGCAGAATCTTTTGATATTTGGCATGCAACATTGTAGGGTGGATCTGATTCAAGTTTGTTCAAATCGGCTCCCTAGATTCATATTTGGGCTCACTATAGGAGCTCGAATTCGAACTTAGTGCATTTCAGGCAAATTTCTTCAAAAATCTTCTTCTCCAGATCCAGCAGGCAGAATCTTTTGATATTTGGTATGGAACGTTGCGGGGTAGATCTGATTCAAGTTTGTTCAAATCGGCCCCCTGGATTCATATTTGGGCTTACTATAGAAGCCCGAATTCGAACTTAGTGCATTTCAGGCAAATTTCTTCAAAAATCTTCTTCTCCAGATCCAGCTGGCAGAATCTTTTGATATTTGGTATGCAACATTGTAGGGTGGATCTGATTCAAGTTTGTTCAAATCGGCCCCCTGGGTTCATATTTGGGCTCAGTATAGGAGCCCGATTTCGAACTTAGTGCATTTCAGGCAAATTTCTTAAAAAATCTTCTTCTCCAGATCCAGCAGGCAGAATCTTTTGATATTTGGTATGCAACATTGCGGGGTGGATCTGATTCAAGTTTGTTCAAATCGGCCCGCTGGGTTTATATTTGGGCTCAGTATAGGAGCCCAAATTTGAACTTACTGCATTTCAGGCAAATTTCTTTGAAAATCTTCTTCTCCAGATCCAGCAGGCAGAATCTTTTGATATTTGGCATGCAACATTGTAGGGTGGATCTGATTCAAGTTTGTTCAAATCGGCTCCCTAGATTCATATTTGGGCTCACTATAGGAGCTCGAATTCGAACTTAGTGCATTTCAGGCAAATTTCTTCAAAAATCTTCTTCTCCAGATCCAGCAGGCAGAATCTTTTGATATTTGGTATGCAACGTTGCGGGGTAGATCTGATTCAAGTTTGTTCAAATCGGCCCCCTGGATTCATATTTGGGCTCACTATAGAAGCTCAAATTCGAACTTAGTGCATTTCAGGCAAATTTATTAAAAAATCTTCTTCTCCAGATCCAGCTGGCAGAATCTTTTGATATTTGTTATGCAACGTTGCGGGGTAGATCTGATTCAAGTTTGTTCAAATCGGTTCCCTGGATTCATATTTGGGCTTACTATAGAAGCCCGAATTCGAACATATTGCATTTCAGGCAAATTTCTTAAAAAATCTTCTTCTCCAGATCCAGCAGGCAGAATCTTGTGATATTTGGTATGCAACATTGTGGGGTGGATCTGATTCAAGTTTGTTCAAATCGGATCCCTGGGTTAATATTTGGGCTCAGTATAGGAGCCCGATTTCGAACTTAGTGCATTTCAGGCAAATTTCTTAAAAAATCTTCTTCTCCAGATCCAGCAGGCAGAATCTTTTGATATTTGGTATGCAACATTGTGGGGTGGATCTGATTCAAGTTTGTTCAAATCGGCCCCCTGGGTTCATATTTGGGCTCAGTATAGGAGCCCGATTTCGAACTTAGTGCATTTAGGCAAATTTCTTAAAAAATCTTCTTCTCCAGATCCAGCAGGCAGAATCTTTTGATATTTGGTATGCAACATTGTGGGGTGGATCTGATTCAAGTTTTTTCAAATCGGCTTCCTAGATTCATATTTGGGCTCACTGTAGAAGCTCGAATTTGAACTTAGTGCATTTCATGCAAATTTCTTAAAAAATCTTCTCCAGATCCAGCAGGCAGAATCTTTTCATATTTGGTAAGCAACATTGTGGAGTGGATCTGATTCAAGTTTGTTCAAATCGGCCCCATTGGGTTTATATTTGGGCTCAGTATAGGAGCCCAAATTTGAACTTAGTGCATTTCAAGCAAATTTATTAAAAAATCTTCTTCTCCAGATCCAGCTGGCAGAATCTTTTGATATTTGGTATGCAACATTGTGGGATGGATCTGATTCAAGTTTGTTCAAATCGGCTTCCTAGATTCATATTTGGGCTCACTATAGAAGCTCGAATTCGAACTTAGTGCATTTCAGGCAAATTTCTTAAAAAATTTTCTTCTCCAGATCCAGCAGGCAGAATCTTTTGATATTTGGTATGCAACATTGTGGGATGGATCTGATGCAAATTTGTTCAAATCGGCTCCCTAGATTCATATTTGGGCTTACTATAGAATCTTGAATTCGAACTTAGTGCATTTCAGGCAAATTTCTTAAAAAATCATCTTCTCCAGATCCAGCAGGCAGAATCTTTTGATATTTGGTATGCAACATTGCGGGGTGGATCTGATTCAAGTTTGTTCAAATCGGCCCCCTGTATTCATATTTGGGCTCACTATAGAAGCTCGAATTCAAATTTAGTGCATTTCGGGCAAATTTCTTCAAAAATCTTCTTCTCCAGATCCAGCAGGCAGAATCTTTTGATATTTGGTATGCAACATTGCGGGGTGGATCTGATTCAAGTTTGTTCAAATCGGCCCCCTGGATTCATATTTGGGCTTAATATAGAAGCCCGAATTCGCACTTAGTGCATTTCGGGCAAATTTATTAAAAAATCTTCTTCTCCAGATCCAGCAGGCAGAATCTTTTGATATTTGGTATGCAACATTGTGGGGTGGATCTGATTCAAGTTTGTTCAAATCGGCTTCCTAGTTTCATATTTGGGCTCACTATAGAAGCTCGAATTCGAACTTAGTGCATTTCAGGCAAATTTCTTAAAAAATCTTCTTCTCCAGATCCAGCTTCAGGATCTTTTCATATTTGGTAAGCAACACTGTGGGGTGGATCTGATTCAAGTTTGTTCAAATCGGCCCCCTGGGTTTATATTTGGGCTCAGTATAGGAGCCCAAATTTTAACTTAGTGCATTTCAGGCATATTTCTTAAAAAATCTTCTTCTCCAGATCCAGCAGGCAGAATCTTTTGATATTTGGTATGCAACATTGTGGGGTGGATCTGATTGTGATTCATGAACGTATTTATTTGTAAAGTTGATAGAATCTTAGACAAAATTTGCAGAAAAGATCTACTATAGAAGGGGTGGTATCCAGGGTGAACCGTTTACCCAAATCTAGCAGTACTAATGCATTATTCACACAAATCTCCGTTCAAATTTTATGATCCCTCATTGGAACACACGCATTCAGCTCATTCCAACAAAGGTCATATGCCATGTTTTCGAGACAAAAGAATAAAAATTTTAGTTATTCATGAAATTTTTAGGCAACTGTTGTCTGTTATTCAAATTGCTTCATGAAATTTCAGTACTTTTAGAAGTTACCTCAGTAATCAAGGGTTAATTCCCCTTAATTAAATGTCGCCTCTAAAAAAACAACCACTTTGCATATCTTACCTTTTTACCAGCATAACTGCCAAAACTTGTCAGCATTCTTCGCAAAAATCGCTATTCAAATTTTAATTTTTGTCTCTTAAACATACATGTACTTATCGCTTGTAAATACCCCATTGGAATGAGCTTTTTGAGCTCATTCCAATGAGAGGTCGCACACCATGCTTTTTGAGTCAAAAAAGCAATTTTTTAGTTATTCCAGAATTTCGTATGTAAAACACAGCTTTATGACTTCACATTAAAATGAGCTCTCTAAGCTTGTTCCAATCAACATTCACGCACTATGTCTTTCACACAAAAAATAAAATTTTCCATTTATTCAGGAATTTTGTTTGCAAGAACACTCTTAACCCCCCCCCCCCCCCCCCCACACACACACACACACACACACACAAACACAGACACACACATCTAAAAGTTCGTCAGCAAAAAAACAGTTACTTCAATTTTTAAATGCATTATAGGAACAACTTGCCTAATCAAATTTAAATACTTTTGCAACATTCTGTATCTAGAACAAACCATTTACCATATCTTTACGCAAAATTCTCCAGCATCATTCACAAAAAAACACCATTATTTATATATTCACATTTCTGTCTCAAAAATATACCTGATCTTCCCATACCCCTATTGGAATAAGCTGTTTGAGCTTGTTCCAATGATGATAAAAAAAACTAATATTTTGGAAAATTTGTGAAAATTTTTGTTTTCTTGCATGCAAATATATACATGTAGCACATGGAAGATATCCACAGTTGGGGAGAGATGTCCAAGGCTATCTCTTCACATTCCTTGTTTGTGCTTCATGCTAAACCAGTTTGTCTGCAGAGATAAATTTGCTTTATTAAAAATCATTGGAGATTGGCCACACACCAATGATTTTAAATAAAACTAATTTTAGGTAACAAATGTTGAACTTCAAACAAAATCTATCACTCAACCAGTTAATGTTGATGAGGCATGACATGGTGAAGGTGACCTAAAATACTTAGAGTCACTTTGTCAGGTGAGCGATTAAGGCCACGTGGGGCCTCTTGTTTTCTTCTAATTTTTCCAAAAATTTTCAACAAAACCATATGTGACCCCTCATTGAAACATGTTCCAATGAAATATCACATGATATGGTTTTGTGGAAATGTTTTGAAAACTGCTTAACTGGTAGAGTGCTGGAATCCCATATTTTGGCTTTATTCTGAAGTGAATTACTGCATATTAATGGCTTCATATTCTCTGGATGTGTTTTATGTTATTTTTGAATTGAAATTATATAGTATGTTAGGATTTGCCTTGTTATAATTTATGGGAAAATGCCTATGGACACTCTCCCAGAAATTGTATCAAAGCAAATACATAATAACAAATTTTGATGGCCAAAAATAATTTACCAGTTAATTTGTATATTACGCGGTTGGATGCGGCAGATGCATTAGGTAAAGGGTGAAGTTGTTGTCATCATTGAAAGCTGAGTACAGTGCATCATGTGAGCTTTCTGAACATCATTAAAATGACAAAACCTTGTTTTTAATGCACATGGTAGATTAATTTGACATTTACCATTAAAATGTCGAAAGATTTATGAAGCATAAACAGAGGACCAGTACTGTGAAGTGAGACAGTCTTCTTTCTGTCAGTACTAGTAGAAGTGCAATTTAGTACAGTGTTGTTAACCCTTCACCTAACGCATGCGATACCAAACTTTATTATTTTCATCATCATTTTTCACAAAGTTTCAACAGAACCAAATCATGTAACCCCTCATAGTAATGAGTCCAAAGACCTTATTCCAATGAGGGATCTCATATCATTCTGTTGAAGTTTTTCAAAAAAAAATTTTCAACTACCCATTTTTAGCTCAACTTGACAAAGTCAAGCTGAGCTATTGCCATCACTTCTTGTCCGTCAGCATACGTACGTATGTATGTACAAATGCCCAGACGAACATATGACTGGTCAAGGCATATGTTCGTACGTATGTCCACAATTTCCTTTGGCACACCTCACAGGTTGCATTTATGCTCAGATCACTTTGAAACTTGGTATGCTTGTTTGGGTTGACATCTAGATGGGCGCTATCTATTTTCTTCAATTTCCGTCAAAAAATGTTGCCGCTGGCAACGTTCTTAGAACTTAGTTTAGTCAGACCTCAATATTTCCCTTTGGCACACCTAACAGGGCACATTTATGATCGGATTGCTTTGAAATCTGGCATGCTTGTTTGGAGTGACCTCTAGATGTGAGCTATTGATTTTCTTCTATTTCCATCAAAAAATGTTGCCGCTGGCAACAACCTTTGAACTTAGTTTAGTCAGGCATCAGTATATTCCTTTGGCATGCTCTTCAGGGCACATTTATGATCAGATAGATTTGAAACTTTGGATGGTTGTTAGGTGTTACCTCTAGATGGGAGCTATCGATTTTCATCGATTTCCATCAAAAATTGTTGCTGCTGGCAGTGACCATCGATGAACTTAGTACAGTTGTGCATCAATATTTCCCTTTGGCTCATCCTGCAGTGAACATTTTTGACCAGATCTCTTTGAAACTTGGTATGCTTGTTTGGGGTGACCTCTAGATGGGAGCTATCGATTTTCTTCCATTTCCGTCAAAACAAAAATAGTTGCTATCGGCAAACACCTCTGATGAACTTAGTAAAAACTTAGTGCAGTTATGCATCAGTATTTCCCTTTGACACACCCTGCAGGGCACATTTATAATTGGATCACTTGGAAACCTGGTGTGCTTGTGTGGGGTGATATCTATATGGGAGTTATCGATTTTCTTCCATTTCTGTCAAAAAATGTTGCCACTGGCAACAACCTTTGAACTTAGTTAAGTCAGGCTTCAATATTTCCCTTTTGCACAACCTTCAGGGCACATATATGATCGGATCACTTTGAAACTTGGTATGTGTTTTCAGGGTGACCTCTAGATGTGAGCTATTGATTTTTTGGCTCAACTTTGGCAAAGTCAAATTTGTTTAGCTCAACTTTGGCGAAGCCAAATTTGAGCTTATGCCATGTCCAGTCATCCGTCTCCATCTGGCCGTCTGTCCATCAGCAATTCAATATGGCTCGGGCTAGAGGCCGTATTTATGAACCGATCTTTACGAAACTTCTTGGGTACCTTTGTTATGTCCGTGGGACGAGAACGAATGTTTTGGGGTCCGATCCGAAATTCAAGTTGGCCGCTGGCAGCCATTTTGTACAAAATTAGGTGCAAACAGATTTTTGTGCAGAACTTCCATATGAAAGTGCTGATTTGAATAATTTTTTGTGTGAATGTTTAGTACCATGGGATTCATCACATATAATACGGGATTTTTTCTCGTGCAGAAATTATGCAAATTAGATGAACTTTGATTTTCTCAGTGCTACTCACACACAGTAAGTACACATGTCAATACGGGTCGGGCTAGAGTCTATATTATGAACCGATCATCACGAAACGTCTTGGGTACCTTTGTTATCACCTTGGGACAAGAACAAGTATTTCTGGGTGCGGTCCAAAATTCAAGATGGCTGCCAGTGGCCATTTTGTACCGAAATTAAGTCTAATCAGTTTTTTGTACACAACTTCTATATGGCTCAGGCTGGAGGCCGTATTTATAAACCGATCTTTACGAAACTTTTTGGGTACCTTTGTTATCACCGTGGGATTAGAACGAGTGTTTTGGGGTGTGGTCTGAAATGCAAGATGGCCACCAGCAGCCATTTTGTACCAAAATTAGTGCAATCAGTCTTTTGTACAGAACTTCTGTTTGAAAGTTCTGATTTGAATAAATTTTTGTATGGATGTTTAGTAACATGGAATACATCACATATAGTACGGTTTCTTTTCTCGTGCAGAAATTATGCAAATTAGATGAACTTTGATTTATTCAGTGCTACTTATACACTGTAAGTGCACATGTCAATACGGCTTGGGCTAGAGGCTGTATTTATCAACCAATCTTCACGAAACTTCTTGGGCACCTTTGTTATCACTTTGGGACGAGAACGAGTGTTTCTGGGTGCAGTCCAAAGTTCAAGATGGCTGCCAGTGGCCATTTTGTCCCGAAATTAGGTCCACTTAGTTTTTTGTCACAACTTCCATACGGCTCGTATTTATGAACTGATCTTCACGAAACTTCTTGGGTACCTTTGTTTTCACCTTGGGACAGGAATGAGTGTGTTTTGGGGTGCCTTTGTTATCACTGTGCTATGAGAACAAACACCATACAAGTTTGTTAAAATAAAGCCCATTGGTTCATATTTGGGCTCAATACAGGAGCCCAAATTTTTTACATTGGGTTTTATGGGGAATATTCTTTAAAAATCTTGTTCTTCAGAACGAACAGTCAGAATCTTTTAATGTTTGGTATACATCATTGTTATGAGGGTCAGATTCAAGATTGTTCAAACCAAGTCCCTAGGTTAATATTTGGGCTTCCTACAGAAGCCTAAATTTTAACTTTGTTCAATATGGGGGATAATTTTAAAAAATCTTCTTCTTCAGTTCCATCTCTATGGGGGTCAGATTCAAGTTTGTTCAAATCAGATCCCTAGGTATATATTTCTGCTCGCTTGGAAGCCCAAATTTTTACTTAGTGCGATATGAGGAAATTTCTTTAAAAATCTTCTTCTTCAGATCCACCAGTTGGAATGCTTTCATATTTGGTATACAACATCTCTAGGGGGGTCAGATTCCAGTTTGTTCAATTCGAGTGCCTGGGTTAATATTTGGGCTCCATATGGGAATCTGAAATTTAACTTAGTACAATATGAGGGAATTTCTTTAAAAATCTTCTTCTTGAGATTCCCAAGTCAGAATGCTTTCATATTTGGTATACAACATCTCTAGGGGGTTCAGATTCAAGTTTGTTCAAATCAGATTCATAGGTTAATATTTGGGCTCGCTATGGTAGCCCAAATTTTAACTTAGTGCAATATGAAGAAATTTCTTTAAAATTTCTCTTCTTCAGATCCAACAGTCAGAATTCATTCATATTTGGTACACAACATCTCTAGGGAAGTCAGATTCAACTGTGTTCAAATCGAGAGCCTGGGTTAATATTTGGGCTCCCTATGGGAGCCGGAATTGGCCATTTTGCTGAAGAATTAAAAATTTTGTATTCAGTACCCTCTAGAGGTGTGTAAAGAAGATTAATCCACATAGGTTGTATCAAGGGGCTTCATAGGGGAGCTCTACATTATGATCAACTGAAGAAAAGGCATGATGCCAGGATTATTTTTGTCACTCCTGAGGGACTCGAGGATTGACAGTGTAGCCTATGGATATGGATTGCTTAATGTAGACTCATTCTTGGACTCTGTTTATATTGTGTTCTGTTCAAGATGAGCGCTTCAGGCCCCGTGGGGCCTCTTGTTTCATTTCCTTTAAAAAATTATTGTCGTTATTACCAGCCTTTGAACTTTCTGCATTTGTGTAGCAACTTCTCCCTTTTGCACTCTCTGCAGGGTATTTTTATGAATTTCCATAAAAAAGAGAGAAAAAAACACTGCCACAAGCAATGACCTTCAAACTTAGGGCATTTGTGCATTATCATCTTCCTTTGGCATGCCTCAGAGGGCGAATTCATTATCAGGTTGTTCTGGAACTTTGTATGCTTATGCAGGTTGACAAAGATAGGAGCTATCGATTTTCTTTTCATTTCCATCAAAAACTTGCTGTTGGCAACAATCTTTGAATTTATTGCATTTGTGCATCAACATTCTTCTTTGACATGGCCTACAGGCCACTTTTATCATAGGATCATTTTTGAATGTGGTGTGCTCATTGGGCGAAACCTTTAGATAAGAGCTATTGATTAGCATTCATTTTTGTTAAAAAAGTTTCCATTTACAATAACCTCTGAACTCACTGCATTTGTGTATCAACATTCTTCCTTTAGCCAGTCTTACAGTTCACATTTAAAAATGCATGGATTACTCTTGACGTTGTGCACACACAATGCTGTTGTGTTGAAATTTCACCAAATAACATTGGTACCAATGATCTTCAATTTTGCCATTTCACTTATAACTTACTAAGTTCAAGTTTGGCAAGTTGAGCTACAGTGTCATTGACACTGTCATGTAAATTATGTGGGCAGATGTTGCTGATCCATCAGGTCAAAGGTTAGTGCTGGTATGGTTATTAGTCTTCTTCTTCCTCCTCCTCTTTCTTTCTTTCTTTCTTTCTTTCTTTCTTTCTTTCTTTCTTTCTTTCTTCAAGTTCATACATGTATTTTTGCACTCAAAAAATATTGAAAGTGGGTCACACTCATATCTCAAGCATGACATGTATCCACTTGGCACTAACACTAAATGAGGCAAAACTCAGTGGAGGTTCAAAATATGGGTCAAGACCACTGAGGTCACCCAGGGGTCATTGAGTGCATTTTTCAGAATTGGTGGAAATCGCATTTTGTGATCCCCTAATGCATTCCCAAAGTCCACACATGCATTTTTACACTAAAAACAGTTGATGGGGCCAAACATTTCGAAAGCGGGTCACGCTCATATTTCAAGCATGGTATGACCTATGGACTTTGGACCAATACCAAATGAGTCAACACACTGTGGAAGTTAATAATTTGGTTCAGTTCACTAGGGTCACACAGGTTTCATAAGTGCTGTCTTCAGAATTGCTTGAAATTTTATAACCTCAAATGCTTTTCTGTAGTTCATAATGTATTTCTTAACTCAGAAAAGTGGTTATAGTCAGAAATATCCATTTCTGATTCCTTTATAGAACACGTTGAATGCTGTGTAGAGAAATTAATTAATTGTGTTTCCAGATAATCTAGCTATGACCTCTTAATCAAGTTCTTAAACTAGTTCCATCCAATTCTTTGACGGAGTTACGACCCTTGGTTCATCGATTTCATAAAGTTCGAATTGTTTAAGTCACTTATTCCACCTATATAAATATCTAAATAAGTAAAGGTTAAGCATTAAAAAGAAATTCTTTATGGCTACATTTACCCACAATGCACCATTGTTAACTGTGAGAATTCCCAGTCTAGATATTATATAAAAGATTCACTTAATAACCACTCTTTGGTGAGCAAGTTTATATGAGTGAACACTCGTACCCTACATGTCATGCAAAATATAACCCTTTCGCTGTGACCGCCGGGCAACTCCTTACAAATGGAGTTAAATTTTAGGCAGCACTTAACGTGCATAATTGTATATACATTTATATTTTCTATATACACATGTACTCACCGTTTTACCATCCATTCAATCGATTGTGTCAGACCATCAGAAACACTTCAAATGATCAGTAATCTCTAAAGAATATTTTCTTACAGCATTGTAAACCTTTGTTTAGCAGCCTTTGTATTAATTAAAAACAAATCACTTGATATTTGCAGCAATACTAGTACTGTTGACCTCGACGAATATCATGCGGGTAACATAGACGAGATCCAGAGTGGTATGGAATTTGACTTCGTAACTTTATGTAACAACAAATGTGCCGACATAAATAATGCTGACGATTCGCCTTTTAAAGACCATTCTGCATGTAGATATTACCTACCTGATGAGTTTCAGTCGTCTATTGGAAACTTTGGGCACACATTTTCATTATTCCATATCAATGTCCAAAGTCTAACTGCTCATTGGGATTCCCTAAGTGACCTTTTATCCTCTCTTCAGAAATCGGAGAACAAATTTGATATCATAGCTCTGAGTGAAATATTTCAACCCCCTCCCAATATGTCATACAACTTAGCTGGTTATCATAACCTTTTGAAAAGAGTAAGACCGAGAGGTGACGACGGCCGGGGGTGGGGTGGGATTTTATATAAGAGATGATATTAGTTACAAAGTACGAGAAGATTTGACAATATTTATTCCGCATGTTATAGAATCCCTTTTTGTAGAAGTTAAATGTGGCAAATCGTCTCGACTAATTGGAGTTATCTATAGACCAAATACGCCTAAAGCTGACTTGGACTTATTTCTAGTTAAGTTAAATTGTATTACAGATGCACTCAACAGGGAAAAGAAACCGTCATACATTGTGGGAGACATAAATGTAGATCTCTTAAAGTTGGAGTCTAATCAGCAAACATCTAGCTATTCAGATCTAATGTTTAGTCAAGGTGTTTTGCTGTTTATCACCAGACCTACCAGGGTAACGTCGCTCTCAGCTACACTGATTGATCATATTTATTCAAACCATATAACCAACAACATTAATTCTGGAATTATAATAAGTGACGTGTCTGATCACTTTGGCGCATTTCTGATAGAAATGGAGCACAGGAAGGCCGTTAACCCATTTTCCGTATTAAGACGTAAAATCAATCGGGACCATCCAAGATTTTATTAATATTCTATCAGAGAATGACTTCACACCTGTTTTTGATTCATCATGTCCAAATATAGCTTATGATACTTTTATGAATCTATTTTGTAATGCATTTGAACAGGCATTCCCCTTGCAACAAATTCGGCTGAATAGTAAATTCTTAAAACGGCAGCCCTGGATGTCCAGGGGTCTTTTAGTATCCTCAAACAATAAGATGAAATTTTATCACCGAAAATTAAAGTCCCCAAGTGAGCAGAATGTAAGTAACTACAAAAAGTACTGTAAAATATTCAATAAAGTTAAAAGACAAAGCAAAGCGCTATATTATAAACAAATATTACATGAAAATCAAAATAATCTTCGTAATACATGGAAAATTCTAAATGATATAATAAAAAAGGCTAAAAATGACTCGTCAATGCCTGTCATATAATCGTAGAGAACAAACGTATCAGTGATCCAGTTAATATTACTCATGAATTTAATAATTTTTTTGTAAATATAGGAAACCAAACGAGAAATCAGATAGTAAGATCTAATAATTCTTTCACTGATACCATGTTTGGCACCTACACTAACAATTTTTTCATGAATCCAACTACTGAACAAGAAGTGATTGATACTGTAAAATCCATGAAAGCCAAAAAGAGCAGAGATCACAACAACATCTCCTCTTTCCTAGTTAAACATATAATTCACGTAATAGCGCCCTTGCTTGCTCACATTGCTGACAGTTCATTTGAACAGGGTGTCTTCCCCGACAAAATGAAAATTGCTAAAGTGATTCCGATCTACAAATCTGGCGATCCACATAACGTCAATAATTATCGGCCGATGAGTATTTTTCCTACTTTCTCGAAAGTATTGGAGAAAATTATGTCTGATCGACTTATAAATTTTTTTAAACAGATTTTATATCCTAACCCCTCAGCAATACGGTTTTCGTAAAAATCATGCCACAATTCATCCCGCTCTCCAATTATTGAGTCATATTGCTGAGGAAAATAATAAAGGAAGTAAACATAACACACTCGCTGTCTTTCTTGACCTCTCAAAGGCTTTCGATACAATAAATCACAGTATCTTATTAAGAAAGTTGGAATATTATGGCATTCGTGGAGTCAGCTTAGAATGGTTCAAGAGTTACTTGACAATACGTCGCGTTCGGAGATGATGAGTCATCCACAATCCCAGTTACTTCCGGAGTGCCACAAGGCTCTAATTTAGGGCCGACCTTGTTCCTGCTGTATGTTAATGACCTTTGTAAGGCTACATCCTTAAATCTGGTGTCATTTGCGGACGACTCAACTGTGTATTTGTCGGGGCCAGATGTAAATATTCTTGTAAATTACATTAATCTTGAACTAGAAAAGATTTCTCGGTGGTGTTTGGCTAATTACCTCCTCCTCAATTCTGCTAAAACCTATTTTGTCATCATAAACCCCAGCAATAAGAGGGCAGTTCCACTTCTCAGTGATGTAGTTATAAACAATAAGAAAATAGATAGAGTTGCATCTGACCAAAACGAATCGTCATTAAAATTTCTAGGCATACATATTGATGAGCATCTCTCATATAAGGCCCATATTTCTAATTTGCGTGCTAAAATAGCTCGTGCAAACTATGTTCTTAACAAAGTAAAAACTGTATTGCCACATGCTGCAATGAAAACGTTGTATTATACTTTAGTGCACAGTCATTTGATTTATGGGATCCATGTTTGGGGTAACACGAAAGGTATAAATAAGTTGTTTTTATTGCAAAAACGCTCTATAAGAATTTTAAACAATTCACGATATAACTCTCACACAGATCCCTTGTTTCAAAAAGACAAAATTTTAAAGGTTAGCGATCTTTTTGTGCTCCATACATCTCTGCTTCTATTTGACTGGAGAAATAATAACCTCCCCGTGTCTTTTGATAATTTGTTCAGTGCTGTGGAAAATAGAAGTGGAAGATCCACCAGACAATCTGGCATGTTTCTTGAAGAAAGATCTCGAACAAGATCTCTAGATGCCCTCCCAACATTCGCTTACCCGAAAATTTGGAACAGACTGGATGAAAGACTGCACAATATCCCACTTAGAGGCACATTTAGAAAGGAGTTGATAAAAAAATTGCTAAGATCGTATGATGCTAATGTAAACTTTAATAACCCATATTGCGTAGATTGCTTAGGTACTTAATCTATCTTTTCGTCCTTTCTTATTATATGGTATTAATGGCTCGGGAATTTGGCTTTTCCACAGCCCTAATTTACTTGCACATTCTGATCTGGCTAAAAAAAAAATAAAAAAAAAAAAAAATAAATAAATAAATAAATGAGTAATAATAATAATAAAACATAAAATAAAATATAGTTTTCGCTCTCTGACTCTGGGTCTTGTCATCGGCTTCCGATGTGGGCTGCTTAGTTATCATAATCATTAATAATGCAAAAGACAATGCCCACATTGGAAGCAACCACGGAAAAGTCGACAGGCTAACTAGTTATATATAAGTACGCATAGTGCATGCAAATAACTATTTGTTAGTTTATATTTCTTATTGTTGGTCTGACACAAGCTGATACTGTATAGCTAACAGGGGGATGACAGGTAGACAGCCAATCTGGTTATGCCATCTCCCTACGGTATATACTATTTTTCTGTTTGTTCACAAATGCAATTGTTATTTATTTATTATTTGTATTACTGTTTTCAATGTGTTTAATGTACACTTTTCTGTTTTATGTATACCGTAAAGTAAACCAATAAATAAAATAAATTATTTCTGGTTTCTTGAAAAATTTTATTCAAATCCTGTAAGAAAATCTTTAAACACTGTTTATGAAAACCTATTTCTGATTTCTTTAAAGATATTTTTATTCCCGAAAATAAGTCTCAATAAATTCTCTTTATATATAGTTTAATTCTGATGCTTTCACCATTTTCACACAGACTTGAATTTACTGATCACAGTAAATTCCATTTCTTCAGTTCAGAAACCACTTTGCCAAGTAAAAATATTCTGTTAACAGAAGTACACAACCCCAGTGGATAAAAATAGAAATATTTCCAAATGTCCATATTTCCTAAACCATATGGATCAGAGAACTGTTATTTGGTATGAAGCATCCTTAGGACCAGTAGGATTGAGTGGTAAAAAAAGGATTGAATGGTAAAAAAAGGGGGGTGGGGGGGTAGGCTTGGCATCAAAAAAATGTTGAGTCAGTTTATTTGCAAAAAATATTCTACAGAAGCACTGATGAGAATCTTTTGGTATTTGGTATACAGCATCCATAGGGGTGGGGGGGGGGGGGGGGCAACAGATACAGGTGTGTTAAAGTGAAGCCCCTTGGTTCATATCTGGGCTCTATACAGGAGCCCAAATTTTTAACTTAGGGCAATATGGGGAATGTGTTTTAAAAATCTTCTTCAGATCCACCAGTCAGAATCCTTTCATATTTGTTAAACAACATCTGTAGGTGTGTCAGATTCAAGTTTGTTCAAATCAAGTGCCTGGTTTAATATTTGGGCTCCCTATGAGAGCCCAAATTTTAGCTTAGTGCAATATGAGGGAATTTCTTCAAAAATCTTCTTCAGATCCACCAGTCAGAATGCTTCAGTATTTGGTATACAGCATCTATAGGAAGATGAGATTCAGGTTTGTTCAAATCGTGTTCCTGAGTTAATATTTGGGCTCCCTATGATAGTGACTGGCCCAAATTTCAACTTTGTGTAATATGAAGAAATTTCTTTAAAAGTCTTCTCCCTCAGATCCACCAGTCAGAATGCTTTCACATTTGGTATACAGCATCCTGGTGATGGGAGGGAAGGGCTCAGACTCAAGTTTGTTCAAGTTAAGTTCCTAGGTTAATATTTGGACACCCTAGTTTTGCATTACTGGAAATCTGGCATTATTTCTGTGGTAGCATCCCAGTACTAGATAAAAATCATCTGGCATGAACAACACAGTTATAAATAATTAAATAACTTCAGTCCTCTGTAGTGTTAACTGGCTACAGATGCTAATGAAATCCTTCTGTGCTAATTAAATCCTTCTTTAAACAACTATTGTCAGGTGAGCACCTCAGGCCCCATGGGGCCACTTGTTTTTGCAACTGTCCAGTTTGTAAATTGTGCACGAATGTGACCGATTCATTAGGTAAAGGGACAACTGGATTTCACTGTATATGAATACTCTCGTTCTGGACCACAAAGTCCTAGTCTAGAATATTTGCTTGTTATATAGAGATTAATCGTTTGACTGGACTGGTTATGTGAAATAATGCATGAGAGGTGAGGGACGTTGTACAAACACAAGTGCGCAAATGCGCATGAGTGTTTTACAATATAGTCCCTTGCCTTGAATGAATTATTTCACGTAACCAGTCCAGTCAAGCAATTACTATGTTTATTACTTTTCATTATTAACGATAATTATATTATTTAACCCTTTACCTAACGTAACAGCCAGCGCTATTCTAAAAAATCGCCAATTAATTTTCATTTTTTGTCTCTAAAAGGTAGGTTATGTCCCTTCATTGGAACAAGCTCGTTGAGCTTGTTCCAATGAGGGGTCATAACCTATGTTTTTGAGATAAAAAATGAAAATAATAGCTATTCAAGACTTTTTTTTGCAAGTGTCATTGGCTTTTCATATTAGGTAAAGGGTTAAAAAAACAAAAACCAATGAAGTCCCCATTACATCCACGGCAAAGCGTCTTCGTTTGCGCGCACAGATACATGACACAATTGTTAATTGCATAATTCACTTTTGAAGTTATCGTTTATAATCAAACCCGGAAATCCCAGTAATCACTCTTTGGAAAGTAATAAAATTTGTCAATGGCTTTCATGTTCAAATTTGATGCGCTGATCTTCAAAAATCTCTGCACACTGATGTACATTTATCAAAATTCCAAACAACAAATTTTTCTCATTAATGCAACTAGGAATTTAAACCATTCAATATTGTTTGACAAGAGCTCAATGAGATCTTAAACAAGATTGAATGGGATAAATTCCTAGTTGCATTGTGGGAATATTTTGCTGCTGAAATATCATTATTTTGCCATCAGTGTTCAAAAGATTAAATTTCTTATTTCCGATACATCGCTTTTTATTGTTGAATTGCTGTCACCTTCAGGCTGTGATTACTTAGTATATGTTAAGAATATATTTGCAAGATTGGAAAAATATTTCCCTTTGTAAAATGTTTATGTGGCTGATAAACAATTCACAGATTCCAATGGTGTCGAAGCATGAAACTGAAAAATAGCTACCATCTTGTTTTGACATTCTGTAGAAATTTAATCTCTCAAATTTTGCATATCAAATACATTTTTCGGTAACGTAACAAATAACATGATCTTGGAGGGTACTGTGGCTTATCAGTGGTCCAGAAAATGATTAACAACCCAACTGCTTGTAAGTACAGTACAGGATCGCTAATAAGGTGAAGGGCTGTTAATCATTTCTGGTGGACAGTTTGGAAAATTGCAGTGCACAACCAGTTTATGTTGCTACTGTTTTTACCACTGTTAAAACAGAAAAACTCTGTAATTGACTGATGAGAGCATGGTGGCTCAGTAGGTAGAGATGCAGACTGCAAGCTGAGAGGTCCTCAGTTCAAATCCCACCTGCGGCAACCATGTTGTGTCCTTGGGTAAGACACTTAACCCCAATTGCCCACGTGGGGGCATGGTGGCATTGTATACTAAGATGTACTGCACATCGATGGTGCACTTGTTTTCAACCAGTACTTACCCCGCTAGTGTGGAGTTAGTACATTGGAGAGTCTGACAATTGCTCGCCATTGCTCAGTGGTTCTCTCCGGGTACTCCAGCTTCCTTCACCCATAAAATTGTCCTACACCAGGTGTCTGTAGCTGTCAAAAGTGTTGTTTAACCCCAATAAATAAATAAATTGGCTGGTATTGGCCTAAAACGAAATTGTGCAATGGAAAAGAATTGATGCAACTTTAATTCTTAGAGCCTCAATACAAGTAACAACAGTGAGTGCGATGGCTCATTGATAGACTGTTGGATTTCTATGCTAGAGGTCCCGAGTTCGATCCCCCGTCCGGGACGACACGCGTCATGTCCTTGGGCAAGGCACTTTATCCCAGTTGCCTACATGGTGGCACGATGACACCGTGTACTAAGGCGTATTGCATGTCGTTGGTGCACATGTCTTCAACCGCTGTAACCCTGTTTGAGCGGAGCTTGAACAGAGTTAGAATGTTGAGGAGCTGACAGTTGCTTGCCGATGCTCGGTGGTTCTCTCTGGGTACTCTGGTTTCCCCCACCTGTAAAACTGTCTTGGTCATGATTAACCATTGTGCATAAGTATTTGACCTTAAACACCAATAAGTCAATAATAAATAACAAGTAACAACAAAGCTACAATCATCATCTTGTCATACAGAAATTAACCGATCACATGATTCCACCATGGGAACCATGGGAAGTGAAGCAGTGCTTGTTTAATGTGGTAAACAAGCTCTGTTTTGCTGTAAAATAGGACCCATTCACCAGTGCTTGATGTGAAAGTCCTCTAAAATGGGCAACATGGATATAAACGATTGATTAAACTTGACTTTATCTCCATGTTGCGGCCACGATTAGCCATTGTGCAGAAATATGTGACCTCAAACACTAATAAACAAGTGGAAAGTTATCGTTACAATATGTTCTGAATGTAGTGATTTTCTAATCTCCCTCCTTTTATCAAAGTGAAAATAATGAAGTACTGGTAGGCAAGCTTGGAAATTAGCAATCTGTCATTTGCAGAATGAGGTCCCCAGAGGGGCAATCTGCCAATGCTGTCCCATACAGTGGGCTAAAATCCCCTAATTTATTCTCTGGGTACCTCTTTCTATTAAGGCCTGAGACCTTGGTACAGATTGAGGTTCACAGAGGGTAAACTGTGCAGGGTAGCATCACCAAATGTACCCTCATTATAAAGATTTCCAGGCTTTCTGGTAGGCCTACTTATAACTCTCTCTGTTGAATAACATTCAAAGATGGAGTCAGGCTCTCTGTCACTGAAATATTCATGAACAGTTTCAGCTGTTAAGTTATGTTATTCCTTGTGTTAGCTACCTCTAATTTCCATCTTTATTACACATCTGTTCTATATAATCCAAATTTACAGCAACACTAAACCATGGTGAAAATTAATATCTCTTCCGCACATATGTGCGGAATGGAAATCGTTGACAGACTACTTTTAAATAGAAGCGAAATTTCACTGGAGTTTTCTACAAATCCTGCAACGCAATTACAATTTTAATCTCTAGCGTTAGCTGAAAACCATCCCCTGAGTTCCAATGTGTTCTATGTGCCAGTAGGCACATGGAACACATTGAAACACAGGGGACGAAATAGTAACACAGGTTTCCCTCGCAAATTTGGTTGACGATAAAATGTGTTCTTTTTGTTGATAGTTGTCAAATGAATTGCTGAGTGTCCTAATAATTTTTTTTATAAACGTGAAGGGATGTAATAAACACAAAATGATATGTGTGTGAATGGGTTAATCGATATGGCACTTGTGCCATCGTGGAAGGATCAAACTTGAGGCCTGTGGCCTCTCTTTCTAACCTCCCACGTTGGCACTCATGCCATATCGATTAACCTGTTCACACACGTGTTGTTCTGTGTATGTGTTATCTACCTCTGATTTCCACCTGTATGGTTCAGATATCTTTTTATGTGTACCTGTTTCTTATTGCTTCAAACCATACTTTCTGGTAACTTTATTTTTGGAAGTGATCATCTTGGTTCACTTTTCAAGTAGGATTTATCTCCTTGACTTTATTGAACGTCACATGATTTTATGCAAGCCTGCAAATAAGCAATTTGTCATTTGCAGAATGAGGTTCCCAGAGGGTGAATTTTCTGATGCTATCCCATAAGGTGGGTAATACTCTCTAGGTACCTTCTCTTTAGGTCTGACACTTTTATTCAGATTGAGGTTTAGAGAGGGTACTTTTAGTGATACTACCTTGTTGTGCAGGGTAGCGTCACCAAATGCACCCTCTGGTGACCTCATTCTGAGGATGACAGTCTGCTTATTTCCAGGCTTAATTTTATGTTCACGGGCAAAAACTGAACATAGTTGTAGTTAGCCTGGCAGTGTGGCCAATCATAAATGGTTAATTATCTTTGCAGTGTGACAAAATCATGCACCCTATTTCAGGCCATTCTTTTACAGCACTAATGATGTGTTCATTTTTCTTCCTGTTTTGTGCATTTCAGTTTGGTGATCAAGGTTTGCAGTTGATATCAGAACACCTTCAGAAGTTACAGCGGTTAAATTTATGTGAAACCCCAGTCACAGACAAGGGATTAAGCAGCTTGTCTTCACTGAAAAATTTACGTAAACTTAACTTGAATAGCACAACATTGTCAGCTCTGACATTTGAGGGACTCAAGGTAATTTAATATAAATTTAGTTTTCGTTGCATTTGCTGGTGTTATCATTTACTTTGTATTGGTATTTTTGTACGTGTAAAAAACAATTTCTTTTAAACTTTCATGTAAATGTACAGTGAAATATTTTGCACAAAATAAATGGAACAAAAAAATCTCAAATTAAACGTGAAGATTATTGTGTTTTTTAGTTCAGCTGACTGAAAGTCAGGGTGAGCTTTAGTGTCACTTTTTGTGTCGCCGCCCCATGAAGTGGGGAGCGACATATAGGGATTACTTTTGTCGTCTTGCGTCGTCTGCGTCACACTTTCTCTTATCCACCACTCCTCTTTAACCTATAAATGGATTTTGATGAAACTTTCAGTGATTCTTTATCACATCATGGCATTGTGCACCTCCTATTTTATTTTTTGATCCGCTGTATTTTTTCCAGAGTTATGCCCCTTTTCCACTTAGAATTCTGTCTGAAACGCCAGGCTTCTCTTATCCACCACTCCTCTTTAACCTATGAATGGATTTTAATGAAACTTTCAGTGATTTTTTATCACATCATGGCATTGTGCACCTCCTATTTTATTTTTTGATCCGCTGTATTTTTTCCAGAGTTATGCCCCTTTTCCACTTAGAATTCTGTCTGAAACGCCAGGCTTCTCTTATCTGCCACTCCTCTTTAACCTATGAGTGGATTTTGATGAAACTTTCAGTGATTCTTTATCACATCATGGCATTGTGCACCTCCTATTTTATTTTTTGATCCACTGTATTTTTTCCAGAGTTATGCCCCTTTTCCACTTAGAATTCTGTCTGAAACGCCAGGCTTCTCATATCCGCCACTCCTCTTTAACCTATGAATGGATTTTGATGAAACTTTCAGTGATTCTTTATCACATCATGGCATTGTGCACCTCCTATTTTATTTTTTGATCCGCTGTATTTTTAGCTCAACTTTGACGAAGTCAAATTTGAGCTATTGTCATGGTCCGTCCGTCCGTCTGTCCGTACGTCAACAATTGGCTATGGCTCGGGCTAGAGGTCGTATTTATGAACCGATCTTTACGAAACTTCTTGTGTACCTTTGTTATGACCCTGGGACGGGAACGAGTGTTTTTAGGTGTGGTCCGAAATTCAAGATGGCTGCCAGCGGCCATTTTGTACCGATGATGCAAAAATCAGTTTTTTGTACAGAACTTCTGTATGAAAGTTCTGATTTGAATAAAGTTTTGTATAAATGTTTACTACCATGGGATACATCACATATAATACGGGTTTTTTTCTCGTGCGTAAATTATGCAAATTAGACTGACTTTGATTTATTTAGTGTTACTTTCAGAGCTGTAAGTGCCAAGCTGCTATGGCTCGGGCTAGAGGCCGTATTTATGAACCAATCTTTACGAAACTTCTTGGGTACCTTTGTTATGACCGTGGGATGAGAACTAGTGTTTTTGGGTGCAGTCCGAAATTCAAGATGGCTGCCAGCAGCCATTTTGTACCGGCGATGCAGAAATTTTTTTTTTGTACAGAACTTCCATATGAAAGCTCTGATTTGAATAATTTTTCGTATGAATGTTTAGTACCATGAGATACATTACATATCATATGGGTTTTTTTCTCGTGCTTATATTATGCAAATTAGACTAACTTTGATTTATTTAGTGTTACTTTCAGCACTGTAAGTGCAAATCCCTATACGGCTCGGGCTAGAGGCCGTATTTATGAACCGATCTTTACGAAACATCATGGGTACCTTTGTTATCACTGTGAGAACGATTGTTTTGGGGTCTGGTCGGAAATTCAAGATGGCCGCTGGCAGCCATTTTGTACAAAATTAGGGGCAATCAGATTTTTGCACAGAACTTCCATATGAAAGCTCTGATTTGAATAATTTTTTGTATGAATGTTTAGTACCATGGGATACATTACATATAATATGGGTTTTTTTCTTGTGCGTAAATTATGCAAATTAGGCTAACTTTGATTTATTTAGTGTTACTTTCAGCACTGTGAGTGCAAATCCCAATACGGCTCGGGCTAGAGGCCGTATTTATGAATTGATCTTCACGAAACGTCTTGGGTACCTTTGTTATCACCTTGGGACGAGAACGAGTGTTTCTGGGTGCGGTCTAAAATTCAAGATGGCTGCCAGTGGCCATTTTGTATCGAAATTAGGTCTAATCAGTTTTTTGTACACAAATTCTCTCCGGCTCAGGCTAGAGGCCGTATTTATGAATCGATCTTTACGAAACTTCTTGGGTACCTTTGTTATCACCGTGGGATGAGAACGAATGTTTTTGGGTTTGGTCCGAAATTCAAGATGGCCACCAGCAGCCATTTTGTACCAAAATTAGTGCAATCAGTCTGTATGAAAGTTCTGATTTGAATAAATTTTTGTATGAATGTTTAGTAACATGGAATACATCACATATAGTACAGGTTTTTTTCTCGTGCAGAAATTATGCAAATTAAATGAACTTTGATTTATTCAGTGCTGCTTATACACTGTAAGTGCACATGTCAATACGGCTCGGGCTAGAGGCTGTATTTATGAACCGATCTTCACAAAACTTCTTGGGTACCTTTGTTATCACCTTGGGATGAGAACGAGTGTTTCAATACTTTATATGTGCCTTTGTTATCAGGTCATTACCTAGATGTTTGTCATTGCTCTGTCACATACTATACATGTACATGTCTTAACAAGTTGAGCTACAGTGTCATTGACACTTTCATTTCCAGAGTTATGCCCCTTTTCCACTTAGAATTCTGTCTGAAACGCCAGGCGACACACGTCTTCCATGGAAGACTCACATCTAAGTTGTCTGTCATCCAGCATCTGTTGCCGTCCTGCATAAAGGTGGTATTTGCGATTTCTCGTAAACCACCAGACTGATTTCAGTTTAATTTGAGGTGATTGTTTATCCTGACATCACGTTTTGTTTTTGTTCAAATCAACTCGCCCAGCCTCATAGGGAGGGGTGGGGGAAAAATGCTCTCAAATTTAAAAAAAAAAAAAAATTTCATGAACCACTGGGTATAATAACTTTATATTTGCTACTGAGCTTCCTTTTGAGGTGTTGAATCAAGTTTTCAAATAAAGTTTGTGTAGCAGTATTTGCCTAAGTAAGGAGGGGACAGATTAAAGTTTGTTCAAATCAAGCCCTTCAATTAGTATTTGGACTCCCTATTGGAGCCCGTATTTTAACTTGGCTCAATATGAGGAATACTCTTTAAAAATCTTCTAATGAACCCCCAATCTTGTGATACATGTTATACACCATACTTAGGAGAGTCAGATACAATTTTAGAAATCAGCCCCTAGCTTATAATTTGGGCTCTTTAACTGGTAGAGTGCTGGAAGCCCATGTTTGGGCTTTATTCTGAAGCGTGGGTACCACAACTTGAAGGCTCATATTCAGTGCATGTGCTTTGTATTATCTTTGAAGTGATATTATTTAGTCTGTAAGGATTTGCCTTCTTACAATTTATGGGAGAGTGCCCATAGGCACTTTCCCATAAATTGTAACAAGGCAAAGACATGATTTGATGACCAAAAATAATTTACCACTCTACCAGTTAACGAAGTGCAGAATGAGGAATAATCTTTGAAAATCTGCTTCTTCAGATCCAATGGTCAGAATCCTGATTGGTGGTGGGCGGGGGGGGGGGGGGGGGGGGGGGGGGGGGGGGGGGGGGGGGGGGGGGGGGGGGGAGGAGGGGGTTGCTTAGTCGTTTCAATTCTGTTCAAGTTAAATCCCTAGGTTGATGTTTGGGCTCCCCATTTTCCATTAGTGGAATTCTGGGCACTATTTGTATGGTAGCATCTCAATACCAGAAGAAAATCATCTTACTGGACAACAAAGTTTTGAATATTTACCTGACTTCATTCCTCTGTGGTGTCTACTACTAATTAAATCCTTCTTTAAACAACTTTGTCAGGAGAGTGCCTCAGGCCCCTTGGGGCCTCTTGTTATTATCTCCCATAGCTGAAGTAAATGAAAGAAACTGTATCAAGATTTTCTCATCATTTTATTCAATCCAGCCTTTCTCATATTTTTTTGATACTGTATTTTTTGAACTTTTTGAACACTGAGCTCCTTTTTTGCAAATCAACCTTTTGAACAATTTGATTTTATCATACTAGTTATAATATGGAACATGTTAATTAATTATCCAGTTTAACCCTTTACCTAATGAATCTGCTGCATTTGCCTGCATAATTAACAAATTCAGCAGTTCCAAAATATTCTTTTTCAAAAAACACAAAACCATGTCATGTGACCCCTCATTGGATTTGTGAATTCCTGGGCCTTTGAAGGTTTAATGGAGATTTTTGGATGAGATTTGTGTATGTTTACAACTCTTCTCACAATTATGAATTGTTTTCAATGAAACTTGTGAAAAGTGATCACTAATAAGTGAATTAGTGCAGATTTTGAAACTTTCAATCTGCGGCAATTTTAACTAAATTAACTCCCTTGTACTCAGAAAATTTAATGTAGATTTCTATGAGCTTCTTGTTTCTGCAACCATCAGTTCTATTAACCCTTTACCCAACTGTAACGGCTCAAACCGGCCAGCGCTATTCTCAAAAATTGCCAATTAATTTTCATTACTTTTTATTTTTTTTGTCTCAAAAACATAGGTTATGACCCCTCATTGGAAAGACCGCGTTCCAATGAGGGGTCATAACTTATGTTTTTGAGACAAAAAATGCGAAAAATTAGTTATTCAAGAATTTGTTTTGCAAGTGTTGTCTGCTTTTCATGTTAGGTAAAGGGTTGATAAAACTTTTCTAATATGCCCACCAACAAATAAATTT
Organism: Pictodentalium vernedei; assembly: GCA_031216915.1. Taxonomy (NCBI): domain Eukaryota; kingdom Metazoa; phylum Mollusca; class Scaphopoda; order Dentaliida; family Dentaliidae; genus Pictodentalium; species Pictodentalium vernedei. The sequence continues at coordinate 609,916,098 of CM062295.1, forward strand.
GTGCACATTTTCAAATTTTCAATCTGCAGTGTTTTCAACCACGTTATCTACCTAGAACTTTAAAGATTTAATATAGATTCTTGTATGTAATTCTTGTGCACATGACTCCTACATTTTTGAATTGGGAGCCGTAAAATTTCAGAAACATGATCACTAACAACTGAACATGTGCATATTGTAGAATATTTAATCTGCAATTTCTTCTTGAAATCATTTAATACAGATTTCTGTATGAAATTCTGTGTGCAGTTCATCCTGCATAGAAGATTTGATTTACATAATCACTAACAAGTGAACATGCACGTATTGTAGAATGTTTAATCTGCAAATTCCCCTTAACCTTTTACCCAACGCAGACGATATCAAATTTTATTAATTTAAATATCGTTTTTTAATTTTTTTCGAAAAATTTCAACAAAACCATATCATGTGACCCCTCATTGGAACGAGCTCGACGAGCTCGTTCCAATGAGGGGTCACATGATACGGTTTTGTTGAAATTTTTCGAAAAATAATATTTTTTCAGCTGCTGAATCAGAATATTACACGGGCGGATGCGGGCGATTCGTTTGGTAAAGGGTTAAACTCATTTAATGCTGTATGAAATTCTGTGTGCATTTCATCCTGCACAGATGAATTTGGTTTACATGATCACCAACAAGTGAACATGTGCATATTGTAGAATGTTTTATCTGCAATTTCTTTTTGAAATCACTTAATACAGATTTCTGTGTGAAATTCATCCTGCACAGATGATTTGATTTACATAATCACGAGCAAGTGAACATGCACATATTGTAGAATATTTAATCTGCAATTTCCCCTTAAACTCATTTAAGGCAGATTTCTGTATGAAATTCTGTGTGCAATTCATCCTTCATCCTGCATAGAAGATTTGATTTACATAATCACTAACAAGTAAACGCACATATTGTAGAATGTTTTATCTGCAATTTCTTTTTGAAATCATTTAATACAGATTTCTTTGTGAAATTCAACCTGCATCGATGATTTGATTTACATGATCACTAAACAGACTCTGCTTTGCTGGTAAATTAGGACCCAGTCACCAATGCTTGGGTGGTACAAACCCTCTCTAAAATGGGCAATATGGTTTATTAACGCTTGAGTTAATACTCATGTTGTGGTCATGATTAGCCAATGTGCAAAAATATGTGACCTTAAACACCAATAAATAAATAAATTACATGATCACTAACAAGTGTACATGTGCATATTTTTGAATGTTTTATCTGCAATTTCTTTTTGAAATCATTTAATATAGACTTCTGTGAGAAATTCATCCTGCATAGATGATTTGATTTACATAATCATGAACAAGTGAACATGCACATATTGTAGAATATTTAATCTGCAATTTCCTCTTAACTGGTTGGGTGCTGGAAGCCCATATTTGGGCTTTATTCTGAAGTGCTGGTACCACAACTTAACGGTTTCATCTTCAATGACTGTGATTCATATTATCTTTGAAATAATTATTTATTCAGTAAGGATTTGCCTTGTTACAATTTATGGGAGACTGCCGAAAGCCACTCTCCCATAGACTGTAACAAGGCAAAGACACATGAACAAATTTTGATGATCAAACATAATTCATCACTCTACCAATTAAACTCATTTAAAACAGATTTTTGTATGAAATTCTGTGTGCATTTTATCCTGCATAGAAGATTTTCATTTAAACCTCTGCACTCTGAAGTCAAAAAGGCAAAGTTATCAGCAGCAAATATTTCCCATCATGCAGTTTGATATTTAACCATATCTGGGCTTGTTCTGAAGTGCTGGTACCACAACTAAACAGCTTCATCTTCAGTGCCCAAATGCACTCTCCTAAAGATGTAACAAGGCAAAGACATGTGAACAAATTTTGATGCTCAAAAATAATTTAGCACTCAAGCAATTAAACTCATTTAACACAGATTTCTGTATGAAGTTCTTTGTGCATTTTATCCTGCATAGATGATTTGATTTACATGATCAACAAGTGAACATGTGCATATTCTAGAATCTGTTATCCTGCAATTTCTTGTTGAAATCATTTAGCCCTCTGCACTCTGATGTCAAAACGGCAAAGTTTTCAGCAGCAGATATTTCCCATCTTGCAGTTTGATATTTAACCAAAAATACCTTGTTTGACAGAGCTCAGCAAGCTCTTTCAAACAAGATATAAATGGTTACAATAATGGTTAAACAGGAGAAAAACAGAGCGATTGGAGAAAATTCTGATGCTCTACCAGAGTGCTAGGGGTTAATACAGATTTCTGTATGAAATTCTGTGTGAAAAGCATCCTGATAGATGATTTGATTTTGCTGAAACATTTTTTACCTGATAAATTGAAAGTAGATATTCAAAATTTTCAAGGTGCAACAATTTTGATCGACTTATCTCCCCTTGAACTTAGGTTTAATATAAATTTCTGCATGAAATTATGAAACCAACCAGTTGAAAGAGAAAATTTAATCTTATATCTTTGACATAGATCCATAGATATTGAAAGTGACAATAAATCCCAATAAACAACAACTGTCCTGGAAATTGGCAGGGAATGAGAATATGAATAAGTATAAACCTGAAAATGTGAACGGATGAGATGATCATGTGTGGTGGATAATGGTCTTTGAGTTCTTAAATTTTAACCCTTAACAGGTTGAGTGCTAGAAGCCGCTAGTGTGGCTCTATTGAAAAGTGTTAGGGGATGCGGTTGCATTGAGGTAACCGGTTTTCGTCAGATCACTGAAGTTAAGCAGTGTTAGTCCTTGGATGGTTGACCGTCTGAGCGATCAATTTGGACACCCGATTTGTGTCCTTGGACAAGCCACTTCACCTCAATTGTCCACATGGTGGCACGATGATGCCATGTACTAAGGCATACAGCACCATTGTATGCACGTCAGTGGTGCGCATGTCTTCAACCAATCTAACCCTGCCTGTGCTGCAGTGCGGAGTTGTAATGTTGGGGAGCTGGCTGCTGCTCATTGCTTGGTGGTTCTCTCCTGATACTCTGGCTTCCTCCACCCTTAAAACTGTCACTGACATGATATGACCTTGGCTGTTAAAGTGTCATTAAACCCTAATAAACTAATAAATAAATAAATTGAAAAGTGTTAGAAGCCACTTTAGTGGGTTTACACTGGATGCATTAGCTTGTTGTTTGCTCAGCAGTAGAAGAAAAACTTTTTATATAAAATTGTTTAGTTACAATTTATTAAAGAGTGCCTATTGGCACTCACTAAATTATTACAAAACAATTATTTGTGAACAGAATCTTTAATAATAATAAATTGCAATCAGACAATTTTATATAGAAATTTTTTCTCCTACTACTGAACAAACATGAAGCTTATGCATAAAGTGTAAAGCCACTGAAGTGGCTTCCAGCACTTTTCAATAGAGCCATGATAGTGGTCGCTTCTAGCACTCACCAAGTTTTAGGGGCTTCACTGTACTGATGTTAGCTCCCAATTTTTTTCAGGAAAAGCTGCCAGCATTACAAGAATGTGATGTCCGATACACTGATGCATGGTAAAGTTTAGAAGTTCAAGAACACTCAGCATTCATAACTGACTTTCATGGAATTCTTGCTTCCTCACATCAATTGTAGAAATACCTGAGAGAATGAACTGAACTGAATTGGAACTGCAGAGATAAATATATTTTTTTCCAGATTTGATGACACCTCTCTGCTTTGAAAGATTCTTGTTCAAAACTGTTTGGTTTATGCTTTACCTTTTCTATTGGCACAGCGGATTGCATTCCTGGAGTGTGTTTATACACCTGCCTAACAAGCCAGAAAATAAGCAGACTGTCATCAGCAAAATGAGGTCTCCAGAGGGTGAATTTGGTGATGCTACCCTGCATAGCAGGGTAGCATCACTAAATGTACCCTCTATGAACCTCAATCTGAATCAAGGTCTCAAACATAAACAAAGAGGTGCCCAGAGGATAAACTGGCCCACTGTATGAGATAGCATCAGCAAATTCTCCCTTTGGGTACCTCATTCTGCAAATGACAACAGACTGCTTATTTTCAGGCGTGTTGCCTACCTGGTAGGGGTATATAGTATTCCTTGTGTCCGTCCATCAGTCTGTCAGTCCATCCATGCTGAAGTTGAATCATTCACCACATTCACACCTTTCAAGACAGCTATCTGTAATTTTGCACAGTACAAAACTTCATTCAGCATATTACCATGTTAGAAGGTCAGACTACTCTATCTTTTTCTCATAGTTATTGTCCTTCATCAACTTTGAAAATTCCATGTGTATTTTAATTGAGGGTACCTTCATTGTGTAATCAACTCCTCCTGCAGCTGCTAGTGTAGAGATTTTAAACTTTATGATATGGTAACACTTGCCTTGAAGATATGCAACATGTATAAAGTTTGCAGAAAAAGTATTTTCAACAAAATTATTGCCCTTTAGAAAACTTCCAGTATTTCTTTTAATTGACGATACCTTCATGGTGTGATCATCTCCTCCTACAGTCTCTAATGTAGAGACTGCATTTTTATTACCTGCGTCGCCATCGGCGAAGCAGGTCGAGTAACTGCTCGACTTCATCCGTCAGTCCGTCCGAAACACGTTTTCCGTCAAAGTTTTCTTGGCTTCTATGAAAGGGAATGATTTTGCATTTGGTCTGCTGCTTCATAATGATGAGTTGTATCGTGTAAGCAATTTTCAGATCTGCCGTGCAGCCACTTCCTGTTTCGCGATACTTTGAAATTTTACTGTACCCACTGAACATTGAAATTTTCCATCAAGGGTTTCTCGGCTTCTATGCAAGGGATTGATTTTGGTCTGCTGTTTCATAATGATGAGTTGTATCAGGTAAGCAATTTTCAGATCTGCCGTGCAGCCACTTCCTGTTTGCCAATACTTTGAAATCTTACTGTACCCACTGAACATTGAAATTTTCCGTCAAGGTTTTCTCAGCTTCTATGCAAGGGATTGACTTTATATTTGGTCTGCTGCTTCATAATGATGAGTTGTATCGTGTAAGCAATTTTCAGATCTGCCGTGCAGCCACTTCCTGTTTGCCGATACTTTGATGTTTTACTGTACCCACTGAACATTGAAATTTTTCGTCAAACTTCTCTCGGCTTCTATGCAAGGGATTGATTTTATATTTCATCTGGAGCCTGATAATGATCAGTTGTATCGTGTATGCAATTTTCAGATCTGCCGTGTAGCCACTTCCTGTTTGCTGATTCAATTGCATGCAGCGACGCAGGTCCAGACCCGGTATTGGTCTTGGCTTGTTTAACACTGTGGGTAATGGGAAAAACATTTAAGACTTACTCTTCTCCCAAACCACTGCTCCAAAAGCTTTCAAATTTCACATATAACTCTTTGGAAGTTTGTTTCACATGTTTATTGAAATCAAATTCCTGGGTCCATATTTGGGCTCTATAGGAGCCCAAATATTTAAATTAGTGCAGTATGAGGAATAAGATGAGCGATTACAAGTACAGGATGGGTTTGAATTTGTGTTCATTCTGTCCATTTGCCCTTGAGTTGAGGCCCTTCGTTTCAAGAAATTCAGCCTAATTTTTCATTTCTGGTCAATAAATTCAGTTATACTATCATGCCCATTTGCACTAGAGTTGTGGTCCTTCATAGAAATTCAGCCTAATTGGCTTAACTTGACAAAGTCAAGATAAGCTATTGCCATCACGTAAACATGGGGGATTACTTATTAGAGGGATAGACTGGTTCCATCGTCTTTGTTTAAAATCTCTTGTCTGCAATAATTCAGTCGCTTTTCCAACCAACTGAATTATTCCAGATAAGTGATTATAAACATAGGTGATGACCTATATGATGGCTAGACTGGTTCCAGGCAATAACGGCATCAAATTTCGTATTGAATTAGACTGGTGGTCTGAGAGCTTGCAGGTGCGTAGGAAGCATTTTGAACATTGAGATGCACGGTCATAGTATTGCACTCACGCACTGATATATACTAAGTGGGAACCTATGCGCCTAAGTGGTATGGAAGGAATACCATACATAAAGCTATGTTTGGCACTAAAACACCTCTGTATTTTGAAAAATGTACATTTTCAGCCACATATTTAACAAATGCTTTCACTGAGCAGGAGAAAAATGCAATATTTTTGTCTCTATACTAAATAAATGCTTTGACTGAGCTGTGCATGGGGATTCTTATGTTAACTCCTTAAATGCTGCTGGCAGATATTCCTGCCCAAGACAGGATTTCTCTGGTCACTGAAATAAGTATAATTTGGGCACACAAGCCTGAAAATAAGCAGTCTGACATTTGCAAAATGAGGTCCCTCGAGGGTGAATTTGATGATGCTATCCCATACAGTGGGCCAATTTATCCTCTGGGTACCTCTTTCTGTTTAGTTTTGAGACCCTGATTCAGATTGAGGTTCACAGAGGGTAAAGTTAGTGATGCTACCCTGCTGTGCAGGGTAGCATCACTAAATTCACCCTCTGGGGACCTCATTTTGCAGATGACAGTCTGCTTATTTTCTGGCTTGTGGGCACATCAAATCTCCCACTGTAAATTGAATTGATTTTTCACCAATGATTTCTTAAGATAAATTTAGATGAATTTTTCATTAAATCTATTCATGGCTGCTTTGCAGCAGCCATGACTAGATTTTAAAATATCTTGAAAATACTCAGTGGGTTAGCAGTTAAATCTAGAGAGCCTGTTATCAGCCGTCCTGCCAATTCCCAATAAGATGGTAATAATAGGGTTTTTTTCCTCTCTTTCTCTTCTCTCTCTCTCTCTCTTTTAATCAGTGAGAGAGAGCAACTTCATCTGAATCATACATGAAAGGGTAAGAGTTCATAGAATTCTTTGGTTTTATCTACCAAACAGAAATTTTCTAAATTTAGGATGACCCTTTAAATATAGTTTGAAAACCTCTTCCAATTCAGAAATGAGTATGTTTTAGTTTATGTGCAACCTAGAGCACTGATCATCTTCCATGTGAATGTTTACAGTAAATAATCGCTTGTATGGTGCAAATTCATTGATGCTGTGGAGATAGTGAACTTCTTGTGTGTTGTCAGATTTGGAAAAAAGCAAAATCATGGGATGCTTCAGCAGTTCACACAGAAAGTGTGTAATTTAACAGAGGAAGCTGTTCATTTAAACATTTTGAACTTTATTGTGTTCATCATGAATTATTGCCAAAACAATGGTTCACAGAAGTGAGACATGGCACATGTAAATTCAAAAAGAATATTCAATCAGATACTTCATCAAATCATTCTTTTTTTTTCCACACTTGCATATTATGAAGGCAAAACATTTTGTCAACAAATATCATCGGTCCTTTTTTTATGTTGTTTTGTTCTCGATACATTATTGTAACTTTCACAGTGATTGGCTTGGGGCTTAATCCTTAAGGGCCTGGACAGGGCTTATATTTCGTCTAAATTTGTGAGAATCCATTTGGATTCTCGTGAAAATGTATTTGTGAGAATCCATACCTGCTATGAGTGTTCTAGGATCCCATGACGCCACCAAGGTTCAACCACTGTTGTATACTGATAACACATGTTAACCTTTTACCCAACACACTTTTTTAATTTTTAAAACTAAGTTTGATAATTTTTAAACAATAAATAATAAATAAATGATAAAATAATTAAACGAACAATATTTACCAATAACATCTTACAGATATGGCTCAATGAGCCAGTTCCAATGACAGCCATGTTTGTAAGGTTTTATTAACAAAGTGTCAGGATATTTCAAGTCATGTTAGCCTTCTATTGGTTAATTTGTTTCCGCTATGTTAGTTAAAGGGTTAAATTGACTCAATTTTTTTCACGCGAATCCTAACAGAGGTGCAGCGAGAATCTACATGGATTCTCGCCAGTTTTATTGCGCGAATCTTTGTGCGAACCGATTCTCGGATTCCCGTCGAAATATAAGCCCTGCTGGAGATTTTTATACATTTTTGCTATTTGTTGAAAGTCTACCTCCTATTGCTTTGCAGTTGTTTCTAGCCAAGTCTTAGATGCCTACAGAGGCAGCCAAGACTTGCCTAGAAAGAACTGATAAGGTACTAAGACAACTAGTTTTGAGTTTACTCAAACAATGCATGTTGGGTCACCTATTCCTTTGCATTAAAAAGTTATCAAAGTCAGAATTAGGCCCTTAAGGGTTAAGAAATACAAGGATGTAAGTTTTCGTAACAAGTTTTGTTTTGTACTGGGTTCTTTTCATTCCACCTTTTTGGTGAAATCATTGACTGCCAGCGTATTTTATTCAGTATTCTGAACTTTTCCACATTTTCATGTCCTGAACATTCTGCAATTTCATCCTATAAGTGCTCGAAACCAAGTTAAGTTTAAGATAAACACATGTGCAAAAGTTGCTTTTGTGAATAGGCTACAACACTTAATGTTTTAAATCAAGATTTACCTGAGTAAACCAGTTAAGGCCTAAAAAAAAAATTAAAAATCTGTTTCTCAGGCCCTCCCACATGGTCCTTTTGGCTGCCACATGCTCTCTTTTTATAACCAATGCAAACTTGAAAAAAATAAAAATTAAATGGTTTATATCTGATATTTTACCAAAGTTAAAAATAATTGATAAATTTGTCCCTTGAGTGCAAGAAGGCTTTGCAATGCTTTAGAATTACAAAGCCTTCTTGCTCTCAAGGGACGAAATACACCACCACCCATGCTTCTCTGTAGATTATGAGGCCTAAAACATACCAAGGACATGAACTTTTGGTGGCAAAGAAATAATTACAGAAATAAAAAATGAAATAAAAACCTGCTCGCCCACATGAAATTTTACAAATAATGGACTGAGAAACAGAAGATCTACTTTGTGTGGCCTAAACAGACTGGTGAATAAATTCAAGTGGTGTTGGTTGTAGGCTGATTTGTATTCCAGGTATAATTATAAACAAATATCGCCATAAATATTCTTTGTGTTCTTGGAGATCATTGTATGAGTGGTTCATTGATGATTTGGACACTGGACGATTCTGACCTTGAACAATTCAAACCCATTTGTTTGCCTCCAAAGCATACTTATTACTCTTCTTTGGAATCAGTTCAATGAGCTTGTTCCAGTGATGGGTCATAAGCTATGTTTTGGAGGCAAAGATTGAAAAAATTATAAAATTTTATTGGCTATTTTTCTAAATAGTGCTGACCAGTTATGGTCATTAGGTCTGTCTATGTTTCAAGTAGTTGAGAATTTAATGAATGTCCGAATAATTTTTTGGTAGATCACATTTTTTATTCGGTTATCTGGGATTCGCTCGGCAACCCTGTATGAAGTTAACAGGTCAGATCTGTACTAAAAGTATGGTAAACTTTTTCGTGTTTGGCATTTATTTGCTATTAGGCCTCATAAAGTAGATCTTTTGTTTCTCAGGCCATTTTTTGTAAAATTACATGTGGGCGGGCGGTTTTTTGCTCATCTTGACAAAGTCAAGCTGAGCTAATCTCATCGCTCTCCGTCCGTTAACACCATGTTTTGGTCTTCTCCAAAATCACTGGGCCAATTCAAGTGAAAGTTTGTGTGAGTGATGGTCCCGAAGGGGCATTGCATTTTTGTTCAACTCAACATGCCCAGCCTCATAGGGAGGGAGTGGGGGAAAATGCTCCAAAATATTTTTTAAAATGATCTTCTCATGAACCAGTTGTACAATGACTTGATATTTGTTGTGTAGCTTCCTTTTGAGGTGTAGAATCAAGTTTGTTCAAACAAAATTCGTGAAGCAATATCTGGCTTTGTAATGGGAGGGGTAAGATTTTTGGCCCCGCCCAAAATTTCTATTTTCTGAACCGATGGTCCGGTTTGAACCAAATTTGGTATGTGGTATTATTGGGTCATAAGAACTTGACGTATGCAAAAAAAAAATTCCTGCATCCCCCATGGGAACCCTGGGAGCTAAAAATATAAATATTTTCAAACGCCCCATATGTCCCAAACCACACGGAACAGAGAGCTGTTATTTGGTATGAAGCATCCTTAGGACCAGTAGAATTGAGTGGTAAAAGAAAATTGCCATCGGTTATGTTGGGGTGTTCTGTAATGGGCATTGAAAAAATGCTGAATCGGCATATTTTCAAAAATTTTAAAAAATCTTTTCTCCAGAACCAATCATCAGAATCTTTTGATATTCGGTATGCAGATTTCATAGGGGGGTCAGATACAGGTTTGTTAAAATAAAGCCCATTGGTTCATATTTGGGCTTAATACAGGAGCACAAATTTTTAACTTAGGGTAATATGGGATGGGGAATATTCTTTAAAAATCTTCTTCAGAACCACCAGGCAGAATCTTTTAATGTTTGATATACATCATTGTTATGAGGGTCAGATTCAAGATTGTTCAAACAAAGTCCCTATGTTAATATTTGGGCCTCCTACGGAAGCCAAATTGTAACTTTGTTCAATATGGGGGATAATTTATAAAAATCTTCTTCTTCAGATCCACGAGTCAGAATGCTTTAATATTTGGTATGCAACATCTCGGGGGGGGGGGGGGGGGGGGGGGGGGGGGGGGGGGGGCAGATTCAAGTTCAAATCGGATCCCTAGGTATATATTTGGGCTCGCTATGGAATCTTTTAACTTAGGGTAATATGGGGAATATTCTTTAAAAATCTTCTTCAGATCCACCAGTCGGAATGCTTTCATATTTGGTATACAACATCTCTAGGGAGGTTAGATTCAAGTTTATTCAACTCAAGTGCCTGGTTTAAGATTTGGGCTCCATATGGGAACCTGAAATTTAACCTAGTACAATATGAGGGAATTTCTTCAAAAATTTTCTTCAGATACACTAGTCAGAATGGTTTCATATTTGGTATACAACATCTCTAAGGGGGTCAGATTCATGTTTGTTCAAATCGGATCCAAAGGTTAATATTTGGACTTGCTATGGTAGCTCAAATTTTAACTTAGTGCAATATGAAAAAAGTTCTTTAAAATTTCTCTTCAGATCCAACAGAAAGAATGCTTTCATATTTGGTACACAACATTTCTAGGGAAGTCAGATTCAACAATATTTGGGCTCCCTAAAGGAGCCGGAATTGGCCATGTTGATGAAGAATTAAAAGTATATATTCAGTACCCTCTTGAGGTGTGTAACTACAATTAATCCACATAGGTTGTATCAAGGGGCTTCATAGGGGAGCTCTACATTTTACGTTATGATCAACTGAAGAAAAGGCATAATGCCTGGATTCTTTTTGTCACTCCTGAGGGACTCGAGGATTGACAATGTATCCTGTGGAGATGGATTGCTTAATGTAGACTCATTCTTTGACTCTGTTTGTACTGTGTTCTGTTCAAGATGAGCGCTTGAAGCCCGGTGGGGGCCTCTTGTTTCTTTTATTTTTTATTTTTTGTAATTCATCATGTAAGACATCAAAAGTTCATGTTCTTGGTTTGATTTATGTTTAGGCTTAATTATCTACAGAATAGCATGAGTGCTGGTGAATTTCGTCCCTTGAGGGCAAGAAGGCTTTGCAATGCTGAAGCATTGCAAAGCCGTATTGTACTCAAGGGACAAATTTATCCATTTTAGTAGCTTGGGTAAAATATCAGACATAAACCACTTAATTTTAATTTTTTAGCTCAACTTTGGCGAAGCCAAATTTGAGCTTTTGTCATGGCCCATCGCCCGTCTGTCCGCATGTCAACAATTGGATATGGCTCTGGCTAGAGGCCGTATTTATGAACCGATCTTTACGAAAATTCTTTTGTACCTTTGTTATGACCATGGGACTAGAACAAGTGTTTTTGGGTGCGGTCCGAAATTCAAGATGGCTGCCAGTCACCATTTTGTACCGACGATGCAGAAATCTGTTTTTTGTACAGAACTTCCATATGAAAGCTCTGATTTGAATAATTTTATGTATGAATGTTTAGTACCTTGGGATACATCATATATAATAAGGGTTTTTTTCTCGTGCATAAATTGTGCAAATTAGACTAATTTTGATGTTTTTTGGAGTTACTTTCAGCACTGTAAGTGCAAAGAGGAATACGGCTTGGGCTAGAGGCCGTATTTATGAACCGATCTTTACGAAACTTCTTGGGTACCTTTGGTATCACCGTGGGATGAGAACGAGTGTTTTGGGGTCAGGTCTGAAATTCAAGATGGCCGATGGCAGCCATTTTGTACAAAATTAGGTGCAATCAGATTTTTGCACAAAACTTCCATATGAAAGCGCTGATTTGAATAATTTTTTGTGTGAATGTTTAGTACCATGGGATACATCACATATAATACAGGTTTTTTCTCGTGCAGAAATTATGCAAATTTGATGAACTTTGATTTGGTCAGTGCTACTTACACACAGTAAGTACACATGTCAATATGGCTTGGGCTAGAGGCTGTATTTATCAACCGATCTTCACGAAACTTCTTGGGTACCTCTGCTATCACCTTGGGACGAGAACGAGTGTTTCTGGGGGTGGTCTAAAATTCAAGATGACTGCCAGTGGCCATTTTGTACCGAAATTAGGTCTAATCAGTTTTTTGTACACAACTTCTATACAGCTCAGACTAGAGGCCATATTTATGAACCAATCTTTACGAAACTTCTTGGGTACCTTTGTTATCACCGTGGGATGAGAGCGAGTGTTTTTGGGTGTGGTCTGGAATTCAAAATGGCCACCAGCAGCCATTTTGTACCAAAATTAGTGCAATCAGTCTTTTGTACAGAACTTCTGTATGAAAGTTCTGATTTGAAAAAATTTTTGTATGAATGTTTAGTAACATGGAATACATCACATATTGTAAGGTTTTTTTTTTCGTGCAGAAATTATGCAAATTAGATGAACTTTGATTTATTCAGTGCTGCTTACACAATGTAAGCACACATGGCAATACTGCTCAGGGTAGAGGCTGTATTTATGAACCGATCTTCACAAAACTTCTTGGGTACCTTTGTTATCACCTTGGGACGAGAATGAGTGTTTCTGGGTACGGTCCAAAATTCAAGATGGCTGCCAGTGGCCATTTTGTACCGAAATTAGGTCCAATCTGTTTTTTGTCACAAGTTCTATACAGCTCGTATTTATGAACTGATCTTCATAAAACTTCTTGGGTACCTTTGTTTTCACTTTGGGACAGGAACGAGTGTGTTTTGTGGTGCCTTTGTTATCACTGTGCTATGAGAACAAATATTTTGGGGTTCAGTCAGACCCACTCTGGGACTCAAAGAGTTCTTTTCTAGTTTAGCATCTGACTGTCACCCACCTTTACAATACTTTACCTATACATTTGTTACAGGCAACGGTCAGTATTTATGTACAGACCGTTACAATACCTTATATGTACCTTTGTTATCAGGTCATTACCTAAATGTTTGTCATTGCTGTGTCACATACTATACATGTACATGTCTTTGTCTTGACAAGTTGAGCTACAGTGTCATTGACACTTTCATTTAAGTTTGCATTGGTTATAAAAAAGAGAGCACGCGGTAGCCAAAAGGACCATGTGGGAGGGCATGAGAAACAGATTTTTAACTTTTTTAGGCCTTAACAGGGTTATGCTTTTAAAAAGTATTTAACCCTTTGCTGAATACAGGCGATATCAGAATTTATTATTTATTGTTTTTTTTTAATTTTTCAAAACTTTCAACGAAACCATATCTTGTGACCCCTCATTGGAACAAGCTCAATGAGCTTGTTCCAATGAAGGGTCTCATGATATGGTTTTGTTGAAAGTTTTTGGAAAATATTATTTTTTCCAACATCTTAATTTGTAAATTACGCAGGCAGATGTGGGCAATTCAATTGGTAGTGAGATCCCCTGTGGCTGTGTCGGTTTCCCAGATTTGTGTTGTCAGATGAACATTATTAAATTTTCTATTATCGAAACATTTTAAAATATTTGTTATATCCTGAATTCATGCATGGAAATGAGCAAAGTTACATTCAGCAACTTCAAAAGCATTGTTTATTTGCAGAATACAAGCACGTAAATAAAAAAGTGAAGTCACATCCACCAACTTCTGTTTGTTATGAAAAATTTAGGTCAATATTGAAATTGTATGTTCAGCACATGATTGGAAAAGTAGAATATCCTGTAATTATGGTGTACAGATGAAAAATCCATGGGCAAAAGTTTGTCAGGATGAAATCCATTTGCACAAAAGCCCAATGAACAAATACCCCCTACAAAAAATGGCAGAGTGGACAAAAGCCATACATTAGTTGTTATTATCATCTTGCTGGGAAGGGATAAGGGAAGAGTTCCCTCCATTCCAGCTCATCCATTACATTTGTTTGTTCGATAATCCTTTACACTAGCTGGTATAGGTAATTATGTGAAATTATTGGGTTTTTCTCACTTCTTTTTTTTTTCTGTTGAATTAAGTTTAAAGAATGGTAATAATAGTAACCAGAGGCTCAAGTGAGCCTAAAATGCTCACCTGGCTCAGGTTGTCTCAAAAGAGATGAGTGTATCAATAAGTGATCAACAGCAAGAGCAATTTTTTGATTTGCTATGACACAACCAAAGGCAATTTTTTGGCCATTCATTTTTGCTGGTTCTCGAAAAGCTTCCTAGCAAGTTCTGTTCTGTGAAGTATTAAAAATCAACCGAACAAAATTTTTGTTCTTGTTTTCAACTCCTGTGGTTCACTTTACACCTCCCCCTCTCCCTCCCCCACCATTGCCCTCACCCCCCAACCCCCCCCCCCCCCAAAAAAAAAATTAAAAAATCCAGCATAAATGATGTACTTATGACCCAGTTATATATTGCATGACAATTTGTATCACATCTGCCCATTGGTTCTAAAAATAGAAATTTTGAGTGGAGCCTAAATTTGGAAGCCCAAATTTTGACCTACTGATTTTCTTTGAAAAAATTGTGAATCTGCATCACTAAAGTAAGTTCCATACCAGAAATCTAAGCATTATTGCTTATGAGAAGAGGATTTTTAAAGCATTTTAGGCTTATGGACCATTAACCCCACCCCAAACAATACAGTAATTTTGGGGGAAAAATATAAAGAGTAATCTCCACCAGCCTGAAAATGGCAGCAGCTTCATTTGAACAAAGTAGAAAAGGTATACTCCAAAGATGGTCTTTGTCATAAATGAATGAATTTGGCTCATTGGTTTTAAAGAATAAGAAAAATGTCAAACAAAAGAAACACAATTTACTGCCACCAGTAATTTCAAGTCTATGTGAAAATGGTTAAAGCATCAAAAATAAACAAAATTGAAAGAGAATTGATGGAGGCTTATTATTTTTTTTTTGGGGGGGGGGGGGAGATATTATTGAAGAAATCAGAAATAGGTTTTCGTTAACAGTATTTAAAGATATTCATACAGGAATCATAATTTTTTCCAAGAAAACCAGAAAAGACATTTGTGCACATCATTAAAAGGGTTCGATCAAGGAATCAGAAATGGATATTTTTGGCTCTACCACTTATCTGAATGATGTTTGGAGCAGTAATTTGAGTATGGAAAGGGTTATCATTATTCTCACATCAATAAAATCTTTGGAAACGACAGTGAAGTCTTGAGAGTGGTAGATTAAAGATATTCATACAGGAATCAGATAAATTTTTCCAAGAAACCAGAAAAAACATATGTGCACAGCATTGAAAGGGTTCGATCAAGGAATCAGAAATGGCCATTTTTGGCACTGCCACAAAAAAACTTATGTTCACATCATAAAAAAGGGTTCGATCAAGGAATCAGAAATGGACATTTTTGTTTCTGCCAGACTGCCACTGATGTTTAGCAGTAATGTGAGTATGGAAGGGGTTATAATATTCTCACAAAACATGAAATAAAATCTTTGGAAAACATACTGAAGTTTTGAAAGGGTTAAATTAAAGATATTCATACAGGAATAAAATAAATTTTTCCAAGAAACCAGAAAAACATGTGCACAGCATTGAAAGGGTTCGATCAAGGAACCAGAAATGCACATTTTTTGGCTCTGCCACTTATGGAAGCAGATATGTTAAGTCTCACTATTTTAGAGGGAGACTCACTATTTTTCCCAATAGATTATCGTTATATAAGTCTGAAATTGTGATTTTTTACAGAATCTCACTATTAAAGTTAATAAATTTTTTCTTTTTGAGCCATATAAGAATTAAAATCTCACTATTTTTGCTCCGAAATCTCACTATTTTACAATTCATCTTCTTAACATCTCAGTATGGAAGCCTTGAGAGGGTTAAAAGCATTTAGCTAACCATTTAATTTTCTGAGTAAAATAATAAGATAATGTGTATTTGACAGCTAACTGTATTGCTCTTGAAAATGAATGTTTAGATAAGAGTAAATTGTTATTCTAGTTTGAATAACTGTAATAGATATTGCACAAGGATAAATTACTGCAAAAATGCCGACTCATCATTTTTTCCTATACCCTCTACAGGACACCCTGATACAAACCGTGGCAATTTGTTTAACCTTTCCATTCTACTGGTCCTTTTAAAAATGCTTCATACCAAATAACAGTTCTCTGTTCTGTGTGGTTTGGGAAATATGGGCTTTTGAATTTCTTTCTATTTTCAGCCCCTGGGGTTGCTACGACGACAGATGCCAGGTGATGGCAATAGCTCCCACTGACTTGCAGTCAGGTGAGCTAATAACATGATTTCGTTGGACATCCTGGTTTATTAACGGCCCTTGAGGACTGAATAACAATGCTCTGGCTTATTAATGTCCCTCAACTTCGACCCGGGCCGGTAATAAACTGTTGGGCTGTTATTCATTCCTCTCTTGCTGCTAATAAACTGTAACACCCTCCAAACTCATGTTCTTGTTATATTAACATAGTCTTGGACAGGTCCAAGACCACATTGATTTGTTGAATATGGAGACTTATTCCCCTTTGATTTTTCTGCTTCATTGGAAATTTCAGTGTAACTTGCAGTTATCAGAATTCAATAAATTTTAGTTCACAACACCATTGCTGATACCATGATTAGTCTGTGATGCAGGAAAATTAGCTTCACAGTGTGATGCTTTTTTTTCATATAAAGTATTAACTGGTAGAGTTGAGCCCGGTTAGTCCTTGGATGGGTAACCGTCTGAGCGATGGATTTGGACTCCCCCGTTGTGTCATTGGGAAAGGCACTTAACCCTGATTGTCCACATGGGGCACGATGACGCTGTGTACTAAGGCATACTGCAATGGTGCGCATGTCTTCAACCAATCTAACCCTGCCTGTCTGGCAGTGCGAAGTTAGATGTGGGGGAGCTGGTAGCTGGTCGTCGTTGCTCGGTGGTTCTCTCCTGTTATTCCAGCTTCCTCCACTCATAAAACTGTCACCGACGCGATATGACCTTGGCTGTTAAAGTGTCGTAAACCAACAAAAGTAAGTAAATAACTGGGAGAGTGCTAAATTATTTTTGGTCATCAAAATTTGTTCACTTGTGTGTGCCTTGTACAATTTATGGGAGAGTGCTTATAGGCATCATTTTACTTTCAATATAATGTGAAGCATATACACAAAATTTAAAACCTTTAAGTGGTACCTGCACTTCAGAATAAAGCCCAAAACATGGGCTTCCAGCATACTACCAGTTAAGTTATTTACTATGCCCCCGACCTCCAATGGAGGATTTGGGGGTCTCTAGTGAAGCCCTCTGTCCATCCATCAATCTGTCTGTCTGTCTGTCTGTCCGTACAAACATTTTGCATTGTAATTTCAAAGCCATTGCTTGGATTTGGATCTCCTTTGGTACGCTGATAGACCTGCATGGGGGAACAGATATGCACAAGGAACGGGTTCGTCCAATAATTTATCCCAGAGTTATGGTCCTTTTTCAACTTCTTGGGCTTAGAAAATGTTTCTGTTTTCACTCTTTCCACTTAGAAAACTTTTCTGTCCCACAATACATCAAAGCTACTTAGAACTTGCATATGGGTCAGGGGCAGTGGCCATGCTTTGCATTGCCCTTGTTACTTTTACACTTTATTTTATATGTCAATCATTATATCTGTATTCCTCTAGTTTATTTTCTATCTTTCTGATAATGGCTGCAGTTTAACCCTTAACTCAGCACACACGATATCAAAATTTATTATTTTACATATTAGATTTTCAAATTTTTCAAAAATATTCAACAAAACCATATCACATGCTGCCCTCCCCTGCCCCCCCCCCCCCCCTCCCTTATTGGAACAAGCTTGACAAGCTCATTCTATGAGGGGTCACATTTGTTTTGTTGAAATTTTCTGTTAAATTTAAAAAACTAATATTTAAAAAATAAGTAAGTGTCTTTGTTTGCACTGCAATTTGAATTCCCCAAAAAATGTATTTTCAAAAAATTTGAAAATTTTGTCCATTTATGTCATTTTTTGTAGGGCTTTTTGTATTACATCTTTTCTGTAGGGTTTTTATCCTGCCTTGGTTTTGTCTGGATGGCTTTTGTGCATAGAGATTATTTCCTACACCCATAATTGATTTTTGATTTTCTTGGGCTAGCAAAATGGAACTCTTTTTGCTGTAATTCTGTGTAAACAAGTTTGTAAATGCAAATATTGTATTGTTTTTCTGATTTTTTTCCTATCTTTTAAATGTCAAAATTTGTTTTTTGTGAAAGATATTGTCTGTGTTCAACATGTGCATTTTCTAGTGTGAAAAAAGAACAAAAATTATTTTTGTAAATACAACATTCATTAAATGGAAACTTATATGGTCATTGTAATTAAGCCTCATTGAACAAAGTTAATTTTTATTGAAGTTAACAGGTGGAGTGCTGAAAGTGCTGGTATTTGGGCTTTATCAGGTCTTAAAGTGTGAGTGCCTCAATTTAATGACATTTGAACAAAGTTTGATGGAAAATAATTCAGCATTCTACCAGTCAAAAAAAAATGCAAAAAAATGCTTTCAGTTCTCCTCAGTTTCTATTTCTAACAAACAAAAATCTGTCTTCATTCTATGTTTTCTGATTCACAAAAGTAAGCTAATTTTTTATTTGCTTTACTAATATTAAAAGAGTTGGAAACCAATTCCAGGTAAGTTGGAACCTAATGATATTCAGCAAATATATAGAGGATATCTATTCTATTTTAGTGAATATCGGGAATTATCCCATGAGTGTGGACCTGAAAGTTTTATTTTTGAAAAATAATACGTTCAGATCCACATGAATGAGAATTCCCGATATTCACTAAAATAGTGTAGATTTTCTTTTTATTACATGTTATGTGATATTTTACTGCGCAATATTCAGCCCAATTTCACTGCAAACACATATGTTTCAAAACAATAACAAAGATCAGCTGATTGTACATTCAAGGCGACATCATGCTCCAAAGCGTAATGTCATTTAGGAAGCTACTGAAAAAATGCATCGTGTAGACGATGTGAAAATATTATTTTTCCCTCGTGCCAGCGCTTGTGAAAAATAAAACTTTTCACACTCATGAGATAATTCCTGGTCTTGACTAAAATAGAGTAGATTTTCTTTTCATTATATGCTACGAGACATTTTATTGCACAATCAATATTCAGCCCAATTCAACCCCAAATGCATACATTTCAAAACAATAACAAAGATCAGCTGATCGTTCCTTCAAGGCGATGTTATGCCGTGTGGCGTGACTTCATTTAGGAAGCTACTGAGGGATATTCCTCAATATCCATGGAGTTGATGGATATCGATAAATATCGTTTAGATAATTTGCGATAATTCATAGGCTAGATTATAATAAAAGTAATTACAGAGCTACAGATGGGAGACATATTGACATATAATAACTGTTCAAAAAAAAATGAAACTAAGGTTGTCCAAACGTGGTTTGAATTATTTAAAAACTGTATTTATAATCTCTCACGCGCTTGAAAACACTTGTTTCTGAAAATAACATAACCCATCTAATCTGTGGTGCTAAACAAAAGTTGCAGTGTCAGATAAAAAATGTATAAGGCCTAAAAAAATAAAAAATCGGTTTCTCAGGCCCTCCTGCATGGGCCTTTTGGCTGCTGCATGCTCCCTTTTTGTAACTAATGCAAACTTTAAAAAAAAATATTTAAATGGTTTATGTCTTGATATTTTACCCAAGTTAATAAAATTTATAAATTTGTCTCTTGAGTGCTAGAAGGCTTTGCAATGCTTTAGCATTGCAAAGCCTCTTGCACTCAAGAGTCGAAATACACCACCACCCATGCTATTCTGTAGATTATGAGGCCTAAAAAATAAAACAAACCAAGAACATGAACTTTTGATGGAAAAGAAATAATTACAAAAGAAAAAATAAAATAAAAAAATGCCCTCCCACATGCAATTT
Source organism: Pictodentalium vernedei (assembly GCA_031216915.1). NCBI lineage: Eukaryota > Metazoa > Mollusca > Scaphopoda > Dentaliida > Dentaliidae > Pictodentalium > Pictodentalium vernedei. The sequence continues at coordinate 609,936,360 of CM062295.1, forward strand.
TATAAATAGTGGCTTGAGAAACAGAAGATCTACTTTGTGGGGCCTAAGAACATTTTTTGAATGATTCTCCACAGAATCACTAAAACAATGTTATAAAATATCATTTTTAGACTTTTCAGTTTATGCCAAAACAATTGGGCAGATCTAGTGGGGAGATAGGGATGTAGGTGTGTTATTACAGATAATAGCATATCCCTTGCATAAAGCTACAGTTCCGGCGCAGGTCTCATGTCAACCTACTGTTAATAAGCCAGAGGACTGTTATGCAGTCCTCCAGGACTGTTAATAAACCAGGGTGCCCCACAAAATCATGTTATTACTATTATTACCATGACTGGAAGTGGGCTGTTAATTAATTTTGTTTTCATTAATGCCCACTGCTCGCTTCCGGTTGCATGATATCATGAATTACTGAATTTTGCCGCCACTTTAAACTCCATAAATGTACTAGAGAATGGTAAAAAATGGTAATAATTGCTGTTAACTAGGAGAGAGAGACTATAATAATTTTCCACATTAAAAAACTGGGAATCCCCCTCTTCTTTTCCAGGGGGATGCTATTTTCACAGGTCTTTAGATTATCCTAATTTGGGCACAAAGGATGAGGGCCATAACACCTATGGGGCTGACCATGGTTAGGTTCGGTAGGAGAAAAGTTTAAAATATAGACCCAAAACTAACCATTTTCTCACATCTAGGTGTCCTGATAGTACACCGCTTAAACCGTTTTGATACTGTGAGCTGGTGGAGACAGTAGAGGATACTTTCATTGGGAAAATTATTCAAATGAACTCAACGTGGGTGCATTATCATATTTTGGGCAGAGAGTTTACCATTGGTAATTTGGTGGAATTTAATGGTCTGATTATCATCTCTCTTAGTAAATAACCAGGTCTGTAACTAACCAAAATTTTTGGAAGAGTCAAGAATGTTGGTGCCCATTAGCTCAGTCATATCGCCCAACTATTTGGAACATACCTAATTACATTTATCAAAGACATATACAAATATACTTTCCATAGATAAATTACTACAACAGGTGAACTAATTTGTAAAGTACCATACTCTCCAACACTATAAAATCAGTCAGGTTAAATATCAACTTAAATCAACTGGGAGTGAATATGAACCCGATTGGGTTCATATTCACCAAAATGATTTGGGTTTATTTTAACTCAACTGATTTTATAGAGTGTACATAATCAAACAGTTTTTCAAGATATATGACGTGTCTTTGAAGATAGGATTTTTTCTGGAACTTTTGAATGAAAACTGCAGTTTATAAGTTTGTTATGTTTGTTGATACCGATATATTGAGTTGGGCATTTGATGCACTTTCTAATCTAATTGTCAGGCAAATAAGAGTCTTTGCCTGAGGATGCCACAGTGTGTGTTTATTTTCATCTGGCAAGCAAAGACGTCTGCCCAAATTGGCATTTCGTAATTTCTTGCAAAACCTCTGCCCAACGAAACCCATGATCAGGTGAAGTTTCTTTTTAGAGGGATTGGGGTAGGAAGGGGGCCTTTGATGCCTCTATAAACAGCAAGAATTAATAGATGCAACTTTGATATTTCATTGCATACAATCTAGTAATATTACTTTATTACACGCCTGTTCTATATAATCCCCATCTACAGCAACACTAAACCATGCAGATTTGAAAATCTGTTCCGCACATATGTGGGGAACAGAAATCGTTGACAGACTATTTTTAAATAGAAGCGAAATTTCACTGGAATTTTATCAAATTGTGTAACGCAGTTAAAATTTGAATCACTAGTGATAGCTGAAAATTGTCCCCTGAGTTCCAATGTGTTCTATGTGCCAGTAGGCACAAAGAACACATTGGAACTCAGGGGACAAAATAGTAACACGGGTTCCCTTCATAAATTTAGTTGGTGATAAAATGTTTTGTTTTTGTTGATAGTTGTCAAATGAATTACTGAGTGTCCTTCTAATAATTGTTTTTATAGACCTGAAGGCATGTAATAAACACAGAATAACATGCTTGTGAATGGGTTAATTGATATGGCACTCTCATTTTTATCCTTCTGCATTGACACTCATGCCATATCGATTAACCCATTCACACATGCGTGTGGTTCTGTGTATATACTTTCTCTCTGATCCTGACTAGTGCAATCTGTACTGTATCCATGGGCAAGACTCTTAAACCAGATTGCCCACATGGGAGCATGGTGATGCTGTGGAGTAAGTCATGATAATCTAAAAGTGCTGAGCTCAGACAAAATGATGTTTTCTTTGTGTTATATGTGGGAAGTTAACCGATTAGTTAGACCTCTGTACAGAGCTTATATTTCAACGAGAATCCGGGTATGGATTCATGCAAAGATTTGCGCAACAAAACCAGCGAGAATCCATTTAGATTCTTGTACCTCTGCTAGAATTCGCTTGAAAAAAATCCTTTACCTAACATAGCAACAGCACTTTGTCGATAAAATTGTACAAATAAGGATCGGAACTGGCTCAATGAGCTGGTTCCAATGACATCCATATTTGTATGGTTTTAATGGTAAATATGTTTATTTTTAAAAAAAATCAGTTCATGTTTTAAAAATTAAAAAGCTGTGTTTGGTAAAGGGTTAACATCTGTTATCGGTATACAACAGGGTTTCAACCATGGTGGCCTCATGGGATCCTTGGACACAAAGAGCACATGTATGGATTGTCGCAACCATTTTCACGAGAATTTTCCCAGATTTAGATGAAATATAAGCCCTGTCTGCAGGGACGTCAAGCTAGGGAGAAATCTGGGGGGGGGGGGGGGGGGAGGGGGGGGGGGCGAATGGGTAACACCATCTAAGTGGAGCACCACCATCGGTTGGCGTGTATCATGCTCCAAAATTTTGGCAAAAAATTACTCCCAGATTGCCGGAAATGGCACTTTCCAGGCCTTCACCAAAAATATTTGGGGGGGGGTTAGCCCCCCCCCATGCACCGTTGAAACGACTCCACTGCCTGTCTGTAATGTATCTGTAAACAGAATTACGTTCCAAAACTACCAAACTGAGTGAGTGAGTACCACACACAAGGTATGATCAGAGGGGACTGAACACCATCCCATAGTACTTCTTGGACAAAATCATCACAAGAGTGCCAGTTTACGACACCATATCTCCTGTAAATTATTGGAATTCACAAGGAACAATGGTAGGGAGAATTTGGCATGTAGATGGTAAATCTCCTCAAATATTTTCATAAAACTCCTTGAATACTCCTTTGAATTTAATTTTTTCTTGTATATAGGAACCCGGATCTGATCTGTAGCTTTGTAATCAGCTTACACTAACATTATACTCGAGTTATTTAGGTTTCAGAAATGCTCACCATTTTCTAAAAGTCACAGCTTTAACTGGTGAATAAATTACCTTGTGAAGTTATACTTACAGATGGTTTTAAATCAAAAGAAGCTTCAACAAAGTGATAAATAGAATCTTCTACACATCCTCAGTATACAGTGAAATTTATCCAATAAATTAGGCCTAGACCTCACCAAAGGTTCTGTCCAGACCTAATTTACTGAACATGTTTGTAAATTTCACTTTTAAACTGTGGACTTGTTGGAGGTTCACTGTATATCAGATTCAAAGTGTGTCTGAGGTCTTATTGGTCTTGCCTGAGGGCTTTTCTGATACAGCTTTAGACACACTCTTTTTGAAAAATATACAATGTTTCTAAATTGCTTCAAATGTTCTGGTGACATGCTTAAAACTTCCTAGCGTATCTCTGCATTTCCTGGTAAATGGATGACACTTGGTCACAGAGGGACCTTGGAGTGCTTTCCAACATTTTGTCACATAACATTTTATCAGCTAAATCCTCCCTTTGCATCCTGATGTCAGAATATCAAAATTTTTAAAGCCACATATCCTTTTCCACACCAGAGATGGAAGTTTTTCGGTTTTTTTGCCAGATCTCTGGTTTGACCTGGAAAGTGAATTTTTCCACCTTCTTAACCATCTGCACACTGATAGTAAAGTAACAAAATTTCAAACAACCAGTTCTTCACATAATGCAACTAGGAATTTAACCCATTCAATCTTGTTTGACAGAGTTCAATGAGCTCTTGTCATACAAGTTTGAACAGGTTAAATCTCGAGTTGCATTACAGACTAAATTGGCACTTTGAAATTTTAATATTTTGACATCTGTGTGCAAAGGGTTAAATACCTATACAGAGCCACACATGTTTGAATGGGTTAAGAATTATCGCACGAAATTGCTTTGGCCCAGGATATCACGAGAGCCAGGCGCTCTCGTGATATCCTGGGCCAAAGCAATCGGGTTAAGAATTAAAAGCACGAGATTGCTTTGGCCCACGATATCATGAGAGCTGAGGGTTCAGGTGATATCCTGGGCCAAAGTCTTCTCGTGCGATAATTCTTAACCCATTCAAATGTATGTGAGGTTCTATATTTATCACACACCTACCATATAATAACCAGTTTACACGAAAACTGAACTAAAAGCACTTTTCTGCTCTATAATTGCTGCGTTTCCTTCGTTGCCAACAGGACATCACTATCAGTGGGTGGAGTACCAACCCTAATTTAAAATTTTTACGGCATTCAATTAGTCGAAACCAATTGACACCGATCAGTGTCATGGTCACGAAGATCAAACTTCATATATTGACTAAACTGCGGGGAACAATACCACAAAAAGTGTTTAAATAGCTAATATGTTTAGCACACTTCATCATTATATGACCAGTTGTGGAAAGTATTTGTCAAGGAACAAGCAGTAAGTTTGTTATTTTTGTTTTGTAAATTTTTGACTCTAATCTAATTGTTTGAATATCCCGGCTAAACAAATCTAAATGAGGAACTTGGAATTTCCAAGCAATCTATCCGGTGCATCTGACCAGTGATTGACATGATTTATTTAGACGAGTTCCTTCTCTGTTTACGTTGGAAATGAAATTGAACGTGTTTTGTATTACCACATGTGCGATACAACTTTATTTTTATCGTACAGGCAGAACAGTGGAAATCCCATGTTATACATTAATAGGTGTGTGATAAATGTCAAATTGAAGTGTACTGCTCATTTGGTGATTTTCATTCTATAGTACGACAGAATTAGAGCACTCGGATTCATAAAAAATTTTCAACTGTTGTGATTTTTCCAATACTTTTAAATTTGGCTTTTCCTGGTCACTTATGCCAGATCAACTTTTGATACTCACAAAAGTGAATCTAGGTATATGTGTCCCGGGATGAGAAGCAGTGCTTGTTTTCTGTGGTAAACGCGCCCTGTTTTACTGGTAAAATAGTATCTGATCACCAATGCCTGGGGTGGAAGTCCTCTAAAATGGACAACCAAGGTATAAACAATGCCTGGATTTGACTTTATATCCATGTTGCAGTCACTGTTAGTCTTTGTGCAGAAATATGTGATTTTTAAAAACTAGTAAATAAATACAAGGTATGTGCTAGCTCCTGTAAGACTTGACATCACGTCAGGTCTACTTGGACTCAACAGCTGAGTCTTGCAGAGACAAGGTATCTGCTCTGACATAGCATACTCTTCTAGTTAAACTTTCTGACTTTTTTAGCTCACCGAAGGGAGCTTAACTTATCACTTGCCGTCTGTCGTGAACTTTACATTATCGACTTCTCCTCACAAACTACTTGACCAAATTGAACCACATTTTGTGTGCATGTTCCTTATCATATGTCAATTCAAATTTGTACAAAAAAACTTGCCGCGCCCACAGGGGGCACCAGAAGGGGCATAACTCTGATAGCACCCATAAATGTTTTCAAAAATTCAAAAAAATCTTCTTCAGATCCACCAGTCAGAATCTTTTCATATTTGTTATACAACATCTCTAGGGGAGTCAGATTCAGGTTTGTTCAAATCGAGTCCCTGGATTAAGATTTGGGCTCTCTATTGGAGCCCAAATTTTAACTTACTGAAATATGAGGAAATTTCTTTAAAAATCTTCTTCTTCAGATCCACCAGTCAAAATGCTTTAATATTTGGTGTACAACATCTCTAGAGGGAGGGGGGGGGGGGGGGGGGGGGGGGCAGATTCAAGTTTGTTCAAATCGGGTCCCTGAGTTAGTATTTGGGCTCTCTATTGGAGCCCAAAGTTTAACTTGGTGCAATTTGAGGAAATTTCATTAAAAGTCTTCATCTTTAGATCGGTCACTCAGAATCTTTTCATGTTTGCTATACAACATCTATAGGGGGGTCAGATTCAAGTTTGTTCAAATTGAGCCACTGGGTTAATATTTGGGCTCCCTATGGGAGCCCAAATTTTAACTTTGTGCAATGCGTGGAATATTCTTTTAAAATCTTCTTCAGATTCACCAGTCAGAATCCTCTCATATTTGGATACATCATCTCTAGGGGGGGCCAGATTCATGTTTGTTCAAATCGAGTTTCTCGGTTAATATTTGGGTTCCCTATGGGAGCCTGAATTTTAACTTAGTGCAATATGAGAAAATTTCCTTAAAAATCTTTTTTCTTCAGCTCCACCAGTCAGAATCCTTTAACATTTGGTATGCATCATCTCTGGGAGAGGTCAGATTCAAGTTTGTTCAAATTGGGTCCCTGGGTTGAAAATTTTGAGTCTGGTTCGGACTTTCATATTTGGTATACAACATCTCTAGGAGGGTTAGATTCAAGTTTGTTCAATCCTAGTCCATGGGTTGATATTTGGGCTCCCTATGGGAGCCGAAATTTTAACTTAGTACAATATAAGAAAATTTCTTTAAAAATCTTCGTCATATCCACCAGTCAGAATCCTTTCATATTTGGTATATAACATCTCCTGGAGGGTAAGACTCAAGTTTGTTCAAACCTGGTCCTGGGGTTATTAATTTGGGCTACCTATGGGAGCCTGAATTTTAACTAAGTGCAATATGAGGGAATTTCTTTTAAAATCTTCTTCTTCAGATCCACCAATCAGAATCCTTTCATATTTGGTATACAACATCTCTAGGTGGGTCAGATTCAAGTTTGTTCAAATCGGGACCCTGGGTTCATATTTTGGCTACCTATTTGAGCTTAAAGTTTAACTGAGTGCAATGTGAGGTGATTTCTTTAAAAACCTTCTTCATATCCACCAGTCAGAATTCTTTCCTATTTGGTATATGACATCTCAAGGGGAATCAGATTCAAGTTTGTTCAATTTGAGTCCTTGGCTTAATATTTGGGCTCTATGGGCAGGGGTGGGGTGGGGGGGGGGGGAGGAATGTTACTTTCAGGTTTGTTCAAATCCATTCCTTAGTGTTTTTCCATAAAATTTGCCTCTCATGACTTCATTCCTTTGTAGTGTTGATGAACCATGTCTAACTGAATGTGACCCCAAATACTTTTTTGAACCACTTTGGCCGGTGAGCGATTAAGGCCCCTTGGGGCCTCTTGTTTTTTATTATTATTATTATTAATTCCCACTTACCCTGTATCAAAAAATATAGGAAAATGTGCTTGTCACATCTAAATATGGGCTTCTATACAGTACAAGTCAAAATAAGTTGTAGGATAACCACTGTAGACTATTTATCTTTCTCTTCCGACACTGATAAGACCACAAGCTGACATCATTTTCTAGAAAGCTCTCACTGAGAGCTTTCCAGAAAATGCTGTCAGATTCAGATCTTATCAGTGCAGGAGCAGCAGTATACTTAGTTTATTACGGTTATGCTACAACTTATTTTGTCTTGTACTGTAACTGTACTTGTAAACAAAAGTGAAGGAGTTGCAGTCTGGGTCAATCTGTCACCTTAGTCTTGAAAAAGGGCTATTAAAAATAATTCTTGTTTTTAGCTTAACTTGACATAGTCAAGATAAGCTATTGCCATTACGCGTGCGGAAGTCTGTTAGTCTCTGAGTCTGTGACGTCTGTTCACATTTTCCTTCAGCACGGGCTACACCCCACAGTTCTTGTCTGATCGTCACGAAATTTCATATGCAGGTTTGGGGTCATGTCTAGATGAGAACGTCCCCTTTTGGCCGCGATCAGGCAACCGGTATGGCTGCCCGAGCCCAAAACCCGAAAACCATTGGCACAGTCTACAGGTCATATTTATGAAGGGAATTGTAACTTGGTAGGATGCCTCTTTATAATGCCTAGATGAGAATGTCCCCTTTTGGGCATGATCTATCAACCGTGATGGCTGCCCAAGCCCGAAACCAAAAAACTTGTAGCACAGTCTGCAGGTCATGTTTAATGTGGAGGGATTTCATTGTAACTTGGTAGGATGACTCCTTATGATGTTTAGATGAGAATTTTCCCATTTGGGCATGATCTGCCAACCGTGACGACTGCCCGAGCCCAAAACCCAAAAACCTTTAGCACAGTCTACAAGTCATATTTATTGAGGAATTTCATTGTAACTTGGTGGGTTGACTTCATACAATGTCTAGATGAGAAAGTCCCCTTTTGGACGTGATTGGGCAACTGTGATGGCAACAGGGGCCTGAAGTCCGAAAACCCTTAGCACAGTCTAGAGGTCATATTTATGAAGGGATTTCATTGTAACTTGGTAGGATGACTCCAAATAATGTCTAGATGAGAACGTCCCATTTTGATCGCGATCATGTAGCCTTGATGGGTGCCTGAGCCCAAAAACCTTTAGCATAGGCAAAAGGTCATATTTATGGAAGGATTTCATTGTAACCTGTTAGGTTGGCTCCATATAATGCCTAGATGATGACATCCCCTTTTGGTCATGATTGGTCAGTTGTGATGGCTCAAGTGCCCGAAGCCCGAAAACCTTGAGCACAGTCTACAGGTCATATTTATGAAGGGATTTCATTGTAACTTCTTAGGATCACTCCAGATGATGCCCAGATGAGATTGTCCCCTATGGTTGCGATCATTCAGCCATGATGGCTGCCCGAGCCCAAAGCCCAAAAACCTTTAGCCCAGTCTACAGGTCATATTTATGAAGGGATTTCATTGTAACTTCTTAGGATCACTCCAGATGATGCCCAGATGAGATTGTCCCCTATGGTTGCGATCATTCAGCCATGATGGCTGCCCGAGTCTGAAGCCCGAAAACATTTAGCCCAGTCTACAGGTCATATTTATGAAGGGATTTCATTGTAACTTGGTAGGTTAACTTCATATAATGTCTAGATGAGAACATCCCCTTTTGGACATGATTGGGCAACTGTGACGGCTAAAGGTGCCCAAAGCCCGAAAACCTTTAGCACAGTCTACAGGTCATATTTTTGAGGGGATTTCATTGTAACTTGGTAGGATGACTCCAAATGATGTCTAGATGATGAATCCCATTTTGGACGTGATCATTCAGCCTTGTTGCCCGAGCCCAAAAACCTTTAGCATAGGCAAAAGGTTATTTTTATAGAAGGATTTCATTGTAACCTGTTAGGTTGACTCCATATAATGCCTAGATGATGACATACCCTTTTGATCGTGATTGGTTAACTCTGATGGCTACAGGTGCCCGACGCCGAAAACCTTGAGCACAGTCTACAGGTCATATTTATGAAGGGATTTCATTGTAACTTCGCAGGATCACTCCAGATGATGCCCAGATGAGATTATCCTCTTTGGTTGCGATCATTCAACCATGATAGCTGCCCGAGTCTGAAGCCCGAAAACCTTTAGCACAGTCTACAGGTCATATTTATGAAGGGATTTCATTGTAACTTGGTAGGTTGACTTCATATACTGTCTAGATGAGAACGTCCCCTTTTGGACACGATTGGGCAGCTGTGACGGCTTCAGGGGCCCAAAGCCCGAAAACCTTTAGAACCGTCTACAGGTCATAATTATGAAGGGATTTGATTGTAGCTTGGTAGGATGACTCCAAATAGTGTCCAGATGAGAACGTCCCCTTTTGGTCACGAGCATTCAACCTTGATGGCTGCCCGAGCCAAAAAACGTTTAGCATGTCTGTAGGTCGTATTTATGGAAGGATTTCATTGTAACTTGTTAGGTTGACTCCATATAATGCCTAGATGATGACATCCCCTTTTGGTCATGGTTGGTCAACTGTGATGGCTACAGGTGTCTGAAGCCCGAAAATCTTGAGCACAGTCTACAGGTCATATTGATGAAGGAATTTCTTTGTAACTTCATAGGATCACTCCAGATGATGTCCAGATGAGAATGCCCCCTTTTGGTTGCGATCATTCAACCATGATGGCAGCCCAAGCCTAAAGCCTGAAAACCTTTAGCACAGTCTTCAGATCATATTTATGAAGAGATTTCATTGTAACTTGGTAGGTTGACTTCATGTAATGTCTAGATGAGAACAGCCCCTTTTGGACACCATTAGGCAACTGTGTTGGCTATAGGGGCCCCAAAGCCCGAAAATCTTTAGCACAGTCTACAGGTGATATTTATGAAGGGATTTTATTGTACCTTGGTAGGATGACTCTAATTAATGTCTAGATGAGAACGTCCCCTTTTGGTCGCGATCATTCAGCCTTGATGGCTGCCCAAACCCAAAACCTTTAGCATAGTCTATTGGTCATATTTATGGAAGGACTTCATTGTAAGGCGTAAGTTTGACTCCATATAATGCCTAGATGATGACATCCCCTTTTGGTCGTGATTGGTCAACTGTGACGGATTCAGGGGCCCGAAGCCCTTGAGCACAGTCTACAGGTCATATTTATGAAGGGATTTCATTGTAACTTTGTAGGATCACTCCAGATGATGCCCAGATGAGAATGTCCCCTTTTGGTTGCGATCATTCAACCATGATGGCTGCCAGAGCCCAAAGCCCAAAAACCTTTAGCATAGTCTACAGGTCATATTTATTATGGGATTTCATTGTAACTTGGTAGGTTGACTTCATATAATGTCTAAATGAGAACGTTCCCTTTGGACGCAATTGGGAAACTAACGACTACAGGGGCCCAAAGCCCAAAAACCTTTAGCACAGTCTACAGGCCATATTTATGAAGGGATTTTAATGTAACTTGATAAGATGACTCGTTTTGGAATAATTTCACTGTAACTTGGTAACTTTTGTTGATATACGTTAACTGTGAGGGCCACATACATTAACTGTGAGGTCATATTAACTCGCCCCTCAGCTCTTTAGTACAGTGTACACCTCATATTATTTTTATCATAAACATAGCATACAGGTAACAGAGATGAACATATTCCCATTTATCACAATTCTTGTCTTATTTCATAATCCTTTCATAAATATTGAACATTGTCCTTTTCATCAAACACAACACACAAGTTAAGCTACAGTGTCATTGACACTTTCATTCAGGTACCTCCCTCGTCATTGAAAATCTGCCTCTATCACTCTTTGTTCACCTGGAAAACTCCTTGATGAAATGATTTTGCACTGGTGGCACTAAAAATTTAAGCAACTATATCTTCTTTCACAAACCTAAGTGAGCTCTGTCAAACAAAATAAAGATGGTCAAATTTGCAACTGCATTATCGAATGTTTTCACGACTGAAAACTTGGGGGGGGGGGGGGGGGGGGGGGGTCACAAAATAGCATAAGGAACTAAATTTCTAATTCATTTTCATGACAGTTTTGTGGGATAACCCTTTACCTAATATGAAAAGCAGACAACACTTTGCAAAAAAAATTCTTGAATAACAAATTTTTTTCATTTTTTGTCTCAAAAACATAGGTTATGACCCCTTGTTGAAACGAGCTCAACAAACTCGTTCCAACAAGAGGTAATAACCTATGTTTTTGAGACAAAAAAGGAATAAAATATTGAAAATGAATTGGCGATTTTTAGCTCAACTTGACAAAGTCAAGCTGAGCTATTGCCATCACTTCTCGTCCGTCGGCGTACGTACGTACGTTAGTATGTTAGTACGTTAGTACGTACGTCCACAATTTCCTTTGGCACACCTCACAGGTCGCATTTATGATCAGATTACTTTGAAACTTCTTATGCTTGTTTGGGGTGAACTCTAGATGGGAGCTATCGATTTTCTTCAATTTTCGTCAAAAAATGTTGCTGCGGCCAACGTTCTTAGAACTTAGTTTAGTCAAACCACAATATTTCCCTTTGGCACACCCTACAGGGCACATTTATGATTTGATTGCTTTGAAACCTGATACGCTTATTTAGGGTGACCTCTAGATGGGAGCTATCGATTTTCTTCAATTTCCGGCAAAAAATGTTGCCACAGCCAATGTTCGTAGAACTTAGTTTAGTCAGACCTCAATATTTCCCTTTGGCACACCCTACAGGGTACATTTACAATCAGATTGCTTTGAAACCTGGTATGCTTGTTTGGGGAGACCTCTAGATGGGAGCTATCGATTTTCTTCAATTTCTGTCAAAAAATGTTGCCGCGGCCAACGTTCTTAGAACTTAGTTTAGTCAGAAGACTCAATATTTCCCTTAGGCACACCCTACAGGGTACATTTATGATCGGATTGCTTTGAAACCTGGCATGCTTGTTTGGGGTGACCTCTAGATGGCAGCTATCGATTTTCTTCAATTTCCATCAAAAAATGTTGCCGCAGCCAACGTTCTTAGAACTTGGTTTAGTCAGAAGACTCGATATTTCCCTTTGGCACACCCTACAGGGCACATTTATGATCGGATTGCTTTGAAACCTTTCATGCTTGTTTGGGGTGACCTCTAGATGGGAGCTATTGATTTTCTTCAATTTCCATCAAAAAATGTTGCTGCAGCCAACATTCTTAGAACTTAGTTTAGTCAGACCACAATATTTCCCTTTGGCTCACCTTACAGGGCTCATTTATGATTAGATTGCTTTGAAACCTGGTATGCTTATTTATGGTGACCTCTAGATGGGAGCTATCGATTTTCTTCGGTTTCTGTCAAAAAATGTTGCCACTGGCAAAAAAACTGACATTGGTCCCAATGATCTTCAAGTTTGCCATTTCATTTATAACTTACCAAGTTCAAGTTTGTCAAGTTAAGCTACAGTGTCATTGACACTTTCATTTAGAATAGCACTGGCTGGTTTTGGCCATTACATTTGGTAAAGGGTTAACAAAAAAAGCTTCCTAACTCATCTTAAAATTGAGGGAAAATTGCCCAAGAAATAAATTTTTTTATAGACCCAGTTCATTTTTTTTTCCTTCCAAAAGTTATCTGATGATGATCAGTTGAATGAGCACTACAAATTTGTTACAGTAAGAGGATGCAAGGTGTGTTTCAGAATGGACAAAAAAAAATATGTGTAAATTTTTATCGCTTTTTACATTTTTTGTTTGGATCAGATTTTGTCAAGTCGATGAGTGAATTGTTAACAGTGAGTTTTTTTTATTGTGTTTACAGTTAGTTATACCAATGTTATATCATGCAAAGCAAATACATTTCAGAGCAGGTCTCTGATTTTAGCATAACAAATCATCAGAAAGTACTTATAAATATGAACTGTTTCAAATTTGGTTTGATTTGCAATTTTTGAGTATATGGTAACTTATAGCAGGACTTGTTGCCATGGTGGATGGATATTGATAATGCATGTGAGATGTTTTTTCATTGTTTATTTTATGTGCTGTTTATTTCATGTGCTTTAATTAACAGATAAATATAATTTTTTTTTTTGTTTGTTTGTTTGTTATCAGGTCAATAATGGTTTTCACTGTTAATGCCATTGTATAATTTGTTTACTTTGTCTGTCTAATAATAAAGCATCGGAGAAAGTTTTGCATCGGAAATAGCTTAGTCCTTGTCTATTCTGGCTGATTAGTTATGCTTCTCTGGCATGGAACTTTAGTCGTAAAATCGGCCTCTTTCTCGATTAGATCACAAGAGGATTACCTACTTGTCTCTACACAACTGGTTTGCTAGAACGTCAAGAGAAAAAACGTCACAATCTAACCTCCCCCCCCCCCCATGCTCCCTCAAGATGACACAAGTCAATTAGTGCAATAACTCCTCGCAATTGTTGACATTTAATGACGTAAAAGCTTTTATGTTGTTACTGCACTCACAGCATAACTGCTTTCAATTCATCAAATGTCATGGTGTTTATCAAGAGCAAAGGATAAGTACATTTTTTTTGTTACCTGGTATCAACTTTCCAATCTTGGCTCTTGTTTTTTGGTCTAAAATTCATTGTAAATATTCAGTTTGTATTGCTGGGGGAAAAAGGGCACATTAGCAACATATTCCTTTTTAGCTCACCTGGCCTAAAAGGCCATGTGAGCTTTTCTCATCACTTGGCGTCGGTCTTTGTCCGACGTCCGTAAACTTTTCACATTTTCATCTTCTTCTCTGTAACCGCTGAGCCTATGTGCACCAAACTTGGCAGGAATGGTCTATGAGAGGTCCTCTATAAACGATCCTCATTTTGTTCCCGTCGGATGAAAAACATGGCTTCCAGAGGCATTCTTTGATTCTGGTTGGTGGATTTTCAAAAATCTTCTCCTCTGAAACTGCCAGGCCAAATGTTTTGAGATGACTGGGACCCCTCTACCAACGATCCTCATTTAATGTTGATTGGGTTACAAACATGGCCACAATTGCGGCTTATAGTTACTGTAGAAACCCTATGGGAAATCACATTTTCCTCTTCTTCTCTGGAAAAACCGAGGCAACGTGAAAACAAACCTGGCAGGTATAGTCTATGGGAGGTCCTCTACAAATGATCCTCATTTTGTTCCCGTGGGTTGAAAAACATGGCCTCCAGAGGCATTCTTTGATTCTGATTGGTAGATTTTCAAAAATCTTCTCCTATGAAACTGCCAGGCAAAATGTTTTGATACTTCACATAAACGATGACTGGGACCCCCTCTACCAACGATCCTCATTTAATGTTGATCGGGTTGCAAACATGGCCACAATTGCGGCTTATATTTACTATAGAAACCCTATGGGAAACCACATTTTCATCTTCTTCTCTGGAACTACTGAGCCGACGTGAACCAAACCTGGCAGGGATGGTCTATGGGAGGTCCTCTACAAACAATCCTCATTTTGTTACCGAGGGTTGAAAAAACATGGCCGCCAGAGGCAGTCTTTGATTCTAATAGGTGGATTTTCAAAAATTTTCTCCTCTGAAACTGCCGGGCCAAATGTTTTGATACTTCACATAAGTAATGACTGGGACCCCCTCTACTAATGATCCTCATTTAATGTTGATCGGGTTGTAAACATGGCCACAATTGTGGCTTATTGTTACTATAGAAACCTTATGGGAAATCACATTTTCATCTTCTTCTCTGAAACTACTGAGCCGATGTGAACCACACTTCGCAGGAATGGCCTATGAGAGGATGGAAATATGTGGCCACCAGAGACTATATTCTAATGCTTAACCCATTGCCCCTCCTGTCTGCATTGCCCTCCTGTCTGCACAAAAGATCGGTACTGTCAGCAAAATACTAGTTTTTTGATAATCTGGTAAGGGTTGGTTCCAGTTTTTTCTCCACTGAGAACTGGGGGGAAAAAACCCAAAAATATTGTATATACAGTACAAGTCAAAACAAGCTGTAGCATAAATGCAATAAACTAAGTAGACTGCAGCTTCTGTCCTGACAAGATCAGAATCTGACATTTTTCTGGAAAAGCTATCAGTGAGAGCTTTCCAGAAAATGATGTCAGCTTCTGGTCTTATCAGTGTAGGAAGAGAAAAGATACATAGTTGATAGGATTATCCTACACAACTTATTTTGACTTGTACTGTAAAACAAGTGCAACTGTAGGTTGATATCTTCAGCTGTAATCTAATTATGTTTGACACATGTTAAATTGTTTAGAAAAATCTAGGTTATATTGTAAATTCTCTTTATTATCTTGCAATCATGTCAGCTCAGATGACAGTAATTATAGTATATCTTTTAAGATTCCTGTAACCCTTTACCTGTCCAAAAGCTATTTTGAAAGAGAATACTGTCTGAAAAAATTATAATTTTCAAAAATATTTTAACCCTTTTTTACTGATTTTTTTTGTTGAAACAGAATTCATAAATGTGTGCATTTTCAAGAAAATCTTCTTTGAAACTACAAGGCCAAATGGTTTGAAAAAACTTAATGCGACTGATGACTGTAACCCCCTCTACCAATGATCCTTATTTTAATCTTCATCAGGTTGCAATTATGCCTGCAATTGTGGCTTATTGTTACTATAGAAACCCGAAAGGAAATCACATTTTCATCATCTTCACTGAAAGTACTGAGCCAATGGGAACCAGACTTGGCAGGCATTGTCTATGAGAGGTTCTCTACAACTGTTACTCATTTTATTCTTGTTGGGTGAAAAAACGTGGCCGCTAGAAGCATTCTTTGATTCTGATTGGTCAATTTTGAAAACTCTTCTCCTCTGAAACCACAGGGCCAAATGTTTTGAAACTTTGCATGGTTGATAACTGGGACACCCTCCACCAACATTCCCCATTTTAATGTTGATCATTTTGCAAACATGGCCACAATTGCAGTTTATAGTTACTATAGAAAAAACTTATAGGAAATCACATTTTCATCTTCTCTCTGGAACTATTGAGCCGACGTGAACCAAAACTTGGCAAGAATGGTCTGTAGGAGGCCCTCTACAAACGACCCTCTTTTTGTTCCCATTGGCTGGAAAATATGGCCACCAGAGACATTCTATGATTCTGTGTGATGGATTCAAATGTTTTGAAACTTCACGTGATTGATGACTGGGACACCTACCAATGATCCTCATTTAATTTTGATGTAATGTTGCAAACATGGCCACAATTGCAGCTCATAGTTACCATGGAAAACTTATGGGAAATCACATTTTTATATGTATTTCCAGGGGAGCGATTACAGGCTCTGTAGAGCCTCTAGTTTAGAGACATGAAAGTATAATCTGTAACTGGTTGAATGCTAAAAAAAAAAAGTGCTGAAAGCCACATAAGTTGCTTTACTGTGTATATATTATCTTCTTGTATGCTAAGCGGTGTAATAAAAAATGTTTATATAAAATTATTTTGTTACAATTTATTGAGTGCATGTGGCACTCTCCAAAAAATTGTAACAAAAACAGTTGTTTGTAAACAAACAAAAAGTGTGGCTCCCTTTACTGAAAACATAATATCTTGGGGAAAAAAAAAATACTCATATAACAAATCACCTTTGTAGAATAATTTATCACTCTTCCAGTTAAAAAGCGATCTGCGATAGCGAGGTGTCCGAAAATTGAAAACCTTTGTCTGCACTAAGTTCCCACTAAGATGATGGTGATAGAGACACTTTTCTTGGGGCGCGGTGGCGTTGTGGTAACCGGTTCTCGTCCGATCACCAAAGTTAAGCAACATCAAGCCCAGTTAATCATTGGATGGGTGACTGTCTGAGCGATCGATTCGGACTCCCGCGTTGTGTCCTTGAGCAAGGCACTTAACCCTGATTGTCCACATGGGGGCACAATGATGCCGTGTACTAATGCGTACTGCACGTCGATGGTGCGCACGTCTTCCAACCAATCTAACCCTGCCTGTGCTGCAGTGCAGAGTTACGATGTTGGGGAGCTAGCAGCTGCTCGTCGTTGCTCAGTGGTTCTCTCCGACTACTCCGGCTTCCTCCACCCATAAAACTGTCACGGTCATGATTAGCCATTGTGCATAAGTTTGTGAC
Source organism: Pictodentalium vernedei (assembly GCA_031216915.1). Taxonomy (NCBI): domain Eukaryota; kingdom Metazoa; phylum Mollusca; class Scaphopoda; order Dentaliida; family Dentaliidae; genus Pictodentalium; species Pictodentalium vernedei. The sequence goes on from CM062295.1 coordinate 609,953,884, forward strand.
CTTAAACACGAATAAATAAATAAATAAATAGACACTTTTCTATACGTGACCAATGAGCATTCCAGAAATCCAGTTGTATGGAGATTAGTGGTCATGGCACTTGTACAGCATTGGATTGAAATTTCTTTACCTAACTCAATGGCCAAAAACTGTTGGGACAATTTACAAAAAATGGCCATTCAAATTTTAACATTTTTTGCATTTTTGCAAAAAAAGCACAGCTTATGACCACTCGTTGAAATGGGGTTGTCCCACTAAGTAATCATTAGCTATTTTGTGGCAGAAAAAAATGCCAAATTTCTTGTTATTCAAAAATATTCTTGGCCACTGTTTGCAGTTTGGTTCATGTTGGGTTGGGTTAAGCCTCTATCCAACATAATGGCCAAAACCGGCCAGCACTGTTCACAAAAATCGCCAATTTTCATTAGTTTTTATTTTTTTGTCTCAAAAACATAGGTTATGACCTTCTTTGGAACAAGCTCATCGAGGGGTCATAACCTATGTTTTTGAGACAAAAAATGAAAAAAATTAGTTATCCAAGAATTTTGCAAGTGTCGTCTGCTTTTTATGATAGGTAAAGGGTTAAGAGTTGAACAAAATGTTGCAAAATCAAAACTGATTCAAGAAAACAAATGAAAAGAGCATCTGAGATACAATGTTTTTGCATTTTTTTTTCAACATGTGTGTTTCTGATAGGGCCCCACAATTTCCAAATTTGTGGTTGAATCAAATCCTGAATTCAATGAGACAGCTTTTGAATCAAATCAAATCAAAACTCACGGCTATTAAAATTGTAAACCTTTTACAACAGTAAATAATGCCAATCCTCACTCAAGTAGTTAGAATTGAATCATCAGGAGATTTTTAATCTAATTTTTTTAGGCTCAGTAGGGCATGAGTTTCTGCAGTTTTGTATGCAAGCTCTCAGTGACTAGCACTAATTTTGCTCTGGGAGTTGGATTTCTTCTCCCCCATGCCCCCAAAATTATCTTGGATAATTTTTCTCCCATCCAAACATTAATGTGGGATTCATTTATGTTTGAAGACTGTCCATGTGTTATGTGATCTACAGGGTGGTAGGTTGGACATGAAAAAAACTTAATCACACTTTCTGAAAAAGCCATGAAAATGTTACAGAAGATGTATACAGTGAAGCCAACTTAAGTGGTATCTCCCACTTCATTAACCCTGTTTATTGTGTATAACTTTCAAATATCAAACTATGTTCATAAAAAATTGTTTGGTTACAATGTATTGGAGAGTGCCAATGGGCACTCTTCAATAAATTGCAACCAAACAATTTTATATAGAATTTTATTTTTTTCTCCCACTACTGAGCAAACATGATGCATACAGTGTAAAGCCACAAAAGTGGCTTCCAACACTTTTCAATAGAGCCATGATAGTGGCTTTTAGCACTCAACCAGCTCATTGAATATTGGTTATTATGATTAAAAAGATAAAAATTAAGTTGTTATCTATTAAAGAATAACTCTGACAACACTTAATTTCCAATGTTTAAAGACCTATTTAGCCTGAGTGCATCCAAAATAGGCATTTGATCATTACATCAGGGTTTGTTCAGGTCCTTGAAGGTGCTTGAAAGTGCTTGAATTAAAAAATCGAAATTCCAGGACCTGGATAATGCTTGAAAATCATATCTCCAGTAATAAAGTCCTGGAAAGTGCTTGAAAAATATGTAGTGTCAGTAATCTAGCGTGTTTATGAAAACATTGCTGTAATAACTTGCAGAATTGCGTAAATTGACAGTGAATAACTTCAGAGTTTTTCATAAAAATCGGAGCATGCCTCCTTAATGAAATAGACACTCATGTATCTAAATATTATGTTATAAACAAGTACACAAGTAGGGTCAGCATTATGTTATCAGAAGGTCCTGGAAAGGTCCTGGAAGATGCTTGGGAAAAGTCCTTAAAAGTCCTGGAATTTTTTTTTCTCAAGGGTGAACGAATCCTGTTAATCTTGTTTGAAAGAGCTCCATGCATATAATAGAATCAATACTCAATTTATCAGGAAAATAACCAAATTCTGGTTATGAATACGCTTGTTAATTGAGTATTTCTCATTGGCATACTTTTTTCTCAGTAAACAAGGTTACAGTGTACTTGGAAAAACTAACGGCACCATGTATTGAGACAGTGTCAAGTCATTGAAGTAATGAGAAAAATGCAGAGACTCACCATGAATAAGCGCATTGTCGACATTTACATATTGGTTATTACCACCATGTGGGTTTTCGAGATGGGGTGTTGAAGTCTCGACCTCATCTCTGGGATATATCGACAAGTCCATTAGGACGAGTGGATATATGGCCAAGAGGTGAGGTCAAGACTTCAGTGCTCCATCTCAGAAAACACAGTTATCTATTAACCCATTTATCTTAAAATATTCCTCCCTTTCTTGGCTTATTCGCTTATATTTTGACAATCATTTCGGCATCTGTGAATTATTTTTTTATGAATGAAGATATGACGTCATGGTATTGCGTTCTTGCGCTGTCCATGACATAATCCCCATTCATTGTTCTACTTGTACTATAACTGGTGAAGTTTACAGTTGTGTTTCATCTGTGTGTTTCTTTGTTTTATTTTTTTCGGATTTAATGTATGGTAGGCCAATATAAAAATCTTGTGGCTAAAAATGATCTAGTCTAATTTATTTCGTTGAGTTGCTGATTTATATATCATTTAATTACTGTGATTGGATTAATCAATATGGCACTTGTGCCATCGCGGAAGGATAAAACTCGAGGTCTGCCGTCTCTCGTTCTATCCTTCCACGCTGGCATTCATGCCTTATCGATTAACCCATTCACACGCGTGTGTCGTTCTGTGTTTTTATTGGGGAAAATTCTGTTCCAAGATAAATGACTAGATGTGTTACATGGATGGGTTGAATACATCTGTCCCACCCAGGTATCTCACCTGAGACATAAGTATCTCAGAAAGTACGAGATGGTGGAAATTTTTTTGATGTACTTTCTATGAGGGACAGCTGCTTCTGTCAATTTCCCCCATGCCCCCTCCTCTTATCCTTTTAGTTTTTAGTTCATCTTGACAAAGTCAAGCTGAGCTAATCTCATCGCTCTCCGTCCGTCGTCTGTGGTCCGTCAACACCATGTTTTGGTCTTCTCCTCCAAAGCCACTGGGCCAATTCAAGTGAAAGTTTGTGTGAGTGATGGTCCCAAAGGAGCATTTCATTTTTGTTCAACTCAACATGCCCAGCCCCATAGGAGGGAGTGGGGGAAAAAGCTCCAAAATATTTTAAAAATCTTCTCAAGAACCAGTATGTACAATGACTTGATATTTGCTATGGAGCTTCCATATGAGGTGTAGAATCAAGTTTGTTCAAACGAAGTTCGTGAAGTAATATTTGGCTTTGTAATAGGAGGGGTAAGATTTTTGGCCCCCGCCCAAAATTTCTATTTTCTGAACCGATGGTCCGGTATGAACCATATTTGGTTTGTGGTATTATTGGATCATAAGTACTTGACCCATGCAAAAAAAAAATCCCCATGGGAACCCTGGGAGCTAAAAATAGAAATGCCCTCGGTTATGTTAGGGTGTTCTGTAATGGACATCGAAAAATGCTGAGTCAGCATATTTGCAAAAATTTAAAAAAATCTTTTCTCCAGAACCAATCATCAGAATCTTTTGATATTTGGTATACAGCATTCATAGGGGTATACAGCATTATAGGGGGGGGGGGGGGGGAGGGGGAGGTTGGGGTCAGATAAAAGTTTGTTGAAATAAAGCTCATTGGTTCATATTTGGGCTCTCTACAGGAGCCCGAAGTTTTAACACAGGGTAATATGGGGAATATTCTTTAAAAATCTTCTTCTTCAGAACCACCAGTCAGAATCTTTTAATGTTTGGTATACATCATTGTTATGAGGGTCAGATTCAAGATTATTCAAACCAAGTCCCTAGGTTAATATTTGGGCTTCCTACGGATCTTTGTTCAATATGGAGGGTAATTTAAAAAAATCTTCTTTTTCTGATCCACCAGTCAGAATGCTTTGATTTTTGGTATGTAACATCTCTAAGGGGGTCAGATTCAAGTTTGTTCAAATCAGATCCCTAGGTATATATTTGGGCTCACTATGGTAGCCCAAATTTTTACTTAGTGCAATATGAGGAAATTTCTTTAAAAATCTTCTTCTTCAGATCCACCAGTCGGAATGCTTTTATATTTGGTATACAGCATCTCCAGGGTCAGATTCCAGGTTGTTCAATTCGAGTGCCTAGGTTAATATTTGGGCACCATATGGGAATATGAAATTTAACTTGGTACAATATGAGGGAATTTCTTCAAAGATCTTCTTCTTCATATCCACTCGTCAGAATGCTTTCACATTTGGTATACAACATCTCTAGGGGGGTCAGATTCAAATTTGTTCAAATTGGATCCCTACGTTAATATTTGGGCTTGCTATGGTAGCCCAAATTTGAACTTAGTGCAATTCGAAGAAATTTCTTTACAATTTCTCTTCTTCGGATCCAACAGTCAGAATGCTTTCATATTCGGTACACAACATCTCTAGGGAAGTCAGATTCAACTGTGTTCAAAGCAAGAGCCTGGGTTAATATTTGGGCTCTCTATGGGAGCCGGAATTGGCCATCTTGATGAAGAATTAAAAATTTTGTATTCAGTACCCTCTAGAGGTGTGTAACTAAGATTAATCCACATAGGTTGTATCAAGAGGCTTCATAGGGGAGCTCTACATTTTACTTTATGATCAACTGAAGAAAAGGCATGATGCCCAGATTATTTTTGTCACTCCTGGGAGACTCAAGGATTGACAGTGTAGCCTATGGAGATGGCTTGCTTAATGTAGACTCATTCTTGGACTCTGTATAAATTGTGTTCTGTTCAAGATGAGTGCTTCAGGCCCCGTGGGGCCTCTTATTTTTAAAACAGATTAGCCAGAACCCACTACCTTAGTTGTTCAGTGTACATGTGTAGGTCTAAGTCAACTCAAAACAGCTCTTTAACTTCAAGTTACAAACTTGGTTGGTACCATGCCATGAGAATTGATGTGTGTACCAGCACACCGATCTTATGCAAATATCGTCAATTTGAGAGGCAAATAATCATTACCGCCATCTTTTCAGTCCAATGACCAGGATGTGATCACTGGATTAGCCACTTGTCTCATCTTCACAGATTTGAACTAACCTTTCACCCAATGCATATGATATCAAATTTTAAATATTTTTTTAATTTTTAAGAAAATTTCAACAAAATCCTATCATGTGAACCCTCCTTGGTACAAGCTTGACAAGCTCATTCCAATGAGGGGTCACATGGTATGGTTTTGTTGAAATTTTTTTAAATTTTTTTTTTTAAACTGCTCAATTTGTAAATTATGCTGGCAGATGTGATCAGTTTATTAGGTAAAAGGTTAAATATTTGATCGATATGCTGTTTGCTTTAACCCTTTACCTAACGAATCATTCGCATCTGCCTGTGTAATTTTCAAATTAGCAGTTGAAAAAAAATTTTTTTTTTAAAGTTTAAACAAATCCATATGTGACCCCTGATCGAGCTCATTCCAATGAGGGGCCACATGATATGGATCTGTTGATTTTGTATGAATAAGTTTGAAAAAGAATAATAAAAACAATAACTTTTTATATCCTGTGTATTTGGCAAAGGGTTAAGAGAGAGTGTTTAATATAATAAATCTTTATTAGCGCTACGCTGAAGCAATCTGGTTCATAGTATCATGTTGAGTTGAGGAGGTCAGATCGTCAGACAAAACAAAAACCCATTTATCAAACATAAAATGACCATATTTGGACAGCATTATTCACAGAAATTCACTTTAATATTTTTTTTTTTGGGGGGGGGGGGGGGTCCAATTTTTGCCTTTGACACTAACTTATGACACATAGGAATGAGATCCCTGAGCTCAATCCAACAAGGAGTTGTAAGATATGGTTTGGAGGTCAATAATAAAAAATATTTAGTAGTTCAAGTAAACTTTGATGGATGTGTCGTCTGCTAGACAAGTTAGGTGAAGAGTTGGAACAATGATATTGGCTGCTTGCCAGGCATTTTACTCATCTCAGAAGAAACAACATTTGGGGTAGGGATTTTTTTTCAGAAATTTGGAGGTTTTTTTCACTTCAGAAACATAACTTATGACCCCATTGATCATGGGATGAGCAAGCTTCACTGACTGATTCCATCAAGGATCATTTTTGGAACAAACATTTAAACTCTCTCCATGCTGATGTCAAAATATAAAAAATTCACATAGGAAACTTTTGCCACTAGAAATTAAATCAAGCTCTGTCAAACAAGACTTAATTGGTTAACTTCCTGGTTGCATTATGGAACATTCCTACTTGAAATTTTGGTTTTTGTCATAATCCTCCCAGAGTTCAATTTTTGTCAATTTGATGCACTCGAAAGGGTATGGAAAATGGGCTGACATGTTGGAAAAAACAAGGAACATATTTTTCTAATAAATGTGAAAACCCGAAAAAGACTATTGCAAATTTGGTTGATTTGGTAGGTGAAATTTTTACTGTGTGTGGGTGTTGAATTATTACAGGTTGATGAGAAAAGCTTGATTTGCTGAGGAAATGTTGTTTTGGACATATTGTTTATCATATTCTACTTCTAAGTTTTTACTCGTGGCTTCAGCTGCACAGGAAAACTTCAAAACGAAAGGTTCAGTCCTGACCAACAGTAAAAGTATTTTTTTTTACACGCCTGTTCTATAAAATCCCCATCTCCAGCAACACTTCAGTATGCAAAAAATGAAAAAAATATATGTGCGGAATGGAAACCGTTGACCTATTTTTAAATAGAAGCGAAATTTCACTGGAATTTTCTGCAAACCATGGAGCTCTGTCAAACAAGATATACTAGAATAAATGCTATGTATATCTTCAGAATACAGAAAAGTGACACACTCCCTGTTAATTGAATATTCCTGTTAATTGAATAATTTTCATTGGCAAAGTGGCTATTCAGTTAATAGGGTTCTACTGTAGTAAGGCAAATTTACAGCCCAAACTTAGTGGGGGTGCTGGGATGAGGCGATGGTGGTTTGCTCCCCTGACCATGTCTTTCAGATTTGTTGGCTGCTCAAACAGCAATATTTTCTCTGAAAGCTACTAATTTGAAAAAAATGTTGACAAAACCACAAATTTATAAAAATATCCTTAAGTTTAAAATATCTGTTATATGAAAGTGCTCATAAGTATTCGACAGTCAAATAGTCATATGCTGGTGTATCATCATGTACACACAAAAATTTTGTGTATTATTATTATTATTTAAAAAAATGTCTTTTGTTGAACCAAAGAAATTCTTTAAAATAATAAAGATAAATTAATTGTGATACATGAATGTTTCAGACCTGTTTTGTATTTATTATTTGTTGACACTTTTGACAGCCAGGGTCACCTCATGTTGAACAGTTTTGTGGGTGGAGGAAGCTTGATTACTTGGAGAGAACCACTGAGCAACAGCGAACAACTTTCATACTCCCCAACTCTGCTCAATCAGGGTTAGCATTGGTTTGAAGACAAGTGCTCCATCGACATGTAGTATGCCAGTGTCACTGTGCCCCCACATTGGAAATGAGGATGAAGTACTTTGCCCAGGGACAAAACCAAGAAAATTTGAAAGACTCAAAGTGTTGTTGTATGATGCTTGCCACTTCCAGAAAGATGTTGTCTTTCATTTGTCATGACAATAGATAATAGAAAAATATTTGACATTTGTCGCAGTCTTATACAGAAGCATATAATAAGTGAATTTTTCACACTTCTTATTACTCAACCTTCATACTGTGTCCGAGGGCCTTCAGTCATATAACAGCATTTCACAATACAAAACAAAAGTACATCTGGCATTTATCATTAAATATAAAATATATTGATGACACTGAATTAGATAAAAAATAATGAAAGAGATTATTCATCTTTTACAAGCTTTTCGATCCTGTTGATTAGCTTTGTTATTGTAGTGACAGTGGTTTCTATCGTTTCATACTATTTGTAATATGTATGATAAAACCGTATGATTTGTTTCATACAATGCCTTATTTATTTGTTTTTCGTAATAAATATGGATCATTTTCTGATATTTTTGTTTAGTCTTTCTTCTACTTTGCATGCCTGAAGCTAGTGGAGGGGTGTCTCTCCCCCCCCCCCCCCCCCCCCCCCCCCCATGACCATCTCTGTTGGAAAATATTTTGTCCGCCTGTCCTTTACCCAACACGCACGATATCAAAATTTTGGGTTTTTTGTTTCTGTTTTCATTTTTAGCTCACCTGGCCTAAAAGGCCATGTGAGCTTTTCTCTTCACTTGGCGTCCGTCGTCGTCCGTCAACTTTTCACATTTTCATCTTCTTCTCTGTAACCGCTGAGCCGGTGTGAACCAAACTTGGCAGGAATGGTCTATGGGAGGTCCTCTACAAACGATCCTCATTTTGTTCCCATCGGATGAAAAACATGGCTTCCAGAGCATTCTTTGATTGGTGGATTTTCAAAAATCTTCTCTGAAACTGCCAGGCCAAATGTTTTGAAACTTCACATAAATGATGACTGGGACCCCCTCTACCAATGATCCTCATTTAATGTTGATTGGGTTACAAACATGGCCACAATTGCGGCTTGTAGTTACTGTAGAAACCCTATGGGAAATCACATTTTCCTCTTCTTCTCTGGAAAAACCGAGGCGACATGAAAACAAACCTGGCAGGGATAGTCTATGGGAGGTCCTCTCTCTACAAATGATCCTCATTTTGTTCCCGTGGGTTGAAAAACATGGCCACCAGAGGCATTCTTTGATTCTGATTGGTAGATTTTCAAAAATCTTCTCCTCTGAAACTGCCAGGCGAAATGTTTTGATACTTCACATAAACGATGACTGGGACCCCCTCTATCAATGATCCTCATCTAATGTTGATCAGGTTGCAAACATGGCCACAATTGCAGCTTATAGTTACTATAGAAATCCTGTGGGAAATCACATTTTCATCTTCTTCTCCGGAACTACTGAGCCGATGTGAACCAAACATGGCAGGGATGGTCTATGGGAGGTCCTCTACAAACGATCCTCATTTTGTTCCCGAGGGTTGAAAAACATGGGCACCAGAGGCATTCTTTGATTCTGATAGGTGGATTTTCACAAATTTTCCCCTCTGAAACTACCAGGACAAATGTTTTGATACATAAGTAATGACTGGGACCCCCTCTACTAACGATCCTCATTTAATGTTGATCGGGTTGTAAACATGGCCACAATTGCGGCTTATAGTTACTATAGAAACCCTATAGGAAATAACATTTTCATCTTCTTCTCTGAAACCACTGAGCCGACATGAACCACACTTCGCAGGAATGGTCTTTGAGAGGATGGAAATATGTGGCCACCAGAGGCTATATTCTAATGTTAACCCAATGCCCCTCCTGTCTGCACAAAAGATCGGTACTGTCAGCAAAATACTTTTTTTTGAGAATCTGGTAAGGGTTGGTTCCAGTTTTTTCTCCACTGAGAACTGGGGGAAAAAAAACCCAAAATATTGTGTATACAGTACAAGTCAAAATAAGCGGTAGCATAACTAAGTAGACTGCAGCTTCTGCCCTGACAAGATCAGAATGTGACATTTTCTGGAAAAGCTATCAGTGAGAGCTTTCCAGAAAATGATGTCAGCTTCTGGTCTTATCCATGCAGGAAGAGAAAACATACATAGTTTATAGGATTATCCTACACAACTTATTTTGACTTGTACTGTAAAACAAGTGCAACTGTAGGTTGATATCTTCAGCTGTAATCTAATTATGTTGACAGATTGTTTTGTTCATTATCTTGCAATCATGTCAGCTCAGATGACAGTAATTATTTTATATCTTTTAAGGTTCCTGTAACCCTTTACCTATCCAAAAGCTATTTGGAAAGAGAATACTGTCTGAAAAAAATTTAATTTTCAAAATATTTTAACCCTTTTTAACTGATTTTTAGCTCACCTGACTGAAAGTCAGGGTGAGCTTTTCTGATCACTTTTCGTCCGTCGTCTGTCGTCCGTCGTGAAGGTGGTGTTTGGGCCTTTTCCTCCCAAACCACTGGCCGCATATTAATGAAATTTCATGTGAGTAGGGTTTTTTTTTAATAACTATTTTTTTTCATTTTTTGTCTCAAAAACATAGGTTATGACCCCTCCTTGGAACGAGCTCGATTTTTGAGAATATCGCTGGCCGGTTTTGGCCGTTACGTTAGGTAAAGGGTTAAGGGCATTTTGATTTTTTGTCAAATTAGGTTTCGGCTCATATTGAGCACAGGGATGGGGCAAAAATGTTCCAATTCTTAAAAAATCTTCTTCTCAAGAACCAGCAATAGCAGAGACTTGATATTTGGTATGCTGCTTCCTTTTGAGGTGTAGACTCAAGTTTGTTCAAGAGAAGTTTGTCGGGCATTATTTGCCTTCGTTATGGGAGGGGCAAAAATTTTGGCCACGCCTAAAATTTCTATTTTCTGAACCGTGAGGTCGATTTGAACCAAATTTGATATGAGATGATAATGGGTCATAAGTAGTTGATTGATGCAAAAAAAATTTTTTCTCATTGCCACGTGGGAACCTCGGGAGCTAAAAATAGGAAAAACCTTAAAACTCTCATATCTCCAAAACTACATGGCACATAGAATTCGTATTTTGTATAAAGCTTACTTTTATCCAGTAGAATAGAATGGTTAAAAAAAAATCCCTATCGGTTTGATCACAAGGTACTTTTTCAGGACTTTGAAAAAGTGCTGAGTCTGCAATTTTTAACACTGTAGGCAATGGGAAAAACATTAAAAAATCTTCTTCTCCAGATCCAGTAGGCAGAATCTTTTGGAATTTGGTATGCAACATTGTAGGGTGGATCTGATTCAAGTTTGTTCAAATCGGCCCCCTGGGTTCATATTTGGGCTCAGTATAGGAGCCCAATTTCAAACTTAGTGCATTTCAGGCAAATTTCTTAAAAATCTTCTTCTCCAGATCCAGCAGGCAGAATCTTTTCATATTTGGTATGCAACATTGTGGGGTGGATCTGCTTCAAGTTTGTTCAAATCGGCTCCCTAGATTCATATTTGGGCTCACTATAGAAGCTTGAATTCGAACTTAGTGCATTTCAGGCAAATTTCTTCAAAAATCTTCTTCTCCAGATCCAGCAGGCAGAATCTTTTGATATTTGGTATGCAACATTGTGGGGTGGATCTGATTCAAGTTTGTTCAAATCGGCCCCCCTGGATTCATATTTGGGCTCACTATAGAAGCCCGAATTCGAACTTAGTGCATTTCAGCAAATTTCTTAAAAAATCTTCTTCTCCAGATCCAGCAGGCAGAATCTTTTGATATTTGGTATGCAACATTGTGGGGTGGATCTGATTCAAGTTTGTTCAAATCGGCTCCCCAGATTCATATTTGGGCTCCTCACTATAGAAGCTTGAATTCGAACTTAGTGCATTTCAGGCAAATTTCTTCAAAAATCTTCTTCTCCAGATCCAGCAGGCAGAATCTTTTGATATTTGGTATGCAACATTGTGGGGTGGATTCAAATTTGTTCAAATCGGCTCTCTAGATTCATATTTGGGCTCACTATAGAAGCTCAAATTCGAACTTAGTGCATTTCAGGCAAATTTCTTCAAAAATCTTCTTCTCCAGATCCAGCAGGCAGAATCTGTTCATATTTGGTATGCAACATTGTGGGGTGGATCTGATTCAAGTTTGTTCAAATTGGCTCCCTGGATTCATATTTGGGCTCACTATAGAAGCCCGAATTCGAACTAAGTGCATTTCAGGCAAATTTCTTCAAAAATCTTCTTCTCCAGATCCAGCAGGCAGTATCTTTTGATATTTGGTATGCAACATTGTGGGATGGATCTGATTCAAGTTTGTTCAAATCGGCTCCCAAGATTCATATTTGGGCTCACTATAAAAGCTCGAATTCAAACTTAGTGCATTTCAGGCAAATTTCTTAAAAAATCTTCTTCTCCAGATCCAGCAGGCAGAATCTTTTGATATTTGGTATGCAACATTGTGGGGTGGATCTGATTCAAATTTGTTCAAATCGGCTCTCTAGATTCATATTTGGGCTCACTATAGAAGCTCAAATTCGAACTTAGAGCATTTCAGGCAAATTTCTTCAAAAATCTTCTTCTCCAGATCCAGCAGGCAGAATCTTTTCATATTTGGTAAGCAACATTGTGGGGTGGATCTGATTCAAGTTTGTTCAAATTGGTCCCCAGGGTTTATATTTGGGCTCAGTATAGAGCCCAAATTTGAACTTAGTGCATTTCAGGCAAATTTCTTAAAAAATCTTTTTCTCCAGATCCAGCAGGCAGAATCTATTGATATTTGGTATGCAACATTGTGGAGTGGATCTTATTCAAATTTGTTCAAATCGGCTCCCTAGATTCATATTTGGGTTCACTATAGAAGCTCGAATTCGAACTTAGTGCATTTCAGGCAAATTTCTTAAAAAATCTTCTTCTCCAGATCTAGCAGGCAGAATCCTTTCATATTTGGTATGCAACATTGTGGGGTGGATCTGATTCAAGTTTGTTCAAATCGGCCCCCTGGATTCATATTTGGGCTCACTATAGAAGCCGAATTCAAACTTAGTGCATTTCAGGCAAATTTCTTAAAAAATCTTCTTCTCCAGACCCAGCAGTCAGAATCTTTTGATATTTGGTATACAACATTGTGGGGGTGGATCTGATACAAGTTTGTTCAAATCGGCCCCCTGGGTTTATATTTGGGCTCAGTATAGGAGCCCAAATTTGAACTTAGTGCATTTCAGGCAAATTTCTTTGAAAATCTTCTTCTCAAGATCCAGCAGGTAGAATCTTTTGATATTGGGTATGCACCATGCTTAGGGGGGTGAGATTCAAGTTTATTCAAGCCAAGCCCCTGGGTTCATATTTGGGCTCACTGTGGTAGCCCGAATTATAACTTAGTTCAAAATGAGGAATTTTCTTTAAAAATCTTCTTCAGAATGTTTTGATATTTGGTATGCAGCATCCTTAGGGGGTGAGATTCAAGTTTGTTCAAGCCATGTTCCTAGGTCCATATTTGGGCTCACTGTGGGAGCTCAAATTGTAACTTAGTTCAAAATGAGGAATTTTCTTTAAAAAATCTTCTTCAGATCCAGCAGTCGGAATGTTTTGATATTTGGTGTGCAGCTTCCTTAGGGGGGTGAGATTCAAGGTTATTAAAGCCAAGTCCCTGATTTCTTATATGGGCTCTCTGTGGGAGCCTGAATTATAACTTAGTTCAATATGAGGAATATTCTTTAAAAATCTTCTTTTTTTTTAGATCCACTGGTCAGAATCTTTGGATATTTGGTATAAGCTTTTCTTAGGAGAAGCAGATGCAACTTGTTGAAAGCAATTCTCTGGGTTGATATTTAGGCTACCATGTCAGGTGAGCACCCTCAGGGTCTCTTGTTTTTGTTGAAACAGAATTCATAATTGTGTGCATTTTCAAGAAAATCTTCTTTGAAACTACAAGGCCAAATGGTTTGAAAAAACTTAATGTGACTGATGACTGTAACCCCCTCTACCAATGATCCTTATTATGCCCCCGAAAATATAGGGCAGCTTGGGGGAACCTGATGCCCTTGTACCTAGGGTTTTGTCCGACAAATCTTACAGGAGTTATGTCCCTTATTTACTTTTTCCGTCCGTCTCTACGAACATTTTATATTATAACTCGAACATCAGTTTATGCCCCCAAAAAATTTTGTTCGAGGGGTACGAACATTTTGTATTATAACTCGAACATCAGTTGTCGGTTTTTAATGTTCTTTGGTATGGTGATAGGGCAGCTTGGGGTAACGGATGCCCTTGTACCTAGGGTTTCGTCTGACAAATCTTACAGGAGTTATGTCCCTTATTTACTTTTTCGTCCGTCCGTATGAACAATTTGTATTATAACTCGAACATCATTTGTCGGATTTAATGTTCTTTGGTATGGTGATAAGGCAGCTTGGGGGAACGGATGCCCTTGTACCTAGGGTTTCGTCTGACAAATCTTACAGGAGTTATGTCCCTTATTTACTTTGAAAATTGATGATTTTTTGGTTTCCTACCAATTAAAATTGTTTGGCTGAACCGATAAGTTTCAAATTTTATATGCTGATTACTCATGTCAAAGTACAGGTCGGTTTCAATTTGAGGTTTGACTCGGCAATTTTTGATGCAGTTATGCCCCCTTTTTCAAAACCAGTTCTACTTTTTCACTGGTTTGAGAATTTTTAACAAAGGTATGTACTATTCCTATTTTTGCCTCTTTCAGTTATTATTCAATATGGCACCATTCAAGCCATCTGCAATTCTTTTTATAACTTTTTCTCTATTACTGAATCCTTAATGCTGTTCTGCAATGTAGCAGCAGTGAAGCTGTTGTCTGTTGTTACAAAACATATTAACAAAATATAAGTAATAATAATTTTATTGGCACTTTGCCATTCCTTACTGTTGTTCTGCAATGTAGTGTTGTTCTGCAGTGTAGCAGCAGTGAAGCTGTTGTCTGATTATCCACATTTGAGTGTGACTTGGCTACCTTCGGGGGCATTAGCACACGTGTTAGCGTTGCTCTCGTTTTAATCTTCATTGGGTTGCCATTATGGCTGCAATTGTGGCTTATAGTTACTATAGAAACCCTATAGGAAATCACATTTTCATCATCTTCACTGAAAGTACTGAGCCAATGTGAACCAGACTTGGCAGGCATTGTCTATGAGAGTTTCTCTACAACTGTTACTCATTTTATTCCTGTTGGGTGAAAGAACGTGGCCGCCAGAAGCATTCTTTGATTCTGATTGGTTAATTTTGAAAACTCTTCTCCTCTGAAACCACAGGGCCAAATGTTTTGAAACTTTGCATGGTTGATAACTGGGACACCCTCCACCAACATTCCCCATTTTAATGTTGATCATTTTGCAAACATGGCCACAATTGCAGTTTATAGTTACTATAGAAAAAACTTATAGGAAATCACATTTTCATCTTTTCTCTGGAACTATTGAGCTGACGTGAACCAAAACTTGGCAAGAATGGTCTATAGGAGGCCCTCTACAAACGATCCTCTTTTTGTTCCCATTGGCTGGAAAATATGGCCACCAGAGACATTCTATGATTCTGTTTGATGGATTCAAATGTTTTGAAACTTCACGTGATTGAAGACTGGGACACCTACCAATGATTCTCATGTAATTTTGATGTAATGTTGCAAACATGGCCACATTTTCAGCTCATAGTTACATTGGAAAGCCTATGGGAAAGCACATTTTTATAAGTATTTCCAGGTGAGCGATTACAGGCTTTGTAGAGCATCTAGTTTTTAAATGTAAAGAAAAAAAATCATGTGACCCCTCCCTCAATTTGAAACAAGCTTACTTATCTTGTTCCATTGAGGGTTGACATGATAAAAAAAAATTTTTCAACTGCTTAATTTGTAAATTATGCAGGAGGAAAAGGCCAATTTGACAGGAAAAGGGTTAAGTATTTTGAGTTAGGTTTCAAGTTTGTACCAATGGTCAACAACCCCAGGAACACGGTCAGAAAATTTAAAATCTCATTCCACCATATCAGAAAATTTTTAGATTCTGCCTTTGGGCCTGCTTCTCTGTCATAGGTGGACGGGATCACAGAATCAAGAAAGAAAATTGGGAGTTGGGTGCCTTGAAGTAGTCGCCAGAATTTGTCTGGAAATATTTTGGAGAATAGATAACAGTAGATGGCCATTATCAGCTTTGTCAAAACAGATACAAAATTGTAAAATATCAGCAGAGCTAATGGTATCGCGGAACTAAATATTGAAATTAGAGTGAACCGCCTTAAAATGTTACACTCGGAAATGATGCAATCTCTAAAAATAAACAGCCTTGGGAAAATCCATTGTTTCAAAAAACGTTTGAAACATTCCATTGACATCTTGCATTATTGTTGAATATTCCTGATAAAAAAGAGGGTGATTTGATGACTTTTGGGCCTAAAAAAATACAATTTACTTTTTGTGTGTTTTTGTAGGTAATCCCCTGAAAAATATGCACACGTGGCCGGTACTTCCCTTTGTGTCAGTTTTTCTCTCTTATTTGTTGCATGCCCCCTTGTTTTCAGATCAGAAAAAGTTGTCTGAAGGGCTATACTTGACAGAGATATTTGAATGCCAAAATTAAAGTGATGCGATCATATTTTTTTCCACCTGAACGTTATAATGGTCACCTATGGGAAAATATTTAGTTCTGTGATACCTATAGCAAATATGTTTTTTGGCTTCCAAACCAGATTCAATTATTATTTTGGGGGATTATTTCACATTTAAATATTTATTTGGGGACCACATACCTTACCAAACTATTTTATTGTTTTGAAAAGTTACATTTGTGTCACAGTCAGCAATAAAAGCTATATATTTATAAAACTAAGGCTGTTCATGCAAGAAAATTCACATCTTGAGCAAGTGTATTCCCCAGGAGCACACTATAACCTCTGGCAGCTGCTAACTAACAGCCTATCTTACCCTATTAACATATTTATTTAAACCGTGGTTTCCCCTCATATTACTAGGGGCAGGGAGGATTCCAAATCTTCCAACCCCTTCCCAAATCACCATTCAAACACAAACAGAAAACCTACACTGCCCTTCTATTCACTTGTATTTAGATGTTTTTCTCTTCAAAATTATGCTCTTCAAAATGTTGGAAAACAGTTCCTTCACTGAAAGAGTATCCTGGAACACAAATTTGAGGATGGGGTGGGGGCTACAGTGGAAAATAACATAATAAAATTACAAATGTGAGAGAATGGCATTTGTGCATAGCTACCAATATAGTTGTCTAGTAATAGTGCTGTCATGGTTCCCATGATACAGCATAAATTTACAGTGACAGTTGTGAAATATTGCTCTTTCCCTGAACCAAGTCCTCCCTCCCACACATATTTAACCCTTCTGCTGATGATAAACATTTGGAAAGACTGAACAGCATGTTTTTAGAGACTGAAGTTAGTATCATACACTTTCAGTTTATGATTTACTTTGAGGCTTCAGCACTCATGGTCCACTGAGTTATTTTTCAATTTAACAACCTTGCCCTGGCTCTTCCACTATATTTTTCATTGTATGCCATTCAGTACTCTCATGTAGACCTCCTACATGTGTGACTGCAAGCCTATCTGTCTGTCTGTGTGTCTGTCTCTTCATCAGACATGGTGTTTCTTTGCTTTTCATTTGCCTGGATCTACATTTTCAATAATTGGTAGCTGAATAACTTCTCCCCCCCCCCCCCTCCCCACACACACACAAGTATATTAAACATCAAATACCACTATATTCTTGAAGAAAATGTCTGATTCATCCTCTTTGGAAACATGTTTTCAACAATTTCAATCTTTTTGCCAGAATGGGTGTCTGTGGGGATTAAAACAAAGGTTATGAAAGTGCACTTATGGGAACTAGCAGCATAAGCATAGCACTATAGGATCAATATTTGATGGTTTTAGGCATCTTACCAGTGTTATGAGATATCACAGTAGCAGGTACTGGTCATTCATTTGGAAAAAACACTGTTTTATGTTTTGTCAGTGCCATACCAATGACTCTTATGTGCCTTTACTGAGAAAACTGAGGCTTTTCCTTTACAAAAATTGCAAAATATTCATCAAACACAATGTGAAATGTCTTCAGAAGCCAGACTGTGATTTAAAAACTATTACAGATGGGAAAGTTCATATCACAGTAGGTTTGTTTTGGGTCAATATCAATTAAATTATGAATTATGTCATAGATTTTGATGAAAAGGGGCACACCGGTGGGTCCTATTCAGGGCAAAATGTTACTACATCAGATGGTAGAATAAAATTTGACATCAGTTGTTAGGATAAACTGGTAGAGTCCTTTCATATTGGTGAAATATATAGCTGCATCCCCAATTTTGCAAACAGAATTGACATCCATATTGTTCCATAGGGGGGTTGGGACACTGTTTTGCTTGCAGTATGATTAAATGAGACAAATTTTTTCTAAAAATATTTTGTGCTGATGCAGATTTTAGTTTTATTTTGGGATCAGGGTAGTTTTTTGAAGAAAGCTGTAAATTCTCATCCTTCTCAGTTAATTTATAAAGTACGGTAACAAGAAAGAAAAATCTTTTGGAGGCAATACCAGTTTTCAAGCTCACTTGACAAAGTTTGGACACTTTTCCTTAAAAGAGCAAATTTTCCTTGTTTTTGACTCAGTAAAGCCAAAAGTTGGATTCTAATGCAGAAATAACTCTTTTATCTCATGGAAGTGGTAAAATGTCTCTTTGGTGGGTTGGGGATGATTATAGGTATCGCGGAACTAAATATTGAAATTAGAGTGAACCGCCTTAAAATGTTGCACTCGGAAATGATGCAATCTCTGAAAATAAACATCCTTGGGAAAATCCATTGTTTCAATAAACGTTTGAAACATTCTATTGACATCTTGCATTATTGTTGAATATTCCTGATAAAAAAAGAGGGTGATTTGATGACTTTTGGACCTAAAAAATACAATTTACTTTTTGTGTGTTTTTGTAGGGAATTCCCTGAAAAATATTTGCATGCGACCGGTACTTTCCTTTGCATCAGTTTTTTCTCTCTTATTTGTTGCATGACCCCCTGTTTTCAGATCAGAAAAAGTTGTCTGAAGGGCTATACTTGACAGAGATATTTGAATGCCAAAATTAAAGTGATGCGATCATATTTTTTTTCCGCCTGAACATTATAATGGTCGCCAATGGGAAAATATTTAGTTCTGTGATACCTATAGGATGCTCCCCAAACATGAGCCCAAAGAAGAAGACATGACAGCAGTAGCTTGTAGTACAATGAAAAAACTTAATCAGACAAGTGTTGCTGACAAATTTCCAGTGAAAATAGGATGTGTGCAAGTCTGAAAATAATTTTTGTTTTGAGTCATGAGCAAGCATCATATGAGGTATGAATAAGATCTGTCTGTCCACTGAATCAGTTTGTATGGACTGCAAAAGGTTTGAAGACATGAATGGTCTGTTGCCATCACCTTTGAGTTATGACCTCGGGTCATAACTTAGTTCCAACTTTGTCTTAAAAACAAGAGATTGCTTATCCCCATGGATTCCAAGTTGAAGGATAGGCCTGTGTCTGGATGGGCAATATATCTCCATGGAAAATAGCTGATAAAAGCCTTCCACGGTCATCTTGTTTCTAAAAAGTGGGTTACACTGGACTGCATTTTCATCACCTTGTCAATACACATATCCATGTGAGTCCACTACTTGGCAGTAGTCAGATCTTCATGAAATCTTGCATAGTTCACCAGCATATGCCCTTTCAAGTTGTATATCCCACACATTCCACTTGAGTTATGCTCCTTTCCTCCAGAGGGGCTTTAGTGATCACTTTCCATTCATTGTCCATCCAGTGTGAACTTTACATTTTCAACTTCTATTCAGAAATGACCAGACCAATTTTGATGTGCATGGACCTTATCACATGTCAGTTAAAGTTTGTTGTGCCCCAGATCTCCAAAAGAGGATTCGGTTGTATCTAGTGGAGACCTCCGGCTGTACGTTTGTATGTACAAACATTTTGGATTATTATTTCAAAGCCATCAGTCGGATTTGGATCTTCGTTGGTATGCCAATAGACCCGCATGGGGGAACAGATACACACAAGGAACAGGTTCCGTCAAATAATTTTTCAGTTATGACCCTTTTTCACTCTTTCGACTTTGAAAAATTTTTGCCATCGAAAAATTTTCGCCTTGGCATTATGGCACCATTGGGAGTATATGCCATGCTTCGCATTGCTCTTGTTCAAATAAAGTTGCTCTGCCCACAGGGGACCTTACAAGGGGCATAACTCTGTTAATGCCCCCCAAAATTTAAAATTTCCAGAGCTACCAATCAGAATCTTTTATATTTGGATTTCAATATCCTTAAGAGGGTCACGGTAAAGTTTGTTCAAATCAAGACTCTAGGTTTATATTTGAGCATGGGGAGCCCAAATTTTAACTTCATGCCATATGAAAAAAATTCCTTAAAAATCTTCTGATCCACAAGTCAGAATCTTATGATATTTGGTATACAGAATCCTTATGGGGGTGATAATCAAGTTTGTTCAATTAGGTCCCAGGCTTCCTACTTGGGCTCCCTTTGTCTACAACCCAGTTGATTGGTCATCTCTTAAAGAAATCTTGCATGGATGTTCAGCATATGCCCTTTCAGACACATTTTCAAGTTATGTTGTCCACACAATCCATGCAAGAGTTGTGCTAATCTTTCCCATTCAGAAATCAACATTTTATCCATACAGATCAATAACTCAGCTGATAGTGGTCAGATATGAATGAAATCTTACATGGATGTCCAGCATGGCATGTCCTTTCAAGCTGGGCAACCATGCATTAAAAATCATCAGGGTTCTTAAGATTAATGTTGGAAAGTTTCCAGCATTCTTTTTTTCTCTTTGCGAATTTTTGAGTTTTGTTCTAATCGAAAAAGACTGTTAAATTACAAAGTGTATTAATATTATTTTTTTTTAAATTTGAATGTTCAAGTTTAAACCCGAAATTATTTTTCATATCTTCTCAATACACGCAAGACTTGACTGCCAGTTCTTCCATAATAAAAACCTTTTCAAGGCAGACACAAATTTCATATTTTTTCAAGAATTTAAAAATGGCATAACAACCCTGAATGATGGCTTGGACCTCTTAAACCGCAGTCTCCACAGACTAAAGTCTCCATATTCTGTGGAGGTGCTTCATATTTTCTTTAAAGTATAGTTATTTTGTGTATAAGGATCTGCCTTGTTACAATTTATGGGAGAGTGCATTTAGGCTCTCTTCCATAAATTGTAATGAGGCAAAGACATGGGAGCAAATTCTAACAATCAAAATAATTTAGCACTCTACCAGTTGACTGGTTGGGTGCTGAAAGCCCATATTTGGGCTCTATTCTGAAGTGCAGGTACCCCAACTTAAAGGCTTCAAATTCAATGGCTATGCTTCATATTATTTTTGAAGTGATATTATTTAGTCTTAGAATTTGCCTTGTTACAATTATGGGAGAGTGTCCACAGGCCCATGAATTGTAGCAAAACAAATGAACAAATTTTAATGGTAAAAAAATAATTGGGCACTCTACCAGTTAACTAGAAGCCCATATTGGGGCTCTATCTTGAAGTGCAGGTTTCACAATGTAAGAGCTTCTTATTTTGTGGATGTGCTTCATATTATCTTTGAAATGAAATTATTTTTTCTGTATAGAATTGTTTTGTAAAAGCTTGTGGGCAAAGTTTGGGGACCAAAAATAATTTAGCACTCTACAGTCAAATGAGTAGAGTGGTTAGAACCACGGAGAGAGAGACTTGCAGTCTCTCTTACTGATGTTTGCATTCTTCAATGTATTGTTGAACTGCTTAAGTTGGATAATACTGGGCAAACTGGTGTATCAGAGGATTTCCAATTGTTTATCTTACCATAAGTATGTACTGGGTCCTTAATTACCTGAATGCAACGTGTAACAGGGGCCCATGATACAAAATCTGTATCTTGCAACTGCAGAATACAACTGCATGTTTGGTTAAGATTTGTTTACATTACTATCTATAGAACATTACAAGTGGACCTTGTATATTTCTGCATACAAAAAGTGAAAAAAAGTAGAGGTGTGACTGTCCCAGATGGACCTGTCAAAACCCCTGCCGCCATATCCTAAGACGAAAAGGGGCATAACTCTGGCAAACACAGCCAGGTCGAAACTATAATCACAGGTGCACAGGTTCCCATGGTAATGAACAGTTTCAAAGGAATCGACCCATAAATGTCTGAGAAAATCTCAGGACAAAATTATGCCTACGGACGGATGGACAGATGGATGGATGGATGAAAAGATGGACAGACAGATTGATACAGCCCCCCTCCCCTTCCGGGGGTATAAAACACACTTCTCAAAAGTATAGTTATTGAATTATGGAAACACATTGCTTTTGTTTCACAATGACTGGAAGCATTCAAGCTGGAAAAACACACAGTTATACTGTTAAAGTGCACAGTCCTTTCACAATGTTGAACATGTATGCACTCAATAAGTTTATTCAAGGATCGCAAAAGTTCAAGGCAACCACATAGTTTCAACCAAAATGAGTCTGAACATGAAATAATGAAATTAAAATGCTAGTTAACCATTTACCTAACACCAACGAAGATGACACTTGCAAACAAGTCTTGAAAAACTAATTTTTTTCATGTTGTGCTTCAAAAACAGCTTATGACCACTCTTTGGAATAAGCTCAATCAGCATGTTCCAGTGAGGGGTTTGAGAGAAAAATGAATAAATAATGAAAACCAAATGGTAATTTTTAGCTCAACTTGACAAAGTCAAGATAAGTATTGCCATCATGCATGCAAAAGTCTTTGAGGCTGTACACATTTTCTTTAGCACAAACTACACCCCGTAGTTCTTGTCTGATCATCACTAAATTTCATGTGCAGGTTTGAGGTCATGTCTAGATGAGAACACCCCATTTTGGTTGTGAATGGTCAAGTGTGATGTCTGTGCGGATTCGAAAACCCGAAAACATTTAGCACAATCTACAGGTTGTATTTATGAAGAGATTTCATTGCAACTTGGTGGGATGACTCTGTATAATGTCTAGATGAGACCATCCTATTTTGGTCAAGTTCGGTCAACCATGATGGCTGCAGGGGCATGTGACCTTGATTCCTTTAGCAGTCTGCAGGTTGCATCTATGTATTGTAAATTGGTAGGATGACTCGGTATGTCTAGATGAGAACATCCTACTTTAGCTGTGATCAGTCAACCATGATGACCACACAGGCACATGACCTAGATTTGTTTAACACTTTTATGGTTCATATTTATAAAGCAATTTCATCATAACTTAGTAGGATGACTCGGTATGATGTTTAGATGAGACTCCTATTTTGGTCATGATCGGTCAGCCGTTACCACCCCTCGGTCTCGAGATTTAATTCCTTTTGCACTGTCTACAAGGCATATTTATGAAGGGATTTCATTGTAACTTGGTTGGATGACTCGGCATATCTAGTTATGCCATCCTGTAGCCCTGTTTTGGTTAAGATCGGTCAATCATGAGGTCCACACGAGTTCGAGTCAAAATTCCTTTAACACAGTCTACACCTGTTATTATACCCCACGCAACGAAGTTGCTGGGGTATAATGTTTTTGACTGGTCCATCCGTCAGTCCAACAGTCCGTCAGTCAGTCCTACTTGTTTTCCGGACTTTTTTTCTACATGCTTCCAGATATTGAGCTGATTTTTGGTATGTGAGTCTAACATGGTGGCCTACAGATCAACTTTGCATTTTTTTCCGCTCCACTGATTTTTACCGAAATTACGGCCCTTGGACTCTGAAAAATTCATCAAAATTACAGTTTTCCGGACTTTTTTTCTACACGCTTCCAGATATTGAGCTGATTTTTGGTATGTGAGTCTAACATGGTGGCCTACAGATCAAGTTTGCATTTTTTTTCCGCTCCACTGATTTTTACCGAAATTACGGCCCTTGGACTCTGAAAAATTCAACAAAATTACAGTTTTCCGGACTTTTTTTCTACACGCTTCCAGATATTGAGCTGATTTTTGGTATGTTAGTCTAACATGGTGGCCTACAGATCAAGTTTGCATTTTGTTCCGCTCCACTGATTTTTACCGAAATTACGGCCCTTGAACTTTGAAAAGTTCATCAAAATTACAGTTTTCCGGACTTTTTTTGTACACGCTTCCAGATATTGAGCTGTTTTTGGGTATGTTAGTCTAACATGGTGGCCTACAGATCAAGTTTGCATTTTGTTCCGCTCCACTGATTTGTACCGAAATTACGGCCCTTGAACTTTGAAAAGTTCATCAAAATTACAGTTTTGCAGACTTTTTTCCTACACGCTTCCAGATATTGAGATGATTTTTGGTATGTTAGTCTAACATGGTGGCCTACAGAACCAGTTTGCGTTTTGTTCCGCTCCACTGATTTTTACCGAAATTACGACCCTTGGACTCTGAAAAATGCATTAAAATTACAGTTTTCCAGACTTTTTTTCTACACGCTTTGATTGAGCTGATGTTTGGTATGTTAGTCTGACATAGTGGCCTACAGATCAAGTTTGCATTTTGTTCCGCTCCACTGATTTTTACCAACATTACGGCCCTTGAACTTTGAAAAGTTCATCAAAATTACAGTTTTCCGGACTTTTTTCCTACACGCTTCCAGATATTGAGCTGATTTTTGATATGTTAGTCTAACATGGTGGCCTACAGAACAAGTTTGGGTTTTGTTCAGCTCCACTGATTTTTACCAAAATTACGGCCCCATAGACTTTGAAAAGTTCATCAAAATTACAGTTTTCCGGGCTTTTTCTCTGCTTGAATCCTTTCAATACCGTTGAAACTACAGAACACTGTTTTCTGCAGTATTCCTAGAATCTATGTTTATTTTTAAAAAATGATTAGAGCTTGAAATATCGGGGCGCGTGGGGTATGTGAGCGTGCTCACTGAGGTTCTTTAATTATTCTTGTTGAATGCATAAACGTATAAGGTACAGAACTTAATGTATTGTCAGTTGCCACAATTCTTGTCTTATTTAATAATCCTTTCATAAACATAGAAGATCCTTTCTTTGTGTATGAGGTCTTGAAGAGAACATCCTAGTTTAGTCATGATTTGTCAACTGTGACAGCTGTGTGGATTCGAATCCTAAAGTCTTTATTTACCACAGTCTACAGGTTTCATTGTAACTTGGTATTATGACCTGGTCTGATGACTAGATGAGAACATCCTACATGTATTTTGGTCTAAATTGGTCATATTGGTCGACAGTGAGGGTCTCATGAGGCCTTGCTCATAAAACCTTCTATAGCCCACAGGCCATATTTTATGAGGTGATTTTGTTGCAATTTGGTTAAGTGACTTGGTGTTGTGATGTCCAGATGGATTTTTGAATGAATGTCCGGATGAATTTCCCATTTTGGTTCAGATCGATCAATCATGAGAGCTGTATGGGGCCTCAGGACTCCAACCTAATTCTTCTCTCCAGTGGCGGATACAGGAATTCTCAAAGGGGGGGGGGGGGGGGGGCGGATCGTATAGATGCCGAAGGCATCTGCTGCGAGTGCCGAAGGCCCGAGCTTTTGTAGGGGGGTCTGGGGGGGTTCTCCCCCCAGAAAATTTTTGGAAATGAGCGACCAAATGGGGCATTCTGGTGGTTTCTGGGGTGGAAATCCTCTTGAATTTTTGAACGGCTAATTAATACTTTTTAAACAGCATGTTTCAGAATTTCAAATTCTGTCATACGTTCAAGACAGAATTAGAAAATTTGAAATATGCTCTTCAGATCCGTTTACCATAATACTGTATTTTGGACACATTGTTTACAGTCATAACCGACTTAACCTCAGGAGAACATTGCGATCTGCCAGCGTTTGAAAGTTTTCAGCAGTCAGCCCTCTAGGCTTAGGTACGCCATGACTATGCCAATTAAGATCCTGTCCCATAATTGGCATAGCCATGGGGTACCTGAGGCTAGGGGCATGTAACACCACAAAATCATGCTGTGTCGATGACGCTATAAATGGAGGCGACCAGTAGATATATTTTGCATAATTTCAACGGTATATTTGTTTTCCATAGCGAATGGTGATGGAGGAAATAAATGTCGCTGTATGTTTTTACTTCAATTCATGTATTGTCCCCAAATGAAAATCCTGGCTACGCCCTACATGGGAGACAAACACGAGCTAAAGGGGGGGGGGGGGGACTGCCCCCCCCCCCCTACCCCCTCTGTATTCGCCATTGCTTCTATCACACTCTATAGGTAGTTTTTTGGAATGATTTTACTATAACTTGGTAACTTTGGTTGACATACGTTAATTGTGAGATCCACATCAACCCAGGCCTCAGTTCTTTGGTACAGTCTACACCTCAAATTATTCTTGTTGAAAACGTGCTATGTAGGGTACAGAACTTAACATATTCTCAAATATCACAGTTCTTGTCTTATTTCATAATCCTTTCACAAACAATGAAAATTATCTTTTTCATCAAACACTACACACAGTGAAGTTAAGCTACAATGTTACTGACACTTCCATTGTGAATAGTGCTGGCCAGTTGTGGCTGTTATGTTGGGTAAAGGGTTAACCCTTTAACTGGTAGAGAGCTGGAAGCCTATTTTGGGGGCTTTATTCTGAAGTGCAAGTGCTTCAACTTAAATGCAAAATAAGTAGACTGTCATCTGCAAAATGAGGTCCCCAGAGGGTGAATTTAGCGATGCTACCCTGCACAGCAGGGCAGCATCACTAACTTTACTTTCTGTGAACCTCAATCTGAATCAGGGTCTCAAAACTACACAGAAAGAAGTACCCAGAGGATAAATATATTGGCCCACTGTATGGGATAGCATCATCAAATTCACCCTCTGGGAACCTCATTCTGCAAATGTCAGACTGCTTATTTTCAAGCCTGCTTAAATGCATCATTTTTGGTGGATGAGCTGCTTTCAGGTTAAATAATTTTGTCTGTTAGGATTTGCCTTGTTCTCTCATGAATTGTTACAAGACAAAGAAACATGAACAAATTTTGATGACCAAAAATAATTCAGCACTCAACCAGTTAATCAATACATGCAATATCACAATTTAGTATTTAAATTTTTTTAGTAAAACTGTCTCCAAAAATTTCAACAAAACCATATCATGCTACCCCATCATGAAACAAATTTGTCAAGTTCGTTCCATTAAGGTGGCACATGATATGGTTTTGTTGAAATCTTTGGAAAAATAATCTTTTTCAACTGGTCAGTTTGTAAATTATGCGGGAGAATGTGGCCGATTCATTTAGTTGAGTCTTTATCAAGTTATTACAGTTGACAACTGTAAGGTAAATCTATTATCACCATTATGTTTGTGTACAAAATGTTGTATCCTAGTTTCGTTCTTGTTTCTAAGGCTACAGTAGAACCTGTCTTGAGAGACCGCCCTTTGGGCCACCCAAAAGTGGTCTCTCAAGACAGGTGGTCTCTCATAACAGGTTTCAGGTTTTCTCAAGTCAGTGAATAACCAACCACAAAATTTAGAAATGGAGAAGAATGGATTTTTGTAATTACTTTGTCGTTATTTTTTATGAAGTTTTTGTAACAAATTGAAATGGACTGTTATAAAAATTATAAAAATAAATCAGTGTTGAAAATCTTCACTGAAAATTTTCAACACTAATTTATTTTTATCATTTTTATAACAGTCCATTTCAATTTGTTACAAAAAGATTTTCAACATAAATTTATTTTTATTCCTATCTCACATTTCAGGTATGTATGAAATTGTTTATTCAGAAATAATCATAATCTTTTCACAGGGGTCTTATAAAAACATCTCAATCTTTAATGAGTCAGCAATTGAAACCCAATTAAGAGCTTTCAATACTTTTAATTATGTTAGTATAACCACAATGGATTTTCCAATTCTACAACAGGTAAAAATTTTTTGTCATGGTTTCAGTCTTCAAAGGGGCGGTCTCTCAAGACAGGTCTATTATGGCATAAAAATACAAGTTGGTACCAGGTCACAGTGGTCTCTCAATCCCAGGTTCCATCATTCACACTTCTGACACCAGAGCGTGAACAACTTGACTATGACTACCAGCCAGATTGCAAAAAGCCATATCAGCTCTGGGCGTCTCTTGTCCCATCTCCTGGACTATCCAGGAAACGGGCAAGAACGTCCATCTGATTTTGGACTTCACCATTGGAGAGAAAAATACACCACCCTCCTCGGGGAGAGGTAGTACCTTTTGTCTCACACTGGTCCTCACCTGAGGGAGTCTGGAGGTGGCCCTGAAAAGGAAGAGAAACCAAAGAAGAACAGGAAAAAGAGCCCATCAACCAAGCATAGGGACGCCCGACGCTTGGAGGCTTTCCTGGAAAAGAAGAAGGAGAGGAGTGAGGTGATGGAGGTTCCAGAGGCAGCCGCCAGTTCCCCTCCCAGTCCCACAGGAGCACCCAACCAACTACCGGCACCCCAGCCGACTCAGTTGGATGTGGAATGCCTTGTGGAGATTGAGGAAGAACTGGAAGTTGCTTTTTCGCCACCTCCCGCCCCTCACTCCCCTCGCTTCCGGACAGCCCGGGCAAGGGAGACTCTGCCAACCAACCAACACTGGCCGCACTGATAACAGAAGCAAGGGAACTGAGGGTGCAGTGTAATCAGCTCCAGGCAAAGTGCAAAGATGGTGATAAGCGCTCGGATGAAATCTCCAAAATGGCTAAAGAACTCATCAACAAAAGAAACCAGCAACAAGATCCGACAAACTCATCTCCACCACAACCACCACAAGATTCTACAAACTCATCTCCATCACAACCACCTCCAAAGAAGAAGTCCCGCAAAAAACATAGAAGAGGATAAGCTGCTTCCTTCTACATTCCTCCTTTGCCATGCCCAGAAAATCAAAATCATCTACAGTCACTGAGGGTCAAAAGGGGCTTGTTCCCTATATCGTCCCTGCGCGCATTCGGCACGCGAAACCATTCCTTTCATTCGTGGTCTCTCAAGACAGGTGGTCTCTCATAGCAGGTCAATTATAGAGTAAAATCAATTGGTGCCTGGTAGATGTGGTCTCTCAAGACAGGTGGTCTCTCAAGACAGGTTTCACTGTATATATTTTGACTCATCGAGACATATCCTTAGAAACAAGAGCTGGAATCTGATAAAACATCTTGTACATAAACATAATGGTGATAATAAATATTTATCTTCCTCATTTTTCCTCAGACTTTTTCTTCAGTTCAAACAAGGGATGCAGCCACTCCCCATACCCAATATCTAGGATTTCATTCACATTACGTCTGAGAGAATTTGAGAGGAACATTTATTTATTGGTGTTTAACGACAGTTTTGACAGCAATCATCCATTGGGAAGTCAGATACATGTGTGTTCAAATTAAGCCTCTCGGTTCATATTTGGGCTCAAGACAGGAGCCTGGATATTATCTAAGGGCAATATGGGGAATAAACTTTAAAAATCCTCTTCTTCAGATCCATCAGTCAGATTCTTTTGATGTTTGGAATATATCTATAGTGTGTGTGTGTGGGGGTGGGGGGGGGGGACTGGGAGGTCAGATTCAAGTTTGTTCAAATCAGGTCCCTGGTTTAATATTTTGAGCTCTTTATTGGCACCCAAAGTTTAATTTAGCGCGATATGAGAAAATTTCTTAAAAAATCTTTTTCAGATATACCAGTCAGAATCCTTTCATATTTGGTATGCAACATCTTTGGGAGTGGGTGGTGGTGTCAGATTCAAGTTTGTTCAAATGGGGTCCTTGGGTTAATATTTTAAAATTTAACTTAGTGCAATATGGGTAACTTTCTTTAAAAATCTTCATCAGAATCACCAGTTAGAATCCTCTCATATTTGGTATGTGACATCTCTAGGGGTGTCAGATTCAAATTTGTTCAAATTGAATCCCTGCATTTATATTTGGGCTCCCTATTTTAATTTAGTGGAATATGGGGAATAATCTTTAAAAATAGTCTTCTTCAGATCCATCAGTCAGATTCTTTTGATGTTTGGAATATATCTATAGTGTGTGTGTGTGTGGGGGGGGGGGGGGGGGGGGGGGGGACTGGGAGGTCAGATTCAAGTTTGTTCAAATCTTGTCCCTGGTTTAATATTTTGAGCTCTTTATTGGCACCCAAAGTTTAACTTAGCGCGATATGAGAAAATTTCTTAAAAAATCTTTTTCAGATATACCAGTCAGAATCCTTTCATATTTGGTATGCAACATCTCTGGGGGTGGGTGGGGTGGGGGTGGCGGTGTCAGATTCAAGTTTGTTCAAATGGGGTCCTTGGGTTAATATTTTAAAATTTAACTTAGTGCAATATGGTTAACTTTCTTTAAAAATCTTCATCAGAATCACCAGTTAGAATCCTCTCATATTTGGTATGTGACATCTCTAGGGGTGTCAGATTCAAATTTGTTCAAATTGAATCCCTGCATTTATATTTGGGCTCACTATTTTAATTTAGTGGAATATGGGGAATAATCTTTAAAAATAGTCTTCTTCAGATCCACCAGTCAGATTCTTTTGAATACATCTCTAAGGGGGCTCAGATTCAAGTTTATTCAAATTGAGTCCCTGGGTTAATATTTGGGCTTCCTATGGGGGCTCAAATTTTAACTTAGTGCAATATGAGGGAATTTCTTCAAAAATCTTCTCCAGAACCATGTATTAGAATCTTTCGATATTTAGTATGTAACATCTCCAGGGGGAGTTCAGATTAAATTTGTTCAAACTGGGTCCCTGGGTTAATATTTGGGCTCTTTATTGGAACCCAAAGTTTAACGTAGTGCAATATGAGAAAATTTCTAAAAAATCTTCTTCAGATCCACCAGTCAGAATCCTTTCATATTTGGTATGTGACATCTCTAGGAGTGTCAGACTCAAGTTTGTTCAAATCGAGTCCCTGGCTAAGTATGTGGGCTCTCTATGGGAGTCCAAAGTTTAACTTAGTGCATTATTATTATTTCAAAAACTGCATGGATGAGAATATTGTTTTTTGGTATGCAGCTTCCTCAGGTCCAGTGAAATCAAATGGATCAAAAAAATTACTATCGATTTTGGGATGTCGTATGAGGATGCCCATTTTAACACTGCTGGCAATGGGAAAATGCTGAGTCATCATCTTTCTTGTACTCCATCAACTAATTTGAAACTTGTCTTCTTTAAAACCACTGGGCCAAATTCATTCATTTATGGCACAGACCATCTTCAGAGTATACTCTTTCTACTTTTGTTCAAATGAAGCTGCTCTGATTTTGTTCCCAAAAGGTTGCTATGCCCCTTGGGGTGAGGTTAATGCTCCATAAGCCCTAAATGCTTTAAAAATCCTCCTCTCATAAGCCACTTGCAAGAATGCTTAGATTTCTGGTATAGAACTTACTTTAGTGATGCAGATTCACTTTTTTCAAAGGAACTCAGTAAGTCTACATTTGGGCTCCCAATTTTGGGCTCCACTCAAAATTTCTATTTCCTGAACCAATGGGGAGATTTGTACCAAATTTGTCATGTAGTATATAACTGGGTCATAAGTAACTCATGTATGCCCAATTTTTTAAATTTTTATTTGTGTGTGTGAGGGGGGGGGGGAGGGGTGAGGGGGGTGGCTAGAGAAATTTGTTTGCATACTTTTTTGAGACTTCACAGAACAGAGCTTTGTTTTTGCCATGGAAGCTTTCCCAGTATCAGCAGAAATGAATGGCCAAAAAAGTTGCCTTTGGTTGTGTCATAGCAAATCAAATGAAAGTGTCGATGACAAAGTAGCTCAACTTGACAAAGGAAGATGCTATAATGCACAAATGTACTAAGTTTGAAAGTCGTTGTTAGTGGCAATGTTTTTATTTTCTTTTTTTATGGAAATTCATAAATATTGCCTGTAGAGAGTGAAAGATGCTGCTGCACTAAGTTCAAAGGCTGGCGTAAAACAATATTTTTGGAGGGGAAAGGAAAAGATCAATAGCTCCCTACTAGAGGTCACCCCAAACAAGCATACCAGGTTTCAAAGAGATCCGATCATAAATGTGCTCTGCACAGTGTGCCAAGGGGAGATAGTGATGCACAACAGCTCTAAGTTTATTAAAGGTCATTGCCAACAGCAACATTTTTTAATGGAAATGGAAGAAAATCGAAGCCTCCAATCTAGAGGTCACCCCAAACAAGAATACCAAGTTTCAAAGAGATCGGTTCATAAATGTGCCCTGTAAGGCGTGCCAAAGAATTATATTGATGCTTGACTAAACTAAGTTGAAAGGTCGT
The DNA here is from genome assembly GCA_031216915.1 of Pictodentalium vernedei. Lineage (NCBI taxonomy): Eukaryota > Metazoa > Mollusca > Scaphopoda > Dentaliida > Dentaliidae > Pictodentalium > Pictodentalium vernedei. The sequence continues at coordinate 609,985,768 of CM062295.1, forward strand.
TGCCAACAGCAACATGTTTTGACGAAAATGGAAGAAAATTGATAGCTCCCTTCTAGAGGTCACCCCAAACAAGCATACCAGGTTTCAAAGTGATCTGATCATAAATGAGCCCTGTAGGGGTGTGCTAAAGGGAAATATTCATGCCTAGCTGCACTAAGTTCATCAAAGATTGTTGCTGACGGCAACACCAGGTTTCAAAGTGATCCGTTCATAAATGTGCCCTGTAGAACGTGCCAAAGAATTATATTGATGCCTGACTAAACTAAGTTCAAAGGTCGTTGCCAACGGAAACATTTTTGACAGAAATGGGAGAAAATCAACAGCTCCCATCTAGAGGTCACTGCCAAATAAGCATACCAGGTTATGAAGAGATCCGATCATAAATGTGCCCTGCGGGATGTGCCAAAATGAAATACTAATGCCTAGCTGCACTAAATTCATCAAAGGTCATTGCCAACAGCAACATATTTTGACGGAAATGGAAGAAAATTGATAGCTCCCTTCTAGAGGTCTCCCAAACAAGCGTCCAGGTTTCAAAGTGATCTGTTCATAAATAAGGTGTGCTAAGGTGAAATATTGATGCCTAGCTGCACTAAGTTCATCAAAGGTTGTTGCCAACGGCAACATTTTTTGACGAAAATGGAAGTAAATCAACAGCTCCCATCTAGAGGTCATCCCAAATAAGCATACCAAGTTTCGAAGTGATCCAATCATAAATGTGCCCTGCAGGATGTGCTAAAGGGAAATACTGATGCCTAGCTGCACTAAGTTCATCAAAGGTTGTTGCCAACAGCAACATTTATTGACTAAAATGGAAGAAAACAAGAGCGCACATATCGCTGAAGCAATACAATGTCCCCTACTGGACTAATGAGCATTAATAATTATACAAATGTTATAACCTAGATGTGATCAGCATGAATTCCGTTGAAGCATTTCCCCAAAAAGTCCAGAAAACTGATATTTTGGCACTTTTCCATATTTCCAAGGGCCATAACTCACACAAGACTAATGCAATCAGTATGAAACTCAAACTTGATCTGTAAGTCATCGTTCTATAGTAGGTTACCAAGAATTAAATCATTCGGTTGAAGCATTTCCAAAAAAAATCCGGAAAACTAAAGTATGACTGACTGACAGACTGACAGACTGACGGATGGACAGAGTGCAAATGAAACTTGATCTGTAAGTAATCGTTCTATAGTAGGTTACCAGAAATGAAATCATTCCGCTGAAGCGTTTTCAAAAAAAGTCCGGAAAACTAAACTATGACCGACAGACTGACTGACAGACTGACGGATAGATGGACAAAGTGTAAATGAAACTTGATCTTGATTCTATAGTAGGTTACCAAAAATGAAATCATTCCGTTGAAGCGTTTCCAGAAAAAGTCCGGAAAAGTGATATTTTGGCGCTTTTCCATATTTCCAAGGGCCATAACTCACACAAGAATAAGGCAATCAGCATGAAACTCAAACTTGATCTGTTAGTCATCGTTCTATAGTAGGTTACCAAAAATGAAATCATTCCGTTGAAGCGTTTCCAAAAAAAGGCCGGAAAACTTATATTTTGGCGCTTTTCCATATTTCCAAGGGCCATAACTCACACAAGAATAATTTAATCAGCATGAAACGCAAACTTGATCTGTAAGTCATCGTTCTATAGTAGTATACCAAAAATGAAATCATTCCGTTGAAGCGTTTCCAAAAAAAAAACTCAGGAAAACTGATATTTTGGTGCTTTTCCATATTTCCAAGGGCCGTAACTCACACAAAAATAATGCAATCAGCATGAAACTCAAACTTGATCTGTAAGTCATCGTTCTATAGTAGTTTACCAAAAATGAAATCATTCCCTTGAAGCGTTTCCAAAAAAAATCTGGAAAACTGATATTTTGGTGCTTTTTTCCATATTTCTAAGGGCCGTAACTCACACAAGAATAATGCAATCAGCATGAAACTCAAACTTGATCTGTAAGTCATCGTTCTATAGTAGTTTACCAAAAACGAAATCATTCCGTTGAAGTGTTTCAAAAAAAAACTCTGGAAAACTAAAGTGTGACTGACAGACTGACAGACCTACAGACTGACAGATGGACAGAGTGCAAACCTATAATCCCCTCTGGCGATGCCGGTAGGGGACTAATTAATAGCTCCCTTCTAGAGGTCACCCCCAATCAAGCATACCAGGTTTCAAAGTGATCCATTCATAAATGAGCCCTGTAGTGCGTGCCAAAGAATTATATTGATGCCTGACAAAACTAAGTTCAAAGATCGTTGCCAACGGCAACATTTTTTGATGGAAATGGAAGAAAATTGACAGCTCCCATCTAGAGGTCACCCCAAACAAACATACCAGGTTTCAAAGTGATCCAATCATAAATGCACCCTGTAGGGTGTGCCAAAGGGAAATATTGATGCATCACTAAGCTAAGTTCAAAGGTCGTTGCCAGGGCGAACATTTTTTACCAGAAATGGAAGATAATCGATTGCTCCCATCTAGAGGTCACCCCAAACAAAGCGATCCAGTCATAAATGCGCCCTGTAGGGTGCCTTACTAAACTAAGTTCAAAGGTCATTGCCAGAGGCAACATTTTTTTAGGGAAATGGAAGAAAATCGATACTTCCCATCTAGAGGTTACCCTAAATGAGCATACCAGGTTTCAAAGCGATCCGATCATAAATGCACCTTGTAGGGTGTGCCAAAGGGAAATATTGATGCCTTACTAAACTAAGTTCAAACATCATTGCCAGAGGCAATATTTTTTTCCGAAAATGGAAGAAAATCGATAGCTCCCATCTAGAGGTCACCCCAAACAAGCATACCAGGTTTCAAAGCGATACGATCATAAATGTGCCCTGTATGGTGTGCCAAAGGGAAATACTGATGCCTTATTAAACTGAGTTCAAAGGTCATTGAGGCAAATTTTATGGAAAAACACCAAGGAATGGATTTTAACAAACCTGAACCTAACATGCCCTCCTGCCACCCCCACCCCACCCATACAACCCAAATATTAAGCCAGGGACTCAAATTGAACAAACTTGAATCTGATCCCCCTTGAGATGTCATATACCAAACATGAAAGAATTGTGCCTGGTGGATCTTAAGAAGGTTTTTAAAGAAATCACCTCACATATTTATTTATTTATTGGTGTTTAAGGTCACATATTTCTGCACAATGGCTAATCATGACCACGACAGTTTTACGGGTGGAGGAAGTCGGAGTACCCGGAGAGAACCACCAAGCAACGGCAAGCAACTGTCAGCTCCCCAACATACTAACTCCACACAAGCAGGGTTAGCATTGGTTGAAGACAGGTGCACCATCGACGTGCAGTATGCCTTAGTACACAGCGTCATCATGCCCCCACGTGGGCAATGGGGGTGAAATGTCTTGCCCAAGGACGCAACGTGGTTGACACAGGTGGGATTCGAACCGAGGACCTCTCGGCTTGCAGCCTGCACCTCTACCGACTGAGCCACCGCGCCCCCCCCCCCCCAAATCACCTCACCTCACATTGCACTAAGTTAAACTTTGGGATCAAATAGACAGCCACAGTACTAACCCAGGGACCCGATTTGAACAAATTTGAATCTGATCCACCTAGAGATGTTGTATACCAAATAAGAAAGGATTCTGATTGGTGGATCTGAACAAGATTTTAAAAGAAATTCTCTCATATTGCACTTAGTTAAAATTCAGGCTCCCCAAATTAAAAACCCAGGGACCAGATTTGAACAAATTTGAGTCTTACCCTCCAAGAGATGTTGTATACCAAATATGAAAGATTCTGACTGGTGGATCTGAAGAAGATTTTTTTAAAAATTCCCTCATATTGCACTTAGTTAAAATTCAGGCTCCCACAGGTAGCCCAAATATAAACCCAAAGACTAGGATTGAACAAACTTGAATCTGACCCTCCTAGAGATGGTGTATACCAAATATGAAAGCATTCTGACCACAGGGCCTAAAGAAGATTTTTTTTAAATTCCTCATATTGCACTAAGTTGATATTCTGGCTCCCATAGGGAGCCCAAATAATTACCCAGGTAACTGATTTGAACAAACCTGAAACTGACCCACCTCGATGTCTTGTATACCAAATATGAAAGGATTCTGACTGGTGAATCTGAAGAAGATTTTTAAAGAAATTTCCTTATGTTGTACTAAGTTAAAATTCAGGCTCCCATAGGGAGCCTAAATATAAACCCAGGGACTCAATTTGAACAAACTTGAATCTGACCCCCCCTACAGATGTTGTATACCATACATGAAAAGATTCTGACTGGTGGATCTGAAGAAGAAGATTTTTAAAGAAATTTCCTCAAATTGCACCAAGTTAAACTTTGGGCTCCAATTGAGAGCCTAAATACTAACTCAGGGACCCGATTTGAATGAACTTGAATCTGACCCCCTGACCCCCTCCCCCCCCCCCCTAGAGATGTTGTATACCAAATATGAAAGCATCCTGCCTGGTGGATCTGAAGAAGATGATTTTTAAAGAAATTTTCTCATATTTCACCAGGTGAAAGGTTTGGTTTCTACAGGGAGCCCAATTATAAACCCAGGGACTCGATTTGAACAAACCTGAATCTGACCCCCTACAGATGTTGTATACCAAACGAAAGGATTGTGACTGGTGGATCCGAAGAAGTATATTTTTAAAGAAGTTTCCTCAAATAGCACCAAGTTAAAGTTTGGGCTCCAATAGAGATCCCAAATATTAACTCAGGAACCTGATTTGAACAAAATTGAATCTGACCCCCCTAGAGATGTTGTATATAAAAAATGAAAGCATTCTGACTGGTGAATCTGGAGCAGAAGATTTTTAAAGAAATTTCCTCATATTTCACTAAGTTAAAATTTGGGCTCCAATTATTAACCCAGGGACTTGATTTGAACAAAATTCAATCTGCCCCCCCCCCCTCCCCCCCCCCCCCCCCCCCCCCCCCAGAGACGTTATATACGAAATATGAAACTATTCTGACTAGTGGTTCTGAAGATTTTTTTTAATTTTGGAAACAAATTTATGGGTGCGATCAGCGTTATACTCCTTGTGGTGCCCCCCTGTGGATGTGACAACTTTATTTGAACAAACTTGAACTGACATATGATAGTGAACATGCACACCAGATTTGGTTCAATTTGGTCGAGTAGTTTGTGTCAAGAAGTCGATAATGTAAAGTTAACGTCAGACGATCACATACAGATTGACGACGGATGGAAAGTGATTAGTAAAGCTCCCCTTGAGCTTTGCTCAGGTGATCTAATGAAAGTGTCAATGACACTGTAGCTCAACTTGTCAAGACAAAGACATGTACATGTATTGTATGTGACACAGCAATGACAAACATCTAGGTAATGACCTGATAACAAAGGTACACATAAAGTATTGTAACGGTCTGTACATAAATACTGACCGTTGCCTGTAACAAATGTATAGGTAAAGTATTGTAAAGGTGGGTGACAGTCAGATGCTAAACTAGAAAAAAATCTTTGAGTCCCAGAGTAGGTCTGACTGAACCCCAAAATATTTGTACTCACAGCACAGTGATAACAAAGGCACCTCAAAACACACTCATTCCTGTCCCAAGGTGAAAACAAAGGTACCCAAGAAGTTTCGTGAAGATCAGTTCACAAATATGAGCTGTGTAGAAGTTGTGAAAAAAAAAATGATTGGACCTAATTTCGGTACAAAATGGCCACTGGCAGCCATCTTGAATTTTGGACCGCACTCCGAAACACTCGTTCTCGCCCCAATGTGATAACAAAGGTACCCAAGAAGTTTTGGGAAGATCGGTTGATAAATACAGCCTCTAGCCCGAGCTGTATTGACATGTGCACTTACAGTGTATAAGTAGCACTCAATAAATCAAAGTTCATCTAATTTGCATAATTTCTGCCCGAGAAAAAAAACTGTACTATATGTGATGTATTCCATGTTACTAAACATTCATACAAAAATTTATTCAAATCAGAACTTTCATACAGAAGTTCTGCACAAAAGACTGATTGCATTAATTTTGGTACAAAATGGCTGCTGGTGGCCATCTTGAATTTCGGACCACACCCAAAAACACTCGTTCTCATCCCACGGTGATAACAAAGGTACCCAAGAAGTTTCGTAAAGATCGGTTCATAAATAGGGCCTCTAGCCTGAGCCGTATAGAAGTTGTGTACAAAAAACTGATTAGACCTAATTTCGGTACAAAATGGCCACTGGCAGCCATCTTGAATTTTGGACCGCACCCAGAAACACTCATTCTCGTCCCAAGGTGATAACAAAGGTACCCAAGACGTTTCGTGAAAATCGGTTCATAAATACAGACTCCAGCCCGAGCCGTATTGACATATGTACTTACTGTGTGTAAGTAGCACTGAAAAAATCAAAGTTCATCTAATTTGCATAATTTCTGCACGAGAAAAAAACACGTATTATATGTGATGTATCCCATGGTACTAAACATTCACACACAAAATTATTCAAATCAGCGCTTTCATATGGAAGTTCTGCGCAAAAATCTGATTGCACCAAATTTTGTACAAAATGGCTGCCATCGGCCATCTTGAATTTCGGACCGGACCCAAAAACACTCGTTCTCGTCCCACGGTGATAACAAAGGTACCCAAGGAGTTTCGTAAAGATCGGTTCATAAATACGGCCTCTAGCCCGAGCCGTATTGGCATTTGCACTTACAGTGCTGAAAGTAACACCAAAAAACATCAAAGTTACTCTAATTTGCATAATTTCTGCACGAGAAAAAAACCCGTATTATATGTGATGTATCCCATGGTACCAAACATTCATACAAAAAATTATTCAAATCAGAGCTTTCATATGGAAGTTCTGTACAAAAAACAGATTTCTGCATCGTAGGTACAAAATGGTGGCTGGCAGCCATCGTGAATTTCGGACCACACCCAAAAACACTCATTCTCGTCCCACTGTCATAACAAAGGTACTCAAGAAGTTTCGTAAAGATCGGTTCATAAATACGGCCTCTAGCCCGAGCCATAGCAGCTTGGCACTTACAGCTCTGAAAGTAACACTAAATAAATCAAAGTCAGTCTAATCTGCATAATTTACGCACGAGAAAAAAACCCGTATTATATGTGATGTATCCCATGGTACTAAACATTTATACAAAACTTTATTCAAATCAGAACTTTCATACAGAAGTTCTGTACAAAAAACTGATTTTTGCATCATCGGTACAAAATGGCCGCTGGCAGCCATCTTGAATTTCGGACCACACCTAAAAACACTCATTCCCGTCCCAGGGTCATAACAAAGGTACACAAGAAGTTTCGTAAAGATCGGTTCATAAATACAACCTCTAGCCCGAGCCATAGCCAATTGTTGACGTACGGACAGACGGACAGATGGACAGACGGACGGACGGACGACGGACGACGGGCCATGACAATAGCTCAAATTTGACTTCGTCAAAGTTGAGCTAAAAATCAACAGCTTCCGTCTGAGGGTCACTCCAAATAAGCATACCGGGTTTGAAAGCGATCTAATCATAAATGCACCCTGTAGGGAACTATTGATGCCTAACTACATTTTTTCTTGGCCGGAAATGGAAGAAAATTGATAACTCCCATCTAGAGATCATCCCAAAAAAGAATACCTGGTTTCAAAGCAATCTGATAATAAATGCACCCTGTAGGGTGTGCCAAAGTTAAATATTGATGCCTCACTAAACTAAGTTCAAAGGTCATTGCCAGAGGCAACATTTTTTGCCAGAAATGGAAGAAAATCAGTAACTCGCATCTAGAGGTCACTCCAAACGTCCATACCAGGTTTCAAACCGATCCAATCATAAATGCACCCTGTAGGGTGTGCCAAAGGGAAATATTGATACCTTATTAAACTAAGTTCAATGGTCACTGCCAGAGGCAACATTTTTTTCCGAAAATGGAAGAAAATCGATAGCTCCCATCTAGAGGTCACCCCAAACAAGCATACCAGGTTTCAAAGCGATACGATCATAAATGTGCCCTGTATGGTGTGCCAAAGGGAAATATTGATGCCTTATTAAACTGAGTTCAAAGGTCATTGCCAGCGGAAACATTTTTTGCCGGAAATGGAAGAAAATCGTTAGCTCCCATTTAGAGGTCATCCCAAACAAGAATACCAGGTTTCAAAGCGATCTGATCATAAATGTGTCCTGTAGGGTGTGCCAAATATTGATGCCCAACTAAACTAAGTTCAAAGGCCATTTTTTTCACCAAAAATGGAAGAAAATTGAAAGCTCCCGGACATACGTATGTATGCCGATGGACGAGAAGTGACAGCAATAGCTCAGCTGGACTTTGTCAAGTTGAGCTAAAAAATTTTCTTGCTACTGAGCACATACTGCCACACTCATCTTGTTTGACTTGAGCCAGGTGAGCATGTTAGGCTCACTTGAGCCTCTGGTTATAACCAATGCAAACTTAAACAAATAAAAATTTTTAATGGTTTATATTGTCTGATATTTTACCCAAGTTGATAAAACTGATAAATTTGTCCCTTGAGTGCAATGCTAAACTCCACTCAAGGGACGAAATACACCACCACCTATGCTATTCTATAGATTTTGAGGCCTAAAACCTGAAACAAACCAAGATCATGAACTTTTGATGGCAAAGAAATAATTACACAAATTACAATTTTACAAAAAAATGGCCTGAGAAACAGAAGATCTACTTTGTGGGGCCTTATGGATGTATTTCATATCTTCAAAGTGAAATTTTTTTAGTCTTTAAGAATTTTCCTTGTTGCATTCATTCATGGGAGAGTGCCAACTCTCCCATGAATTGTAACAAGGGAAACACAGTCATGTGAACAGATTTTGACAACCCAAAACAACGTAGACCTTTATAAATAGATAAAGAGGCACTACAATTTCAAATTTTAATGGCATTACATGAGAACCAGTCTTGAGAGACCACCCTTTTTGCCAAGCAAAAGTGATCTCTCAAAACAGGTCGTTTCTCATGACAGGTCCATTACAGAGTAAAACAACCAAACAGTACAAGGTCACAGTGGTCTCTCAAGACAGGTGGTCTCTCATGACAGTGGTCTCTCAAAACAGGTTTTACTGTACCTGTTTTAAGATAAATTAAGGTTGTTGTAAAGCCAAGCCACAGATGACAACAACATTGTATAAATATCTAAAAAAAAAATAAACTAATTTTCCTTGCAACATGTTGACAAATGTCTCATTAAAGTGCATGTCATACAGTGACTTATGAACTTGATTGTCTGGAGGAAAAGGTAAACTTTTTACTCATTTTCATGTCTGGCAATTGTCAGCATTTGATTTTTCTTATATTACCTGTGCAAAGCAATCAAATGCCATTATTCTTCAAAAATACAATTTTCTATTACTGTGGAGCGAACTTAATAGGTTACAGAGAAAGGTCCAGTTAATTAAATAACAAGAGCAACGCGAAGCGTGGCATATGCCCCCTCCTGCAATATCATGGATAGAATTACAAAAAAAACCAAGATCAGTCTTGCAGAAGTTTAGTTATAAAGTGGAAACCAATTTCACGTGTATTTAACATTGGAGGTCACTGTGACCTTGACCTTTGGCACATCATGGTCAAAATAAATAGGCTTCTTCCACTCATCATATTTAACCCACACGTAAAGTTTGGTAAAGATACAGTTGGAAGAACTCTAGTTTTTGAGCGGAAACCAGTTTCAAGTGTATTTAACATTGGAGGTCACTGTGACCTTGACCTTAGGCACATCATGGTCAAAATAAATAGGCTTCTTCCACTCATCATACCTAACCCACATATGAAGTTTGGTAAAGATCTGGTTGGTAGAACTTTAGTTAATTGACAAAATTTGAATGGTTAAAGGTCGGACGACAACAGACGTCAGACGTAATGATAACATAATGCCCCCTCTTCAAAGAGGCCAGGGCATAAAAAAATATTGTTATATGTGGAGAGTTTATCTTGACAATCGCCAAAATCCACATGTTTACAGACTTATTTGGTCTCAGTACCAGATTTGTAAGCTGATGAATTTACAAAATAGTGAGATTTCCAAGTCAAAAAAGATTTTGATTTTTATATGGCTGAAAGAAGGAAATGTATCTATCCCCCACCCCCTAAGTCCTCAGAACAATTTTACATAAATAACTACCATCTATACACATACATAGCTGCAAATGACTTAACCCTTTACCTAACGAATCGCCCGCATCCGCCTGCGTAATATGCAAATTCAGCAGTTGAAAAAATATTATTTTTCGAAAAATTTCAACAAAACCATATCCTGTGACCCCTCTTTGGAACGAGCTCGTCGAGCTCGTTCCAAAGAGGGGTCACATGATATGGTTTTGTTGAAACCTTTTGAAAAAAATTTAAATGAAAGTGTCAATGACACTGTAGCTCAACTTGTCAAGACAAAGACATGTACATGTATAGTATGTGACACAGCAATGACAAACATCTAGGTAATGACCTGATAACAAAGATACATATAAAGTATTGTAACGGTCTGAACATAAATACTGACCGTTGCCTGTAACAAATGTATAGGTAAAGTATTGTAAAGGTGGGTGACAGTCAGATGCTAAACTAGAAAAAAATCTTTGAGTCCCAGAGTGGGTCTGACTGAACCCCAAAATATTTGTTCTCATAGCACAGTGATAACAAAGGCACCCCAAAACACACTCATTCCTGTCCCAAGGTGAAAACAAAGGTACCCAAGAAGTTTTGTGAAGATCAGTTCACAAATATGAGCTGTGTTGAAGTTGTGACAAAAAACTGATTGGACCTAATTTCGGTACAAAATGGCCACTGGCAGCCATCTTGAATTTTGGACCTCACTCAGAAACACTCGTTCTCGTCCCAAGGTGATAACAAAGATACCCAAGAAGTTTTGTGAAGATCGATTCATAAACACAGCCTCTAGCCCAAGCCGTATTGACATGTGCACTTACAGTGTATAAGTAGCACTGAATAAATCAAAGTTCATCTAATTTGCATAATTTCTGCTTGAGAAAAAAAAACGTACTATATGTGATGTATTCCATGTTACTAAACATTCATACAAAAATTTATTCAAATCAGAACTTTCATACAGAAGTTCTGTACAAAAGACTGATTGCACTAATTTTGGTACAAAATGGCTGCTGGTGGCCATCTTGAATTTTGGACCACACCCAAAAACACTCGTTCTCATCCCACGGTGATAACAAAGGTACCCAAGAAGTTTCGTAAAGATCGGTTCATAAATACGGCCTCTAGCCTGAGCCGTATAGAAGTTGTGTACAAAAAACTGATTAGACCTAATTTCGGTACAAAATGGCCACTGGCAGCCATCTTGAATTTTGGACCGCACCCAGAAACACTCGTTCTCATCCCAAGGTGATAACAAAGGTATCCAAGACGTTTCGTGAAGATCGGTTCATAAATACAGACTCTAGCCCGAGCTGTATTGACGTGTACTTACTGTGTGTAAATAGCACTGAAAAAATCAAAGTTCATCTAATTTGCATAATTTCTGCACGAGAAAAAAACCGTATTATATGTGATGTATCCCATGGTACTAAACATTCACACAAAAAATTATTCAAATCAGCTCTTTCATATGGAAGTTCTGTGCAAAAATCTGATTGCACCAAATTTTGTACAAAATGGCTGCCATCAGCCATCTTGAATTTCGGACCGGACCCCAAAACACTCGTTCTCGTCCCACGGTGATAACAAAGGTACCCAAGGAGTTTCGTAAAGATCGGTTCATAAATACGGCCTCTAGCCCAAGCCGTATTGGCATTTGCACTTACAGTGCTGAAAGTAACACCAAAAAACATCGAAGTTAGTCTAATTTGCATAATTTCTGCACGAGAAAAAAAAACGTACTATATGTGATATATTCCATGTTACTAAACATTCATACAAAAATTTATTCAAATCAGAACTTTCATACAGAAGTTCTGTACAAAAGACTGATTGCACTAATTTTGGTACAAAATGGCTGCTGGTGGCCATCTTGAATTTCGGACCACACCCAAAAACACTCGTTCTCATCCCACTGTGATAACAAAGGTACCCAAGAAGTTTCGTAAAGATCGGTTCATAAATACGGCCTCTAGCCTGAGCCGTATAGAAGTTGTGTACAAAAAACTGATTAGACCTAATTTTGGTACAAAATGGCCACTGGCAGCCATCTTGAATTTTGGACCGCACCCAGAAACACTCGTTCTCGTCCCAAGGTGATAACAAAGGTACCCAAGACGTTTCGTGAAGATCGGTTCATAAATACAGACTCTAGCCCGAGCCGTATTGACATGTGTACTTACTGTGTGTAAGTAGCACTGAAAAAATCAAAGTTCATCTAATTTGCATAATTTCTGCACAAGAAAAAAACCCGTATTATATGTGATGTATCCCATGGTACTAAACATTCACACAAAAAATTATTCAAATCAGCGCTTTCATATGGAAGTTTTGTGCAAAAATCTGATTGCACCAAATTTTGTACAAAATGGCTGCCATCGGCCATCTTGAATTTCGGACCGGACCCAAAAACACTCGTTCTCGTCTCACGGTGATAACAAAGGTACCCAAGGAGTTTCGTAAAGATCGGTTCATAAATACGGCCTCTAGCCCGAGACGTATTGGCATTTGCACTTACAGTGCTGAAAGTTACACCAAAAAACATCAAAGTTAGTCTAATTTCCATAATTTACGCACGAGAAAAAAACCCGTATTATATGTGATGTATCCCATGGTACTAAACATTCATACAAAAAATTATTCAAATCAGAGCTTTCAAATGGAAGTTCTGTACAAAAAACAGATTTCTGCATCGTCGGTACAAAATGGCGGCTGGCAGCCATCTTAAATTTCGGACCGCACCCAAAAACACTCGTTCTCGTCCCACAGTCATAACAAAGATACCCAAGAAGTTTCGTAAAGATCGGTTCATAAATACGGCCTCTAGCCCGAGCCATAGCCAATTGTTGACGTACGGACAGACAGACGACGGACGACGGGCCATGACAATAGCTCAAATTTGACTTCGTCAAAGTTGAGCTAAAAATGATATTTAAAATAATAAATTTTGATATCGTCTGCATTGGGTAAAGGGTTAACAATGTTTCTACATCATTGTTGGATGCCTGTAGAGGCAGCCAACAATGATGTAAATACACTGTCAGGGTAATGGCATCCTGCCAGTAGGGCTATCCAGAAGAATACACTTGGGAAAACTTTTACAGAGCAATATAAAAACTGCTTTTAGGTGGCTGTATGAACACTTAAGGGGTAATAGTGAGATTCTGATTAAATGACCAATTTTCCTCAGGTTCATTTAACGAACATTTATTCTGGAAAGTCGTGAGTCACCCTCTAAAATAGTGAGACTTAACATGTCTGCTCAGTACCACCAATACAGGCATTTAATCTCTTATACCTAGTTTGACAGAGCTCTATCACAAACAGGAGAATGAAAGAAGAGAGATGTAATCCAGTATACAGTAAAACCTGTCTTGAGAGACCACCTGTCTTGAGAGACCACGTCTGCTAGGCACCGATTGGTTTTACTCTATAATGGACCTGCTATGGGAGACCACCTGTTTTGAGAGACCACCTGTCGTGAGAGACCACCTGCCTTGAGAGACCACTGTGACCTGGTACCAACTTGTATTTTTATGCCATAATGGACCTGTCTTGAGAGACCGCACCTTTGAAGACTGAAACCATGACAAAAACTTTTTACCTGTTCTGGAATTGGAAAATCCATTCTGGTTATACTAACATAAAAGTATTAAAAGTTCTTAATTGGGTTTCAATTGCTTTCCAGTTACATAACTCATTAAAGATTGAGATGTTTTTATGAGACCAGTGTGAAAAGATTAGGATTATTGCTGAATAAACAATTTCATACATGCCTGAAATGTGACAGACAGGATTATAAAAATAAATTTGTGTTGAAATCTTCAATGAAGATTTTCAACACGAATTTATTTTTATAATTTTTATAACAGTCCATTTCAATTTGATACAAAAACTTCATAAAAAAGAACAACTACAAAGTAATTAAAAAAATCCATTCTTCTCCATTTCTGAATTTTGTGGTTGGTAATTCACTGACTTGAGAAAAACCTGAAACCTGTTATGAGAGACCACCTGTCTTGAGAGACCACTTTTGTGTGGCCCAAAGGGCGGTCCCTCAAGAAAGGATCTACTGTACATACTTCCAATCTCTTCTATGGCTGAAGTTATCTCAAATATCTAAGAACAAAGCTAGAACAATAGATCAGTTGTGCTGGCAGCAACAAGCATGCATGAAGGAACGTTTTCAAACCTAAAATGTCTGTTTTGGAAAAATATAAATTTTATAGTAAATTTCCTTTCTTATTATACCTACCGCAAGTGATTACTACAGGCTTGCACTACAGTGGAAGAACCTAACTCAGATAAAATACTCTCTATTTTAATCTATCCCAAGAGATTTGGGAAAGAGAAGTGGTGTAAAAACCCACGAAAAAATAAGCCAAAACTGGGTCGAGCGCCATCGGCACACACCCAGTATGGGACGCTCTTCCATAGTACAAATCCACGACTTCCATAAACCAATACGCAGTGCATCATAAATTCATCATTCTTTTGATTCCGACAACACAGGAGTTATGTGATCAGCAGGGAGGAGGGATTCTTACCTGAATAAGAAGATGGGAGGGCCTCCATGTAAACAATTGCGGTATGTATAATAAGAAAGGAAATTTACTATAAAATTTATATTTCTTATCAACCTACCTTGCAATTGTTTACTACAGGCTGAATAGACAATAGGATGGAGGGAATCACATAACCAAGCTACACATAACTCAATAGCACTGGAACCGTGAACAGAGGACGATATCCCTAGGCCTATCAAACCATAGCATCACAAACATTAGTAAAAGACAATGAAAGATGAGGCGAGCTGGAACTGACCCTGAAAAAAGCTGAATGGCTGGGATAGACAATAGCCTGAGCCGAAGAAAGAAGGCCCCGAGGACAAAGGTCCTCTGTCGGCTCCTGCAACTGTCACAGATAAAAGGAGAATGTAGCATTTCTCCAGTAGGCTGCCAGTATAACATCCGTCATCCGACAACATGACAGAGTTATTAAAAGAGGAAGACAATGCACGCACCTCGTGGCAGAAAAAACGATTGGTAATACAATCACCAGCAGCTAGACGAGCGGAAGCTGCACGAATAGCAAGACAAATCCATCGAGAAATGGATGCAGGAGAGATCTGGCATGTGAGAAAACGCATATCCATCCAGGATAAAGGCGAACGCCCCCACCCCCAAGCAGAGCAGTGCCCAAGAAAGTGACCATCTTGGAGTAAACTGCAAAGTTCTAGGCCTTTTCAAGGAAAAGAGCTGAACAAGCTTGGAGAGGCAAGGATGAGTGTCGAAACAATGTGGTTCCACATATGAAAAAGGTCTCCGAAACATGGACTTGTACCCATTGCTGGAGACCCCCAGAAACAAACATATACCAGAAACTCCGCAAGCGGTGTGATCGAAGGAGTGACAGAAGTGATCTCACACCATCGAGAGGCTAAACCAGTGGAGTGAGTGCCTCCTTGAAGAAGAAAAGCAACTCCACTGCTTGTCTCAAAAAACCACTACGGAGGAGACAGGACCCGATAAAAGACATGATCGAAGGCACAATGAAGTTGGGTCAACTTAAAACCTCGTCGGGCGACTTTGGCAAAGAAAGACGCGACATAGAGGAAGACATGCTGGAACCGCCGCTAACAGAGAGCGGAGCAGATTGATCCACACCCACCGAGGCGATGGGTGTGATCGAAGGGATTCGATGACTGCAGGTTCATATCTGGGCGAGAACCTGAGGCGGAATCGGAACCGGTAGGAAGGCAGAGCCGCCAAGACCGTCCCAAAGGAGGGCCAGAGCATCCACGGCAAAAGCCAGAGCATCTGGACACGGGGACACGAAAGTGTCCACCTGATGGTTCCAACGAGATGCAAAGAGATCGATGGAACACCGCCATGTGGAGCATCCACTCGGTGGAAAAGAACCTGCCCCGTCAGGACAGGGAGTCGGCTAGGACATTCAGACAACCGGAAATGTGATGAACAACCACCCCGGCATTGACATCCTGAGCGAGCAGTAGAAGATCCCGAGCCAAGTCGTACATTGGAACCGAGTGCGTGCCGCCCTGGTCCCGGATGTAAGCAACCACTGTCGAATTGTCGAACAACAGAAGGGCCTGACGATTCAACAGGTGAGGGATCCACTGCCTGAAACTCAGAAGAAGAGCAAGAAGCTCCTTCTGGTTGATGTATAGAGATGCTCGATCCTGTGAAGGGAAAGACCAAAGAGGATCCAACGTGGCACCCCATCCGAGATCTCTGACATCTGCCGTCAGAACGCGATCGGACGTGGGTAAGTCCAACAGGACACCCTGCGTGATCCACTGAACATTCGTCCAGTGGAGAAGGTGAGGATAAGAGATTCTGGTAACTGAAGCACCAGATCCAGAGAATCGACATTCGGCCTCCAACGACTGAGCAGAAAGTGTTGGAGAGGTCGGACAGGCAGCCGACCTAGAGGAATGAGATCCATCACCGAACCGCAGAGACTGAGCAGCCAGAGAATACCCCGTGCTGTCGCGGATGTGGACTGGGAACAGAGTCAGAGCAAAAGCTGAGAGAATCACAAGCCCTGGCCTAGGGAACCGCCACCGTATTGAACTGAGTGCGGAAGGCCATCCCCAGATGACAAAACGACTGAGAAGGGACCAGATCCGACTTCTCCTCATTGATTCTGAATCCTAGCGACGTGAGCAAGCTCAACAGACTGTCGACATCCAACTCCAGTAAGGCAGCATTGGAATGCCTCTGGAGGATATCGGCTAGATATGCCGAAGTAGTCACCCTGGACTGTGTGCAATGGAAAGCTATCACATGTGACATCAGCCGGGTGAAGGCCCAAGGAGCCAGGTTGGGGCCAAAAGGCATGGCCTTCAACTGGTAAACTCGCTTCAGAAAAGCGAACCTGAGATACTTCCGCGACACCCGATGAATCAGAACGTGAAAGTAAGCATCTCGCAGGTCGATGCTGGAAGCGAAATCTCCCTGGTGAATGGAATGGCGGACCGACCTGAAAGTCTCCATGCTGAACTTGGGAGCAATGATAGACTGATTCAGGATACTCAGATCAATAACCGGTCGGAGTCGGCCACCCTTCTTCGGCACCAAGAACAGGTGGGAATAAAACCCCACTGACTGAATGTTCTTGACGACCTTGATCGCTCCCTTGGCCAGGAGATTGTCTATCTGGACAAAAGCTCCTGACGTAAAACGTCTGAAGGAACTGTGGTTGGAAGAGGCACTCTGGACAGAGTGGGGTGCCTTCGGAAGGATATTCGCAGCCCGGACCAAACAACATCTTACACCCAAGGATCGGATGTGATGGTGGCCCAACGGTCTGCAAACTCTGCTATCCTTTCTCCAACCTGGACGAATCGAGGTGAGAACCTTCAGTTTGAGCCTCTAAGAGACCTGCAAGAGGAGAAACCACCTCCTCTACTGAATGAAGAATCCTGAGACTTCCCTCTAGCCTGTCGGCGCTTACCCTTACCCCATGAGTAAGAAGTAGAAGCAGTGGCAGAAGGATCAGCCCTTTGCTTCGCAGAGGAAGCAGAAGGGTACTTGTTAGGCTTTGAATGTTCCTGCCTCCCCTAGAAGGCTGATCAAGCTGACGAAGCGGCAGCTGAGCTTTGGAATGACGTAGGACATCATCCGGGACCGTCGACACGGAACCCATGGAACAATAGCAGACCTGCCAAAGAAGCAGATCGAAGAGCAGCGCGCTGCCCCCAGGAAGGGGTCGGCCTGTGTCCAGCACAGAGTCCCTTTGAATTAGTTCCAAAATAGCTGTGTCACAGACATGCGTGTGAGTAAGATGCATGAGCGCCTTGATCAGCACACGCAAAGGAGTCTGTACATCGTCAAACCTATCTGGAGGCAGATACGACGTGATCGGAGAGAGAAAGCATACCCAGCATTTCTCTCGATAAGCCCAACATGGACTCCAGAGTCGTCATAGGAATGACGGCCGACTTGGGCTTGAAAAGCCCGAGGGAATTGGAGTCCTGATCCAAAACCGTCAAAGTCTGGCAGACTGACAGATTGACGAAACCGTAGAAACGATAACGCACCGGAGGCAAAAAGGTGTCAACCCTGGTGAAGACTAGAGCCTTCATAGTCTTGGAACTCAGCTTAGAGTCCAATGTTGAAAATGCTTCAACCACCTGTACTGACTGGCACGGTCGAAGACGCCCAGAAGCAGGTTGCTCCACAGGCTGTAGGCACGCAACCGATGATCGCGGCCTGGCTGACACTGTCGGCTGGTTTGATGGTTGGAGATCCGGAAGGAACCCAAACACAAATTCAAGAGCTGCCCCCAAGTCAGAAGACTGCTGGCTCTCGACATCAAGGATGTTGGACTCCTCCCTGGAGTCGGAAGACACATAGCCCATCATGGGCAAACCAGCCAACACCTCCCATGGTGTAGGCACCAGGGGGATCAGAAAGCGGCCCGTTTCCAATCCCAGGAATCGGCGCCATAGGGGGTGCCTGGAAACCACTTGCTGCCTCACTGGAAGCAACGGGAAGGCTCTTGGACAGAACCTGAGTGAGTAAGGAGAGGGCCTCCTTAAGCTCACTGCCCGTACCAGCCGGTTCGACATGGGAACGATCCAGCAAAGTGGCTTCACACCTGACCCTCTTAACCAGCGAAGGGTCACGATCCTCCAATACACCCGAAGCTGGGCGACGGGCGGCAGCCAAAACATCTGAGGGCAGACGTGTATAGGGGTATGACACACCCCGAGGATCAACATAGCAGGAACTCGAGAGAGTTGACGCGGACGTCTGCGGGGCAGAAGGTCCAGGCTGCACAGAAGGCGTTGGTCCCGCAAAACTGGCCGTGTGACCAGAATGAGTGGACGGAAAATGCCAATGACAAAACTGTGGTACTTGACGGCGCAGAGACAACAGTAGAGGGTCCGGCCGGCAGCCACTTCCAACTTCGCCGAGTTGAAGTCAGGGAAGGCTGAGGCCGATACCCCCATGTCTACACTCCCAGACACCGCTGCAGACCACTGCAGGTATAAAACTACTGTGTTCAACGGCTGAGAGGACACAGTAGGGGGTTCAGTCAGTAGCCACTTCCGACTTCGCCAAGTTGAAGTCGAGGAAGGCGGAGGCCGATACCCCACAACCACACTACAGACATCCCTGCAGACCCTTGCAGGGATAAGCCGAGGCCTGCTAATAACGGTGCCCGATGACGTTGCAGACAGAACAGCAGTAGCAGCAGATACGACGGGAGCTGTTGGAACTGGCGGAAAAGCAGAGAGAGCCACCTAGCTCGTCCTCCAAAGGAGGAGTCACAACCCTAGGGACAGCCTCAGATGTCGACTGGAGAGGGCGCATAGTCCAGAACCAGGCATCTCTTCACCAGAAATCCAACAGCTCCCGCAGTATCCACCACAGTAAAAGAAACTGCACATTCCCCACGGAAGGGGAATAACTCTCACCAGACATGGTCGAGTCGGGAAGCCCAGAAATGACAGCGTCCCCCCCCCCCCCACCACCCCCTGCAGGTGCAGGAGGAGCTGCACATCCCCCACAGAGGGGGAATAACTCACACCAGACATGGTCGAGTCGGGCGGCTCCCAAAGCGACAGCACTCCACACCACCCGCGGGTGCGGAAGAAACGGACACGAGAACGCACCAAGGTGAGGGAAAAAGGAATTGCTCCAAAGGAACTGAACTGGAAGTAACAGAGGTGAGAGCAGTAGAAGAAAAAGGTGAACTCAACAGAAACAGAAAGTAGAACACCTTCAACTACGAGAGAAGGTGGCAGAAAAAAAAACGGTGGGTACACGACAGAACCCAGACGGCCGACAGGGACCGAAAAAAACAGAAATTCAGCCCTCAACAGAGTGAAGAAATCGTGTCCAGACAGTCCCTGATTGACACCTAACTCCAATAACAATTAAATTTATCAACGGAAAAATTCATTGTCGAACTGCGTTGACGCGAAGTCGAAAACAAAACATTCGCGAAAATGGAATAGTAAATAATATACAATGAGAATGTGGTTGAAAATATTAACGAGAATATATAAAACACAGTCCTGTTATTATACGATCTTCAGATCCATAATTCCAGTCACAGGAAAACCATTATCGACGAGTTGAATTACCAATGTTTTGTAGCAAAAATGGCACACATCCACCACGTGTGCGGATAATCAAAAGAATGATGAATTTATGATGCACTGCGCGTTGGTTTACGGAAGTCGTGGATTTGTACTGTGGAAGAGCGTCCCATACTGGGTGTGTGCCGATGGCGCTCGACCCAGTTTTGGCTTATTTTTTTCGTGGTGTTTTTACACCACTTTTCTTTCCCAAATCTCTTGGGATAGATTAAAATAGAGAGTATTTTATCCGAGTTAGGTTCTTCCACTGTAGTGCAAGCCTGTAGTAAACAACTGCAAGGTAGGTTGATAAGAAATAGCATATTGGCCTTCTTTTTAGCTCATCTGACTGAAAGTTAGGGTGAGCTATAGTGATCACTCTCGGTCCGTTGTCTGGCATCCAAGAATATGGTATTTATGACTTCTCCAAAACTGCTGAACTGTTTTCAGTGAAATTTGAAGTGTTAGTTTATGACATCGTATTTTGATTTTGTTCACCCTTTACCTATCATGAAAAGCAGACGACACTTGCCAAAAAAATTTTTGAATAACTATATTTTTTCATTTTTTGTCTCAAAACCGTAGGTTATGACCCTGCGCTGGAACGAGCTCGATGAGCGACTTGATATTTGGTTGTTCAGAGGAATAGAATAAAGTTTGTTTGAAGTTTGTAGGGCAATATTTGCCATTGTAATTTTGAACCAGCCCCAAATTACTATTTTTTTTAACTGAAGGACCAGTGTCAGATTCAAAACTGTTCCCAAATCAAGCCCCTTGGTTTATATTTTGGCTCCATATAGGAGTCTGAATTTTAACTTGATGCGATATAGGGAATCTTCTTAAACTAGATATGACAGTACAAAGCCACATATCAGAAATCAGCCAATTATTTCAATGTATGATGAAAAAATGTCCAGAAAGTTAAAAAATTTATAGTTATTTATATATTTTTTATACTTTTATTACTATAAATTTTTTAACATTTTTACACTGTACCAATGACCCAGACTTAGCTGAATAGTAAAAAGTTTGGAGGGCCTAGGACATAAGGAAAATCCAATAGACTCAATTACCTATAACAGACCTATCCCCTTAAGGAGAAAAGGAGAGATAGTCTCTTTCTTATTTGTAACAAAAAAGAAAGACACAATACTATTCTGTAATTGAGCACAATAACATCAATGATCTCTATTAACATCCAGTATAACCCATTATACTAATTTCTTAAAGGAAAGCCAATAAATAAAGATAGTCCAGAGAATGAGACTCTATATACTCATTTAAAAGTGTTCGAGGATTGTATATTAATGCTCAATTAATCACGTGATATATACGAATGCTTCACACCAATCAACACTTAAAAAATATTACACAGATGAGTAAACATAGGCATAACCCTAAAATCATCTCAGAACCTACACGGAATTATTAAGTCCAAGGGACATATTCCCTTGCTTTACACTATAAAGCAGGTGACCTAAGGGAACACCCGCCTCCCCTTTCCCTTGCCCTGGACCAAATACTCCAAAGAGGGCAGCAGGAAAGAGTCACTGCCGGAACCGAAAGCCTATACACACATAGTTGCCACTGTTTAGTAGACGACACTCTCAGTAAAAGATAGCTGACCTAAACAATATAGATCTGCAGAAAAGGACTCAGATACAAAATCATGAAAATAGAGGGCTTACACCAATATGTAGCCCTCATTAAATCTGTAATAACCATATTAATAGCTTAAGCCCATGAAGTAGAAGAACTCTTACTTCATGAGCCTAAAACTAAAACACAGACTTCTGAATGAAGATATATATAATCATAAGCAGAACTGACTGTAGACTGAATCCATCTGACCATAGAATTGACTGAAATGTGGAGGAAGCTTCCACGGCATGTCCCACAACAGACACCTGAGTAAATTAGTCCACAGTCTTTGTGGAGCTAGGGAAGCTACCAACAGAATTTGCATTGAAATAATTACACTAGAGCAATATCTGCTGAATCAACAGTGCTGGAAGATACGCATATCTTATTATTCCGTCTAACAAGATCGATAGAGCGTTTACTGCAAATGCTCGAAGATTCAAACATAATGACACATATGTCTGCAACTGATTGTTGAGATGCGTCGCGAATAAGTCGATCATTGGCCGCTAGCCTTGGTAGCAATCTGAATGAAAACTCGTTTGTTGAAAGCCGATTCTGGCGGCAACAAACGGCCCCTCCGCGAAGGGAGTCTGCTAATACGTTCAGACGACCCGGAATATGACAGACCGATAGGAGAACTTGATGTTCTAGTAGCAACCGATAGATTCATTCTGTTAACATGAATAACAGGATGGAATGAGTGCCTCCATAATTCCGAAAATACGCTAATACCGTCGGGTTGTTGGACAGAATTAGCCTATGAACATTTTGAATTACGTTATCCAATAACGTAGCGCAAGCCAAAATGACATTATACTTGATGTTACAGTGCTTGATAAGGAACTACAGAATCAAAAGACCCTGGCACTTCAATCCGTTGGGCTCAATGAAATGACCCAACCTGTTTTACAGGCATCCGTCAAGACTGTAAAACTCGGATCCGGCAATTCCAGTGGAACTACCTGCGTTAAGCCCAGAAAATTTGCCCAAGTCTGAATCTCTTATTCACTTGATTTGACAAGAAGATGTCCGTATCAAGCGAAAGAATCTTCACCCTCCAATTCTGAATTAAAGAAATTTGGAGAGGACCAATGCATATCCGCCCCATCTGAATAAAATTGCGGCAGTTCCGCCTAAACGTATCAGTCTCATAAGATCTCTCGCTGAGACTTTGTCTGAGCAAAGACAATAGTGAGCATAACAACTGAATAATTTCGTTCTGGGTAAGGGCAGACGAACGAAAAAGTTGTGCGTTACGAAGCTCATCCCCCGGTGGGTAAATGACTTGGATGATACCAGATCCGACTTCTTCTCGTTTACTTAAGAAACCGAGACGTCGGAGCAATAGAAGCAGATTCTGCACATAGTTCTGAAGCGTTAACTCATTGCCGTACCTGTATGAATGTCGTCCAGATAGGCCGACGTTATTGCAGATGAATAAGCTCAGAAATGAGTCATTACCGAGTCCATTATTCGAGTGAAGGCCCAGGGGGCTAGATTCAGACCGATCCATATTGCTCGGAACTGATATACGTCTCCTATAATAAGGAAGCGAAGATACTTTCTGACGCCTGATGTACCATGACGTGAAAGTACGCATATTGAGATCTATGCATGTAGCATAATCATACACCCGAATACTCGTTCTGACCGATCGGGTGGACTCCATATATAAACTTGGAGCCACGATCAGCTTGTTTATCCAGTTCCGAATGATGAGTGAACGGAACGAGTCTTCTGGTTTTGGAACCAGAAAAGGATGGTTGTAGAAACCTGGAAATTCCTGGATTTCTACAATCTCCATCGCGATCATTCCAGAAGAGACTAGACTTCTGATGGAAGCAAGCCTTTATCCTACTGACTTGGAAGAAGCTGAGTCCATCTTGGAGTCCGAGTTAACAGAGGATTTCGTTTGAGGAACAATTTAATCCTTTCGAAATCACCCCTTGAATCCAAGGGACGTCCGTAATCTATTCCCAAATAATTGAGAAACTCGACAGTCTTCCGCTCACTAGTACACGATAGAGGTTAAAACCATTACCTCCTGGTCCTGCGAGGCTTGCGGAAGGAGAAGCCATGACCTCCACGGTCCGCACCTCGCCCTGTTGACCTAGGGACATCTGACCGGAATTACGGACCCTATATGAGTCGCTACCCTGACAGCCTCTAGAATAAGACCTAGAGGACGCATAGGAACCTCTATAGGAACTTCCCTTGGACGTATTCGTCCCAGAAGTGCCTGTCCTACTCTTCTCTGCTGAATCCGACAATATGGAAGCAAATTTTAATAGCAGAGAGTCTAAAGCTTTCTTAGTTAACTGATCATAAACTGCGGAAAGCTTGCCGTCGAAGAAAACTCTCCAGAGACCGGAGCAACTCCGAGAGAGTTTTTCACCTTACTATCAACACGTGTGGATGTAGCCAGGGCCGCGTCACGTCTAACCAACTCCATATTGCCACTAAAGGACGGAGTTTTACGTGAGGCCCTTGAAAGAACTCTTAAGGAGATTGTGCATCCTAGAATTCTTTTTCCTTTGAGACATAATGATAACATTCTGGTAAGGTGATCTGCGTACGATGATGTGTCTAAGCTGACCCTGCCAGACGATAGTTATTTCCAACATCGTGGTTGGAATTAACATAGACAGAAAAAAACAATACTAGGTCCTGACCTGGTCGTCTAGACGCAGAGAACTCTCAGAATGCTCTGTCCTGCCTGTTTCAAAATATTCGTTGAATTGATGAAAGGCAGATGTAGAGCATATTGCCGATAAGAAACCTGACCTGCCCATTTAGGTAGCAAGTTAAATAAATATAGCGTTGGTTAACAGATCAAATGTCCGTGAGACATATCTGGACTATGTCGGAAACTGAGGGATGATGTCTCTATACCGATTAAGAATTCTGTGTCCTGTGATGCTATCAGTCTCTTATCCGGCAACACAGCATTTTGGTTCGGAGGAACAACGTCAGATGATAATGCCAGATGCACTCTACGGCAATTATGTTGTTCCGAAAATATAAATTTTATAGTAAATTTCCTTTCTTATTATACTACCGAAATTGTTTACTACAGGCTTGCACTACAGTGGAAGAACCTAACTCGGCTAAAATACTCTCTATTTTAATCTTTCCCAAGATTTGGGAAAGAAAAGTGGTGTAAAAACACCACGAAAAAGAAGCCAAAACTGGGTCGAGTGCCATCGGCGCACACCCAGTATGGGACGCTCTTCCATAGTACAAATCCACGACTTCCGTAAAAAGGTGCGCAATGCGTCAATTCGTCATTCTTTTGATTCCGAACAATAGGAATTATGGGATCAGCGGGGAGGAAGGATTCTTACCCGAATAAGAAGACGGGAGGGCCTCCATGTAAACAATTTCGGTAGGTATAATAAGAAAGGAAATTTACTATAAAATTTATATTTCTTATCAACCTACCTCAATTGTTTACTACAGGCTGAATAGACAAAAGGCTGGAGGGAATCACATAACCAACCCACACATAACTCAATAGCACTGGGACCGTGGACAGAGGAAGAGATCCCTAGGCCTATCAAACCATAGCATCACAAACATTAGAAAAGACAATGAAAGGCTTATGGTGAAGTGCGATGCACAGACAGAAAGGGCAGTAACAGCACAAAGCTGGAACTGACCCTGAAAAAAGCTGAAAGGCTGGGATAGACAACAGCCTGAGCCGACGAAAGAGGGCCCCAAGGTTCTCTGTCGGCTCCTGCAACTGTCGCAGATAAAAGGAGAATGTAGCTTTTCTCCAGAAGGCTGCCAGAATAACATCCGTCATCCGACAACATGACAGAGTTATTAAAAGAGGAAGACAATGCACGCACCTCGTGGCAGAAAAAACAATCACCAGTAGCTAGACGAGCGGAAGCTGCACGAATAGCAAGACAAGTCCATCAAGAAATGGATGCAGGAGAGATCTGGCATGTGAGAGAACGCATATTCATCCAGGATAAAGGCGTGAACCCCACCCCCAAGCAGAGCAGCGCCCAAGAAAGTGACCATCTTGGTGGAAACTGCAAAGTCCTAGGCCTTTTCAAGGAAAAGAGCTGAACAAGCTTGGAGAGGCAAGGATGAGTGTCGAAACAATGCGGTATCACATATGAAAAAATGTCTCCGAAGCATGGACATGTACCCATTGCTGGAGACCCCCAAAAACAAACATATACCAGAAACTCCGCAAGCAGTGTGATCGAAGGAGTGACAGAAGCAACAGAGTGATCGCACACCATCGACAGAAGAACCTTCCACTTAGCCACAGAGGCTAAACCAGTGGAGTGAGTGCCTCCTTGAAGAAGAAAAGCAACTCCACTGCATGTCTCAAAAAAACACTACGGAGGAGACAGGACCCGATAAAAGACATGTGCGAAGGCACAATGAAGTCGGGTCAACGTAAACCTCCTCGGGCGACTTTGGCAAAGAAAGTCGCGAGGTAGAGGGAGACATGCCGGAACCGCTGCTAACAGAGAACGGAGGATATGAACCACACCCACCGAGGCGACGGGTGTGATCGAAAGGATTCGACGACTGCAGGTTCATATCTGGGCGACAACCTGAGGTGGAACTGGCAGGAAGGCGTAGCCGACAAGACCATCCCAAAGGAGGGCCAGAGCATCCACGGTGAAAGTCAGAGCATCTGGACACGGGGACACAAAAGTGTCCACCGGATGGTTCCAACGAGTCACAAGAGAACGATGGAACCCGCCATGTGGAGCATCCACCTGGTGGAAATGACCCTGCCCCGACGGGACAGGGAGTCGGCTAGGACGTTCAGACGACCGGGAATGTGACGAACAGCCACCCCGGCGTGGACATCCTGAGCGAGCAGTAGAAGATCCCGAGCCAATTCGTACATTGGAACAGAGTGCATGCCGCCCTGGTTCCGAATGTAAGCAACCACCATCGAATGATCGGACAACAGAAGGACCTGACGATTCGACAGGTGAGGGATCCACTGCCTGAAACTCAGAAGAAGAGCAAGAAGCTCCTTCTGGTTGATGTGTAGAGTTGCATGATCCTGGTCCCACATCCCGTGAATGGAAAGACCTAGAGGATCCAACGTCGCACCCCATCCGAGATCACAGGCATCTGCCATCAGAACGCGATGGGATGTGGGTAAGTCCAACGGAATACCCTGCGAAAGCCACTGGACATCCGCCCAGAGGAGAAGGTGAGGATAAAGATATTCTGGAAACTGAAGCATCAGATCCAGAAAATCGACATTCGGCCTCCAACGACAGAGCAGAAAGTGTTGGAGAGGTCTGACACACAGCCGACCTAGGGGAATGAGATCCATCACCGAACAGCAGAGACCGCATAGCCGGAGAATACTCCGAGCCATCGCGGAAGTGTACTGGGACAGAGTCATAGTAAAAGCTGAGAGAATCACAGCCTTGGCCTGGGGAACCGCCACCTAATTGAATTGTGTGCGGAAAGCCATCCCCAGATGATAAAACGACTGAGAAGGGACCAGGTCTGACTTCTCCTCGTTGACTCTGAAACCTAGCAACGTGAGCAAGCTCAACAGAGTGGCGACATCCGACTCCAGTAAGCCAGCATTGGAATGCCCCTGGAGGATATCGTCCAGATATGCCGAAGTAGTCACCCTGGACTGTGTGCGATGGAAAGCTATCACATGCGACATCAGTCTGGTGAAGGCCCAAGGAACCAGGTTGAGACCGAAAGGCATGACCTTGAACTGGTAAACTCGCCGCAGAAAAATGAACCTGATATACTTCCGTAATGCCCAAGGAATCGTAACGTGAAAGTAAGCGTCTCGCAGGTCGAAGCTGGAAGCGAAAACTCCCTGGTGAATTGAACGGAGGACCGACCTGAAAGTCTCCATGCTGAACTTGGGAGCAATGATAGACTGGTTCAGGAAACCCAGATTGATAATCGGTCGGAGTCGGCCGTCCTTCTTCGGCACCAAGAACTGGCGGGAATAGAAACCCACTGACCTAATGTTCTTGATGACCTCAATCGCCCCCTCTGTCAGGAGATTGTCTATCTCCATGGACAAAAGTTCCCGACATAAAATGTCTGAAGGAACTGCGGTTGGAAGAGGCCCCCTGGACAGAGTGGGGTGCCTTCGGAAGGATATTCGCAGCCCGGACCAAACAACATCTAACACCCAAGGATCGGATGTGATGGTGGCCCAACGGCCTGCGAACTCTGCCATCCTTCCTCCAACCTGGGACGGGTCGAGGTGAGGACCTTCATTTCGAACCCCGACGAGGCTCGCGAGAGGAGAAAACACCTCCTCTACTGAATGAAGAATCCTGGGACTTCCCTCAAAACTACCGACACTTACCCTTACCCCTTGAGTAAGAAGTAGAAGCGGAGGCAGAAAGATCAGCCCCTTTGCTTCGCAGAGGAAGCAGAGGGTACTTGTTAGGCTTGGAACGGCCCGTGCCTACCCTAGAAGGCTGATCAAGCTGAAGAAACAGCAGCTGATCGTTGGAATGACGTAGGACGTCATCCCGGACCGTCAACATAGAACCATGGAAAAGTTGCGGACCTGCCAAAGAAGCAGATCGAAGAGTAGCGCACTGCTCCTCAGGAAGGGATCGGCCTGTGTCCAGCACAGAGTCCCCTCGAACTAATTCCAGATTAGCCGTGTTACAGGCAAGCGTGTGAGTAAGATGCATGGGTGCCTTGGACAGCACACGCAAAGGTGCCTGTACCTCGTCAAACTTATCTGGGGGCATATAAGCAGCTGAAGCTGAGACGACGTGATCGGAGAGAGAAAGCATACCAAGCATCTCTCTCGATAAGCCCAATGTGGACTCCAGAGTCGTCATCGGAATGATGGCAGACTTGGACTTGGAAAGCCCGAGGGAATTGGAGTCCTGATCCAAAACCGTCAAAGTCTGGTAGACCGACGGATTGGCGGAATCGTAGGAACGATAACGTGCCGGAGGCAAAA
This sequence comes from Pictodentalium vernedei, assembly GCA_031216915.1. Taxonomy (NCBI): domain Eukaryota; kingdom Metazoa; phylum Mollusca; class Scaphopoda; order Dentaliida; family Dentaliidae; genus Pictodentalium; species Pictodentalium vernedei. Next base: position 610,014,610 of record CM062295.1, read on the forward strand.
AGGTGTCAACCCTGGTGAAGAACGGAGCCTTCATAGCCTTGGAACTTAGTTTAAGTCCAAGGCTGAAAATGCTTCAACCAACTGTACCGACTGGCATGGTCGAAGACCCCCAGAAGCGGGTTGCTCCATAGACTGTTGGCGCGCAACCGATGATCGCGGCCTGGCTGACACTGTCGACTGGTTAGATGGTTTGAGATCCGGAAGGAACCCAAACACAAAATCAAGAGCTGCCCCCAAGTCCGAAGACTACTGGCTCTCGACATCAAGCATGTCTGACTCATCCCCTGAGTCGGAAGACCAGAGGGATCAGAAAGTGGCCTGTTTCCAATCCCAGGAGGCGGCGCCATAGGGGGCGCCTGGAAACCACGCGCTGCCTCGCTGGAAGCAACAGGAAGGCTCTTTGACAGAACCTGAGTGAGTAAGGAAAGGGCCTCCCTAAGCTCACTGTACTGGCCGGTTCGACAGGGGAACGAACCGACAAAGTGGCTTCACCTCTGACCCTCTTAACCAGCGAAGGGTCACGATCCTCCAAAACACCCGACGTGGGACGACGGGCGGCAGCCGATACGTCTGAAGGCAGACGTGTATAGGGGTGTGACACACCCCGAGGATCAACATAGCGGGAACTGATGAGAGTCACCGCGGACCTCTGCAGGGCAGAAGGTCCAGGCTACACAAAAGACGTTGGTCCCCCAAAACTGGTCATGGGCCAGAATGAGTGGACGGAAACACCACGGAGTTCATAGTGTCCCACTAAGAACATCCGAATCCAATGACAACTGTGGTGCACGACGGCGCAGAGACCACAGTAGAGGGTCCGGACGGCAGCCACTTCCAACTTCGCCAAGTTGAAGTCAGGGAAGGCTGAGGCCGATACCCCCATGTCTACACAACCAGACACCGCAGCAGACCACTGCAGGTATAAAACTACTGTGCTCAATGGCTGAGAGGACACAGTAGGGGGTTCAGTCGGCAAACTCATCCAACTTCGCCGAGTTGAAGTCAGGGAAGGCTGAGGCCGATACCCCACAACCACACTACAGACATCCCTGCAGACCCTGGCAGGGATAAGCCGAGGCCGGCTAAAAACGGTGCCAAATGACGTTGTAGACGGAACAGCAGTAGCAGCAGATACGACGGGAGCTGTTGGAACTGGCAGAAAAGCGGAGAGAGCCACCAAGCTCGGCCTCCAAAGGAGGAGTCACAACCCTAGTGACAGCCTCAGATGTCGACTGGAGAGGGCGCATAGTCCCAGAACCAGGTATCTCTTCACCAGAAATCCAACAGCTCCCGCAGTATCCACCATGGTAAAAAACTGCACATTCCCCACAGAAGGGGAATAACTCTCACCAGACATGGTCGAGTCGGAAAGCCCTGAAATGACAGCGTTCCCCACCCCCCCGCTGGTGCAGGAGGAGCTGCACATCCCCCACGGAGGGGGAGCAATTCTCACCAGATGTGGTCGAATCGGGCGACCCCGAAACGATAGCGTTCCCCACCCCCCTCAGGAGCGGGAGGAGCTGCACATCCCCCACAGATTGGGTCAAACTCACACCAGACGTGGTCGAGTCGGGGACCCCGAAACGATAGTGTCCCCCCCCCCCTCGCGGGGGCAGGAGGAGCTGCACATCCCCCACGGAGGGGGTAAACTCACACCAGAAGTGGTCGAGTCGGGAGGCTCCCGAAATGACAGTGTTCCACACCACCCGTGGGTGCGTAAGAAACGGCCACGAGAACGCACCAAGGCGAGGGCAAAAGGAATTGCCCTAAAGGAACCGAACTGGAAATAACAGAGGTGAGAGCAGTAGAAGAAAAAGGTGAATTCAACAGAAACAGAAAGTAGAAGAACACCGTCAACTAAGAGAGAAGGTGGCAGAAAAAAAAACAGTGGGTACATGACAGAACCCAGACGGTCGACAGGGACCGAAAAAACAGAAATTCAGCCTCAACAGAGTGAAGAAATCCTGTCCAGACAGTCCCAGAATGACACCTAACTCCAAAATTAATTCATCAACCGAAAAAATTCGAATCGCATGATGTCGAAAACAAAACATTCGCGAAAACGGAATAGTAAATAATATACAATGAGAATGTGGTTGAAAATATTAACGAGAATATATAAAACACAGTCCTGTTATTATACGATCTTCAGATCCATAATTCCAGTACAGGAAAACCATTATCTATGAGTTGAACTATCACTGTTTCATAATGCATATGGCGGAGACACATCCTGCATGTGCCTCGGATAAAAAAAGAATGACGAATTGACACATTGCGCACTGTTTTACGGAAGTTGTGGATTTGTACTATGGAAGAGCGTCCCATACTGGGTGTGCGCCGATGGTGCTCGGGTGCTGTACCATTCTTTCCTGGTGAATGGACGCGACACCGGGCGGACTAGCAGGTGCTCAACTGCTTTTGATCCTACTAGGAAACTCTTCAGCAATTGTCGTAATACCTTGAGCACTTCCCGCTAGCCCTAATATTGCAACGGCGGAGACACTCTTATTGAAGGCATCATGGAAACATCACTCTGAATTCTGAAAAAGAAACTGATAATATATAGTGACCCTACGGAGAGAGAACCATAATGGACCCCTCACCACTAATAAAATACTGTGACACACGTCTCCAACGTTGTCATATCAATCAACACACACAGAGCAAGAATTAATTAATGCGACTACATTGACTATAAGAAACACAATGAACTTGTGAATTAGAGGAAGATATCCTCGCATTACGAATGAAGAATATTTTTTCCAACCAGAAAAAATATACACCGTCATATTACTCGCACTAACCCTTGAAATAAATATACATAATATATTATAACTCATTATAACATTTCAAAAGAAAATAATTTTCAAAAAAAAAACATTTTTGAAAAAATTTTCAGAAGAGCCCAAGTTCCCAGTGGGAACCTTGAGCCCAAAGGATCCCAAAAAAGCCTAAGTGCGGACAAAAATTTTGAAAAATTAATGTAACACTTACGGACAATATTAATGTATCTTGCTATGAACTCAATTAAGCAGAAGACAAGTAATCACTGTCAGAAGTAACAGTTGTCAAAATAAGCAAAAGTGTCAACAAACCAGAAACATGACTCCAGGCACTGAAACAAACATAGCCCGAAATCAGTTACCAATCTGTTAACACTATCTGATGCAAAACAGAGACTTCCAGAGAAGAAACTGTAGAACATCAGATGGTAGATGCAGACCAAAATGCCTAAACACCCCTAGGATGAGGACGTAAACATGGGGAGAAAACAGAAAATAATTCTTTTACCAAGCCAAAACTCCCAAGAAATTTTAGTAATAAACATTACAAAAAAAAACCAAAAAAAAAAAACGCATGGGAGAATAACTAGGGGGGAATAAAGGAAAGGGAGAGAGGAAACACTGATTAAACAATGGAACATTCATAGCAAGAATGACCACAAGGTCATGCCTCGAAAATTGGTAACATGAATAATTTCGTAAAATAATTATAAGTTACAGCCCTGAACATTTGTTTCCACTGTTTTTTCCTCTCCACCTTCTATTTCCACCATATATCCACCATTTCTCTCATAATTATGCATCTGGCATCTTTAAAACTGAGATTTACAAGCACAAATAACAGTGAAGTGTAACTGTATTGAGGGCCAAACAAAGAATGACCTTTTGCAGCAATTTCGAGACCTCCTTGACACTGCACATGCGCAGTGGAGTAAAAGTATGGAGGACCATATAGGACATGTAATTTTCGGTTTTAGATGCAAATTTGGGGGATTGGGGGTAAAATTTGCGTTTGGCCCTAAATATTTTAGAGTTAGCACCAGCTAAGTCTGGGTCATTCGTACAGTGTAAAAAATACTATTATTTCTGAATGCCAGAAAGACAGAATGATGAACAGACAAGGGTAACACCATATGCCCCCGGCCATTTCATGGAAGAGACATTAAAAAGCTTCTTCTCCAGATCCATCACATACAATCGTTTGATATTTGATGTTGGGGGGGGGGGGGGGGGGGGAGGCAGATTCAAGTTTGTTTACCTGGGTTGATATTTGGGGCTTCCTATCAAGCTTAACATTTACCTAAGTGCAATATGAGGAATATTTAATAATCTTCTTCTTCCACAGAACCACCAGACAGAATGCTTTGATATTTGGTATACATCATCCTTAGTGGAGTCCAATTCAAGTACAAATCAAGTCCCAGGGATCAATATTTAAGCTCCCTATGGGAGCCTGAATTTTAACTTGGTGCAATATGAGGGTTATTCTTTAAAAATCTTCTTCAGATACAATATTCAGAATTTTTTAAATATTTGGTGTAAAACATCTTTAGGGTGGTCAGATTCCAGTTTGTTCAAATCAAGTCCCTGGGCTTGACATATTTGGGCTCCATACAGAAGACCAAATTTCAACTTGGGAAATGCATGGGCACCATGTTTTCAAAAATTAAATAAAAATCTCCAGAACCAACTATCACAATCTTTTGATATTTGGTATACAACACCCTTTGGAGGATCAGATTCAAGTTTGTTAAAATCAAGTCCTTCTGTTTTTATTTCGGCTCCATACAGGAACCCAAATTTTAACTTGGTGCAATATGAGGAATATTCTTTAAAAATCTTCTGCAGAATGACTAGTCAGAACACAGCATCCACAATGGAGCCAGATTCAAGTTTGGTTTGTACAAATCAAGTCCCTGAGTCCATATTTGGGTTCCCTATGGGAGCCCAAATTTTAAGTTAGTACAATATGAGGTATATTCTTCAAAATCTTCTCCAGAACAACCTTACCAGGGCCAAATTCAAATTAGTTGAAATCAAGTTTTGTGTTAAAATTTGGGCACCTTATGAGAGCTCAGGAGGAATAATCTTTGAAAATCTTCTTCTGATCCACCAGTCAAAATATTTTTGAGGTTTAATATAAGGCATCCTTAGGAACGTCAGATTCAAGTTTGTTCAAATCAAGTCCCTGGATTCATATTTGGACACCCCTATAGGAGCCTGAATTTTCACTTGGTGCAATATTGCAAATATTCTTTGAAAATCTTCTTTAGAAGCACAATTCAGAATCTTTTGAAATTTAGTATATAACACACTAAGGGTTGTCTGATTCAAGTTTGTTCTGATCAAGTCCCTTGGAGTAAATTTGGGATCTCTATAGGAGCATGAAAGTTTACCTTAGAGCAATATTCGTTTGAAATTCATCTTCTCCAGAACCACCAGTCAGATTTTTTTGATATTTGGTTTAAAACAACCTGGAGGGGGAGGGGGGGGGGGGGGGGCAGATGCAAGTTTGTTAAAATCAAGATCCTAGGTAATATTTGGCCACCTTATGGGAGGCCAAATTTTAACATGGTACAAAATGAGGAATAATTGTTAAAAATCTTCTTCAGATCCACTGTTCAAAATCTTTTGATATTTTGTACGCAACATCCTTGGGAGGGGAGGAGGCAGTTTCAAGTTTGTTAAAATGTAGTCCTTGGGTTGATACTCCATGAACTCTGGCAAACAAGATATAATAGAATAAATTCTCATTTTATCTCGAAAATACAGGAAAGTGTCAAAATCCTTGTTAATTAAATATTTCTGTTAACTGAATAATTTTCACTGACAAAATGTCTATTCAATTAACAGGGTTGTACTGTATTACATGAGTCATGGCAGTTAATTCTGTAACCAAACAACCGAATGCTGAGGTAGAAAAAGGGTAACAAGCATCTAGAAACACAATTAAAATACACTGTAAATTCTTTTTGGCTTCCCACTTGTATCATGAACATTATCATAATTTTAGTTTGTTTTTTGGCATTATTCAACTTCAACAACTATTTTCCATTATGTTACCCAGATATTGCCTCAACATACTCAAACCCATATCTTTTCTTTCTCTTTGCAATGTGTATTTCGAAAAGAAAAAACCAAGTGGAGATATTTACAGTGGAACTCATTTATTTGGATATCTTTCAATTGAATGTTCCTTAACTGAATATAACTTCCAAACACAAAACCATTTAAAATTCTTTCAGTACAAATTTTCAATTTCCTATCTTCTAGTCATAAAATGAACATTTATTCTATTATATTTTGTTTGACAAGGCTCCTTGAGCTCTGTCAAACAAGGAATAATAGAATAAATTCTCAGTTTATGTCTAGAATACAGGAAAGTGAACAAATCCCTATTAATTGAATACTCGTGTTAATTGAATAATTCTCACTGGCAAAGTGACTATTCAATTAACAGGATTCTACTGCATTTCTTTATTGGGATTTCAGGTCACTTCCAGCATCTGTATCACACCTATAGAATCAAGTTTAGCCAATTGTTTATGAATATGTTGGCCATTTTGGAGTACTCTAACTAGAGACTGGCGGTTAACCACGGCCACAACTCGGTTTCGGTTGTGAAAAAAAACCTGCGAGTTGCACCGAAATTGCAGTCATACAATCGACGTTACGTTTTTTTTAATTAATCATTAATACAAGGCATAATCTATGTATCCTGGAACAAGGGTCGATCTAATTTGAAAACACAGGTGTTATTTCTTAGAACTAACCCATATCATCCACGATCGTGTGTTGGGGGTGGGGGGATGAATGCGGCAAGCGCCACGAACGGATATCTACTGATTACAGAAACGAAAGTAGAACTTGGTAACCAACCGCGTGCACCACATGAGAGTTACACGTTTTCTTGAGTTAAAAGGGTGACTGAAGATCCGAGTCCCGTGTACGATAATCGAAATGACCCGAAATCAAAATTTTGTCCCTGCGAAGGACATACATACATACATTGCATGTATATATTTATTAAAAGCACAATTTAAGCACATGGAGATACGTTTTGTAATACACTCTGATCGAAGTGCTATTTAAAAACAAAAGTCAGCAAAAACAACGAATCACACAAGACACGCATCGAGTTAATTAGAATTTATTAAAGTTAACCACCATTTCAAAACCCCCAAAAATGTTCAGGAGACAGTTTCATCCATAAAAACGTCAAAATTTCTTACGGTTACGCTCTGTTCCACTGAAAAATTGGTTGCATTGAAATTCGCCCCGCAATTTGCATTGAAAGTTTTTCTTTGAAAACTTGTGTTGGGAAGGGGTCAAATGTGATAAGGCTATGATAGAAATCACACATATTAGGATGGATAAGAATGGCAGGCCTCATAGCACCAATAGCACGTGTCAATGTTAGATGGTTGGCAGAAATTGTCATTTTTCTGAACAGAGTATTATCACGCAGCGCAGCAGGTAAGGGAGACAACTGAAATATTTTGTTATTTACCTTTGAAATAAATTAACTAAAATTGTTAATGACGCTTAATTTACGAAGGATGTTGAAAACTTTTTTAACTACGCTTTTCAATTCAATTAGGACATTCAGAAACCATGAATGACCCAGCTTCTGATGTGAACTTGAAATTTATTTTTAATACTTTAAATATATTTTTTAAAAGAATATACCTTCTATTACAGAGAAGAACACTCTCACCATGGGTGATGCTAAAATTCAAATCCACTGCATTGAGGCAAATACAAAATCAACTGCATGGTAACCCTTTTCATCACTGTTAGGGAAAGAGTTAGGGTATTCAGAAAGCATGAACGATACAATTTTTTGTAGGGGAGGGGGGAGGATTTTAACCTACATGACTTAGTTTTGTGTGTGTATGTATGTTTGTATAACTTTTATTTATTTTTTTCTCCACAATTGTATCCTCTATGTACATTTATTTTGTCACAATATCAAATACATTTTATGGGTTTTTTTGTCTTCTCCCTCATGTCTACTGACTTCTCCCTCCTGGCCCCTGACTTCTCCCTAAAGTCTCTGGAGGGAGAAGTCACTTCCCGCTAAAATCAGCTGCCAGGCTGACCCCAGATAGACACCTATGAAGTAATGGTTACATGCAGTACTGTTAATGATTTGCATTGGTGACAGTGTTAAAATTTTCCTGTCTCCGAATCTCATCAAGCTTATAACAGTCCTTGAAAATCATGGTCAGAGGCCTAAAGGTGCTTAAATTTGATTTTCTGATACCCTGCAATAACAATTTTGAATTATGAACAACCTGAATGAAATCAAGTTCACTTGGAAAAAACATTCTTAGACTATTACTTCATACTTGAACACGAGTTCACTGGTTCTTTAGTTCCAAATTCCCAAAATTAGTTGAGAATGCATAAAGTAGAAAAAAAACGAAACCGAAACCCGGGTCTTCACCCCCTAAAAAAACGAACTAAAGTTTGGTTAAATTTCCAGTAGTTTTCCAGAAGCCATTGAGAAATTTCCAGCATTCCAAATACGGTACTAGACTGTACAACTTACTTGAACTACCTAATGTGTGAAACTGATACAATATACACATATGAATGCTCTTTCTCAGTCAGATTAAGCAAAACATATATAAAAAACTCTGAAAGAATATTTATAAAATATAATTCCTTTACCATCTTCCTTTTCATAGCATCAAAGTGCTTTGTTCCTTTGGCATGACTTTTACCTGCAAATTTGCCCATTTTTTCAACATCGAAGGTTTTTGAACACACGTTGCACTTGGCTTGTTTCTTGTTGTTGATAACTTGAGTGGGATCGCAGTCATAGACTGTTGGACTTCTATGCTAGAGGTCCCCAGTTCGATCCCCGTCCAGAATGACCCACGTTGTGTCCATGGGCAAGGCACTTTATCCCGGTTGCCTACATGGGGGCATGATGACACCGTGTACCAAGGCATACTGTATGTCGATGGAACAGAGGTCTTCAACTGCTGTAACCCTGCTTGAGCGGAGTTAGAATGTTGAGCTGACAGTTGCTTGTCGATGCTTCTCTCCAGGTACTCCGGCTTCCTCCACCTGTAAAACTGTCATGGTCACGATTAGTCATTGTGCATAAGTATGTGTGTAAACACCAATAAATAATAATAACAAGAGGCCCCAAGGGGCCTGAGGGCGCTCACCTGACATGGTAGCCTAAATATCAACCCAGAGAATTAATTTCAACAAGTTGCATCTGCTCCTCCTAAGAAAAGCTTATACCAAATATCCAAAGATTCTGACCAGTGGATCTTAAAAAAAAAAGATTTTCAAAGAATATTCCTCATATTGAACTGAGTTATAATTCAGGCTTCGACAGGGAGCCCATATATGAACTCAGGGACTTGGCTTTAACAAATTTGAATCTCTCCCCCCTAAGGATGCTGCACACCAAATATCAAAACATTCCGACTGCTGGATCTGAAGAAGAAGATTTTTTAAAGAAAATTCCTCATTTTGAACTAAGTTACAATTCAAGCTCCCACAGTGAGTCCAATTATGGACCTAGGGACATGGCTTGAACAAACTTTAATCTCACCACTTCCCCCCCCCCCCCCCCCCCCCTTCCTAAGGATGCTGCATACCAAATATCAAAACATTCCGACTGCTGGATCTGAAGAAGATTTTTAAAGAAAATTCCTCATTTTGAACTAAGTTATAATCTGGGCTACCACAGTGAGCCCAAATATGAACCCAGGGACTTGGCTTGAACAAACTTGAATCCCCCCCCCCCCCCCCCCTCCAAGCATGGTGCATACCCAATATCAAAAGATTCTGCCTGCTGGATCTTGAGAAGATGATTTTCAAAGAAATTTGCCTGAAATGCACTAAGTTCAAATATGGGCTCCTATACTGAGCCCAAATATAAACCCAGGGGGGGGGGGCCCGATTTGAACACACTTGAATCAGATCCACCCCACAATGTTGCATACCAAATATCAAAAGATTCTGACTGCTGGATCTGGAGAAGATTTTTTAAGAAATTTGCCTGAAATGCACTAAGTTTGAATTCGGGCTTCTATAGTGAGCCCAAATATGAATCTAGGGAGCCGATTTTAACAAATTTGAATCCGATCCACCCCACAATGTTGCATACCAAATATCAAAAGATTCTGCCTGCTGGATCTGAAGAAGATTTTTGAAGAAATTTGCCTGAAATGCACTAAGTTTGAATTCCAGCTTCTATAGTGAGCACAAATATGAATCTAGGGAGCCGATTTGAACAAATTTGAATCAGATCCACCCCACAATGTTGCATACCAAATATCAAAAGATTCTGCCTGCTGGATCTGGAGAAGAAGATTTTTGAAGAAATTTGCCTGAAATGCACTAAGTTCGAGTTCGAGCTTCTATAGTGAGCCCAAATATGAATCTAGGGAGCTGATTTGAACAAATTTGAATCAGATCCACCCCATAATGTCGCATACCAAATATCAAAAGATTCTGCCTGCTGGATCTGGAGAAGAAGATTTTTGAAGAAATTTGCCTGAAATGCACTAAGTTCGAATTCGAGCTTCTATAGTGAGCCCAAATATGAATCTAGGGAGCCAATTTGAACAAATTTGAATCAGATCCACCCTACAATGTTGCATACCAAATATCAAAAGATTCTGCCTGCTGGATCTGGAGAAGAAGATTTTTTAAGAAATTTGCCTGAAATGCACTAAGTTCGAATTCGAGCTTCTATAGTGAGCCCAAATATGAATTTAGGGAGCCGATTTGAACAAACTTGAATCAGATTCACCCCACAATGATGCATACCAAATATGAAAAGATTCTGCCAGCTGGATCTGGAGAAGAGGATTTTTGAAGAAATGAGCCCAAATATGAATCTAGGGAGCCGATTTGAACAAACTTGAATCAGATCCACTCTACAATGTTGCATACCAAATATCAAAAGATTCTGCCTGCTAGATCTGGAGAAGAAGATTTTTTAATGTTTTTCCCATTGCCTACAGTGTTAAAAAGTGCTGACTCAGCACTTTTTCAAAGTCCTGAAAAAAGTACCTTGTGATCAAACCGATAGGGATTTTTTTTTAACCATTCTATTCTACTGGATAAAAGTAAGCTTTATACAAAATAAGAATTCTCTGTGCCGTGTAGTTTTGGAGATATGGCAGTTTTAAGGTTTTTCCTATTTTTAGCTCCCGAGGTTCCCATGGGGCAATGAGAAAATTTTTTTTTGCATCAATCAACTACTTATGACCCATTATCATCTCATATCAAATTTGGTTCAAATCGACCTCACGGTTCAGAAAATAGAAATTTTAGGCGTGGCCAAAATTTTTGCCCCTCCCATAACTAAGGCAAATGATGCCCGACAAACTTCTCTTGAACAAACTTGATTCTAAACCTCAAAAGGACTCTGTATACCATATATCAAGTCTCTGCTACTGGTGGTTCATTAGAAGAAGATTTTCAAAAAATTTGGCCATTTTTTCCCCACATCTCTGCTCAATATGAGCCGAAACCTAATTTGGATAAAAATCAAAATGCCCCTATATAACCACTACTTACATGAAATTTAATTAAAATGTGGCCAGTGGTTTAGGAGAAAGAGGCTCAAACACCACCTTCACGCAGGACGACAGACGACGGACGACGGACGAAGAGTGATAAGAAAAGCTCACCCTGATTTTCAGTCAGGTAAGCTAATAATAATAATGATAACTTGAGCCAACCATGCTTGATTGTCACCTTTCTGCAACCACGTTTCATTGAAAAAACACTCTCCTCAATTTTCACATCAACCTATAGAAACGATTTTAGAAATGCAAAAATAGCTTTCAAATTTTTTAGTGGTCTCGCTAACGGTAACCGGTTCTCATAAATAATGACCAGGACAGCCAGACTTGAAAATTCACTGCATTACCTAACCTGATACCAGCAGTGTAAGGGCCATAGTCAGCATCATCTATGGCTGACAACCCCAATTTATCATGCCAGTAGTGGTTGTTTGGAAGATGTTGGGAAAACAATAGGAAGTAGGGGGCAGATAAAATTAAAATGTTTTCCTATATTTTCAAGTGTCCAGTTGGGTGTGCAAACGCGTATTATGCTAGTGAAGAAGTATCTATCATAGCAAAAATGTCTTTACTTCCTAGGGTTTCCTTGGGGCATTCAAGTAGGAATGGACTAAAGTAAAGTAACAACAAAGTAATAATACAATTTTCATTTTTTCTAAACATACATACTTTGATGAAAAAATCTCAATAGTAGAAAAATATAACAATATAAATCTTTTAATAGAAAACGGAGATCCATTGAAATATAATACAGGGGAGAGAATCAACAATCCCAGGGAATTGAACTGCTCATCCCTAATGATGCAGTTCCAAGAACAAATGGAAATCATATCAGACTAAAAGATTAACTTTGTTTATCGCTTGAAAAAATCTGCATAAGATGTCAGGGCTTCCCCAGGGCCTTGGATTCAAGGAATGGCCTTGAATTTAACTAAGGTTCACTCAAGACTCTGAAATCCTGGAAAATGTGTCAGAAGGCCTTAACCCTTTACCCAACGTAACGGCCAAAACCGGCCAGCGCTATTCTCAAAAATCGCAAATTAATTTTCATGATTTTTTCATTTTTTTGTCTCCAAAACATAGGTTATGACCCCTCATTGGAACGAGCTCATCGAGCTCGTTCCAATGAGGGGTCATAACCTATGTTTTGGAGACAAAAAATGGAAAAAATTAATTATTCAAGAATTTTTTTGGCAAGTGTCGTCTGCTTTTCATGTTAGGTAAAGGGATAAAAAGCCTTGAATATTCATGAAATAAAAATGCTGATGAAGCACATAATTATATGCCAGAGTTAGTGAAGGCATCGTCCTAACAAGTTCCCTCCGATCATTTCCCCCTTCTCCCATGTTCCTTAAAGAGAAGTGGGAGGAGGGTGTAATGACCGGATGTCCTAGTTAGGACTCGTGAAGACAGGGCCTTGAAAATCTTTGAATTTGACTATTGTAGGGCCAGGATAAAAACTGAAATATATCGAGAAACTGCATAGTATATTGCCTTGAATATCAACAGTCCTTGCCTGCAGGAACCTTGAATGTTGTTTCTAAATTTGCCCCCACTCCTTAAGAGTCCGAAGATTTTTATACATTTTTGCTACACACTGACAGTCTACATTCTGTAACTTGGCAGTTGTTTCTAGACAAGTCTTGGCTGCCTTACTTAGGCATCCAAGGCTTGCTCAGAAACAACTGCTAAGACACTTTGATTAGCCCAGTTAGTTTTAAGGGCCCAGTCAGTTTTTATACAATTTTAATACACTTTGCATTTGTTTTCTAGGCAAGTCTTGCTGTCTATCTAGGCAGCCAAGACTTGCCGAGATAAAGCTGCTAAGGAATTTTGAATAGAACTTGAAAGTTTACCACAAGACTGAATGTTGTCGAAAAAAGTGATTAAAGTCACAACTAGGCCTCTAAGGATTAACTTAAGATAAACACTATGCTATGCATGGATTACGCCCGATGGCCGTACTCAGAACACAGACGTATCAAACTTCTGGACTTCTATCCATCAAAATTTCTATTTGTCGCAGTCTGAAATAAGTTGAAGCCCAAAATGAAGGGTTTTATTCAAAAGATTGCAGACGAATTTCCCTCTTGATCATTTGTCATTATGCATCAAGAATATGAGTTACATTTCATACTAACTTTTTCAAGCGAAGAAATTATTGTTTTAGCCATCCAATGTGTGTTTGTCGGATTTCCATTTGTTGTCTGAACTTCATTTATAGGGATGATCAGAATAGGAATGCTGTTGTGATTTTTAAAATGGAAGCTTCAATTGATTTCTTGTAAAACAAAATAACACTGCTGATTTTCAGCACTATCGTTTCTCTGTATTTATTTATCTACTTACTAGGATTTCAAAACACTTTAAATATATAGAATATACCCAATGTAGCTTGGTGTACCAAGGTTCACCACGAGTGGTGAAGTGGTGTTAACATTTAGTACACCAAGCTACTTTGGGTATATTTTATTTATACCATGATCATCAGATTAATAAGAGTTTAAATGTTGAATAAATCAACATGTGTGAATCTGTTTTTGTTTACATGAGCACCGGTGGGTGTTACTTCCACTGGCAATTTTATCGCAAAAAGAAATAGAAAATGAAACACACAAATTATGGGGCCTTTTTCATTTTAATAACATAATAACATATTATTTCGAGTTATGGATGCTTTATTAACACGAGATAACATATGTTTGTTAATTTTTGGTATCTTATGAGGCAAACTCATTTAAAAATGTAACAAATAATTGCAGGTTTCAATTCATTCTTCACAAGGCGACGAGTGATTATTATTATTTATTTATTAGTGTTTAGGCTACACAAAGTAGATCTTCTGTTCTCAGGCCATTATTTGTAAAATTGCATGCGAGCGAGCGGTTTTTTATTTTATTTTTTATTTCATTAATTACTTCTTTGCCATTAAAAGTTCATGTTCTTGGTTCAAGTTTTAGGCCTCATAATCTACAGAATAGCATGAGTGGTGGTGTATTTCATACAAATTCATCAATTTTTTTAACTTGGGTAAAATATCAGACATAAACCATTTAATTTTTTTTTTTTTTAAGTTTAAATTGGTTATAAAAAGAGAGCATGCGGCAGCCAAAAGGACCATGTGGGAGGGCCTGAGAAACAGATTTTTTATTTTTTTAGGCCTTAAGGTCACATATTTTTGCACAATGGATAATCATCACCACAACATGAGTATCAACTCAAAACCAAAGGTGAGCGTTAATAAGCCATGTAGCCCATTTTAGAGAGCGTTTGCACCTCCCAAGCATTGGTGACTGGGTCCTATTTTACCAGTAAAACAGAGCCTGTTTACCGCAATGAACAGGCACTGCTTCATTTCCCAGTGTTCCCACGGGGAGCGACGAGTGATAAATTTAGACAAGTTTGCATTCAAGGTGAGGTCAAAAAAGGTCAACTTGGATGTAGTTCCACTATAGGTGTAAATTTTTACAATTGAAATCCCATTGCTGGCGTGTTCACCACAGTTTGTGTGTAAAGCTAAAACTTATATCATAGGCTTTTTATATATAGTAGAATAGGTAATCATGGTATGAAGTCAAGTTCACATCAGATAACTTTACAAGCCAGTGTAATCACAGAAACCCACCAAGTAGTGGAAAGTAACTGTCAGACTGTCAACTTACTGAACAGTTGCAGGCAAATCTTAACCCTGAACCAGAAATAAAGATCGTACATTTTATTATATGCTAAACGATAGATTATCGAAGAAATTGCGAAAATATAGAAGTCGTATCCCCCAGTGTAAAGATATAGAAATTTCACTTTCACTGTCTCAATCAAAATGGCGGCTTTCAAAGCATCACTTCAAGGTAAATATGAGTCAAATCATCACTGGAAATGATCAATTTGTTCTAAAAATGTATAATGAAAGGTAAATCTATTGTTTTGAGTGGATACTGATCATTTCCAGCAATAATTCAATATGTATTCACCTTGAATTGATGCATTAAACCCGCTAGTCCAAACATAGCCTGAAAGTCTGTAATATATGTTTTGGGTTTGGTACGCCCTTTCAAAAGATGTACCAAACCAAAAACTTATATAATGGACTTTCAGGCCATATTTGGACTAGAAACCCGCCGGCTGAATCAGATTGCAAGATGCTATCTGTTCCGAGTATCAATCAAATCACTTCCACTTTCAATGATTGAATGCGCTGTTTACTTTCATGCATCAATTCAAGGTTGAAACGAGTGGAATTATCAGATTTTTATAAAAAGTGTATAATAAAAAGAAAATCTAGTGTTTTTGAGTGGATACCAAAAATTATTTCACTTGTGACCGTGAGAAATAGATATTTTCGCTCGCGTAAGCGCTCGCGAAAAATATTTGTCTTGGTCGCTCATGAGATAATTTTTGGTATCCACTCAAAAACACTAGATATCCTCTTGGTAACCCATTAACAGGTTACGCTATATAACATGGTGGTAACCTATAGGATTAGGGTTTTGGGATGGTTTGATGCCTTTTCGCTTCTACTGCATCAGCCATGCTGTTTATGTTGTAACAAAATTGTTGCCAAAATAAATAGCAGTAACTAACATGTGATCTTGGTTTGGCAAGATCGCATGTTAGTAGTTGCTATTTAGTTTAGTGTATATTCTGTTGAGATGTAAATGGCATCCCATTCTATTGATATGTGGTTGCAATGCGCAACTTTTGAGTCAAGTTAATCCCAATGGAGTGCCAAACCTTAACAGACCAAACATTTCGGATTAGGGATTTAATTTATGTTGTAATATTTCTTAGTAACCTGTAGTTCGGTCAGGTATTTTACAACTGACGTAACTTCCACGTAACCTAAATGATCGTTTGCAACTTATTTCCAGGCTTATTAACCTCGATTCAAATATGGCTGAAGGCATGTGTCCATCAACTAACTGCATGTTCATAGAGTCTATTGCAAGTTACTTTTACAAGCCCCCCCCCCCCCCAGATTATCTTCCCCCACAAGAGAAAATAAACAAAACTAAAGGTAATAGCTTTGCACATTATTTCCTTCTTCAAAACAGTATTTTTGTCTGATTTTCAGAGGATTTATTAGCCTTTTCAAGACTGTGTAACAATTTGCCACCCCTGATTATCTGGTGTCGTCCTGTTTCTCCCACTTTTATTTTCACACCTAAATCTGGTGTTGTGTTAAGGTTTATAGTCTGTATCATTTTTGCTAGCTTTTTACTTGATGTCCTGTTTCTCCCCACTTTTTCACCACTCACACCTTGGATTCCGAGGTGTCAACAACTACACAATGGAGCTCCCAATTGTTATACAAGAGACACTGGTCAGAGTGAAGGCTACCCTAGCTACCACCTGGAGGATCCAGGTGCTCAAGGGTAAAATTCACCTGACAGTTGATTTTGAGAAGGAAACCGAACCGCTGTCCTTGGAGAGGTGTACCACTTTTCACGAGGGGATTTCCCCCCGGACTGGTCACCCTCCAAGTGATACGGACTCGCAGGATGATGCAATACGGAAGCAGCCGAAGGAAAGAAGAAAAGGAGAATAAAGAAGGGACCTTCCACCAGACGTCGCGATGCCCGCCGACTGACGGTGTTCATGGAGAAGAAAAGGATGGAAAAGGAAGAGAGGGAAGCTAACCATGGCGTTGAAAGCTCAATGCCTGCTACCCCTGGCCGTTCCACGTCCACGACGGTTCCCCCCACTCTTGTGGAGGGTCCGGAGGATGCTGGTTCACCAGGCAAAACTCCTATCTCCAGCCCATCACACTCTTCCTCAGAGGAGGAGATGGAGGAGGGAGGTTTGTTTATGGTGCAGGAAGTTGAGCCGGACAGCGCACATGTAGCTACACCTGCTCTTGCTCTTCCAGCCTTTTCCGACCAGGACACTATCCAGGAAGCTCACACTGCAGAGTAACCACTATCTTTGCACGACTCAAGAGAGCTCTCCATCACCGGCAGCTGCAAGGGCTAGACCATACCAACCTAGTCAGCCCTCCACCACCCCTCCTTCAACACCACCGAAAGAGGTATCACCATCATAGCCTCCTCCTCCAAAAAAGAACAGGAGGAAACATAGACGGCGCTGAGTACCATTTCCATTTTCCATCTCTGCCACGCCCAGACAACCCAAATCATCTACAGTTAAAGAGGGTCGAAAGGGGCTTGCCCCATACCGTCCCTGCGCGCCTTCGGAGCACGAAACCATTTAATTTGGGATCATTTTCAGAGTTTGAGAAGTAATCACTTGATAACAACTGTCTAGCTGATCTTTTGACTTTGTTTGGTTTTTTAAGCAGTGATAATTTTTTTTCAGAGTTTGAGAAGTAATCACTTGATAACAACTATCAAATTGATCTTTGATTTTGTTTGGTTTTGTAAGTAGTGGTGTAAGTGATCTTTGATATTAACTCAATGTTGTGTAATTTTCCCTGATGTTTGTGTAAACTCACGAGAATATATAAATATTTGCATTTTTTTGGAATGTTGTTCAGTTTTAGAAACCAACATATTATGCCTTCCAAGACATCACTCTACCACGCACACTCAAAAAATCGACCAAAAATTCCAAGAAGCCGACAGGAAATTTCCTTGGTAGGAGAAAGGCAATTGACAACTACAGGAGAGCAATTCCTTCAAAATAATACTGATTATAATAATGACAATATGCTTTTGTTTACAACCACTGATAACCTGAGACATTTATCAACAGCTGAAACAGTCTTTTGTGATGGAACTTTCTATACTTGCCCAACACTTTTTCATCAGCTGTACACAATACATGTCAGAGTGGAAGGGAATATGTTCCCACTAGTCTTTGCCCTACTTCCAGGGAAAACGGAAGAAATTTACGTGAAACTTTTCAATTTGTTGAAAAACATTTTGACTAGAAATAATTTGATTTTAAGACCAGAGATAGTGTTTTGTGATTTTGACACTGCTGTACATAATGCTGCTTACAGAACCAAACCCGGAGATGCAGTAAAGGGATGTTTTTTTCATTACACACAGTGTATTTGGAGAAAACTACAAAAGTGTGGCCTTCAAAGTGCTTATAAAGAAAACGAAAATGTGCACACACTTATACGAAGGGTTGCAGTCTTTCCACTTGTGCCCGAAACAGCCGTAGAGGTGTGTGGCTAAATGCACTTTCCATTGTTCAATATGCTGCAGGAGGCGTTAGAGTTCCCAAGAAAAGACGTTATGTTAGTATTGATACTAGACTATGTTCATTAAAAGAGCATTTTAGACATGGTCATTTATTGGTGTACGATTATGCAGACAAAACGTCTCAATTGTTACATTTAGAATAATGAATTACAGTAGAACCTGTCTTGAGACACCGCCCTTTGGGCCACACAAAAGTGGTCTCTCAAGACAGGTGGTCTCTCATAACAGGTTTCAGGTTTTCTCAAGTCAGTGAATAACCAACCACAAAATTCAGAAATGGAGAAGAATAGATTTTTGTAATTAATTACTTTGTAGTTGTTCTTTTTTATGAAGTTTTTGTAACAAATTGAAATGGACTGTTATAAAAATTATAAAAATAAATTAGTG
Organism: Pictodentalium vernedei; assembly: GCA_031216915.1. NCBI lineage: Eukaryota > Metazoa > Mollusca > Scaphopoda > Dentaliida > Dentaliidae > Pictodentalium > Pictodentalium vernedei. The sequence continues at coordinate 610,033,513 of CM062295.1, forward strand.
TTGAAAATCTTTTTGCAACAAATTGAAATGGACTGTTATAAAAATTATAAAAATAAATTAGTGTTGAAAATCTTCAATGAAGATTTTCAACACTAATTTATTTTTATAATTTTTATAACAGTCCATTTCAATTTGTTGCAAAAAGATTTTCAACACAAATTTATTTTTATTCCTATCTGTCACATTTCAGGTATGTATGAAATTGTTTATTCAGCAATAATCCTAATCTTTTCACAGGGGTCTTATAAGAACATCTCAATCTTTAATGAGTTAGCAATTGAAACCCAATTAAGAGCTTTTAATACTTTCAATTATGTTAGTATAATCACAATGGATTTTCCAATACCAGAACAGGTAAAAAGCTTTTTCGGTGCCTGGCAGATGTGGTCTCTCAAGACAGGTGGTCTCTCAAGACAGTGGTCTATCAAGACAGGTTTAACTGTATGTCAATTTTTGTTGTATATTCCAAATTATGCTCACTATGATTTCTCATGAAGTGAAGTGAACAAAATGTCATGTTTTCGTATATTCTTGGAAAGATAAATGATAATTCAGGTTGTAATAATATTTCAAAATACAATTATAAAGATGATATTTGATTAGGTTTTCTGTAGTACAATCCAATTAAGAACTAGTGGGAGAAACAGGACAAATTGACCATTTCAGCGACTGATTCGTGCTCCCGCGTTGTGTCCTTGGGCAGGGCACTTAACCCCGATTGCCTACATGGGGGCACGATGATGCTGTGTACTAAGGCATACTGCACGTCGATGGTGCATGTCTTCAACCAATCTAACCCTGCTTGTGCCATGGTGCAGAGTTCAGAGTTACGATGTTGGAGAGCTGACAGCTGCTCGTCGTTGCTCTGTGGTTCTCTCCGGGTACTCTGGCTTCCTCCACCCGTAAAACTGTCACCAACATGATATGACCCTGGCTGTTAATGTGTCGTTAAACCCTAATAAAAAAAAAACAGGACAAATGAATTAAAATAATAAAACTGCCTATAACTGTCATGCCTGGTCAATCTTTTGTCTTCTATGTTTTCTTTAGAAACTGCTCAGCTTGGGGTAATTAAAAGTGGGAGAAACAGGATAGAACCGATTATCTTCCTACACTAGATTAGATTTTCTACCCACTAAACCCTGGCTCCCAATGTGGTTTCTTTTTCTTTTTCAGAAAATCATCACTTTCTTTTCAGAAAGCAGATATAGCAGCTGTCTGTGATACCAGAAATCAACAAGTGAATGCCATAAAAAATTTGTTGGACAATGTTGGAGAGGAAACACATTAGGGAGAGATGTTTTTTTTCTCTCAACTTGTTTGTTTGGTTGTTTGTTGATTGGTGTTTAAGGTCACATATTTATGCACAATGGCTAATCATGACCGTGACAGTTTTACAGGTGGAGGAAGCCGGAGTACCCGGAGAGAACCACCGAGCAACGACGAGCAGCTGCCAGCTCCCCAACATCGTAACTCCGCACTGCAGCACAGACAGGGTTAGATTGGTTGAAGACATGCGTACCATCAACGTGCAGTACGCCTTGGTACACGGCGTCATCGTGCCCCCACGCGGGCAATGGAGATGAAGTGTCTTGCCCAAGGACAGAACGCGGTTGCCGCAGGTGGGATTCGAACTGAGGACCTCTCGGCTTGCAGCCTGCACCTCTACCTACTGTGCCACCGCGCTCCCTTCTCTCAACTTGCTTCTCCATGTAATAAAAATAACACTTTGGCCGGCCGCTGATTTGTCGCATTGGTTGGGCATTCTAGAAGAAAGTGTTCCAGGGTCTCCATCATGCCCAAATTACACATCTGGCACTCCTTTTCACTGTTTTCCCCAATTTTTCCCCTCAGCTCCAGGGACCGCGACCTCAGCTTGAACAACAGTGACCCCCCAAAGGTGCCATCAAGGTACTCTTTAAAACCAGGCTTCTCTTTATCACGCATGCCACCCAAAGATCTCTCTGATTTGACCCCCTCTCGCCAATTACGGTTACAATCCTCCTTGACTCTTTCTCAGACAATCTTTTTACCATGGTTTGCCCCAACGTCAAGGTCCGAGATCTCCAATGAGTAGTTTTCTACTTGATCCCTCACTTGGACCATCCACCCTGTCTTGATATTTCAGTTGAAAGTTCTCAGGAACATTACTTTACACCATCGGCTATCGGGGAGATTTACCAAATAATTAAGATAACCAAGTTTCAATAGGTCTATCCTGTCCTTGATCCTCATCCACCCAAGCTCACCCCTGATTGCTTCTAGCGCTGCGGCATTACTCGACCCTGTTATCCATCGGCCTGCATCGTTCTGCAGGATTTCCAAGCTCTTAACAGCCATCTGGTTTAGGGGTACAACTTCCGTACCGTATGTTATACTCGGCAGACCCACCATTTCCCAAATGGTTTTCCCCACGAAAACCTTATTGAAACTGTTTCTCCCTATAAGTTTCATTTGGTTAAGGATTCGCTTCCCCTTCAGAATCAATTTATTTGTGTGGTTTCGGTAGATGCCTCTTCCTGTGATGTTTATATTTACCCCCAGGTACTCATAGTCACTAGTCTCTTCTACACTAAGAAGTCTGCTGCTACCTTCCGTAATGCAGAACTCCCCCACTCTCCACCTTCGAGTGTGGTCCAATTTGCGGCCCACAGGTATAACTTTGCTCTTGCTTTCATTAAGTTCGAGTCTCCATTTGCTCCCATATTTCCCAACAATTCCAAGCATCTTCACTAGCCCCTCTTCGCTTTCTGACACTAGCACCATATCGTCTGCAAAAAATAGCCCTGGGATCTTCAAGTCACCAACTGCAACCCCCTCGTCGCTATGCAGGAGTTCATTTCCTAAACCTTTGATGTACAATGCAAAAAGAATTGGCAAAAGGATACAGCCCTGTTTTAGGCCTATCTCCATAGGCTCCATGTAACATAATCAAAACCTATTTGGTTTTGCTGGAAACACTGTACCAAACCATATGACACATATTGACAACACTCAAGAATAAATTCTAGAGAAAAAATTATTATGGTGGTTGGGGTATAAAATATTGTGCAGAAGAAAATGATGATTTTCTGAAAAAGAAAACAAATTTCTGGTTGGGGTGTAGGGAGGGGGGGGGGGGGGTGGAGAAGTAGAAGGGTGGAAACTGAAGGGTGTGGGTGATAAACCTGTTTATCATTCCCCATGGGAGAGGATAATGGGAGGGGGGGGGGAGGAAGATTGCGTGGGACACTGGTACACACAATTTTTTTGCAACTGCTCCATTTGAATATTATGTGGGTGGATGCAATTGATTTGTTATGTAAAGGGTTAACAGAAAACCTGATTGGTTACATAAAAAAAGTACAAAAAATACCAAATTCAAAAATATTTCCAAATATCAATACAATTTTGTTCACACGTGTAAGCCATTCATACCATGTGCACCACAATATCAATGCAAGTTAACTAAGTTTGTGTTGCAAAATTGAACATATCTGCAACAACATGTACTAAATTCTGCACAGTTAAATGTTAATTTTAATGCAAAATAAAAAGAAAAAACTACATGCAACATTAACTCCAATAAAGCTTTAGACATTACCAACAAAACATAACATAAAAACATTGATGAAAATAAGGCTATTAAAAATAAATTCTTGTTTCTCAGATACCTCCCATGTCACAGAAAATCTGCCTCATCACCTTTTTTTCACCTGAAAATCTCTTCTATGACACTATTTTGCACTTGTAGGACAAATGTTTAACCAACTTTATCTGGTTTGACAGAGCTTTATGGTTAAATTTTCAACTACTTTATGGGAAATTGTCACTGCTGAAAACACTGGTTTGCCACATGATAGTGTAAGTAGTTAAATTTATGATTCCAACTATTTTCAGAACTGTTTTGTGAATGAAAAAAGAAACAAGAAAAATGTTACTAAGGTAACACATCCCACCCCCCCCCCCCCCCCCTTGTGACCTTCACCTTACAGATGCAGCGGAAACTATTATATGCAATACACCTTCTGACTGTCCTTAACATTTGTAAAAAGTTTGACGACTGTAAAATGATTCGTTTCTGAGTTATGGCTGAGACACGAATATTGATGATTTTCAGTATGACCTTGAAATGTGACCTTGACCTTGACCTTATGGACCTGGCTGTGGTGTGTGACACATCCACCCATTGTCCTTTATAATTGAGCGAAGTCAGATGATTGTAGCCCTAATAGTTTTGGAGTTATGCTTGAGACACGATTTGTGACCCTGAACATATGAAGGTCAATTGTGACCTTCACCTTGCAGATGCGGCGGAAACTTTTACACAACACATCTTCTGACTGTCCTTAACATTTGTAAAAAGTTTAACAATTGTACTATGATTCGTTTCTGAGTTATGGCTGAGACACAAATATTGACCGATTTTTAGTGTGACCTTGAAATGTGACCTTGACCTTGAAGGTACGAACCCAGCTATGGTGTGTGACACCTCCACCCATGGTTCTTAATAATTGTGTGCAGTCTGATGACTGTGGCCCTAACCATTTTCGAGTTATTGGCTCGGACACATACACAGACGGACACACGGACACACTTCAATCACTATATGCCACCCGACTTAAGTCGGGGGGGGCATAAAAAAAAAAAAGCCTCCCTCTCTCATGATAAAATTGAGGAAAAATTGCCTGAGAAACAAGAAATTTTTTTATAGGCCTAATTCAAAAAATTGTTTGGAAATTAAACATCTGAAAAGAAAATTGGCAACAGCTTATCATAGAGCCCAAACTTGTTAGAGTGAAGCCAACTTAATTGATATCTTTTAATTGAATAACCCTGTTAGTTGAATAAAACTTCCAAACACAAAACCATTTACCAATATTTTCAGTACAAATTTGATCTGTTGATTGCATATAAGTTAGAGCGTAAACTGTTAATCCTTGACCTAACAAATCACGATTATGCATCCACCTAATATACAAATTAAGCAATAGAAGAAAAAAAATTGGGAAAAAATTTCAACCAAACCATATCATGTGACCCCTTCACATGATATGGTTTTGTTGATTTTTTTTTTTTTTTTTAAATTTGAAAAAGTATTTAAAATCAGAAATTTGGTATTGTCTGTGTTGGGTAAAGAATTAACTGAATAAGTCGAATAACCCCTTGTTTAAAGACCTATTTGGCCTCAGTACATCTGAAACAGGCATATAATCTATTATATCTTCTTTGACAGAGCTCTGTGAGATCTGCCAAACAAGATATAGTAGAATAAATACTCAGTTTAGAACAGGAATACGGAAAGGTGAGGAAATTCCTGTTAATTGAATAATTTTTTATCAAAGGGGCAGATCTCCATGAGCTCTATCAAACAAGATATAATAGAATGAATGGTCAGTTTGAATGGTCAGTTTATCTTTAGAATACAGGAAAGTGACCAATTCCCTATTAATTGAATAATCCTGTGAAATGAATAATTTCCAGTGGAAATGTGGTTATTGAATTCAATTAACAGGGTTCAACTGTATTGTCATGAACTGTCGCACAATGAAAACAAAAAAATTGTTATTAACTCTCAGTTCTAACTCACAAATGCCCTGGCAAATTCACAGAATTCCAACTACAAATTAACCTGAAGGTCAACAGACTTCGCAAATGGTTTTATCAACGTCTTGTTTCAACTGAATTGCAGTGAACAGTCACTCAATGAAAACAAAAAATTTGTTATCAATTTTCAGTACTAACTCACAAATGCCCCTGCAATTTCATAGAATTCCAACTACAGTTTAACCTGAAAGTCTAGACTTTGCAAATGCTTTTATGAATGTCTTGGTTCCCTGCATGCAGCCTGAATCAGACTTTAAGGGTCCGCTCCATGCACACTGAAGTCAAAAATACAGGAATTTTAATGTCCAAATTTTTCCCATAATGCAACAAAAAATTTAACAAATAAATCTTATTTGATAGCACTCAATAAGCGCTATTAAACAAGATTGAAGTGGTTAGCTGGTTGAGTGCTAAATTATTTTCCAAAGGCGATTTGAAACATGGGTATTTTTTCAAAGCTACCACACTACCAGCAAGAGTAGCCTTAGTTCAGTCAGAATTTGTTCACAAATAATTCTTTTGTTACAATTTATTGGAGGATGCCAATGGGCACTCTCCAATAAATTGCAACCAAACAATTTTATAGAAAAAATGTTCTTCCATTGCTGAGCAACCATCAAGCTAATGCATACAACTGAGCCTTGATAGTGGTTGCTATCACCCAGCCAGTTAAAGTCCTAGTTGCATTATAGGAAAATCTGCAGCTTGAAATTTTTACATCTCAACACCAGTTCACAGAGGGTTAAAGGTTCCTCTAATCATAATCTGACAAAATTTGAATTTCATTTATTTTGGATACAAAACCCTTCAATCTGTCTGAAAAACATTAAAAATATTTCTAAACTATTCCTTTTTAACCATTATCAAAAATAATCAAGTTGGAGCTCACTGAAAAAAAATAGATGACATTACAAGACTTTAAGACTGTACAAGACATAGGCCATGTAAAAAAAATACCTTGTTTCTCAGACACTGGCTGTTTGAAGATGGATGCAAGTAGGGCTGCACGATATTCAAAACTGAATACCAGTATCGGTATTCAAAAAAATGCTGCGGTATACCAGTATATCGAAAGCTGTTTAGATATTTGAACTCAAGTACCACACTCGAGACTCAAGGCATCAAAGTTGGAACGAATTAGCATGCCTTGATGATGCGGATCGAAATACCTTTACCCAACGCAGACGATATCAAAAATTATTATTTCAAAATTAATTTATCAGATTTTCACCAAAGATTTCAACAAAACTATATCATGTGACCCCTCATTGGAACGAGCTCGTTCCAATGAGGGGTCACATGATATAGTTTTGTGGAAATTTTTGAAAATTATTTTTTCAACTGCTGAATTTGTATATTACGAGGGCACACGCAGACGATTCCTTGGATAAAAGGATAATATTATTCATTCAGGGCTACAGTTAAAAACTCAAGACATCTTGAAAATTAAATTGTAGGTAAATAAATAATGACGATAAACCGATATTTTTGTAATTACACCGGTATTCAATCGATATTGGTTTGAATACCGGTATATACCGATTTATCGATATACCGTGCAGCCCTAGATGCAGGTTTGTTTTTTTTATTATTATTATTTCCATCTTTCAGATGTTTGTCTATGGATATCTTGCTCAAAAACTGACTGACATTACATTTATAAAAAAAAACATTTGAGTATTAAGTAAGGAAGTCAAGGTGCCAGGTTGTGATACCTCAACATCGCAGTAGTTTGACTGAGATACATCGATTTTGGAGCTAACATACAGTACGTATGCCATAGACTGGTCACTTTCCATATGTGGGCAATATTTTCATGGATGCAATATTAGATTCCAAACACTAATTATAGGAATAATCATCACATATTTAATTAATGAAGCTCCTGGTTCAACCTGGTACTTCATTAATTAAAATTCTGCAGATGATGATTTTTATTACCTGGTAAACACATGCATGGACATAACTACCCAAGCATGGATTACACCCAGTCCATGGCACATTACTGTAGATGGCATGCATATCATGTATAAGACTTTCGAAGAGAAACCGCTTCAGTGATAAAACACACCTTGAAAAAACCAACATTTAACTGCAATTGATTACCAGACCTCCACACATTCCATCAAAATGCAAACTTGATTTGTACCAACCCTTCAGCAGTGGTAGCAGACAAGTAGATCATTGACATGTTAATGTCCTAGAAAAGTTTGCCACATCACTCTAGATGTTCAGATTAAAATCGTCCATGAGTGTTACAGTCCTTTAGAGTAAATGAGTTCAACTAAACAAGCTTCTCATAGAACAGATTTGTACTGACAGGCAAATGTTACCCATGTAGCACAAGCTGATTCAGGATAGGAAAAACATCGCACTCGAACTGCATGCCTCACGTGGTCACCACGACAGTTGATGATCTCTTCACACACATTGGATCTGTGAAACAAAAAAAAATTGATTAGCTCTTGTATCATTTTTTTAATTCATTTTTACACACCCATCTAAAATCAATGTTTGTTCATGGTATTCCAGAATGTGTGATAAAAATAAAGTTGTATCACACATGTGTGATACAGGTTTTTTTCACTTTTTCACATCAGAATGGAACCAGTCTGACTTTCAAGGACACACAGACCCATTCGGCCATTTAACACTCACCTTGTTTTGTCTTCCACACACACCTTCTTTGGTTTGGCAAAGAATACCATTTGAGGCTTTGCCTCTCATGGTATTCTTGTGCCCAACCAACCTTGTGCAATAAACATTATAGAGCTGGTCAGTTTTTAAATTTTCCCTCGGTTCGGTTTTCGTTTTTGTAACACAGTACATATTTTCCATATCTTATGCAGTAAACTGGGACAGGATAGTACTAAAACACATTAAATAACAAACAAGTGAACCAGAAATTAAATAAAACTGTATTACAATTGTTTCCTGTATATATGTTTTCATAAAATGCCAATCAACCTCAAGGGCGTAGATATGGGAGTCAGAGTGTGTGTCGTTCGGGGCTCAAACATTTAGTGACAAAGACACCATTTGAGACAGATAATTCATGTTTCGACAATCGTGTCAAATTCATTTTCATTCACACCACTGACCTATTGCCTGACATGAAAATAAGTGAAGAGGGCTAGAATTTCAGTAAGCAGCTGCCCAGAATCCCAACATGAACAGAGCATTAAGCAAATTGATACTTTTCTTTTACCATGACTCTTAGATCGCATTGCAGGTGTCACAGTCCATTCTTTTTCAAGAAGAGTGTTGTATTCTTCGGCATGAGGATTTTGCATGTGGCGACATAGACTGGAGGTATTTCCACACTGGACAACGACTGACTAATTGCATAACTGGGTTTCGGCATTTCTACCGTCGCTTTAAACGAATTATTGACAAAAAAATAACTAGAGGTAGCCACCTAGGGATGACTAGAGGTAGCCACCTAGGGATGGCAAATCCCCCCGAAAAATCACCCTGATACTGTAATCTTGGTAATATATTACATTAAATTAACACAGAAGCTGTTGGTATTATTTATTTATATAATACACATAAGATTACCCGTACCTGATGAAATGTCAAGTTTGGTTTCGATCGGACCGATAAGATTTTAAGTTCAATGTCACTGTGACCCTGACCTTTGGCACAATGACCTAAAAATATGTAGGGCTCTTCCTCACAACATGCTTAACTCAAATGCCAAGTTGGGTTTTGATCACGAATGCATATTTTTAATGATTAAGAGAGCCAAATCCAGCTCCCACCGATAAAATTTTAATTTCCGGGGCCCCTGTGACCTTGACCTTTGGCATAATGACCTAAAAAATACATAGGGTTCTTCCTCTCCTTATGCCCGATCCACATGCCAAATTAGAGAGCAGAAACAAACTCTGACAGAGGAAAGTTAAAATTCAAAGTCACGGTAACCTTTTCCTATGACACAATAACCCAAAAATAAATAGTGTTCTTCCTTTCATCATGCTCAACCCATAAGCCAAGTAACAACCGAGCAAGCAAAATTTGAGAAGCCAACTCAGGTAAATGTTTAAGTTCAAGGTCACTGTGACGTTGACCTTTGGTACAATGACCTCAAAATGAATAAGGTTCTCCACTCATCATGGCTGACCCAGATGCCAAGTTGGGTTCCAGTTGGCGAAGCAAAACTTTAATTGCAGAGCAGAAACAAACACTGATAAAAATTGAAGTTCAAGGTCACTGTGACCTTGACCTTTGGCACAATGATCCCAAATGAATAGGGTTCTTCCTCTCATCATGCCTAACCCACATGCCATGTTTGGCTTCGGCGGGCAAAGAGGAACATTAATTACAGTGCAGAAATCAACACTGATGGAAATTAAAGTTCAAGGTCACTGTGATCTTGACCTTTGTCACACTGATCGCAAAATAAATAGGGTTCTTCCTCTTATCCTGCCTAGCCCACATGCCAAGGTTGAGTTCAGTCGGACAAGGGGAACTTTAATTATAGAGCAGAAACCAACACTAATAGAAATTAAAGTTTAAGGTCACTGTGACCTTGACTTTAGGCACAATGATCCTAAAATAAATACATTTCTTCCTCTCATTATGCCATGCCAAGTTTGGGTTCAGTCGGACATAATTTACAAATTGAGCAGTTGAAAAAAATTGTTTTCCAATAAAACCATATCATATTACCCCAACACTGACTATCTTGTCGAGCTTGTTCCAATGAGATGCCAGGTTCAAAAACAACTTTTCCCCTCTTCAACATTTCTTTATTTTATTGAACAATAGTTCTAAAGACTGCTCAGGAAGTTTTCATTTGCAGGATTTTCACAAATACCCAAAAGGAAGCTCAGTAAAATGGATAAAAATTTGAGAATGATTAAAAATAATCATTAAAAACAGTAAATATTCAAAAAAAGAATTCAAAATTAATTTTTCTTTTAGATCTACGCATTAGGATGACTCACTTCAGACAAGTAATGAAAATTTTTCTACTATTTCTGTGAGTAAACTGAATTGGATATCCCTTAAAAGTGTGGTCCTGAGGAACAGCCTGCTTTATAGATTCCTCAAATTCTTCATTTCCAGCAACTTGTCCTGCAATGAGAAATGATAAATAGTTTTAACTAAGGCCTATAAAAAATTTTTGTTTGTTTTTCAGGCAATTTTTCCTCAATTTTTTGATGAGGGAGGGAGGTTTTTTTGTTTTGTTTTTTTATTCACAAAACAGTTCTAAAAATAGTTGGAGTTTTAAATTTAACTATTTACATTATTATGTTGCAAACCAATGTTTTCAGCAGTGAAAATTTCCCATAATGCAGTTGAAAATTTAACTGACTACCGTATTTACTCTATGTTTTGGGACACCCGAATTTGCTGAAATTTTATTATTTTTCTACTCTAATACTGGGACACCCAACCAATTGGACATGACTGAATTCAATAGCACTCATGGCATGAACAAATGGTTGTCCAAATGGTAAGTTTCAAGTGGGTTTGAAAAATCAAAGAAAAAAATACGAATATATAGAGGATATGGAATGAGTGTTTTTCTCATATAATATTTATGAAACAAGTCTAAGAATTTTCCGTTTGGGCGAGCCTCTGGCGAGCCCAAACGGAAAATTCGGACGAGTTTCATGAATATTATATGAGAAAAACACTCATTTCATATTCTATTTATCACATGACACACACACGCACAAATTAGCCACTTAGTATGACTTTTTAACCCATCACCTAACTTGAGTTGCAGACGGCACTTGGAAAAAACATCCTCGTATAACTAAAAATTTTCATTTTTTGCTTCCAAAATATAGGTTATGACCCCTCATTGGAACAAGCTCGTTGAGCTTGTTCCAATGAGGGGTCATAACCTATGTTATGACCCCTATATAAAAAAAAATGAATGGTGTTTTTCTTGTAGGTAAAAGATTAATACAATATAACCCACCCTAAATAGGACAGATAACGTAAATTCTTCCTACTGATAATTATGCAAATGTGACCCAGTTGTATTTTGTTTAGCCAATCAAATTGTCCAGTTTTGAAATTGACCAATGAAAGCTCCCAACTCTAATTATGCAAATTATGAAAATGTGGCCCAGTTGTATTTTGTTCAGCCAATCAAAATGTCTAGTTTTGAAATGACCAATGAAATTGACGAAGGCCTTATTTATCACTGATTAATATGAAAACAAAATGTCAAATGTTTTAAAGTGCACAAAATGGACGAGTCATATGATATAAAAAAAAATTAAACACCAATAATACTGATTTGTGCTGATTTTCATTCAAATCCACCCTGGAGTTACTGAATTTACAGCTATTTATAACAAGAGGACTTCTCACTGGCAGGTAAGATACACTGGCATGTGAAAAGCATGTGTCAGCAAAGTAGGAAAGTCCCCAACAAACCACAATCACAATTCAATAATAAAAAAGACTTCCAATCCATACAGAGTTTTACTCACGATGAATGCTGTGTGCTCATCGAAGGAGAAGAGCATACAACAACATGAATAAGCAGGAACTACCAGAATACTGAACAATATGCCCCCCACCCCAGCCTATCACAAGATATTTGGATCAACAGTCTAACACTTCATTCATCAGTTCATTGTGACTAGCACTGTATGGGTCACTTTGTACACTAGCACTATAGCCATAATGTTCATTCTGTCCATAATAACAAACTATATGCCCCCCAACTCCCTGCCCATCACAAGATATTTTGACCGACAGTCCAACACTTCATTCTTATCTCAATGTGACTAGCACTGTATGAGTCATGCTGTACACTAGCACTATAGCTATAATGTCCATTCTGCCTATAATAACCACTTCTCCTATTTACTGATGGAAAGCCCTCCATGAAAGCCTTCTGACAATAAATAGCAAAGTTGTTAATGTAATGCAGGAAATATTGACAAACAAGTCTAACATCTCATTATTTAACTCATTTTGACTTGAACTGTATTTATCACTCTGTATACTAGCACTCCAGATAAAATAAACAATATCAATACACAAAAACACATTCCAACAATTTATGTGTCAACTTCTTGTATTTATTGATGAAATAGAGGAGTCTCCCTTGCATCTGAAAATCTTACAAACATTCAATTTTTTAAAGAAAGTGATTCCCAATGTGCATAAGTGCGAAGATAGTGCCCAAAAAGCATGTTAGAAAATTATAATACTGATGATAGAATGAAATACACATCAGGGTTGGGGCGAATACATTGTAAATGTATTGAATACAAATACAAATACTTTGAAATTTTATGAATACGAATACGAATACAAATACTCAAATTTCAAATGTATTGAATACGAATACGAATACTTTACAATGTATTCATGAATACAAATATGAATACTTGAATACTTTTCAAAATTATTTCTTGTAAATGGATGATAATTTGATCATTCTTATTGGGATTAAGGGTATAAGGGGTTATAGGTGAAGAATTAGTTTTTCAGAGGGTGGATCTCTTAATCCTTTAGAATCCAATCAACAGACATAAGACTTAAAAAAATAAAAAATCTGTTTCTCAGGCCCTCCCGCATGGTCCTTTTGGCTGCCGCATGCTCTCTTTTTATAACCAATTTAAACTTTAAAAAAATCAAAATTAAATGGTTTATGTCTGATATTTTACCCAAGTTAATAAAATTGATGAATTTGTCCCTTGAGTGCAAGAAGGCTTTGCAATGCTTTAGCATTGCAAAGCCTTCTTGCACTCAAGGGATGAAATACACTACCACACATGCTATTCTGTAGATTATGAGGCCTAAAACTTGAACCAAGAACATGAACTTTTGATGGCAAAGAAGTAATTACTGAAATAAAAAATAAAATAAAAAACGCTCGCCCGCATGCAATTTTACAAATAATGGCCTGAGAAACAGAAGATCTACTTTGTGTGGCCTAAGTTTGTATTAATGACAAACAAAAGAAATAAAAAAAAATTTCAAATATCAATTTATTTAGAAAACAATTAGCAAAATGTGCAGAGTACTCATCCAATGTTTTGTTGTTTAGTGCAAACACAGTAATCATTAAATAGTGAACTGTGAGAAATTTACACAATTTTGGGGGTATTTTTTAAAGTTTTTTTTCTTCTAAACTGCATTTTATGACCTCCAATAATGTCTATTAATTGTGGCTTCTTTGCTTCATGTCTTTTATTAATATTTAAACATACATTGCTGGTGAGAATAAAAAAAAACTGGCCAGTGCTATTCACAAAAATCAATTAAACAATTACTGCACTATTGGAAAAATGTTGTAATTCAAGCACAATAATTTTACAGATCTATCAGTCTACACCTTATTTCTACTATTACTGTAGAAAAATATTAGATTAGTATTAATTGGATAATGGAGTTGTTTAGGGATTAAAAATTAATACTTTGGCCAGACTGATATCCCTTGTCCAAAGAATAATCTGTACAATTACAATGTTCAGTTTACAATGAAACAAATTTTGAACAATGAAGAGTTTGCACTTCAAAAGTATTAGTTTAATTCTTTACTACTTTCTAATAGAGATAATCACAATATTTTTTTTACAAATACTGTATACATGTGTATTAAAAACAAGAAAAGTATTCAAAAAGTATTCATGAATACACCTCAAATTTGACTGTATTCGAATATGAATACTTTAAAATTGCATGAATACTGAATACATTTGAATACTTGAAAAAATGTATTGAATACGACTGAATACCGAATACGAATACCACAACCCTGATACACATTGGATACCCCACAGTCATCATTATTTTTATTATCTATTACTGAACACAACATTTATAGACACCTCACATATCTGCCCAATATATACTATTACAAAAAAGTAGGGGATATTTGATAAATGTGACATATATGAAGATATTTATATTTTCATCAAAAAGACAGTTGAGACATTGCACTGTGACATCTGGCGAATGATTTCAGTGATAGTTGGGTATCTGACAAGCACACATTCCACGCAATGAGCTGTAGAAGACATGGATGGTCAGTCAGAGAATTTACCACATTCAGTCCAAGACCTCAATACCTTGAAAATCCTCCCCGGTTCGCGAGACAAGTGCAGATCCGACGTGGCATACTCACCAAACGTCCAATATCAGCTTGACAGATGTTATTCAATTCTTCCTGCAGTGGAGCGGCAAGTTCCTGGACATTGGTAGGGGGCTGTTGGCATTGTCAAAGGTGCCGGTCAAGCATCTCTCAGCCGTGCTCGATTGGTGAAAGGTCTGGCCAAGGCAGTGCAGTGATGTTCTACTCCTGGTGGATCTCTGTATTGACACAAGCCCTGTGTGCTCTTGCATTGTTATCTTGGAAAATGAATCGACGTCCTTGACGTCGCTCAAATTGCACCACATGAGCTGCTAACATGTTGTCACGGTAGTACTGCCCTCTGACATGCTCTTAGATGACATGTAATGCTGTTCCACTTGTCATGGTTATGCCTCCCCACACTATAACCGATCCACCACCAAAACGATCGTGCTGCCTAGCGGTACATCATGGTATCGTTCGTTCCGCCTCCCTCTGTTGAGCCAGTCGTGGAAGTCACGAGTGAACCTTGATTCATCAGAAAACAGGACGTTGCTGCACCGACGATTGTCCCAGCGCTGTCGTGCTCCACACCAATTACACCTTGCTGCGATGTGA
Source organism: Pictodentalium vernedei (assembly GCA_031216915.1). Taxonomy (NCBI): domain Eukaryota; kingdom Metazoa; phylum Mollusca; class Scaphopoda; order Dentaliida; family Dentaliidae; genus Pictodentalium; species Pictodentalium vernedei. The sequence continues at coordinate 610,048,772 of CM062295.1, forward strand.
CGTTCAGTCAATCGTGGAATTATTCGAGGTCGTCGAGCATACAAATTCTAGCTGTGTGAAACTATTGATGAACGAGTTTATACCAAGAAAAGAACGATGACACCTCCGAAAAAGTCTGCCCAGTAAAAATGAAAATTTCAAAACGTACTCCAGACATTGTGTGAAAAACCTGCATGAAGTTTTTGTGGGACAGTGACATTCATGATCCAGACAAAACTTGGAAACATATTGATGTGTCCAATCACGCGTATCCAATACAATTTTCCAAAAATATCAACATCAGTTTGAATATCCTCTACTTTTTTTGAATAGTATATTTCCATAGAAACAATCAGCAGGTGATATGCTCTGTTCCAAAGTTACGTACAGCATGTTTGGGGTTCACACTTGAAAACGTCCCCTGGAACAAGTTACATGTTTGTGTTTAAGGTCACTATCAACATCTATGGCTGTATAATAACTGATAAGGAGTATTTATATCCAACACTGAACTTGTCCATGTTGAAAACTGAATGACTGGCAGAATCATGGTTTTTGCGTGCCGAAAGCGTGCAAGGATGGTGTGGGGCAATCCCCTTTCGACCCTCAGCAATAACTGTATTTAAATTTCTTTCGTTCATCTGACATCTTTCAGCAGAGCCTTTATAATACGAGATAAACTTGAAAAAACAAAATTGTAAAGAAACTCACTTTGACTTCATTATTTTGATTTTTACTCAACATAAAAGAAACTAGAGATGGTCTGTCACCCAGTACATCCCCACCATGGCATGCAGCCTAATGTGGGTGACTGAAAAGGGGCATTCAATTTTTCTGAGAAAAAAAAAAATCCAATATGGCCACCAGTCGGCCATCTTGAAACCGAGTGGGAAAAAATTATGTCACCCACTTCCCTTCATCATGTTGATCATTTTTGTGAAGTTTCATGAAAATGCGGCTAAAACTGTGGAAGTAGTTCGCTCCACAAGTTTACATAAAAAAAATCCAATATGGCCTCCAGTCGGCCATTTTGAAACTGAGCAGGAAAACAATTATGTCACGCACTTCCCCTCATCATGTTCATCATTTTTGTGAAGTTTCATGAAAATGTGGATAAAACTGTGGAAGTAGTTCGCTCCACAAGTTTACATGTGCAACGGACCGACGACGACAACGACAGACCGACCGAGAAAGAAATGTTTTTTGCACGCCGAAGGCACACAGGGACACTGTGGGGCAAGCCCCTTTCGACCCTCATTAGCTGTATAATATTGTGCCATGTCTGAGTGTGGTAAAGGAGGAAAAGAGAAGGAAGCAACTTATCCACGTTTGTGTTTCCTGCGGGTCTTCTTTTTAGAAGGTGGCTGTGATGGAGATAGGGTTGTTTCTTGATTTTGTTGTTTTTTCTTGTCTATCCATTCCAGAGCCATTCTGGAGACTTCAGCTGATTGTTGTTTAAATTCTTGGGACTCGGCCATGATTTTATTGTATTCTCTCATAACCTTCTCTTCTCGTGTTTTTAAGGTCTGTGGTGGCTGAATTGGTGTGCGTCCCTTGCCCGGGCTGTCCGGAAGCAAAGGAAGAGTGGAGTGAGGAGCGGGAGGTGGCGAAAAAGCAACTTCCAGTTCCTCCTCAATCTCCACAGGAGGGATATGACTCATTTGAAAGCCTTTCCCATAAACAATTTTCATTCCAAATTTCATTAAAATCTGATAACCCAAACCTTATAGAACAAAGACATAATACCACATGTGGGGAGGAGATTTGCAGGTATTTTCTTTGTTTTACTGCAAGGACACAACTCATTTGAAAGCCTTTCCCATAAACAATCTTCATTCCAAATTTCATTGAAATCTGATAAACCAAACCTGAAATCTGAGGTGACCAGAAAAAAAAGTGGCTATTTTACGAGGCAAACAGCAAATTTCCAGTTAAAAGGAGGGATAAGATGAAAAAGTGAAAAGTAAGAAATACTATTAGAGACTTAGATTTGAAAGCTTTTCCCATAAACAATCTTCATTCCAAATTTCATTGAGATTCAATAAGCCAAACCTGAGATACAATGCGAACAGACAAAAAATAGCCTAATTTTTTTGTGTTCAAAGTGTCACAACTCACAGAAAAATATTTCAACAGCAAAACGGCTGATGCTACATAAAGACCTCACGATAGTGAACATCTGTACGAACTTTCATCGAAATCTGAGCAGTAATGTTGAAGTTATAATGCAAACAAACATCTGAGTTTGGATGGACAGAAGGCTTTGGAATTCTCTTCCAATCAACATAAAAAATAGTAAATCACTTGAATCATTAAGTCTGGTACTAAAACCTACCTTTTTCAAAAGGCATTTCCTTCAGTGGTCTTTTAATTTTGGTCATAAACTGACATTACCAGGTGGGTGTGACTGAGTCAGTGAGGTTGCCTCGTTACTGGTCAAGTTACACTCACATATTTGTTTTGGTAAAGTTGTAGTTTGTTTTGTTTTATTTATTTTGTTTTAATTCAATACCTTTTTTCTTTTAGGTTCTGTCGCTTATCGCCACGATATAGCCTCGGCTGCTGATGTGGCGTTGGGCACCAATAAATGATAATAGTGATCCATGTATCAATGTATCTGGGAGAGAATGTATGTGTATGTGTGTATATGTATGTATGCAATTATTGTACAGCCATTGAGCACCGTGTGTGGATTCTAGGCTTTAAAATTATTATTATTATTATTAATATGGACGTACGGACGGACGCACAGATGCATGGACAGGCACAATCCAGTATACCCCACTTTTTGGAATATTGGGTATAAAAATCACATTTAAATTCAGTATGCACAGTTAACTTAACCCATCGTGAACATCATTAAGTTGCCTTTTTCATGTCCACAGACCAAAATTTGATAATACGAGTTCTGCAGTGGGCAGATTCAGGCAAACGTTCTGTAATTGTTGTCATTTTTACTACACAAAATAATCAAATTCTCCACAAGTCTCAGTAAATCTGAGTTCATTTAGACCTTTACCCAATGCAGACGATATCAAAATTTATTATTTTAAATATCATTTTTTTTATTTTTTCAAAAAAATTCAACAAAACCATATCATGTGACCCCTCATTGGAATGAGCTCAATGAGCTCGTTCCAATGAGAGGGGTCACATGATATGGTTTTGTTGAAATACTTTGAAAAATTTAATTTTTTCAACTGCTCAATCTGGATATTATGCGGGCGGATGCGGGCGATTCATTAGGTAAAGGGTTAAAATATGAAACATCCCAATCCCGAAGAATATCTGAAATGAAACTTGAAAATTTATTATTTTTGCTGTTGGTGAGAAGGGCTACGTATATGCATCAACAGCTCCCTAAGTCCTAAATCTTCGTCCGCTTTCCCTCTTCCTTCCTTCTTCACCCCATGTTACTTATTTTTCTCTCTTAAAACATTGTTTATTACTAGTAAATACCATGAAAGTTCAATCTAAATGTTGACTGTAGAAGACAGTTTATACAAGCTTTGGTTTGCTGCTGAATCCCTTTTCATAAATTTGTAATTCATCACGTTTTAAACTTTATGTAATTTAGTGTGTCTTTCCAAAATAAAATACTGATTAAATTAAACACTGGTGAACTGCCAACATATTACACATAGCATTCATCAGTAAGTGACCCAATAATGGGAACTGAATGATGATCCCAAGTGCATGTTGGTATGAACTCAGTCTCTACGAATGGTCATAGACACCAAACACCGGTTGTGCTGTGGGCTGTGTAGCAAGCATTAACTGTTAACCGGCACTAGAAATCAGAAAGCAGTCTGTGGTTAATGCTTAACCACTGACCATTTTTTGATTTCCAGTGCCTGTATTTCAATGAGTTAATCAGTTATAAACATAGATTTATCTTGTTTGCACAGATATCCATTGCATTTCGAATGATATTCAGCGTCAGATTGAATTCAAACTGAATATTGTGAATGAATCAAATATCATTTCAAATACAGAATATTCGCAGGGGCCTACACATGATATCAAAATTTGTTATTTTTTCAAATTTTTCAAAAAATTTCAACAAAACAATAACACATGACTCCTCGACAGGTTTATTCCAATGAGGGGGTCGTATTAAATGATTCTGTAGAAATGTTTTCAAAAATAATTTTTTTCCAATTGCTTAGTTTGTAAATTACATGTCAGATTCATTAGGTAAAGGGTTAACCTCTTTAAAACAGTATTATGACCAACCTTTCAGTTTATGAAACACTTAGTGTAACCTAGTAACCTGTTCTAAAACTCTGCCAGTGTTTCTGGAGCCATTTCCCAGAAAGAATAAGTACAGGTATTTTTCCACCCAAGCGCATTTAAGTTGATGTCCGAGATTGTACAAAATAACAAGCGCATTAGTACATTAGTACAGTAAAACCTGTCTTGAGAGACCACTGTCTTGAGAGACCACCTGTCTTGAGAGACCACATCTGCCAGGCACCGACTGGTTTTACTCTATAATGGACCTGCTATGGGAGACCACCTGTCTTGAGAGACCACCTGTCTTGAGAGACCACTGTGACCTGGTACCAACTTGTATTTTTATGCCATAATGGACCTGTCTTGAGAGACTGCCCCTTTGAAGACTGAAACCATGACAAAAACTTTTTACCTGTTCTGGAATTGGAAAATCCATTGTGGTTATACTAACATAATTAAAAGTATTAAAAGCTCTTAATTGGGTTTCAATTGCTAATTCATTACAGATTGAGATGTTTTTATAAGACCCCTGTAAAAAGATTAGGATTAGGATTATTGCTGAATAAACAATTTCATACATACCTGAAATGTGACAGATAGGAATAAAAATAAATTTGTGTTGAAAATCTTTTTGTAACAAATTGAAATGGACTGTTATAAAAATTATAAAAATAAATTAGTGTTGAAAATCTTCAATGAAGATTTTCAACACTAATTTATTTTTATAATTTTTATAACAGTCCATTTCAATTTGTTACAAAAACTTCATAAAAAAGAACAACTACAAAGTAATTACAAAAATCCATTCTTCTCCATTTCTGAATTTTGTGGTTGGTTATTCACTGACTTGAGAAAACCTTGAACCTGTTATGGTAGACCACCTGTCTTGAAAGACCACTTTTGTGTGGCCCAAAGGGCGGTCTCTCAAGACAGGTTCTACTGTATGTGTGTTTGGACATTTAATGAAAAGACTGAGTTCAAGCCACTGATCTCTACACATCTGAATTGCTGGAACCTCAGCAATCTGCAACCTCTCAAGGTGACATGAAGACAATCAATGCGGTATCTCTCCCATCGATGACTTTTGAATATATGAAACACATTATGCTGGGACTGTAGTCACAGCATAACAGCTTTCACATCATCAAATATCAAACGAAAGCCTAGCTTTACAACCAGCAATAAGGTATCAACTTTACAATCTCAGCACTTGTTTTGCGTCAAATGAAAGCCTAGCTTTACAACTAGTAATAAGGTATCAACTTCACAATCTTGGCACTTGTTTTGTGTCAAACGAAAGCCGAGCTTTACAACTAGTAATAAGGTATCAACAAGGTATCAACTTTACAATCTTGGCACTTGTTTTGTGTCAATAAGTGACTGACTATAATGGATGGATGGATGGATGGATGGATGGATGGATGGATGATGGATGGATGGATGGATGGATGGATATAGATAGATAGATAGATAGATAGATAGATAGATAGATAGACAGACAGACAGACAGACAGACAGACAGACAGACAGACAGACAGACAGACAGACAGACAGACAGATAGAGGAGCACACATAATACATCATGCAACACAGAAAACAATGAACAAATTTACAGAAACCTTATTGACGTAAATATGTATACCCCCAGGGGATAACATAGCCAGATTGGCTGTCTACCTGTCATCCCCTATAGAACCAAAAGTGCATTTGGCACACACTCAGACTGTTAGCAACCATTAATTTTGAATACTTCATACAAGTATTAGTAAATTTAACAAGACTTATTTGCGATCGTAATCGATCGGAATCAGGTGGCTAGTGTCTACAAATTCATCCCACCTCACGCCTTGGATCATCCTGTTTTTAAACGTCGGCCCTTGAGGTGGTTATTTAGAGGAAACAAAACAGTTTTATTTACCGAAACATAAAATATATTTCAAGCTGGAGGGAGTGGATGGGAAGTGTGAGGTGCGATATGACGAGAATACCAGACTTGATTTAATGCAAGATGTAATATATAAGATATGTAGTAATTATGATCCTAAGGGTTAACTTATGGGTTACAGTCTGGGTAATACGGATTGTTACATTCTACAGTACCCAAATATGAAGCGAGTATTTTATTCATTATTTCTTTTTTTAACAAGTTTCTGCTTCTTATCGCACGTAGTTCACAGTTTAGGTCGTTCCATAATTTTGGATAAGCATAATTTGGGAACCAATCTAAGGCTTTAGTTCTTGTTCGTTCAACTATTAGTGTACTACATTGTCTACTCTTCCTAGTTGATCGATTGCTGACAAGACCGAAAACGTTTTCGAAAGATCGAGGGAGGTTACCAATAAGAAAGTCAAAAACAAATAGGTTCGCATGGAGTTTAAATAAGTCGTTCACTTTCAATATTCTGCTTTTTAAGAACAATGGATCTGTGTGGGCATTATAACATTTGTTATGTATTATACGCAGAGAACATTTTTGGAGCAACAACACCTTGTTCATTGCCTTCGAGTTTCCCCAGATATGAATTCCATATACCAGGTGACTATGTATTAGTGCGTGGTACAGTGTTTGCATGACATCCATTGGCAATACAGTCTTCACCTTATTTAGGGCAAAATTTGCATATGCAGTTTTAGAACAAAGTTTATCTACGTGGTCCTTATATGTTAAGTTTTCATCAATATGTATTCCTAGAAATTTAATCGCTTTTTCAGGTTCCTCTGACCCTACAGTACTTATTTTCTCATTGTTTATAAAGATATTTGGTTTAACTGGTCTTTGTCTGTTACTTTGGGTTGGGTTGAGCAAAATATATCTGGTTTCTCTGGCATTTAAGGCTAACTGGTTCGCACAACACCAATCAAAAATCTTTTCAAGTTCTTTATTTATATAACCGGCCAGTACGCAAGTGTCAGGTCCTGATGAGTATGCTGTTGTATCATCAGCAAACACGAGGAGGTGTAATGAAGATGCTTCAGAAATGTCATTGATATATAACAAAAAAAGTATTGGGCCAAGAACTGATCCCTGAGGGACGCCACGTGTTATTTCAGCCATTTCCGATCTGTTGTCATTATAGCTAACATACTGTTGTCTACCGGACAAGTAGCTTTTGAACCAGTCGTTCGTTAATCCTCTTATACCATAGCTATTCAGTTTACTCAATAAGAGTCATGCTGTAATGTGTCAAAAGCCTTTGATAGGTCCAAGAAGACAGCCAGCGTGGTATCTTTGCTCATCTTATTGTTTTCCTGTCCAATGTGTTTTAGTAGATGCAGCACTGGGTGGATAGTGCTATGTTTTTTCCGAAAGCCATATTGATTAGCATTCAAAAATATCAAAATGGTCCAAAAATGGATTAATCTAGTTGACATAAGTTTTTCAAGTACTTTTGAGAAAGTTGGCAGCAAGCTGATAGGTCTGTAGTTCGTGAAGGTGTGTTCATCGCCTGAATTTAAAATCAGGATTACTTTGGCGATTTTCATTTTGCTTGGGAATATTCCCTCCGCAAATTCTATTACCATGAACAGTGTTGTTCATTTGAAAATATGAGGAGAGCTCAAAACAACACTTCTAAAAATCGCAAGAAGGGCGATGGCACTTACTCTTCTTAATTTTCTAAGAAGAGTGAAAATATTTCTCATAACGTTTTTGATTAGAATTTACCTTACTGTAGTGTCCAAATCCATCAACATTCTGGTTCATGACTTTATGCTAAGCCAAGGCAAAAAAAATGCTGACGAAAATTGCATTTCCCTTGGAATAGCAGGTCAAGAGATGTTTAATTATGATAGCTTTTACTCAGATTTAAGGGCAAAAATAAATTCAAGATTAGTGAGATTTGTCTCTTACAATTTAAACGATAAGCATTCTGGGGACGTTTAAACTGCCCACATGCTGGGTGAGATGGAACCAGTTGGTAGGATGACTGCTAAAAAATTCTCATTATAGTCAATAACATAAAATTCTATAGCCAGTCCTACATGCATGTATGACCCTGTGTTGTCGTTGGTTGGAGTTAATTGATTTGAGATGTATAGAACACCAACATAAATCCGGAATTTCCGTAACCTTTTCACAGCCTCTTAAAACTAACTCCCAGATTTTCTATAATTTTTCAGGGCCTTGAAAATGAAATGGCACTTTTCTATATCTTTTCAGAAGTTTCCATAGCTGTATAAACCATGTTTTGTGAATATAACTGGCTGGTTTTGACCAATATGAAAAATGCAAGAAAAGCATCAACTAATAATTACCAGTGACTCTTTCAAGTTCATAAGCTGCTAAAGATGGTGTCAGTAAGTAACTGAGTTGATCATCCCATACAGTAATTAATCCCTGGTCCTAGTAAAGAGAAATATATTGATTTTAATCTAAGCACATTCTAAAATTAAAACAAGAGGCCACAAGGGGCCTTAATCGCTCATCTGATAAAAAGGGTGTATTGGGTGCATTTTTTTTTTTTGCATATAAAATCACTCAAACCCCTACAAAACACATTTTTAAAAGCAAAGAGAAAAAAAAATCACACAGTGCACCCCCTCCAACTCCCTACCCCCCAACAGGGAGAAAGTTCATATTTTTTTAATAACATCAATCAAAATCCTCCAAATCTTCTTTTTCAAGCAAAAAAATATAATTGAGTCCAAAGGACCTTCTCCCTCCCCTGAGGCCTCAAGTGGCCTGGTGATCCCCATTTGAGCAAATGTCAATTTTATGTACTCACAATTGTATCTAAAGTTACCACAATCAGCTCTGTCATGCATGGGCATTCATTTAAAAACATTTGGGTTTGGTCTTAACCCTTTACCCAACGAATCGGCCGCATCTGCCAGCGTAATATGCAAATTCAGCAGTTGAAAAAATATTATTTTTCAAAAGATTTCAACAAAACCATATCATGTGACCCCTCATTGGAACGAGCTCATTGAGCTCGTTCCAACAAGGGGTCATATGATATGGTTTTGTTGAAATTTTTTTTTAAATTTAAAAAATGGTATTTAAAATATTAAATTTTGATATCGTCTGCGTTAGGTAAAGGGTTAAATTTCAAACCCCTCTGGTGCTCACCCAATTCAGTCAAGCATAACACTTTCAACAAACTTGAATCTAGGAGTCATAGTAATGCAAGAAACCAAAATATCAAAAAATTCTGCCTGGTGGGTCTGAAGAAGATCTTTGAAAAATATTCCTCATAATGCACTAATTTAAACTTTGGAGCCTCCACAGGGCACCCAAATATGGGATTTGATTTGAACAAACTTGAATCTCCAGGCACTAAGGATATCAATACAATGAAACAAAGGAATCTTACTTGTGGATGTGAAGAAGATATTTTAAAGAACAGACACTACATTGCACTAAGTAACAAGAAGAATGTTACTAAGGAAACATATGCTCCCCCCCCCCCCCCACCTTGTGACCTTCACCTTGCATATGCGGCGGAAACTGTTATATGCGACACACCTTCTGACTGTCCTTAACATTTGTAAAAAAGTTTAACAGTTCATACTACGATTCGTTTCTGAGTTATGGCTGAGACACGAATATTGACCGATTTTTAGTGTTACCTTGAAATGTGACCTTGACCTTGAAGGTACGAACCCGGCTATGGTGTGTGACACATCCTCCCATGGTCCTTTATAATTGTGTGAAGCTTGATGACTGTAGCCCTAATAGTTTTGGAGTTATGCTTGAGACACGATTTGTGACCCTGAACATATGAAGATCAATTGTGATCTTCACATTGCAGATGCGGTGGAAACTATTATATGCAACACACCTTCTGACTGTCCTTAGCATTTGTAATAAGTTTAATAATTGTACTATGATTCGTTTCTGAGTTATGGCTGAGACACAAATATTGACCGATTTTTAGTGTGACCTTGAAATGTGACCTTGACCTTGAAAGTACGAACCCGGCTATGGTGTGTTACAAATCCTCCCATGGTCCTTTATAATTGTGTGAAGTTTGATGACTGTGGCCCTAACAGTTTTCGAGTTATTGGCTCGGACACACACACGGACACATGCACACTTCAATCATTATATGGCACTCTACTTAAGTCGGGGGGGGGGGGGGGGGGGGGGCATAAAAATTTGGAAGCCCAAATATGACTCAAGGGACTTTATTTGAACTGGAATCTGAACCTCCTAAGGTAGCTGCATATCAAATATCAAAGATTCTGACCAGTGGATCTGAAGAAGATTTTTAAAGGAATTTCCACATATTGCACTAAATTAATTTTCACATATTGCACTAAGTTAAAATTTTGGTTGCCATAGGGAGCCTAAATATGAAGCAAGGGACTTGATTTGAACAAACTGGAATCTGACACAACTAAGGATCCTGTAAACCAAATATCAATAGATTCTGACTGATGGATCTTAAGAAAAAGATTTTTTAGAGAATATTCCTCATACAGCACAAGGTGTTAAAATTTGGGTTCCCATAGGGAGTCCCAAATATGACCCTAGGGATTTGATTTGAACAAACTTGAATTTGAATCTCTTAAGGATGCTGCATATCAAATATCAATACATTCCGACTGGTAGATCTGAAGAAGATATTTAAAGAATAATCCTCTTATTGCATCCAATTAAAGTTCCAGTTCCCATAGGGAGACCAAATATGACCCCAGGAGCATGATTTGAACAAACTTGAATCTCAGCCCTCTGAGGATGCTACATACCAAATATCCCACAGGGAGTCCAAATATGACTGCAGGGACTTGATGTAAACAAACGTTCATCTGACACCCCACCACACGCCCCTCCCCCCTCAAAAGATGCAGTTTACCAAATATCAAGAGATTCTATTGCACCAAGTTAAAGTTGGGTTGTTTCCTGAATCTGACCCCTCTAAGGATGTTGTATACAAAGTATCAAAAGATTCAGATTAGTAGTTAGGCTGGATGGATGGATGACACACAGAAAGTTATCACTAAAGCTCCCCTTGAGCTTTGCTATAGTGAGCAAAAAATAAAATTTAAAAATCCTTTTTTTATATCTTTGTCAACAACATTTTTCAGATCTTTTTCATGATAAACATTTTCATTTGCCAAGGAAATCATGGAGGATGACTTGAAGTTTCATTCTTAAAATTTTCAAAAACACTCTGAATAAAAAAATCGACAATCCAAAAGCTTTAACTTGTAGAGAGCTAAATTATTTTTGGTCAGTAAGATTTGTTCACGAGCCTTTGCCTTGTTACAAATTAAGGGAGAGTGCCCTTAGGCACTCTCCCATCAATTGCAACAAGGCAAATCCTTACATACTAAATAATTTCACTTCAAAGATGAAATCAAGCACATCTATAGAATATGAAGCCTTTTATTTGTTGCTCCTGCACTTCAGAGTAAAGTACAAATTTGGGCTTCCAGTATTCAACTAGTTGAGGAGAGGATGGTCTTGAGACAGAAAGCACATCAAAAAGTAATTTTGCATGGTAACTGATACACTGTGCAACTTGTTTATTTATTGGTGTTTAAAGTCACCTTCAGAATCTAAGGCTATATCATGACAACATAAATCAAGTTCAGCCGCTCATTCCACTCTGCCCCACATCCTGGGATTCTCATGGGGAAGACTATACTGCACAAGTATTCTGTAAGGTCATATACGGTAGACTAGAGGAGTTATTGAAGAGAAAGGTTTTTTAGGAGAAATTCAAAATGGTTTCAGGAAAGGACGAAGAGTCACTGATCACTTATTTACACTCACCCAACTGATAGAATCAACAAAGGCTGAAAAGAAAAAGATGTTTCTGGCATTTCTAGATGTGAAAAAAGCGTACGACCGAGTGTGGAGGGAAGGTATGTGGCGAAAGCTCGAGGGCATCGGACTGGGGGGTGACTTTGTGGGAATCATGAAAGCACTGTATACAGATGTGCAAAGCCAACTCAGTCTAGGGAGTATCACTACAAAACGAGTCCCTATGGATATAGGCCTCAAGCAGGGGTGTATCTTTTCACCGATTTTGTTTGCATTGTATGTTAAAGATTTAGGGGACGAACTAATTCAGAGTGCGGAGGGGGTAAATGTTGGAGACATAAAGATACCAGGCTTATTCTTTGCGGACGACATGGTGTTAATGTCTAGAACTGAACAGGCGCTAGAGAAACTGCTGGAAATTGTTGGTAGATATGGGAACACTTGGCGGCTCGAACTAAATGAAAATAAAAGCAAGGTAATACCCGTTGGACGCAAGGTAGATATGACGAAGAGATGGAGAGTGGGGGAGTTCTCAATCCCCGAAGGGGAAAGCAAACAAATCACTGTAGGAGAAACGGGAGAGTATCAGTATCTAGGGGTAAGCATAAATATAACGGGAAGAGGGGTGTACAGAAATTACTCAGCCAAACTGATTCTGAAGGGGAAAAGAATTCTGAACCAACTAAAACTTTTAGGGAAAAATAGTTTCAACAAGGTCTTTGTGGGGAACACACTGTGGGAGAGGGTGGGTTTACCAAGTATAACGTATGGCACGGACGTGATTCCATTAAACCAAACCGTTATTAAGAAGTTGGAAAATACTCAAAATGATGCCGGCAGATGGATAACAGGGTCGAGTAATGCTGCAGCTTTGGAAGCAGTAAGGGGGGAGCTTGGGTGGATGAAAATCAAGGACAGGGTAGATTTGGGAAAACTGTGTTACTTTAACTACTTGAGAAACCTGCCTGACAACCGGTGGTGCAAATTGATGCTCGATACCATTTGGAATTCTAATATAGAAACGGGGTGGTCAAAACATGTGAGGGAACTAATGGACAATTACTCTATAGAGGTCACAAACATAGAAGTAGGAATGAAAGAAGGCAAAAGGTTTGTCAAAGAGAGAGTCATGGAAGATTGCAATCGAAACTGGCGAGCAGGGGTTAGCGTGAAAAGATCACTGCAGGGGTTACAATATAAAGAAAAGCCAGCTTTTGAGAAGTACCTAGATGGCACCTTTGGAGGGTCACTGCTGTTCAAACTGAGATCAAGATCACTGGAGCTTCGGGGAAAAATTGGGAGAGATGGGGAAAAGGGATGCCAAATGTGCCACTCTGGAGTAGTGGAGACCCTGGAACATTTTCTCTTGGAATGCCCAGAGTATATACCTCATAGAATAAAATTTACTGGAAGAATAATGCAGAAGTGGGGTGAAGAAACAAAGGATAGATGGCTGAAGGGGGACACGAGGGAGAGGGTAGGAATGCTTATTGAAGAAATTGAAAAAGAGGAAGTGAGGGACACTATTAAGCAGTTTATATCTGAATGCTGGGAGGAGAGGAGGGGAAGAGGGGGTGGGGTGCAGGGGGAATGATGGCCTTCTCTTATGAGGACCGCGACAAATCAGCGGCTGGCCAAAGATTTATTATTATTACATGAACTAGAAATCAGATATATGCTAAACTTACCCTTCTGTGTTCTGTGACAAGCTGCCTTAATTGTTGCTCCAAGTCATTACTAACAAGTGCATGGTCAATGTAAGTGGCACACAGTGGGGGCAGTGAAGGCCAAGCAGGGCTTGTTCCTGGTCCACAAACAGATAATATGGCATCATTAGACATTGATTTCCACAGGGACTGATCTTGTAGATCGAAGTGGCACAAATCTACAGCATTGGTAGGCTGTAAAATAAATCAGATTTAAATTGAGTAAGCAAGCCTGTACAAATTGGAAGTCTGAAAAAAAGGTTACTGTAACTTTATCAGACAAAGGAAGTCTTTTTTATCAACCTGTTACCATAACTTTGAGTTGATTTGAGTTAGCATTCATTAGTTATTGGACAGAAACCATATTGAATTGGCTAGCACATCCAAAATCAAAAGGAAGCATCCTCTAGACACCAATAATGCACCAAAAATTGAAATTGATTCGAGTCAGTATTCATTAGTTATTGGATGGAAACCAAATTCAAGATGGCCACCATGGAAGCCGTAATGAATTGGCCACTGGTGGCCATCATTGTTCAACTGTCTGCTCCAAAATCGAAAGGAAGATTCCTCTAGACACCAAAAATGCATAATCAAACTAGACCTTTTTGTAAGCACAGCTAACGAAATACCCCCACAATGTGCAGGCCAACCCAAAATAAAGATTGCTATTAAGTTGATTTTTAAAAATATGTTAGCACATTGTATAGGTGCTTCATTTTGATACTCAGACAAAAATTTATTCAAATCAGAACTTACATACAGAAGTTTTGTACAAATGAAAGTGTCAATGACACTGTAGCTCAAATTGTTTAAGACATGTACATGTATAGTATGTGACACAGCAATGACAAACATCTAGGTAATGCCCTGATAACAAAGGTACATCTAAAGTATTGTAATGGTCTGTACATAAATGCTGACCATAGCCTGTAACAAATATATAGGTAAAGTATTGTAAAAGTGGGGTGACAGTTAGATGCTAAACTAGAAAAGAAATCTTTGAGTCCCAGAGTGGGTCTGACTGAACCCCAAAAATATTTATTCTCATAGCACAGTGATAACAAAGGCACCCAAAAATACCCGTTCCTGTCACAAGGTGATAACAAAGGTACCCCAAGAAGTTTCGTGAAGATCAGTTCATAAATACAGACTCTAGCCCGAGCCGTATTGACATGTGCACTTACTGTGCATAAGTAGCACTGAACAAATCAAAGTTCATCTAATTTGCATAATTTCTGCACGAGAAAAAAAATGTATTATATGTGATGTATTCCATGTTACTAAACATTCATACAAAAATTTATTCAAATCAGAACTTTCATACAGAAGTTCTGTACAAATGAAAGTGTCAATGACACTGTAGCTTAACTTGTGTGCTGTGTTTGATGAAAAGGATAATGTTCAATGTTTATGAAAGGATTATGAAATAAGACAAGAATTGTTATAATTGGGAATATGTTCATTTCTGTTCCCTGTCTGCTATGTTTTTGATATAAATAATATGAGGTGTACACTGTACAAAAGAGCTGAGGGGTGGGTTAATATGACCTCAAAGTTAATGTATGTGGCCCTCACATTTAACATATATCAATGAAAGTTACCAAGTTACAGTGAAATTATTCCAAAACGAGTCATCCTATCAAGTTACATTGAAATCCCTTCATAAATATGGCCTGTAGACTGTGCTAAAGGTTTTCGTGCTTCGGGCCCCTGTAGCCGGCAGTTTCCCAATTGCATCCAAAGGGGACGTTCTCATCTAGACATTATTTGAAGTCAATCTACCAAGTTACAATGAAATCTCTTCATAAATATGACCTGTAGACTGTGCTAAAGGTTTTTGGGCTTTGGGCTTGGGCAGCCATCATGAATGATCGCAACCAAAAGGGGACATTCTCATCTGGGCATCATCTGGAGTGATCCTATGAAGTTACAATGAAATCCCTTCATAAATATGACCTGCATACTGTGCTCAAGGTTTTCGGGCTTCGGGCCCCTGAAGCCATCACAGTTGACCAATCACAACCAAAAGGGGATGTCATCTTCTGGGCATTAAATGGAGTCAAACTAACAGGTTACAATGAAATCCTTCCATAAATACGACCTATAGACTATGCTAAAGGTTTTTGGGCTCGGGCAGCCATCAAGGCTGAATGATCGCGACCAAAAGGGGATGTTCTCATCTAGACATTATTTGGAGTCATCCTACCAAGCTACAATGAAATCCCTTCATAATTATGACCTGTAGACTGTTCTAAAGGTTTTCGGGCTTTGGGCCTCTGTAGCTGTCATAGTTGCCCAATCGTGTCCAAAATGGGACATTCTCATCTAGACATTATATGAAGTCAAACCTACCAAGTTACAATGAAATCCCTTCATAAATATGACCTGTAGACTGTGCTAAAGGTATTCGGGCTTCGGGCTCAGGCAGCCATAATGGCTGAATGATCGCAACCAAAGGGGACATTCTCATCTGGGCATCATCTGGAGTGATCCTACGAAGTCACAATGAAATCCCTTCATAAATATGACCTGTAGACTGTGCTCAAGCTTTTCGGGCTTCGGGCACCTGCAGCCATCACAGTTGACCAATCACGACCAAAAGGGGATGTCATCATCTAGGCATTATATGGAGTCAACCTAACAAGTTACAATGAAATCTTTCCACAAATACGACCTATAGACTATGCTAAAGGTTTTTGGGCTCGGGCAACCATAAAGGCTGAATGATCATGACCAAAAGGAGATGTTCTCATCTAGACATTATTTGGAGTCATCCTACAAAGCTACAATGAAATCCTTCATAATTATGACCTGTAGACTGTTCTAAAGGTTTTGGGGCTTTGGGCCCCTGTAGCCATCACAGTTGCCCAATCGTGTCCAAAATGGGACATTCTCATCTAGACATTATTTGATGTCAACCTACCAAGTTACAATGAAATCCCTTCATAAATATGACCTGCAGACTGTGCTAAAGGTTTTCAGGCTTCGGGCTAGGGCAGCCATCATGGTTGAATGATCGCAACCAAAGGGGACAATCTCATCTGGGCATCATCTGGAGTGATCCTACGAAGTTACAATGAAATCCCTTAATAAATATGACCTGTAGACTGTGCTCAAGGTTTTCGGGCTTCGGGCACCTGTAGCCATCACAGTTGACCAATCACGACCAAAATGGGATGTCATCATCTAGGCATTATATGGAGTCAACCTAAGAGGTTACAACGAAATCCTTCCATAAATATAACTTTTTGCCTATGCTCAAGATTTTTGGGCTCCGGCGCCCATCAAGGCTGAATGATCGCGATCAAAATGGGACGTTCTCATCTAGACATTATTTGGAGTCATCCTACCAAGTTACAATGAAATCCCTTCATAAATATGACCTCTAGACTGTGCAAAAGGTTTTCGGGCTTCGGGCCCCTGTAGCCATCACAGTTGCCCAATCACGTCCAAAAGGGGAATTTCTCATCTAGACATATGAAGTCAACCCACCAACTTACAATGAAATTCCTCAATAAATATGACCTGCAGACTGTGCTAAAGGTTTTCGGGTTTTGGGCTCAGGCAGTTGTCACGGTTGGCAGATCACGCCTAAATGGGGAAATTCTCATCTAGACATCATAAGGAGTCATCCTACCAAGTTACAATGAAATCCCTCCATAATAAACATGACCTGCAGACTGTGCTAAAAGTTAGGGTTTTCGGGCTTGGGCAACCATCACAGTTGACAGATCATGCCCAAAAGGGGACGTTCTCATCTAGGAATTATACAGAGGCATCCTACCAAGTTACAATGAAATCCCTTCATAAATACGACCTGTAGACTGTGCTAATGGTTTTCGGGTTTTGGGCTCGGGCTGCCATACCGGTTGAACGATCATGTCAAAAGTGGACGTTTTCATCTAGACATGACCCCAAACCTGCATATGAAATTTTGTGACGATCAGACAAGAACTGCGGGGTGTAGCTCGTGCTAAAGGAAAATGCGAACAGACTCACAGACCAACAGACTTCTGCACGCGTGATGGCAATAGCTTATCTTGACTTTGTCAAGTTAAGCTAAAAACTGATTGCACTAACTAAAGTACAAAATGGTGGCTGGTGGCCATCTTGAAAATCGGACTGCACCCAAAACCACTCGTTCTCGTCCCACGGTGAAAACAAAGGTACCCAAGAAGTTTTGTAAAGATCGGTTCACAAATACGGCCTCTAGCCCAAGCCGTATTGGCATTTGCAGTTACAGTGCTGAAAGTAACATTAAATAGATCAAAGTGAGTCTAATTGGCATAATTTAGGCACAAGAAAAAAACTTGTATTATATGTGATGTATCCCATGGTACTAAACATTCACACAAAACATTATTCAAATCAGCGCTTTCATATGGAAGTTCTGAGCAAAAAAACCTAATTTTGTACAAAATGGCTGCCAGTGGCCATGTCGAATCTCAGACTGGACCCCAAAACACTCGTTCTTGTCCCACGGTGATAACAAAGGTACCCAAGAAGTTTCGTAAAGATTGGTTCATAAATATGGCCTCTAGCCCGAGCCGTATTGGCATATGCACTTACAGTGAGTGCTGAAAGTAACACTAAATAAATCAAAGTTAGTCTAATTTACATAATTTATGCACAAGAAAAAAACCCGTATTATAAATACGTACTAAACATTCATACACAAAATTATTCAAATCAGAGCTTTCATACGGAAGTTCTGCGCAAAAATCTGATTGCACCTAATTTTGTACAAAATGGCTGCCAGCAGCCATCTTGAATTTCGGACCGGACCCAAAAACACTCGTTCTCGTCTCACGGTGATAACAAAGGTACCCAAAAAGTTTTGTAAAGATCGGTTCATAAATACGGCCTCTAGCCAGAGCCGTGTGTATGGCACAACGGACGGATAAATGGAAAGACAGACAGACGGATGACAGGCCATGGCAATACCTCAAATTTGGCTTCGCCAAAGTTGAGCTAAAAACTGAATGCACTAATTTCGGTACAAAATGACTGCCAGTGGCTATCGCAAATTTTGGACCGCACCCAAAAACACTCGTTCTCATCCCACGGTGATAACAAAGGTACCCAAGAAGTTTCGTAAAGATCAGTTCATAAATACGGCCTCTTGTCCAAGCCGTATTGAATTGTTGATGGAGAAACAGACGGACGATGGGCCACGACAATACCTCAAATTTGACTACGTCAAAGTTGACCTACAAAATCATAGAGATGCCAATTTATATGTATATTTTACCTATGGAATGTTGATCACTATTAATATTGTGAGTAAATGGTTCACTGCTTAAAATTCAGATTATCAACCTGTTGTCCACAAGCAGCCTGGCTAAACATTTCTGCACAATAGAAAATCGGTTTACTAATAAGCCTACCTGACAGTTGGCATAAAAATTTTGATGATTGAAGACGCAACCAATGGTTTTATATGGACAGTCTTTCCTTCTCTGCTTATTAATTGGAGCAGCATTGGGATCAACAGGATTGTGAATATATCTGAAATAGAGTAATATTCCTAACTTTACTCAATGTATACCTTATATACTGCTGAAAATATTTTTGCAAAAAATTGATGTTGAGCTGCAAAAGGTTGATGCCTGCCATAAACAAATCAGTTAGTCATCAAGAGACCTACCGGTAATTCCAACTCCCAGGCCTTCAGATTGGAATAATGTGGGGACATCGCAGACTTGTCAAGTCAGTTGCTGTTCAGCCCCATCAACTCCTTGCATGCTTTTGGCAGGCCTTCCTGCCAGGACAGCAAATCTCATGTCACTAAAATAAGTATAATTTTGGCTTTTTAAACTAAATGCCCCCCCTCCCCCCCCCCCCCCCCCCCCTGTAAATTTAATCAATTTTTTGACAAATGATTTCTTGAGATAATTTCTTAAATACTTTCATCAAATCTAGTCAAGGCCTTTTAACAGCAGCCATGACTGGATTTGATTTTTTTAAATATTCAGCGGGTTAAGAGTTAAAGAAGCTGTTTTGTAATACTGACTGCCTGATATGCTATTTTTTGGCTTCTCATGACTAGCTGTATTGGGGCCTCAAATTATCTATTAATCCAACAGTGCCTCATTCCAAATTTGATCACTTTTTAATTCATCAGAACAGCATTCAATCTCTCTGTCAACTCAAAGTAACATTATAAGTAACATGACAGCTATTTCTAGGCCCATCTTGGCTGCCTTTATTGACAGTTATGACTCATCTGGAAACATATGCAAAGCCAAAGGATGTATTTAATTATTTATTGGTGTTTAAGGTCACATAGTTCTGCACATAGGCTAATCGCGATTGCAACATGGTCATTCTCAACCCTTTACCCATTGTGGGTAGCAGACGATACTTGCAAAATAAATTCATGAATTACTGAAAATTTTCAATTTTTGTCTCAAAAACATAGCTTTTGACCGCTCATTGGAACAAGCTCAACAAGTTCATTTCAATGAGGGGCCATAAGCTTTGTTTTTGACACAAAAATTGAAAACATAATAAATTTGAATGGAGATTTTTGTATATAGGCCCAGTTGGTTTTGTTTGTAATGTTGGGTAAAGGTTTCATGCTGTAAATCATCAATGGTATGGTAATTATTCAGATATCTATTTGGACAAGTGATTAATTGGTTA
The DNA here is from genome assembly GCA_031216915.1 of Pictodentalium vernedei. NCBI lineage: Eukaryota > Metazoa > Mollusca > Scaphopoda > Dentaliida > Dentaliidae > Pictodentalium > Pictodentalium vernedei. The sequence goes on from CM062295.1 coordinate 610,069,052, forward strand.
ACCAAGGTTAATCCACGTGATTAATCGATCAAGAAAACCCCTTAACCGTTTCAGCTCTATTCAAAGATACACCGTTTGAATGATATTCTTTAGTACTGATTAACAGAGTGCTGGTTAATACAACAGAGAACAGAGATTGATCAAATGGCAAGGCTCAATGTTTTTAAAATTACCTTGTTGCACAATCATGCGGAAAACAATGGTCATCGGATATTACAAGTAACTGTGGTTAGATATTTCAAAGGTTAATAATTTAACTGTTAATCCACCTCATTACACAGTGCAATTTAAACCAGACTTGTACCACTTTAAAAATGAAGGACAATCTACTAAAAATAAAAACTGTTGACGCTTAGTTGACTAATTGAATAATCCTGACAGCCCTGAACCTGACGAGTATATTCAAAATATTTTTCAGCCAATCTAGTCATGGCTGCTATGATTCAGCCATGACTAGATTTGATGGAAAATTGATCTAATTTAACCCTTTACCCAACGCAGACGATATCAAAATTTATTATTTTAAATATAATTTTTTCAAATTTTTAAAAAAAAATTCAACAAAACCATATCATGTGACCCCTCGTCAAGCTCGTTCCAACGAGGGTTCACATGATATGGTTTTGTTGAAATTTTTTGAAAAGTTAAAAAAATTTATAGTAATTTATATATTTTTTATACTTACCAATGACCCAGACTTAGCTGGTGCTAACTCTAACAAAACCAGGGCCAAACACAAATTTTGCCCCCCAATCCCCAAAATTTGCATCTAAAACCAAAAGAAATCATGTCCTATAGGACCTCCATACTTCGCCCCTACTGCGCATGCGCAGTGTCAAGGACGTTCCGAAATTGGCGCCAATTATCATTCTTACTGGCAGTGCCTGGTCAGCGCTATGTACTCAGCGGGGAGGCAAGAGTTCCCAACTCCTGGGAGGGCCATCCCCGTCTGGGTCATTGGTAAGTATAAAAAATATATAAATTACTATAAATTTTTTAACATTTTTATACTGTACCAATGACCCAGACTTAGCTGAATAGTAAAAAGGTTGGAGGGCCTAGGACATAGAGGAAAATCCAATAAGCTCAACTATATAATATAGAGGCAACCCCTTAAGGAGAAAAGGAGTATTAGGCTTTACATGTATCTTTCTTATTTAATGTTAAATTAGAAAGATACAATACCCTTCATAATTGAGCACAATAACATTCATGTTCTCTATTAACATCCAGTATAACCCTTTATACTAATTATTTTTAAAGTAAGCCAATAAATAAAGTTAGTCCAGAGAATTGAGACTCTTTATATTCTTTTAAAAGTGTCTGAGGATTGTATATTAACGCCCGTTTGACACTTGACATATACAAATGCTTCACACCGAGCTACACTTTAAAAATATGACATGAATGAATTTTAACATTAATATTACACTTTAAAACCATCCCGGAAGCGACTCAGAAATACTGACTTTGGAGGAGGCATTCCCTTGCTTTTCACTATAAAGCAGGTGACCTAAGGGAACACCCTCCCCCCCCCCCCCCCCCCCCCCTTCCCCTTGCCCTGGGTCAAATAGCCCAGAGCGAAGAGGGCAGCCGGACGGAGTCACTGCCGGAACAGAAAGCCTGCATAACTATAGTTGCAACTGTTTAGTGGACGACATTCTGAGCAACAGATAACGGACATAAACAATGCAGGTCTCCAGAAATGGACTCAATATTTCTGAGATAAAAATTCGTGAATGTGGATGGCTGAGACCAATAAGCAGCCTTCATTAAATCTGTAATAGCAATACTATTAGCGTAAGCCCCAGAAGTAGCAAGAGCTCTTACTTCATGAGCGGAAATCTTAAGCACAGACTGCTGAGAAGAAGATAAACTCTCATAAGCAGTACGGATAGTTAATTGAATCCATCTAGCAATAGAATGGACCGAAATGTCCCTTCTATTAGGCATCAAAGACAGAAAGAAACGTTTCCATCCCTTTCTGATAAACTGAGATCTTTGTTTATAGATACGTAACGCTCTAACAGGACAGAGTAAAGGCCTACGCCCGTCTGAAGACGGAAGAGCCTTAATGACAATAGGTTCCGGATATTTATTAGGAGCCTGATTCTTAGCTAAAAAACCGACATTAGTAGTGAAGGTGATAGTGTTTCCAACACTACGATAGTGAGAATCATCCACCGATAGTGCATGAAGCTCACTGACTCTTCTAGCAGAAGAGAAAGCTAAGAGAAAAGCTGTCTTATAAGATAAGAATTTGAAATCTACTGTCCCAAGAGGTTCAAATGGCTTTTCCTTCAATTTAAGAAGAACCCAAGCTAAATTCCATTTAGGAATTAACCTAAGAGTTCTGGGTCTATTTATCGAGAAGTTTCTAACCAACTTAGATAAAGAGACATTAGATCCAATTTGTGAACTATCATGATGTGCATAGGTATCAGATAACATAGACCTATAACCCTTAATAGTAACAGGCTGCAGTTTGATTTCGTCAAACAAGTATACTAGAAAGTTTGCAATGTCTGGTATAGAGGGATCGAAAATATCTAAAGAATGATCCCTACACCAACGACGAAAAACCTTCCACTTAGATGCATAGTTTAGCGAAGAGGAGGTCCTCCTACAGTTAGAAATCGCGTCCACTGCTCGTCCTGTAAAGTGCTTGCCATGCAAGAAGGACCGCACAACGGAAAAACGTGAAGGTTGAGACCTTGCGGGTTGTGATGGAGTTGACGCGATTTCCCCTGCGAAAGAAGATCCTCCCGTGGAGGAAGCTTTCGCGGTAGGTCCCACAACAGACACCTGAGTAGATTAATCCACGGTCTCTGTAGAGACAGAGATGCTACCAACAGAATCTTGCATTGAGATTGTTTTATCTTTAGCAATACTTGCAGAATTAACGGCGCTGGAGGATACGCATATCCTATCATTCCGTCCCAAGGGATCGACAGAGCATCTACTGCAAATGCTCTTGGATCCGGACACGGAGACACATACGTCTGCAACTGATTGTTGAGATGTGTCGCAAATAAGTCTATCATTGGCCGTTCCCATTGGTAGCAAATCTGATTGAATACTTGTTTGTTGAGAGTCCACTCCGACGGCAACAAGCAACCCTTTCGTGAAAGGGAGTCTGCTAGTACATTCAGACGACCCGGTATGTGACGGACCGAAAGAAGAACCTGATGTTCTAGCGCAAACAGAAGGATTCTTTCCGTTAGATTGAACAACGGAACTGAATGAGTGCCTCCCTGATTCCATATATACGCCACTACTGTCGTATTGTCGGATAGGATTTGGACATGAGCATTGTGAATAATGTCCATCCAATGACGTAACGCAAGCCAAATTGACATCATTTCCTTGATGTTTATGTGCTTGCACAGGAATTGCGGATCCCAAAGACCCTGGCATCTCGAATCTGTTGGGATCAATGATGCACCCCAACCTGTTTGACTGGCATCCGTCATAATGGTAAAACTCAGATCCGGCAACTGCAGCGGAACTCCCGGAGTTAACCACTGAATGTTTGCCCAAGTCTGAATCTCTTGTTTCACTTGATCTGACAAGAGAACGTCTATGTCGAGCGAATGAATTTTCACACTCCAATTCTGAGTAAAGAAAATTTGGAGAGGACGCGTGCGTAACCGCCCCATTGGAATGAGATCCGCAGCGGCTCCGCACAGACCTATCAGTCTCATAAATTCTCTCGCTGTGACTTTGTCTGCGTGCAGACAATAGCGAGCGTAACAACTGACTAATTTCGCTCTGGTTAACGGCAGACGAACAAGATTGTTGTGCGTCTCGAAGCTCATTCCCAGATGTGTGAATGACTTGGACGGCACCAGATCCGACTTCTCCTCGTTCACTATAAAACCGAGACGTCGGAGCAATAGAAGTAGATTCTGAATATCGTTCTGAAGCGTTAACTCGTTGCCGTACCTCTGAAGAATGTCGTCCAGGTAGGCCGACGTTACCGCAGACGAATGAGCTCGGAAATAGATCATTACCGAGTTCATTACCCGAGTGAAAGCCCAGGGTGCTAGATTCAATCCGAAGCACATCGCCCGGAATTGATACACCACTCCAAGGACTGCGAAGCGTAGATACTTTCTGAATGTCGGATGTACCATGACGTGAAAGTACGCATCTTTGAGATCTATGCTTGTTGCATAATCGTTCAACCGAATACTCGCTCTGACCGACCGAATCGTCTCCATATAAAACTTCGGAGCGACGATCAGCTTGTTTATCCAGCTCAAATCTATGACTGGACGGAACGAGCCGTCTGGTTTCGGAACCAGAAACAGATGGCTGTAGAATCCCGGAGTCTCCTGGTTTTCTATGACCTCTACCGCGTTCTTCATTAAAAGAGACTGCACCTCTGATAATAGAGCGTCCCTTTTCTGCGGATTTGACGGAAGTTGAGTCCATTTTGGACTTCGAGTTAATGGAGGCTTTCGTTTGAAGGATATCTTTAGACCTTCCGAAGTCACTCCTCTCACCCAAGGGTCGTCCGTAATCGACGCCCATTCTTGTGAAAAGCTCGACAACCTTCCGCCAACCGGTACGTGATAGAGGTTTAAGCCATCACCTCCTGGACCTGCGAGGCCTGCAGTAGGAGAAACCACATCCTCCACGACCCGCACCTCGTCCCGTCGACCTCGGGGCGTCCGACCGGTTGTCCCGGCCCGAAGGACGTCCCGAACGTGAGTCGCTACCTTGACGGTCTCTCGAATAAGACCAAGAGGACGCACCGGAACCTCTATAGGAACCTCTCTTGGGCGCATTAGACCCAGAAGTGCCTGTCTTATTCTTGTCTGCCGTATCCGACTTCTCAGAAGCAGATTTGAACAACAGAGAATCCGAAGCTTTCTTTGTAATTTTATCATAAATTGCAGAAAGCTTGCCGTCAAAGAGAAGTTCTCCGGAGACCGAAGCGACTCTGAGAGAGTTCTTCACCTTAGAATCCACAAGTGTGGATGTAGCTAGGGCTGCGTCACGCCTAACCAACTCCAGGTTTGCCACTGAAAGGGCGGAGTTACACGTGGAATAAGCTACTGCCCTTGAAAGAAGTCTTAAAGAGGATTGTATATCCTGAAATTCTTTCCCTTGAAGGCGCAGTGATAACGCCTTAGTAAGGTGATCTGCGTAAGATAAGGCATCTAAACTGGCTCTGTTAGACGAAATAGCTGTTTCCAACACCGCAGTTGGAATAGACGCCGACGACGGTAATGATAGCTCCAAGTCTTCCGCCTCGTTGTCCATACGCAGAGGAACTCTCGGAATACCCTGTCCTGCCGTGTCGAATTTATTCCTTGCATTAATGAAAGGCAGGTTGAGAGTATTGGCGGACAAGAAACCTGCTTTCCCCGTTTTGAAAGCAAGTTTAAATATAGCGTCGTTCAATAATTCAAATGTTCTTGCAACATTATTGGACTGAGCCTGAAACTCGGGAGCGATGTCCCTGAACCGCTCAAAAAATTCAGAGTCCAATGACGCTATAATCCTCTTGTCCGGAACCGCAGCAGTCTGGCCTGACGGAACAACTTGAGGGAGAAAGTGCCGGATGAAGTCCACGGCAGCTTTATGTTGTTCCGAAAGGGATAGCTCCAAGTCATCCGTATCCCTTTCACCATCCGGTCGGACCTCATGATGCTCCCGGTCGTCCGCCCCCGATGCTTCGGCGGAGCGTACCGACCCAGTGCCGTCGGATAATTCCCGATCCGACACCGTTTCTGTCGGCTGCTGGGATGCTGCGATAAGTTGTGCTATCTGCACAAGTACGTCCGGCATCGAGACCTGCGGAGGCGCAGTCTTTCGCTGCTTCACCGAGGGCAGCTCCGCATCTGATGGCTCCCGCATACTTTTTCTATGCGAACGTCCGGAGTCCATCGGCCTCGTGTCCCTGGCTGCCGGATGGTGTGACCTGGTCGCCGAAGAATCCTTGATCGGCGAAGCTGGTAAAATATCGGCGGTCACGCAGCCAAGGTGCGGTCGTGTGCGCTGACGAGAGGAAGAAGCCTGAGCAGTCTCCGCGGACTGCCTATACAACGGAGCGTCCCGAGCGACGGACGTATGCTCCGCTTGCGACACATTTTGTACCACAACATCTGGTCCCAGATGTTGTTGTACGAGAGAGGGGCCTCTCTCGCTCGCGGCCCGGCTGGACCTGGACGAGCTAGGAACCGGACTCAAAGGCTTCCTCCGATCTCGCCTGCTATCCGCCGTCACTGGGTGTGAACGTTGAATGTTTATAGTGCTCGCATCACCCAACATTTCCTCCTGGACCGCATCGGACGAACCCGGCTACTGAACCATTCGGTGAATGGAGGCTACACCGGGCGAGTTAGCGGACGACATTTGTTTAATCTCCATGAGCACTTTTGCCGCTAGCTCTGTATTCATTTGTGATGACGGAAGTGCACTTGCGGAAGATAACATGGAAACATCACCCTGTTCTTGTTCCTCTGAAATAGAAACTGAGAGAGTAGAGTGACCTTGTGGAGAAAGAGCCGGCATAGCCCTTTCTCCAGTAACAACATACCGTGACACACGTTTCCAATGTTTGTCATCCCAATATTGACATATAGAACAGGGATTAGTGCGAGAACACTGACTACAATTAATACAATGATCATGAAAGTCAGAGGAAGATTTCTTCCTATTACAATTTGAACAATATCCTTTCACAAGTCCTAGTTACTCGCACAAACCCCTGACATAAAGATACATAATAACATGATCCATTAATAATGAAAAAACAATTGCAAATCAAAATAATTTTTGAAAAATATTTTTTCAGCGAAGCCCAAGTTTCTGAAAAGTAACGTTAAGCCCCGATGGATCCGATGGCTAAGTGTGGTCAAAAATTTTAAATTTATATTAAATAATTAATGCAACACTTACGGATAATAGAAATGTATCTTATAGTGAGATAAACTACACCAAAGGCAAACAGCCCCCCTCAAAAGAGACTGTTGCCAATGTAAACAAACAGTGTAAAACACCAGAAAACATGACTCCAGGCACTGAAAAAACTGGCCCGAAATCAGTCATCAACATTACACTCTATCTGATGCAAGACAGAGACTCCCAGGGGAGAATCTGCAGAACATCAGATGGAAGATGCAGAACACAACGTTTATACACCCAAGGGTGAAAACGTAACTATGGGGAAAATAACAGAAAACATTCTGTAACCAAGCAACTCTCCCAAGAGAATTTTAGAAATGATCTTTCTCAAAAATATGCCAAAAGCATGGGAGAATTGCAAGGGGGGACTTAGAAGACCAGGGGAGAGGAAACACTGAATAAGCAGTGCAACTTTTTAGCAAGAATGATAACAAGAGGCCCATGCCTCGAAAATAGGCAACTTAACATAATTTCATAAAAAATTTTAAGTACAGCCCTGATTATTTTTTGTCACTCCTTTTTCCTCTCCTCCTTCTATATCCTCCTTAGAATCACCATTTCTCCAATAATTACGTGTCTGGCATCCTTTAAACTGAGATTACAAGCACAAAGATCAGTGAGATGTTGACTGATGAAGGGCCAAACAGAGAATGATAATTGGCGCCAATTTCGGAACGTCCTTGACACTGCGCATGCGCAGTAGGGGCGAAGTATGGAGGTCCTATAGGACATGATTTCTTTTGGTTTTAGATGCAAATTTTGGGGATTGGGGGGCAAAATTTGTGTTTGGCCCTGGTTTTGTTAGAGTTAGCACCAGCTATGTCTGGGTCATTGGTACAGTATAAAAATGTTAAAAAATTTATAGTAATTTATATATTTTTTATACTTACCAATGACCCAGACTTAGCTGGTGCTAACTCCAACAAAACCAGGGCCAAACACAAATTTTGCCCCCCAATCCCCAAAATTTGCATCCAAAACAAAAAGAAATCATGTCCTAAAGGACCTCCATACTACGCCTCTACTGCGCATGCGCAGTGACGCAGTCGTCCCGAAATTGGCGCCAATTATCATTCTTACTGGCAGTGCCTGGTCAGCGCTATGTACTCAGCGGGGAGGCAAGAGTTCCCAACTCCAGGGAGGGCCATCCCCGTCTGGGTCATTGGTAAGTATAAAAAATATATAAATTACTATAAATTTTTTAACATTTTTATACTGTACCAATGACCCAGACTTAGCTGAATAGTAAACAGGCTGGAGGGCCTAGGACATAGAGGAAAATCCAATAAGCTCAACTATATAGTAAAGAGGTAACCCCTTAAGGAGAAAAGGAGTATTAGGCTTTACATGTATCTTTCTTATTTAATATTAAATTAGAAAGATACACTACCCTTAATAATTGAGCACAATAACATTCATGTTCTCTATTAACATCCAGTATAACCCTTTATACTAATTATTTTTAAAGCAAGCCAATAAATAAAGTAGTCCAGAGAATTGAGACTCTTTATAATCATTTAAAAGTGTCCGAGTATTGTATATTAAAGCCCGTTTGACACTTGACATATACAAATGCTTCACACCGAGCTACACTTTAAAAATAAGACATGAATGAATTAAACATTAATATTACACTTTAAAACCATCCCGGAAGCGACTCAGAAATACTGACTTGGAGGAGGCATTCCCTTGCTTTTCACTATAAAGCAGGTGACCTAAGGGAACACCCCCCCCCCCCCCCCCCCCTTGCCCTTGCCCTGGGTCAAATAGCCCAGAGCGAAGAGGGCAGCCGGACGGAGTCACTGCCGGAACAGAAAGCCTGCATAACTATAGTTGCAACTGTTTAGTGGACGACATTCTGAGCAACAGATAACGGGCCTAAACAATGCAGGTCTCCAGAAATGGACTCAATATTTCTGAGAAAAAAATTTGTAAATGTGGATGGCTGAGACCAATAAGCAGCCTTCATTAAATCTGTAATAGCAACACTATTAGCATAAGCCCAGGAAGTAGAAAGAGCTCTTACTTCATGAGCAGAAATCTTAAGCACAGACTGCTGAGAAGAAGATAAATCTTCATAAGCAGTACGGATAGTTAATTGAATCCATCTAGCAATAGAATGGACTGAAATGTCCTTTCTATTAGGCATCAAAGACAGAAAGAAACGTTTCCGTCCCTTTCTGATAAACTGAGATCTCTGTTTATAGATACGTAGTGCTCTAACAGGACAGAGTAAAGGCCTACGCCCGTCAGAAGACGGAAGAGCCTTAATAACAATAGGTTCCGGATATTTATTAGGAGCCTGATTCTTAGCTAAAAAACCCACATTAGTAGTGAAGGTGATAGTGTTCCCAACACTACGATAATGAGAATCATCCACCGATAGTGCATGAAGCTCACTGACTCTTCTGGCAGAAGAGAAAGCTAAGAGAAAAGCTGTCTTATAAGATAAGAATTTGAAATCTACTGTCCCAAGAGGTTCAAATGGCTTTTCCTTCAATTTAAGGAGAACCCAAGCTAAATTCCACTTAGGAATTAATCTAAGAGTTCTGGGTCTATTTATCGAAAAGTTTCTAACCAACTTCGATAAAGAGACATTAGATCCAATTTGTAAACTATCATGATGTGCATAGGTATCAGATAACATAGATCTATAACCCTTTATAGTAACTGGCTGCAGTTTGATTTCGTCAAACAAGTATACTAGAAAGTTTGCAATGTCTGGTATAGAGGGATCAAATATATCTACAGAATGATCCCTACACCAACGACGAAAAACCTTCCACTTAGCCGCATAGTTTAGCGAAGAGGAGGTCCTCCTACAGTTAGAAATCGCGTCCACTGCTCATCCTGTAAAGTGCTTGCCATGCAAGAAGGACCGCACAACGGAAAAACGTGAAGGTTGAGACCTTGCGGGTTGTGATGGAGTTGGCGCGATTTCCCCTGCGAAAGAAGATCCTCTCGTGGAGGAAGCTTCCGTGGTAGGTCCCACAACAGACACCTGAGTAGATTTATCCACGGTCTCTGTGGCGACAGAGATGCTACCAACAGAATCTTGCATTGAGATTGTTTTATCTTTAGCAACACTTGTTGAATTAACGGCGCTGGAGGATACGCATATCCTATCATTCCGTCCCAAGGGATCGACAGAGCGTCTACTGCAAATGCTCTTGGATCCGGACACGGAGACACATACGTCTGCAACTGATTGTTGAGATGTGTCGCAAATAAGTCTATCATTGGCCGTTCCCATTGGTAGCAAATCTGATTGAATACTTGTTTGTTGAGAGTCCACTCCGACGGCAACAAGCGACCCTTTCGTGAAAGGGAGTCTGCTAGCACATTCAGACGACCCGGTATGTGACGGACCGAAAGAAGAACGTGATGTTCTAACGCAAACAGAAGGATTCTTTCCGTTAGATTGAACAACGGAACTGAATGAGTGCCTCCCTGATTCCGTATATACGCCACTACTGTCGTATTGTCGGATAGGATTTGGACATGAGCATCGTGAATAATGTCCATCCAGTGACGTAACGCAAGCCAAATTGACATCATTTCCTTGATGTTTATGTGCTTGCACAGGAATTGCGGATCCCAAAGACCCTGGCATCTCGAATCCGTTGGGATTAATGATGCACGCCAACCTGTTTGACTGGCATCCGTCATAACGGTAAAACTCGGATCCGGCAACTGCAGCGGAACTCCTTGAGTTAACCACTGAATGTTTGCCCAAGTCTGAATCTCTTGTTTCACTTGATCTGACAAGAGAACGTCTACATCGAGCGAATGAATTTTCACACTCCAATTCTGAGTCAGGAAAATTTGAAGAGGACGTGTGCGTAGCCGCCCCATCGGAATGAGATCCGCGGCGGCTCCGCACAGACCTATCAGTCTCATAAATTCTCTCGCCGTGACTTTTTCTGCGTGCAGACAATAGCGAGCGTAACAACTGACTAATTTCGCTCTGGTTAACGGCAGACGAACGAGATTGTTGTGCGTCTCGAAGCTCATTCCCAGATGAGTGAATGACTTGGACGGCACCAGATCCGACTTCTCCTCGTTTACTATAAAACCGAGACGTCGGAGCAATAGAAGAAGATTCTGAACATCGTTCTGAAGCGTTAACTCGTTGCTGTACCTCTGAAGAATGTCGTCCAGGTAGGCCGACGTTACCGCAGACGAATGAGCTTGGAAGTAGATCATTACCGAGTTCATTACCCGAGTGAAAGCCCAGGGTGCTAGATTCAATCCGAAGCACATCGCCCGGAATTGATACACCACTCCTAGGACTGCGAAGCGTAGATACTTTCGGAATGTCGGATGTACCATGACGTGAAAGTACGCATCTTTGAGATCTATGCTCGTTGCATAATCGTTCACCCGAATACTCGCTCTGACCGATCGAATCGTCTCCATATAAAACTTCGGAGCGACGATCAGCTTGTTTATCCAGCTCAAATCTATGACTGGACGGAACGAGCCATCTGGTTTCGGAACCAGAAACAGATGGCTGTAGAATCCCAGAGATTCCTGGTTTTCTACGACCTCTACCGCGTTCTTCATTAAAAGAGACTGCACCTCTGATAACAGAGCGTCTCTTTTCTGTGGATTTGACGGAAGATGAGTCCACTTTGGACTTCGAGTTAATGGAGGCTTTCGTTTGAAGGATATCTTTAGACCTTCCGAAGTCACTCCTCTCACCCAAGGGTCGTCCGTAATCGACGCCCACTCTTGTGAAAAACTCGACAACCTTCCGCCAACCGGAACGCGATAGAGGTTTAAGCCATCACCTCCTGGACCTGCGAGGCCTGCGGTAGGAGAAACCACGTCTTCCACGACCCGCACCTTGCCTCGTCGACCTCGGGGCGTCCGACCGATTGTCCTGGCCTGAAGGACGTCCCGAACGAGAGTCGCTATCCTGACGATCTCTCGAATAAGACCAAGAGGACGCACCGGAACCTCTATAGGAACCTCTCTTGGGCGCATTAGACCCAGAAGTGCCTGTCTTATTCGTGTCTGCTGTATCCGACTTTTTAGGAGCCAATCTGAACAACAGAGAATCATTAGCTTTCTTTTTAATTTTATCATAAATAGCGGAAAGCTTGCCGTCAAAGAGAAGTTCTCCTGAGACCGAAGCGACTCTAAGAGAGTTCTTCACCTTAGAATCCACTAGTGTGGATGTAGCTAGGGCTGCGTCACGTCTAACCAACTCCAGATTTGCCACTGAAAGGGTGGAGTTACACGTGGAATAAGCTACTGCCCTTGAAAGAAGTCTTAAAGAGGATTGTATATCCTGAAACTCTTCCCCTTGAAGGCGCAGTGATAACGCCTTAGTAAGGTGATCTGCGTAAGATAAGGCATCTAAATTGGCTCTGTTAGACGCAATAGCTGTTTCCAACACCGCGGTTGGAATAGAAGCTGACGACGGTAATGATAGCTCTAAGTCTTCCGCCTCGTCGTCCATACGCAGAGGAACTCTCGGTATACCCTGTCCTGCCGTATCGAATTTATTCCTTGAATTAATGAAAGGAAGGTTAAGAGTATTAGCGGACAAGAAACCTGCTTTCCCCGTCCTGGAAGCAAGTTTAAATATAGCGTCGTTCAATAATTCAAATGTTCTTGCAACATTATTGGACTGCGACGGAAACTCGGGAGCGATGTCCCTGAACCGCTCAAAAAATTCAGAGTCCAATGACGCTATAATTCTCTTGTCCGGAAGCGCAGCAGTCTGGCCCGACGGAACAACTTGAGGGAGAAAGTGCCGGATGAAGTCCACGGCAGCTTTATGTTGTTCCGAAAGGGATAGCTCCAAGTCATCCGTATCCCTTTCACCATCCGGTCGGACCTCCCGATGTTCCCGGTCGTCCGCCCCCGATGCTTCGGCGGAGCGTACCGACCCAGCGCCGTCGGATAATTCTCGATCCGACACCGTTTCTGTCGGCTGCTGGGATGCTGCGATAAGCTGTGCTATCTGCACAAGAATGTCCGACGTCGAGACCTGCGGAGGCGCAGTCTTTCGCTGCTTCGCCGAGGGCAGCTCCGCATCAGATGGCTCCCGCATACTTTTCCTATGCGAACGTCCGGAGTCCATCGGTCTCGAATCCCTGGCTGCCGGATGGTGTGACCTGGTCGCCGAAGAATCCTTCATCGGCGAAGCTGGTAAAATATCGGCGGTCACGCAGCCAAGGTGCGGTCGTGTGCGCTGACGAGAAGAGGAAGCCTTAACAGTCTCTGCGGACTGCTTATACAACGGAGCGTCCCGAGCGACGGACGTATGCTCCGCTAAAGACACATTTTGTACCACAACATCTGGTCCCAAATGTTGTTGTACGAGAGAGGGACCTCTCTCGCTCGCGACCCGGCTGGACCTGGACGAGCTAGGAACCGGACTAAAAGGCTTCCTCCGTTCTCGCTTACTATCCGCCGTCACTGGGTGTGCATCTATTATGTTTATAGTGCTCGCATCACCCAAAATTTCCTCTTGGACCGCATCGGACGAACCCGGCTGCCGACGCTACACCGGGTGAGCTAGCGGACGACATTTGTCTAATCTCCATGAGCACTTTTGCCGCTAGCTCTGAATTCATTTGTGACGACGGACGCACACTTGAAGAAGATAACATGGAAACATCACCCTGTTCTGGTTCCTCTGAAATAGAAACTGAGAGAGTAGAGTGACCTTGTGGAGAAAGAGCCGGCATCGCTCTTTCTCCAGAAACAACATATCGTGACACACGTTTCCAATGTTTCTCATCCCAATGTTCACATATAGGACAGGGATTAATGCGAGAACACTGACTACAATTAATACAATGATCATGAAAGTCAGAGGAAGATTTCTTCCTATTACAATTTGAACAATGTCCCTTCATTGTGAAAGAACAACAATAAGTCCTAGTTACTCGCAAAAACCCCTGACACAAAGATACATAATAACATGATCCATTAATAAATGAAAAAACAATTGCAAAACAAAATAATTTTGAAAAAATATTTTTTCAGAGAAGCCCAAGTTGCTGAAAAGTAACGTTGAGCCCCGATGGATCCGATGGCAAAGTGTGGTCAAAAATTTTTAATTTATATAAAATAATTAATGAGACACTTTCGGATAATATAAATGTATCTTATAATGAGATAAACTACCACAAAGGCAAACAGCCCCCCTCAAAAAAGGCTGTTGCCAATAAAAACAAACAGTGTAAACACACTAGAAAACATGACTCCAGGCACTGAAAAAACTGGCCCGGAATCAGTCATCAATTACACTCTATCTGATGCAAAACAGAGACTCCCAGGGGAGAATTTGTAGAACATCAGATGGAAGATGCAGAACACAAACGTTATACACCCATGGGTGAAAACGTAACTATGGGGAAAATAACAGAAAACATTCTGTAACCAAGCAACTCTCCCAGGAAATTTTAGAAATGAAATTTCTCAAAAATATGCCAAAAGCATGGGAGAATTGCCAGGGGGGACTTTAGAAGGCTAGGGGAGAGGAAACACTGAATAAGCAGTGCAACAATTAGCAAGAATGACAACAAGAGGCCCATGCCTCGAAAATAGGCAACTTAACATAATTTCATCAAAAAATTTTAAGTACAGCCCTGATTATTTTTTTGCCACTTCTTTTTCCTCTCCTCCTTCTATCCTCCTTAGAATCACATTTTCTCCAAAAATTACGTGTCTGGCATCCTTTAAACTGAGATTTACAAGCACAAAGATCAGTGAGATGTTGACTGATGAAGGGCCAAACAGAGAATGATAATTGGCGCCAATTTCGGGACGACTGCGTCACTGCGCATGCGCAGTAGAGGCGTAGTATGGAGGTCCTTTAGGACATGATTTCTTTTTGTTTTGGATGCAAATTTTGGGGATTGGGGGGCAAAATTTGTGTTTGGCCCTGGTTTTGTTGGAGTTAGCACCAGCTAAGTCTGGGTCATTGGTACAGTATAAAAATATAATATTTTTTCAAATCCTGAATTTACATATTACGCGAGCGGATGCAGGCAATTCGTTGGGTAAAGGGTTAAGAAATCACTGGTCAAATAGTTCATTCAATTTACAGGGATAATTAGATTAAATGTGCCCAAATGATACCTATTTCAGTGGCAAGAAATATCATGTCATGGACAGGAATAACCACCAGCAGCATGTTGGGAGTTAAAGGCCTGGAGAATCCCCCACCTCATCCAAGTCATCTGAAGGATGTGATGGATGAGGGGATTCTTTGAATACATGCCTGCAGGCTTGAGGATGTAACACAAGCATATTATTTTGCATGGGATTACCGTTCCAGCTCACTTCAAAGCACTAAAGTTTGAAGGTCACACACAAACACTATAAATACTCAGCTCAGGTGGAAAGTGTTTTATTTTGAGAGACTTATTGTTCCATTTTGATCATGTCATCCTCTGATAGCAGCAGCAGTGACAGTTCTGCTTAGATCTATGCTTGCCACATAGTCGATCACTAGAACGCTCGCTTTTACCGACTGAATGATTTCCATAAATAAACTTTTAGAGCCATGATAAACTTGTTATCCAGCTCAAGTCTATTGCCGGTCGGAACGAGCTGTCTGGCTTTGGTATGAGGAACAGGTGATTGTAAAAATCTTGAGAATCCTGATTCTCCATGACCTGCATTGCTTCCTTGATAAGAGAGCTTATACCTCTGGTAGGAGAAACTCTAATAAGCAAGAATTTAATGGAAGATTTGTACCACGCAGACAGCTTGTTAGTGGGGTTTTACTCGGAATGATAGCTGTAAGCCGTCAGAGACTACACTTCTCACGACTGATCTTCCGTGATTGTTATCAAGTTTTTTGCGGAGCTTGATAACCTTCCGCCAACTGGCCAGCAATAGAGGTCTAAACCATCACCTGTATGACCTGTGTGGCTTACAGGAGGAGGAAACACGTCCTCCCCGCGAAAAACCTTGTCTTGTCGACCTAGGGGCGTCTGACCTATAGTCCCGATCAGACCTATGCCCCTTTTTCGAGTCACTATACTGATGACGTCCAGAGTAAATATAAGAGGTTTTTTGTACCCTCATGAGGAGTTTCCTTTTGACGATTTTTGGCTGGAACGCCCTCCTTACTCTTGTCTGCTGAAGCAGGTCGTTGATACGCCGACTTCAAAAGCAGAACACTAGACGCTTTCTTAGTAGCCTGTTCATAGACTAATGAAAGCTAGTCGTCGAAAATAAAAAGTCGGAAATAGGAGCGACTCAGAGAGAGCTTTTCACCTTGTCATCTTATCAGTGATGACGACACAAGGGCAGCATCACGTCTGATTAACTCCAGATTAGCCACTGTTAGGGCGGAGTTATACGTGGTATATATAATTGCCCTGGAAAGGACTGTAAGAGAACTGTAAGAGAGGTACGAACGTCCTCAAAATTCCTTTCCCTTGAGACATTGTGCCATAGCTCTTTTAAGGTGATCTGCGAAAGACATAACATCCAAATTCACTCTATTTGAAGAAATTGCCGTCTCACTTGGGTCTGAGCGAATAGTGAATGATACAGGTAAGGATACACCTAGATCCCCTGCCTGCTTGTCCAAATGCAGTAGAACTCTCTGAACATCTTCCCGACCGTTTTTAACTGAACATACTCCAAAAAACTGTATGTTTACGGAAGATGAAGATAAGAAACCACCTTCTTCCTTGCACTCAAGAGGGTAAATATGAAGGCCTGCGACACCTGCATAAACTGAACCGGAAAAGAAAGGACTTCCTCCTTTGTCTGGATAAAGTCTGGGCCTAATGACGCCAGCGGTTTCTCTCTTGTCGCAGCATTCTGATTTGGCAGAACAAAATCAGGGTAGTATTGATGGATGAAATCCATCTCAACCATGTACTGTTCTGAAAGGGAAGGGTAATCCTCTTCCTTATCCCTTTTACCATCCGAGAGAATCAGTTGCGAATCTCGGTCCATTGCATCTGCGCGAACAGACAACTGGACTGACCCAGCACCATCCGACAGCTCAGATTCTGAGTCTGAAGGAGGCTGCATCTGAACCTGCTGGGATGCCACGATTAGCTGTGCAATCTGCGACAGCAAGTCTGTCATCGAGGCCTGAGGAGCAGCTGATTTCCGTTCCTTAGCCGCATGCCGCTCCTGGGACGGTGTGTTGGAAACAGATCCTTTCTCCAAGCATAGAGATGATCAAGGCCTCGTCTCCCTAGCTACCGGATGGTCCGACTTCACAGGCGAAGAGTGGTTCCTTCTTGGTGCAGCAGGCTGGAAGTCGGGTAGCTAGGATGCGGTCGTGTGTGCTTAAATAACGTAGCAGAGGAAGCCGTGACTGAAGCGACCATGGCTGCAGACTAGACAGAGCGTCCCGAGTGGCGGGCGGACATATGCTCCGTCTCGTTTTCAACCAGAAAACTTCATTTTGGCCTTGTGAAACATAGCGGAGGAAGCCTTGACTGAAGCCGATCCCAGCTGCAGACTAAACAGAGCATCCCGAGTGGAAGGCGGACATATGCTCCAGCTTGTGCAAGTTTCTCAAAACAACATCTGATCCCAGACGTTGCTATATTAGAGAGGGGGGGCCTCTCCCACTCGCGGTCTATCAGACCTTGCCAAGTACCAGAACTTGCAGACTTTCTCCCTAATTCCTCCCTATTTCAGTTGTCGCTGGGTGAGCATTTATATTATAGTGCTTGCTCTTCCCAATCCACCTCTTAGACACGGCACCCATGGATGGAGTACCGCTTCACCGGTCAAGCTAGCTGCTTGCAAGAGATTAACACCTTTACCCAAAGGCCTTAACTCTTGCAACAATGAGCACTGCAGCTAGCTCTATATGCTTCACGAAGCGCGACGACAGTAGCACACTTGGAAGGGTGTCAGAATATCATCACCATGTTCATGTTCCTCTGAAATAGAAACTGATAGAATGAATTAAAACGTGGTAAGAGGCTCTGATCCGCAGAACCTCACCGCAAACAACGTACCGTGACACCTGACTCCAACATCAGTCATCCCAGTGCTACTCAAGAATGACAAGAGTCCGCAGGAGTATATCAACTAAAGTCGATATCAGTCCTCCAAACTCCACAACAATATATATATATATATAACTGAGATACATGAATAATAACAATCATAATTAAGGCCTAAAAAATTTTTTAAAATTGTTTCTCAGGCCCTCCCGCATGGTCCTTTTGGCTGCCGCATGCTCACTTTTTATAGCCAATGTAAACTTAAAAATATTAAAAATTAAATGGTTTATGTCTGATATTTTACCCAAGTTAAAAAAATTGATAAATTTGTCCCTTGAGTGCAAGAAGGATTTGCAATGCTTTAGCATTGCAAAGCCTTCTTGCTCTCAAAGGATGAATTACACCACCACCCATGTTATTCTGTAGATTATGAGGCCTAAAATTTGAACCAAGAACATGAACTTTGATGGCCAAGAAATAATTTCAGAAATAACAAGAGGGATGTTACATCCCAATGCTCACCTACATTCGCGCTTGATAATGTCGTTCCAATGTAACATGCCTAATATTTAGTTAATATAAATCATTAACTGGGCATCAAATGATTAATGTGGTTTATGTGATGGTTTTGGAAAGTCTATATTTCTGCATTTATTATATATCAATTCAACATAGAATCATTAGATATAAAAGCATTTTTTTCTTTTAGAAATGTTTATGATTAAGAATATGAATCGTGAGGCCAGATATTAAATCATAAATAAGAATTAGGAAAGGCTTTCATAAATCACTGAAATTGCAATTGAAGAACATTCATTGGTTAAAGAGGAGTTGCGGAAAAACGTTCGTTCAAGAAAGTGACTATAAGTCCCAACAAAAATATATCACATCAACAACTAAAATAAGCCTTAATGTTACTAGTAACAAGTAAGAGAAAGTATTAAATAAAAAAAAAAAGTTAAAAAAAATTTTTTTTAAAGAAAGTGAATATAAGTCCCAAAAATCTCCCTCAAATTACTCAAATATGCACGTAATAAGGGCGCAACGTTACCGCAATATAGTTCAGTAACCCATGCGTACAATATCAATTGCCTGGAAAGACACATAGAAACAGAACTCACCTTAACACCTCACCTTAACACAAACTTTTAGAACTTAAAATTGAGTAAGTCAGACAAAAACGTGAACATTGTGACTGAAAAAAAGAAAAGAAATCAGTTAAATTTCTCCATACAGTAGGGTTAATACCTACAGTTGTTATTGAAATGTGAAAATAAACAGTACTGAGAGGTGAAGGCACCACAATCTGCACAAAAGCTGACTTTAATGAAAATTCTTACAACACCTAAACGCTAATTCTTACAACAAGTTTTGGCAGAAAATCAGCCTCAAATTCCTCAAATATGCATGTAATGAGGGTTAAATATTACTGCAATGGAGTTCAGTAACCCATGTGTAGAATATTAATCGCCTGGAAAGACACATAGAAACACAACTCACCTAAACACAAAGTTTACTAAGTTTTACAACTTAAAATTTACTAAGTCCGAGAAAAACATGAAAATTTTGACTGAAAAAAAAGAAAATTTCCATTAAATTTCTGCATACAGCAGGGTTAATACCTACAGTTTTTATTGAAATATGAAAATCAACATTAATGAGAAGTTAAAGCAGCACAATCTGCACAAAAGCTGACTTTAACGCAAATTCTTACAACACCTAAACGCAAATTCTTACAACAACTTTTGGCAGAAAATTTTAGATGAAATTTGGAAAATAGTCGTAGTATCAGGGTTAAATACTGTTCTGATAGTCCCCTACAACCTACATATGCAATATCAAAGGCCTGAGCCCACTGATGTTTGAGAAATTAACCTTAACATTAAATCTTACAATATTGGACACGCCGGACACCGACGCCCGAGGTTATGACAATAGCTCACCACATCTTACAGATGTAGGTGAGCTAAAAAATAAAATAAAAAAACGCACGCCCGCATGCAATTTTACAAATAATGGCCTGAGAAACAGAAGATCTACATTGTGTGGCCTAAATTCAAAAAATTTTTTGTAAACAAAAATTTTTTTTTGAAAAACACCCAAGTTCCCAAAGGGAACATGAAGAGCCCAAGGCCATCCCGATAGAGCCCAAGTGTGGACAAAATCCAAAATTTTATGAGCTACACTACCGGAATAATAATCTATGTATTTTACAGTATATTACAGTAATAGAATATAAGAAACTACCTAAATATGAGAACGTTGATAATGTAAACAACGTCAATGTAAACAAAGCATCGGGCACACAAAAACGCCCAAAATCAGAACCAATTGAAATGCTATCAAATGCAAAGCTAGATCTTCATACGAAGAAAAAACGATACATTGGATAGAAGATGCAACCCTGATATTATAAAGTTACAGTCCTGAGTGACGTCCAAAACCACTGTTGAATACTTCCTTCATCCAATAACAGCCTTGTATCCACCAATTCTTGCATTGATTTGTGTCTGGCATCCTCACAAAAGGAGATTTTAAAGCACAGATGTCATTTCATTGTTGATGACTTTTAGGGCCAAACAAAGAATGATGTTGGCGCCAATTCCGGTCACTTCCTGACGTCTGTGCATGCGCGGAGTATAGTAGTAAAAGTATGGAGGGCCAGATAGGATTTTTAATTTTCGGTTTCGCAAGCAAATTTGGGGAATTGGGGGGTTCAAAATTTGTGTTTGGCCCTTAATAACTTTGAGTTAAGCACCAGCTAGCCTGGGCCATTGATTTACAGTGTAAAAATATTAAGATTCACAGGGGCCAATGGTAAATGGTTTGGTGTTTACAAGTTATATGCAGTTAACAAGTTTATTAAATAAGGAAATATCCAATTAAGTGGGACCAACTGTATTACTTGCAAGTCATGATCCACCAATCATAATTTAAGATACCCTGATTTTATTTTTATTATTGATTTAACCCTTTACTTAATAAATCACCTGCATCCTCCCGCATAATTTGCAAATTGAGCAGCTGAAAAAATAAATTGTTCAAAATACTTCAACAAAACCATATCATGTGACCCCTCATTGAAACGAGCTCATCGAGCACGTTCCAATGAGGGGTCATATGATATGGTTTTGTTGAAATTTTTTTTGAAATTTAAAAAAAAATAGTAATTAAAATAATAAATTTTGATATTCTTGGCATTGGGTAAAGGGTTAAAAACAGAAAAAGAGATAATTTTTAACCCTTGAGGCCTACTAGTTCCAATTTGATAACTTTTTACTGGAATTTGATAACTTTTTACTGGAATAGAACAGGTGTTCCAACAAGCCAGGTTTGAGCAAACTTACAAGTTATATTCTGAATATTTTGGCAGTTATTTGTATGCAAGTCATGGCTGCCTTATTAGACAGCCAAGACTTGCTGAGAAACAAATGAAAAGTCAAACAGGAGACTGTCAAAAATGTAGCAAAAATGTGTAAAAATCTTTTGGCCCAATGGGTTAACTCCACTATTACATTTGAGACACATAATCTTACCTATGAGCAGTTAGACTTTCCCAGAATGTTATTAAGCCATCAGTGTTAATTACAACAACCCATGCATGTACTGAAGACTTTGATTTTGTTCCAACACACACATACGCATTCAGCCCAAATCCCAATAACAAACTGCACAATAGAACTGCATGATCTTCACTGTCCTATAAACAAAAGAATATCATTATGATCATTTCGTGATTGATAATAAGACCTTTGTTTTATGTCAATCCTTGGAGCTGATAGATAAATGCAAAATGATCTAATTAATAATTATTTGCATGCAAGTATCCATGCTCGTCTTCTCATTTCTAAAATAAGATGAGCTGCAAACTATTACTTTCGGTATTTTCAAAAGACATAATGCATAATTTGGATAAAACTCTATTATCACATCTAAGTGCCAGGTTTTATTAGATTGCCTAATCAAATCAAACAATGTTTTGTTCTTTTTTTGCAAAGATTAACATGTTGAAAATTCATGAACATTTATTTTTCATTTTTACAAGAACTGATTTTAAAAGTAATGTTAGTTAATCCTGCTTAATATTGATTCTATATATCAGTTGTTCATTTTAAAAAATATTTTAAACGAGGTTGGATGACCCATTTTGTAGTAAAGAGGTATTTGGAATGAGGCAAAAATTATTGCTGCCACAGTTGTGGCGGCAAAAAATTAAAATTTTATAGTAAATTTCCTTTCTTATTAAACCTAACACATTTGTTTACAACAGGCTTGCACTACAGTGGAAGTCCCTAACTCGGAAAAATACTCTCTATTTTCTTCTTTCCCAAGCAATTAGGGAAAGAAAAGTGGTGCAAAAGTACCAAGAAACAAGAGGCCCCATGGGGCCTGAAGCGCTCATCTTCAACAGAACACAATATAAACAGAGTCCAAGAATGAGTCTACATTAAGCAATCAATCACCATAGGCTACACTGTCAATCCTTGAGTACCTCAGGAGTGACAACAATAATCCGGGCATCATGCCTTTTCTTCAGTTGATCATAATGTAAAATGTAGAGCTCTCCTATGAAGCCCCTTGATACAGCCCATGTGGATTAATCTTAGTTGCACACCTCTACTGAATACAAAATTTTTAATTCTTCAGCAACATGGCCAAATCCGGCTCTCAAATATTAACCCAGGCTCTCGATTTGAACACAGTTAAATCTGACTTCCCTAGAGATGTTGTGTACCAAATATGAAAGCATTCTGACTGCTGGATCTGAAGAAGAGAAATTTTAAAGAAATTTCTTCATACTGCACTAAGTTAAAATTTGGGCTACCATAGCGAGCCCAAATATTAACCTATGGATCCGATTAGAACAAACTTGAATCTGACCCCCCTAGAGATGTTGTATACCAAATATGAAAGCATTCTGACGAGTGGATCTGAAGAAGAAAATTTTTGAAGAAATTTCCTAAGTTAAATTTCAGGTTCCCAAATGGAGCCCAAATATTAACCCAGGCACTCAAATTGAACAAACTTGAATCTGACCCCCTAGAGATGTTGTATACCAAATATGAAAGCATTCCGACTGGTGGATCTGAAGAAGAAGATTTTTAAAGAAATTTTCTCATATCGCACTAAGTAAAAATTTGGGCTACCATAGTGAGCCCAAATACATACCTTGGGATCTGATTTGAACAAACTTGAATCTGACCCCCCAGAGATGTTGCATACCAAATATGATAGCATTCTGACTGGTGGATCTGAAGAAGAAGATTTTTTAAAATTATCCCCCATATTGAACAAAGTTAAAATTTGGGCTTCCGTAGGAAGCCCAAATATTAACCTAGGGACTTGGTTTGAACAATCTTGAATCTGACCCTCATAACAACTAGAGGTGCTGTGAGCAAACTCACAAAGTGATCCCCCCCTCCCCCAAGCCTGAAATGTATAAGTTAGATTATCTCCCCTTGGAAATGTCAGAACAGAATTATATTGCTTCATGCACATCTTCATATGGAGTTCTTCCATTGTGTAAAGTTTCATGAAAATTCTTCAAACGGTTTAGGAGGAGTTGTGCTTACAAGGATGGACAGACGGTATAAGTTAGATTATCTCCCCTTGGAAATGTCAGAACGGAATTATATTGCTTCATGCACATCTTCATATGGAGTTCTTCCATTGTGTAAAGTTTCCTGAAAATTCTTCAAACGGTTTAGGAGGAGTTGCGCTTACAAGGATGGACAGACGGTATAAGTTAGATTATCTCTCCTTGGAAATGTCTGAACTGAATTATATTGCTTCATGCACATCTTCATATGGAGTTCTTCCATTGTGTAAAGTTTTTATTGCTTCATGCACATCTTCATATGGAGTTCTTCCATTGTGTAAAGTTTCATGAAAATTCTTCAAACGGTTTAGGAGGAGTTGCACTTACAAGGATGGACAGACGGACAGACGGAGACGCTCCAACATTTCGGGTTTATGGGCTACCAAAAAAACATTTTGTATGTCCAAAACCTTATTTTACCCAGAACCCCACCCCCTCCACCCTAGAACTTATATTTAACCCTAACCCTACCCCTCCACCCAAAAACCACACCCTAACCCTAACCCCACCCCACCTTAAACCCTAAAAGCCCACCCCAGACCCTAACCCCCACCCACCCCTGGGACCTAACCCCCCCAACCTTAAGGACCTACTCGGGGGCTACCCCTAACCCCCACCCCACCCCACCCCACCCCTGACCCAACCCCACCCTAGCCAAACCAATAGGACTAGGAGCTATTTTTTGGTTTAGGGGCTACTAAAACTAAAATCCCACCCTGACCCCAACCCTAACCCCCCTGGGACCTAAACCTCCCCAACCTTAAGCCCTACTCTGGGGCTACCCCTAACCCTAACCCCACCCCACTCCTAACCCTAACACTACCTTAATTTGGAGGTAGCCCCTAATAATAATATCCCCTAAACCCCCAATGTTGGCCCGGACAGACAGACAGACAGGGTGATTCCTATATACCCCCCCAAACATTGTTTGTGGTATAATGATGTATATCAAACATTAAAAGATTCTGTCTGGTGGTTCTGAAAGAAGAAGATTTTTAAAGAATATTCCCCATATTACCCTATGTTAAAAATTCAGACTCCTGTATTGAGCCCAAATATGAACCAATGGGCTTTATTTTAACAAACTTGTATCTGCCTAAACCCCCACCCCCATGAATGCTGTATACCGAATATCAAAAGATTCTGATGATTGGTTCTGGAGAAAAGATTTTTTAAAATTTTTGCAAATATGTTGACTCAGCATTTTTTCGATGCCCATTACAGAACACCCTAACATAATTGATGGCAATTTTTTTTTACCATTCAATTCTATTGGTCCTAAGGATACTTCATACCAAATAGCAGCTCTCTGTTCCGTGTGGTTTGGGAAATATGGGCATTTGAAAATATTTCTATTTTTAGCTCCCAGGGTTCCCATGGGGATGCAGGAATTTTTATTTTTGCATGAGTCAAGTACTTATGACCCAATACTATCACATACCAAATTTGGTTCAAACTGGACCATTGGTTCAAAAAATAGAAATTTTGGGTGGGGCCAAAAATCTTACCCCTCCCATTACAAAGCCAAATATTGCTTCATGAACTTCGTTTGAACAAAGTTGATTCTACACCTCAAAAGGAAGCTACATAGCAAACATCAAGTCATTGTACACACTGGTTCATGAGAAGAAGGTTTTAAAAATATTTTGGAGCATTTTTCCCCACTCCTTCCCTATGGGGCTGGGCATGTTGAGTTGAACAAAAATGCAATGCCACCTTGGGGACTATCATACACACAAACTTTCACTTGAATTGGCCCAGTGGGTTTGGAGGAGAAGACCAAAACATGGTATTGATGGAAAACGGACGGACAGATGGCGGACGACAGATGGAGAGCGATAAGATGAGCTAAAAATAAGCCCAAACTGGGTCAAGTGCTTCTGGAACCAGTGCGCAGATTTATAACCAATGTATCATTCTATTGAATCTGCCAACATTGGAGTTATGTGATTAGCAGGGAGGAAGGATTCTTACCCGAAAAAGAAGACAGGAGGGCCTCCACAAAAACAATTGCGGTAGGTATAATAAGAAAGGAAATTTGCTATAAAATTTAAATTTCTTATCAACCTTCCTTACAATTGTTTACAACAGGATGAATAGACAACAGGAGGAGGGAATCACATAACCAACCCCCACATAACCCGACTGCGCTGGAACCGTGGACAGAAGAAGAATTTTTGGTCTCGGGCAGCAATTATGGTTGAATGAGCGCAACCAAAAGGGGACGTTCTCATCTGGAGTAATCCTACGAAGTTACAATGAAATTCCTTCATAAATATCACCTGTAGACTGTGCTCAAGGTTTTCGGGCTTCGGTAGCAGTCACAGTTGATCAATCATGACCAAAGGGGATGTCATCATCTATGCATTATATAAAGTCAACCTAACAAGTTACAATGAAATCCTTCCATAAATACGACCTATAGAGTATTCTAAAGGTTTTTGGGCTCCGGCAGCCATCAAGGCTGAATGATCGTGACCAAAAGGGGACGTTCTCATCTAGACATTATTTGGAGTCATCCTACCAAGTTACAATGAAATCCCTTCATAAATATGACCTGTAGACTGTGCTAAAGGTTTTCGGGCTTCGGGCTCCTGTAGCCGTCACAGTTGACCAATCACATCCAAAAGGGGACGTTCTCATCTAGACATTATATGAAGTCAACCTACCAAGTTACAATGAAATCCCTCCATAAAAATGACCTGTACACTGTGCTAAAGGTTTTCAGGTTTTGGGCTCAGGCAGTCATCACGGTGGACAGATCGCGACCAAATGGGGAAGTTCTCATCTAGACATCATACGGAGTCATCCTACCAAGTTACAATGAAATCCCTCCATATTAAATATGACCTGCAGACTGTGGCAAAAGTTTTGGGGTTTCGGGCGTGGGCAGCCATCACGGTTGACAGATCAGGACCAAAAGGGGAAGTTCTCATCTAGGCATTATACAGAGGCATCCTATCAAGTTACAATGAAATCCCTTCATAAATACGACCTGAAGACTGTGCTAATGGTTTTCGGGTTTTGGGCTCAGGCAGCCATACTGGTTGAGCGATCGCGACCAAAAGGGGACGTTCTCATCTAGACATGACCCCAAACCTGCAAATGAAATTTTGTGATGATCAGACAAGAACTACGGGGTGTAGCCTGTGCTAAAGGAAAATGTGAACAGACTCACAGACTAACAGACTCACAAACAGACTTCTGTTCATGTGATGGCAATAGCTTATCTTGACTTTGTCTAGTTAAGCTAATAATCAATTAATTTTTATTATTTTTTGTTTGAAAAACATAGGTTCTGGTCCCTCTTTGTAATGAGCTCGTCAAGGTCATTCCAATGAGGGATCATAACCTTTGTTTTTGAGACAAAAAATTAGTTATTCAAGAATTTTGTTTGCAAGTGTCATCTGCTTTTCATGTTTGGTTAAGGGTTAATTGTCCATCTCTACATTTTGCATGTATTGCACAATTTTTCCTTAGCTGAAAAATGCATGCTCATTTTCGTTACTTTCCCAATGTTAACTGTAACCTGAAATAACTAAACCATTGCAATCTAAATTATTCTTATTATTACTGTTTACTGAAATCCCATGATGCAAGGTTCTCTTAAATCATTTGAAATTTGAAAAAAATTTATTTTTAACTTTCACAAAACTTATTTAACATGTACTTACTCCTTTATTTTTACAAAGAAAGGCATGTGTTGTTGTCCAAATATCCTTGGCATCTCCTCCTCCCAAAGTTTGAGGTTTTTCATGATGTATCAGACTAACAAACCTAGCAGCTTGACGAGGTGTATCCAACAATCGTCCAACTCTTAAAGGTTTTACAAATGCACATGCAGGTCGATTGTTACCATTTTCATCCTGTTACAAGAAAACAATATTAACATCTTTTTAGTGATGATTTGCTATAAACATCTCATAAGGATCATTTAATGGCTGCTTTGTAGAAGCCATGACTTCTTTTGGCAAAAAATTCAACAAAGAATAGACAGATTGTTGGGAAAATGTGGTGTGTTCATTCTCTGAAACTGAAAGTAAAAGACATTCCTGTCTGCTGTTAATTCAAGGCTAACAAAGTAAATCAATTGATTCTTAGACACTTGTTTCTTTTTTTCAAATCAGTGAGGGAGGAAGGTTTTAGTTCTAATTTGAATTTTGTTCTTGCATATAGTAAGCATGAATTGAGAAACTTTCCACTCTCTTTTCACACATGGAATATACAGAAAGTGTATAAATATACAAACAAAATCATATAATTTTAAAAATAAAACGATTTTACTTCTTTTCTTATGCTCTTCAGATTTCAGGGTTCTTTCCTTGTAAATATAAAAGATCAGTCTCTGAACCATCCTGTAGTGATATTGGAAGGAAGACACAACAAGACTTAAATAAAGACATCCAATGCAGGGTTTAATTTCAGTGGATTGCTTAAGAATCAAACCATTTTGGGGTATTTTGATTAGAAGCGGCGGGGGATTTGTACTTTTAATTTCATCAGAAGTTCTGAGCCAGTTAATAATTTTAATTTGAACACTGATTCTTGAAAACATTGCACTTAGTAAACGCTTTACAACTGGTGGTCATTAAGCAGACAGATTGCATATGCTTTTTCTGAATCATGTATAAATTTTGGTTAGAATTGTCTGCAAATGAATTATTTATTATTTATTTATTTATTGGGGTTTAACAACACTTTTGACAGCCAGGGTCACCTCATGTCAGTTTTATGGGTGGAGGACTGTCAGACTCCCCAACATACTAATTCCAGACAAGCAGGGTTAGCATTGGTTAAAGACAAGTGCACCATCGACGTGCAGTATGCCTTAGTACACAACACCACCATGCCCCCACATTGGCAGTTGGGACGAAGTGCCTTGCCCAAGGACACAGCATGGTTGCCGCAGGTGGAATTTGAACAGAGGACATCTTGTCTTGCACCCTGCATCTCTACCTACTAAGCCACTGCGCTACCTGCAAATGAATTTGAGAATCAAGAAATACATTTTAACCCTCTGCACAATGATGTAGAAAGATCAGTATTTCAATCTGCAGAATGTCCCATAATGCAACAGGGAATTTAACCAATTCAATCTTGTTTGACAGACCTCAATAAGCTCTGCCAAACAATAATGTAGTTGTTAAATTCCAAGTTGCACTATGGATAAAATTTGCGGCTAGAAATTACCAGTATTTTTTACATCAGAGTGAAGAGGGTTACTCACTGGCTTTGTGTTAGGGTTTAATATATTCCCTGGTTTTCTAGGAATGGGGAACAGGAACGAAATTATTCTCAGAACTGGGAACCAGGAAATGTCCCTGGTAATATCACGCAAATTTACGAGTGTAACATGGCGCATTTATTTTAATGATAATGAGCATATTTCATTGGCAATCTCCCAGCTCCAAATGGAAAAATTATTTTCCAAAGACAAGTATGAAAACCCAAACCGGCTTCAATCTCATCTCTATTTTCAGAATCACTCGCATTATCACCTCTACCTCCTCCAACATCAACACCCTCTTCACTGCCATCACCAGTCTCCTCTGCTTTAATGTTGGAGGTAGTGAATGGTGATACTAGTGATTCTGAAAATGAAGAGGAGTTTGAACTTTGAAGCGGGTGAATAAGATCTTGCTGTTGGGGGGGGGGGGGGGGGGGAGGGGTCCTCCAGAACTGGTTGAGAGTTACAGTGATTTGTGGAAAATGGTTTGTCAGGAATCAGGACTGTAAAAATTTCAGGCGTGGCAGGGCTGATGAAATCCTACAAAGTTTTAATTCAGAAATATGATAAATTTATAGTAATTTGTATATTTTTAATACTTACCAATGGCCCAGACTTAGTTGGTGCAACCTCAATATTATTAAGGGCCAAACACAAATTTTGAACCCCCCAATCCCCAAAATTTGCATACAATACCAAAAATTAAAAGTCCTATCTGGCCCTAAATACTTTTAGTACTTGCGCATGAGCAGCACCCAGGAAGAGAGGAATTGGCGCCAACATCATTCTTCCTAGTTGTGCCTACTGAAGTGATAATTCAGCAGGGAGGTATGAGCGCCCACTTATGGGGGGGGGGGGGGGGGCCATCCCCGTCTGGGCCATTGATAAGTATTAAAAATATACAAATTACTATAAATTTATCATATTTTTATACTAAAACTCAATGGCCCAGACTTAGCTGAATTATAAAAAGAGGAAGGGCCTAGGACTTAAAGAAATAGCAGACCAAAATACAGCTCCTTAGCCTGCATTAGAATTCCCAAGGTGAAAAGGAGATTAAAATAATAAGGAATTACCTATATGTCTCTCTATACAACAATAGAGAAGATATACCACCAAAATAAGGAGCAATATCCAAGTAATTCCCTATTACTTAGCATAAATGATTATGCTAACTGGGTGTAACAAGCCCCCAATTTTAAGGCTAGTCTGGAATAAGACACTTAAAATTAGGAAAGGCATTCCGAGAGTGAGAGACTAACACCCACAAACACACACCATATATAATGTAACAAGCTGTACATAAGATCAGAATAATCTACAGACGATAACAGTTTCACTCATAGTTCCACACTTATTAAGGCCAGAAGAGGTAAAGAGAAAACCACCCCCTCCTCCTCCTTTTTTTGAAGGAATAATCTTCAAAACAAAGAGGGAAGCGGACTGGAATCAGTGAAAAAGTGGTACTGAATAATATATTTTTATTTGCCTAAAAGACACCCAGCTATTAATTATTATTAATTTATTTGTGCTTAACGCCAGTAGCTAAGGTTATATTGTGGTGATCCTGGTTATTAAAATCGTTAGCTTCTAAACGTATGCCGCATCCGGAATACATAGACAGATCGGAACCCGGTGATATCAATATGTACAACCTTAAACTTGTCCAATTGAATCTCAATGGGGGGGGGGGGGGGGGTCGACAAATAAATCATATCGAACCCCACTCACCTGCATTACTTGAATCGCTAGATATCTAAGGCCGGTGCAATAATATTAAAGCTTGGAACAGTGACAAATTCCTTTTTCACTGTATCAAAAAGAAACTTCACGCTACATTCCCAAAGCTATACTGATGCTGCTATTCTCAATAAAGAGTAATACAGCTAAAAAGCTTATAGTTAGTCAAGACAAGCATAATAACACTAACCCAACGCGATTAGTAACGCTTTAGTGTTAGTTATCTAGAATAGTATAGAAACCATAGGATTCCCTCTCATCTCACCAACTCCATAATGCCATTAAGGAGGGGGACATGATGAACAAGGTACTATTGCAAGGAATATACCCGCTGAAACAGCGTCGACATATCCCTTGAAATCAAGACAGTATGCCATGGTGTGAAATAATACACCATGTAGACATAATATCCAATCTGCCGAGTGGAAATATAATCCACAACAATAGATTTGATACAAACGAAGCGTGAGACGAAAACTATGTTCCGGCACCCGATCATAAAAACCTAGATGAACTCCTTGCGTCTCATACCGATTGTAGCAGGAAATATATTCCTGAAAAGGAGTTAATTATTAGCATTCGAAAGAACGCTCATTAGTCACACTAAGTTAATATGGCGTCATCAATAGGGTTAAAGCCTCAGACAACTAACACAAAAACAATACTGTTAAGGAGAGAACAAACTCTTCTCTTGTAACGGTACCTTGTCCGATAGGACAATGGTCTCAGCCTGGCTAAAGCAGCTAAACTTCTTCCTATTCGTGATAACAATTAAATGGCTGATAACTGTGGCCCAAGAAGCTCACTGAAGGAGACTTACAATGCTAGTCGCTAATGATAGGGATAAAACACTTCACATACTTCTAGCTAGGCTGCTATGGTGTCAACAATAAGACTAAAGTCTGAGACACTTAAGAAAACAACACCGAGAAGGAAAAAAGCACTTCTTTAGCGGTTCTATTCCCAAAAGACAGCAGTCTCACAGCCTAGCTAATGAAGCTTAGAAGACTTCATCTCCGTGAAGACAAATATCTCTGTGTAATTTTTGTGACTTTAGAAAGCTCACTAGACGGAGACTTACAACGTTCGTCGCTCAAGTTAAGGGAAAAAGGGACGCACTTGGTTCTAAAAGCCCCAGATGCCTAAGAATACAACACCGAGAAGGAAATAATGTACTCTTTCCTTTTAACAGCCCTAATTCCAAAGAGACAGCAGTCTCATATTAGCTAGTGCAGCTAATAAGTCTTCATCCCGTGAAGATAGATATCTCGGTGAAACTGCAACTTTGAAAGCTCACTAACAGAGACTTACAACATTAGTCGGTCAAGGTAAGGAATAAGGACCGCTCTAATGACCGAAATTCCGAAAAGACAGTAGCCTCAGTGCAGCTAATGCAGTTTATTAGTCTTCATCTCCATGAAGACAAATATCTGTGTCACCTGCGGCCTTGGAGGCTCACTAAACAAAGACTTACAACGTTATCCACAATGTATAAGATAAAGACCGCTGTAAAATATATATGGCAACTATGATGTTAGTCGCTAATGATATTACAACACAGACCATTCTTAATTCACATAAGCCAAACTAAGGAGACAACAATAGGACTAATTTCCTGTGATGCGTAGGAATACTACACCAAGAGGAAAATGTAATCTTTCCTTCTAACAGCCTTATTCCAAAAAGCTAGTGGTCTCAGTGTAGCTAACACAGCCTAGAAGTCATATATCGGGGAAGACAGATATTTGTGTGTTACCCTGCAGCCTTTAGACAGCTCACTAAATGGACACTTACGACGTTAGCCACTAATGTATAAGAAAAGACCGCTCTAACTGTACATAAGGCTACTATGGCATCCACATAGCACTAAATGCCTCTGAAGCCTAGGAATACAACACCGAGAAGGAAAAGACCTACTCATTCCTTCTTACGGCTCTATTTCCAACAAGACAGCTGTCTCAGCCTTTCTATGAGCTATCGATCTTCTATTCATAAGGAATAGATCATTGCCTTTCTTATACTATTGCTAAGCCAAGGGGGGGGGGGGGGGGGCGTCGTTAATTGGACCAAAAAGCCTTCAACACCTGAGCAGAAAGATCTGGGAAGGAAAGATCTTTGTCTTTCCTTCGCCCGGTACCTTAAGTTGTTTTTTGCCTAGCAAACACATACTTTTGTTAAGATGAAACAAGATTCGAAGAGCTTATGAATAAAAGTTAAAAAATTTATAATAATTTATATATTTTTTATACTTGCCAATTTCAGTACTTCCTTGACACTGCGCATACACAGTGGATAAAAGTATGGAGGACCACATAGGACACTGATTTTTTGGATTTTGATGCAAATTTGGAGGATTGGGGGGGCAAAATTTGTGTTTGGCCCTAGAATTTTAAGAGTTAGCACCAGCTAAGTCTGGGTCATTGGTACAGTATAAAAATATTCATAGTTTTAATGTGCCGTTCTGTGAGGGATGGAGAATCAATCTCTGTAGCCCTCTCACCATCTGAATGTTCTATCTGAAACATGATCAACACCATCCGAATGTACAGATGACTGGATCACCCCAGCACAGTCCAACAGCTCACTACTGGAGACTGTTGATGACAGAACCTGTGACTACTGGTTTGCTGCGATACGCTGCGCAATCTTCGGTAGCAGGTCCGTGTACGAGGCTTGCAGAGCTGCGATTATCCGCTTCTTCACCATATGCTGCTCACGGGACGGAGATCTGTCCCCAGATCTTTCGATGCATGTCACGTATAAAAATGCCTCGAACAACTAGCTGCAGGTTAATCCGACTTCAGTGGTGTGAAGACTGGGAACATCTCCGTGGAACAGCGTGAACATGCGAAGTTGGATAGCTAGACTGCGGTCTAACATGCTTCATCGATGAAGCAGAGGAAGAAGCTATAGCTGCAACCGGCCTCGGCTGCAGTGTGGAAGGAGCGTCCTGGACCACAAGCGTGAACAGGCATCTCAACTCACTAAAGTTTCTCGAAGCAAAAACAGTCAGCCCCGACTGCTGACAGAATGGAGAGGGTTCTCCAGCTCGCGGTCTGGCTTCAGACCTCACCGAGCATTCCATTTAGAAACTTGTAGGCTTCTACCCCTTTGCATGCTTTTTCATGGAAGTAGAGGAAGCCGTAATAACAGCCAATCCCGGCTGAAGTGTGGAAGGAGCATCCTGACTCCCACATTTCGGACGAGTGCTCCGACTCATTGAAGTTTCTCACATAGGACAAACATTCGACCCCGACTGCTAACAGGATGGAGAACGCTCTCCAAATCGCGATCTGGCCCCAGATCTCGTCGAGTATCCTGTTGAGAAACTTGTAGGCCAATCCCCTTTGTGTGTGCTTCCATGTAAGAAGAAGCCATAACCACAACCGATGCCGGCTGCAGCATGGAAGGAACATCCCGACGAATGTTCCGACTCATTAGTTTCTCGCAACATACACAGTCGACCCCAGCTGCTAACAGGATGGAGATGGTTCTCCAACTCGCGATCTGACCCCAGATCTCGACGAGTGGCCCACAGAGAAACTTTAAGGCTTCTCCTTTTGCCATCATCGTTGGGTGAAATTTATGTTATACTACTCAACCACAACGGACCTACCTGGCATCTCGACTCCCTAAATAGGGACCACCACTGCACTGGTCGAGCTAGCTGCATGCAGAGGATTAAGCTTCTAATGGCCTTAACCCTGTGCAAATATCATGAGCACCTAGCAGCTTGTTCTGTTTACTCATCAGAGCTGGGCTCATCAAAGTGCGACGATGGCAGCATGTAACAGACAAGTGTCAAAGTACCATCACCATGTTCTTGTTCCTCTGAAAAAGAGACTGAAATACTATTATTAGCCAGTGGTGAAAGCTCCCATCAGAATTTTACGTCCCACCACACAGGTCGACACCCATTTCCAACGTTTGCATCCCATAGTACAAGTATTAAAGGAGTGCCGCGACTATCGGCAAACAAGCCTTTAATTCCGAGGCTTCCTGGACTTACATTAAGTACCAATTATTATAATGGCAACAATAATAATGAAGCCAAAAACATAAGTCTGCTGCACTCCCAATAATAAACATCACAAGGATACATAACAAAGACAATAACAAAAATTTTCGAATAAAATTTTTAAGAACAAATTTTTCGAAAAATTTTGAATGAAGCCTAAGTGCCCCAAGGGTACCTCTTGAGCCCAAGGGCATCCCGATAGAGCCTAAGTGTGGACAAGCACTAACTAAATAAAGCTAAACTACCGGAATAAGATATAATATGTATCCTAATGGAAACAAGAGCTATTGCTGAAGATAATTCATACCCCCATTGCATTGCTGGACTGATGAAGCATAAATGAATTAAAACAAGTAGAAATACTTAAGTTATTAGGATATGAAAATTATGAATATTCTCGGACAGACTCACACACGGACGGATGGATGCATGTAATCCAGTATACCCCCATTTTCTTCGAATGTTGGGGTATAAAAACAATAATTCTTTTTAACTAAACACTGAATTGATACGAATCCAAAATGTCATTGAACAGACAACATCAAGGGGAAAAAATGGAAACTAACCAACAATAGGCATAACAAAGGCCCAGAGTCAGTAACCAATCAACAACCACCTGATGCAAAGCTAGATCTTCATATGAAGAAAAAAATAGGCCGATTAAATCATCAGATGTGTACGCATACGCGCAACTAGTAGAAAACTGTATGACGGAGGGATGCCGACATTATCTACACCATACATGGTATGGGTACATATAGAAATGGATTGGAGGAGTTCCTAATTTGATGGATAAAGGGTTAATATCTCAGGATCAAATTATTAGATTTACATAAAAAACTATACAGCATAGCACATCAGTAACCTGAATACTGAATACATATATAAAGTAATTTGATAATCGGATTAA
This sequence comes from Pictodentalium vernedei, assembly GCA_031216915.1. Classification (NCBI taxonomy): domain Eukaryota; kingdom Metazoa; phylum Mollusca; class Scaphopoda; order Dentaliida; family Dentaliidae; genus Pictodentalium; species Pictodentalium vernedei. The sequence continues at coordinate 610,104,419 of CM062295.1, forward strand.
TATTTTTTGAGTTATCGCATGCCAAAGAAATGGATTGGAAGAGTTCTCAATTTGAAGGATAAAGGGTTAATATCACAGGATCAAATTATCAGATTTACACCAAAAACTATACAGCTTGGCACATCAGTAACCTGCACACATACATGAAGTAACATGACAATCGGATTGATATTTTCTGAGTTATTTCATGCCAAAGGGATTGGAGGAATTTTCAATTTGAAGGATAAAGGGTTAATATCTCAGGATCAAATTATCAGATTTACACCAAAAACTATACAGCTCGGCACATCAGTAACCTGAACATAAATATAAAGTAACTTGACAATCCAAGCAATGTTTTTCAAGTTATCGAATGCCAAAGGGATTGGAGGAATTTTCAATTTGAAGGATAAAGGGTTAATATCTCAGGATCAAAATAACAGATTGATACCAAAAACTATACAGCTCGGAATATCAGTAACCTGAAGATATATATAAAGTAACATGACAATTGGATTGATATTTTTTGAGTTATCTCATGCCAAAGGGATTGGAAGAAATCTCAATTTGAAGGATAAAGAGTTAATATCTCAGGATCAAATTATCAGATTTACACCAAAAACTATACAGCTCGGCACATCAGTAACCTGAACACAAATATAAAGTAACTTGACAATCCAAGCAATATTTTTCAAGTTATCGAATGCCAAAGAAATGGATACGGACGCCGGCCAGATGGATGGACAGATGGACAGATGGAGAGACAAAGGATGGACAAACGACGGAGGGCCACCCCGGATGCCGGCATTATGTGTACCATACATAGTATGGGTACACATAAAAACAATGCATCTGCTAGAAAATGCAAGAATACAAAACAGCCTGAACAGTAATGGCTAGGACGTAAACATAGGGGATAAACAGAATACATATTCCGTTTTACAAGTTAAACTCCAAAGAATTTAATAAAAAATTATTTAATAAAAAAGCTGAAAGAGCTTGGGAGTATAACAGGAGGGTTCAGGAGAGGGAAGGGAAGTAATACCAACAAAAACAACAGTGGAGTCATAATATAATGACGACATTCAGAAGCATATCCCGAAATTCGGAACATGCATAATTTTACATAATGAAAGTGTCAATGGCACTGCAGCTCAACTTGACAAACTTGAACTTGGTAAGTTATAAATTAAATGGCAAAATTTAAGATCATTGGTACCAATGTTATTTGATGAAATTTCAACATAACAGCATTGTGTGTGCACAACGTCAGAGTAATCCATGCATTTTTAAATGTAAACTGTAAGACTGGCTAAAGGCAGAATGTTGATACACAAATGCAGTATGTTCAGAGGTTATTGTAAATGGCAACTTTTTTCACAGAAATGAATACTAATCAAGAGCTCTTATTTAAAGGTCTTACCTAATGAGCACACCAAGTTCAAAAACAATCCTATGATAAATATGGCCTGTAGGCCATATCAAAGAAGAATGTTGATGCACAAATGCAATAAATTCAAAGATTGTTGCCAACAGGAACAGTTTTTGAGGTAAATGAAAAGAAAATCCATAGCTCCTATCTTTGTCACCCTGCATAAGCATACAAAGTTTCAAAACAACTTGATAATGAATGTGCCCTCTGAGGCATGCCAAAGGAAGATGTTTATGCACAAATGCACTTTTTTTTTGGGGGGGGGGGGGGGTATGGAAAGTCATAAATATACCCTGCAGAGAGTGCAAAAGGGACAAGTTGATGCACAAATGCAGAAAGTTCAAGGGCTGGTGATAATGACAATAATTTTTTACGGAAATGAATAAAAGCAATAGCTCACATCTAGAAGTTACCCCGAACACACATACCAAGTTTCAAGGTGATCCGATCATAAATGTGCCCTGAAGGGTGTGTTAAAGGGACATATTGAGGTCTGACTAAACTAAGTTCTAAGAACGTTGGCCACGGCAACATTTTTTGATAGAAATTGAAGAAAATCAATAGTTCCCATCATGGGGTCACCCCAAACAAGCATACCAAGTTTCAAAGCGATCTGATCATAAATGCGACCTGTGAGGTGTGCCAAAGGAAATTGTGGACGTACGTACATACATACATACATACACCGGCGGACGAGAAGTGATGGCAATAGCTCAGCTTGACATTGTCAAGTTGAGCTAAAAATTATAAAATTACAGCCCTAAACATCCGAATCCACCCTTATTCACTTCCAGCATCCTGTTACACTGTTGATTCCATGAAAGCCATCATTGATTTGTGCCTTCAAAAATGAATTTTAAGCACAGATGTAAGTTCACTTGTTACTGACTTTGGGCCAAACAGAAGAATGATGTTGGCACCAATTCCAGTCTCTTCCTGGGTGTTGCACATGCACAAGTACTAAAAGTATGGAGGGCCAGGTATGACTTTTAATTTTCGGTATTGTATGCAAATTTTGGGGATTGGGGGGGGGGGGGGGTTCAAAATTTGTGTTTGGCCTTTAATAATATTGAGGTTGCACCAGCTAAGTCTGGGCCATTGAGTTTTAGTATAAAAAATTGCGACATCGGCGCCGTAGCTGCGACGGGTGGTGCAATCTCACAAAATTCTAAGTTCATCAAGGGCCATAACTCCAAGAAAAATATTTGGAACAACACATGCATTGAACAGTGGCTAGACATCAATAAGATACACTTGCATGCCAAATATATCATCATTCCATCAAGTATTTCAAAAGTTATTGAGTTTTGAAACTCGTTGGTCACAGACAGACCGACCAACCAACCGACCGACAGACAGACCATCAGACCGTCAGACCGACATTGCCACTTATAGAGCTGCTAGTTGCAGCTAAAGATCTTCAGTTCAATACACAAAAAGTGCCACTATTCAAGCATTCCTGATTCTGTGCTGTAGATTTCTTGGATATCGGGGCCGGCTTTTGGAACTGGGAACCCAGGAATTCCTGTTCCCGGGATTAAACCCTACTTTGAGTACTTTCTCTACTGCAGCCATGTTTGCACTCATTTTGTTTACCTAATACATCCACAGAAACAAACTTTCAATTTTTCTGAATTCACATAAAGTTTTCATTTTTTGATTCTAAAACATAGTTTATGACTTCTCAACTTTTAAACTAACAGTAATGATGGGTGTAATATAAGTCTAGGGTCACCACGGGTTATGGTCAACTATTGCTGCAGAATAGTAGAACTGTCTAACAGGAAAAAATGAACATAGAGCAAAAATGTTGAATCACATTTACAAGGACCACTGATGAAGCTTTCATCAGGGACAACATTTTTGAGACAACAGCACTGAAACAGTTACACATCTTATTTCTTTCCAAAAACAATTCTACATTTCTGAAGCAAATTTTAACATTTTAACCCCTGGATACTGAGGATGGTATCAACCAATCATTTCACAAACAGGTAGTAGAGTCCATATTCAGTTTTCTGGGTAGAGTAATTGATAGTTTGATAGATTGAAAATATTAAATTTTATTATACGCTAGCCACAAAAATACCAGAAAACTGCTGAAACAGAAAAGGCCACACAAAGTAGATCTTCTGTTTCTCAGGCCATTATTTGTGAAATTGCATGCGGGCGAGCGGTTTTTTATTTTATTTTTTATTTCAGTAATTACTTCTTTGCCATCTAAAGTTCATGTCCTTGGTTCAAGTTTTAAGCCTCATAATCTACAGAATACCAAGAGTGGTGGTGTATTTCATCCCTTGAGTGCAAGAAGGCTTTGCAATGCTAAAGCATTGCAAAGCCTTCTTGCACTCAAGGGACAAATTCATCAATTTTTTTAACTTAGGTAAAATATCAGACTTAAATCCTTTAATTTTAACTTTTTTTAAGTTTAAATTGGTTATAAAAAGAGAGCATGCGGCAGCCAAAAGGACCATGCGGGAGGGCCTGAGAAACAGATTATTTATTTTTTTAGGCCAAATATGATATGTATTTCTTTGACTAACACAATGTTTATGAATGTTTTATTTAAAAATCACATTTCTCAAATCCACACATGGTGCAAAATGTTTGTACAAAAAAAAACCAAGATGCTCTAACACAAATGAGGGCTGTAGTATGTTTACTGTTTATCCCACATATAGATGTGTGCAGTATTCAAAACAAGCCAGGAATAAATTTTTGCATTCTTCCCATACCAGGGTAATAAACTTTCTGTGTTGGGTTAAAGATAACAAAAAACAAAAAAAAGGTTTTGGTTCTCAGGCAACCTCTCAATCTGAACTTTTTTGGGTGATAAAAAATTATCAAACTCAGCCCAAGTATGCGTTTTCCGTCTGGAAACTATATTTCTGACCAAATTCAATTCAGCTAATAAGGTCCCTCGAGGGATAGGTGGGTGGTTTGCGAAAATAACAAGGGAATTATATTTTTGTAGTGTGCAAGAGTCTTTAAATACATGGCATCACATCATTTATAGTTTTTAGAAGTGTGTAAAACACAGGAGATTCACATTACATTTCAAAATTTTTTCGCTGTCACTTTCAATTACTGCTATTTGTCTTTTTTTTCTGTTGTTGGTGTTTTGCATGGTAGATTGTTTATGTACTGGGGTCTTGCAATTTCCTCCAACATGGAATGTATGTTCAAGGAAAGTAGACACATCATTCATTGCACCATTATCAGTGTTTGAAGAGAATGACTTGTGATTACCAGTACAATGAAATCCTGTTATTTGAATAGCCATTTTGCCATTGAAAATTATTCAATTAACAGGAGTATTCAATTAACAGGGATTGTGTCACTTTCCTGTATTGTAGAGAAAAACTCTGCATTTATTCTATTATATCTTGTTTGACAGAGCTCAATGAGCTCTGTCAAACAAGATATAAGAGATTAAATGCCAATATTGGATGTATTAAGGCCAAATAGGTCTGTAAACAAGGGAAAACTGGGGACAGTCAGGTAATTTCTCGACAGGTTACAAGATTTTTTATTCAATTAACAGGAGTTTACTCTATAACCTATATTCAATTAACAGGTCAAATTTGTACTGGAGGTATGGTAAATGTTTTTGTGTTGGGAAATTATATTCAATTAATAGGGTTATTCAGTTAAGAGATATCCAATTAAGTGGGCTCCACTGTATCTGAAATACATCTATGATCACTTCTAATATCTATGATATAGAGGATATCTTCGCTGTTTTAGTGAAAATCGGGAATTATCTCAGGAGTGTGGACCTGAAAGTTGTATTTTTCATGAGTGTTTGCACGAGTGAAAAATAATACTTTCAGGTCCACACAAATGAGATAGTTCCCAATATTCACTAAAATAGCATAGAGTTTCTTTTTATTATATGCTAAGTGACATTTTACTGTGCAATATTCAGCCTAATTCGACTGCAAACAGTTTTAAGACAGACCTGCTGATCGTTCCTTTAAGGCGACGTTCAAGGTGACATCACGCGCTGAAGCGTATGAACTTGAAAGTATTATTTTTCACTCGCGCAAGCACCCGAATCGATGGATATTGAGAAATATCGTTTAGATAATTTGCGATAATTCACAGGCTAGCATATAATAAATTAGTTTTTGCCTCAGCACTGCCAAATGTCAATACTGATTGGAAGGGCTGTCAATTTGCAATGAGAATGATTCTAATTGGTCAATCAGATCTGGAAATTCCAGCTAATGAGTTACATACTTAGATGAAAGAGATGCAGTTCCCTGTCTCTTTTTGACTGGCATTTTGCACAAATGGGGAAAACATGCCACAGGGAGTTTACATAACTGATGCATGAATGAAACAAATATTCATCTTCTAATTTTTAAAGGCTTGAAACTTCAAAGAATTTTCAAAATTAATTTTAAAATGAACGACTCACAGGGAACATTAGAGCCTAGGCCAAACCTGTCTATCTCCAGTAGTCAAAATAAAAGAATTAATTTTGTAAAACAGTCAGCTTGCCTGAGCAAATATCTTTACAAATCTCTCATTATGCGAGGGTCGTATCTGGAGGAACTCTTTCCACCATTGTTTTGCATATACAAGGAATAATCTTTCTCTTTCAGCTTGACGACTACGTTCTAGATTCAACTGTGTCTTCAATACATCCTCTCCTATGATTTGCTGATTTCTTGGAAAAAGCTCCAAGACCACATCTAATACTCCAGCAGGGACATTGTTTTCACTTCCTGAAATGAAACAGAAAACAACTAAGGCCCATAAAAACTTCTTTCTCAGGCAATTTTCCTCAATTTTATGATGAGAGAGGGGTTTTCTTTTCTTTTTTCATGTTAATCTTCAAAACAATCCTGGAAATGAATTAGAAATTTACCTCCATACAGTATTATGTAGAATTAAAAATGTTTTATCCAGTGAATATTTCCAATAATACAGTTGCAAATTGAACTTACTAAATCTTGTTCAACAGAGTTCTGTGACACTCTCAAACAAGATATAGTTAGTCTGCGTGAAACACACAGACTATTGTTTGTGTATGGTTTCTTTTTCTTTTTTTTTTCTTCTTCTTTGTCTGATTCTCCTGTCTTCGGTCTTCTATGTGCTTCCTTGTCTGTACGATAACTTCAAAATGAATTATCCTATCTCACTGATTTTCGGGATACTGATAGACAGTCACAAGTTTTCGGCCACCCATGTTTTTCAGATTCTTGGGGCATTACTGGTCTGTAGGGGTGTTTTGAAAGTGGGTCACACCCATATTTCAGGAGTGCTATGTCGTATAGACCTGGGACAAACAACACATGAGTCGACACTCAATGGAGATTCAAAATATGGGTGGAGCTCACTAAGGTCACCCAGGGGTGATTGAGTGCATTTTTCAGAATTGCAGGAAATCACATTTTTTGACTCCATAATGCATTCCCGAAGTTCATACATGCATTTTACACAAAAGTGGGACGTGGCCAAAAATTTTGAAAGTAGGTAATGCTCATATCTCAAGCATGTTATGATGCATGGACCTGGGACCAACACCAAATGAGTCGACACTCAATGGAGGTTCAAAATATGGGTCAAGGTCACTGAGGTCACCCAGGGGTCAATGAGTGCATTTTCCAGAATTGCTGGAAATCACATTTTTTGACTCCTAATGCTTTCCCAAAGTTCATATATGCATTTTTACATTCCAAAAAGTGGGCGTGGCCAAAAATTTTGAAAGTGGGTCATACTCATATCTCAAGCATGGTATGATGTAGGGACCTGGGACCAACACCAAATAAGTCGACACTTGATGGAGGTTCAAAATATGGGACACGGCCACTGACGTCACCCAGGGGTCACTGAGGGCATTTTTCAGAATTGCTGGAAATAACATTTTCAGACCCCCTAAAACATTCCCAAATTCAATACATGCAATTTTACACTGCATCACAAAAAAAATAAAATTGATTTGAGTCTGCATTCATTAGTTATTGGATGGAAACCAAATTTACGAGGCTGCCATGGAAGCCAAAATGAATCTTGTTTCAGATGACTGGTCCAAAATTGAAAGGAAGCTTTATCTGGACACCAACAATGCATAGTCAACAAAAAATACAATTGATTTGAGTAATCATTCATTAGTTATTGGATGGAAACCATGACAACCATATTGACATGCTTATCTGATGCAATGGAAGGAAACCCAATTCAAGATGGCTGTCAATCACACCATGGATGCCATTCTGAATTGGCCACTGGTGGCCAACTTGGTTCAGCTGACTGGACCAACATGTGAAAGGAAGCTTCCTCTAGATACCAACAATGCATAATTAAACAAGAGGCCCCAAGGAGCCTTAATCGCTCACCAGCCAAAGTGGTTCAAAGAAGTATTTGGGGTCACATTCAGTTAGACATGGTTCATCAACACTACAAAGGAATGAAGTCATGAGAGAGAAATTTTTATGGAACTAAGGATGCTGCATACCAAATATCAAAAGCATTTATCTGCTGGATCTGAAGAAGAAGATTTTTAAAGAAAATTCCTCATTTTGAACTAAGTTATCATTCGGGCTCCCACAGTGAGCCCAAATATGAACCCAGTGACTTGGCTTTAAGATACTTGAATCTCCCCCCCCCCCAAGCATGCTGCATACCCAATATCAAAAGATTCTGCCTGCTGGATCTTCAGAAGAAGATTTTTAAAGAAATTTGCCTGAAATGCACTAAGTTCAAGTTTGGGCTCCAAAACTGAGCCCAAATATGAACCCAGGGGGCCAATTTGAACAAACTTGAATCAGATCCACCCCACTATGTTGAATACCAAATATCAAAAGATTCTGCCTGCTGGATCTGGAGAAGATTTTTTAAGAAATTTGCCTGAAATGCACTAAGTTCGAATTCGAACTTCTATAGTGAGCCCAAATCTGAATCCAGGGGGCCCATTTGAACAAGCTTGAATCAGATCCACCCCACAATGTTGCATACCAAATATCAAAAGAGTCTGCCTGCTGGATCTGGAGAAGATGTTTTAAGAAATTTGCCTGAAATGCACTAAGGTCGAATTCGGGTTTCTATACTGAGCCCAAATATGAATCCAGGGGGCCGATTTGAACAAAGTTGAATCAGATCCACCCCACAATGTTGCATACCAAATATCAAAAGATTCTGCCTGCTGGATCTGGAGAAGAAGATTTTTTAACAAATTTGCCTGAAATGCACTAAGTTCGAATTCGGGCTTCTATAGTGAGCCCAAATATGAATCCAGGGGGCCGATCTGAACAAACTTGAATCAGATCCATCCCATAATGCTGTATACCAAATATCAAATGATTCTGCCCACTTGTGCGGGAGAAGAAGATTTTTTAGTAATTTCTCTAATATACATAGGGTGCTATCGGAGTTATGCTTCCTATGGAGCCCCAAGTGGGCATGCCCATTTCATTTGAACAAACTTGAATTGACATATGGTAATGAACATTCATACCAAGTTTCGAGCAAATTGACCTCGCGGTTTTAGAGGAGAAGTCGTTTGAAAAATATTCACGACGCTGGATGGACGACGGACGGCAAGTGATAAGTTTAGATCTCTTCGATGAGCTAAAAATAACAAGAGGCCCCAAGGAGCCTTAATCGCTCACTGGCCAAAGTGGTTCAAAGAAGTATTTGGGGTCACATTCAGTTAGACATGGTTCATCAACACTACAAAGGAATGAAATCGTCAAGAGAGACAAATTTTATGGAACTAGGGACATGGCTTGAACAAACTTGAATCTTACCCCCCTAAGGATACTGCATACCAAATATCAAAAGCTCATCTGCTGGATCTGAAGAAGAAGATATTTAAAGAAAATTCCTCATTTTGAACTAAGTTATCATTCGGATCCCACAGTGAGCCCAAATATGAACCCAGGGACTTGGCTTGAACAAACTTGAATCTCACCCCCTAAGGATGCTGCATACCAAATATCAAAACATTCCGACTGCTGAATCTGAAGAAGAAGATTTTTAAAGAAAATTCCTCATTTTGAACTAAGTTATCATTCAGGCTCCCACAGTGAGCCCAAATATGGACCTAGGGACATGGTTTGAACAAACTTGAATCTCCCCCCCCCCCCTCCCCTCCTCAATGCATACCAAATATCAAAACATTCCTACTGCTGGATCTGAAGAAGAAGATTTTTAAAGAAAATTCCTCATTTTGAACTAAGTTATAATTCGGGCTACCACAGTGAGCCCAAATATGAACCCAGGGACTTGGCTTGAACAAACTTGAATCTCACCCCCCTAAGCATGGTGCATTCCCAATATCAAAAGATTCAGCCTGCTGGATCTTGAGAAGAAGATTTTTAAAGAAATTTGCCTGAAATGCACTAAGTTCAAATTTGGGATCCTATACTGAGCTCAAATATGAACCCAGGGGGCCAATTTGAACAAACTTGAATCAGATCCACCCCACAATGGTGCATACCAAATATCAAAAGATTCTGCCTGCTGGATCTGGAGAAGAAGATTTTTTAAGAAATTTGCCTGAAATGCACTAAGTTCGAATTCGGGCTTCTATAGTGAGCCCAAATATAAATCCAGAGGGCCGATTTGAACAAACTTGAATCAGATCCACACCATAATGCTGTATACCAAATATCAAATGATTCGGCCCACTTGTGCTGGAGAAGAAGATTTTTTAGTAATTTCTCTAATATACATAGGGTGCTATTGGAGTTATGCCCCCTATGGAGCCCCAAGTGGGCATGTCCATTTCATTTGAACAAACTTGAACTGACATATGGTAATGAACATCCATACCAAGCTTCGAACAAATCGACCTAGTGGTTTCAGAGGAGAAGTCGTTTGAAAAATGTTCACGACGACGGACGGACGACGACGGATGGCAAGTGATAAGTTTAGCTCCCTTCGGCGAGCTAAAAATGATTCGAGGCTGTATTCAGTAGTTATTGGACTAAAACCAAATTCAATATGTCCACCATGGCGGCCATATTGAATTGGCTAGCTGGACCAAAATCAAAAGGAAGCATTGTCTAGTCATCCACAAGTAACCCCTAAAATTATCTGATCACATATGCAGTTCTTTAGTTATTGAACAGACAGATGACAGACAGACAGATGGATGGACATGGTGAAAACATAATATCCCCGAGAGGGTCAGGGGCATAATAAAAACACAGCACAAATTTTCTCCAGAATTCATCACTGGGGCAGACAGAAATCCAATCAGATTTATATTGTTGAGAGAGTATTCTGACAATTAGGCCAATTCTCAAAAATGAGGCATTCTCATCACTTGTAATACTGTCAAATATACTGTCAAATGTTCACTAAAATATATACCTGTTCCATTTAACTCCATGGAAACTTTCAGTTTATTGTTATTGTTCGTCAACACTGGTCTCCATTCCAAAAAATGGGATGATACTAGAGTTGTATCCCCTGTAACATCTGTCTTGACCAGGACAATATGTATTGGATCACATATAGATAGCATTGAAGAGCTGTCAATCATTCTCCCAGCTACACCTGTAATACAAACCGTCTGTGTAATTTGCAATGTAAGCAGTTAAAAAAATATATTTTTAAAAAAATATCCAAAGAAAATTGCAACTCGGATCATATGTTCAACCTTGATGCTTTGCATCTCCATTGAACATAAGCTTCAAACCTCAGACCATGTTACTGTCAATTCATCACAATAACTTATAATGTGTACAGTAGTAGTTCATTACAATAAATGTGCATGGAATACTGATACTAAGATACTGATACTAAGAGAAACTTGCAGCCCACGCCTTTACATTTGTCACAATTCACAAGTATCAGTTCCTAACTGGTTGAGAGCTAGATTATTTTTGGTATTGAAAATTTCTTTTTCAAAATTTTTGATGATCATTCTTATAATTAACTAGCGGGTGTTACCCGGCGTTGCATGGGAGAAGATGGTTATATCTATATACCCTCAGATATGATCGGCTCAGCCATTTTAGAAATAGGTCAAGGTCACCAATTTCAAGGTCAAGGTCACCCAGCACAGGCACCCCGATAAAGTCAAAATGATCGATGGGTCAATATACCCGCACATATGAAATTTAGCCCGATCGGACCAACCGTTTTCGAAATAAAAGGTCAAGGTCACCAATTTCAAGGTCAAGGTCACCCCAATAAAATCAAAATGATCGATGGGTCACTATCTCCGCACATATGAAATTTTAGCCCGATCGGCACAGCCGTTTTCGAAATAAAAGGTCAAGGTCACGAATTTCAAGGTCAAGGTCACCCCAATAAAATCAAAATGATCGATGGGTCACTATCTCCGCACATATGAAATTTTAGTCCGATCAGCACAGCTGTTTTCGAAATAAAAGGTCAAGGTCACGAATTTCAAGGTCAAGGTCACCCCAATAAAATCAAAATGATCGATGGGTCACTATCTCCGCACATATGAAATTTTAGTCCGATCGGCACAGCCGTTTTCGAAATAAAAGGTCAAGGTCACGCATTTCAAGGTCAAGGTCCCCCCCCCCCCCCCCCCCCAATAAACCCGCACATATGAAATTTTAGCCCAATCGGCCCAGCCGTTTTCGAAATAAAAGGTCAAGGTCATCAATTTCAAGGTCAAGGTCACCATGCACGGGCACAGCACCCATCCCATGTTACTCGCAGGGACGAATTACCCGTGTAGAAAATTTGTCGAGAAACGGAGGAGTTCACCCGGAACAGAGAGAGAGAGAGAGAGAGAGAGAGAGAGAGAGAGAGAGATAGATACATACATTCACATTTATATATTAGGTGTTGGGAATCTAATATTATTGCTTCTGTGGAAATATTGCCTACCCATGGAAAGTGACCAGTCCACGGCAGCCATTTTGTAGCTGGGGTGTCTCTTGAAGTCTTGGATGCCTATAAAGGTACATGTATGATTTTATTGGGACCTTTACCATGTAGTGTAGCATCCATCAGAAAAAAACCCACCAAAAGCCTGTATGTGCATTTAAGACAAGAAACTCCCCAAATTAGACACCTAAGGGCTAAACTTGAAAATATGGGGTTGCTTTCCACTGTGGAATATGTACTGGTTGCACTGAGAATGGTATCACAATAGTCTCAAATTCTACAGGGGAATCTACAGGCACTCTCCAATCATTTGTAATAGAACAAACTTATATAAATAAAATATTATTTGCACTTGACTGAATTGGAAACATGAGCAAGGAAAATGTTGGCTTTTGCTCTGGTACCGTCATTTTTTTTAAAAATCTGATAGTGGCTTCTGGCACTCAACCAGATAAATAATTTAGAATTTGAGACTATTGTGATACCATTGTGAGTGCAACCACTACATACTCCACAGTGGAAAATAACCCCATATTTTCAAGTTTAACCCTTAGGGATCTAGTTTTGGGGAGTTTTTTGTCTTAAATACACATACAGGCTTGTGGTGTTTTTTTCTGATGGAAGCTACAGTACATGGTAATGGCCCCAAGGAAATCATTGATACATGTACCTTTACAGGCATCCAAGCCTTCAATAGACACCACAGCTACAGTACGGCCACCGTGGAGTGGTCACTTTCTGCGGGTGGGCAATATTTCCACGGAAGCAATAATATTAGATTCCAAACATTAATTATAAGAATAATCATCAAAAATTTAATTAATGCAGCAGCGGGTACAACCCAGTGCTTCTTTAATATAAATTTTGTTGATGGTGCTTTATATTACCTGTTAAGCTAATGTGTGGACATCACTGACCTTGCGTGGATTACGACCAGTCCACAACGACTGTACTGTAAGTCAACCTTTTACCTTATTATAAGGAAGCAAAAAGGCCTTCAAGGTCACTTGACAAGAATCAAATGAACATTTTTCGAGAAAAGTTTATTCTCATTGTTTTCTTGGGAGAATCCTTTGCATGAATAATTCTGATTCTAGCATGAATTTTAAGCTCTGCTGCGTATTGGAGGCAAAATATAAATATTTTCAGTTAGTTAGGGGAAATATTGCAACTGCTGCCTGCTACTCAAGTTGCAGAAAAGTGTTAACATGCAAAGTATTTTCATGAAGTATTCATAAAATCCTTTCATGGCTGTTGTGAATAATGATAAAAAAATCAAAAATACTTAACCCTTTATCCAACGCAGACGATATCATAATTTATTATTTTAAATATAATTTTTTTAAATTTTTCAAAAAATTTCAACAAAACCATATCATGTGACCCCTCATTGGAACGAGCTAATTGAGATCATTCCAATGAGGGGTCACATGATATGGTTTTGTTGAAATATTTTGAAAAATTTAATTTTTTTAACTGCTCAATTTGCATATTACACGGGTGGATGCGGGCAATTTGTTAGGTAAAGGGTTAAGGCATGAAATCTTTCATAAGAAAAAAAAATATCTAATTTCATAAAGACATATTCTGATAGCAATGAATGGTGTAAGTAATACATATTGGTTATTACTGCCATGTGGGTTTTTGAGATGGTATACTGAAGTCGATACTTCGTCTCTGGGAATGTATCAAGAAGTCCATTAAGATGAGTCAATGTATGACCCAGAGGCGAGGTTGAGACTTCAATACGGCATCTTTTAAGTTGAATGATTTTTTTTGAGCGAGGATGGAGTTGGGAAAATTCAGTTTTTGAATTGGGAAAACCCATGCCCAAAAGTGCTTGAGAAAGGGTCCCATATTTGGCTCCTTTGGACCCCCAAAAGAATTCCTGCTTACTGTTCTGGTCAGAAATGCCAGAAAGAAGCAGAGCTAATGTACATGTACCTGCTGATTCTTTGTGCAATTCTAGAAGGAATCCTTCATCGACTTCTGGTTCACATGCACAAGGTATCTGTCTTGATTTAAATCTTTGTCCTCGAAAATAGATGTGAAACTGGAAGTAGGATGACACTTTTCCCCCTGGAAGGGGTACTTCATCATTCAAATGCTCCAAGAATGCTCTTCCTCCTTGGATATGAAAATATAGGTATCTTCTTGTTGGGTCAATATTAGCTGAAAGAAAATATTTCTCTATAATTTTCAAATGGCAACTGTTTTCTAGTCCTTCACAGATGGGCATGAGAGTATATGCACAAGGCTGTCCTCACAAACTGCAAGTCACAAGCACAAAAATAACACTGTCGCAAAAACTGTGGAGTGTATACTTGTACAACCCAGTGCTTCATTAATTAAAATTTTGCTGATGGTGACTCTTTTAATTGTGGGACTACAAGGTAATTCTGTTACAACCCAGTGCGTCATTAAAATGTTTCGGATTATCATTTTTATTACCTGGTAAATGCATGCGTGAACATCACTGCCCAGGCATGGATTTCGACCAGTCCACGCTGACGGTACTGTGGCTCAGCATTCATCATAAACTGATCAAACTACCTTACTGGGAGGGAACTAGACTTGTGGTCACTATGGAATCTCATTATATTATCTATTTGGTAAAGGATTGTTCTGATTGTCACATTTTCCTGCTATTTGACTCGTCCACTAGATGAGTCAATAAGAGAGAAAATGTGACAATAAGAAGACAACGTAAGATTACCATAGATAGACTTTATTCATTTGTTACCTTAATTGATCTTTTTTCTCTGACTCAATAGGCTTTGCAACTAATACTATAAAACCCCTAAGAATGATAAAGGGGCGGTAAGCCTCAACCCACTGGAGATACTTTATTTATTTATTTTATTTATTTTTACCAGTAAAACAGAGCCTATTTACCTCAGTAAACCAGTACTGTGTAATTTTACTGGGGGTTCCTTTAGGGGAAGAAAAATATACCTGGAGACAATTCAGATCATCTGTATAAACAATTTGCCTTTTTTTCAGGTAATCAAAAGATAACTGGAAATCTCTAGGTTACCTGCTGATTATCTGATGGAATCAAGTAATCTACAGAACACCTGAAAATTTCTGGTAATCTATAGATTACAGTTAAAACTAGAAGTCCTGTCACAAACTGTGTGCTTATCTAGGCTTAATTGCACATAGGAATTGCATGCAATTGCCATATCGAATGGCATCCAAAGCATGGCAGGTTCTCCTGGTTACTCATAGCAAGCACAAGCAACGTTTCTGCCAATGGACCTCTGGATTAACCGGAGGTCCATGGGCTGAAACATTGCTTGTGCACACGCCATATGTACAGAATTTGATAGCCTTACTATGGTCATAATGCGTAGATTAACGTGTGGATTGACGTGCTATGTGTGCGTATTTCATGACAGAACTTCTAGTTTTAACTGTACTTGAGTATGCCGATTCCCTGTACATAATTATACACACCAGTTCAAGACACATGTTTTAAATTAAGATGAACGGTACTTGAATTTGAGTTCGGTATCAGTATTTTTAGGAGGGTATACCATGGTAATGGTTTGGTATTCTGTATCAGACTTGACTGAGATTTGCTGATAGTACCAAAAAGGAATTCCCACCGGGAAAATAGAGAATAAGTTGTTCTTTTATCATTCTAACACAGCAGCACAAATGCCACTGCCAATGAGCTCAATATTGGCAGTCTTTTACATACATAAATTATATCTGCAGTAATTCTGTGAGTTGTTCCAAACACACCTTTATCTTTAAAGGCCTATTTCAGGTATTTGTGATCTCAGAGCATGTTCCCTTAACATACCACCATTTGGAGGTCCTGCTGACAATAGACAAATCACCTGGGCAGTGATTTCTAGTCAAGTCTAGGCTTCCTTCATAATGGTTGTGCAGGCTGTAGTCTAGTGCACATTCAGGGTAATTATCCGGGCCCTTAAGCATTAACAAAATTAAAAAGAAAATCAGTCATGCCTTTCATGAAAATGAATAATTCAATTGCTCTCAAGCCTCAACAAGGTCTTATCAATAGCACATGTAGGAAAATTTGAAAATACTGATGGTTTTGGTATTTAATGATTGGTTTGGTTCGGTTTTTCGGTATCCCCATGATATCGGTATTGGTTCAGTTTTCTGGTATACTGTCCATCACTGGTTTTAATGTTCTTTTTTGGTAAGTCATCTGACAAGGGTATACAGTGTTTTATTTCTGACATGAGCTACTGCACTTGCACCCCTATATGTATGACGCACCTTATTTTCAACTGTGGTACCCTTACCTGCCTAATAATAGTGATGGCTGAATAATAGTGATTTATACCATGATTACCAATTCTACTACATACAAAAGTCTATGACATATATTTTAACTTTATACACCAACCGTAGTGAACATGTGTATCTGTGGTGAACACGCCAGCAATGGGATTTCTGTAGTTAAAATTTACACCTACAGTGGAACTACATCCAAGTTAACCTTTGGTGACCTCGACCTGATGCAAACTTGTCTAAATTTATCGCTCTTCGCCTTGCGAAGAATGAAATGAAAGCGGCAATTATTTGTTATGTTTTTAAATGAGTTTTCCTCATAAAATGAAAAAGGCTCTGTGATTTGCACTTTTCTTTTTCCATTTTGTTCCGGCGATAAATTGACAGTGGAAGTACCACCCACCGGTGCTCATATAAACAAAAACATATTCGCACGTGTGTTTTTCTGCAGCTCAGTAAAATCGAGAAAAAACTAGAGGTACTGTGAGCAAGCTCACAAAGTGATACCCCCGCACCTCAGTTGTAGCCTTTTTGGTACATTAAAATGTATAAGTTAGATTATTTCCCCTTGGAAATGTCAGAACGGAATTATATTGCTTCATGCACATCTTCATATGGAGTTATTCCATTGTGTAAAGTTTCATGAAAATTCTTCAAACGGTTTACGAGGAGTTGCGCTTATAAGGATGGACAGACGGACGGACAGAAGGACGGACGGACGGACGACGGATGGACGGACAGGGTGATTCCTATATACCCCCCCAAACTTTGTTTGTGGGGGCTATAATAATAGCGATTTAATAATCTGATGATCATGGTATAAGTAAAACATACCCAAAGTAGCTTGGTGTTCCAAATGTTCACCACTCGTGGTGAAGTGGTGTTACTAACTGCTTGCCAAAGGCTCGCAAGTTAACACCACTTCACCATTTGTGGTGAACATTTAGTACACCAAGCTACTATGGGTATATTCTATACATCTGGTGATGTCCTGCATTTCTGTCCCACACCTGTGGATACAAATGTGTATCTCATAATTTCTATGGTACATCTCAGGCCAACCTGGGATCTTCAGAGACCAGGTAACTTTGAGATGTGGTGTAGAAATTATGAGATATAATCCACGACTGATATTTTAAGAAGCCTGGTTAATCATGAGATGTGGCATAGAAATTATTAGATATATCCCACTGCTGGCCTTCTTAGAGCACAACAACAGGTTCACCTGAGGTGATGTATAGTGTTACATTTATTTATTATTTATTGATGTTTAAGGTCACATAATTCTGTACAATGGCTACTCATGACTGCAACATGCATTTAAAGTCAGGTCCAGCCAATCGTTTACATCCATATTGCCCATTATAGAGGACTTCCACC
The DNA here is from genome assembly GCA_031216915.1 of Pictodentalium vernedei. Taxonomy (NCBI): domain Eukaryota; kingdom Metazoa; phylum Mollusca; class Scaphopoda; order Dentaliida; family Dentaliidae; genus Pictodentalium; species Pictodentalium vernedei. The sequence goes on from CM062295.1 coordinate 610,122,306, forward strand.
CCAAGCACTGGTGAATGAGTCTTATTTTACCAGTAAAACAGAGCTTGTTTACCATATAAAAAAGCACTACTTCACTTCTCGGTGTTCCCACAGGGGACGCATAGGGAGAGTGAGCTGAATAGTAACAAGTTATTTTCATCAATGTATATTATGTCATAACAGCCTCTGAAAGTGAAGCTTTTTGATGTTACATGTATAAAATACATACAAGTTATTATTTGAAAATAGAATATGTTTTCATTTCTGGAATTCACTGAAAAAAAATTTCCACAATCCATTCCAATGAGGAGGCTATAAGCTGAGTTTAAATGCTTCTAGGTCATTACATTAGGTACAGATTGGCTATAGATGAGATTTGCACTAAGGCTTACAATGCACAGGGGTAGTTACTCAGTTAATAATGAACATTTATTTATTAATTATAAACATTTAACGAAACACAAGAAGCACCTGCAAACTTTTATCCCACAGACCACCAGGTGCAACCCGGTGACCCATGAGATGAAAGTTTGCTGGTGCTTCTTGTATTTTGTTGCAAAGATATAAATATTTTACAGGTGGAAAATCTACATCACTGTGATTTTAGATCAATCTACTCGCCATGTACTGTAGTAAAAAATATGGGCATTCTTTAAAACATGGTGTGAACTTAATTTAATGATTAGACAAGTCTGTTTACACAACAAAAAACTCCCGAATTGGCCAGTAACAAAGAAAGACCACAAAATAACAAATGAAAGTGTCAATGACACTGTAGCTCAACTTGTCAAGACAAAGACATGTACATGTATAGTATGTGACACAGCAATGACAAACATCTAGGTAATGACCTGATAACAAAGGTACATATAAAGTATTGTAACGATCTGTACATAAATACTGACCATTGCCTGTAACAAATGTATAGGTAAAGTATTGTAAAGGTGGGTGACAGTCAGATGCTAAACTAGAAAAAAATCTTTGAGTCCCAGAGTGGGTCTGACTGAACCCCAAAATATTTGTTCTCATAGCACAGTGATAACAAAGGCACCCCAAAACACACTCATTCCCGTCCCAAGGTGAAAACAAAGGTACCCAAGAAGTTTTGTGAAGATCAGTTCACAAATATGAGCTGTGTAGAAGTTGTGACAAAAAACTGATTGGACCTAATTTCGGTACAAAATGGCCACTGGCAGCCATCTTGAATTCTGGACTGCACCCAGAAACACTCATTCTCGTCCCAAGGAGATAACAAAGGTACCCAAGAAGTTTTGTGAAGATCGGTTCATAAATACAGCCTCTATCCCGAGCCGTATTGACATGTGCACTTACAGTGTATAAGTAGCACTGAATAAATCAAAGTTCATCTAATTTGCAGAATTTCTGCACGAGAAAAAAACCCGTACTATATGTGATGTATTCCATGTTACTGAACATTCATACAAAAATATATTCAAATCAGAACTTTCATACACAAGTTCTGCACAAAAGACTGATTGCACTAATTTTGGTACAAAATGGCTGCTGGTGGCCATCTTGAATTTTGGACCACACCCAAAAACACTCGTTCTCATCCCACGGTGATAACAAAGGTACCCAAGAAGTTTCGTAAAGATCGGTTCATAAATACGGCCTCTAGCCTGAGCCGTATATAGAAGTTGTGTACAAAAAACTGATTTGACCTAATTTCGGTACAAAATGGCCACTGGCAGCCATATTGAATTTTGGACCGCACCCAGAAACACTCGTTCTCGTCCCAAGGTGATAACAAAGGTACCCAAGACGTTTCGTGAAGATCGGTTCATAAATACAGACTCTAGCCCGAGCCGTATTGACATGTGTACTTACTGTGTGTAAGTAGCACTGAAAAAATCAAAGTTCATCTAATTTGCATAATTTCTGCACGAGAAAAAAACCCGTATTATATGTGATGTATCCCATGGTACTAAACATTCACACAAAAAATTATTCAAATCAGCGCATTCATATGGAAGTTCTGTGCAAAAATCTGATTGCACCAAATTTTGTACAAAATGGCTGCCATCGGCCATCTTGAATTTCGGACCGGACCCAAAAACACTTGTTTTCGTCCCACGGTGATAACAAAGGTACCCAAGGAATTTAGTAAAGATCGGTTCATAAATACGGCCTCTAGCCCGAGCCGTATCGGCATTTGCACTTACAGTGCTGAAAGTAACACCAAAAACCATCAAAGTTAGTCTAATTTGAATAATTTACACACGAGAAAAAAACCCATACTATATGTGATGTATCCCATGGTACTAAACATTCATACAAAAAATTATTCAAATCATAGCTTTCATATGGAAGTTCTGTACAAAAAACAGATTTCTGCATCGTCGGTACAAAATGGCGGCTGGCAGCCATCTTGAATTTCGGACCAAACCCCAAAACACTCGTTCTCGTCCCACGGTCATAACAAAGGTACCCAAGAAGTTTCATAAAGATCAGTTCATAAATACGGCCTCTAGCCCGAGCCGTATCCAATTGTTGACGGACAGACGGCTGACGGACGACGGGCCATGGCATAAGCTCAAATTTGGCTTCGCCAAAGTTGAGCTAAAAATGGGTCTGCAAAAAAATAGATAAATCACAAAATGCAACAACTTGGAGATGTTTTCATTTTGACATTCAAAGTAAATCATGTGGCATGGCATCTTTTAGAATGAGCTACTTAAACTCGTTCTAAAACATTATCACATGAATGGAGTTTTTTAAGTTTGCCAGTTGTGCTGTAGCACTCAAATGGAGACAGGTATATTTTTTTCGGGTGACAGGGGCAGGGGCAGGGGCATATTTTCTTCCGGATGATTTGTCCGTGAACTTGGTAATTGTGTAGGAACTGTGCTGTTCTGGTTGATTCACAGCACAGCTCAATAATGTGCCATTTGCCACGAGTGAATCAAACAGTTCAAAGAAAGTGTGACACACTCTCTGGTCATAAACTAACTATAGTTTGCGACCACCACAGCAGACCCTGCCAAGGTGGCAATCAGAAAACTGGTGCATTATTTGTTATATCACATAGCATGCTCCAGTAAGGTGCAAGAACACAGGAGGTTTATTACAAATCTCTGCAATGATTTATTATTTGTACATGTAAATATTCTGTGTCTGCAAGACACATATGATGCCCCGGTGTGTTCTACAATATACATTCTGCTTGAAAACTGGAAGAGGAGTTAGCCGGACAAACCATGTACCATACAGGTGAAATTCTACAAATATTGGACTAAGTTCCACAACCTGTAATTTTGTGAAATACTGAAGCAAATCAAAATCCTGACAATATGCACACCTCTGGTATATGTACAAACAACCTGCAAAATAAAAAACTCCTTGTCTGAGAAGTGTGAAAGGAGTTAGCCGGATCCGGATAAACCATGTATCATACAGGTGAAATTCTACAAAAAACTGACTAAGTTCAACAGCCTATAATTTTGTGAAACATTGAAGCAAATCAAAATTCTGACCATATACACACCTCTGGTATATGTACAAACATCCTGTGAAATGAAAAGGTCCTAGCTTAAAAAGTGTGAAAGGAGTCTGCCCGACAAACCACGTACAGGACAGGTGAAATTTTACAAAAAATTGACTAAGTTCAACAGTGTCTTTCCACAAGACCAATTCCCTTTAGACCAATTCCCAAAAGACCAACTATTTACTGTTGTTGATTAAGGGTTGATTAAGGATAATTAAGAAAACATTTATTTACTGAAAAGCACTTTATTTAATAAAAAAATATTTATATGCATACAAAAAATATAGCTTTATAGCATTTCAGTACAGCTCAACACATATAACATTTTACTTCAATTACTCAACCCATTTACAAAAAATATAGATTTAAAACATCAATACATATACCATTTTACTTAAATTTCACAATTTGCACATATAACACAAAGGATTGTGTTTGTTTTGTTATTAAAATCAGCCCAATATCTGTTGACCACAAAACAATAAAAAGAATCACATCCTTTTTTGAAAGTGTGTGATTACTGTAACAATTGTTATGAAAAATCAGCCCAACATCTATAAAATATCAATAACATTAAATACATTTATAAATATTTATAAATATATCAAATTATTGATATAAAATTATTTAAAAAATAGAACATATCAGTTGGTCTACGAGAAATTGGTCTAAGAGGAATTGTCCTAGTTGGAGTTGGTCTAAAGGGAATTGGTCTGGTGGGAATGAACCAGTTCAACAATCTATAATTTTGTAAAATACATATGTATTGAAGCAAATCAAAATCCTGAGAATATGCACACCTCTGGTATATTTCCAAACATCCTGTGAAATGAAAAGGTCCTAGCTTGGAATTTGTGAGAGGAGTTAGCCAGACAAACCATGTACCACAGTAAAAATTCTACAAAAAAATTGACTATGTTCAACAATCTGTAATTTTGTGAAATATTGAAGCAAACCAAAATCCTGACAATATGCACACATCAGGTCTATGTACAAACATCCTGTGAAAATTGTTTTAAAAATTTTATAGTAAATTTCCTTTCTTATTTTATGCCTACTGCAATTGTTTACGACAGACTTGCACCACAGTGGAAGTCCCTGACTCAGAAAAATACTCTCTATTTTCTTCTTTCCCAAGCAATTTGGGAAAGAAAAGTGGTGCAAAAGCACCAAGAAAAAATAGGGCAAAACTGGGTCGAGTGCACACACCAGTAGGGGACACTCTTCTCCATGTACTAATCTACGGCTTCCGGAACCAGTGCGCAGACATATAACCAATGTGTCATTCTATTGAATCTGCCAACATTGGAGTTATGTGACGAGTGGGGAGGAAGGATTCTTACCCGAAAAAGTAGACGGTAGGGCCTCCACGTAAACAATCTTCGGTAGGTATAAAAAAAGGAAATTTACTATAAAATTTAAATTTCTTATCAACCTACCTTACAATTCTGTACAACAGGCTGAATAGACAGCAGGAGGAGGGAATCACATAATCAACCCCCACATAACCCGACTGCACTGGAATCATGGACAGAAGAATAGTTTCCTAGGCCTATAAAACTATAGCATCACAACCATTAGTAAATGACAATGGGAGATGAGGCATATGGGCCTGTGTGACACACAGACAGAAAGGACAGTACCAAGAACAGGGTTGGAACTGAACCCTAATGGGTAGGGTTGATGACAGCCAGAGCAGAAGAAAAGAGGGCCTAAAGAAAAAAAAGGTCCTCAGACTGCTCTTGTAACTGATGCAGATAGGTGGAGAAAGTCAAATCATTTCTCCAGTAGTCTGCCTGCATAACATCCAACAACTGACAGAGTTAGCATAAGACCAGGAGGTAGACAATGCACGCACCTCAGGGCAGAAAAACGATAGGAAAAAATATTCGTCAGTCGCTAGACGAGCGGATGACACACGAATAGTAAGACAAATCCATCAATGGACTGAGGACAGACCTTCTGTCGACCAGGGATAAGAGACAGAATTATATCTGTTCCTAATGAACTGTGTCCAGTTGAAGTAAATGTGAATTGCATGAAATGAACAGAGCAAATGGCGATTACCCTCAGCAGAAGGAAGAGCCCTGATACAGACTGGAGGATGAGTAGTTTCTGGCATCTGATTCTTGGCCAGAGAGGAGCAATCAGTGGTAAAGTAACACTGTTGGCAGAGCTCCTGAAAAGGCTGGATCAACAGAGAGGGTGTGAAGTTCACTAACCCTTCAGACTGAGGCAAAAGCCATCAGACAAAGCAGTCTAGTATGTGAGAAAAAGCATATCCACCTGGGATAAAGGTTCGAACAGCACCCCCTCCACACCCCCCCCCCCCCCAAAGCAAAGCAGCACTCAGGAAAGATACTAACTTGGGGTAAGCTGCAAAATCCTAGGACTTTTCAAAGAAAGGTGCCGAATAAGCTTGGAGAGGGACAGAATAGTGCCGAAACGACGCTTTCCCACAAACGAAGAGGTCTCCAAAAGCATGGACCTGTACCCTTAGATGGTAACAGGTTGGAGACCCCGAGAATCAAACAGATATACCAGAAACTACGCAATCTGTGTTATCAAAGGATCAGCATAATCAACAGAGTGATTAGCACACCATCGACAGAAGATCTTCCATTTGGTCGCATGGGCTAAACCAGTGGAGTGCCACCTTAAAGAGGAAAAGCATTCCACAGTTCATCTCGAAAAACCTCTACTGAGGAGACAGGACCTGACAAAAGAGAAACGTGAAAGCACAATGAAGTCAGGTCGACATGAATCCTCCTCGGGTGACCTTGCAAAGAAGGTTGTGTCATAGAGGGAGACGCGCCGGAACAGCCGCCAACAGAGAGCGGAGCTGTATGGATCCACACCTGCTGAGGTGCCAGGGGAGAGATCAGAAGGATTCGACAACTGCAGGTTTGTATTTTGGCTAGAACCTGAGGCAGAATCAGAACCGGCGGGAAAGTGTAGCCGACTAGACTGTTCCAATCGAGTGACAGAGCATCCACGGCTAAAGCCAGAGGATCAAGACACAGGGACACGAAAGTGTACACCTGAGGGTTCCAATGGGTAAAAAAAAAACAATCGATGTGGGGACAACCCCACAGATTACAAAGCGATTGGAACACTGCCCTGTGAAGCATCCACTGATGAAGCTGCCCCATCGGAACAGGGAGTCGGCTAGGATGTTCAGACGATCGGGAATGTGACGAACCACCACCCCAGCGTTGACATCCTGAGCGAGCACTAGAGGATCTTAAGCCAATTTGTTCATGGGAACCGAGTGCGTGCCACCTTGGTTCCAAAGGTAAGCAACCGCTGTCGAATTGTCAGACAACATAAGGGCCTGGCGATTCGAAAGCTGGGAGATCCACTGCCAGAAACTCAGAAGAAGAGCAAGAAGCACCTTCTGGTTGATGTGAAGAGCTGCATGATCTCGGTCCCATACACTGTGAAGGGAAAGACCAGAGGATCCGACGTCGCACGCAATCTGAGATCACTGGCATCAGCCATCAGAACATGATCGGTCATGGGCAAGTCCAACTGAACTCCCTGCATAATCCACTGAATATCTGTCCAGGGAAGGTGACCTTGAAGAGATGCTGGTAACTGAAGCACCAGATCCAGAGGATCGACATTTGGCCTCCAACAACTGAGAAAGTGTTAGGTCTGACATGCAGCCGATCTAGAGGAATGAGATCCGTCACCGAACCGCAGAGACCGAGCAGCCAGAGAATACTCCGAGCTGTCGTGGACGTGGACTGGGTCAGAATCAGGGCGAAAGCCGAGAGAATCACAGCCTTCACCTGGGGAACCGCCACAGTATTCAGATGAGTATGGAAGTCCATCCTCAGATGACAAAACGACTGAGAAGGGACCAGGTCTGACTTCTCCTCGTTGACTATGAACCCTTGCAACATGAGCAGGCTCAAGTGTGTCGACACCTGACTCCAGAAGAGCAGCATTGGAATGCCTCTGGAGAATATCGTCCAGATATGCCGAACACGCCTGGACTGAGTGCAATGGAAGGCTATCACATGCAACATCAGTGGGATGAAGGCTCAAGGAGTCAGGTCGAGGCCAAAAGGTATGGCCTTGAACTGGTAAATTCACCCCAGAAAAGCAAACCTGAGATACTTTCGCGATGTCTGATGAATCAGAACGTGAAAGTAAGCGTCTTGCAGGTCGATGCTGAAAGCGAAATCTCTCTGGTGAATGGAGCGGCAAACCAATCTGAAAGTCTCCATGCTGAACTTGGGAGCAATGGGGGACTGGTTCAGGATCAGATCGATAACCGGTCAGAGTCGGCCATCCCTCTTCGGCACCAAGAACAGGCGGGAATAAAATCCCACTGCATGAATGTTCTTGAGGACCTCAATCACCCCTTTTGACAGGAACATGTCTATCTCCCTGATCAAAAGTTCCCAACGTGAAGCATTGAAAGGAACTTGGGTTAGAAGAGACACACTCGACAGAGTGGGGTGCCTCTGAAAAGATACCCGCAGACTGGACCGAACATCTAACATCCAAGGATTGGATGTGATCATGGCCCAACGGCCTGCAAACTCGGATATCCCTCCTCCAACCTGGGACGAATCGAGGTGAGGACCTTCATTTTGAGCCCTGGTGAGGCCCGGGAGAGGAGAAACTACCTCCTCTGCTAGATGAAGGATCCTGAGACCTCCCTCAGGACTGCCGACGTTTACCCTTACTACATGAGTAAGAGGAAGAAGCGGCAGCCGTAAGATCAGCCCTATGCTTCACAGAGGAAGCAGAAGGGTGTTTGTTTGGCTTGGAACGTCCCCAGCCTCCAATAGAAGGCGGATCAAGCTGGCGAAGCAGCAGATGATCTTTGAAATGACGCAGGACGTCATCCCGAACCGTTGCCAAGGAATCACGGAATAGCCTCAGACCCACTAAAGAAGCGGATTGAAGAACAGTGCCCTGCCCTTCAGGAAGGGAATGGCTTGTGTCCAACATAGCGTCCCGGCGAACTAAATCCAAATTAGCTGTGTTACAAGCATGCGTGTGAGTAAGATGCTTGAGCGTCTTATCGAGATCACACGCAAAGGAGCCTGTATGTTGTCAAACTATCTGGAGCCAGATAAGCAGCCAAGGCAAAGACGTCGTGATCCAAGAGAGAAAGCATGCCTAGCATCTCTTTGGAAAAGCCCAACATGTATTCCACAGTCGCCATCGGAATAACGGCTGAATTGGCGTGGACTCCTGATCCAAGACTGTCAAAGTCTTGAGGACCGACGCACTGGCAGAATCGTAGGAACGATAATGTACTGGTCTGACGGTTTGAAGGAATTCAAACAGAAAGTCAAGAGCCGCCCCCAAATCAGAAGACTGATGGCTCTCAACGTCAGGTATGTCTGACCCATTACCTGAGTCGGAAGACACATAGCCCATGTCGGGCATACCAGCCGATGCCTCCCATGGTGTAGAAACTCCAGGGGGATCAGAAAGCAGTGCCCTGTTTCCAATCTTGGGAGGTGGTGCCATGGAGGGCACCTGGAAGCCACTAGAAACCTCGCTGGAGGCAACGGGAAGGCTCTTGGAAAGAACCAGTGTGAGCAAGGAGAAACGTCCTTAAGCTCACAACCCGTATCTGCTGGTATGACATGGGAAAGGCCCAGCAAAGTGCCTTCACATCTGATCCTCTAAACCAGTGAAGGTTCATGATCCTCTAGAACACCCGAAGCGGGGCGACGGGTGGCAGCCAAAACATCTGAATAGAGGCACTCATAGGGGTATGAAATACCCAGAGGATCTGAAGTGCGGGAACTCAGGAGAGTCACCGCAGACCTCTGAGGGACAGAAGATCCAGGCTGCACAAAAATGCACCGGTCCCGCAAAACTGGCCAAAGGACCAGAGTGCATGGACGGAAGCGCAACAGAGTCCACGGTGACCCCACCATGGACATCTGAATGCAAAACCTGCTGGGCTCGATGGCGGAGAGACCACAGCAGAGGGATCGGCCGGTAACCACTTCCAACTTCGCCGAGATGAAGCCAGGGAAGGTTGAGGCTGATATCCTCATGTCCAAGATACAGAAATCCCTGCAGACCCCTGCAGGGATAAGTCGAGGCCGGCTGAAACGGAGACCGATGACGTCACGGATGGAGTAGCAGCAGGAGCGCATACATCAGTCGCTGTTGACAAAGGCGGAAAAGCAGAGAGCAACTGAGCTCGACTCCAAAAGAGGAGTCACAACCCCAGAGACAGCCTCAGATGTCGACTGGAGGGAGACATTAGTCCCGGAACCAGGTATCTCTTCGCCAGAAGCTACCGTGGTATCCATGCCATAAAAGACTGCAGAACTCCCAGGAGGGGGTATAACTCTCTCCAGAGTCAAATCGGGAGGCCCCGAATGACTGCGTTCCCCTTCCCGTGGGTGCGAGAGGAAAACGTCACATGCCCGAACTACACAATAGACGGAAGCCCAAAAGGTGGAAGACCACCCAGCCCACAGGGTCTTTCAATAGAACACCCAAATAAAGTGGAGCATGAATAATGGGAAACTTGCTAAGACAACAAAATAGCCCGCAAGGTATTGTCCTAGGCATATCTGGCGAGAGCAATGTAGATGGGAAGGTGAACCCAAGGACATTCCCAGTTACCAGAGTAAGGTGGCAGGAAACAAAGGCCTGACGGGAACAGAAACTACTCGAATAGCCAAAAGGGAACTGGCAGAAATTCTACCCTCAACAGAGGGGAGAAAAGCTACCACAACTGCCCCCAGCTGACACCAAATTCAGTTAAAAGCAGAACCCAAAGGGTTAGCATTAATGAAAAGACCGAAACGGCATGGTACGCGAAAATCGCACGCGAAATCGGTATAGAGATTTATCACGAAAAATACAGTGAATAATCGGGAGAATTTATAAAAACACAGCCCTGTATATCTGGATAGTGAAGAAAGAGCTATGAATCCACATATCAGAACAGGAAACATCGTTAACATCGAGTCAAAAGGTATCACCTTTGAAGAGCGAGACGATCCACCATCCTTCTAAGATGGCGAAAAAAAATAGAATGAAACATTGGCTATACATCTGCGCACTGGTTCCGGAAGCCATGGATTAGTACATGGAGAAGAGTGTCCCCTACTGGGTGTGCGCCAGTCGCACTCGATCCAGGTTTGGCTTATTTTTTTCTTGGTGCTTTTGCACCACTTTTCTTTCCCAAATCGCTTGGGAAAGAAGAAAATAGAGAGTATTTTTCTGAGTTAGGGACTTCCACTGTAGTGCAAGCCTGTTGTAAACAACTGTAAGGTAGGTTGATAAGAAATTCCTAGCTTAAAAAATTTGACAGGAGTTAGCCAGACAAACAATGTACCCTAGATGCAGATGGATGGATGGATGGATTGATGGATGGATGGATGGATGGGTGGGTGGGTGGGTGGGTGGGTGGGTGGGTGGGTGGGTGGGTGGGTGTGTGGATGGATGGATGGATGGATGGATGGATGGATGGATGGATGGATGGATGGATGGATGGATGGATGGATGGATGGATGGATGGATGGATGGATGGATGTGGATGGATGGATGGATGTGGATGGATGGATGGATGGATGGATCAGACAGACAGTAGTAAACCATTATGCCCCTGACTATTCCTCGCAGGGGCATAAAATAAATTGGTAACTGCCATATCACACACTACGTGAAAATGTACACTCACTAAGACTGTGCATGCACAGGGTTAGTCGCATAAGAGATGATCTTATTTATAAAGAAAAGAGTGACTAACCCTGTGCATTTCACAGTTAGTTGGTATTCTAGCACACATTGGCTGACCGTAGGCAAATACACAGGATGAGTTGATAGGCTGCCTTATTGCACACGACGTAAAAATATACACAAACTAAGGTTGTAAAAATCCACACTTTCTGCTTGGTTAGCCAGTTACATGTTTCCAAGGGTACAGAATTCAAGGAACAAATGGAAATACTTATACTGGATTATGGGCATTTTTTAATGTGAATTCCAAAAATGAGAACATATTCTATTTTTATTTAATAGCTTGTTTTAGAGATGTGCAGTACATGTACTGAAATTTTTTAATTTGGTATCGGTTTCGGTAATTTTAGGGGGTATACCACGGTATCAGTTCGGTATTCAGCATCTGACTTGACTGAGATTTGCTGATAGTACCAAAGAGGAAATCACAACACTATGACACTGCCAATGAGCTCCACAGTGGCATTCTTTTATGACCACAAATCATATCTACAGTAATTTTGTGACTTGTTCTAAATGCACCTTAATGTTTAAACATCTATTTCAGGCTTTTGCGATCTCAGAGCATGTTCCTTAGCCATGCCATTTTTAGGATGTCCAACTGACAATACACAAAACACCTGGAAAGTGATTCCTAGTAAGGTCTTGGCTGCCTTAACTGGTAGAGTGCTAAATTATTTTTGGCCATCAAATCTTGTGCACATGTCTTTGCCTTGTTACAATTTATGGGACTCTCCCATAACTTGGAACAAGGCATTCCCTTATCGATTAAATAATATCACTTCAATGATAATACAAAGCACATGCACTGAATATGAGCCTTCAAACTGTGGTACCCCCACTTCAGAATAAAGCCCAAATATGGGCTTCCAGCACTCTACCAGTTAACAGTCCACCGAGGGTTAACAAAACTAAAAAGAAAATCAGTCACTTCTTTCATGAAAATGAACCTTTTAACTGTTATCAAGCCTCAACAGGGACTTATAAATATAGTGAACTAGTGGGTGAATACCCGGCGTTGCACGGGAGAAGATGGCTATATCAGCTGTTTTCAAAATGGAAGGTCAAGGTCACCCCGAACGGGCACCCCGATAAAGTCAAATGATCGATGGGTCAATATACCGGAACAGATGAAATTTTAGCCCAAACGGCCCAGCTGTTTTCGAAATAAAAGGTCATGGTCACCAATTTCAAGGTCAAGGTCACCCTGATAAAGTCAAAATGATCGATGGGTCAATATACCCATACATATGAAATTTTAGCTCGATCAGCCCAGCCGTTTTCGAAATAAAAGGTCAAGGTCATCAATTTCAAGGTCACCTCACAGGGCACGGCACCCATCCCATGTTACTCGCAGGGACGATTTACCCCTGTGTACAAAATTTGAGATCGATCGGTCGAGAAACGGAGGAGTTCACCCGGAACAAAGATAGAGAGATATTTATTATTTATTTATTTATTGGTGTTTAAGGTCACATATTTATGCACAATGGCTAATCATGACCGTGACAGTTTTACAGGTGGAGGAAGCCGGAGTACCCGTAGAGAACCACCGAGCAATGGCGAGCAACTGTCAGCTCCCCAACATACCAACTCCACACAAGCAGGGTTAGCATCGGTTGAAGGCAAGTGCACATCGACATGCAGTACGCCTTAGTACACAACGCCACCGTGCCCCCACGCGGGCAACGAGAAGAAGTGTCTTGCCCAAGGACACAACGCGGTTGGGATTCGAACCGAGGACCTCTCGACTTGCAGCCTGCACCGTAGGTAGGTAGGTGGGTGGGTGGGTTTGAGGGAGGGAAGGGAAAGCGAACCTCTTCTTCAGATAAAAAAAAGAATTATTCTTCCAAATGCTTTAAAAATGAACGATTATCAAATTTATCTGCCGTACTTTCGATGAGGGATTGAATAAGTGTTCCACCCTTGAGCTGAGACATTATATTAGCGGGAGAACAAATTATGTCATGATGTGAGTTCACTTCGAAGCCACAGATCTGTTCGCAATATCTGAACTCCTGACACGTGTCATAACTTCAATAGACTTTCTAGCAAGCAAACAATGGGTTATGCCCATTTTGTTTTTCGGGGGTAGAGCAAGCAAAAAGTGTTTTAAAATGTGGTTTTACTCGTGTCAAACTTTCTAAAATATAATTTTTTTTACTTTTGTTAACATTGAGGGACTGTGGATTAAATCACATATATCACTATTTTGTGTACTATATGGGTAAATAATGGTACAGTTGTGCAGGTGTCCTCCAATATTTGGACTCGGCTTCGCCTCATCCAAAATATCTCCGGACACCTGCACAACTGTACAATTATTTACCCATATATTACACAAAATAGTGATATATCTATTACTTATTTTGACAGAAATGAAGTGTTTAGTATATACATATTATTATTGCTTCAGTGAAGTGATATGGGGGGGGTGGCCTGTGGCAGCTTGTTTGATACAGCGATATGACCCTCGTGATACTACAACTCATACAACTTCACTCTACCGATAATAGGTTTGTTATATGTAGTGTTGAAACAATTAGTCGACTAGTCAAAGTCGATTCGATTTTCGGAAAAAATCGACTCTGAAATCCTCCAGTCGACTAGTCGGGAAACTCAAAGATGAAGTCGTAAAATGCCAATAGTGGGGGATTAATGTTTACAAACATCAGACGTTTCTGCTTCGTGGTGGACCTATTTTAAATTGTATTGAGAAGTGGATATCAATGCAATCATTGTCGTTTGTTGATGCCGATAATGTTACAACTTAGATTTCAGCAGCATTACAAGCACTGATTTCACCTAACCTAATCACTGGCATGCGTTGAAGAAAAATACTTTGATGTACACCTTCAAAGATGCCGTTAATTCCTGCAAGCGTTCTGTCCCTCACCCAAGTCGCCCACACTTTTTAATTGATATAAAAATAAAATAATGCCTGAAACACTCAGAATTTCCATATTTGATGATATTACTGTACTGGTTTGGGTGCGAGATGGCGAAGACCGGATATGAAGGTGAGGAAACTGTCCATCACAAAATTTGACCCGGGAGTTTTTAATTAATTGCACCGGGCGAATGGCGGCACACTTCAAACATTTTACAAATTCACGAAACTTCTGTTTTAACATCATTGGGTGTTTTTTCCACTATACGGACAGAGGACTAGGAGGCACACACTTCCCAGGTATCCTAATATTTTTACTGAATGGCTAAAGCTATAATATGCACGACGTTTTAAAAAACTCAAAATACGAAAAAGAGAACAGCTACGTTCATGACTTTGACAAGGAAACTTCATCAAACACCTGTCAAACAAGTCATTAAATGAAAGGGTTATCAACTTACATGTAATGGTCTCTTATCACCTAATTTACTGAGACAATTATGTTTTCAACAGAAAAGCCGACTAGTCGATTTTGAAACGATTACTCCAGTCGAGTAGTCGACTTTGAAAAATAGGTAATCGTTTCAACACTAATAATATGATTCATATTGTGCATTACATGCCATCAACCCACTCTCAAATTACTCCATGAAAGCAAAATGCAGTCACCCACACTCCTTTCCTATTTCTAATCAATCTTGTTTCTTTGTAATTCACAATGTTTTCCTCTTTACCATTTTCTTGCCATGATGTAGTCTTAGCTGCTGATGTGGTGTTAGGCACCAATAAATAAATAAATAAATTTGATGTAGTGTTAGGCACCAATAAATAAATAAATAAATAAATGCCCACACTCCTATTTGAAAATATGCTAAATACTATTTAAATAACTACAGTATCTGGTATGGTTTATACAAACACGTTGTAAAAAATTTCTCAGTTTCAAACCATACTATAAATACAAATTTCAAACAATATGGCTGTGGATCAGACACACATTTTTTCTCTAACAACCTTGATTTGAGCAGCAGACAATAGTGGTATTTTGAGGAGTCATGCAATAAAAATAAAATACATTAGGCCCCACAAAGTAGATCTTCTGTTTCTCAGGCCATTATTTGTAAAATTGCATGCGGGCGTGCGTTTTTTTATTTTATTTTTTATTTCTGTAATTATTTCTTTGCCATCAAAAGTTCATAACTTGGCTTATGTTTTAAGCCTCATAATCTACAGAATAGCATGGGAGGTGGTGTATTTTGCCCCTTGAGAGCAAGAAGGCTTTGCAATGCTTTAGCATTGCAAAGCCATCTTGCACTCAAGGGACAAATTTATCAATTTTTTTAACTTTTGTAAAATATCAGACATAAACCATTTAATTTTGATTTTTTAAAAGTTTCCATTGGTTATAAAAAGAGAGCATGCGGCAGCCAAAAGGACCATGTGGGAGGGCCTGAGAAACAGATTTTTATTTTTTTTAGGCCTCAGTATATACTTTATAAATAAACACATTTCTATTGGCTGGATCTTATACACGTCTGGTACTCAAAAATCCACCAGTTTTCCAGTGAGTATCAAATTTCTAAATATAGCTTTTAGAAATCCCCTCTCCAGTTCTATTTCAATTGACGTAACCTCTATAACATATTTATTTATTTATTGGTGTTTAAGGTCACATTCTTATGCACAATGGCTAATCGTGACCGTGACAGTTTTACAGGTGGAGGAAGCCGGAGAACCCGGAGAGAACCACCGAGCAACGACGAGCAGCTGTCAGCTCTCCAACATCGTAACTCTGAACTCTGCACCGCTGCACAGGCAGGATTAGATTGGTTGAAGACATGCGCACCATCGACGTGCAGTACGCCTCAGTTCACAACGTCATCGTGCCCCCATGTAGGCAATCGGGGTGAAGTACCTCTATAACATTGTCTATTTTTGTGTTATTCTGCAGATGATACTGGTAACTATTTCATTGTTGAATAAAAGTATTTCTGGTTGCTATAATTGAACTTTAACCCTTTACCCAATGCAGACGACATCAAAATTTATTATTTTAAATATCATTTTTTTAATTTTTCAAAAAATTTCAACAAAACCATATCATGTGACCCCTCATTGGAACGAGCTAGACAAGCTCGTTCCAAGGAGGAGGTCACATAATATGGTTTTGTTGAAATTTTTTTGAAAAATAGTATTTTTCAGCTGCTAAATTTGCATATTATGCGGGCGGATGTGGCCGATTCGTTGGGTAAAAGGTTAAATTGACAAATAGAAGATTGTTTTCTTGAGGATGGTGTATATAATAAAACAGTTATGGACTTTTGTGGTGGTAAATATGATGTGATATGAACCTAAAAAACAATTATGCTGGCCTCGGCGATAAAAGTTTTTTAGGTTCCTATCACATCATATTCACCACTACAAAAGTCCATAATTGTATAATAGTGTTCATTGACAGGCATCATCTGGATTAACTCCTTGGACTCTGGTAGTCTTTCAAAATTTCCATCACTGACTCCATATTGCCCATGTAGGAAGAAAAATTTGAAAAACATATATCTTGTTTGACAAAGCTCCAAGACAATTTATTATATTTTCAGTTGTATTGTGGGAAAACATTTGCTGTTTAAAACTTTGGCATTTTGACATCAGAGTGCAGAGGGTTAAGAGTGTGTGTAAGAGTGGTTTCCCCAGTCCAATTACAGTGGGCTTGATTTATTGCAGGAAATACTTCAACTGGTATCACTCAAATTTTGCAATACAATTGGTAAGTGTTTTTAATGTTATACATGCATCTTCAATCGGAAATATAAGTATTTGATGCAGGCAGTTGCTCTTATACCATTTTCCAAAATTTAAAATATTTCCAGACTTATTGTATATTGCCTAATAGAATAATCTTGCTAACTGCATATAATTTTCAAAAACCATACCTTTAGTATACATTGGACCTATCAGCATTTATGGCTAGTTAACACTAAAGAGGAACAAAATCATGCAATTATTTATATAGCTATAGTGACAAACTGCATAAACTCTGATCACCACTCCCACACAAAGAACAGATGCCAGTATGGAAGCTGCTTGTGGTTTGACTCCACCCAAACTGAATCACAGTGCAGGGTAGCATCACTAAATTTACCCTCTGTGAACCTCAATCGGAATCAAGATCTCAAGCCTAAACAGCAAGAGGTACCCAGAGGATAAATTGGCACACTATTTTGGGGTAGCATCATCCAATTCACCCTCTGAGGACCTCATTCTGAAAATGAGATTGCTTATTTTCAGGCTTGCATACTACACTTGCACACATTCCGACATCAACTCCAGAACAACTAAAACACACACATGCAGTCACGTCAGACAGGATAAATATCGGCAACAGCGATGAGCAGCCTAAACTCTATTCACCCACACCCTCCCAAGAATAATTTTATTATTATTAATTTCATCACATTAACCCAGGGGCAGGGCTGGGTTCAAAGTACTCAATACTCATACTCGCAGTACTTGAGTAACACTTTTTTGACAAAGTACTCAATACTCATACTTTACTCATATAATTTCAAATACTCATACTCAATACGCCCATGGTACATGGTCAGTACTCCCAAGTATTTTATGAGAAATTTGTAAATATTTGAATTTTTTTCAGAATTATGCCACAAAATGACTGGTTTTAGTGCGCCGAAGGCGCGCAAGGACAGTTGGGACAAGCCCCTTTCGACCCTTCCCTAACTGTATATGAGGTTGTACTTGTCTGAGCGTGGTAAGGAGGAGAGTGTCTGGGTACTCTGCGGCGCTTATGTCATTTTTGCATCTTTTTTAGAAGAGGTGGTTTAGATGGAGAGACTGTAACAGTGGCAGTAGGTGTTGTTGATGGGCTGCTTGCCTGATGATCTGGTTGGAATGGTCTAGTCCTTGCTGAGTTAGGCATTGTTTCTAGTGTTTCTAGTGATGGCTGTTGTTGTGTTGGTGCCTGTTGTGCTGCTCCTTGTGTTGCCAAACGTTTATGCAGTTCTTCTACATGCATCATTAATTCTTCATGCTGCCTTTTGCTTTTGATTCTATACTTTTCCTTCTCTTCTCGGTACTGTTCCCATATAATTCTGTTCTGTTCGGCTTCCTTTGGTATGGTTTCCCGGCCCAGGCCTTTTGGTGCCGAAGGGAGAGGCGAGTGGGGATCGGGAAGTGGCGAGAGGGCATCTTCCAATTCCATCTCAGTCTCCAAAGGACTGTCTGCATCCAACAGTTCCAGCCGGAAGTTGGTTGGGTAAGTCTGTGGGAGTGGGAGGGGAACTGGCGAGCGCCTCTTGCTCTTTCCTCGCACTTCTCTCTCTTCTTTTCCAAAAAGGCCTCCAGGCGTCGGGTGCTCCTCTGCTTAGTAAACACGCTCTTCTTTTTCCTCTTCAGTTTCTTCTCAGGGCCTCCAGACTCCTTCAGGTGAGGACCAGTGTGAGAGGGGTTCCTCTCACGAAAGGTACTACCTCTACCCGAGGGAGGAGGTGTGGTGTCTTCTACTACGAACTCCAAGGTCAGGTGGTCTCTCTTACCTGTCTCCTGGACAGTCCAGGTGACGGGGCAAGAGACGCCCAGAGCTGATATGGTCTTAATGAGTCTTGCTGGTAATTCCAGTGTTTCCATGATTGCTAGTCAAGGTGTTCACACTCTGAAGTCAGAGGTGCGAATTATGCCATGTTCTACCAGCTGTGTATAACTGTTTCAGTTCAACCTAGTTCCTTCATTGACACAAAGCAGCATTGTTGAATGAATGAATTGTTTAACAATATAATAGTTTAATGAACTGTGAGCTGTTAATCTTAAGTTTTATTTTGATTTATCCTTGTTAGTACTGATTAATCAGCTAAGTTAGCAAATCAAATGGTTTTGCGCGCCGAAGGCACGCATGGACGATTTGGGGAGCAAGCCCCTTTCGACCCTCATTAGCTGTAGAATTTGAAAGTGTCAGACCGTGGTAGAGGAGGAGATGTTGTGGGTTGTTAGCGGCGCTTGTGTCTTTTCTGCTTCTTTTTCAGAGGTGGAGGTTTGGAAGGAGAGACAGTGGTAGTTGGTGTTGTTGGTGGGCTGCCTGATGGTGGTTGCTGAGTTTTGTAGGGTCTGGTCCTAGCCGAGTCTGGAGTGGTTGTGGGTGATTGCTGAGTCTTCTGTTGTTGTAGGTTTCTGGTGTCTATTAGTTTTTTGGCTTCTTCAACTTGTTGGAGGAATACTTGGTATTTCCTGTCCATCTCTTGCCTGTGAAGGTCCCCTTGTATTTTGTGTTCCCGTAAGATGTTCTCTATCCTGTCGTCCGCATCCTGGCATTCTGGTTTAGAAGAAAGAGGCAAGTGGGGATCAGGAAGAGGTGAGAGGGCAGCTTCCATTTCCACCTCATCTCCACAGACTCTTCCACATCCGACAATACCGACTGGGAAGCCGGCATTTGGATGGGGCTGTCTGTGGGAGTGGGATGGGAAGTGGTGGCCGCCTCTGGCTCTTTCTTTTCCTCACCTTTCTCTTTCTTCATCTCCAAGAATGCCTCCAAGCGTCGGGAATCCCTCCGCTTGGTGGACAGGCTCTTCTTTCTTCTCTTTCTCTTTTCAGGGCCTCCTGACCTACTCGGGTGAGGACCAGTGTGAGAGAGGATCCTCTCATCAAAGGTACTACCTCTCCCTGAGTAGGGTGGTGATTTCTTGTCTTCCTCGATCTTGAACTCAAGAGACAGATGGACGTTCTTGCTTGTCTCCTGGATAGTCCAGGTGACAGGGCAAGAGATGCCCAGAGCTGCTATCGTTTTCTTCAGTCGCGCCGGTAGTTCCAGTGTTTCCATAATTGAGATTCTAATTAGGATGCTCGCACTCTGAGTTCAGAGGTGCGAATGGATTCGGTGATCATTAGCTAAGTATCATATAGCCAGTATTATAAAGTTAATTGTGGTCAGTCAACAATGAACTGACCAGCAATCTGGTTTATAACTTGCATGTGATGAACAAGCTTACTAATTAAGTTTGTAAACAGTGTTTGTAGAAGCCAAGTAAGACATAATGAGATTATTTTATATTATTCCTTGGTACTAATAAGCAGACAACAGATTTTTATTTGATGTAAATTCATGTAATTATGACAATATTATTATAAACACAATTCAAGCATTGAAATATTGCTTGCCAACTGTCACTCCACATTGGCCGGTCATTCATTCACACTTCTGAATCCAGAGTGTGAACACCTGATTCAAGAATCATGGAAAAGCTGGAGCTACCAGAGAGACTAATTAAAACCATTTCAGCTCTGGGCATCTCTTGCCCTGTCACCTGGACTGTCCAGGAGACAGGCAAGAGAGTCCACCTGAACCTGGAGTTTGAGATAGAAACAGCCAAGACACCACCCTCTTCGGGGAGAGGTAGCACCTTTGGAGAGAGGATCCCCTCTCCCACTGGTCCTCACCCGAAGAGGCACGGAGGCCCTGAGAAGAGGAAAAAGAAGAAGAGTCCATCAACCAAGCGCATGGCCGCGCGGCGCTTGGAGGCATTCCAGAATAGGAAGAAAGAGTTGAGTGAGGGGGTGGAGGCTCTGGAGGCAGCCGCCAATTCCCCTCCTAGTCCCACTGGTACACACAATCAACTGCCAGCTTCCGGGCCGGTACAGTTGGATGAGGAACATCCAGTGGAGACTGAGGAGGAACTGGAAGTTGTTTTTCACCGCCTCCCACCCCTCACTCCCCCCTTCCTTCACTACCGGAAAGCCCAGGAGCGGTACAGCCACTAATCTCTATTGAGACCATAATGAGAGAAACAGAGTTGTCCAAAGCAGTACAATGGAGCCCACTTAATTGGATATCTCTTAATTGTATATCCCTGTTAACTGAATATAATTTTCAAACACAAAACCATTTAGCATACCTTCAGTACAAATTTGATCTGTTAATCGCATATGGGTTGTAGAGTAAACTCCTTTTAATTGTATATAAATTTTTGTAATATGTCGAAAAAATTACTGTGACAAGCACCAAAATCCCCTTATTTATCAACCTTTTTGGCCTCACTACATCCAATACAGGCATTTATTCTATTATATCTTGTTTGACAGAGCTCTATGAGCTCTGTCAAACAAGATATAATAGAATAAATGCTCAGTTTACCCCCAGAACACAGGAAACTGACCAAATCCCTGTTAATTGTATACTCCTGTTAATTGAATAATTTTCACTGGCAAAATGGATATTCAATTAAGAGGATTCTACTGTACAGGCAAAAACAAGAGAGTACCTAAAAGAAAATAACGTGCGCACCTCTACAGCACCACCAGCCTCATCACCATCACCAAGCCAACCTCCACCTAAAAAGAAGCGCCGCAAGAAGGCCAGAAAGGGATAAACCTCTCTTCCCTCCTTCCTTTTCCTCCTTTAACATGCCTAGACATGCAAAAACCAATCATCTACAGTCACCGAGGGTCGAAAGGGGCTTGTTCTACATATCATCCCTGCGTGCCTTCGGCGTGCGAAACCATTTCTTCTTTCTTTTCGATTGTCACTCCACATCCACATCACACATCTCATTTTCGTCCGAGGTGTAAACATCTGAAAACAATGGAGCTACCATGAGTTATACAACAGACACTGATCAAAGTGAAGGCCACTCTTGCTACCACCTGGAGTATCCAGGTGCACAAGGGAACAATTCACTTGACAGTGGATTTTGATATCAAAACAGAACCGACGTCCTTGGAGAGGTGTAGCACCTTTCATGGGGGGATTTCCTCCCACACTGGTCACCCTCCTAGTGACTCTGACAAGCTGGATGAAGACCGCCAGAGTAGCACAGCCACCACCAAGAAGAAGAGAAAGAAGGGACCCTCCACTAAATGACGAGATGCCCGCTGAATGACAGAGTTTCTGGAGAAGAAGAACGAGAAGGAAGAGAGGGAGGCAAGTGAGGGCGTCATAGGGTCCACACCTGTCACCCCTGACCAACCCTTCTCCAGCTCGGCACCCCCCTCCCAGGAGGAGGGTCCAGAGGACTATGGGTCGCCAGGTGACAGATCAATCTCCAACCCATCTGACTCTTCATCTGAAGAGGAGATGGAGGAGGTAGATCTGTCTATGGTACAGGAAGTTGTCCCAGATGACGCACCTCCCACCCCTCCAGCTCTTGCTTCTTCAGCTTCTTCAGACCAGGAATCTGACCAGGAGGAGAGCATCCCGGAATCCATGGAGGCATTCCTCGGGGAGGAGATTCAGGATGATACTGTCCGATCTATGTGCCAGGAGACTTTCAACTTCCATACCAAAGCAGAAGCTACACCCCTATCAGGACCATCCTCGTTATGGACCTTCAAAAATCAAAAATATCTCAAGAAACAGCAGCAAGGATCAGGCCATTCGTCGCTAATGAAAAACCTACTCTTCCTTCTGAACCAACAACGCCACCAACAGCCACCTCTCCGACGCATCCTCCTCCTTCCAAGAAAAACCACAGGAGACACAGACGCCGCTGAATACCTCAACTCCTTCCATCCTCTACCACGCTCAAACATAACATCAATATTATACAGCCAATGAGGGTTGAAGGGGCTTGCCCCACAGCATCCCAGCATGCCTTCGGCGCACGACACCATTCTTCTACACTCCACATCCATTGAACCAATGATTAGGTGACTTGAAAGTGTCAGTTGAATTTGAATTTATGCCAAGATGTCATCAATTTTTAATTATCTTAGTTACGATTTAAAAAGAAGAAAAAAAGAATCCTTTTTTTCAAAACATATCATTGAGCTTATTCCCCAAATGGACCACACTTATTCGAATGGAACTGTACATTAAATTGATTATTTCAGTTGTGATTTGTAAATATTGACATTATTTATTTATTTATTGGGATTTAATGACACTTTCGACATCCAGGGTGACCCCCATGTTGGACAGTTTTATGGGTGGAGGAAGCCAGAGTCCCCGGAGAGAACCCCTGAGCAACGGTGAGCAACTGTCAGGCTTTCTAACATACTAACACCATATAAGCAGGGTTAGCATTGGTTGAAGACAAACGCACCAATGACCTGCAGTACGCCTTAGTACACAACACTACCATGCCCCCATGTTGGTAATGTGGGTAAAGTGTCTTACCCAAGGGCACAACGTGGTTGCCGCAGGTGGTATTCAAACCAAGGGCCTCTTGGCTTGCAGTCTGCACCTCCACCTACTGAGCCAGCGTGCCCCCAAATATTGACATACAATGAGCTGGCCGTATTATGTATTTCATAGCAATAAAAGATATATGTTATAACAAGTGTTATTCATTTTACATGTAAGGGTATGTACTCGAACTCATACTCGAGTACTTTACAAAGCACTCAGTACTTGTACTCATACATTTCCCTAGTACTCGTACTTTACTCACACATTTTCAGAGTACTTGTACGCGAGTACTCACCCCGGTCCTGCCCAGGGGTGGGGGATGGGTCAGTTGGGCAAAATTTCATTTTTCATGAAATTACCTGAAATCCTTCAAAATGCATTTAAAGCAAAAAAAAATTTCACCCCATGTACCCGACCCATCCAATGGGTCAACTGGGTAAATTTTGTTTTGTTTTGGATAAAATCACTCGAAACTGGAACTATTTTAATTAATGTTTAAACAAATACTACCTTGGTAGTGGAATTTTTTACAAGCAATTCATACATAATGTATCAATCTTGTTGTTACAAGTACAAGGGGTAAATGCTTACCTTTCTTGGACTGTTGCAGAATATTTCCATCTTTGCTGATGAAGTGTGTACCAAGTTTATTATCTCTTTGCCCTTCCACTTGTATCTGTTTCATTATTTCATCAATAACGCCTCTCTGCTTCAGTTTGTTCATCAGTTCATGCTCCCCTACATGACCAGCTGATTGTGGATAATCATCTTTGATGGTCTCAGCCAAAAGTTCTTTAATTCTGCTCTGTATGTCCATCTGAAACACAGAATACTTTACTTACATGCCAGCCCATCATATCTGAGGTGTCTGTCGTCACATTTATGCACATGCAGCACACCTTCAAATGACATGATATACCTTTCTACATGTTTGTTAAATACCTGAAGAACGATGTACCAGTTGTTTATTTAATATTTATTTATTGGGGTTTAAGGTCACATATTTCTGCACAATGGCTAACCATGACCGTGACAGTTTTACGGGTGGAGGAAGCCAGAGTATCCGGAGAGAACCACTGAGCAATGGCGCGCAACTGTCAGCTCACCAACATACTAACTCCACACAAGCAGAGTTAGCATTGGTTGAAGACAAGTGCACCTCGACGTGCAGTACGCCTTAGTACACAATGTCACTGTGCCCCCACATGGGCAATGGGGGTGAAGTGTCTTGCCCAAGGACACAACGCGGTTTCCGCAGGTGGGATTCGAACCGAAGACCTCTCGGCTGGCAGCCTGCACCTCTACCTACTGAGCCACCATGACCTCTGATGTACCAGTTAATTGCAGTCATTAACTGGTTGACAAATCTAAATAAATGAAAGGTGGAAGTGTGTCCTGGAAAGAAAGAAATTCAAGTGACCAGACCAGCTTAGCCCATTTAGTCTCTTCAGTGGCTTCTTTTAATTGTGGGGGCTACAAGGTATTTGTCTCTTTTTTGTAGTATTTTGGGATGGCTACAGTATGGCCGCCGTGGACTGGTCACTTTCCACGGGTGGGCAATATTTCCACAGACAAACTAATATTAGATTCCAAACACTAATTATAGGAATAATCATTCAAAATTTAATTAATGAAGCACCGGGTACAACCCGGTGCTTCATTAATTAAAATTTTGCTGATAATTTTATTACCAGGTAAATACATGCATGGACATCACTGCACACGGTAACCCCCATCAGTCAGACACCCCAGTTGTCAGATAGTTTATAATCATAGATTATTGGGTTGAGTGAACAGCTTATCCCTTTCTTATCACCTTCAGAATAAAGTGGGACGCGCCCTTAAGTCAGATAGAAAAGAAACAATTAATTAGCTTTTAGTGATTTATTTTTTCACTAGTGAGTTTTATAACAAAATAAATTAAAATTGTGAAATAAATGGAAAAAAATCAATAATCACACAAATAAATAGTTTTTTGTGATAAATAAACAGAAAATCAGATTTTATGAAACAAAGAACATAAATAGGAAATAAATGACAATAAAATGAGAAAAATGAAGTATAATATTTGAAATCCTTTGTGACCCGAATAACTTCATTTGCTTATGAATCCACGAGTCGGAACCTCGAACTGGATGGTGACTATGAACTGTCATAACTACAAGAATTTTGCTCTGTGTTTTACTTAGAAACATGTGCATATTTATGGTAATACTGAAATCGCATTTTGACTTTAGATAAAAAAAAGAAACCCAAACAGTTGCTTGTTTGGGAGCAGCCTCAGTATATTATCCATAACAGTTATCAAAAGGAAAAAATCCACCAATATGTGTTTTTGCACCATCAGCCTATAAGGGAAAGTGGATGCCGAGTCTTAGCCATCTGGTCTGCCTTCAGGGGGGAACAGTGCTCAAGGAGTAGTGAGGCAATCCTCACTGACTCCAAGCAATTTAATTCTAGTGTATAATTTTAATTTTCTGTGACTTATTTTGTATTTCTGTTCATGGTTCAGTGCTCGTTTAGTTCTACCATTAATTCACTATCTTGGTGTCTGTTGAGGGTTTTGTTTTGTAGGTCTTTTAATCACTTTTCAATAGTTTCTAATTTTGCTATTTCGTGAAGTTTCTTTATCGGTGTCCATAACTTATGTGTGATTTTTTAATTTTGATAAGTTATCAATAAATAGTCAAACATTGTTTTTACGAAATGAAAGTGTCAATGACACTGTAGCTCATCTTGTGTAAGACGAGGGAAAAAATGACTTGGGTAGTGATCACAACCTGATAACAGTTAAGATTATGGGCAAAAAGACGAATAGAGACAGAAATACCTTCAAGGAACACAAGGGGCCGACTGGAAGCAGTTTCGGGAAAAACTAAAACCAAGTCTTGAATGTATACCTAGGGATGCAAATGTCCAGAGTATTTCAGATGGCATAGTAAATAGCCTAACAGAGGCAGGGAAGGATTGTATAGGAAGGGTGAGGGTCCCAATGAGAGAGCTCGGATACAGGGTTAACGAGGGACTGAAAAAGGCTATAAAAGAAAGGAAGGTAAAATGCGCTGCTTACAGAAGAAGTAGGAAGCTTAAAGGGGTGGATAACAATGACACGAGACTAATGAAAGGAGAATATGAACTGGCACGGAAAAACGTGAATGAGATAAAGAATAATAATAGGAAGGAGCGCAATTGCAGTCTTGCCAGAACAATAAAGAAAACGGGGGGTTCGAGCTCAAACGTATTTTGGAACTGGGTAAATAAACGGGGGAAAAGTAGTGTGCAGTGTGCAGTGTGCAGAGGATCAAAGTGGATGGGGAAAGTACAGAAGATAAAGGCCGTATCGCTTCAGAGTTAGTCAAGCACTGGGAAAAGATAAACGATAGGCGATGGGGCAGTGGGTCCCCACCAAAAAGAAATACACTGGAGGAGGAGAACCTATCCAATCGTGTATGTAGCGAAATAACGGCAGAAGAAGTGCGGAACGTGGTCTCGAAATTAAAAAATGGTAAAGCGGGAGGGACTGATGAAATTCCGAACGAATTCCTCAAAAATGGAGGGGAGGCACTTATTGAAGTCCTGACAAACCTTTTCAACCTGGCTCTGCGAAAGCAAAAGGTCCCCAGAGAGTGGAGGGAAAGTAAGGTGTCGTTCATACACAAAAAGGGGGATAAGGAAGTTCTAGATAACTATAGGGGGATATCAGTTAGTAGTAACATCGGAAAAGTATTCTGTAAGGTCATATACGGTAGACTTGAGGAAGTTATTGAAGAGAAAGGTTTTTTAGGAGAAATTCAAAATGGTTTCAGGAAAGGTCGAAGAGTCACTGATCACCTATTTACACTCACCCAACTGATAGAATCAACAAAGGCTGAAAAGAAAAAGATGTTTCTGGCATTTCTAGATGTGAAAAAAGCGTACGACCGAGTGTGGAGGGAAGGTATGTGGCGAAAGCTCGAGGGCATCGGACTGGGGGGTGACTTTGTGGGAATCATGAAAGCACTGTATACAGATGTGCAAAGCCAACTCAGTCTAGGGAGTATCACTACAAAACGAGTCCCTATGGATATAGGCCTCAAGCAGGGGTGTATCTTTTCACCGATTTTGTTTGCATTGTATGTTAAAGATTTAGGGGACGAGCTAATTCAGAGTGCGGAGGGGGTAAATGTTGGAGACATAAAGGTACCAGGCTTATTCTTTGCGGACGACATGGTATTAATGTCTAGAACTGAACAGGGGCTAGAGAAATTGCTGGAAATTGTTGGTAGATATGGGAACACTTGGCGGCTCAAACTAAATGAAAATAAAAGCAAGGTAATGCCCGTTGGACGCAAGGTAGATATGACGAAGAGATGGAGAGTGGGGGAGTTCTCAATCCCCGAAGGGGAAAGCAAACAAATCACTGTAGGAGAAACGGGAGAGTATGAGTATCTAGGGGTAAGCATAAATATAACGAGAAGAGGGGTGTACAGAAATTACTCAGCCAAACTGATTCTGAAGGGGAAAAGAATTCTGAACCAACTAAAACTTTTAGGGAAAAATAGTTTCAACAAGGTCTTTGTGGGGAAAACACTGTGGGAGAGGGTGGGTTTACCAAGTATAACGTATGGCACGGACGTGATTCCATTAAACCAAACCGTTATTAAGAAGTTGGAAAGTACTCAGAATGATGCCGGCAGATGGATAACAGGGTCGAGTAATGCTGCAGCTTTGGAAGCAGTAAGGGGGGAGCTTGGGTGGATGAAAATCAAGGACAGGGTAGATTTGGGAAAACTGTGTTACTTTAACTACTTGAGAAACCTGCCTGACAACCGGTGGTGCAAATTGATGCTCGATACCATTTGGAATTCTAATATAGATACGGGGTGGTCAAAACATGTGAGGGAACTAATGGACAATTACTCTATAGAGGTCACAAACATAGAAGTAGGAATGAAAGAAGGCAAAAGGTTTGTCAAAGAGAGAGTCATGGAAGATTGCAATCGAAACTGGCGAGCAGGGGTTAGCGTGAAAAGATCACTGCAGGGGTTACAATATAAAGAAAAGCCAGCTTTTGAGAAGTACCTAGATGGCACCTTTGGAGGGTCACTGCTGTTCAAACTGAGATCAAGATCACTGGAGCTTCGGGGAAAAATTGGGAGAGATGGAGAAAAGGGATGCCAAATGTGCCACTCTGGAGTAGTGGAGACCCTGGAACATTTTCTCTTGGAATGCCCACAGTATATACCTCACAGAATAAAATTTACTGGAAGAATAATGCAGAAGTGGGGTGAAGAAACAAAGGATAGATGGCTGAAGGGGGACACGAGGGAGAGGGTAGGAATGCTTATTGAAGAAATTGAAAAAGAGGAAGTGAGGGACACTATTAAGCAGTTTATATCTGAATGCTGGGAGGAGAGGAGGGGAAGAGGGGGTGGGGTGCAGGGGGAATGATGGCCTTCTCTTATGAGGACCGCGACAAATCAGCGGCTGGCCAAAGAGTTATTATTATTATGTACATGTATAGTATGTGACACTGCAATGACACACATCTAGGTAATGACCTGATAACAAAGGTACATATAAAGTATTGTAACAGGCTGTACATAAATTCTGACCGTAGCCTGTAACAAATGTTTTGGTAAAGTATTGTAAAGGTGGGTGATAGTTAAATGCAAAACTAGAAAAAGAAATATCCACAGGGTTAATGTTACAATGGGGATCCTTGTATGGTGCACCATGAGCCAAATGTTAGCAACTGTTTTGGCCTGTTTGATTCAAACCCTTCTAAGGTTGATTCATACTAATTAATAAATATTTGTCCAGTCCTTCTTAAAATATAGGTATTTGAATTTTTATGTTCAGGTCACAGGGTTCCCACTGACTAGGAGGTTTTATTTTTCTCATTGTAAATAGAAAATCGGGTTGTGCTAATAATGTTTACCCTCCCCAAACAACAACAAATATTAACACAGGAACTTGGCTTCAACACATTTGAATATACACATCCTAGGTGCTACGTGCTACTTGACATGTGCACTTACTGTGTATAAGAAGCACCAAATAAATCAAAGTTCATCTAATTTGTAGCATTTCTGCACGAGAAAAAACCTGTATTATATGTGATGTATTCCATATTACTAAACATTCATTGAAAAATTTATTCAAATCAGAACCTTCATATAGAAGTACTGTACAAAAAACTGATTGTACCTAATTTCGGTATGAAATGGCTGTTGGCAGTCATCTTGAATTTCGGACCGCACCCCAAAACATTCGTTCTCGTCCCAAGGTGATAACGAAGGTACCCAAAAAGTTTCGTGAAGATCGATTCATAAATACAGTCTCCTAGCCTGAGCCGTATTGACATGTGTACTTACTGTGTATAAGTAGCACTGAATAAATCAAAGTCCATGTAATTTGCATAATTTCTGCACGAGAAAAAAACCTGTATTATATGTGATGTATTCCATGTTACTAAACATTCATACAAATATTTATTCAAATCAGAACTTTCATACAGAAGTTCTGTACAAAAAACTGATTGCACTAATTTTGGTACAAAATGGCTGCCGGTGGTCATCTTGAATTTCGGACTGCACCCCAAAACACTCGTTCTCATCCCATGGTGATAACATAGGTACCCAAGAAGTTTTGTACAGATCGGTTCATAAATACAGCCTCTAGCCTGAGCCATATAGAAGTTGTGTACAAAAAACTGATTGTACCTAATTTCAGTACAAAATGGCTGCTGGCAGCCATCTTAGATTTTGGACCGTACCCAGAAACACTCGTTCTCATTTGAAGGTGATAACAAAGGTACCCAAGACGTTTCATGAAGATCGGTTCATAAATATAGCCCCTAGCCTGAGCCATATTGACATGTGTACTTACTGTGTGTAAGTAGCACTGAATAAATCAAAGTTCATCTAATTTGCAGAATTTCTGCATGAGAAAAAAACCTGTATTATATGTGATGTATTCCATGTTACTAAACATTCAGACAAAAATTTATTCAAATCAGAACTTTCATACAGAAGTTCGGTACAAAATACTGATTGCACTAACTTAGGTACAAAATGGCTGCTGGAGGCCATCTTGAATTTTGGACCGCACCCCAAAACACTCGTTCTCGTCCCACGGTGATAACAAAGGTACCCAAGAAGTTTCATAAAGATCGGTTCATAAATACAGCCTCTAGCATGAGCTGTTCTGAATTGTTGACAGATGGACGGACGTCAGGCTATGCCATAACCTCAAATTTGACTATGTCAAAGTTGAGCTAAAAATTTGACTATGTCAAAGTTGAGCTAAAAATGAAAAAAAAATCCAGCAAACTGTTTGAAAAAAAAAAAATTCTTTTCAAATTTTAGATCAAAGTTATCTGCATTATTACACAATACATGTGTGATTTTTATGTTTTGATTATTTTTCAGAAGATAATTAAGTGGTATTTATATTTTTTGTCAACTTTGAAAAAGACAAAAATAGTATCAAACAAAATGTAGAAAATAAATTTTATTCAAGTTGTACACATCTGGGTTGTTCCATTTACAACAATAGGTAATCATCTATTTTAACTTCACTTATTCCCTAATTAACTGTCTGACAACTGGAGTGTATGACAATTGGGTGTCTAACTAATGGGGGTAAACCCTGCACACTTATGTATTATGCCGACTGTATGTATGTAATCTATGTAATCTGACTATGCCAGACAATAAGCCTGTAAGACTATTTTGTTAGATCCGTATGATTAGATGGATACCTGACCCACTGTCTGTTTGCTTGCTAACTGTGCAAAATAACAGTCAGGTGGCTGAGCATTTCACCCCATAATAATAATAATGGATAATTTGTCCATTGAATGTGCATAAGGCAGGCTTGGCATACAACTGGAAGAGATTTTGTGTTTGGCGAACTCGGATTGACACCGATTGGAATCAAAATTAAAACGCGTCTTTTAAATTTCTGGACTCAATGTTTGTCAGGAGACGAAAATAAAATAGCAAACTCCATATATTCAATCCTGTATCAACATTACGCCAGTGGTACCTACAAGAGCCCGTGGCTGGACAACATTAATATTCTCCTTAGTAATTTAGGTATGGGGTGGGCCTGGTTAAATCAAAACATTTTTAATAAAAAACATTTCGACTTTAGTGTTAAGCAAAGATTAAAGGATATATTTATACAGGAATGGAGAGCAAGGCTGAGTAGCTCAAATAAATATAGATTTTATAATGTAATAAAAGAAGATTTTTGTTTCGAAAACTACCTTTGTAAACTCCCGATTTCCCTGGCTACAGCCCTTCTCAGATTCAGAGTAAGAAATCATAGGCTCACAATCGAAACAGGCAGTTGGACGTCGGAAGAGCTTTCCGAAAGAAAATGTAGTCTTTGCCAATTGGACGTTGGAGATGAGTTCCATTATGTCTTTGTATGTAGGGATCTGAGAGACCTCAGAAGAAAGTTTATAAAACCCTATTATAGATGTAAGCCCAGTATGTTCAAAGCCCAAAGCCTTTTCACTTCTACAAATACAAAACAACTCCGTAACCTGGCCAAACTTGTTAAAGCCCTTAATTTAGTCATACCTTAAGTTTAACTACCACTCTCGGCTGACCTACAACCACAAAGGCCAAAGTCTCTATGCGTGAACCATAAAGCTGTGGGCATGCTTGTGGGTGGGTGGGTGTGTGCGTTCGTCTCACTGGGAGTGGCGCCTCTGGAGTGATCTTTTTCTGACTTGGTATGACCACCTTTAAGTAGCAGAATATTATTATTAAAATATCACACTGTCGCTAGGACTATAGAACCTGGGTTTTCCCATCCGTCTGATTATTTAACGTTCCCACGCTTCTCCGCTTGCACCACAAACACATCCAAAATTTTCGCACAAGGGAATATTCCCTTGATATTTCGAAGAGTGTGCTGTGCAAGAGGGGGAGATTTGGGTAAACGTTACTTTCTGAAGTATACTTTGGTGCACAAATGGCATTCCGCAATAAAAGTACTATCACTACTAACCCTGTTCTCAACGCTTTGAGCAGACGACACTCGTGAAAAAATGTTGTAAAACGTGTGGCGCTCGTTCGTGTGGGGGGCCACGACCTGTGTTTCGCGAGCAAGAATTGAAAGCCTAAAAATTAATACACTACCCGTTACTTTGGATAAAGGGTTAACAGATGTTGGAAACTGGAATACCACTTACTGCCCCGTTAAGTGAGAGT
The DNA here is from genome assembly GCA_031216915.1 of Pictodentalium vernedei. Lineage (NCBI taxonomy): Eukaryota > Metazoa > Mollusca > Scaphopoda > Dentaliida > Dentaliidae > Pictodentalium > Pictodentalium vernedei. The sequence goes on from CM062295.1 coordinate 610,154,756, forward strand.
TTAGGGGAGGAAACACGAATTTACATTGAACACCGTCCTATGGCGTTACAGATTTCGGTTTTGGCATCTCTACCCAGTCGGAAAATTTGGCTGTATCTGGTGCCAACAGACGGGGGTACCGGCCACAACCTCACTATATCCTTCTCATAAATTTATCCTGTCATAATCTAGAATTAATTATAAACGTTACGGCTGGCTACCACCTCCATACTATATAACTATTGACTCGACCAGTGTGGCGAGGGCGCACACACACTCCCTCACACATGTGCAATATGTATATATGTATGCATATATGTAATGTGTATATGTGTGAGTGTGCATGTGTGTGAGTATGTATGTGTATATACACACATACATGCATACACACACGTATGGGTGTATAGGTGTGCATATGCATGTGCATGGGGCTATTTACTTATTTATTTATTTACTGATACTGACAGAGAAATAAGGCAAGGGGGGATAGATACCTGTTATACATGTATATACAGCGGCGAGGGCGGGGGGGGGGGGGGGGGGGAATGTTAAATTACGATTGTAGACCACCACCACGGACATGTTTGTAACATATAGAGAAATTATTGTTTGTAAATTGCTTACATCATGTATATGCAAAAGCATTTGAATAAATCAGTACAAAATTCCAGGAGGGCCATTATGGTTCTCCTTAAATGACTCCAGGAGGGCTAACTATTTTGGGTTTTCCTCAAATGAACACAGGTGGGCCATTTTTGGTTTATAGGGGCCATGAGTGAAAGCATGAGTGTGTGTGACACAAGAGTTGTCTGAGAGACATAGTTACAAGAGTGATATTCAAACAAAATTCCAAACAGCACCCCCCCCCACCACATAAATTCACGAGATGGGAAAGAACTGGAGCATGAATACAGTTTCAGTGAATGGACCACTGTGATAAGGAACGATACATTGGACAAAAATTTGTCTATAGACCTGTCAAACAATGAAAATCAAGTTAGGTGCCCATATATATAGTTCTTGCTTCAAATGCATGTGAAATAGAAGAAAGACAATACAAATCATATTTTGTCTGATTTTGTTAACTTTTATTGAAGTCGTGATATTTGAATCACTTTTGTTGATAACTCACTCCAATGTTTTCCCCAATATCTCTCCTAATTTTGACTGTCGAGCTTCCTTTTTTACAGAATTATTTCTTTTTTCAGTTATTCTTTCACACAAATGAATTACCAGGAGGAATTGCGCTTTGTTGCCCCCTTCTATCTGCAAAAATGGTTGTTTGAGATGGCCTATTTTGAGGTACCTTTCATTGAATTAATGGTTCGCAGATATTTAAATTTTATAGTAAATTTCCTTTCTTATTATACCTACCACAATTGTTTACTACAGGCTTGCTCTACAGTGGAAGCCCCTAACTCGGAAAATATACTCTCTATTTTGATCTTTCCCAAGGGATTTGGGAAAGTAAAGTGGTGCAAAAGCACCAAGAAAAAATAAGCCAAAACTGGGTCGAGTGCTACCGGCACACACCCAGTAGTGGACACTCTTCTCCTAGTACAGATCTACAGCATCCGGTACCAGTGCGCAGGCAGTAACTAATGAATCATTCTTTTGAATCCGCCAACATTGGAGTTATGAGATCAGCGGGGAGGAAGGATTCTTACCCAAATAAGAAGACAGGAGGGCCTCCATGTAAACAATTGTGGCAGGTATAATAAGAAAGGAAATTTACTATAAAATTTTAATTTCTTATCAACCTACCTTACAATTGTTTACTACAGGCTGAACAGACAATAGGATGGAGGGAATCACATAACCAACCCCTACATAACCCAATTGCACTGGAACCGTGGAAAGAGGAAAAGGTCTTTAGGCCTATCAAACCATAGCATCACAAATATTAGAAAAAAAGGAGAGATGAGTCGTATGGTTCTGTGTGACATGCAGACAGAAAGGACAGTAACAGCACAGAGCTGGAACTGACCTTGTAAGAAGCCTAATGGCTAGGATAGACAACAGCCTGAGCAGAAGAAAGAGGGCCCAAAGCAAAATGGTCCTCTGACTGCTCCTGCAACTGATGCAGATAGAAGGTGGAGAAAGTAAAAGCATTTCTCCAGTAGGCTGCCTGCATAGCATCCGACAACTTGATGGAGTTAGCATAAGCCCAAGAGGTAGACAATGTAGACAAGCGTAAGCCATGCGAATAGCAAGACAAATCCACCAAGAAATGAAATGAGGAGAGATCTTCTGTCGATCAGGAATAAGAGACAGAAAAAATTGTTTCCAGCCTTTACTTATGAACTGCATCCGACTGTGATAAATGCGAAGTGCACGAAGCGGACAGAGCAAAGGGCGATTACCCTCAGCAGAAGGAAGAGTCCTCATACAGATAGGAGGTGGAGTCGTTTCTGGTATCTGATTCTTGGCCAGAAATAAAAGGAGCAATTAGTGGTAAACGTAACACTATTGGGAGAGCTCCTGAAAAAGGCTGGATCAACCGAGAGGGCGTGAAGCTAACTAACCCATCTGGATGAGGCAAAAGCCACCAGAAAAGCTGTCTTGTATGTGTGAAAAAGCATATCCAGCTGGGATACAGATTCGAATGACACCCCCCCCCCCCCCCCCCCCCTCCCTCCAACCTCCAAAGCAGCACCCAAGAAAGATTCCATCCTGGGGTAAGCTGCAAAGTCCTAGGCCTTTTCAAAGAAAAGTGTCGAACAAGCTTGGAGAGGTATAGATTAGTGCCGATAAGATGCTGTCCCACATACGAAGAGGTCTCCGAGAGTATGGACCTTTACCCTTTGATGGAAACAGGATGGAGACCCCAAGAATCAAACAGATCTACCAGAAAGTCCGCAATCTGTCTTATTGAAGGATTGGCATAATCAACAGAGTGATCGGCACACCATCGACAGAAGATCTTCCACTTAGCCGCATAGGTTAAACCAGTGAAATGCCTCCTTGAAGAAGAAATTTAAATTTTATAGTAAATTTCCTTTCTTATTATGCCTACCACAATTGTTTACTACAGGCTTGCACTACAGTGGAAGTCCCTAACTCGGAAAATATACTCTCTATTTTTGTCTTTCCCAAGCAATTTGGGAAAGAAGAGTGGTGCAAAAGCACCAAGAAAAAATAAGACAAAACTGGGTCGAGTGCAACCTGTGCAGAACCAGTACGGGATGCTCTCTCCCAAGTACAACTCCACGACTTCCGTTGCCAGTGTGCATATACGTCGCTAATGACCTGAAAGTCTCCATGCTGAACTTGGGAGCAATGATAGACAAGTTCAGGATACAGTACTCAGATCAATAACCGGTCGGCCGTCCTTCTTCGGCGCCAAGAACAGGCGGGAATAAATCCCACTGAATACATGTTCTTGATGACCTCGATCTCCCCCTTTGAAGGAGATTGCCTATCTCCGTGATCAAAAGTTTCCGACCTGTTACGTCTGAAGGAACTTGTGTTAAAAGAGGTACTCTCGACAGAGTGGGGTGAGTAATATATAACCCATCGGTACGAGAACAGCCCCTCAGATCCCCTGTATTTCGTCTCATAAACAACCCCAGCCACCTCCAGACTGAGAGTCATAGCGCCCCAACCCTCCAAGCAGCTCCCAAATGATAGGGAACCCACCCTTTCTTATACAACTTCAGCAACATAATATTGTTTTAAAAAGTACAGGCTAGAGTGGATGCCCGATGTAGTTACCAAAAATGAAAGTGGCCATTTTGTGGTAACTCCCTCACTGGTCTCATAATATCAAGAAATTTAACCACTCACCTTTCCCTTTTAACAACGATAAGATTTGAGGGGGGGGTTAGTTATCTTCGCCATCTGTCCTCTCTTCTACCACGGATCCAAGATTCTGTATTTCCTCTTCCGTTATTTGTACTTTAGCTTCTGTTGTTTCTAAGTCCCTTGCCAAACTTTTTAGTCTCTGTCTCAGTTTTCTCCGTTTCTCAAATGTCTGGTCATTTGGTGTGAGATCTCATAACAGCTCATCAGATACATTCTTTGATGTCGGTGACATCAAACAACAGTGACTACCAAGTACCGCCTCTGTCTTTTGATTCCACCGACTTCAGAGAATGCCCTGACTGGAATGCGCTTGGTTTAGTAACAAACTAACAATATTCAATCACGACAATATCACATGACAAACGTTCACTGGCTTGAGTGTTGGGCGGTTGACAGATGCCAGATGGTTCCAAATAAATCATTTGTAATTCTGTAACTCTACCTACCGGTCGTTTATTTAAAATATAGCATAACCAGTTGTTAAAATTTAAAATAATAATAGAGCCTTCTAGAGTTGAATGATACGAAATCTAGTGAAATTTGTGAATTGCACAGTAATTCTCATATAGAGACAGGTACAGGAATTATAACAAAACACAGGACTCTATGGGACTGGCACCTGGCAAAATTTTCTTTCCCAGGATAGGGGTATCTGTATTCAGAAAAGAATGATGCAGCTGGTGTTTTCCCATTTGTAAAAAGGTGAGGAAAAAATAAAGAAAGGTGGTGCTGACCAGCCCAACTTAAAAAAAACATTTTAAGAGGCACCATAAAGACATTTTCGATACAGTGACTAAACCAACAGCCAAAAGACAGACATGTTGAACTATGCAAAAAAGACATCCCCAGCTGCATCTCATCTGAATCTATCTCACTTCCACAAGGAATTGCAGTTGGTGAATCCGAGTTCGTGTCAGAAGAATACTACAAGCAAGATAGTCTTCGATACGTGCTATGTAAACAGAATCTCGCTGAGATGATATGTTCAGATATTCAGCCTGTATCTATAGTGAATGACCCTGGATTTCTACAGTACTCTTACACATTAAATCCAAGATTCATAGTTCCTTTTGAGAGACACAGTGGACAATGAGATCACAGAACTAAATGACAATAGGAAAGCTACAGTGCAGAAAATATTTGAAAAAAAAACATCACATACTTCTGTACCACTTTTGATACATGGACATCTAAGGCAAAGCATTCATACATCAGTTTGACTGTACAGTTCATATCAAATTCATGGGAATTAGAGTGTTAGACTTGGAGCTGTATCCTTTCCCGAAGAACACTCAGTGGAGAGTATCGCTGACAAAAGACAAGTTAGTAGGGGCAACATTCGACAATGTCAGTTTGAACATCAAATGTTGCAGATATTTCTTACATGTTGAACGATTTCCATGCCTGTAGCTGTATAAGATGGACTTAATGTGCAGGAAGTATTCGAAGCCATAGACAGGTGTAAGAAACTGGAAATGCATTTCTGCAAGAGCAAGGTCCTACATGATAAAATGGAGGCTGTACAAAGAGAAAAGAAACTTAAGACATTGACACTCATTCAAGATGTATATACCCAATGGAACTCAACGTATTTAATGTTATCAAGACTTTTGGGACTTAGAGACATTATAACCACCATTGCAGATGATACCCTACCACACAGGAATGCTCCAAAACCCACTTACTTCCCCACTGAAGTTGAGTGGAATCTCGTCTCCGAGCTAATTTCACAACTACCATTTTATGATGTGCCAGTTTGGATGAGTTCCTCTTGTATGCGACAATATCGGTAGTTGGACAAGCTATAGCACTGTTAGGGCAACATTTGGAAACAAAAGTAAACGACCCGCCCAGAATCAAGAAATTCAAGGAGCAAGCAAAACTGAAGATGAACAAATATCTAAATTTTATAGTAAATTTCCTTTCTTATTATACCTACCACAATTGTTTACTTCAGGCTTGCACTACAGTGGAAGTCCCTAACTCGGATATAATACTCTCTATTTTTGTCTTTCCCAAGCAAGTTGGGAAAGAAAAGTGGTGCAAAAGCACCAATAAAAAATAAGCCAAAACTGGGTCGAGTGCAACCGGCGCAGACCCAGTACGGGACGCTCTCTCCCAAGTACAACTCCACGACTTCTGTTGCCAGTGCGCAAATACCGTCTCTAAAGACTCATTCTTTTTGAATCCGTAAACGTTACAGTTATGTGATCAGCGGGGAGGAAAGATTCTTTACCCGTAAAGAAGACGGGAGGGCCTCCATGTAAACAATTGTGGTAGGTATAATAAGAAAGGAAATTTACTATAAAATTTAGATTTCTTATCAACCTACTCACAATTGTTTACTTCAGGCTGAATAGACAAAAGGCTGGAGGGAATCGCATAACCAACCCCCACATAACCCCAGTGCACTGGAACCGTGTAGAAGGAAGAGGTCCTGAGGCTTATCAACCATAATGTCGCAATCATTGGTAAAGGACAATGAAAAGAGACATATGAGCCTGTGTGACACACAGACAGAAAAAGGGCAGTAACAGCACAAGGCTGAAACTGACCTTCAAGAAGCCTAATGGCTATGGCAGACAACAGCCTGAGCAGAAGAAAGAGGACCCAGGGCAAAAAGGTCCTCCGACTGCTCCTGCAACTGGTGCAAATAAAAGGTGGAGAAAGTAGAAGCATTTCTCCAGTAGGCTGCCTGCATAACATCCGACAACTTGACGGAGTTAGAATAAGCCCAAGAGGTAGACAGTGCCCGCACCTCGTGGGCAGAAATATGATCGGTAATACAATCGCCAGCTGCTAAACGACTATAAGCCGTACGAATAGCAAGACAAATCCATCGAGAAATGGATTGAGGACAGATCTTCTGTCGACCCGGAATGAGAGACAGAAAAAAACGTTTCCTGCCTTTCCGTATGAAGCGTGTCCGATCAAGATAAATGCGAATAGCACGGACCGGACAGAGCAAAGGGCGAGTACCCTCAACAGAAAGAAGAGCCCTGATATAGATAGGAGGAGGAGTAGTATCTGGTAACTGATTCTTAGCCAAAAAGGAGCAATCAGTGGTAAAAGTAACACCGTTGGGAGAGCTCCTAAAAAAGGCCGAGTCAACCGAGAGGGCGTGAAGCTCACTAACCCGTCTGGCCGAAGCAAATGCCATCAGAAAAGCAGTCTTATATGTGAGAAAATGCATATCCACCTGGGATAAAGGTTCGAACGGTGCCCCCCCTACCCCCCCCCCCCCCCCCCCCCAAGCAAAGCAGCACCCACGAAAGATTCCATCGTGGAGTAAGCTGCAAAGTCCGAGGCCTTTTCAAAGAAAAGTGCCGAACAAGCTTGGAGAGGTAAGGATTAGTGCCGATACGACGCTTCCCCACATAAGAAAAAGTCTCTGAAAGCATAGACCTGTAACCCTTGATAGTAACAGGCTGGAGACCCCGAGAATCAAACAGATATACCAGAAACTCCGCAATCTGTGAAATCAAAGGATTGGCATAATCAACAGAGTGATCAGCACACCATCGACAGAAGACCTTCCATTTAGCTGCATAAGCTAAACCAGTGGAGTGCCTCCTTGAAGAAGAAATGCACTCCACTGCTCATCTCGAAAAACCTCTACGGAGGAGACAGGACCTGACAAAAGATATGCGTGAAGGCACAACAAAGTCGGGTCGACGTGAAACCTCCTCGGGCGACCTTGACAAAGAACCACCGCCATCAGCGAGCGGAGCTGATTGATCCACACCCGCTGAGGCGACAGGGGAGCGATCAGAATGATTTGACAACTGCAGGTTCGAATTTTGGCGAGAACCTGAGGAAGAATCGGAACCGGCGGGAAGGCGTAGCCGACTAGACCGTTCCAATCGAGTGACAGAGCGTCCACGGCAAAAGCCAGAGGATCTGGACACGGGGACACGAAAGTGTCCACCTGATGGTTCCAACGAGTCGCAAAGAGGTCGATGTGGGGACGTCCCCAGAGATCGCAAAGCGACTGGAACACTGCCCTGTGAAGCATCCACTCGGTGGAAATAACCCTGCCCTGTCGGGACAGGGAGTCGGCTAGGACGTTCAGACGACCGGGAATGTGACGAACAACCACTCCGGCGTGAACATCCTGAGCGAGCAGTAGAAGATCCCGAGCTAACTCGTACATCGGAAGCGAGTGCGTGCCACCCTGGTTCCGAATGTAAGCAACCACTGTCGAATTGTCAGATAGTAGAAGGACCTGGCGATTCGACAGGCGATCCACTGCCTGAAACTCAGAAGAAGAGCAAGAAGCTCCTTCTGGTTGATGTGTAGAGCTGCTTGATCCTGGTCCCACATCCCGTGTAGGGAAAGACCGAGAGGATCCAACGTCGCACCCCATCCGAGATCGCTGGCATCTGCCGTCAGAACGCGATCGGACGTGGGTAAGTCCAGTGGAACACCCTGCGTAATCCACTGAACATCTGTCCAGGGAAGAAGGTGAGGATACAGAGAGTCCGGAAACGGAAGCACCTGATCCAGAGAATCTACATTCGGCCTCCAACGACTGAGCAGAAAGTGTTGGAGAGGTCTGACACGCAGCCAACCTAGAGGAATGAGATCCGTCACCGAACCGCAGAGACCAATCAGCCGGAGAAAACTCCGAGCGGTCGTGGACCTGGACTGGGACAGAGTCAGAGCAAAAGCTGAGAGAATCACAGCCTTGGCCTGGGGAACAGCCACCAAACTGAATTTGGTTTGGAAAGACATCCCCAGATGACAGAACGACTGAGAAGGGACCAGGTCCGACTTCTCCTCGTTGACTCTGAATCCTAGCGACGTGAGCAAGCTCAACAGAGTGGCGACATCCAATTCCAGTAAGGCAGCATTGGAAGGCCTCTGGAGGATATCGTCCAGATATGCCGAAGTAGTCACCCTGGACTGTGTGCGATGGAATGCTATCACATGCGACATCAGTCTGGTGAACGCCCAAGGAGCCAGGTTGAGGCCGAAAGGCATGGCCTTGAACTGGTAAACTCGCCCCAGAAAAGCGAACCTGAGATACTTCCGTGATGCCCGATGCATCGGAACGTGGAAGTAAGCATCTCGCAGGTCGATGCTGGCTGCGAAATCTCCCTGGTGAATTGATTGGCGGACCGACCTGAAAGTCTCCATGCTGAACTTGGGAGCAATGATAGGCTGGTTCAGGATACTCAGATCGATAACCGGTCGGAGTCGGCCGTCCTTCTTCGGCACCAAGAACAGGCGGGAATAGAAACCCACTGACTGAACGTTCTTGACGACCTCGATCGCCCCCTTTGCCAGTAGATTGGCAATCTCCGTGGACAAAAGTTCCTGACGTAAAACGTCTGAAGGAACTGTGGTTGGAAGAGGCACCCTTGACAGAGTGGGGTGCCGTCGGAAGGATATGCGCAGCCCGGACCGAACAACATCTAACACCCATGGATCGGATGTGATGGTGGTCCAATGGTCTGCGAACTCTGATATCCTTCCTCCAACCTGGGACGAGTCGAGGTGAGGACCTTCATTTCGAGCCCCGACGAGGCCCGCGAGAGGAGAAACCACCTCCTCTGCTAAATGAAGAATCCTGAGACTTCCCTCGATTCTGCCGACCCCTACCTTTACCCCGTGAGTAAGAAGTAGAGGCGGCGGCAGAAGGACCAGCCTTTTGCTTCACAGAGGAAGCAGAAGGGTACTTGTTAGGCTTGGAACGGCCCTTGCCTCCCCGAGAAGGCTGATCAAGCTGACGAAACAGCAGCTGATCTTTAGAATGACGTAGGACGTCATCCCGGACCGTCGACACGGAACCATGGAAAAGTTGCGGACCTGCCAAAGAAGCAGATCGAAGAGTAGCACGCTGCTCCTCGGGAAGGGATCGTCCTGTGTCCAGCACAGCGTCCCTTCGAACTAATTCCAAATTGGCCGTGTTACAGGCATGGGTGTGAGTAAGGTGCATAAGCGCCTTGGACAGCACACGCAAAGGAGCCTGTACCTCGTCAAACTTATCTGGAGGCAGATAAGCAGCCAAAGCTGAGACGACGTGATCTGAGAGAGAAAGCATGCCAAGCATCTCTCTAGATAAGCCCAACGTGGACTCCAGAGTCGTCATTGGAATGACGGCAGACTTGGGCTTGGAAAGCCCGAGGGAAGTGGAGTCCTGATCCAGAACCGTCAAAGCCTGGCAGACTGACGGATTGGCGGAATCGTAGGAACGATAACGCACAGGAGGCAAAAAGGTGTCAACCCTGGTGAAGAACGAAGTCTTCAAAGCCTTGGAATTCAGCTTGGCATCCAATGCTGAAAAAGCTTCAACCACCTGTACCGACTGGCACGGTCGAAGGCGCCCAGAAGCAGGTTGCTCCATAGGCTGTTGGCACGCGACCGATGATCGCGGCCAGGCTGACACTGTCGGCTGGTTAGCAGGTTTGAGCTCAGGCAGAAACCCAAACACAAAGTCAAGAGCCGCCCCCAAGTCCGAAGACTGCTGGCCCTCGACCTCAAGCATGTCGGACTCCTCCCCAGAGTCGGAAGACACATAGCCCATCGTGGGCAAACCAGCCGACGCCTCCCATGGTGTCGGGACACCAGAGGAATCGGAAACCGGCCTGTTTCCAATCCCGGGAGGCGGCGCCATAGGAGGCGCCTGGAAACCACCCATAGCCTCGCTGGAAGCAACAGGAAGGCTCTTAGAAAGAACCTGAGTGAGTAAGGAGAGGGCCTCCCTAAGCTCACTGCCTGTACCGACCGGTTCGACAGGGGAGCAAACCGGCAAAGTGGCTTCACTTCTGACCCTCTTAACCAGCGAAGGGTCACAATCCTCCAAAACACCCGACGCGGGACGACGGGCGGCAGCCGAAACATCTGAAGGCAGACGTGTATAGGGGTACGATGCACCCCGAGGATCAATATTGCGAGAACTCATGAGAGTCACCGCGGACCTCTGCGGGGCAGAAGGTCCAGGCTGCACAAAAGGCGTTGGTCCCCCAAAACTGGTCGTATGACCAGAGTGAGTAGACGGAAACGCCACAGAGTCCATAGTGTTTCCACTACGAACATCCGAATCCAAAGACACAACTGTGGTGCTCGACGGCGAAGAGACCACTGCGATGGGCTCGGCCGGCAGCCCCTTCCGACTTCGCCGAGTTGAAGTCAGGGAAGGCTGAGGCCGATATCCCACGTCTACAGTATCGGACAGTCCTGCAGTCCCCTGCAGCGAAAAGCCGAGGCCGGCTGAAACAGATAACGAAGCAGACGGGCCAGCAGCAGTAGTAGATACGTCGAGAATCGTTGAGGCTGGTGAAATAGAGGAGAGAGCACTCCGGCTCGGCTCCGAAGGAGGAGTCACAACCCTAGTGACAGCCTCAGATGTCGACTGGAGGGGGACCGTAGTCCTGGAACCAGGCATCTCTACACCAGAACACTCAATGGCTCCCGCAGTATCCACCACAGGAAAAGACTGCACATCCCCCACGGAGGAGGAATAACTCTCACCAGACAAAGTCGACTCGGGAGGCCCCGAATGACCACGTTCTCCTTTTCCGCGGGAGCGGGAGGCACGGCCACGAGAACGAACGACACGGTTTACTGACGCCCAGAAGGTGGAAGACCATGTTCCACAGACACCACACGGCCGCTCGGCCGAACACCCATTACAGGAGGAACAAGACAAATGTACATCGTCCACGTGCTTTGGCAGCAGACATTGCCCACAGGGAATAGTCCTGGGCATGATAGAGGTGAGAGGAGCAGAGAAGTGGAGATGAGAAAACAGAACACCCCCAAAGAAGAGAGAAAGGTGACAGAAACAAAGACCCCAGAAGGTCGACCGGGAACCACCCAACAGGAAGACTACTCTCAAAAGAAAGAAGAAACACTGCAGGAGTGGTACCCCGCTGACACCTAACTCTAACACAATTTGAAAATTTTGCAAAAAAAGCATTAACAATAATTGTGAAAAAATCTAAGTCCGAACCGCGTGGCACGCGAAATTCGCGAGCGACTCGAGAGAGAGCAAATAAAAATACATTATGGACATATAATAGAAAAGAGAATATATAAAACACTGTTCCTGAGAATACAAAGGATACACTGTGGTATAATGAATCAGGAATCATCAAACATCGAGCTGGTGGAACACTGATAAGCGTGCAAAAACATCTCGACACGAAGCGGATTTCAAAAAGAATGAGTCTTTAGAGACGGTATATGCGCACTGGCAACGGAAGTCGTGGAGTTGTACTTGGGAGAGAGCGTCCCGTACTGGGTCTGCGCCGGTTGCACTCGACCCAGTTTTGGCTTATTTTTATTGGTGCTTTTGCACCACTTTTCTTTCCCAACTTGCTTGGGAAAGACAAAAATAGAGAGTATTTTATCCGAGTTAGGGACTTCCACTGTAGTGCAAGCCTGTAGTAAACAATTGTGAGTAGGTTGATAAGAAATTTGCATTCCGGGGGTGGTGGGTCCCAAAAATTGAAAATGTAAAAATTTCCATCTTGTATCCGTAATTTTTTGCCTGAAGCCCACCCCCCCCCCCCCCCCTACCCCCCTGCTCCAGGAATGAATAAATGTCAACCCAAGATTGAAAATCGATCAAGGTATATGGTTAATAGTTGAATCTGCCTCTATAGTCAATAGCACCTCGAATTTGCATAATAAGTCAGAGAATCGTCGCTCGTAACCCACTTTCCACCAAACAGCATGTTGTCCGACTGTAAAGGTTTTTCGGCCTTTTCTGTGACTTCTCCCAATTATTATGAACAACCCAAGAACATCCAACGGCCGTGTAATACTGCACTGTAAAGTTTATTCTTTCCCCTTTCCACTGACACTGGGTACTGCTTGATGCAATATGTGAATCAGATTTGAGGGGGGTATAATGAAGATGAGGGCTATCATTTTCGAAAAGCGAGTTGGGTACCTTGTTAATATTTATATACCATTATGGGGGCAGGTCAACATCGATTCAAAAATGCTATCAAATATCATTTTTCTTTCGATTTCACAGCTTGTGCTGAGTACCTGTGGTCAGACTCCCCAACATACTTTTTTTTGTACTGGGACAGTTTTATGGGTGGAGACAGCCAGAGTACTCTGGAGAGAAGCAAATAGCAGCAGCAAGCAACTGTCAGGCTCCCCAATGTACTAAGCAAAAGCAAGGTTATTATTGGTAAAGGCAAGTGCACCATCAACAGATAGTAAGCCTTAATACACGGTATCACCGTGAACCCATGTGGACAGTTGGGATTAAGTGCCTTGCCTTAGGACACAATGCAGTTATCCCTGGTGGGGAACAAACAGTATACAACTCAGTTTGAAGTCCAATACCACAATGACATAGCTCCCATGCTCCTTACACCAGCTTTTCATATGAATTTAAAAAAGTACTGCTATGTAAAATGAAAGTGTCAATGACACTGTAGCTTAACTTGTGTGTTGTGTTTGATGAAAAGGATAATGTTCAATGTTTATGAAAGGATTATGAAATAAGACAAGAATTGTGATAATTGGGAATATGTTCATTTCTGTTCCGTGCATGCTATGTTTATGATAAAAATAATATGAGGTGCACACTGTACTAAAGAGCTGAGGGGTGGGTTAATATGACCTCACAGTTAATGTATGTGGCCCTCACAGTTAACGTATATCAACAAAAGTTACCAAGTTACAGTGAAATTATTCCAAAACGAGTCATCCTATCAAGTTACATTAAAATCCCTTCATAAATATGGCCTGTAAACTGTGCTAAAGGTTTTCGGGCTTCGGGCCCCTGTAGCCATCAGTTTACCAATTGCGTCCAAAGGGGACGTTCTCATCTAGACATTATATGAAGTCAACCTACCAAGTTACAAAGAAATCCCTTAATAAACATGACCTCTAGACTGTGCTAAAGGTTTTTGGGCTTTGGGGTCTGGCAGCCATCATGGTTGAATGATTGCAACCAAAAGGGGACATTCTCATCTGGGCATCATCTGGAGTGATCCTACAAAGTTACAATGAAATCCCTTCATAAATATGACCTGTAGACTGTGCTCAAGGTTTTTGGGAAAGGAGGTCCATTGGCTGAAACATTGCTTGTGCACAGGCCATATGTACAGAATTTGATAGCCTTACTATGGTCATATCACGTAGATTAACGTGCATATCGACGTGCTATTTGTGTGCATTTCAGGACAGGACTTTTAGTTTTAACTGTAGTCTTACTGCTCCTATTTACCACGTTCAACTTCCAAAGATAATGTATCGTACAAAACAAATTGGCCTATCAAAATAAACGACTGCTTCAACAGTGAGATAATGGTCTTTTTCTCTAATCGCTCATTGCAAAATGTACTAAATGGTGGCTTGCGAAATCGCTTGACCAGGTTTGTGGAGTTGCGTTGGACGCGTTGCTTCACTGTCAAGTTGATTTCTCACCGTCACCGATTAGTAAAGCGATCAACATTTACAGTCTGAGAGTATAAAAGTTGAACATTATTTGTGTTTCAATAAACATTGTTTTACATGCGGCTCCACATTGGTTCAGTAACGGATTGTCCGCATGCGTGCATGTTCAGGTCAACGTTTGCCGACTTTAGCAGACAGAGCCTGGTGCGGTGGGGTACAAGTCAAGTCGCCAATGAGTCAACTCGCCACAGTAGGGCCTGGTGAAGCTCCGCTATTCGATTCAAAATCATGCAGCGTATTCGATTCGAAATCCTCAGTATTATTCGGACGACAATCGAATATCAGGGGGGGGAGGGCGGGTCTTGGGGGGATGGCAGTGTAGCCATCTCACAAAGACTACTTTGTTAGCAGCACCAAATAAAATGAACAAGGTCCACTGGGTAGAGTTCATTAATAACAGAACTTCATTCAGCCACTCTTAGTTCTTGTCAACTTAGGAAGAATGGGGAAAGCACCTTTGATTGTGTGCTATATTCTGCAAAGATAAATGGTTGGTGTGATTTACAAGCTTGTAACCGTAACAGAGTTCCGCGGGGATTTTTGTAATAGGAGATCTCGATATTCATTGGACTGTGACTCCCCTAAGCCTTGAAATGGGGTCGGGGCATGTGACCCCCCCACCCCCACCCCTAGGGGCACTACGGCCATGTAACAGTGATATATGCCCATAGTGGCTTGTGACAGCCCCCCCCCCCCCCCGGGGGGAGGGGGGGGTTAGATTTAAAATTTGCATGGTCTAGGGGTCATTGTCTAACGAATATCGATCTCTGCTGATATTACAAAAATTACCACCAAACTCTGATACCTTGAAAATCAAACCAACCATTTATCTTTGCAGAAACACCCATACAGATTAAGTATTTCATCGTGAGCCAGTTTATCTTTAACTCTTAAGGTCCTCAGATTTTTTTCAGTACTTGACCTGACGCATCTCAGAAGTTGTAGCACCTTATCAGTGATTTATAGTCAGCCAAAAGTAAACTAGAAATCTTGGTCTATGATGTTACGATTATTTCGGATACTGATTAAGTGTAGCGACTGTTCAGGGGTCACAGGTTTCATAAGAATTGACCTGAGGCTTCCAGTGGCGGCCCGTGGTTATCTGCGGACCCCTGGACATACTTAAGTGAGGGGTCCTAGACCCATTGGGCCCGCCATAATTCTGGCTGGGTGGACAAAAAAATACTAATTTCAAAGCAAAAAGGAGCAAAATTCTGCCCTTTAGACTAACAAGAGTGGGTCAGTTCACTCGCCCACTCCCCCTGTTGATACTAATTTTCCATAAAAATCTATGCAATATATAGGCCTAACATGCCTTAGCACTTCATGCCAATTATAGGGCCCTGCGAAGCTTCGAGTATTCGATTCAATGTCGACATCGCTTTGGTATTCGTATATCGATCTCGAATAGTTTGCCGATTCGTTAGTCAAACAAAGCTTCGAGGAAAATGAATCAGTGTTCGACAATGTCGACATCAGTTGAAATAAGGAGCGAACTCTTCTAGTTTTAATGTTTCTATCAGGAAAACAGTCAAATTCATTGCAAATTTCTGTCGTTTCACTTTCAGTTTCAGATTCCCAGAAAACCACTCACCGCAAATTCGCTATTTATAGATTTCCAGGAATTCGTGTGAGAGTTATTCGCGGAATCCCGTTTGCTCAGCGGCTCTGTCCAAGTTGTAACCTGTTCACGCCCATCTATACAACAGAAATATCCAGCTATGGGCCTAAGGCCTGCTCCCAGTCCCGGAATCTTCTAACACAATAATGGAGACATGTCGCCTGGAGCGCTTCCATTATTGTGTTAGAAAACTGTGGGAGGAAAACCTCTGTAGTTTCTTTGCATTGTTCGGAGTTGGTACTTGGAAGTTGGAATGAAGTAAAAGCAATTTGTGTGAATGAGCACTGCGTCACTATTCGAGTTAACTAATGCAGAAACTAACACAGTTTAACGCCTTCGCTGCTTTTGATGTATACTGTGTTATTGAATAGAGAACGGACCGAAATCTACAAGACCCAAATTCTGATAATACAAAACAACTAAACATAACAATAATGTATTTAGGCATGCTAACGTACCTGAAGTTAGCGGCTGTAGCTGACTTCAACCCATGGGAATTAATGTGCCACTTGTATTACATTTGTGCTTTTAAGTCTCATGTTTCAATTTAGTGGTTTGTCTTAAATGTCTCTGGGCAGTAACATCTTAATTTGTCCATATTTATGTCTTGAATTTATTATCGGGCCAAGTGAACATCTGGATGGCCATTCAACGAGAAAGAAAATTAAAACAACGCCAAGTTGTCAAGTTATGTCAACGATCTCTTCTCGCAGTGCTTTCCGGACATCTCTGCACAAGATAATGCCAGTTATAATTATTTCTCGAGTTTATCCCGATTCGATTCGAGATTCGATTCGATGTCGACATCAGTCCCGATTCGATTCGAGATTCGATTCGAACATAAATTACCCGATTCGCAGGGCCCTAGCCAATTACCACTTCCCCCAGGGGCGGGATTCGCACTAACAAAGTGGAGGGGCATAAAAATTAATGCAGCACTATGTATAATGTGGGATAGGGGAATCCCGACATGCAAGCGCAATAAGCGCTTGTGTGTCGGGGTTCCACTATCCCATATTATACACAGTTCTGCATTATTTTTTCACTTGCGTTTGTGGGGCCCCCCTAAGATAGGGGCCCCCTGGACTCACTCCAGACCACTCCCAACGGCAATGGGCGGACCGCCTCTGGAGGCTTCATGGATGGATAACCATTTTTTTGTACAGTGCAAAATATTCACTCCAACATAAAAAGTATAACCCTTATGAAAAAGTACCATGGTAAACTATGGTAAACCATGGTAAATTCCAAAACATTCCCGGTTTTACCATGGTAATACCACAGTATTTGGGGTTTACCATGGTACATTTTTACAAGGGAAACACTTTACCTAACACAGCTTTCAGGAAAATGATGAAATTTTAAAAGGAAATTATCCTCCCAAAACATGGCTTGTGGTCTCTCATTGGGATGGGCTTGATTAGCCTATTCCAATAAGGGGTCACAAGCCATGGTTAAAAAGAAATAATTGAATTCTGAGAAAAAAATGTAAAGTGTTTTTTGTTTATTATGCTGGTCTGTCTTGGTCATGAAGGATTAAGCAAACTAAACATGGTTAAACAAAAATAATAAACATGTTGGTATGGAAATATAAATTTGTTATTATTCAGACAAAATGCTGTCACAGAATGAAAGGGATTTGTATTTTTTAAAAATATTGCATACCCCCCCCCCCCCCCCCCTCCCACACACAGAGGAGAGAGAGGGGGTGGAAAAACAAAGTGCAAAATATATATATATTTGCTGTGTAGTGTAGCTACCCAGTGCAGTTATTAGCATTTATGGTCCGGGTGGGGATGGGGGGTGCGAGCGGGATGGGATTATCTTCCCCTGGTAAGTTTGTCTTATGTTGTGGAGGTACGATTCGCTACTGGCCAATGCGATCCGTTACTGAGCCAACAACACCATGTTTCAAATTTCGGATCTTAGACAACTTGTACCCTGGACAATTCGTATCCTAATATCTGGGTACGAATTGTCCCGTATAAAGGTACGAATTGTCCCATATAAAGGTACGAATTGTCTAGTGCAAAGGTACGAACTGTCTCATTAATT
The DNA here is from genome assembly GCA_031216915.1 of Pictodentalium vernedei. Taxonomy (NCBI): domain Eukaryota; kingdom Metazoa; phylum Mollusca; class Scaphopoda; order Dentaliida; family Dentaliidae; genus Pictodentalium; species Pictodentalium vernedei. The sequence continues at coordinate 610,172,643 of CM062295.1, forward strand.
ATCACAAAAAATTTACTCACGTTTTAGAGAGCGGCTTCAGCCTTGAGCCAAATGAGTTCGACAAAACCAGTGACAAAAAAGAACAGGAAAAAGATGACCAATAAAAAAGACATATGTTCCATTATTTGTTTTATTTTATTGAAAGCTGTACCCAACAGAAGGAGTGTTTGCACAGGACTGTCCTGTTATTCACTTGTATTGATTAATTATCAAATTGAACTCGCTTTGAAAAACTGTCTGTAAAACTCGATTGCAGTTGATGTTCTAAACCCTTCTCATAACACAAGCGGTCAGCGATTATTCTTAAAAAGAGAAAGGTTTTTTCCCCAACTATATATACTGAAGAACTGATAAGTTTCATCATTCTTAGGATGGAAAACCACCCTTGTGTTTGGTGCAGTGAAAATGTCTGCCCCAGACAAGAGGCATTACAATGTGATATTTGTCAGAATTAGCAACACAGAAAATGTAACTCGGGGATCCCATGTGACCCTTATCGCAGAGTTGTACGAGGAGAGGAAGAATTGGGTGAATGGTCATGTAGCTCATGTCAAATTTCCGAACAGTGGCATAGGGAGCATTGGAATGTTGGAGGGAGGGGAGGGAGGGGGCACACATTTCTGAATGTTAGGGGGGGGGGCACACATTTCTGATAATTGAATGAAATGGCTGAGCAGCAAGGGGGGGTGGCAATTCGAGAAAAAAATTAAAACAGAGGTATCAAATTGTGCATTCTGGTGGCTTTTGGGATGAAAGTCGACTTTTTAACAGCATGTTGGCAATTTTTAAAGATGCTGGTACTTCCTTCCCATGAATTATGCAAATGCTGCATCCTAGTGATACAGGATTTGTGAAATTTACGCAAAGGAAATGTCGTATCCGCTGGAACAGATGCCTGATCATGTCTCTATAGGTTCATGAATATGTCATGCAAACCACAACCAATAAATTGAATTTGTCTTGGTACTGCATACACACCAGTGTAAGTTACACTGGTGTGCATGTAGTACCAAGACAAATTTGACAGTGTTGGCTGGTTATACAGGCAGCCAACACTGGTGCAAAATCACAGACATGTAGGACAGTAATTTCAAATCCTCCGGCTCCACTACCTTGGTGCGTACCAGGGGTATGTCTTGTAGCACATTGAGAGACCATGTTCGACGCGCTTAAAGTTTTAAGTTTCCCCTCCTCCCATAAATGCGGACAGATCTGCGCCCATGATAGTTTATCATTTACTCGGGTCTCTGTGAACTTATAGTGCATTTTACTTGTACATTTTGTGTGCGCTATCTTTGTTTTTTATTTGTTAGTAATATATTTCTTGGATTAATAAATGTCAAACGTGATTTTCATGAATAGCCTTGCTTATTTTTTAGTAATGTAGTCTTCAGGGTATGAATCCTTTAGGGTACGAGTTGTCCAGAGTCAGGGTACGAGTAGTCCAGAGTCGGGGTACGAGTTGTCCAGAGTCGGGGTACGAGTTGTCCAAGGAAAGGTATGAATTGTCCAGGGTACGAATCGTCCAGGGTACGAGTTGTCCTGATCCTCAAATTTCGGGATAACTTCACACACCGAGTTTCCTGGGTTATCATGTTTTGCATCAATAAACTTGGGGCCTGAGGCATCCCACAAAAAGTATATAATCGGCGAAGTTTAAATGCACCTTGTTAGATAAAGCGTATTTACGTGCTAGCGATCCGATACCGGGTAAGTGACTGTATCACTATCACTATCAGAGGTGGAAATTTCAGCTTCAAGATGAACAAAATTCTATTATGTAGCACCTTAACAAATTGTTGGGGAGTTTTGACTAAACCTGCGAACATTTTGGATGACGTTTTGGACAAATAAATCTGGGGGTGTTTTGATTTGCCATCGTTTTGACTTGGATTCCCTCTGCAGGGTGTCACTGCTAGGCTTATTTTGGTAAATCGTCAGACCCCAAAAGCACGAAATCCTGAAATATCATCTTATCTTGCATTGAAAACAGTTTCACCTGAGATACTTGGGAATGGATAATTTGCTTTAACTCTGCAATCTTTTCCGGAGGCAACGACATCTTTCCTTTCTGTGTTTTTATTGGCTTTCGTCTCGAAAGTTTGACGTTCAAAAAACGTCGATGTGCTGCAGCATGTTTTGTATTTTCGAAACCTGCGGTGTCGATATGACGTCACTCAACACACTCTGGAATTTCCCTTGATAATGTCAAAGGTAACATTTCCGTCAACAAACGGTTGCATCCTCACATGAACATGCAAGCTGTTACCATTTGACAAAATATTGTGTTTTGGAAAAATATATGTGAAAATCATACATCAAAATGGGAAATCAGAATGCTAAAGGAGATCGAGATGATTCGATTAAATTTAATGCAGATGAAGAAATGAAGATAAAATCCATCTTTTATACCCTCTCTGATAAACAAGAGGAAATCACTGAAGGACAATTTCTGGTCATTATTCTATTGAAAGCAACTTGAATGGGTCCGGGTCTTTCGTCCTCGGGGAACATTCGGCCCAGGTATTTTTCCGGGAACAAGTCGAGGCCGAATGTTCCCACTTTTGGTAAAAAATTTCGGAGTTTGGGAGTTGAAAAATAACTTTAAAAAATAATTTTTTTTCATTTTGTAAGTTTTTAATATTAGGAGTTTTTCTAGAATATTTTTTAAAGAATAATACATACAGCGTACCTCCCGGGATACACCCATATCGTCCGCTAGCCAAATCGTCTGCTAACAATTTGGCCCAAATCGTCCGCCAGTGAACCCGAATCGTCCGCTACAATTTTACCCACTTCGTCTGCCAGAGAAATCGAGGTTGGGCGAGAGAAAAAAAAAAAACAACTCTGACGCTTTTTTTACTCAGTTTTAGATATTTATTTATATAGCACATAGCAATGGAAATACTTGAAAAAATAAAAAAAAAGTATATCAACACTTTTTAAAATATATTAAAATACATATAGGGCACATCGAAATTTGTGAAATATACATGAAAATACATTGAGGGCACATCAAAATATGTGAAATATACAGGAAAATACATATAGGACACTTCGAAATTGGTATAATTGCGAAATAATGGGGAAAAGTTTAACATTTTTGCCAGCGAAATTTAGCTTTTTCTGTATTTAGAGACGGCATGGTACAACCATAACATCTCCAGTCTAGAAGAACTTCTAAACCCTTATTCATTCTCCAGTAACAGTCTTGTGATATTCCAGTTTGGCATTTTCTGTGCTGCCATCTTTTGCAGGAATCACACTGGATCGATTGTTGCCTTTCCCGGCATCTTTCGGAGCAATATACGCAAATGTCAGATTCCATGATAAACTTATGACCTAATGCTGATGTGCTGTTAATTTATAGCCAAATGCTGTTACACACATCGAAACACATTTGTTACATAAAAGGAATTGGAACAATATACTTTGATCAGTAATCAAAGTTGATAAACAAACAATGCCGGAATGATCAGGCAATTAATTAAATGATTGAGTAGATGTCACAATGACTTTGATTTTACCGTACATGATCAGCCACTCAATCTTATAGGTGTTTGTTGTCCCCAACTAAAACAAACATGATTCTGAAAATGTTTCAAAATTATATCAGTAAAGAATATCATACTGAACTGTGTGGGTGTTCAATTTTTGTGAGAGATATGTACTTAATTCCTATTCAATTCTCGCTGGACTATACATGGAATATTCACTGTGTTTTGTTAAATTCGCAAACAAGTAAGTACATAAATATTAAAAATAAATTAATATAAATTAAAAGCAATAACAATGACAAAAAAAGTCCTAAAAAATAAATAAAAAACAAATGAAAAAGAAAATAAAAGATAAGCTAAATAATTATTTCACAGCGGACGATTTTGGTAAAATTGTGGCGAACAATTTGGGTAAAATTGTAGCGGACGATTGGCTAGCGGACGATATGGGTGTAATTCTACCTACCTTCATTCCTAAAGTCGAAATATATTAAGGGCCTATATAAGTAATGAAATTTTGTTTATTTTTAAAATTCTCACCTCTGATATTCCTTCAGTTCAAATTAAATATACACAAAATGTACATCAAAATGAAGGTTGGCATGTATAACACACGAAACACATGTGTAATCAACTCATAGAGTCGACTGTAGGCACCACTGTTTCCTGGAAGTCTGCTGCTGTATTCGCACCAGAACTGCTAATTTAATAATATTTCACGAAAACAACTTGTGGCCAAATGTGCTTTACATATCCAAAAACAAAGCTAGGGGATAAAAATTCTTCAAAACACAGCGACAGAGCTGCATTGGGGAAAATTCCAAAGCCTTTGCTTTTGTTTACGTATGAGTATACTTTCGATTTCCGGTCAATGTCATCGGACAGAAAAAGCATGTAAAAACAACGCCGTCTAAAATCAAATAATGAAAAAGATCGTCTTCATACAATATACTGTTATTAGATAGAGATTGCACAGTTGCCATATTCAATGCAAGGTATCATGATACCTGTTGAAATTTCTTAGAATTACGATTTTGTTTTTCAATGGAAATTCGTGGTAAGGAGTGATTTGTGCATGTCTGTCGAGCATGGAAACCATCTTCAGTAAAAAATGCAGACAGTGTTGTCCTTTTCCAAAATGCAGTCCTATCACTGTATTCGAAAGTGTTTTGAATACCTAGCTTTGTTCTTGGATATATGAAGCACATTTGGCCACAAGTTGTTCTGATGAAATATTATTTTATTATCAGTTCTGGTGCGAATATGGTAGCAGACTTCCAGGAACCAGTGGTGCCTGCTGTCAACTCTATGAGTTGATTACATATGTGTTTCGTGCTCTATACATCCCAACCTTCATTTTGATGTATAATTTGTGTATATTTAATCTGAATTTAAGGAATATGAGAGGTGAGAATTTCAAAATAAACAAAATTCCATTACTTATATAGGCCCTTAATCACAAGACCAATCAGTAATGAAATATAAAATCCATTGTATAAAATCCACTGAACTGAATAACAGAATGACAATATATGTGTTCCAATGCCGACATGCAAACCCGAAATGATATACTTCTTTTTGGATGTTGTTTGGCACAACTCATCTTAAAAATGTTATTTTCATAAGTTCTTGTGCATGCAGTAGTGATCAAACTTCTGGCCTCTGATGAGATAATGATACAGAGTTTTTACAGGGCGGCTGAATCTTCATTGATTTAATAGCACTTGATCAGGAGATCATATACTGTTTTTACAGTTTCTACGGACTCTTAAACCTTTTATGTGGACTGTAATTGTCCCTGATGAGATAATCTTATACTGTTTTTCACGGTTTCTTTGAACATTTATTTGAACACTTCTAGCGTAAAAATAACTCCTCACATATATAAGAGTATCATGAAAAGAATCCAACATCACTTTTCATTCATCACTTCTCTAAGCAAACACAGCGATTTCAATCCCACATCGTCCCTGTGCGCCTTCGGCGTGCAGAAACTTTTCATTCATCATCCAACATCACGGAGTAGAACTCTTGTAGTTATGCAAAACTCCTAGTCATCTTCCAGTATGAGGTCGCAAGGGATTTCAATTCCACATGTTCCCAGGTCGAATGTTCCTGGGGCCGAATGTTCCCGAGGCCGAATGTTCCCAAGGCCGAAAAGACCCGCTCCCACTTGAATCATCCTTAAGGAATTCTGGTCAAAGCTTCCCCAAACCAAAACTTGCCCAAAGAGTTTAGGTCAAAACATCCCTGTTACTTGATCAGAATGCTACGTGAGCCAGAATTTACATGGCCAAAACTGCTGAATGTCTTGGAATTACACCGGAATGACATTAAAAAAATAAAATTTTAGTGTAAAAAATGTGTTTTAATACATAGAGATTATTACCATTATGTGGATGTACAAAATATGCATCCGAGTCGAGCTCCGGGACGGGTTCTAAGGGCAGATCACGACGAGTCGAAGATGAGTCATGATTTACCCTTAGAATTCGGAGCGAGACTCAGATACATATTTTGTACATCCACGTAATGGTAATAATCATTTTATCTTACAATATATAGGGGATAAGTCAAGAATGTAGACGAATATATAACAAACTATTTATTCGTATGGATGAACAAAAAGAAAAAAAATGGAACTCACACGAAAGGAATGTGCTTGTTTCCGCCCCCCTGATACAAACATCTGTATCAAGGGGGCGGATACATGACAGTTGCAGAGTTAATACAGACAAAATACATGTTGATTGTAAGATAAATACATGTATCAGGGCCGAGATCTTAATCATAAGTGACCATTTTTTATATTTTTTGTTCCAAACAGACTGAAAAGTGGACAAGTATAGATACTCGGTGAGAGTGTTTCAACAACACACTCCAAACTTGATTGGCCATAATTGTATTGAGGTGGCTGATTGCTAATTCCATTGTGTGTATTGTGACATATCATGGTGTACTGACTATATGCTGTAATGTATCACATTACTTGGGAGCGCGGTGGCTCTGTGGTAGACTGTTAGACTTGTCTGCTAGAGGTCCCAAGTTCGGTCCCCAACTGGGACGACCCGCGTTGTGTCCTTGGGCAAGGCACTTTGTCCTGGTTGCCTACATGGGGGCATGGTGACATTGAGTACTAAGGCGTACTGCCCATTGATGGTGCTCATGTCTTCAACCACTGTTACCTTGCTTGAGCGGAGCTTGAACAGAGTTAGGAGCTGACAGTTGCTCATTGATGCTCGGTGGTTCTTTCCGGGTACTCCTGCATCCTCCACCCGTAAAACTGTCACGGTCATGATTAGCCATTGTGCATAAGTATGGGACCTGAAACACCAATAAATAAATAAATAACTATTAATATCAGATTATATTTTACAAGGGTGCAAAATAACGATGTCTGAGTCTGTCATTCCGGTTGTTTCTCACAGTAAGTTTTAGATGATTACATTCTTCCAATTTCCACTTTTGATTTGTCATTGTCATTTCAGGCCAGTTGTGTGACACATAATGGTGTACTGATTATACACTGTTATGTATATTATTTACTATTCTGTATCACATTGAAAGAGCGACAAAATAACAATGTTGAAGTCAGTCATTCCGGTTGTTTCATGCAGCAAGTCAGGTTTTAGAGATGACAATTCCATTCCTCTGATCTGCCCTTTGTATCTTTTGTTAGTTAATCAACAAAATACATTTTGGAGTTGAGTATTTCTAAAATAAATGTCATTCTATATCATTTTTATATCATTCCAGTGTCATTCATGTTATTCCATGTCATTTATTGACATTCCAATGATCAGGAGGACCCACAAAACTGTGGGATTAAATTTAAATGCCAAAAGTTGAAACAGCATCTTTAACTTTTTTGATTCAGTCAATTTCATACCATTTGAAACCATCATCAATGGTTATTCAGTTGTAATTCCTACCAAACAGAATATACCCAACAGTGTATTGACAGGACTTGCAACATTGCAGAGTACAGTCGTTTGTCTGGTAAATGATTTCGTCCGGTAATGCAAATCTCATAAAAACAATTAAGTTCTATTATGAAAATGCTATGAAGAAAAAAGACAGCTAATATAACAATAACATGAGTTTGGAGGGTGTTACGGTTTATTATCTGCCCAAGAGAAATGAATAACAGCCTGAGGATTTTATTAAAGGCCCAAGGCAAAGTCGAGGGCTGTTAATAAGCCAGAGGGCTGTTATTCAGTCCTTGATGCCTGTAAATAAACCAGAATGCCCAACAAAATCATGTTGTTACTACTATTACCATGACCGGAAGTGGGCTATGAATTATATTTTCATTAACTGCCTGCCGCCCGCCCACTTCCGGTTGAAATATGCCATGAATTACTGAGTTTTACCACCCTGCTAATCTCCGATAATATACTAGGAAATGGACTCTAAAGTGGTAATAATATTTGTTAATACATTAGTCATGTTTAAAAAATATAGGTTATAACATTACTTGAATTGAATGTTTGGCATTTTTTTTAGAGGTTCTAATTATTCTAATTAACATAATTTCTGTGCCCTAAACTTCATTGCAAACAGAAAAGCAGATGTAGTGGTCGAGGTATAAAGGCCATTTACCAACCAGTCTGGTTGGCCCAGATCTCTTAGTCTCGTGGTAAATTGGTCGCTTTGTGTGCTAGAGGTCGACGGTTCGAACCCCGGCTCCCACAGTTATCTCTCCTCCTGTTACATTTGGGGGCTCATCCGATCCTCAGCAGTAGGTGGCACTGCGGATGTTTCGACCACTCTGAGGAGGAACTTGGGTTAGATTCACATTTCAGTGGTGACATCAGAATTTCCCTTGTACTCCCCGTCACAGGGGCTAGGGTATCCCCCCAAAACACATAATAAAGAATGATGGGGAGGGAGCTGGGGCTGAGTCTGCAGTCCACGACGTCATACCCCCCTCCGACACCACCACTCCACTAACCCTATCTCGGGCCCTGGTAGTGAATGATGACTAGCATTGATGACTAGTATTTTTTATGTGTAATATGAGTTTGCAGTTATTTCAGTAATTACAGGAGTTATGCTCCTTGTTAGTTAAATTCACCATTGTTTCATTTCATTGTCCTGTGAAAACAATGATTACTTCAGTTTCCAATCAGTTCCTTTGACACTTCACATCATGCTATCCATTAGTAAGTTCTTGATGAACTTCAACTTTTACCAATATTCCTGTGTAATTGCTGGCGTTAGTTCCTTGTTACATGTAATTCAATTTACCAATTCAGTTTTCACAATTATACACATACAAGTTAATAACCAAGTCTGAAAATAAGGAGACCGTCATCTTCAGAATGAGTATCCCAGTGAATTTGGTGATGCTTCCCTGCACAGCAAGGTAGCATCACTAAATTTGCCCTCTGTGAACCTTAATCTGAATCAAGGTTTCAAGCCTAAACAGCAAGAGGTACCCAAAGGATAAATTGGCACACTGTGGGATAGCATCAGCAAATTCACCCTCTGGGGACCTCATTCTGCAAATGACAGATTGCTTATTTTCAGGCTTACATATAACTACTGGATTTATCCCCTTATTAGTTAACTTTGTCATTATTTCACTTCATCAGGCTATGGATACATTTGTGAACACTGCAATTCCTAATTTTATTCACCGATTCATTTGAAACTTGATATATTGATATACTTTGGTAAGTTCTTGACAAAGTTCGATTTCTAGAATTATCCATATGTAATTATTGGAATTATGCCCCTTGTTAGTTCAGTTTATCATCATTTCACATCATCTGGTTGTGAACCCTGTTTTTCCTTCACATTTCAGTCAATATTTTTGAAACTTGACACAGTGATACACTTTGGTAAATTCTTGAGGAAATTTGTTTTTCACCATTATCCAAATGCAGTTACTGGAGTTATGCCTCCTGGTAGTTGAATTTATCATTGTTTCATATCATCTTCTTGTGAAACGAAATGGTTTTAGCGTGCCGAAGGCACGCAGGGGCAGTACATACAAGCCCCTTTCGACCCTTCTCTAACTGTATAATAGTGGTACTCTTGCTTTTAAGTTTTCTGCACCATGTCTCAGCGTGTTAAAGGAAGAAAGGGAAAGGAAGAAAGTTAGCGGCGCTTGTGTCTTTTGCTTCTCTTCTTGGAAGGAGGAGGCTCTGAAGAAGAGGTAGTGGTAGTTGATGTTCCTGTTGTTTCTGCTGTCTTTCGTTGCAGCATTTGTGGAAGAAGTGATTGCAGATCTTGGATGCTTTGAAGTGTCCAGGTTTCTTGAGTAGGAAGTCAAGTCTTCCTTCAGCACATCCTTTTTGTGTTTTTAGGTATGCCAGGTAGTCCTCCGAGATTCCATTGAAGTCCAGTTTCAGTTCACCGAAGCGCTCCATGGTGAACTCGTCCAGGCATTCTGTATAGGTCCCTAGGGTCATATCTTCTGTTTTCACTGTTTCATACTCTGAGTCCAAGGTCAAACTGGGTTTGTGGTCCGATGGGTTAGTGTTGATAGGAGATCCAGGTGCGGTTTGGATGACTTCCATCTTCTCAGCCTACACTCCATGCTTCTCCTCTCCTTCCAACCTCTTTGGTGTAGAGGTATGGTTTGGAGTTGGAGGTGCTGGTTTTGGAGGTGAGTTGATAGTTGTCACCCTCTCCGCCTTCTGATTCCCGATATCAGCCCTTTTCCTCTCGATCCATGCCTCCATTCGCCTGGCATCCCGGTTTTTGGTGGATGGTGACTTCTTCTTTTGTTTCTTCTTGTCTTCCACTGGTTTCACAGTGGCAGTCTTCTTTCCCTTCCCCTGGGGTGGACCAGTGCGGATGGGCCTGCAAAAGGTGCTACCACTCCCTGATTTGGGCTTTGTCTTATATTTAATGGTAAGCTAGATGCAGCCATTCTCAACCTGGACATTCCAGTTGAGGAGTGAGCTAGTGTCCAGCACCAGCAAAGTATCTTTGATTTTCTTAGACAGGTAGTCCATGGCTAATTGGTTGTTCGCTCTCTGAAGTCAGAGAGCGAACAACCAACCAATTAACTTGAAGAACTACGGACCTGTCTCAAATCTGGTATTTGTGTCTAAAGTCATTGAAAAGATCGTTGTCAGTCAACTAAATAGGCATCTATCTGTTAACGATCTAGTAGAACCCTTTCAATCGGCATACAAATCCAATCACAGCACAGAAACTGCCTTATTACGAGTACACAATGACATCATCTGTGCCTTGTCTGGTGGAAAAGCTGTTCTTCTCGAACTTTTGGATCTTTCAGCTGCATTGATACAGTAGATCACGATTTTCTAATTGATATTCTGAATCAAAATAGGGTAAATGGGACTGTTCTTAAATGGTTTCAGAGTTATCTAGAAAATTGTTCCCAACAAATTCACATTGAAAACACCAGGTCCGAAAGTGAAGCATTGAATTGTGGTGTACCACAGGGTTCAGTTCTTGGCCCCTTACTATTTACCCTATATACAGCATCACTTGGACAAATGCTGAGAGATCTTGGTGTGCCATACCATCTTTACACTGATGACACACAACTCTACTTAGCATTCAACCCATCTGATGCTTCTGAAACAGTCGGCACCATGTCTGAAATGGAAAGATGCATCAACTCAGTCAGACAATGGATGTCCAGTCACCGGCTCAAAATGAACCATTCAAAAACCGAAGTATTATTGGTCATTTCAAGGAAAAGAACAACTTTTTCCTCTCCTATTCAGTCAATCGATGTTGGTGATTCCACCACTCTAGTCACCAGCAATGCCAGGAACATTGGGGTGTTTTTTGATGCTAATCTCACCCCTCACCCTTGAGTCCCACATTAACAAAATTAGTAAAACTTGCTATTGACAACTCAGGAAGCGGAGTAAACTCCGTTCCTTCCTTAGCCGTAGAGCTCTGGAGCAACTGGATCACTCCTTCATAACATCTCATTTGGATTACTGCAATTCTCTTTTCCTTGGTTTACCACTCATATTGCTGCAGCAGCTACAGAGAATTCAGAATATTGCTGCTTGAATTATCAGTGGTGCTAATCGCTTCTATCATATCACTCCTATCTTGAAGAATCTACATTGGCTTCCAGTCCAAAGTCGAGTGCATTTTAAAATCCTCCTACTAGTATTTAAATGCATTCATGGTCTTGCACCCGTGTACCTGAGTGATCTTCTCTCTCTCCACACACCCACACGCTGTCTTCGTTCTTCTGACAATTTGTCACTGACTGTACCTTTCACAAGATCAGTGCTGGCGAGCGAGCGGGCTTTATCAGTTGCTGGTCCACGACTCTGGAATGCATTGCCCCAGAATCTTCTGTCACAAACAAGTTTACCCACCTTTAAAAAACAGCTTAAAACTCATCTATTCAAATTACTTATTTCATAATTTCCGCAAACACAATCTGTTAAGCATTTTAGAGCACCATAGGTGGTTTCACGCTATATAAAATTAATTATTATTTATTATTATTAGTGGAATGTCTGTGTGGAAACCAACCTGCTTCTTGGGAATCATGATTCCTGCAATTATCAATCAATTTTTTTAAGACTCCACATGGTGATATACTTTAATACATTCTTGACAAAGACTGACTTTCACCATTATCCAGTTAGCCTGTATAGGTTATGCCATCATAGTTGTTGACTTTCCAACTTGATTTCTAGTTTTCCACTCTATTTTCACTTTTGTAACATACACTTGAACTGAAAACATTATTCACTTCCGAGTAACAAAGAGTGCATTACCAATGAAATTAACTTTTTCAGGATTTCATAAATGCTCTCTTGGTGCATACCGATAAGGTAACTTTTCAGCATCTAAGGCACTATCATTTATTGTAAGTTGTTTTAACTGGTTGCGTGCTAGAAGCCACTCTCAGGGCTTTCAAAAAATGAGGATACCAGAGCAAAATACATGATTTTCATTGCTCATGTTTCATATTCAGCCAAACACAAATGATATTTTGTTTATATAAATTTGTTTCATTACAAATTATTGGAGAGTGCCAACAAGCACTCATCAATAATTCGTAATAAAACAAATTCTAAATAACAAATTCAGACCACCAAAATTAACCTAGACCTCAACCAGTTAATATAATGGTGTTGAAGGAAATTCTAACTAAGGAAGTACAGTAGAGTCCTCTTAATTGAATATCCATTTTGCCAGTGAAAATTATTCAATTAACAGGAGTATACAATTAACAGGGATTTGGTCAGTTTCCTGTGTTCTGGAGGTAAACTGAGCATTTATTCTATTATATTTTGTTTGACAGAGCTCATAGAGCTCTGTCAAACAAGATATAATAGAATAAATGCCTGTATTGGATGTAGTGAGGCCAAAAAGGTTGATAAATAAGGGGAATTTGGTGCGTGTCACAGTAATTTTTTCACCATATTCCAAAAAATTATATACAATTAACAGGAGTTTACTCTCCAACCCATATGCAATTAACAGATCAAATTTGTACTGAAGGTATGGTAAATGGTTTTGTGTTTGAAAATTATTAGCTCACCTGGCTGAAAGTCAGGGTGAGCTATTCTGATCACTTTTCGTCCGTCGTCTGGCGTCCGTCGTGAAGGTGGTGTTTGGGCTTTTTCTCCCAAACTACTGGCCGCATATTAATGAAATTTCATGTGAGAAGGGGTTATGTATGCAGACTTTGATTTTTTGTCAAATTAGGTTTCGGCTCACATTGAGCAGAGGGATGGGGCAAAAATGCTCCAATTCTTAAAAAATCTTCTTCTCAAGAACCAGCAATAGCAGAGACTTGATATTTGGTATGCAGCTTCCTTTTGAGGTGTAGACTCAAGTTTGTTCAAGAGAAGTTGGAGGGTCTATATTTGACGATGTTAAAGGAGGGGCAAAAATTTTGGCCCCGCCCCAAATGTCTATTTTCCAAACCGCGAGGCCGATTTGAACCAAATTTTACATGAGTGCTTATTGGGTCATAAGTACCTAATTTATGCTGAAATTTTTTTCCCCATAGCCCTGTGGGAACCACAGGAGCTAAAAATAGAAAAAAATGAAAACACCCATATCTCCAAAACTACACGGCAGTGAGAATTCTTATTTGTTGTGAAGCTTCCTTAGGACCAACAGAATGGAATGATAAAAAAAAATTGCCATCGGTTTTATGATGGGGTACTTTTTGGGGACTTTGAAAAAGTGCTGAGTCAGCATTTTTTAACACTGTGGGTAATGGGAAAAACATAAGACTACTTTTCTCCGAAAGCACTGCTCCAAAAGCTTTAAAATTTCACATATAACATCTTTGGAAGATTGTTTCACATGTTTATTGAAATGAATTGCCTGGGTGGATATTTGGGCTCTCTATGGGAGCCCAAATGTTTAAATTAGTGCAGTATGAGGAGTATTTTTGAAAAATCTTCTTCTTCAGATCTAGCAAAAAGAATGTTTTGATATTTGGTATGCAGCATCCTTAGGGGGGTGAGATTCAAGTTTGTTGAAGCCAAATCCCTGAGTTCATATTTAGGCTGAAAATTTGGGGTCCCGTTGCGGACTTCGAAATTTTGGACCAAAATCCGAAAAAAAAATTTTTTGTTTTTTATGCATTTCTATCAATTTTAAGACAAAAAAAAAAATTTTTTTTTTACCCTGAACATTTGGGGTCCGGGTGGGAATTTTGGACCAAAATCCAAAAAAAATTTTTTTTTGTTTTTTAGGCATTTCTGTCAATTTTAAGACAAAAAAAAAAAAAAATTTTTTCCCCTGAAAATTTTGGGTCCGGGTGGGACTTAGAAAATTTTGGACCAAAATCCGAAAAAAATTTTTTTTGGTTTTTTCTGCGTTTTGGTCAATTTTAAGACAAAAAAAAAAAAAAAAAAAAATTTTTCCCCTGAAAATTTGGGGTGCGGGTGGGACTTAGAAAATGTTGGACCAAAATCCCAAAAAAATTTTTTTTGTTTTTTTATGCATTTCTGTCAATTTTAAGACAAAAAAAAAAAAAAAAAATTTTTCCCTGAAAATTTGGGGTGCGGGCGGGACTTAGAAAATTTTGGACCAAAATCTGAAAAAAAAATTTTTTGTTTTTTTATGCATTTCTGTCAATTTTAAGACAAAAAAAAAAAACAAAACAATTTTTCCCCTGAAAATTTATTTGGGTTCCGGGTGGGACTTAGAAAATTTTGGACCAAAATCTGAAAAAAATTTTTTTTGGTTTTTTCTGCGTGTTGGTCAATTTTAAGACAAAAAAATTTTTTTTTTTTTTTTCCCCTGAAAATTTGGGGTCCGGGTGGGACTTAGAAAATTTTGGACCAAAATCCGAAAAAAAATTTTTTTTGGTTTTTTCTGCGTTTTGGTCAATTTTAAGACAAAAAAAAAAAAAAAAAATTTTTTTCCCCTGAAAATTTGGGGTGCGGGTGGGACTTAGAAAATTTTGGACCAAAATCCAAAAAAAAATTTTTTTGTTTTTTTATGCATTTCTGTCAATTTTAAGACAAAAAAAAAAAAAAAAAAAATTTTTCTCTGAAAATTTGGGGTGCGGGCGGGACTTAGAAAATTTTGGACCAAAATCCGAAAAAAATTTTTTTTGTTTTTTATGCATTTCTGTCAATTTTAAGACAAAAAAAAAAAACAAAACAATTTTTCCCCTGAAAATTTATTTGGGGTCCGGGTGGGACTTAGAAAATTTTGGACCAAAATCTGAAAAAAATTTTTTTTGGTTTTTTCTGCGTGTTGGTCAATTTTAAGACAAAAAATTTTTATTTTTTTTTTTCCCCTGAAAATTTGGGGTCCGGGTGGGACTTAGAAAATTTTGGACCAAAATCCGAAAAAAAATTTTTTTTGTTTTTTATGCATTTCTGACAATTTTAAGACAAAAAAAAAAAAAAATTTTTTTTACCCTGAAAATTTGGGGTCCGGGTGGGACTTAGAAAATTTTGGACCAAAATCCAAAAAATTTTTTTTTTGTTTTTTAGGCATTTCTGACAATTTTAAGACAAAAAAATTTTTTTTTTTCCCCTGAAAATTTTGCGTCCAGGTGGGAATTTTTGGGTTTTTTATGCATTTCTGTCAATTTTAAGACAAAAAAAAAGAATTTTTTCCCCTGAAAATTTGAGGTTCGGGTGGGACTTAGAAAATTTTGGACCAAAATCGGGAAATTAGTTTTAGCGTTTTTTATGCGTTTTAAGAAGAAGAAAAAAAATTAGGCTGAAAGTATTTTGTTTGGGAAAAAAATCTGTTTTTTATGTGTTTATCTCAATTTTGGGACGTTAAAGTGCAGGAACTGAAAATAGAAAGAAAATCCTGTGTATTGTGTGGGCACAATCGCTTCATCTAGTTGGTATATGCTTTTCTTAGGAGGGGCATATGCAGCTTATTCAAGTCAAGTCCCTGGTTTGATATTTAGACTACCATGTCAGGTGAGCGCCCTCAGGCCCCCTGGGGCCTCTTGTATTCAATTAACAGGGATATACAATTAAGAGATATCCAATTAAGGGGTTCCACTGTATCTTGATTTCAACATGAACAAGCTTTCCCCTCAGCTGTACTGGAACAATAGGGCCTCATATTAGTCATTACTCTTGTTCAGTTTGTGGAGGCGATCTGCTGATTTGATACAGATTCGCTCTGCAGTATTTATTACTTATTGGTGTTTAGAGTCACATATTTCTGCACAATGGTTAATTGTGACTTCAACATAGATATAAAGTTTGGTTGAGTTTAGTCAGTTGTTTATACTCATCTATGTAACTGTGTTTACAGGTCGATTCCTTTGAAACTTGGTATGGATATTTACTACCGTGGGAAAATGTGCACCTGCGATTATAGTTTCGATCAGACCTTTTGCCAGAGTTATGCCCCTTTTGATCTTAGAATAATCCTGGTGGCAGGAGGTATGGATAGGCCCATCTGGGACAGTCACACCTCTAGTTATTTTGAGCAGAACCAGGTGGACATTTTTGTCCTACTTTACCCTCTGGTTCTTCTTTTTTTGTGAGAGTTGAATGTCCATTCCCTCTCTGGTTAGGGCAGTGTGAGAATAGGCTGTCTTATGAAAGGTCCTACCTCCCCCCCCCCCCCCCCCCCCCCACACCCCCCACCCAAACTCCCTTGTGATGGTTGATTTTCTTTTGTATCAAACTCCGCTGTCAGCTGGACATTCTCTTCTGTTATATGGGGAGTACAGGTGAGAAGATAAGAAGCATGCAAGGTTGATAGGGTTCTCTGGATAGCTGCCGGGAATTCCATTGTGCTGACAAGAGAGAGAAGTAGACACGTCTTCACACGCCCAAGTCAGACACAGATTTTTCTGCTCTCTTTGGGACAGGGTCCAGGGCTAATGTTATTGGGAAAATTTCTGTCATGATATCACCAGTTGGGAATTTGTTTTTAAGGGAAAAAGAAACACGAAGAATAAAAAATATTACCTTCAAATGGGACTGAGAACATTAGTATGGAAGCTACAACTCATGCTTGTTTACTACATGTTCTACTGCTGTTTTTATTTTTGCTACACTTTGTCAGTCTACATTCTGTGGCTTGTCAGTTGTTTCTAGGCAAGACTTGCCAAGAAACCACTGACAAAGTTCTTAGAATATTACCCGGAGACTGTCTGTTGGGGCACCTGCCTAGTTGCAGTAAAAAGTGATCAAAATCATGCCTTTAAGGGTAAAAGAACAACCTGTTGTTTCCCATTGAATTCAGATGATTTCTACGCATCATTACTAGTTGGTAATTTTTGGTTTTCTGACTTACCATACCAAGGAAAACTTGAAATATAGAAATTTGATTTTGAAAACTCCCCTACTTCCTACATTAGCTAATAATAGTTTCACACAGCAGAACATTAACCCAAAATGTCTGACAAGTGGAGTGTGTGATGAACTAATTTGAGTTATTTCCACAGGCACTGGCCACTGCTAGTTTTGTGTGATTAAAAGCTGAGAGAAATTTTAAAGGGGTATTTCCTCTCAGCTTTATATTAACTTAAATGGTCAGTGGCGAGTGTTTGTGCCATTTATGACATTTTTGACAAATAAAACATTCATTATTCTTTAATTTGCCATGTTTTATCATCATCATGAGTTGGTAATTAAATACGAACATTCTTTAACTACTACATGGCTGTGAACTACATCTCGGCAGTATCCCAGTAATACTGTTTGGTATTGGTACTAGTATACAATATACATGTATACATGTACTTGTTATGTTAATACCGAATACCATACTGATACGAGGTAAATCGCCACCAAAGTAGCAATACAGGCACTGAGCCTGAAATTTAAATACTTCCCAGCTCCTGCCATGCCATCTTAACCCTTTACCTAACGAATCGCCCACATCCACCCACGTAATATGCAAATTGAGCAGTTAAAAAAATTTAATTTTTCAAAATATCTCAACAAATCCATATCATGTGACCCCCTCATTGGAACGAGTTCATTGAGCTCATTCCAATGAGGGTCACATGATATGGTTTTGTTGAAATTTTTTGAAAAATTTAAAAACATGATATTTAAAATAATAAATTTTGATATCGTCTGCGTTGGGTAAAGGCTTAAGATATCAATATTTTGGGAACACTGTATCATAGTATGATATCCCTTCATGTATGTCTTATCCTTTAATGGCAGACAAGTTGCATTCTCGTCTTGATCTTCAGTGATCAGGAATTGTAGATACAACAAATATAACAGTGAGCATATTACAGAACATGTACTCATACCTTGCAGTTCAGTCATCAAATAAGTTTTATACCATGATTGCTTTGCGCATTCAATGTTACACAATACAAATATTGGGAAATGTTCTTGATACACCACACGTGGAATCTGTAATATGCATAAGAACATCATGTACATTTAAGAATGCATCTGATTGGATGCTATACATCTGAGTGATGTTATGATGTTAATGAAATGCTTTGACACAAAACAGTGTCAAGCAAGAAAATTTATCACAATGCTAAAGGTGATATTTTCCTTTAAAAATTATCAGCTTCATTCACTTAATTCCAGTTTAATCGTGGGAAAAATATGGAACACAACTCAGAGTGTGGGGGGCAGGAATGAACAACCTGTAGTGGCGTTTTTTCTATATTTCATGCACACTTTTGGCATGCATGAATACAGCAGAACCTTGTGCCATTGATTAGATTCCCCCATACTCCACCCTCTATACACTACACGGTCCAAGTGTGGATTACCATTAAAACACCTGTGGGTGGAGCTTTCACATATTTTTGTATATTTGAGAGTGACCAGGTGCAAGCACCACACATAGGAGTTTTAGTCAAGCCAGAAAATAAGCAGACTGTCATCTGCAAAACGAGGTCCCCAGAGGGTGAATTTGGTGATGCTACCCTGCAGAGTAGCATCGCTAAATTTACCTTCTGTGAACTCAACCTGAATCAGGGTCTCAAAGTTAAACAGAAAGAGGTACCCAGAGGATAAATTGACTCAATGTATGGGATAGCATCAGCAAATTTGCCATCTGGGAACCTTATTCTGCAAATGACAGATTTCTTATTTTCTGACTTGGTTTTAGTAATACTCTCCTTATATTGTATAAGTGAGGAAAGTGCAAAAGTGCTTATTTACTGTGTTGCTTCACTGTTTCCTTTTTACTGGTGTTGCTATAATGATATAGGCATAGATGTAGTAAGTTACCTTTTCCCATTACCCAGCATAACAGCCAAAACTGGACAGCACTATTCACAAAATTTGCCATTCAGTTTTCATTATTTTTTTTAATTTTTTGCCTCCAAAACATAGCTTATGACCACTCATTGGAACGAGCTCATTGAGCTCGTTCCAATGAGTGGTCATAAGGTATGTTTTTGACACCAAAAATAAAAAAAAAAATAGTTATTCCTGGTTGTTCAAGAATTTTATTTGCAAGTGTCGTCTGTCTTTTGTAGGTAAAGAGTTAAACACAAACAAATAAATATCTTTTATAAATGGGCTGATTTATCCATTATGTTGGGTACAGGAATTATAACATGCTTGTTCTCTCACATTCAGGCACACACAACTAATTACATAGGTGAAGAAAGCTCCAAGAACTTATTTCAGATGTTCTGCAAGGAGAAGAAATCTAAAAGTCAGCTGAGAGGTGTGAGCCTTGTTAGTTTTGTACAGGGACTTTCTTTGATTTTGAAAGGAACACTGCCAGAGAAAAGTGAAGTATTATTTAGCATGTTTTCATCAGGATCCTACACAGTAATTAATGAAGTAAGTACATCGAGTGTGGACAGTTTGAGACATTTTGAATATTTGCTGTGATTACCAATTTGAGTATTTGAAAACCTCAGTGGAAAATGTTGAGAATTACTCTATACATTAGATCAGGTAAGACTCATGAACCATACAGGTGGAATCAGCCTTTGCCATTATTTGCTACAGACCAGTTAAACTTGAGATCAAGGAAGCAAATTTGCTGCTCATTGATCAACAGGTATTCCTCAAAACTGATATAGGGTTAATCAGAAATTCTTGTACATATAATACATGTACATACAAGTGGTGCTGTGTACTAAGGCGCACAGCATGTGAACGGTGCACATGCCTTCAACCAAATCTAAACCAGCTTGTGTGGAGTTGGTACATTGAGGAGTCTGACATTACTCGCCGCTGCTTGGTGGGTCTCTTCTGGTGCTCTGATTTCCTCCACCCCCAAAAACTGTCTGACATGAGGTGACCCTGGCTGTTGAAAGTGTTGTTAAACCTAAATAAATAAATAAATAAATAAATAAATAAATAAATAAGTTTTCATTTCTGGAATTCACTTTAAAAAAAATTCCACAATCCAGTATAAGTATTTTCACATGTTCCTTGAATCCTGCACCCTATGTAACCAACTAACCTTGTGCATTTTTACAGATATACTCAGTGTATATTTTCACGTCGTGTGTGATATGGCAGCCTATCAACTAATCTTGTGCAATGCCTTTGGTTAGTAAGTGCATGTGAGCTTATCAGCTAACTCTCAGCAATGCACACGATTAGTCAGTCTTTTCTTTCTGGTTATAAATAAGGTCATCTCTATTATGCAACTGACCCTGTGCATTGTAAAGCCTAAGTGTAGAGTCTTAGTGAGTGTACAGTTTCATGTAGTGTGTGATACAGCAGTTACCAACTTTTTATAACCAGAAAGTGTGACTAATCCTGTGCATTGCACAAGGTTAGTCACACTTTCTGGTTATAAAAAAAATATCATTATTAACTGAGTAACTAACTCTGTGTACTGTACATGTACAGCCTTAGTGAAAATCTCATCTTTATCAATTCTTTACCCAATGTAAACCAGCCAGTACTATTCTCAAAAAGGGTTCAAACTCATCTTATGATCATTTAATGGATCGAAATGTGGAAAATTCTGTTTTAGTGAATTCCAGAAACGAAAACATATTCAAATTTCAATTAATTGCTTCTTAGATATAGTCTTGATATACTATTAAAAAAAAGTAGAGGATATCCAAACTGATGCTGATATTTTCAGAAAATGGTATTGGATATGCGTGATTGGACACATCACTATGTTACCAAGTTTAGTGTGGATCATGAATGTCACCGGCACACGAAAACTTCACACAAGCCCCTCGTTAATGTCTGTGGTGTACGTTTTGAAATTTTCATTTGTACTGGACAGGCTTTTTTGGATCTCTCATCGTTCTTTTCTTGGTATAAACTCATTTATCAATAGTTTCTGGTCGAAACAACTTTTGAGGTATGCAAAGACTGACATGTGACAAACGTTTACTGTTGGCATGTTGGAAGCTGGCAACAGAAGACTGCAGTGGCTCAAATTCTCAACGTTACTCAGTCGGTGATTAGCAGGTTGTGGTCATGCTTCCGTCACACAGGCAATGTTGATGATAGACGTAGGTCAGGTCGTCACAGGGTGACAACTGCTAACCAGGACCGTTTCATCTGAACCACAGCATTACATAGCCGCCATCAAAGTGCCTCAGAAATTGGACAGCAGCTGCACCAAGCAACAGACATGTGAGTCAGTGGTCAGACTATCCGAAATAGCCAACACAGCTGGAATTTGTACACTCGATGACCTCGAATAATTCCATGTTTGATTGAACGTCACATCGCAGCAAGGCATAATTGGTGTGGAGCATGACAGTGCTGGGACAATCGTCAGTGGAGCAACGTTATGTTTTCTGATGAATCAAGGTTCACTCTCTACTTCCATGACGGGTGAAACAAAGTGTGTCGGCAGAATGAATGATACCATGATGTAACCGTTAAGCATCATGATCGTTTTGGTGATGTATTGGTTATGGTGTGGGGAGGCATAACCATGACAAGCAGAACAGCATTACATGTCATCCAAGAGCGTGTTACAGGGCAGTACTACTGTGACAAAATGTTAGCAGCTCATGTGGTGCCATTTGCGTGACGTCACAGCCATCGATTCATTTTCCAAGATGACAATGCAAGAGCACACAGGACCCATGTCGCTACATACATGTAGTTCCTCCAGGAGCAGAACATCACTACACGGCCTTGGCCATCACTAAGTCTAGACCTTTCCCCTGTAAAGCATGTCAGGGATATGCTTGGCAGGCACCTACGACAATGCCAACAGCCCCCTACCAATGTCCAGGAACTCTCCGCTGCACTGCAGGGAGAATGGAATAACATCAGTCAAGCTGATATTGGACGTTTTGTGAGGAGTATGCCATGTCGGATCCACGCTTGTCTCATGAACCGAGGAGGATTTACAAGGTATTGAGATCTTGGACTGAATGTGGTAAATTCTCTGACTAACCATCCATGTCTCCTGTAGCTCAGTGTGTGGAATGTGTGCTTGTTAGACACTCAGCTATCACTGAAATCATTCATCAGATGTCACAGTGCAATGCTTTAACTGTCTTTTTGATGAAAATATAAATGTATTTCTTCATATATTTCACTTTTATCAAATATCCCCTACTTTATTTTAATAGTATAGAACAAGCCCTTTCCATGACTATTATTGAGAGATGGCATTGCTAGATTAGCTGTGTTCCTGCCTTCCTCACAGATTGTAATTTAATAGCAGCAAACCAGGCAGACAGACTGATTTGCAGTGTTCACACTGTCAGGTGCCAATTGCACTAAAAGAAATTAATTTAGCCCCCAAAATACAGCATTTGACACCAAAATATGGCAGCAAAAATATACTTTTGGTAGGCTTTGTTGTTTATTATTTCAGTGTGTCATTTTTTTTTATAAAATGGCTGTCAGACGACACAGACATGCCTGTCAAGTAATCTGCAGGCGATAGATATAATTGTGGCTCTTTCTTATGGGTGAACTGATTCAACTGAACTAACAGTTTATCTGTTTAATCTGATTCTTATCAAAACATTTTCTTTGTTACTTAATCTTTTTTATCTATTCATGCGGAAGTCTGTTAGTCTGTGAGTGTCTGTGAGTCTGTTTACCTTTTCCTTTTAGCACAGTCTACACCCCATAGTTCTTGTCTGATCGTCACAAAATTTCATATGCAGGGTTGAGGTCATGTCTAGATGAGAAAATTCCCTTTTGGTCATGATCGGACAACCGTGTGGGTTGCCTGAGCCCCAAAACCTTTATCACTGTCTACAGGTCGTATTTATGAAGGGATTTCATTGTAACTTTGTAGGATGACTCTGTATAATGTCTAGATGAGAACGTCCCCTTTTGGTCATGATCTGTCAATCTGTCAACCATGACAGCTGCCCAAGCCCAAAACCCAAAAACTTTAGCACAGTCTACAGGTCATATTTAATATGGAGGGATTTCATTGTAACTTGGTAGGATGACTCCATATGATGTCTAGATGAGAACTGTCCCATTTGGCTGCGATCTGTCAGCTGTGATGGCTGCCCTAGCCCAAAACCTGAAAACTTTTAGCACTGTCTACAGGTCATATTCATGGAGGGATTTCATTGTAACTTGGTAGAATGACACCATATAATGTCTAGATGAGAACGTCCCCTTTTGATCGTGATTGGTCAACTTTGACGGCTACAGGGGCCCAAAACACGAAAACCTTTAGCACAGTCTATAGGTCGTATTTACGAAGGCATTTGATAGTAACTTGGTACGATGATTCCAGATAATGTCTAGATGAGAACGTCACCTTTTGGTAGCAATCATTCAACCGCAATGGCTGCCGAGCCCAAAACCTGAAAACCTTTAGCATGGACGACTGGTCGTATTTATGAAGGGATTTCATTGTAACTTGCTAGGATAACTCCATATAATGTCTAGATGAGGTCGTCCCCTCTTGGTCACGATTGGTCAGTTGTGATGGCTATAGGGACCCGAAGCCCGAAAACCTTGAGCACAGTCTACAGGTCATATTTATGAAGGGATTTCATAGTAACTTGGTAGGATGATTCCAGATAATATTTAGATGAGATTGTCCCCTTTTGGTAATGATCATTCAACCGTGATGACTGCCCAAGCCCAAAACCCAAAAAACCTTTAACATGGACTATAGGTCATATTTATGAAGGGATTTCATTGTATCTTGGTAGGATGACTCAGTATAATGTCTAGATGAGGATGTCCCCTTTTGGTTGCAATTGATCAACCGTTATGGCTACACAGGCCCGAATCCCGAAAACCTTTAGCACAGTCTACAGACAGTATATATGAAGGGATTTCATTTTAACTTGATAGGGTGACTTGTTTTGGAATAATGTCACTGTAACTTGCTAACGTTGGTTGACATACATTAACTGTGAGGGCCACATTAACCTACCCCTCAGTTCTTTAGTACAGTCTACACCTCATATTATTTTTATTGAAAACATCGCATACAGGGATCAGAAATTAACGTATTCTCAATTATTACAATTCTTGTCGTATTTCATATTCCTTTCAAAAACATTGAACATTATCCTTTTCATCAAACACAACACACGTTCAAGTTAACCCTTTACCCAACGCAGACGATTTCAAAATTCATTATTTTAAATATCATTTTTTAAATTTTTCAAAAAAGTTCAACAAAACCATATCATGTGACCCCTCTTTGGAACGAGCTTGTTCCAAAGAGGGGTCACATGATATGGTTTTGTTGAAATTTTTCGAAAAATAATATTTTTTCAGCTGCTGAATTTGCATATTACACTCAGTTACCACAAGTTACGTTCCCAAATTGGAGGGCCAGCAGGAAGTTCAGTTTGTTTTTTATGCTTTTTTGTCCAATTTCATAAAAAGTGTTTTAAACCTCAACTGGTTGAGCGTTACATTATTTTTGGTCATCCAAATTTCTCCACATCTCTTTGCCTTCTTACAATTTATGGGAGAGTGCCTAGTGGCACTCTCCCATAAATTGTAACACGGCAAATCCTCACAGACTAAACAAGTTCAATTCAAAAATAATGTACTACTCAAAGTTTGCTAAGCACCAAATATTTGACACATCATTGTGAAATTTGCTTGTGACATATTTGCGATATTTTTGGTGGATATGATTGAGGGATGTATTGAGATGGTCCCTAGTGTTTACATTAGGTCTCTTGACAGGCATACTTTTCGTGACAGTCATGGAAAGCATGTACCCCTTGATTTTCATGATGTTTTTGTGTACTGTCCACATGTACATGACATGTGTAGGGTATTCAATCTTCATTTCAACACAAACCCTTGTGATTTAATGATTGAATATAGCGAATGCAAATGCAAGAAGACATTTGTCTGAAGCAGAAATGTAGCAGGCTGTAGGGATGGTGGAGCAAGGGACCACCCATCATCAGGTTGGTGAAGCCCTTGGTATCCACCATACTGTGATCACCAGAGCCTGGGCAAGATTTCAGCAGTATGGCACACCAGTAAGACAACATGGTGGTGGCAGAGACAGGGCAACATCTGCAGCTGAAGACTGCTTTTTGATCATTCAGGCCCGTAGGAACTGCTTTTGCCACAGCCACCCAGCTTTGCAGTGACCTTCAGAATGCATCTTGGGTAAATGTTTCGACACAGACAATCCAGGCAAGGTTGCATGAAGGTGGTCTCCATTCACAAAGATTCGCATTCCACTGTCCCAGAACCACAGCCAGGCACGATATGAATGGGCCATGGACCATGTTGGATGGACCAGAGAAGATTGGCGACCTGTCCTTTTCACAGATGAGTCAAGGTACTGCCTAGACCACACAGATAGGCATTCTAGGGTGTGGAGAAGACCAGGATAGCGATTCCATGCAGCCAACATTGCTGAGCATGACCTCGATGGTGGAGGGTCAATCATGGTCCGGGGCAAGGATGGATATACAGAGCTCTGTGTCCTTGAATGTGGTACATTGACTGCACAGCGGTATATTGATGAGATCCCGGATGTCCACGTCAGATTGTATGCAGGTGCATTGGGTAATAGATTCATTCTGATGGATGATAATGCCCGTCCTCATGTTTCCCATGCTGTCGGGGAGTACTGACAGAGGGAGGGGATTGAGCGTATGGACTGGCCAGCAAGATACCCCGACCTCAGTCCAATCAAACATGTCTGGAATAAGTGGCAGCTTGCAATTTCAGCCCATCCAGTACAGCCAAGAAATGTCCAGGAGCTTAGTGCCATGCTGGTCTAAGAATGGAACAACATCCCACAAAGGACCACCAGCAACCTGAGTGGGAGCATGAGAAGGCATTGTCAAGCTGTAATTAACAGTAATGGGTCTCATGCTCAATATTGAACCCATACCAGTTCGCTCCATCAACTTTTTGGCAAATTGAAAAATTCATCTTTTACCAATAATATCCTTTTTCCATGGTTAACGCATTCAAAAGCTAAAAAATAAAATCTTAATTTCTGTAATTAAATCATTAAAGATATAATTAAATAAAAAATATATACACTTTTCATTACAATATTTCAACTAAAACGTAAAACAGGTAGTTGGATATACTTGGTGCTTAGCAAACTTTGAGTAGTATATGAAACACATAAAGCCTAAAAATGGAGTTCCAGCTCTCTACCAGTTAAAGGCCTGGAAATTTGTACACATGTTGCTTCATATTAATAGTCTCCATCCACTGGCTTTGTAATTGGTTCTGGGCAAGTCATGGCTACACATGTACATGTATATAGGCAGCCAAGATTTGGCAAGAGACACCTGTCAAGGTACTTTTTAATTTAATCCTAAGGCTCCAATAGGGTCTGAGAAGCCAAAAATGAATGACATTTTAGACACTCATTATTACATGTACAGTAGAACCTGTCTTGAGAGACCACCCCTTTTGCCAAGCAAAAGTGGTCTCTCAAGACAGGTGGTCTCTCATTAGAGGTTTTCGCTAGTCATTGAATGACCAACCAGAGAATATTTGTTGCAGAAATGGAGAATTGATTTCTCAGCTTTTTTTATTTTTTATATTAATTCAATTTTATTACAAGTACAGAGGCTTTGTTTGAGAAATTACAGTTAAAAGTACATAAACTGAAAAACTCTTTTGAGATTATGATGTGATGGAGCTGGTCGGGTTTATTCCCAACTGGCCGAATCCCAACAAGACAAATGTCGAAAATGGTCATCCCAACAAGCCGAATCCCAACAGGACAAATTTTTTTAAAATTACTATATAACCCATTTATTTTTAAGGTTTTTCTGCAAAAATGTGTTTCGGGGGTATTTTGTAGAAAAAGAAGTATAAAACGATTATCAGAAATTCATAGTTTATTGTGAATGAACTCGAAAAAATTTCATCATAAAACATTACAATGCTCAGTACAAGAGGTAAATTTTATATAATGTGTGCTCTTTAGTAGAATTTTCAACCCTTTTTGAATGAATATTTCCATTTGCATTCTATTTACATTTTTCAAAATTGAGAAGCGAATTTTCAGTTCAGGGACGGCCTGCTGGCAGAGAGGACTTTAAAAAATACTTGAACTGAGAATTTGCTTCAAAATTTTTCAAAATGCAAATAAAATGCGAATGGAAGTATTAATAATAGGAATACACATTTACCCTGTCGTATATAAATATTCAACCATTTTTAAACAAATATTTCTATTTGCATTTTATTCACGCTTTTTAAAATTGAGAAGCAAATTTTCAGTTAGATAAGATAACCGACATGTTTGTACTACGATTATTGACCACAGTGTACTGTTTTAGTGATTATTGCACCATAAACTGCTAACACGGCTTACTGTCAGTCAAAGGGGAGCTTACTGTCAGGCAAAGGGGTTTCAATCAACAAAGGATTTACGTATTGTTGCAACAGGCTGTTATCTGAAAATATAAATATTTTTCTCACCCACCAAACTTTCCCCCAAAAAAACTTATCATAAAAAAACATGTATACCTAACTTGAAAAGAAACGCTTGCATAATTTTGATAAAATAAATGTGGGTACGTTTACTCTCAATAGAAGGAAAGAAAAAAAATGAACAAGAAAAGAATTAATGCATGAAAATAAAAAAACACACAAAACATCATAAGAATAAACATTTTGTTTCTTATTTCTAAATTTCTGCAATAATTAATGAAAAATATCAATTTTCGTCTTGTTGGGATATTTTATCCATTCGGCCTGTTGAGATTCGGCTTGTTGGGATGACACCGCTGGTCCATCCAAAATAATAATTTCTTGCTTTATACAAAGTGTTCGCCTCTTTCTATCAATATTTTCAAATGAGTTATTTTTATAATAATTTACAGTTATACCTTAAAAAGTCTGTTTTTGTGTCAGTCAAGTTTTGTTTTAATAGAAAATAATTTCAATCACACAAAAAATAAGCTTACCAAGGTGTTTTAGTTTGCTTAATCCTCTTTGCTTGTCACACTTCTGCAAATAATGGACATGAAATAAGTTTGGTTTTTTAACAATAAACTTTATATTTGCAAAGAGATCTTGATAAACATTTCTCAGACTTGAAGAGTTATACAAACGAATAACAATGTAATTGAAAGCCAATTAATATAGTTTTCAGTTTACAGTGAAAGATATTTGTCATACATGTGTATGATTTCAGATATTAAGGTTTCAGTTGACAATTGTCTTGACAATTTTACTGTTGGGCAGATGTCCTGGTTACATTTTTGAACTTTTGATTTCTATACACGCAGCATTGATCTTAATTGATTTTAATACTCTGAAATTGCAAGAATTGATTTTCCAGTCTCTCAAAACAGGTGAAAAACTAAATTTTTGCCACACTTTTGAGGTCTCTCAAGACGGCTGCATGACACTTGGTCAAAAGGCACTTGGTGGAATGGACACTTGATCGAACCGACACTTGGTCGAACCGACACTTGGTCGAATGGACAGTTGTCGTCGAATTTTCGGCAAAAGTATTTATTCAAATTCTTCTGGTTGGTTGGTGTATATTGCTGGCAGAATTTTGTGAGAGAATTAATTTGTTTTGGGCTCACAAAATAAAAAAAGAGGTCTGTAAAAACTTTGTTTATTTTGCTCTCAGAAATAGCTAATATAGCACATAAATGAATGTAGGACGTTTCGGCCACGGACGTTTCGGCCCGGATGTTTCGGCCTAGGATGTTTCAGCCACGGACGTTTCAGCCAGAAATATTGGACAGGGTGGACGTTTCGGCCAAAATATATTTGAGGGTACTTTTTGACATTTTTTTTTCTTGTTTTCTCTGGAAGAGTTGGAGAGGGGGAAGTGATTTAGGAATGAAGAAAAACCATTTCCATTTTTTATATTTATTGAACGTTATCATAAAAATATAACAAAAACAAGTAATGAAACAATTATAATACATAGCACAAGTAAGCACAATTTTGGAGAATATTCACTTATGTCCACTACATGTATTATTTTTTATTGTATTTGAAGAAAACCAAGTTATATTTTTTACTGACGGGTGAATCTTCTATCCATTTCTTCGTTATTTGACATTTACAGACAGAATTCATGGCTGTTGATGCCTGGGGTGTCTTCTATCCAAATGATACCTTTTAACCAACACTTAAACAAGCTCAAGAAGCTCATTCAAGTGAGGGGCATAAGGTATAATCTGGAAAGAAGATCCGTCTTCTTCGTTACTACTTGACACTGTATTTACAGACAGAATTCATGGTTGTTGATGCCTGGGGAGTCTTCTATCCAAATGATACATTTTAACCAACACTTAAACAAGCTCAAGGAGCTCATTCAAGTGAGGGGCATAAGGTATAATCTGGAAAGAAGATCTGTCTTCTTCGTTACTACTTGACACTGTATTTACAGACAGAATTCATGGTTGTTGATGCCTGGGGAGTCTT
The DNA here is from genome assembly GCA_031216915.1 of Pictodentalium vernedei. Taxonomy (NCBI): domain Eukaryota; kingdom Metazoa; phylum Mollusca; class Scaphopoda; order Dentaliida; family Dentaliidae; genus Pictodentalium; species Pictodentalium vernedei. The sequence goes on from CM062295.1 coordinate 610,202,317, forward strand.
CTATTCAAATGATACCTTTTAACCAACACTTAAACAAGCTCAAGGAGCTCATTCAAGTGAGGGGAATAAGGTATAATCTGGAAAGAAGATCCATCTTCTTCGTTACTACTTGACACTCTATTTACTGACAGAATTCATAGCTTTTGATAATCAGGAAAAAATTAGTTGAATTTGACCAATCAAAAATCAGGTTCTCTCAGTTTGTTATGCTACATTTATAATAAGAGAAAAATATATTTTTCTTAGTTCATTATGTCACATTTCATTGTATTCAAGATTACATATTCGGTTGACCACCACGCAGATTGTAACTTACACCACGTAGAAATTTAGCAATTGTTTTACGACCACACACTCTATCATCACACAAGTTTTGGAGTCGTGATTGTAATTCAGCATATATCTTTTTTGTTATCTTTTTGGGTCTGATACCTCGCTCCAATTGCAACAGAATACCTGTAACACGTGCACACTCAGCTTGTAAACACTCAATTAATTTCCAGATGCTAGGGTGGCTATGTCCAACGAGCCCTTGGAATTTATTATTCCAGCCCTCTGAAATATTGTTTGTTCTGGGTAGATTACTAATAGTAGCCTCATGCATATTCCAGTCACATGGTGAAAATAATGGCGGCACTCGTCTTAACCTTACAGTTTGTATGCCATTAACCTCTCCTGCTGGCCTCTGGCGGAGTTGGCCACTAACATAGGTGCTGTCAAAGTACTCAACAAGAGGTTCTGCTTCCTCTGGCATTGTCTCTTTCAAATAATCCATACCTTCCTGAACTTTGGAAACAGGCAGGAATGCTAAAGCATCTATCTGTCCACAATAAAGACGAAAATCATTTTTAGTCTCATATAAATTTGCAAGCCCAAGTGACTGAATTTTTCTCCAAACTGACTGGGAGAGATGATAAAAACAATACTGAATATTAAGATGAGCACCAAAGACAAAATAAACAGAAAGCTTAACACTTCTTTCAAAATCTATAATGACAGTTGTAGGATCACAGTCAGCCTCTGCTAATTTGTTGAACAGACTCTCATAACTTGTTTGGGTCTTTCTTTGGAGCAAAGCATAAACTAAAGGCAAAAACACATTATCTACATGACCATGTATGACATACAACTGATATAAAATATTTGGGGCAACTGAAAATGTTCCATCCATGCACCAAGTATCACAGCTTACTAACTGCTGTAAAATAAAGTAAAAAACATTAAAAATAATAATAGAAAAATCTCATATATTGTGAGAAATATCTCCAATTGGCCAAAACGTCCGTGGCCAAAACGTCCTAGGCCAAAACGTCCTAGGTCGAAACGTCCAGGCCAAAACGTCCGTGGCCGAAACGTCCGTGGCCGAAATGTCCGGTCACCCACATAAATAGCACATGTAATAGAACAATAGAACAGAATAATAAAAAAAGAAAAAAAATCAATATAATGTATAGTAGAACAGAATAATAAAAAAAGAAAAAAAAAACAAGAAAGAAACAAGCACAAGAATCTATATCATAAGACACGGGATAGATGGGGCTTTTGGGGGATTTCTGTCTAAATCCTAATTTCTCTGTCTTTCTTTCTCTATTTTGCTCTATCTCACCCCCTCTCTCTTGAAAAAGAAAGGGGGTAACAGAGCGAAAGGGAGAAAAGAGAGGGAGAGAGCATTAAGAACTCTAGGTTGCAATTCCACATTGGTAATCCACTACATTAGACATGCCAAGGTTTTAGGGGTATTTTGTCTAAATCCCAAATGGTCTTGGTGGAAAATTTCTTTGTCTTCCTTTCTCTCTTTCGCTCTATCTCACCCTCTCTCTCTTGAAAGAGAAAGGGTGAGACAGACCGAAAGCGAGAAGAAGAGAGAGAGAGCATTAAGAAAAACCCTCATAAATTAATTTGGGGGATTTTCTCCGTGACTGAACATAATCTGCCATGATTTAAACTGTATCAGTAAAAGATTGGCCTTGCCTATATAGCTAAGTTTGTAATTATAACAATAACAAAACAAGCCCGTGGTATTTGAAATAAAACTTTGAAATTGTCCGCAATACTTCTCAGACATGACACTTGTTCTTATCACAACAAATGATCAGCTTGCATGCTTCTAAAACTGAGAGATGTGTGCAACGGGTGTGTTATTACTATAACTACATACTAGTAACATCAACCAGAACAATTTATTTGAACCGAGAACATCAATCACTTTGTTTTCATCAATAAGCCGGTCTCTGAAAATCTCCCTACCAATTCCAGATAAATAACAAATATTTAAAATAAAATTAATGAGAAACAAAATGCCGAAATTTCAAGTAGAAATTCTAATTTCGACAAACTGTCCTTCCCATTAAAAAATGAAGTTTTGACCAAATGTGCATTCAACAAAGTGTTGTTTTGACCAAATGTGCATTCAACCAACTGTCGAATCGACCAAGTGTCGTTTCGCCCAAGTGTCGCTTCGATCAAGTGTCGCTTCAATGAAGTGTCCATTTGACCAACTGTCTTTCGACCAAGTGTCGTGCTACCCTCAAGACAGGTGGTCTCTCATGACAGGTGACCTCTCATGACAGGTCCATTAAAGTGTGAAACCAATCGGTGCATGGCCACAGTTGTCTCTCAAGACAGGTGGTCTCTCAAGACAGGTTTTACTGTATCAAGATTTTTTACACTAGAGCTGAATGGCAACTGTCTTGACAAGTCTGCGATGTTCCTGAATCAGACCCAATCTAAAAACTTACAATGTTGTAATTTTGTAGCGCTTAAATTCTAAATGGATCCTAATTCCAGGTAGTAAGAAATTTTCTGCAGAGCTTTACAAGAATTTTAGAGAAAACTCCAGAATATGTAACATGGGGTAAACAGCTGAAGACAACACCTGACAGCACAAGTGTTATTACATCACACATGTTGCAGAAACTCACAGGTATATTACTCTTTATCAAACTCAACTAGCAGACAATGTTTATAAAAACAAAATTCTTGAGGAACTGAATATTTTCACTTTTTGCCTCAAAAACATAGCTTACATGTATAACCGTTCTTTGGATTGTGCTCAATGTTGTTTCTTCTATGAGGGGTTGCGAGCCATGTTTTTGAGGAAAGAATAGAATAAAAATGAAAAGTAGAATGGTGCATTTTTGTAAAGAGTGCTTGCTGGATAGGGTTGTTACATTATGTAAAGGGAAAATAAGTGTACCATTAATTTAACCATAGCCATTTGTTCATTGATTACTTGTATATGATGTTTTCTTGAATGGGTTACAAGATCAAATTCTGGTTGCTGTAAAGCAGCCCTGGCTTGGTTTGGTAAAAGCTCCGGTAATAATTACTGATTGTACATCATGAAAATAGTACAGTTGAGTTCAGTTAATTGGATAACCCTTTTAAGTGAATATAAATTCCAAGCACAACACCATTTACTGTACCTTCAGTACAAATCTTAACTGTTTCTTGCATATGGGTTATAGAGTAAACTCTGCTTAATTGAATAAAAAATCTAACATGTCATTAAAGTACCCTTCCTAATTCAACCTCAGTTCATTCATTACAGGCATTTAATCAATTACATCTTATATCCATGCACTCTGTCAAACATGATATAATAGAATAAATGCTCAATTCATCTCTAGAATGTAGGAAACACTGACTCCCCCCTTTTTAGCTCACCTGACTGAAAGTCAGGGTGAGCTTTTCTTATCACTCTTCGTCCGTCGTCTGTCGTCCGTCGTCTGTCATCCGTCGTCCGCCGTCCTGCGTGAAGGTGGTGTTTGAGCCTCTTTCTCCTAAACCACTGGCCACATTTTAATTAAATTTCATGTAAGTAGTGACTATATAGGGGCATTTTGATTTTTATCTAAAATAGCTTTCGGCTCATATTGAGCAGAGGTGTGGGGGAAAAATGGCCCAATTTTTTGAAAATCTTCTTCTAATGAACCACCAGTAGCAGAGACTTGATATGTGATACAGAGTCCTTTTGAGGTTTAGAATCAAGTTTGTTCAAGAGAAGTTTGTCGGGCATTATTTGCCCTCGTTATGGGAGGGGCAAAAATTTTGGCCACGCCTAAAATTTCTATTTTCAGAACCGTGAGATCGATTTGAACCAAATTTGATATGAGATAATAATGGGTCATAAGTAGTTGATTGATGCCAAAAAAAATTTTCTCATTGCCCCGTGGGAACCTCGGGAGCTAAAAATAGGAAAAACCTTAAAACTGCCATATCTCCAAAACTACACGGCACAGAGAATTCTTATTTTGTATAAAGCTTACTTTTATCCAGTAGAATAGAATGGTTTAAAAAAATCCCTATTGGTTTGATCACAAGGTACTTTTTCAGGACTTTGAAAAAGTGCTGAGTCAGCACTTTTTAACACTGCAGGCAATGGGAAAAAGATTAAAAAATCTTCTTCTCCAGAACCAGCAGGCAGAATCTTTTGATATTTGGTATGCAACATTGTAGGGTGGATCTGATTCAAGTTTGTTCAAATCGGCCTCCTGGGTTCATATTTGGGCTCAGTATAGGAGCCTGATTTCGAACTTAGTGCATTTCAGGCAAATTTCTTAAAAAATCTTCTTCTCCAGATCCAGCAGGCAGAATCTTTTGATATTTGGTGTGTAACATTGTGGGGTGGATCTGATGGAAGTTTGTTCAAATCGGCTCCCTGGATTCATATTTGGGCTCACTATAGAAGCCCGAATTCGAACTTAGTGCATTTCAGGCAAATTTCTTAAAAAATCTTCTTCTCCAGATCAAGCAGGCAGAATCTTTTGATATTTGGCATGCAACATTGTGGGGTGGATCTGATTCAAGTTTGTTCAAATCGGCCCCCTGGGTTTATATTTGGGCTCAGTATAGAAGCTCGAATTCGAACTTAGTGCATTTCAGGCAAATTTCTTTGAAAATCTTCTTTTCAAGATCCAGCAGGCAGAATCTTTTGATATTGGGTATGCACCATGCTTAGGAGGGTGAGATTCAAGTTTGTTCAAGCCAAGTCCCTGGGTTCATATTTGGGCTCACTATGGAAGCCCGAATTATAACTTAGTTCGAAATGAGGAATTTTCTTTAAAAATCTTCTTCAGATCCAGCAGTTGGAATGTTTTGGTATTTGATATGCAGCATCCTTAGGGGGGTGAGATTCAAGTTTGTTCAAGCCATGTCTCTAGGTCCATATTTGGACTCACTGTGGGAGCTTGAATTGTAACTTAGTTCAAAATGAGGAATTTTCTTTAAAAATCTTCTTCTTCAGATCCCGCAGTCAGAATGTTTTGATATTTGGTGTGCAGCATCCTTAGGGGGGGTGAGATTTTAGTTTGTTAAAGCCAAGTCCCTGGGTTTATATATGGGCTCCCTGTGGGAGCCCGAATTATAACTTAGTTCAATATGAGGAATATTCTTTAAAAATCTTCTTTTTTTTTAGATCCGCTGGTCAGAATCTTTGGATATTTGGTATAAGCTTTTCTTAGGAGGAGCAGATGCAACTTGTTGAAATCAATTCTCTGGGTTGATATTTAGGCTACCATGTCAGGTGAGCGCCCTCAGGCCTCTTGGGGCCTTTTGTTTTAGACCTATTTGACATCAGTATATCCATTACAGGTTTTTAATTGATTATATCTTGTTTGATAAAGTGAGCAAATCCCTGCCAATTGAATACTCCTCTTAACTGAATAATTTTCATTAGCAAAGAAAATATTCTATTAACCCTTTACCCAACATAATGACCAAAACCAGCCAGCACTATTCACAAAATTTGCCAATTAATTGTCATTATTTTGTCTCAAAAACATCGGTTATGACTCCTCTTTGGAATGAGCTCATCGAGCTCATTCCAATGAGGGGTCATAACCTATGTTTTTGAGACAAAAAATGAGTTAGTCAAGAATTCTGTTTGCAAGTGTAGTCCTCTTTTTGTGTTAGGTAAAGGGTTAACAGGGTTTCATTGTACGAGGTGTTCTATCCATTTCAAAAGAGTTATATCAGCTGGCCTTTCCATTTCAGATAAAGACAAAGAATACACAGCATCAGACATTGAATCATGTTTAGTTGAATCATCAATGTTAAGAGAGATATTTGATGTGGTGTTCAATGAGTGCTTCAACATTACATCAGTAAGTTAACTACTAGCATTAGTCCAACATTTGCCACTTATTCAGAATTGTGCAGCAAGAATTATTACCAGACAACACAAACCATGGGGTCCCCTTAAATACCAGAACCCACCAGAACCGCACAGAACCTCCCAGAACAGCACAGGCCCCCCCTCTAAATTACATTTTGCACAGTGTTTTACGATGAATTATGTTTATTTTATGTAATAATCATTACAGGAAAGAAGAATAGAAGTAAATTCATTCTTATAGTTGCCTTTGTCTAGGCGGTTCTGGTATTTAGTATTTTTCTCCTAAATACCAGAACCCCGCAGAACCACACAGAATTCCCTAAAACCACCCTCTAAATGACAATTATACGCTACTCTCTGAGAAAATATTCCATTTTCAGTTTCTTTTAGCATCCAAAGGAAACTAAAATTTAATTTATTCAAATTCATGCATGTTCTGTGTCAGCATTTGCTTGGCGCTTGGCTGATCGCAATCGGACTATTCGTGTGATTGACCCACGGAAATCTCATTGTCAATTTATTTCTGGGATTTCTGAATTAAGTCCAAAGCTTTTAAAAACATTGTTTTTATTTGTCTCTAGACTGGCACATTATACATACAAAAATATATATTTTATATAAAATAACAAGACGTGAAAAAAGAAACCTGTACAAATGTAAACACATCTTGCAAGAAACCTGTACATTTAAAGACGAATATCCCAAATGGATGATCCCAAGAAGACGAATCCCAAGATGACAAACCATGGCCAGTCTGTCCATCTGTCCATCTGTCCATCAACAATTCAATATGGCTAGGGCTAGAAGCCGTATTTATGAATCAATCTTTACGAAACTTCTTGGGTACCTTTGTTATGACCGTCGGACGAGAACGAGTGTTTCTGGGTGCGGTCCAAAATTCAAGATGGCTGCCAGTGGCTATTTTGTACCTAAATTAGGTCTAATCAGTTTTTTGTACACAACTTCTATACGGCTCAGGCTAGAGGCTGTATTTATGAACCGATCTTTACGAAACTTCTTGGGTACCTTTGTTATCACCGTGGGATGAGAACGAGTGTTTTGGGGTTTGATCCGAAATTCAAGTTGGCTGCTGGTGGCCATTTTGTACAAACTTAGGTGCAATCAGATTTTTGCGCAGAACTTCCATATGAAAGTGCTTATTTGAATAATTTTTTGTATGAATGCTTAGTACCATGGGATGCATCACATATAATACAGGTTTTTTTCTCGTAAGTAAATTATGTAAATTAGACTAACTTTGATGTATTTAGTGTTACTTTCAGCACTGCAAGTTCAAATGCCAATACGGCTCGGGCTAGAGGCCATATTTATAAACCGAGCTTTATGAAACTTCTTGGGTACCTTTGATATCACCGTGGGGCGAGAACGAGTGTTTTTGGGTGCGGTCCAAAATTCAAGATGGCCGATGGCAGCCCTTTTGTACAAAATTAGGTGCAATCAGATTTTTGCACAGAACTTCCATATGAAAGCGCTAATTTGAATAATTTTTTGTGTGAATGTTTAGTACCATGGGATACATCACATATAATACGGGGTTTTTTCTCTTGCAGAAATTATGCAAATTAGATGAACTTTGATTTTTTCAGTGCTACTTACACACAGTAAGTACACATGTCAATACAGCTCGGGCTAGAGGCTGTATTTATGAACCGATCTTCACGAAACTTATTGTGCATCTGTTATCACCTTGGGATGAGAACGAGTGTTTCTGAGTGCAGTCCAAAATTCAAGATGGCTGCCAGTGGCCATTTTGTACCAAAATTAGGTCTAATCTGTTTTTTGTACACAACTTCTATACGGCTCAGGCTAGAACCGATCTTTATGAAACTTCTTGGGTACCTTTGTTATCACCGTGGGATGAGAACGAGTGTTTTTGGGTGTGGTCCAAAATTCAAGATGGCCACCAGCAGCCATTTTGTACCAAAATTAGTGCAATCAGTCTTTTGTACAGAACTTCTGTATGAAAATTCTGATTTGAATAAATTTTTGTATGAATGTTTAGTAACATGGAATACATCACATATAGTACAAGTTTTTTTCTCGTGCAGAAATTATGCAAATTAGATGAATTTTGATTTATTTAGTGCTACTTATACACTGTACATGTCAATACGGCTTGGGCTAGAGGCTGTATTTATCAACCGATCTTCACAAAACTTCTTGGGTACCTTTGTTATCACCTTGGGACGAGAACGAGTGTTTCTGAGTGCGGCCCAAAATTCAAGATGGCTGCCAGTGGCCATTTTGTACCGAAATTAGGTCCAATCAGTTTTTTGTCACAACTTCTATACAGCTTGTATTTATGAACTGATCTTCACGAAACTTCTTGGGTACCTTTGTTTTCACCTTGGGACAGGAATGAGTGTGTTTTGGGGTGCCTTTGTTATCACTGTGCTATGAGAACAAATATTTTGGGGGTCCAGTCAGACCCACTGTGGGACTCAAAGATTTCTTTTCTAGTTTAGCATCTGACTGTCACCCACCTTTACAATACTTTACTTATACATTTGTTACAGGTTACGGCCAGTATTCATGTACAGACCCTTACAATACTTTATATGTACCTTTGTTATCAGGTCATTACCTAGATGTTTGTCATTGCTGTGTCACATACTATACATGTACATGTCTTGACAAGTTGAGCTACAGTGTCATTGACACTTTCATTTTTCATTTCCATTCCATGGGACTAGGACATTTGTAAAGTTAGGGATGTCCTTATGTTAGAGTATGAGTTCAGACATGAGTGACTAGTCAGTGCTGTATGTGATAGAAATTTGGAAATGGAGGGTGGAGGGGGTGGTCGGGGGCCCTTGAAGTTGAAGTCGGGGAAAAAAGTCTTTTCCCCAGGACAGGAAAAGGGACCCATTTCACGGCATGTACCACCCATGTAGGTGGCAGCTTTAACTATTATCAGACTGATACATACCCATCCACCCCTCCTCCCCCTCCCCCCCCCCCACACACACACACCAGGACAGTGTCAACGACAGTGACATTACATTGACTAAGCCTGAACTGAAGTTCAACCTGAACTCTTATTCGGTTTGATATGTTTGATTTTTGTTCAAATTCATTCAATTTTTAGCTCAACTTGACAAAGTCAAGCTGAGCTATTGCCATCACTTCTCGTCCGCCGGCGTACGTACATACGTCCACAATTTCCTTTGGCACACCTCACAGGTCGCATTTGTGATCAGATCACTTTGAAACTTGGTATGCTTATTTGGGGTAACCTCTAGATGGGAGCTATTGATTTTCTTCAATTTCCATCAAAATTGTTGCCACGGCCAGCGTTCCTAGAACTCAGTTTAGTCAGACCTCAATATTTCCCTTTGGCACACCTTACAGGGCACATTTATGTTTGGATTGCCTTGAAACCTGGCATGCTTATTTGGGGTGACCTCTAGATGGGAGCTAACGATTTTCTTCCATTTCCGTCAAAAGATGTTGCCACGGCCAATGTTCTTAGAACATAGTTTAGTCAGATCTCAATATTTCCCTTTGGCACATCCTACAGGGCACATTTATGATCAGATTGCTTTGAAACCTGGCATGCTTGTTTGGGGAGACCTCTAGATGGGAGCTATGGATTTTATTCCATTTCCGTCAAAAAATGTTGCCGCTGCCAACGTTCTTAGAACTTAGTTTAGTCAGACCTCAATATTTCCCTTTGGCACACCCTACAGGGCACATTTATGACCAGATTGCTTTGAAACCTGGCATGCTTGTTTGGAGTGACCTTTAGATGGGAGCTATCGATTTTCTTCCATTTCCGTCTGTCAAAAAATGTTGCCGCTGGCAACGATCTTTGAACTTAGTTTAGTCAGGCATCAATACATTCCTTTGGCATGCCCTACAGGGCACATTTATGATCAGATCGGTTTGAAACTTTGTATGCTTGTTTGGGGTTACCTCTAGATGGGAGCTATCGATTTTCTTCTATTTTTGTCAAAAAAGCCACTGGCAATGACGTTCGATGAACTTAGTAAAAAGTTAGTTCAGTTAAGCATCAATATTTCCCTTTGACACACCCTGCAGGGCACATTTATGATTGGCTCGCCTGTAACTTGGTGTGCTTGTGTGGTGTGACATCTGTATGGGAGCTGTCAATTTTCTCCCATTTCTGTCAAAATATTTTGCCGCTGACCTTTGAAATTAGTTTAATCAGACCTCAATATTTCCCTTTAACACACACTTCAGGGCACATTTATGATCAGATCACTTTGAAACTTGGTATGTTTGTTTGGGGTGACCTCTCAATGTAAGGTATTGTTTTTTTTCATTTCCATAAAAAATTATTGTCATTATCACCAACCTTTGAACTTACTGCATTTGTGCATCAACTTATCCCTTTTGCACTCTCTGCAGGGTATATTTATGAATTTCAAAAAAAAAAACATTGCCACAAGCAATGACTTTCTACTTAGTGCATTTGTGCATTAACATCTTCCTTTGGCATGCCTCATCGATCAGAGAGCACATTCATTATTAGGTTGTTTTGGAACTTTGTATGCTTATGCAGGGTGACAAAGATAGGAGCTATTGATTTTCTTTTCATTTCCATCAAAAACTGTTGCCGTTAGCAACAATGTTTGAATTTATTGCATTTGTGCACCAACATTCTTTGACATGGCCTACAGGCCACATTTATCATAGGATTGTTTTTGAACTTGGTGTGCTCATTAGGCAAGACCTTAATTCAGATAAGAGCTATTGATTAGCATTCATTTCTGTGAAAAAAGTTGCCATTTACAATAACCTCTGAACATACTGCATTTGAGTATCAACATTCTTCATTTAGCCAGTATTACAGTTTACATTTAAAAATGCATGGATTACTCTGACGTTGTGCACACACAATGCTGCTATGTTGAAATTTCATCAAATAACATTGGTACCAATGATCTTCAAATTTGCCATTTCATTTATAACTTACCAAGTTGAAGTTTGTCAAGTTGAGCTACAGTGTCATTGACACTTTCATTTAGTGTTTTCGTAGAGTTGGTGAAGACAGCCCTTCCTGGTAGAAGGTCACAGCTTTCGCCATTTTCACTGCCTGTTGTTTCACCTTCCAGAATCGTCGGTTCACAAGTACTGGATCTTGATGATCTTGATGACTTTCATATTTTAAGACGTTTGATTTTAGTTTTTAGTTGAGTTGGTGAAGACAGCCCTTCCTGGCAGAAGATCTCAGCTTTCGCCATTTTTACTGCCTGTTGTTTCACCTTCCCTTTCCCAATGTAGTCGGTTTGCGGATGTTGGCTCTTGCTGAATTTTTGTTTAGCATGTTTGATTTTTAGTATTTTAGTTGAGATGGTGAAGACATCCCTTCCTGGTAGAAGGTCACAGCTTTTGCCATTTCTTATCAACCTACTCACAATTGTTTACTACAGGCTTGCACTACAGTGGAAGTCCCTAACTCGGATAAAATACTCTCTATTTTTGTCTTTCCCAAGCAAGTTGGGAAAGAAAAGTGGTGCAAAAGCACCAATAAAAATAAGCCAAAACTGGGTCGAGTGCAACCGGCGCAGACCCAGTACGGGACGCTCTCTCCCAAGTACAACTCCACGACTTCCGTTGCCAGTGCGCATACCGTCTCTAAAGACTCATTCTTTTTAAAATCCGCTTCGTGTCGAGATGTTTTTGCACGCTTATCAGTGTTCCACCAACTCGATGTTTGATGTTTCCTGATTCATTATACCGCAGTGTATCCTTTGTATTCTCAGGAACAGTGTTTTATATTCTCTTTTTTCTATTATATGTCCATCATGTATATTTATTTGCTCTCTCTCGAGTCGCGCGCGAATTTCGCGGGCCACGCGGTTCGGACTTAGATTATTTCACAATTATTGTTAATGCTTTTTTTGCAAAATTTTTTAATTGTGTTAGAGTTAGGTGTCAGCGGGGTACCACTCCTACAGTGTTTCTTCTTTCTGTTGAGAGTAGTCTTCCTGTTGGGTGGTTCCCGGTCGGCCGTCTGGGGTCTTTGTTTCTGTCACCTTTCTCTCTTTGGGGGTGTTCTGTTTTCTGATCTCACCTTCTCTGCTCCTCTCACCTCTTTCATGCCTAGGACAATTCCTTGTGGGCAGTGTCTGCTGCCTAAGCATGTGGACGATGTACATTCGTCGTGTTCCTCCTGTAATGGGTGTTCGGCCGAGCGGCCGTGTGGTGTCTGTGGAACATGGTCTTCCACCTTTTGGGCGTCTGTAAATCGTGTCGTTCGTTCTCGTGGCCGTGCCTCCCGCTCCCGCGGGAAAGGAGAACGTGGTCGTTCGGGGCCTCCCGAACCGACTCTGTCTGGTGAGAGTTATTCCTCCTCCGTGGGGGATGTGCAGTCTTTTCCTGTGGTGGATACTGCGGGAGCCGTTGAGTGTTCTGGTGTAGAGATGCCTGGTTCCGGGACTACGGTCCCCCTCCAGTCGACATCTGAGGCTGTCACTAGGGTTGTGACTCCTCCTTCGGAGCCGAGCCGGTGTGCTCTCTCCATTATTTCACCAGCCTCAACGACTCTCGACGTATCTACTACTGCTGCTGGTCCGTCTGCTTCGTTGTCTGTTTCAGCCGGCCTCGGCTTTTCGCTGCAGGGGACTGCAGAACTGTCCGATACTGTAGACGTGGGATATCGGCCCCAGCCTTCCCTGACTTCAACTCGGCGAAGTCGGAAGGGGCTGCCGGCCGAGCCCATCGCTGTGGTCTCGTCGCCGTCGAGTACCACAGTTGTGTCTTTGGATTCGGATGTTCATAGTGGAAACACTATGAACTCCGGGGCGTTTCCGTCCGCTCACTCTGGTCACACGGCCAGTTTTGGGGGACCAACGCCTTTTGTGCAGCCTGGACCTTCTGCCCCGCAGAGGTCCGCGGTGACTCTCATGAGTTCTCGCAATATTGATCCTCGGGGTGCATCGTACCCTTATACACGTCTGCCTTCAGATGTTTCGGCTGCCGCCCGTCGTCCCGCGTCGGGTGTTTTGGAGGATCGTGACCCTTCGCTGGTTAAGAGGGTCAGAGGTGAAGCCACTTTGCCGGTTCGCTCCCCTGTCGAACCGGTCGGTACAGGCAGTGAGCTTAGGGAGGCCCTCTCCTTACTCACTCAGGTTCTCTCAAAGAGCCTTCCTGTTGCTTCCAGCGAGGCTATGGGTGGTTTCCAGGCGCCTCCTATGGCGCCGCCTCCCGGGATTGGAAACAGGCCGGTTTCCGATTCCTCTGGTGTCCCGACACCATGGGAGGCGTCGGCTGGTTTGCCCACGATGGGCTATGTGTCTTCCGACTCTGGGGAGGAGTCCGACATGCTTGAGGTCGAGGGCCAGCAGTCTTCGGACTTGGGGACGGCTCTTGACTTTGTGTTTGGGTTTCTGCCTGAGCTCAAACCTGCTAACCAGCCGACAGTGTCAGCCTGGCCGCGATCTTCGGTCGCGCGCCAACAGCCTATGGAGCAACCTGCTTCTGGGCGCCTTCGACCGTGCCAGTCGGTACAGGTGGTTGAAGCTTTTTCAGCATTGGATGCCAAGCTGAATTCCAAGGCTTTGAAGACTTCGTTCTTCACCAGGGTTGACACCTTTTTGCCTCCTGTGCGTTATCGTTCCTACGATTCCGCCAATCCGTCAGTCTGCCAGACTTTGACGGTTCTGGATCAGGACTCCACTTCCCTCGGGCTTTCCAAGCCCAAGTCTGCCGTCATTCCAATGACGACTCTGGAGTCCACGTTGGGCTTATCTAGAGAGATGCTTGGCATGCTTTCTCTCTCAGATCACGTCGTCTCAGCTTTGGCTGCTTATCTGCCTCCAGATAAGTTTGACGAGGTACAGGCTCCTTTGCGTGTGCTGTCCAAGGCGCTTATGCACCTTACTCACACGCATGCCTGTAACACGGCCAATTTGGAATTAGTTCGAAGGGACGCTGTGCTGGACACAGGACGATCCCTTCCCGAGGAGCAGCGTGCTACTCTTCGATCTGCTTCTTTGGCAGGTCCGCAACTTTTCCATGGTTCCGTGTCGACGGTCCGGGATGACGTCCTACGTCATTCCAAAGATCAGCTGCTGTTTCGTCAGCTTGATCAGCCTTCTCGGGGAGGCAAGGGCCGTTCCAAGCCTAACAAGTACCCTTCTGCTTCCTCTGTGAAGCACAAGGCTGGTCCTTCTGCCGCCTCCTCTGCTTCTTACTCACGGGGTAAAGGTAGGGGTCGGCAGAATCGAGGGAAGTCTCAGGATTCTTCATTTAGCAGAGGAGGTGGTTTCTCCTCTCGCGGGCCTCGTCGGGGCTCGAAATGAAGGTCCTCACCTCGACTCGTCCCAGGTTGGAGGAAGGATAGCAGAGTTTGCAGACCATTGGACCACCATCACATCCGATCCATGGGTGTTAGATGTTGTTCGGTCCGGGCTGCGCATATCCTTCCGACGGCACCCCACTCTGTCAAGGGTGCCTCTTCCAACCACAGTTCCTTCAGACGTTTTACGTCGGGAACTTTTGTCCACGGAGATTGCCAATCTCCTGGCAAAGGGGGCGATCGAGGTCGTCAAGAACGTTCAGTCAGTGGGTTTCTATTCCCGCCTGTTCTTGGTGCCGAAGAAGGACGGCCGACTCCGACCGGTTATCGATCTGAGCATCCTGAACCAGTCTATCATTGCTCCCAAGTTCAGCATGGAGACTTTCAGGTCGGTCCGCCATTCAATTCACCAGGGAGATTTCGCCGCCAGCATCGACCTGCGAGACGCTTACTTCCACGTTCCGATGCATCGGGCGTCACGGAAGTATCTCAGGTTCGCTTTTCTGGGGCGAGTTTACCAGTTCAAGGCCATGCCTTTCGGCCTCAGCCTGGCTCCTTGGGCGTTCACCAGACTGATGTCGCATGTGATAGCGTTCCATCGCACACAGTCCAGGGTGACTACTTCGGCATATCTGGACGATATCCTCCAGAGGCATTCCAATGCTGCCTTACTGGAATCGGATGTCGCCACTCTGTTGAGCTTGCTCACGTCGCTAGGATTCAGAGTCAACGAGGAGAAGTCGGACCTGGTCCCTTCTCAGTCGTTTTGTCATCTGGGGATGTCTTTCCAAACCAAATTCAATTTGGTGGCTGTTCCCCAGGCCAAGGCTGTGATTCTCTCAGCTTTTGCTCTGACTCTGTCCCAGTCCAGGTCCGCGACCGCTCGGAGTTTTCTCCGGCTGATCGGTCTCTGCGGTTCGGTGACGGATCTCATTCCTCTAGGTCGGCTGCGTGTCAGACCTCTCCAACACTTTCTGCTCAGTCGTTGGAGACCGAATGTAGATTCTCTGGATCAGGTGCTTCCGTTTCCGGACTCTCTGTATCCTCACCTTCTTCCCTGGACAGATGTTCAGTGGATTACGCAGGGTGTTCCGCTGGACTTACCCACGTCCGATCGCGTCCTGACGGCAGATGCCAGCGATCTCGGATGGGGTGCGACGTTGGATCCTCTCGGTCTTTCCCTACACGGGATGTGGGACCAGGATCAAGCAGCTCTACACATCAACCAGAAGGAGCTTCTTGCTCTTCTTCTGAGTTTCAGGCAGTGGATCCCTCACTTGTCGAATCGCCAGGTCCTTCTACTATCCGACAATTCGACAGTGGTTGCTTACATTCGGAACCAGGGCGGCACGCACTCGCTTCCGATGTACGAGTTAGCTCGGGATCTTTTACTGCTCGCTCAGGAGGTTCACGCCGGGGTGGTTGTTCGTCACATTCCCGGTCGTCTGAACGTCCTAGCCGACTCCCTGTCCCGACAGGGCAGGGTTATTTCCACCGAGTGGATGCTTCACAGGGCAGTGTTCCAGTCGCTTTGCGATCTCTGGGGACGTCCCCACATCGATCTCTTTGCGACTCGTTGGAACCATCAGGTGGACACTTTCGTGTCCCCGTGTCCAGATCCTCTGGCTTTTGCCGTGGACGCTCTGTCACTCGATTGGAACGGTCTAGTCGGCTACGCCTTCCCGCCGGTTCCGATTCTTCCTCAGGTTCTCGCCAAAATTCGAACCTGCAGTTGTCGAATCATTCTGATCGCTCCCCTGTCGCCTCAGCGGGTGTGGATCAATCAGCTCCGCTCGCTGATGGCGGCGGTTCCGGCACGTCTCCCGCTACGTCGCGACCTTCTTTGTCAAGGTCGCCCGAGGAGGTTTCACGTCGACCCGACTTCATTGTGCCTTCACGCATATCTTTTGTCAGGTCCTGTCTCCTCCGTAGAGGTTTTTCGAGACGAGCAGTGGAGTGCATTTCTTCTTCAAGGAGGCACTCCACTGGTTTAGCTTATGCAGCTAAATGGAAGGTCTTCTGTCGATGGTGTGCTGATCACTCTGTTGATTATGCCAATCCTTCGATTTCACAGATTGCGGAGTTTCTGGTATATCTGTTTGATTCTCGGGGTCTCCAGCCTGTTACCATCAAGGGTTACAGGTCTATGCTTTCAGAGACTTTTTCTTATGTGGGGAAGCGTCGTATCGGCACTAATCCTTACCTCTCCAAGCTTGTTCGGCACTTTTCTTTGAAAAGGCCTCGGACTTTGCAGCTTACTCCACGATGGAATCTTTCGTGGGTGCTGCTTTGCTTGGGGGGGGCGCCGTTCGAACCTTTATCCCAGGTGGATATGCAATTTCTCACATACAAGACGGCTTTTCTGATGGCATTTGCTTCGGCCAGACGGGTTAGTGAGCTTCACGCCCTCTCGGTTGACCCGGCCTTTTTTAGGAGTTCTCCCAACAGTGTTACTTTTACCACTGATTGCTCCTTTTTGGCTAAGAATCAGTTACCAGATACTACTCCTCCTCCTATCTGTATCAGGGCTCTTCCCTCTGTTGAGGGTACTCGCCCTTTGCTCTGTCCGGTCCGTGCTATTCGCATTTATCTTGATCGGACACGCTTCATACGGAAGGGCAGAAAACGGTTTTTTCTGTCTCTCATTCCGGGTCGACAGAAGATCTCTCCTCAATCCATTTCTCGATGGATTTGTCTTGCTATTCGTACGGCTTATAGTCGTTTAGCAGCTGGCGATTGTATTACCAATCGTATTTCTGCCCACGAGGTGCGGGCACTGTCTACCTCTTGGGCTTATTCTAACTCCGTCAAGTTGTCGGATGTTATGCAGGCAGCCTACTGGAGAAATGCTTCTACTTTCTCCACCTTTTATTTACGCCAGTTGCAGGAGCAGTCGGAGGACCTTTTTGCCTTGGGTCCTCTTTCTTCTGCTCAGGCTGTTGTCTGCCATAGCCATTAGGCTTCTTGAAGGTCAGTTTCAGCCTTGTGCTGTTACTGCCCCCTTTTTTCTGTCTGTGTGTCACACAGGCTCATATGTCTCTTTTCATTGTCCTTTACCAATGATTGCGACATTATGGTTGATAAGCCTCGGGACCTCTTCCTTCTGCTTCACGGTTCCAGTGCACTAGGGTTATGTGGGGGTTGGTTATGCGATTCCCTCCAGCCTTTTGTCTATTCAGCCTGTAGTAAACAATTGTGAGTAGGTTGATAAGAAATCTAAATTTTATAGTAAATTTCCTTTCTTATTATACCTACCACAATTGTTTACATGGAGGCCCTCCCGTCTTCTTTACGGGTAAAGAATCTTTCCTCCCCGCTGATCACATAACTCTAACGTTTACGGATTCAAAAAGAATGAGTCTTTAGAGACGGTATGCGCACTGGCAACGGAAGTCGTGGAGTTGTACTTGGGAGAGAGCGTCCCGTACTGGGTCTGCGCCGGTTGCACTCGACCCAGTTTTGGCTTATTTTTATTGGTGCTTTTGCACCACTTTTCTTTCCCAACTTGCTTGGGAAAGACAAAAATAGAGAGTATTTTATCCGAGTTAGGGACTTCCACTGTAGTGCAAGCCTGTAGTAAACAATTGTGGTAGGTATAATAAGAAAGGAAATTTACTATAAAATTTAGATTTTCACTGCCTGTTAGTTCACCTTCTCATTCCTGGTTTAATTTTTAGTTTCTTTGATTTCTGAAGATTTGGGCTGCATCGGTGGATTTTTAGGGATTGGTCATTGTCGAGGTTTTTTGGTTTTTGGCGACTCTCACAAGTGACCTTGAGTTCAGACAGTAGCTGGCTGTCGGCTAGCCTGGTTTGGGATTTAGCAGCTAGAGAGTAGAGGTGCTCTTTTATCATCAGAATATCCGCTCTTTCATGGAGTGTTTTGATGGGAGTATACCACGGGGCGCTGAGAGCGACCCTAAGCATGTGATTTTGGAGTTTTCCCAAATTAGTTTGTTTAATGTCAGTTAAGATTATGGCCCCATACTTGAGTACTGGGCGTATAAAGACATTGTATAAATTAAGTAGGATAGTCTGGTTGGCTCACCAGGATGTTCCGTGGATCATTTTTATTAAGTTAATGTGTTTTGTCACTTTGTTGGCAATGTCGCTGGTGTGTTTATTAAAGGCTAGGTTTTGGTCGCTAGTAATGCCAAGGAATTTAGCCTCTGTGCATTCGGGGAGGGTTTTGTCCATTAGTTTTAGATCGAAGTCGCGGTTCTTTTTCTTACGAGTGAATGTTATTGTTTGGGTTTTGCTGGCATTCAGCTTGATTCTCCATTTAGCACACCATACCTCAAGGGCATCCAGGGCACGTTGGAGGGGTTTTTGAACTAAGTTGGCTGTATTGTTGGAGTCCCAGAGGCCTTTATCATCCGCAAACTGAGAGATTTGAATGCGATGCTCAGAGATTTTGAGATCATTAACGTAGATGATATATAGTAGGGGGCTTAAGGCGGATCCTTGGGGGTGCCTGCTTCCAGTGGGACACTGTCGGACATTTCGCTGTTTACTCTGACTTTTATTTCTTGGTCGTTGAGGAAGGAGGAGAGTAGTCTCAATAGTTTTATTGGGAGTTTTATTTTGGATAACTTGTAGCGCATTCCGTTGTGCCACACGGAGTCGAACGCTTTTTCTACATCTAGTAAGACAACCATGCCAATTTGTTGGTTGTTGATCGCTGTTTTCATTTTGTGGACTAGGCGGTAGGCATGTTCAGTGCCTTCTTTGCGGTTTCTATATGCACTTTGCCATTTGTTGAAGAAATCAGTTTCTTTGAGGTGATCCCTCAGTTGATTGGAAATGATTCTTTTGAATACCTTGCCAGTGCAGCTGGGAAGACTGATTGGGCGGTAGCTTGCCAGATCGGAGAGGTCTTTGTCTGGCTTCGGTATCATGACACCAATGGCTTTTTTCCAATATTTTCTGTGCAAAACAAGCCATTGTTTCTGTTACCCTTGTTTTGTCAGTCATTGTTTGTGTATATTGTCATTGTGACTGAGTAATCATGAGTGCAGCTCACTGGAAGCTCCACTCTTCAATGACTGGATACTCGTGTGGAAATATTCATTCAAGTTGCTGACTGTCCATTATTATTGTATTATACAGTTCTAGTTGGAAATAGTTGTAAATTGTATTCATTTTCCAACATTCTTTTTCAATTAATTTTAATTGTTTTCCCCCTGTATTTAAAGAGATGTTTTGTACCTTGTCGGTTCAATAAAAGGGAGTATTTTAAAACAAAATTTTATAGTCGTTTTGAGAAAGTCAACCGATACATAAAACAATCTCGATTTCTATTTATTGTTGGTGTGATAGCCTTTGTTTGGAACATGGGTCGTATAAATATTCAGACTGCAACATCTGAAGAGCTCCAGAAATTGAGGCACATCAACGAAAATACAGCCCACAAATTACTTAAACGTAGAGCGCAAAATGGTTTTCTGGAACTTGATGACTTACTATCGAAAACGAATTTATCCATTGATTTTTGGTCTGATTTGCTCCTGGATGGTACATTAACCATGCATCTACCAAATGTTCAGTCTTCTTGTAAACAAAGAATATGGAGCACGGACCGAGGTACTCAAACTCCAAACACAGTTGGAAAACGAACGCCAGAATTTGAAACCTACCACTGGTATAATGTAGTCCAGCTTCTCAGGGAGGAGGTAAAACACCTTGAAGAGGAAGTACATAAAAAAGAAACCTCATGTGAGACTAACTACTGGATGGCAGTAGAAGATACAAACAGGAAATGGGGGGATTACGTGGAAGAAAATTATTTGCTGGTAAGAGATCATCAACAAATTGTTCTCGATACCAGTCGCCAGTCAATACAAAACGTCATGTTTATCTTGGAGAACCATATGCAAGCATGCTACCAGCATGTAAGTAGCAATAACGAAACAGAATCCGACAACTTTAATTTTATGGATCAGTCAACAAACGGCAACATTGAAAAAGCATTGATCCTATCAAAGTCAGAACATCCAATAGATATTTCTGAAAAGAGGGCTGGATACATTATTCAGAAGACGGCTGACACTTTTCAGAACAATGAAGAAGACTCTCTTACTTCTGAATTTAAAAAGCTGGCTTTGCTTTTGGATGCAGTGCAACACTCAAGTGAGTTGCATGAAAGTTACAACACCGATACACCACAGTTACCGATAGTTACAGAAATGATAAACTGTAATAATCACAACTTGGATTCACATGTCTCCTTCCAACACATCAGCACGCGTAGTCTTTCAGATGAACCTGGAAACTCGATTGTGAATGGTGACACGCAACTGGGGACCATATTGTCGAGCCACACTGAGACAGAAGGCCAGGTCGGAGACTTAGTCAACTGTCAATATCCGGAAACTGGGGAAAAAAATGAATATAGGGATGTTGGCGTAGAGGCACATAAAGAAACATTGAAGTCTGCATTGGCGATTGAAAATAAGAACATTAGATGCTCAGACAGAATTAGTACTCATTACATGTCTAGGCCCATTGCAGAAACATCAGCACCAAGCCTGCAATGCTTTACACACGTAAATGGTTCTGATGCTTCACACACGTTAAAGCAAAACCAAGATATAAATGTCGTTTCCGATGTTTCCTTTGGTGCATGTTTAGAGTCTTCTTTGTTTGCTACGCGTTGGAGAAAACATAAGCGGCGTTCAAGAAAGAAAAAACACACAGACACAACCTGTAAACAAAATACTGTTACAGCAGCCAAATCTGAATCAGATGCTCCTTTTAACTGCATGTTTGGTGCTATTCATCGTTGAAACTTGAGAAAGAAGCAGATAAGTGCACCATGCACAGAAAGAGCAAAGAGGACCCCTGCAAAAACACAGTGTGTCCCCCCATCTGATTCAATCGAAACGGGCAACACGTCATTTCAAACTCCACATCATTACAATTGCAACAACCTGCAGCTAGCTCCCGAACATGGATGAATCAGAAGTGATATCTTCACTCAATATCCAATATCGCAACCTCGATTTGTTTTGAAACTGCCTTCTGTATGGAATACCCACTTGGCGCGTGGCTACTTTAACAGTCAAAGAATGGAAAATCATCGAACAAACGAAAGGCTTTGTCAAGGTGCTAGCCGTTTATCTTCTACAATGTACTGTTTGCCTCCTTCACTTGCATGGCGACCGTCAGTTCCAACAGGTTAATATCTGCTCATTCAGCTCGGGAACACAACAGCAAGCGTCCAGCAGCCGACAATCCTGTATTTTCCTCCGAGCCATTTCCAATTTTGAAGTATATTGTAGCACCACGACTGATGCAAATTCCACACGAAAAGTGATTTTGAGGATGAAAACACTGAAAATGAACTGACGTATAAAATAACTGTCCATTTCCTATTTGTCAGTACAGGAAGGTCCTAACTGCTTTCTTGTCTGACCAGCAAATAACACATTTTATTATTTTCACAAAACATACAACAGTTTTGACGCATCAGCTAAACACACCCACATGTTTTCCGTGGGGAGGTCTTAATCGCTTCCTCGCGGGAACATTTACGCATGAAATTTTAACACAAGCACACACGCCGTTATTTTTACCGTTCATCTATTTTAATAATTCATAGAACTCTTTAACTCACAGCAACAATTCTTTTAACTATTTTGAAGATTTTAATCCATTCTCTCAGTTTATTTTAAACAGAGTGCACTCGGTATCAGTTTGACCATTCAGTGGCAGCTCCTCTCACGTCGGTCAACGATTTTGATGGGTGGTGCCATTTTAGGGAAGGCCTTTGTTGCTTTCTCTAGTGAATCTACTCACCAGATTCGTTTGCATTCTAATGTTTTTTTCCGTTTGTGAAGTGAGAGAAGTTTTCACTTGAAAATCTGTTTTATTTGCACTCTGATTTTAGGGGATGAATGTTCTCCGTCTGAAAAACATAGTAACAAACGTGAAATATTTTTCTCACAAATGGTTATGGCTCAACATTGATTAGAATTGTCGACAGTTTTAGTAACTAGACAGGTCTGACAGGGAGGTGATTTCTGCTACCTTGTTATGCTCCAGTTGGTAAATCTGCTGATGATTACTCACATGCTTAGTTGCACATCCTTTTGGAGTATGAGCTTTCGCGAATATCCATTTCTGATAGCACGATTTGTACATAGACGTGTTAAGGGGCGATTGTTGTCATTTTCCAACAGTTTTATGAATAGATTAACAGTACTACATACACTGACTGTTTGTAAATAATCTATTGTTTGTAGATAGTTTGCATGCCCATCCGATTGGACATTATGACCTCCCATCTGTTTGATTCAAAATGTAAATAGCTCTAAACAGACAGGAGAGGAGTGTTGTACTGGAAGGTTCTCCTCATTTATGTACATAGGCTTCTGTTGGGTTAATGCACTGTTATAACATATTATCTCCCTTGATATGCTGACTGACGGACACTCTCCCTTTATTGTCATTCATTGTTAAGAACCGGTACTGACAAGACGTCTGTTATGGATTAGCTAAATGCTCCACGTAGTTTCACTAAACCTCAATGAATCATTTGGACATTTTAACCACATTTTACAACAGCTGTTGGGGAGTTTGACATCGTGGTAGAGGTTCCGATTGATTTTTCTAAAATTCCTGCAGAGGGTGGGGCTACCTGAGGGGGCCACTGTCTAGTTTTATTGAGGCATGGACTGGGAGGTGGTCGCTGCTTAGGTCATCATCACCGACCTAGTGGTCGTCGATGTGATTTATCAGGGACTCGCTGGTGTTTATTAGATGAAGGATTTCAGATGGGAATAGTGGACTGCTACTGATGTAAGTTGCTGAGTTGTCGTTCACAACCACATGTAGGTTATGTTTTTTTGTGATTTCGAGGAGGGCTTCACCGTTGGGGCTGGTTTTGTTGCAGCCAAAGTATAGGTGTTTGGCATTGAAGTCACTGAGGAAGATGCAGTGTTTGTATTTCCTCATAAAAAATTCAAAGACGGTATCAGAGGCAGTCTTGCTAGGGTCATTGTAATAACAAACGATCGTGATGTTTTTATTATCAACTGTGATTTCAGTTGCAATCACCTCAGCATCAAGGTAATTAGTTTTTATGGTTTTAGTTTTGATATTCTGCTTTATTAGAAGAGCAACACCGCCACCTTTTGTGAGCTGTCAGTCTCTTCTAATAATGCTGAATCCACTTAATGAGAAATTTTTGTCAGGATTTAACCAACTCTTGCAGATACAGACTGTATCTGTATTTTCGAAATATCGGCTCATTTGGATTTTATTTATTATTAACGCTTCTAGCATTCCACATGGCTATTTGTAACTTATTTATGATAGGCGTTAAATTTTTGCAGAGTTTGGTCAGTCATAGATGGTGGTTTTAGTTGGTGTTAATGGCGGCTTTGATTAGGGTTTCTGAGATTTGGGTTTTAAATAACCGTGACGCTGAATGGCTGACATCTTGGCAGATGTCAGACAGATTGGTATTAACATGCTTTTTGAGAATGGAATAGAGTGCTCCCGTGACTAGGGAGCATATTGTGTGGGGGGAGGATGCGTTGTCGGGTTTTTAAGTTCTATGTTGATCTTTACTTTTCTGAAGTGGGGACACCCCGGTAGTTACTGGCGTGGGCTCCCTTGCAGTTGGGGCATGAAGAGTGTAGGTGGGGGGAGGGCAGGCACCATGAGCAAGTCGGAAGCAACCGTGGGAGTCCCAATATGGTTACAATGTGCTGTGCATAGAACAGCCTGCTTGCAACCTTCAACCACAAGCCTGTGTCGTACACAACCTGTGTACCTCCAGCCTGCTTGCAAGCTTCAACGAAGCTTCAACCACAAGCCTGTGTCGTACACAACCTGTGTTCCTCCAGCCTGCTTGCAAGCTTCAACCACAAGCCCATGTTGTACACAACCTGTGTACCTCCAGCCTGCTTGCAAGCATCAACGAAGCTTCAACCACAAGCCCGTGTCGTACACAACCTGTGTACCTCCAGTCTGCTTGCAAGCTTAAACGAAGCTTCAACCACACGCCCCTGTCGTACACAACCTGTGTACCTCCAGCCTGCTTGCAAGCTTCAACGAAGCTTCAACCACACGCCCCTGTCGTACACAACCTGTGTACCTCCAGCCTGCTTGCAAGCTTCAACGAAACTTCAACCACATACCCGTGTCGTACACAACCCAGTGTACCTCCAGCCTGCTTGCAAGCTTCAACGAAGCTTCAACCACAAGCCCGTGTCGTACACAACCTGTGTACCTCCAGCCTGCTTGCAAGCTTCAACGAAACTTCAACCACAAGCCCATGTCGTACACAACCCAGTGTACCTCCAGCCTGCTTGCAAGCTTCAACGAAGCTTCAACCACAAGCCCGTTTCGCACACAACCTGTGTACCTTCAGCCTGTCGGTCAGTTTAGAATCTGTGTTATTGCCTGCCAGCTTGCCAAACCCTGAAGCTTCAGCCACAAGCCTGTGTCGTACACAACCTGTGTACTTCCAGCCTGCTTGCAAGCTTCAACGCTCAACGGTTTCTATCCCAGACAGCAGAGCCTGTCGGTCAATTTAGAATCTGTGTTATTGCCCGCCAGCTTGCCAAACCCTGAAGCTTCAACCACAAGCCTGTGTCGTACACAACCTGTGTACCTCCAGCTTGCTTGCAAGCTTCAATGCTTGACGGTTTCTATCCCAGACAGCAGAGCCTGTCGGTTGATTTAGAATCTGTGTTATTGCCCGCCAGCTTGCCAAACCATGAAGCTTCAACCACAAGCCTGTGTCGTACACAACCTGTGTACCTCCAGCCTGCTTGCAAGCTTCAATGCTCGATGGTTTCTATCCCAGACAGCAGAGCCTGTTGGTCGATTTAGAATCTGTGTTATTGCCCACCAGCTTGCCAAACCCTGAAGCTTCAACCACAAGCCCGTGTCGTACACAACCTGTGTACCTCCAGCCTGCTTGCAAGCTTCAACGCTCAACGGTTTCTATCCCAGACAGCAGAGCCTGTCGGTCGCTTTAGAAACTGAATCGGAGTTTCACACCACAAGCCTGTGTTATACACAGTTTTTCTGTGTATTTCCTGCCAGCTTTGAAACTTCTGAGAGCGACATACAAGTCACTGAGCATCTCAGACAGTTGACCTAGAAGACTGCTAGAATGGCTATAGTTATCCAATTAGTACTAACTCAAATAAGCCACGAATGCACAAACACTAAAGTGCAAACATAAGCGACAGTCAAATCAATAGACTGCGACAGTCACTTCAGTTCTCCAATTAGGTCTCTTTCAAACAAGGCATAAAAAGGCATAAACAATAGAATGCAAACAAAACACACTCAGTCTTGCACAAACACCTGGTCCTCGGTCACAAACAGAACAAGGTGTGAAACATGATTGACGGTCAAGCCAACGCCTCCCGAAAATCGAAACAATTTTATTATTGGTGCAATAAACCAAGTATCATATTTCCTTAAAATAGCAATATATGAAATTACAATAAACAGTTGATAATATATTGCTCAGAACCTGAACAACAGCAGTGTTCAAATTCAAGTCTCAGCCATATCTGAAAGCTGTAACATTCAACGAATTGGTATTAAGTGGCGCTCACCCATAGTGACCTATATTTCCTATATACCACAATACATTACCGACCAACAATCGGTAATCTCAGACTTACACAAATTGAAGTCTTGAGGTATTTGTTTATTTGAAAAAACCGTAAAGGTTGAAACTAGTCATACATAGCGGATTAAATTCCTGGCAAGTACCAATAGGCTTCTGGCTAAACAAATGTTATACCGAAGCACATACAAATTTCAATGTACCATACTGAAATCAGCTCTTTTATCGCAAGCTCCAAGCTCCACAAGCTCAGAAAGCATAAATGTATAGAAAAGTTCAGTTGCTTTCCGTCAGGGGACAACATCCCCTTGTTTGGTGACAGTTACTTACTCAAACAATGGTATGAGCCTAATAATTCAAAAGCGCATTTCTCCAATGATGCAGCTAGCTCATACTGATAGGCCGTTTAAAAGGTCCTAGTCCATGTTGAAAACTGGTACGATTTTATATACAAAACATTGTATCGGCCCAATAATAGGGCAGCATCAATTTATTGGAAACAATAACAATCCAGGCTAGAATGGTCATATACTATGCTGGAAACTGATATGATCTTATGTGCAAAACATTATTCCGACCTAAAAGGGCAGCATCCATTTATTGGAAACAATTACAGCCCTGGCGTCGTCTTATTCAAAACGCACATGCTTTCAACAATTTAGCATGCATCCACGAATGTGTCTTAGAAGGAGGGCTAGGGGTGGATGGAGGAAACGGATAGCTAAGCCACTCACCCTTGGTCTTCCACCAGTGCCATCGATTATTACGCATGCCAGATACTAATACGATGTCACAAATGTAACATATTACAGGCCTCCATAATATAGGCCCACACAATAATTACTCGAGAAATCACAGGTATCTAATGCCTATATCACAGGTAATGGACCAGCAATTGTATCAAGGTCCCCGATATACATCGTGTCAGCCGAATAACATGTGCTTCGTGCTTCTCTTCTTCACTGTAAATCACAGATGCACTTGACGACTACATCACAGTTAACCGACCACAAATTGAAAAGGTTGCCGATACATTCTAACACATCTATCGTATCACCAACGTTCGTCTGAATTAAAAGCACCTGCGTTCAACAATTTAGCATGCCTCCACAAATGTGCCTAGAGCTAGGGCTAGGTGTGGATGGAGGAAACGGGTAGCTAAGCCATTCACACTTGGTCTTCCACCAGTGCCGTCGATTATTTCGCATGCCAAATACTGATACAATGTCACAAATAAAACATATTACACGCCGTCATAATATAGGCTGAGTTGCTTAGTGGAACTAACACAAGGGCCCATACAGTAATTACCCGAGAAATCACAGGAGCATCTAATGCCTATACCACGAGTAATGGACCACTAATTGTATCAAGGTCCCAGATATACATCGTATCAGCCGAATAACGTGTGTTTCCTTTCTTCACAAAAAATCACAGGTGAATTTGACGCCTATATCACAGTTAACCGACCATCAACTGTATAAAGGTCGCCGATACATTCTAACTCATTTATCGTATCACAAACGTTAGTCTGAATTACCTAACTGTCGTCAGACGGATACACTCTAATGTCAACAATGACTCACCCAGATTAATGGATGAAGCTATGAATCATACATAGCTAGCATGTCAAATCACGATTTGACCTAAATAAACTGAATTACAAGACAAACAGCACTTATCAGACTCCAGTTTCTGAAATGAGTCGTGTGCTGGAATAAACACGAGAACTAGTCCGGGCGAAATACACATAACTCAGCCACATGTTCTATGGGCAGCACATTGTAACCATATTGGGACTCCCACGGTTGCTTCCCACTTGCTTGTGGTGCCTGCCCTCCCCCCCTCCCCCCCCCCCACCTACAGACTGACTCGCATGCATGTGGTGTTTCCCCTCCGTCAGGGGAGTGATTAGTCATCTCCCCCACGGAAGAGCACCCCGCAACAAGACTTTTGTTTTGACTAGAAGCAATGGGCTTAACTGGCGTGTTAGTTATTTGGGTTAATGTTAGATGTGGAATGTAACTTACAGTGTTGAGTGGGTCTCTAGGGTCACACTTGTTTGTAGATTTCCCCAGGTTATTTTTCTGGAGCCTAGTGACCTCAGCATAGGTTTTTGGGCTTTTAACCTCTTCCGATGCCTGGGCCCCTGGATTCCTCGGCCCTTTGACCATATTATCCTTATTGTTCGTACTTTGATTAGAGGTATGGCTATGACTATCCTGACTGACCTGGCCTTTTGTGGTGTTCTCAACGGGCTCATGACGCGCTTTCTCAGTCTCCTGGACCTCCCCTTGGAATTTTTTTCCTACGTAGAAGAAGTTGTAGTTATTCTGGACCGTGGCTCGGGTGGTGTCGTCCTCGATCTCCTCCCCAAGGAATGCCTCCACGGACTCCGGGAAGCTGTCCTCCTGGTCGAACTTCTGGTCCAAACATGCCGGAGAAGCAAGAGATGGAGGGGTGGAAGGTGCGTCATCTGAGACAGCTTCCTGTACCATTGACAGATCTTCCTCCTCCATCTCCTCTTCAGATGAAGTCTGATGGGTTAGAGAATGAACTGTCATCTGACGACCCATAGTCCTCTGGACCCTCCTGGGAGAGGGGTGCCGAGCTGGACAAGGGTTGTTCAGGGGTGACAGGTGTTGTCCCTTTGATGCCCTCACTTGCCTCCTTCTCTTCCTTTTGATTAGCCTGAAATCCTGTATGACTGCACCCCAACCCCCCCCCCCCCCCCCCCCCCCCCCCCCCCCCCCCTCTCGCTCTCTCTCTCTCTCTCTCTCTCTTCTTCCTTGTCCAGATTTTTAAAGCTGGTTTGCCCAAAGCCAGGGGGGCAGTTGCCCCCGGCTCGTATGCCCATGGGCATAATTTTATGCTTAGATGGTTCTAAACTGTATTTAGTTTTATTTCCAAATGAAAAAAATACTGCATTTTGATTGGCTGAAAGATGCGGTGTAACTTGCAGTCCACAGTGTAAAAACAAGAATACCCAATAGCAGGCTATGTGGCAAAAAAATAAAAAGTACCCATTTTTAATTATTAATTTGTACCTTCTGCTCAGTTATGTTAGAACAGAAATAAAAATACAGGAAATTTAATATTTATGTGTAATAAAATATCACAGATGTGGATGTCATTGGAACTGGCTCATTGAGCCGGTTCCAGTGACACCCACATTTGTCTGGTTTTATTAAGAAACTTCCAAAGTACACTGATCTGGGAACTAATACACCCTTCGGCTTTGCCTCAGGGTGTATGGGTTTTCAAACTGGTGTAAATTCCCATACACCCTGGAAAACACAAGGATAACTAATAGTATTACCATTCTTCTAGTGGATATTCCTTCCAAGAACAGCAGATCTCTTGCCACCAGGATAAGGATAATTACGACACTTTTCATCTAATTTTTTCCTTATTTAGCAACCTAAGTGACTGTATATTTTCATGTGGTGTGTCTGTGATATGGCAGATACCAATGTTTATAACCAGAAAGTGTGACTAATCCTGTTATTCATACTTTCTGGTTATAAAAAAAATATCATTATTAACCCTTTACCCAAAGTAAGGAAAGAAACTGGCCAGCACTATTCACAAAAAATACTATGCAACTTTCATTATTTTTTCATTTTATAACACAAAAACATAGGGAGCGTGGTGGCTCAGTGGAAGACTGTTTGACTTCTATGCTAGAGGTCCTGAGTTCGAGCCCTGTCCAGGCCAACCAGCATTGTGTCCTTGGGAAGGCACTTTATCCAGGTTGCCTACATGGGGGATCGATGATGCCATGTACTAAGGCGTACTGCATGTCGATGGTGCACATGTCTTGAACGGAGCTTGAACAGAGTTAGAATGTTGAGGAGCTGACAGTTGCTCGTCGATGCCCAGTGTCTCTCGCCGGGTACTCTGGCATCATCCACTTGTAATACTGTCATGGTCACCATTAGCCATTGTGCATAAGTATGTGACCTTAAACCCCAATAAATAAATAAATATCACAAAAACATAGCTTATGACCCCCTCACTGGAACGAGCTCCTTGGCTCATTCCAATGAGGGGTCTTAAGCTATGTTTTTGTGATAAGAAATGAAAAAAATTAGTTATTTCAAGTATTTTATTTGCAAGTGCCATCTGCTATTCATGTTAGGAAAGGGTTAACTGAGTAAATAACCCTGTGCACTGTACAGCCTTAGCGAAAATCTCTTCTCTATCAACTCGTTACCCAACATAATGGCAAAAAACAACCAGTACTATTCTCAAATAAGTTCGAACTCAGCTTATGGCTCCTCATTGGAATGGACTGCGGAAATTTTTTTTATGATAAACATTTTGACCAATGGTTTCTTGAGTTAACGTTTCAAGAATTTTTCATCAAATCTCGATATGGCTTCCTCACAGCAGCCATGAGAAGACTTCATGTAAAAATTATTCAAAACACTCAGCAGGTTAAGATATGAACAGATACTCTCTATTATCTTATGACATTTACATCAGACAAGATCATGAGTTTTGTTATGCTGTGTTAACCCAGTGGAATTCTCTCTCTTCCCTTATTCCTTTCATTCACCTTCCCCCTAGCAGATACTATTTATTTAGATGCAGTTTTTTATCCCCTCTACGTTTAATGTGGGAGGAGATACAATCATTTATTTCCAAATGAAACGAAATACTGCATTTTGATTGGCTGAGAGATACGGTGTAACTTGCAACCCACGGTAGCTTTTTTTTTTTACACTGTGGTTAACCATGGTGTAAAAACAAGAATACATAATAGCAGGGTATATGGCTAAAAAAGTACCCATTTTTAATTATTAATTCATACCTTCTGCTCGGTTATGTTAGAACAAAAATAAAAATTCAGGAAATTTAATATTTATGTGCAATGAAATATTATATTACAGATATGGTTGTCATTGGAACTGGCTCATTGAGCCAGTTCCAATGACATCCATAGTTGTCTGGTTTTGTTAAGAAACTTACAAAGTACAATTGTTCTGTCAGTTTTTGCCCACATTGTAGGTTAAAGTATTAAGAAAACCAAAATTCTTGGAAATAAATCTGTTATCCTTGTATTTTCCAGGGTGTATGTGAATTTACACCGGTTTGGGAACTCATACACCCTTCGGCTTTGCCTCAGGGTGTATGAGTTCCCAAACCGGTGTAAATTCACATACACCCTGGAAAACACAAGGGTAACTAATAGGATCGATCGAATACCCACAGGCTATGCATCTATCCACCTATAAAGTTACCTTTGTCTGTCTGTAGTTTGTCTCTAGAGCTTATCTTAGAAACCATTAGAGATATGGACTCCAATCTTGGTGTATTTATTGTAGCTTATGTGACTTGAAGTCAGGATGAGCTTTTGACATCACATGACCTCCATCAAATCACTCTGCATCCATCAGTTGTTAACATTTGCATCTGACTCTTCTTCTAAAAATAACTTTTGAGTTGAGACCAATAAAACATAGCACACCTTCTCTATGGATGATTGACATTCAGTTCTATTTTTAAAAAATGCTTTTCTCTATTCAGGCTTAATAAAAATGGTAGTATCTGCAATCATGTTATATTTAGCATTCAGCTCCCTTAAGTGTTCAAGATTCAGTTTTGCCCCAAGATTCCTGGTGTGATATTTGGGGTTTCCCCAGGATTGCAAACTTCCTCCATATTCCTCCATACAATGGATAATCATGACCACAACATGGATATAAAGTCAAGTCCAGCCAGTCGTTTATAACCATGTTGCCCATTTTAGAGTACTTTCACCCCATGCATTGGTGACCAGGTCCTATTTTACTAGTAAATCAGATATGGTTTACCGCAGTAAATATGCACTGCTTCTCATTCCTCGGTTCTTACAGAGAGTCATATCAGTTATAGGGTTTGAAATTTACTGATTTCGAATGATGTTTCTTCATTAACCCACTGCCCACTGGTGTCGTAATATCAAAATTTCTGCATGCAAATTTTTCCCATAATGAATTCAGTTGAATTGGTTAAATTCCTTGTTGCATTATGGGAAAATGTTCTACTTAAAACTGGAACTTTGGCATCAGTGTACAATTGGTCAGTCAAGTGCTGTTACCTAACCCAGACTATCCAAGTAAATCTTAAAATCAAGCACTGTTCCTGTTGTCTCGGGTACCTGTTAGTGTCAGCTCAAGCTTTCAGGAAATTTAGGGTGATTTCTGAGATAAAATACTCCAGATGTATTGATTTGCAAATTTCGATCAGTGATCTGTTGAAAGTGTTTGCCGAAATGTTTTTTTCTGACTCTTCAAGAATGTACTGTCTATGATTATTGTACCAGGGACCGACCTGGGCATGCGCCAGTGTGTATTTGGTTCTGAAACATCAGGACCTGGCTCTTAAATCTCAGAAATAGGCTTCTCAGTTGGCGCGTAACTTCTCAGATCATATTTTGATATTCTTTCGATGGATAATCGAGAGAGACACTCTTACATGTATTATATATATGATTATCATTTATCATTGTTGTAGAGTGCTTAAGTTAAAACTTCAAGTCTTAATTACCAAGCATTAATCTTCATTGTGGTTTCTGATCAAGTCTTGGCTGCCTAAATAGGCAGCCAAGACTTGATCACAAACCACAGTGAAGATTAATGTTTGCTATAGTGTACTAAATGAAAATGATGAGAGCTATTACATACTTGCAGTGTGTGTTACAAACAGCAGTGTGACTCCGTAAATTGAAATCTGGCGCATGAATTGAAAAAATAGGCTCTGAGGCTAGAGCGTATTTTAAATAGTCCTGATCGGTCCCTGTGATTATTGTACTGAAACTGGATTTTAACCCCTTTACCTATTGTAACAGATTGAGAGAGAAGTGTTGAAGCTGAGGTTTGAACAGTCAACTTCTTTCTCTTGACCACTACACTACCAATATGTTCTTTTATAATTCAACCCCAGTGAATTCCAACCCAGACAGGCACATAGCAACAGGTGTCTCACCCTCCCAATAACCATTATAATTTTCAGTAGTTGGAAATTCAAAGAAACCAATTTCCTTCATGTTTTCCACTTTTAACACCTTTCCAACCAGTTGATTTGAATTTTCAACCTGTGATCACAGTTTTTACATCGGTTGTGGTTAGAAGATCTATGAAATGTTTTTCTTAGCTCTCTGTCATCTCCAGTAAAAAACAAGGAAAACTTTTGAGTTTGACACCAATTGACTTTAACCCCCTGCACACTGATGCCAAAATATCCAGATTTGAAGTAGCCTTTTTTCCCATAATGCAACTGGGAATTTAACCAATTCAATCTTGTTTGACAGAGCTCATTGGGCTCTGTCAAACAAGATTGAATTGGTTAAATTTCTAGTTGCATTATGGGAAATATTTGCACCCTGAACTTTAGATATTTTGACATCAGTGTGCAGGGGGTTAAGTTCCCTTTTCACAACCATTTTCAATTCTTATTAGTTACGTAATTTTGTGATTTTTTTGTACTGAGGTAAAGGACAGTGCACCAGTTTTCATAGTATAAGTTATTTTGAATGTTTATAGGCTCCCATGACATCGTTGCCAGCAGTTGGAACCTAGAAAATAGTAATGCATATTATAACATATATCATAAAATGTCACATACAGTGGGGGTGCAGGGGAAGTTCAGGGGACATAGATAGAGGAGGGGTGTGGAGGGGTGTCTCACTCCCCCTCTCCAGTTATCAACTAAAATTTAAAAGTTGGAAATTCGGTGATGTAGATTCCAAAAGTTGGAAATTCTATAATACACACGTGCGGAAGTCTGTCAGTCTGTGACTCTAAGTCTGTTCACATTTTCTTTTCGAGGTTATGTCTAGATGAGAACGTCCTTTTTTAGTCGTGATCAGTTAACTGTGAAGGCTGAGCGGGCCCAAAAAATGCAAACCTTTAGCACAGTCAACAGGTAATATTTATGAAGGGATTGCATTGTAACTTGGTACGATGACTCTGTACATTGTCTAGATTAGAATGTCCCCTTTTGGTCATGAGCAGCCAATTGTGATGGCTACGCAGGCCCGAAACCCTTTAGCACAGTCTACAGTTTGTATTTTTTAAGGGATTTCATTGTAACATGGTAGGATGACTCCTTATATTGTCTAGATGAGAACATTCTATTTTGGTTGGGTTCAGTCGACTGTGATGGCCTCAGACACGTTACCTAAATTCCTTTATCACAGTCTTCAACTGGCATTTATGAAGGGATTTCATTGGTAAATGGTAGGATGACTCAGTACAAAGTCTAAAGGAGAAGGTCCAATTTTGGCCATGATCGGTCAACTGTGACAGCCACACAAGCATGTCACCTAGATTTGTTTAGCACAGTCTACAATTCATATTTATGAAGCAATTTCATTGTAACTTGGAAGGATAACTCGGTATGATGTCCAGATAAGACTGTCCTATTTTGGTCATGATCGGTCAGCCATTACCGCGCCTTCTCACAGGTTCTAGATTCCTTTAGCTCTTTAACCCTTTACCCAACGAATCGCCCGCATCCGCCCGCGTAATATGCAAATTCAGCAGCTGAAAAAATATTTTTCGAAAAATTTCAACAAAACCATATCATGTGACCCCCTCTTTGGAACGAGCTCGACGAGCTCGTTCCAAAGAGGGGTCACATGATATGGTTTTATTGAAATTTTTTGAAAAAAATTAAAAAATGATATTTAAAATAATAAATTTTGAAATCGGCTGCGTTAGGTAAAGGGTTAACCGGATGGTCATTTAACCTAGATTCCTTTAGCAAAGTCTACAAGTTATATTTATGAAGGGATTTCATTGTAACTTGGTAGGATGACTCGTTTTGGAAGGATTTCACTGTAACTTGATTACTTTGGTTGATATACATTAACTGTGAGGGCCACATTAACCCAGGCCTCAATTCTTTAGTACAGTCTTCACCTCAAATTATTCTTATTGAAAACATAGCATGTAGGAAACAAAAATTAACATATTCTCAATTATCACAATTCTTGTCATATTTCATAATCCCTTCATAAACATTGAACATTATCCATTTCATCAAACACTACACACAGTCGAGTTAAGCTACAGTGTCAATGACACTTTCATTAGAATTCATCATTCCGTTTCCCTTACAATGACCAAGGCCTATAGACTGACGGCTATTCAGCCAGTACCAACATCTTTCAACTGACAGGCAACAGCTGTCAGTCTATAGTCCTTGTGAAGCCTAGCCACTGTAAGGGAAACCTCATGGAACTACCTTGGGAAATGCATCTTATCTTGTGGATAAAATGACTAGATTTAAGCCTCAGAATCCATCCCAGGGTTTCAAAAATCCATCCCACCAGACCCCCTCCCCACAACCATTGAGAAGGAGTCTCCTTCATTCATGAATACAGCTCAAATTTTAATGTATTTGAATACGAATACATGTATTCATAACATTCAGTGAATACTGAATACATGTGAATACCTGATAAACTGTATTCCAATACGACTGAATATGAATACTGAATACGAATACCCCAACCCTGGAAGGAGATATCCCCACTCCAACTCTCCCTCAGCATGGGCATGCAGCCCTTGGGACATGCCTCCAGCATGTCATGCTGGGACCCCAACCCCAGTTAGAAATCTAACTGATCACACACACACACACCCCCATTGAAGACCCTCTTTCTATGTCCCGACCCCAGATTCCACCACACAGAGCTCCTGAGCTCTGTAAAATAAGATATAATAGAATAAATGCTGAGTTTATGTCTAAAATAAAGGAAAGTGACCTGATCCCTCTCAATTGCATACACCTGTTAATTGAATAATTTTCACTAGCAAAGTGGTTATTCAATTAACAGGGTTCCGCTGTATTTCCCTGCAGTCACTCATGGGATGATTCTGGTATATATTAAGAAACAGTCAGTATATTATTTATATTTTAAATAAACTTAGCACTGAACACAGGCCTGGAAATAAAGAACTTATATCTTAAACTATTGGCACGTTCTGCTGTATAGCATGGTGGTAAACTATAGGAAAAACAGTGTTGTGATGCTTTGCTGCCTTCTATATTTTTAACCCTTTACCTAAAATGAAAAGCAGACGACACTTGGAAAAAAAATTCTTGAATAAATAATTTTTTTCATTTTTTGTCTCAAAAACATAGGTTATTACCCCTCGTTGGAATGATCTCGATGAGCTCGTTCCAATGAGGGGTCATAACCTATGTTTTTGAGACAAAAAATGAAAAAAATAATGAAAATTAATAGGCGATTTTTAGCTCATCTTGACAAAGTCAAGCTGAGCTAATCTAATCGCTTCCCGTCCGCCGTCCGTCGTCCGTCAACACCATGTTTTGGTCTTCTCCTCCAAAGCCACTGGGCCAATTCAAGTGAAAGTTTGTGTGAGTGATGGTCCCAAAGGGGCATTTCATTTTTGTTCAACTCAGTATGCCCGGCCCCATAGGGAGGGAGTGGGGGAAGTTGCTCCAAAATAGTTTAAAAATCTTCTTCTCAAGAACCAGTGTGTGTAATGACTTGATATTTGCTATGGAGCTTCCATATGAGGTGTAGAATCAAGTTTGTTCAAACGAAGTTCGTAAAGTAATATTTGGCTTTGTAATAGGAGGGATAAGATTTTTGGCCCCGCCCAAAATTTCTATTTTCTGAACCAATGGTCCGGTATGAACCAAATTTGGTGTGTGGTAGTATTGGGTCATAAGTACTTGACCCATGTAAAAAAAAATATTCCTGCATCCCCATGGGAACCCTGGGAGCTAAAAATAGAAATATTTTCAAACGCCCATATTTCCCAAACCCCATGGAACAGAGAGCTTTTATTTGGTATGAAGTATCCTTATGACCAGTAGAATTGAATGGTAAAAAAAAATTGCCATTGGTTATGTTAGGGTGTTCAGTAATGGGCATCGAAAAAATGCTGAGTCAGCATATTTGCAAAAATTAAAAAAAATCTTTTCTCCAGAACCAATCATCAGAATCTTTTCATATTTGGTATACAGCATTCGTAGGGGGGGTCAGATAAAAGTTTGTTCAAATAAAGCTCATTGGTTCATATTTGTGCTCTCTACAGGAGCCCGAAGTTTTAACATAGGGTAATATGGGGAATATTCTTTAAAAATCTTTTTCTTCAGAACCACCAGTCAGAATCTTTTAATATTTAGTATACATCATTGTTATGAGGGTCAGATTCTAGATTGTTCAAACCAAGTCCCTAGGTTAATATTTGGGCTTCCTACGGAAGCCCAAATTTTATCTTTGTTCAATATGGAGGGTAATTTAAAAAAATCTTCTTCTTCAGATCCATCAGTCAGAATGCTTTGATATTTGGTATGCAACATCTCTATGGGGGTCAGATTCAAGTTTGTTCAAATCAAATCCCTAGGTTTATATTTGGGCTCACTATGGTAGCCCAAATTGTTACTTAGTGCAATATGAGAAAATTTCTTTAAAAATCTTCTTCTTCAGATCCACCAGTCGGAATGCTTTTATATTTGGTATACAACATCTCTAGGGGGGTCAGATTCCAGGTTGTTCAATTCGAGTGCCTAGGTTAATATTTGGGCTCCATATGGGAACATGAAATTTAACTTAGTACAATATGAGGGAATTTCTTCAAAAATCTTCTTCTTCAGATTCACTTGTCAGAATGCTTTCACATTTAGTATACAACATCTCTAGGGGGGTCAGATTCAAGTTTGTTCAAATTGGATCCATAGGTCAATATTTGGGCTCGCTATGGTAGCCCAAATTTGAACTTAGTGAAATTCGAAGAAATTTCTTTACATTTTCTCTTCTTCAGATCCAACAGTCAGAATGCTTTCATATTCGGTACACAACATCTCTAGGGAAGTCAGATTTAACTGTGTTCAAAGCAAGAGCCTGGGTTAATATTTGGGCTCTCTATGGGAGCCGGAATTGGCCATTTTGCTGAAGAAAATTTTGTATTCAGTACCCTCTAGAGGTACTAAGATTAATCCACATAGGTTGTATCAAGGGGCTTCATAGGGGAGCTCTGCATTTTACTTATGATCAACTGAAGAAAAGGCATGATGCCCAGATTATTTTTGTCACTCCTGAGGGACTCAAGGATTGACAGTGTAGCCTATGGAGATGGCTTGCTTAATGTAGACTCATTCTTGGACTCTGTTTAAATTGTGTTCTGTACAAGATGAGCGCTTCAGGTCCCGTGGGGCCTCTTGTTTAGAATAAGGCTGGCCAGTTTTGGCCGTTACATTGGGTAAAGGGTTAATACACCAATCATTTTATTTTTATGTCTTAACAGGATTTCCGCCTATATATACATAAACAACTAACATGCGATCTCACCAAAGCGAGACTGCACGTTAGTTGTTGCTATTTATTTTGGCAGGAATTCTTTCAAGATGGAAACAGCATGCCATTCTATTCATGTGTGGATGCAAAGTTTGAGTTGAGATATGTCCGAAAGATTGTCAAGTCTTTCTGGTAAAACATGATGTGAGATTAGTAATTTAACAAAGTTATGATGAATTACTTTGTCGTAACCTGTAGTTCATACTTATATTTTGCAATTGACATAATCCACATGTAACCTAAATGGTCATTTGTTGGTTATTTCCAGTCCGAACAAGCTGTTAATTGAAAATAAAATATATTTTCATTTTTAGCTCAACTTTGGCGAAGCCAAATTTGAGCTTATGCCATGGCCAGTCGTCCGTCTGTCCGTCAGCAATTCAATACGGCTCGGGCTAGAGGCCGTATTTATGAACCGATCTTTACAAAACTTCTTGGGTACCTTTGTTATGACCGTGGGACGAGAACGAGTGTTTTTGGGTCCGATCCGAAATTCAAGTTGGCCGTTGGCGGCCATTTTGTACAGACTTAGGTGAAATCAGATTTTTGCGCAGAACTTCCATATGAAAGCGCTGATTTGAATGAATGTTTAGTACGATGGGACACATTACATATAATACAGGTTTTTTTCTCGTACGTAAATTATGCAAATTAGACTAACTTTAATACGGCTTGGGCTAGAGGCCGTATTTCTAAACCAATCATTACGAAACTTCTTGAGTACCTTTGGTATCACCGTGGGATGGGAACGAGTGTTTTTGGGTGCGGTCCAAAATTCAAGATGGCCGATGGCAGCCATTTTGTTCAAAATTAGGTGCAATCAGATTTTTGCACAGAACTTCCATATGAAAGCGCTGATTTGAAAAAT
This sequence comes from Pictodentalium vernedei, assembly GCA_031216915.1. NCBI lineage: Eukaryota > Metazoa > Mollusca > Scaphopoda > Dentaliida > Dentaliidae > Pictodentalium > Pictodentalium vernedei. The sequence goes on from CM062295.1 coordinate 610,241,504, forward strand.
TTTTTGTGTGAATGTTTAGTACCATGGGATACATCACATATAATATGGGTTTTTTTCTCGTGCAGAAATTATGCAAATTAGATGAACTTTGATTTTTTCAGTGCTACTTACACACAGTAAGTACACATGTTAATACGGCTCGGGGCCAGAAGCTGTATTTATCAACCGATCTTCACGAAACTTCTTGGGTACCTCTGTTATCACCTTGGGACGAGAACAAGTGTTTCTGAGTGCAGTCCAAAATTCAAGATGGCTGCCAGTGGCCATTTTGTACCGAAATTAGGTCTAATCAGTTTTTTGTACACAACTTCTATACGGCTCAGCCTAGAGGCCGTATTTATGAACCAATCTTTACGAAACTTCTTGGGTACCTTTGTTATCACTGTGAGATGAGGACAAGTGTTTTTGGGTGTGGTCCGAAATTCAAGATGGCCACAAGCAGCCATTTTATCCAAAAATTAGTGCAATCAGTCTTTTGTACAGAACTTCTGTATGAAAGTTCTGATTTGAATAAATTTTTGTATGAATGTTTAGTAAAATGGAATACATCACATACAGTACAGGTTTTTTTCTCGTGCAGAAATTATGCAAATTAGATGAATTTTGATTTATTTAGTGCTACTTATACACTGTAAGTGCACATGTCAATACGGCTTGGGCTAGAGGCTGCATTTATCAACCGATCTTCACGACACTTCTTGGATACCTTTGTTATCACCTTGGGATGAGAATGAGTGTTTGTGAGTGTGGTCCAAAATTCAAGATGGCTGCCAGTGTCCATTTCGTACCGAAATTAGGTCCAATCAGAACTGATCTTCACGAAACTTCTTGGGTACCTTTGTTTTCACCTTGGGACAGGAATGAGTGTGTTTTGGGGTGCCTTTGTTATCACTGTGCTATGAGAACAAATATTTTTGGGTTCAGTCAGACCCACTCTGGGACTCAAAGATTTCTAGTTTAGCATCTAACTGTCACCCCACTTTTACAGTACTTTACCTATATATTTGTTACAGGCTAAGGTCAGCATTTATGTACAGACCGTTACAATATTTTACATGTACCTTTGTTATCAGGGCATTACCTAGATGTTTGTCATTGCTGTGTCACATACCATACATGTACATGTCTTGACAAGTTGAGCTACAGTGTCATTGACACCTTCATTGGAATTCACTTTAAAATTTTTTCCAGAATCTGGTTTGAGTGTTTCCATTAGTTGTTTGAATCCTGCACCCATTTAACATGCAGCCAACTTACCCTGTTCATTTTTACAGTCTTGGTGATTGTACATTTTCATGTAGTGTGTGATAAGGCAGTTAACTATGTTTTCAGAACCAGAAAGTGTGACATGCCCTGTGCATTGGACAGGGTAAGTCACACTTTCTGGTTATAAAAGATGTCATTATTAACTGAATAACTAACCCTGTGCACTGTACAGTCTTTTATTAACTCTTTACCCACTGCAATGGCCAAATCCTGCCTAAAATATTCTGAAAAAGCATTTAAGCTCAGCTTATGAATGGATTATGGATAGGTTTTTTTAGTGAATTCCAAGAGGAAAACATATTCCATTTTCATTTATCTGGTTGAGTGCTTAACCCTTTACCTAACATGAAAAGCAGACGACACTTGCAAAAATAATTCTTGAACGACTATTTTTTTTCATTTTTTGTCTCAAAAACATAGGTTATGACCCCTCATTGGAACGAGCTCGACGAGCTCGTTCCAATGAGGGGTCATAACCTATGTTTTTGAGACAAAAAATGAAAAAATAATGAAAATTAACTTGCGATTTTTGAGAATAGCGCTGGCCGGTTTTGGCCGTTACGTTGGGTAAAGGGTTAAAGCCACTATTATGGTTCTCTTGAAAAGTGCTGAAAGGCACTTAAGGCTTTGCATTTTTTTTACACATCTATTAAACTTTAAACCCTTGTATTTAATAGAATCGCGTCAGTAGAATCTTTATTGGCAGTATAATTTGGTACAAATATTGTACAAAAAATAATACATATACTGCAGGAAGTAGCATAGTCATATTGTCTGTCTTCCTGCCATTTCCTCAAAAGAAAAAAAAAGTATTAAAAGAATATCAAGACAGCAAAGCTCAGAACACCTCAATAGAACCATTCAATAATAACCCTTGTGGCTGAATATTTTAAAATGAAAGTTGAGGATGATGGGATGAGATACCAGAAGGGAAATAATATGGAAATTCTTTACCTTTTCGAACTAAAAATAATATTTTGGCCGTAAAATTTTATCTATAGCATGTCCAGTCAATCAGGGCTGATCGTGCCCTGCCTGTTCAGACATGAAGTTGAATCATTTCTCACAATCAAGATATCAGAAGGGAGAAAGTATACCAGAAACCAAGATACTAAGCAAGATACCAGAAAAGAGAAAGCACAGAAATTCTTAAGCTTTTCAAACTCAAAATATATATATATATTTGGCAGTAATGGTTTCCCACAAGGCAAGTAGAATGATCCATCACATGTCCCATCTACCAGGGTTCACTGAGCCCTGCTTAATGAGATGAATCAATTCAGCTATGACATAAATGTTTCTCTATTCAACTGGTGATGTACAAGCCGGAACTTTTTCCAGCACCGTTTATACCAGTTTCTTTCCTGTCGAGTCATTAGTTACACTTAGAAAAGTTTCCAAATTTCATTACACAATTACCGATCATCTGTCTCATTGTGTGAAAATAAAAATGTCCAAAGCAAAATAAAGTCGGTTCACAAAAAAATTAGTTAACCAACAATGAGATAATATTAAAAACCAAAAATGAGATAATATTAAAAAGCAATCATTTTCAACCACAACATTTACTCAGTCCTGTGGTTACCTTGACTGCGGATCCCCATATATCTAAATTGGGCAACTTTATTTTGGTAAATCTTTGGACATCCTGACATGCTTTTAACTTTCAAAAAAGTTTCTCCGAGCTGTTTTGCAAATCTGCCCAAATTTGTACATCTATTTTTACTATCAGTAATAGTCACCAAATGGTCAGACGTGCATGGATACCAGCCAAAGAGAAACAGCAATACGAATTTCAACAAACACGCCCAATAGAAAAGATAACGAATGTTAGTTAGACTGGTTCCCAAAAGGTTGTTTTGATTTTGATCAATCCTTTTGATCAGTACAGCTTCAAACAAAACAAACAGACTTTTCACCTTTGGGTTTAAACATCGGAATTAAAATTTGTTTATTTAAATGAATTTTAATGCATGGGATGTGTAATAAACACAGAATGTGATGTGTGTTTGAATCAGTGGGGCTTTTACATAACTCGTTGGAATGGCATAGTCATATTTCGCGAGAGCCGTAGGCTCCCGCGAAATATGACTACGCCATTCCAACTCATTATGTAAAACCCCCACCAATTCAAACACACATCACGTTCTGTCTATATATGCTTCGGCTTGTTGTTTGGATGGCAATCTCCAATAAATTGTTACAAAACAATTTCTGAACAGAAATCTTGCTAAACTGGGATGCCTCTTGTTGGTGGCATGATATCTTGGGGAAAAAATATGCATGTTACAAATCACCTTTGAAAAATAATTCGGCACTTGACCAATAGTTTGTTTTCTGTGAACTGGTCACAGAACATGTCGAAGACCATGCCTTTATCATTGATTCTATTCTTCATTTCTTTTCAACCTACTCACAATTGTTTACAATTGGCTGTAACATAAGTGCAAGCCCTACTTCGGAACTAACTCAAGCTTTTAGAATCTTTTCCAAATGAGTTGGAAAAGTACTAGAGAGCAAAAGCACGAAAAAGATCGAAAAAAGGGTCGAGCGAGACCAGCGCTCGAAATTACAGGTACTCTCTCTGCACACCTCTTGCATTTACCGAGCGCATGTGCAACAACCGTGACGTCAATTCCTTTATTTTCCGCCATTGTACATGGTCGGAAATATTTGTGACTCGTGCTAATTATGCTATGTTTTCTTTGTGAACAACTTATTCTTCATATTTAGTGTGCTACTGGATTGTATCCTTTTATCGACCTACCAAATTATTATTATTATTTAATGTTAATTTGTATTTTTATTGCTGTTCTCTTCACACTTTATCTTGTCTTTCCCCCACGTGTGAATACGACCTTAGTACTGTTTTCCGTCGGCGGGAAGCTTGATTATTGTTTTGATATCATGCCTAAGACTATTCCTTGTACCTCTTGTTTGCAGGTGAAACATGTGGACGATTCTCATGCCACATGTGTCACTTGCAACAATTGCACTCAGGCCCAATCATGTGGTATCTGTGGGGTTTGGTCCTCTAAATTTTGAGCTTCTGTGAACAAGGTGGTTCTTTCCAGAGCTAGAACCCCTCGTTCTTGGGGTAAGGTTAGCCGTGCCGTAGCAGACATTTCTGCTGGTGCACGTGGTGACTCTGTCACACAGGATTCGGATCTGACTTCTGTGGCGAGTTCCTCTGCAACTGTTGGCGGTGTTAGTTCAGTGATACCTGACGAGGAGACCGTGGTCTCTTTGTCTTCTGATGTCACTATTGAGGCGTCTGTTTTCGTTGAGAGCTTTTCCGAGGTCAGCTCGGTAACCCTCTCCGATCTGCCTCATACACCGTCGACCGTTGTTGAGGAGGTTGCTACTCCAGACCCTATTCTGTCTGATGGTGGCTCTTCCATCTCCTCTGGGGATGGTCTACAGTCTCGGGGGACCGAGGCTGTATCTGCTGGTGTGTCTGTGTGTTCTCAGCCTCCCCCAGCCTCGCGGCGGGGCTGTGCGGGTTTGCTGTCTGCTCCGTCTCATCTGGCTAGGTTTGCTCCTAGTCGGTTGAGCCAGCCGGTCGCTTTGGCAGCGATTCCTCGTCCCTCGAGTGAATCGTTTATTGTTCCACCTTCGCCTGCTAGTGTGCCGCCTAGCGGGATGGCGTTGGGACGTTGGCATCCAGGGCCTGCTGTTCGGCAGTGGTCAGTGACAGCCCCTGTTAGCTGTCACTCTCGGAACCTTCCTCCGGTGATTCCTCACTGTGTTCCGAGTCTGGGTGTCGATCGATGCTTGCCGTCGGTCTCAGAGGATAGGCAGTTGGGGCCATCTGCTGCGCAGAGGCCAGTGACAGGTTCCTGTCATTCTTGGGACAATCCTCCGGTGTCTTCTCACCGTGTCCTAGGTCCAGCTACTGATCGACGTGCGCCGTCAGTCTCTTCAGAGGATTTGCAGGCAGGGCCTTCTGTTTCGCAGAGGTCAGTGATGGCCCCTGGGCGTCACAATCAGGACTATCCTCCGGTGTCTTCTCACCGTGCTCCTATTCTGTCTGCCGATCGACGTTCGCCATCGGTCTCTTCTGAGGATTTGGGTTCTTCTTCCAGAAGGGTCCATTGGGAGGACACTCCGTAGGGCGATTCTGCTGCGATGGATTCTCAGGGTGACCTGCGCCAGGCCGTTTTGGCGCTCACCCGGTTGCTTTCTGGCAACCCTCAAGTTGGCCTCCCTGTGCCTCCTGAGGCACAACCTCCTTTAGTCGGTCGCCGAGATGTCTCGCCTGGCCCCTTGGATACTGCACAGTATTCACAGGAGGTTTCTGCTGGTCAGCCCGAGTTGAGCTACGTCTCCTCTGCTACGGAGGATGACGAGTATCTTGAAGGTGATGGGCCCCCCTCGTCAGTCTTGGGGCAGGCTTTGGATTTCGTCTTTGGCTTATTGCCGGACGTTCAACCTTCCAACCAGCCTTCTGTGACCGTCCATCCGCGGTCCACTGTGGAGCGCCGTAACCCCGTTGAGCCTTCTAGCTCCGGGGCTTTGCGTCCTCTGCAATCGGCTCAGGTGGTTGAGTCCTTCCAGGGCTTAGACGCCAAAATGCGTTCTAAGGCCCTCAAGGGTTCCTTCTTTTCTAGAGCTGATGCCTTTCTGCCTCCATCGCGGTTTCGTGTGTACGATTCCGTCTCTCCACCAGTCTTCCAAGGGATGACTACTGTGGATGAGGATTCTTCTTCCCTCGGGTTGACTAAGCCTAAGTCGGCAGTTCTCCCGATGTCGGTAGTTGAGTCTATGGTGGGCCTGTCCCGAGAGATGCTGGGTATGTTATCTCTCGCGGACCATGTCGTCGCTGCTCTGGTTGAATATTTTCCACCAGGGGAGTTTGATGATGCCCAGGTGCCTTTTCGCGTTTTGTCACAGGCTCTTATGAACTTGACTCATGCTCACGCCTGTAACACGGCTAATTTGGAGCTGGCACGCCGGGATGCGGTTTTGGATTCTTTACCATCCCTTCCTTCTGAGCAATGTGCTGTTTTGAGGTCTGCCTCTTTGGTGGGACCTCAGTTGTTCCATGGTTCCGTGGAAGCTGTTCGTGGCGAAGTTCTTCGTCATTCGAAGGACCAGCTTTTGCTTAGACAGCTTGACCCACCTGCTGCTGCGGGTGGGGGTCGTTCCAGGCCTGCCAAGTGTGCTGCTGCATCTGCCTCGTTGGTGACGTCGGCTATGCCTTCGGCTCCGTCTGCTCCTTCTGCTCATAAGAAGTGCCGACGTGGCCAGGCCCGCTGGCAGCCTCAGGCTGGAAAGTCTCAGGACTCTGTCACTTCCCGAGGTGGTTTCTCCTCTCGGGGGCCTTGTCGAGGCCGCAAGTGAAGGTTCTCACCTCGATTCGCCTCCAGTCGGGGGAAGGCTGTCGCTGTTTTACGACCGTTGGACAGAGATAACGTCGGACTCTTGGGTCCTCGGCGTCATTCAATCCGGTCTGCAACTGTCCTTCCATCGGCACCCCCAGTTTATCTCGGGTGCCCCTTCCGACTCAGGTCCCTTCAGATTCTCTGCGTCGGGACCTTCTGGTGCAGGAGATCGACAATCTCCTCACCAAAGGGGCGATCGAGGTGGTCAGGAACACCCTTTCACCGGGGTTTTACTCGAGACTTTTCTTGGTGCCGAAGAAAAACGGCCAGTATCGTCCTGTCATCGATCTGAGTACCCTGAACGAGTACATAATTGCTCCTCGTTTCAGTATGGAGACTTTCCGGTCGGTTCGACGTTCAGTTCATCAGGGCGATTTTGCGGCCAGTATCAACCTGAAGGATGCCTACTTCCTTGTACCCATTCATCTGGCGTCACGGAAATACCTTCGGTTCTCGTTTCGGGATCGAGTTTTTCAATTCAGAGCTCTCCCGTTCGGTTTGAACCTGGCTCCTTGGGCCTTCACCCGACTGATGTCACATGTGCTTGCTTTCCACCGCACTCAGTCGGCAGTGACTTCGTCAGCCTACCCAGACGACATCCTCCAATGGCACCACGATGCTGCTGTTCGGGAGTTCGATGTCCGGCAGTTTCTTTGCCTGCTAGCGTCGCTGGGTTTCAGAGTCAATCGCGAGAAGTCGGATCTCCTTCCTTCTCAGCGATTCCGTCATTTGGGGATGGATTTCGACACTCTTCACAATGTAGTGTCGGTTCCCCAGGCTCGGGCGACGATTCTTTCCGCCTTGACTCTGGACCTGCTTCAATCTTCCTCGGTCTCGGCCAGGACTTTCCTTCGGATGCTGGGCCTTTGCGGTTCAGTGACAGATCTCATTCCGCTCGGTCGCTTGTTTGTCCGACCTCTCCAACACTTCCTGTTGGATCATTGGCATCCGAATGTAGATCCACTGGACCTGGAACTCACTATTTCTCGGTCTCTGCTTTGTCACCTCCGCCCTTGGGCAGATATGCCCTGGCTGACACAGGGTGTTCCGTTGGATCTTCCTTTGGCCGATCGCATCCTTACTGCGGATGCCAGCGATCGGGGCTGGGGTGCGACATTGGATCCTCTCGGTCTGTCTACTCACGGAGAGTGGGACAGCGAGCAGGTGGGCCTTCATATCAACCAGAAGGAGCTCCTTGCTCTTCTGTTGAGTTTTCGGCTTTGGATCCCTCATCTGTCGGACCATGTTGTCCTATTTTTTTCGGACAATTCGACAGTAGTGGCCTACATACGGAATCAGGGAGGCACACATTCGATTCCCATGTATCGGCTGTCTCGGGATCTTCTTCTGTTGGCACGGGATGTGAATGCTCGGGTGTCCATTCGACACATTCCCGGGCGTCTCAACGTCCTAGCAGACTCCCTGTCCCGACGCGACAGTGTCCTTCCAACCGAATGGATGCTACATCGGTCGGTGTTTCAGGCGATTTGCAAGCAGTGGGGTCGTTCTCAGGTCGACCTTTTCGCTACTCGCTGGAATCATCAGGTAGAGACTTTTGTCTCCCCTTGTCCAGATCCTCTGGCATTTGCAGTAGACGCTCTGTCTCTGGACTGGACAGGTTGGGTCGGCTATGCCTTTTCTCCTGCACCGATTCTTCCTCAAGTTTTAGCGAAGATTTGTGCTTGCAGTTGCAGGATCATTCTGATCACACCCCTGTCTCCACAGAGGGTGTGGATCAATCTGCTACGGCCTCTATTGGCCGATCGACCGATTCGTCTACCTCTACGTCGCGATCTTCTTTCACAGGGTCATCCCAGGAAGTATCACAACAACCTGGCGAGCCTGTCCCTTCACGCCTGTCTTTTATCAGGTCCAGTCTCCGACGTAGAGGTTTTTCGAGACGATCAGTGGAGTGCATTTCTGCATCGCGGCGACCTTCCACTGGAATGACTTATGCCGCCAAGTGGAAGGTTTTCTGCTGCTGGTGTTCAGATCACAATGTGAATTACCGTGATCCGTCAATCGCTCAAATTGCAGATTTTCTGGTTTTTCTTTTTGACCCCAAGGGCCTCCAGCCTATTACAATTAAGGGCTATCGGTCTATGCTGTCTGATACTTTCTCTTATGTGGGAAAGCGGTGTATCGGTCGTAATCTTTTCCTCTCCAAACTTATTCGGCACTTTTCTTTGAAGAGGCCTCGAGTTTTGCATCTTACACTCAAGTGGAACTTGGCATGGGTGTTGCACTGTTTGGAGGGGGCTCCATTCGAGCCTTTATCTGAGACCGACATGCGTTTTCTCACCTATAAGACGGCTTTTCTTCTAGCGTTTGCTTCTGCTCGTCGAGTCAGTGAGCTTCATGCGCTATCTGTTGATTCTGCCTTCTTCCGAAATGAGGCTAACAGTGTCACATTCACTACTGATTGCTCTTTTCTGGCTAAGAATCAACTCTCCGATTCGGTACCTCCTCCCATCTGCATTCGGGCTCTCCCTGCTGTAGATAGACGGAGGCCTTTTCTTTGTCCTGTTCGTGCGGTCAAGACTTACATTACTCGCACTCAGTTCATTAGGAGGGGTCGGAAGAGATTCTCATTCCTAAGAGGCAGTCTATCTCTTCCCATTCTATTTCCAAGTGGATCTGACTTGCAATCAAGCTGGCTTATTCTTGCTTGTCTGCATCGGATCTTGGTTCGAACCGGCTTAATGCTCACGAGGTTCGTGCCATTTCTACATCCTGGGCGTTCTCCAATTCTGTTTCGCTCCGTGATGTTATGAATGCGGCTTACTGGAGGAATGCTTCTACCTTTTCCTCCTTTTATCTCCTCCACCTTCAGCAACAATCTGAGGACCTTTATTCTTTAGGCCCTCTCGTTGCTGCTCAGGCTGTTGTGCACCCTCGTTAAAATTGTTTTTGTCGAGGTTGCGCTTCGCTCAGCCTTGTTCTTTTCAGGTGCCTTCTCTCTATCTTCATTACAGGTTTTCGTTTTTGTTCTCTGCCATCCTTGCTTTCATTCTGCTACTCTTGTTGGTATTGGTTATGTGATTCACCTCCTCCTATTGTTTATTCAGCCAATTGTAAACAATTGTGAGTAGGTTGAAAAGAAATTAAAATTTTTTAGTAAATTTTGATTCTTAACATACCTACCACAATTGTTTACCGGAGACCCACCCTCCTTGGGGATATCTTTGATATTGATGCCTCCCCACTAAATCACAAACTTCTTGTTGGCTGAAATACGGAATTGACGTCACGGTTGTTGCGCATGCGCTCGGTAAACGCAAGAGGTGTGCAGAGAGAGTACCTGTAATTTCGAGCGCTGGTCTCGCTCGCCCCCTTTTTTTGATCTTTTTCGTGCTTTTGCACTCTAGTACTTTTCCAACTCGTTTGGAAAAGATTCTAAAAGCTTGAGTTAGTTCCGAAGTAGGGCTTGCACTTATGTTACAGCCAATTGTAAACAATTGTGGTAGGTATGTTAAGAAACAAAATTTACTAAAAAATTTTAATTTTTATTAAACTTTTATAAAGACTAGCAGTTCCACTCAAAGACTACCAGTTGTTAAAGATGTAAACTGGTTTAAAGCATCAACAATTCTCACTGCTCCAGATGTAATGTTTCTTTCTGAAAATCTTCCACTGGAATTCCGAAACGAATGGAAACTTCTTTTTACAAATACATTGCTTGGTGACAGTTTTTCACAGTTAGTCAGTAAAATCATCAACAAAGGTCCAAGTTTGTTGTTCATACGAGATAAAGATGGACATATATTTGGTGGATTTGCATCAGTTGGCTGGGAAATAAACTCAAGTTTTATAGGTATGTATTTCAACCTTTAGCAAAAGTACAGTGGAACCCTGTTAATTGAATAGCCACTTTGCCAATGAAAATTATTCAATTAACGGGAGTATTCAATTAACAGGGATTGTTTCACTTTATTGTATTTTAGAGATAAACTTGGCATTTATTCTATTATATCTTGTTTTACAGAGCTCCATGAGCTCTGTCAAACAAGATATAATAGATTAAATAACTGTATTGGATGTACTGAAGCCAAATAGGTCTATAAACAAAGGAAAACTGCGGAGAGTCAGGGAAATTTCTCAACAGGTTACAAGATTTTTTATTCAATTATACTCTATAACCTATATTCAATTAATAGGTCAAATTTGTACGGGAGGTATGGTAAATGGTTTTGTGTTGGGAAATTATATTCAATTAACAGAGTTATTCAGTTAAGAGATATACAATTAAGTGGGTTCCACTGTATTATTTTTCTGTAGTTACTGTTAGGTTCCCATAAAATAGATCATCTGTTTCTTAGGCCATTTTTTTAAGATTGCATGTGGGCAGTTTTTTATTTTATGTTTTATTTTTGTAATTATTTTTTTGCCACCAAAAGTTAATGTTCTTGGTTTGTTTTATGTTTCAAGCCTCATAATCTACAGAATAGCATGGGTGGTGGTGTATTTCATCCCTTGAGTGCAAGAAGGCTTTGCAATGCTAAAGCATTGCAAAGCCTTGTTGCAATCAAGGGACAAATTTATCAATTTTATTAACTTGATTAAAATATCAGACATAAACCATTTCAGCTTTTTCATTTTTTGAAATTTGCATTGGTTATTAAAGGAGAGCATGCGGCAGCCAAAAGGATCATGCAGGAGAGCTTGAGAAACAGATTTTTAACTTTTTTTTAGGCCTTATCAGTTTCATTTAAAAAACTCATGTTATGCATTTACTTTGTGCGACAAGTGAAAGAAACTTCAGTGTAACACAACAAATTCAAAAAATAACATCAAATGATGTTTGTTTATTTATTTATTGGATTTAACAACACTTTCAAAAACCAAGGTCATATGTCTGACAGATTTATGGAGGAAACCAGAATACCTGGAGAGAACTGCCAAGCAATAGTAAGCAACTTTTATACTCTCCAACTTACTAACCCGGCACAAGTAAAGTAAGCAGCAGTTGAAAGTAAGTGCATCTTTGATGTTTAGTATGTCTTAGTACACATCACCACCATGCCCCCATTAACTCTTTACCCAACGTTATGGCCAATACTGGCAAGAGTTATTCGCAAAAACTACCTTTAAATTTTCATTGTCTGAAAAACAAAGCTTATGACCCCTCATTGGAACAAGCTTGTTGGGCTCTTTCCAATGAGTGGTTATAACCTATATTTGTGTTGCAAAAATTGAAAACAATGAGTTATTCAAGAATTTTGTTTGCAAGTGTCGTCTGCCTTTCATGTTAGTTAAAGGGTTAAGTGTCTTAACAAAGAATGCAATGCAGATGGTACAGGTCTGGATCAAACCATCAACCTTTTTGTTTAAAGTTTTATGCTCTAACCAATGAGCAACCATGCTCCCATCAAATGATGTTATCATTTTATTATACTGTTGCTACTGGAATGTGTGGGGCGCGGTGGCGTTGTGGTAACCGGTTTTCATCAGATCATCGAAGTTAAGCAATGTCGAGCCAGGTTAATCATTGGATGGGTGACCATCTCAGCAATCAATTCCGACTCCCATGTTGTGTCCTTGGGCAAGGCACTTAACCCCGGTTGTCCACATGGGGGCACGATGACGCCGTGTACTAAGGCGTACTGCATGTCGATGGTACGCATGTCTTCAACCAATCTAACCCTGCCTGTACTGCAGTGCAGAGTTACGATGTTGGGGAGCTGACAGCTGCTCATCATTGCTCGGTGGTTCTCTCCAGGTACTCCAGCTTCCTCCACCCGTAAAACTGTCACGGTCATGATTAGCCATTGTGCATAAGTATATGACCTTAAAACATCAATAAATGAATAAATAAATAACTGGAATGTGTTTTTGATAATTGCAATTTTAATAACTTCTGGAACTAAATACAGGGATTCTTTTGGGTGTCTGCAGGACCTAATTTGGGAGCCCTTCCTAATGGCATTTTTGCGTGATTTAGATATGGCACAAATGCCAGAATGGAAGGATAGAATGAGAGTCACACCTTTGAGTTCTAACCTTTCGATGGCATGAGATCCATATTGACAAACACTTTCAGACTTCATGGCATTAAGTGTTTATTTCATGCCTCTCTGACATAGAAACCATTGATTTAACCCTTTACACAACGCAGACGATATCAACATTTATTATTTTAAATATCATTTTTTAACATTTTTCAAAAAATGTCAACAAAACCATATCATGTGACCCCTCATTGGAACAAGCTCAATGAGCTTGTTCCAATGAGGGGTCATATGATATGGTTTGGTTGAAATATTTTGAAAAATGTAATTTTTCTCCACTGCTCAATTTGCATATTACGCGGGCGGATGCGGGTGATTCATTAGGTAAAGGGTTAAAATACAAACACCATATACAGAAAATTTCAAACTTTAAAACTCTTTGTTTATTTATATTATAAAACATTTGATTTATCGGCAGTCACCGCAGCTTCCAAATTGATCTAGGTCAGAATGCGACATTTTGATTGGGGCTGATAAGAGAAATGGGTGGAGTATAGTTCTTTTGATGGACCCATGACGTTATGTGGAAGAGAGTCTGTAAGCGGAAATCAATATGGAACACACAATCCATACAGATTTGTAAATATGAAAATGGAGGAAAAATAATAAGCATGTAATAAAGTGATAATAATAATACACTTTAAGTCCCACAAAGTAGATGAATGGTGCTTAAAGTGTATTAGAAGTTCTGTTTCTCAGGCCAATTTTTTTAAAAACTACATGCAGGCGGTGTTTTTTTTATTTTATTTTTAGCTCAACTTTGGCGAAGCCAAATTTGAGCTTTTGTCATGGCCTGTCTGTCCGTCTGTCCATCTGTCCGTATGTCAACAATTGGATACGGCTCGGGCTAGAGGCCGTATTTATGAACCGATCTTTACGAAACTTCTTGGGTACCTTTGTTATGACCGTGGGACAAGAACAAGTGTTTTTGGGTGCGGTCCAAAATTCAAGATGGCTGCCAGCCACCATTTTGTACCGACGATGCAGAAATCTGTTTTTTGTACAGAACTTCCATATGAAAGCTCTGATTTGAATAATTTTTTGTATGAATGTTTAGTACCATGGGATACATCACATATAATACGGGTTTTTTTCTCATGCGTAAATTGTGCATATTAGACTAATTTTGATGTTTTTTGGTGTTACTTTCAGCACTGTAAGTGCAAATGCCAATACGGCTCGGGTTTGAGGCCGTATTTATGAACCGATCTTTACGAAACTTATTGGGTACCTTTGGTATCACCGTGGGACAAGAACGAGTGTTTTGGGGTCCGGTCCGAAATTCAAGATGGCCGATGGCAGCCATTTTGTACAAAATTAGGTGCAATCAGAACTTCCATGTGAAAGCGCTGATTTGAATAATTTTTTGTGTGAATGTTTAGTACCATGGGATACATCACATACGGGTTTTTTCTTGTGCAGAAATTATGCAAATTAGATGAACTTTTATTTTTTCAGTGCGACTTACACACAGTAAGTACACATGTCAATACGGCTCAGACTAGAGTCTGTATTTAGGAACTGATCTTCACGAAATGTCTTGGGTACCTTTGTTATCACCTTGGGACGAGAACGAGTGTTTCTGGGTGCGGTCTAAAATTCAAGATGGCTGCCAGTGGCCATTTTGTACCGAAATTAGGTCTAATCAGTTTTTTGTACACAACTTCTATATAGCTCAGACTAGAGGCCATATTTATGAACCAATCTTTACAAAACTTCTTGGGTACCTTTGTTATCACCGTGGGATGAGAGCGAGTGTTTGTGGGTGTGGTCCAAAATTCAAGATGGCCACCAGCAGCCATTTTGTACCAAAATTAGTGCAATCAGTCTTTTGTACAGAACTTCTGTATGAAAGTTCTGATTTGAATAAATTTTTGTATGAATGTTTAGTAACATGGAATACATCACATATTGTAAGGTTTTTTTTTCGTGCAGAAATTATGCAAATTAGATGAACTTTGATTTTTTCAGTGCTACTTACACAATCTAAGCACACATGTCAATACGGCTCAGGGTAGAGGCTGTATTTATGAACCGATCTTCACAAAACTTCTTGGGTACCTTTGTTATCACCTTGGGACGAGAATGAGTGTTTCTGGGTACGGTCCAAAATTCAAGATGGCTGCCAGTAGCCATTTTGTACCGAAATTAGGTCCAATCACTTTTTTGTCACAAGTTCTATACAGCTCGTATTTATGAACTGATCTTCACAAAACTTCTTGGGTACCTTTGTTTTCACCTTGGGACAGGAACGAGTGTGTTTTGGGGTGCCTTTGTTATCACTGTGCTATGAGAACAAATATTTTGGGGTTCAGTCAGACCCACTCTGGGACTCAAAGATTTTTTTCTAGTTTAGCATCTGACTGTCACCACCTTTACAATACTTTGCCTATACATTTGTTACAGGCAACGGTCAGTATTTATGTACAGACCGTTACAAT
This sequence comes from Pictodentalium vernedei, assembly GCA_031216915.1. Lineage (NCBI taxonomy): Eukaryota > Metazoa > Mollusca > Scaphopoda > Dentaliida > Dentaliidae > Pictodentalium > Pictodentalium vernedei. The sequence goes on from CM062295.1 coordinate 610,256,603, forward strand.
ACTTTATATGTACCTTTGTTATCAGGTCATTACCTAGATGTTTGTCATTACTGTGTCACATACTATACATGTACATGTCTTTGTCTTGACAAGTTGAGCTACAGTGTCATTGACACTTTCATTTATTTTTTGTAATTATTTCTTTGCCATCAAAAGTTCATATTCTTGATTTGTTTTATGTTTTGGGCCTCATAATCTACAGAATAGCATGGGTGGTGGTGTATTTCATCCCTTGAGTACAAGAAGTCTTTGAAATGCTAAAGTATTGCAAAGCCTTTTTGCACCCAAGGGACAAATTTTTCAATTTTATGAACTTTGGTAAAATATCAGACTTAAACCATTTAATTTTTAATTTTTTTAAGTTTGCATTGGTTATAAAAAGAGAGCATGTGGCAGACAAAAGGACCATGCGTGAGGGCCTGAGAAACAGATTTTAATTTTTTTAGGCTTCAGTTGTCATGCATGTTTGGAATCAAAAGATGATTCTCAAAATCCATGTTGAGAATTTTACTCTTTCTTTCAGGAAATGAGAAATGTTTTTTATTTTCATTGCGACCGAGCTGTGGGATATACTTGCCAAGTGGATACAATGACCATTATATGTATCTTAATCAAGGAGTACAGACACTCCCTAATGGACTCGTAAGTATACAGTGAAACCTTGTTAACCCTTTATCCAACATAACAGTCAAAACTGGCCAATGCTATTCACAAAAATCAACATTTAGTTTTCATTATTTTAATAATTTTTTGTCTCAAAGACATAGCTTATGATGCCTCATCAGAATGAGCTCATTGAGCTCATTCTGATCAAGGGTCATAAGCTATGTTTTTGACTCAAAAAATGAAAACAAATCAGTTATTCGAGAATTTTGTATGGAAGTTTCATCTGCCTTTCCTGTAAATAAAGAGTTAACTGGTAGAGTGCTAAGTTTTTTGGCCTGTTAAAATTTTGTTGACAAGTTATTGCCTTGCTACAATTTATGGGAGAGTGCCTGCACTCTCCCATAAATTTTAGCAGGGCAATTCCATCCAGACTAAATAATATCACATCAAGAATTAATTGAAGCACAACCACAGAATATCAAGCCTTTAAGCTGTGGAACCTACACCTCAGAATAAAGTCCCAAAATGGGCTTCCAGCACTCTACCAGTTAATTGAATAACTACATTGCTAGCCATAATTATCCAATTACCATTAATTTGGTTGAGTTATGTTAACAACTGAAACCTATGGTTTGGTGATGGTTGATGTGTGTGTAGGCAGATGGGCATCTGGGCATCCTTGCTCTCTTAGCGCAATAACTTGGACAAAGGTTCTCCGATTTGACTAATATTTGCCATACAGGTTTTTTGCAATAATATCTTAAGCGAGTTCAAAAACTTGCCCTGTCTGATTTCTCGTTATAGAGTTATGGGCCTTTTCCACCAAAACTCTATGCCTGCATCTCCAATGCACACCTCATGTTCTTTATTCTGGTGATGAACTGAGTATTTATACTTTTATATCTTCTTTAACAGAGCTCTTGGAGATCTGTCAATCAAGATATGTTAGATTAAATGCCTATATCAGTTATATGGGGCAAAATAGTTGTCAGAGTAATTCTTTGACAGATTACAATTTCTTTTTTGCAATTAACCCTTTACCCAACGTAACGGCCCAAACCGGCCAACGCTATTCACAAAAATTGCCAATTTATTTTCATTATTTTTTCTTTTTTTGTCGCAAAAACATAGTTTATGACCCCTCTTTGGAACGAGCTTGTCAAGCTCGTTCCAATGAGGGGTCATAACCTATGTTTTGGGGATAAAAAATGAAAAAAATTAGTTATTCAAGAATTTTGTTTGCAAGTGTCATCTGCTTTTCGTGTTAGGTAAAGGTTAACAGAAGTTTACTCGAAAACTTATATGCAGTTAACAGATCAAATTTGTAAATTGTTTTATGTTTTATTAGTTTTGTAAGAAAGATCTAGTTACATGGGCTCAACTGTATTATCTGAAGCAGTATCTGGACTTTCAGTGGAAAGAGTAATTTTTGCACAAGTCCCATTCAACTGAACGAAATGTTTTACTTTTTATATACGCCCATTTAAAAAAACAAAAACAGTTATGTTATCTAAATGGGTTATGTGTCCATCTGTCTGTTTTTTTTTGGTTCAGAGATTTTCATCGCTGTTTGAGGGTCATTCCCTTCGAAACTTGGTATGCATTTTCATCACCATGGGAACCTGTGCCTGTGTGATTTTAGTTCTGGTGGGATTATTTTTGCCAGAGTTATGCCCCCCCTTTCGACTTAGAATAATTTGCCTCATTGGTCTGAATTTTGTCTGGAGATTTTCTTGGAGGTTTATGAACAAATTCTTTCTAAATTTGGCATGCAGTTTCACCACCATGGGAACCTGTGCATGTGCGATTATAGTTCCTGTGGGACTTTTTGCCAGAGTTACCCCTGTTTTCGACTTAGAATAATTTGCTTCATCGGTCATAAGTTTGTCTGGATATTTTCTCAGAGGTTTTTGGACCAATTCTTTCGACACTTTCATGCATGTTCACCACTATGGAAACCTGTGCATGTGTGACTATAGTTCCAATGGGACTATTTTTGCCAGAGTTAAGCCCCTTTACAGTTTGCCTCATCAATCTGAATTTTGTCCTGAGATTTTCTTGGAGGTTTATGGACCAATTCTTTCGAAAATTGGTACGCGCATTCACTACCATGAGAACCTGTGCACCTGCGATTATAGTTCCAGTCAGAATATTTTGTCCAGAGTTATGTCCCTTTTTGACATTGAATAATTTACCACATTGGTCGAATTTTGTCTGGAGATTTCCACAGAGGTTTATAGACTAATTCTTTTGAAACTTGGTATGCATGATCACCACTATGGGGATCCTTGCACCTGCTATTATCTTTCTAGAGTTATGCCCCTTTTCAACATGGAATAATCTTCTGCATAAGTCAGAATTTGTCGGAGGTTTTGGACAAAATTTTTCGATGCTTGGTATGCATGTTCACCACCATGGGGGATCACAGATTGGTTGTTGAATGCAGGTGCCTGCTTAATCAAGGTAGTTGCATGATCAGGTTTGACTGTCAGGGTTTAATCAATGGAAATTGGGTAGGGGCCTTTTCAGGAGTGAGGGCCCACTGGGATAACCAAACCTCTTGAGTTCCTGTGAACATCATAATTCCAGGGATCAGTCATCTTGTCAGGCACCCCAGATCTATTGAGGCACCTAGAATAGGGATACTTGAAAAAGCCTTGGCAACGCACCCAATATTAAAATCCTGTGAAAACATAATTCATGGCAGTTTTGTACATACAGGTGTCCAAGAACATGTAATATGTTTAGAATTTGAAAGTAGTTTTGACTAGATTTGATTATTGGTAGATGATATAATTAGTTCAACTGAGAGTATTTCTGCCTGTGTCACACTGGGGATGGGCAAAAATTTATCCCCAAAGTACTGTGGTTTCACTGTTGGAGTGCGAGAAGTCACTATCATGCATGGTTTTATTGAAAAATGCAGAAAGCCACTTTAGGGGCATTACTTTGTGTGTTGGCTGGTTGTTTTTACATCTGCAGAAAAAAGTACAGGCACTCTCCATTAAATTGAAACAAAACAATTGTTTGAATAAAATCCTGCTAAAGTAAGGCTTGCCTTGCTGGTGGCATGGTATCTTTGAAAAAAAATACTCATGTTACAAGTGACCTTTGAAAATAATTTAGCACTCCACAGGTTAAACCTTGGCTGTGTCAAAATTGCAAACTCGGAACATGGTAGCTCAGCATTTATACCACTGGACTTAAAACTGAAAGGTCCATGGTCTGATCCTCACCTTGGGTAATTGTGTTGTGTCGTTGGGCAAGGCACATTATCCCTATTGCCCACGTGGGGGTAATAACCTCTAAATAGTGGAGCCCTGTTCATTGAAAAGCCACATTACCAGAAAATCTCCAGTTAAGAGCAGTATACAATTAACATAATTTGGGTAATTCTCTTATATTCTTGTTTATTAATTGACCATTTATTCTATTGTATCTTATTTGATACATCTCTTTGAGCTCTTCAAACAAGATATAACAGATTAAATACCTATATTAATAGTTTATAAGTGTGGGAAATTTAGTGGATGTCAGATTAATCCTCAACAGATTGCAAGATTTTTATTTCTTTAACTGGTAGATTGCTTAAGCCCATATTTGGGCTTTACTCTGAAGTACACGTACCACAACTTAAAGGCCTCATATTCAGTGAATGTGCTTCGCTTTATCTTTGAAGTGAAATTATTTAGTTTCTTAGGATTTGCCTTGATACAATTTATGGGAGATATTGGCACTCTCCCATAAATTGTAACAATGCAAAGACACATGAACAAATTCTAATGACCAAAAATAATTTAGCACCAGTTAAGAGGAGTTTACTTTAGAACCTGAATGCAGTTAATAGATCCAATCTATTCTGAAGGTATGGTAAAGGGATTGGTGTTGGTACTGTAAGCACAATGTTGAGGCTAATTATGATATCGTAGACAGCCATCAACTGTTATACTGTTCCCTCCCATTACCATGCTGAAACATATCTACAAGCTATAATGTTAGTATTTTTTTGCACTCTCATTGTTTGTTACTCGCAACATTCCAGATACTAATTATAGTTGGCACCCCATTGATGTTAGGATTTGATGTTGCATTTTTATACCCCCACTTTTTTCAAAAAGTGGGTTATACTGGATTTTGCCTGTCCGTGCCTCTGTGCATTTGTGCATTCATCCGTACGTCTGTCCATCCAAACTCAGATGTCTGTTTGCCCGAACTCAGATGTCTGTTCGCATTATAACTTCAACATTACTGCTCAGATTTCAATGAAATTTCATACAGATATTCACTATCATGAGACCTTTAAGCAGCATTAGCCATTTTGCTGTTGGAATATTTTTTCTGTGAGTTATGGCCCTTTGAATATACAAAAATAGGCTATTTTTTGTCTGTTTGCGTCGTATCTCAGGTTTGGGTCATTGGATCTCAATGAAATCTGGAATGAAAATTGTTTATGGGAAAGGTTTTCAAATGAGTCTCTAATAATATTTTTTATTTTTCACTTTTTAGACTTATCCCCCTTTTAACTTTGGAAATTCGCTTTTTGTCTCGAAAAATAGCCAATTTTTTGTTTGTTTCCCATCTTTCAGGTTTGGGTTATCAGATTTTTAATGAAGTTTGGAATGAATATTGTTTATGGAGAGAGGCTTTCAAATGAGTCATGTCCCTGCAGTAAAACAAAGAAAATACACGCAAATCACCTCCCAGCATGTTGCATTATGTCTTTGTTTTATAAGGTTTGAGTTAGCAGATTTCAATGTAATTTGGAATGGATATTGTTTATGTTTAAGTGAGTCATGTCCCTGCAGTAAAACAAAGACAATACATGAAAATTACCCCCCCCCCCCCCCCCCCCCCACATGTGGCATTATGTCTTTGTTCTATATCTCTTATGTGGATGGTCCAATCATCACTAGACTACAGTAACAGGTGTTTATGGACTTCACAATTACCTTGCTGTAAAACAAAGACAATTATTTTGCTGTTTGTGTCGTAAAATAGACCTTTTTTTTGTCTTTTCACCTCATATCTCTGGTTTGGGGTTCGCAGCTCTCAATGAAATTTGGAATGAAGATTGTTTATGGGAATAGCTTTCACGGTATCATGCATGGTTCATTTCTTCTCTTGTCATTGTTTTTACAGACATTTGTAATTTAAAAGGCCTGAAAGTTGATGTAAATGGATTTCTGTTTGGAGAAAAATAAGGTGATATATTGCACAGAAAGGTTTTTTTTAATTTTATTGTGCAGAAACTTCAGTCACTTGCATCTAACATATTTTATCATATAAATGGCCTTATATTCGAACAGTAAAAGCCTTGGATAAATTTTTGCTTTATTCACCTACTAGGGTGATAAATTTTCCCTGTAGGTTTAACACTGAAAGAATTTATTCCTGTAGTAGAGATGAACTTGTTGACCTCCGACATCTACCACATTCGTGTAGCATAATTAATAGTTCAATTGTTGTTTTCTTTAAACCTTTTTGAAAGTATTACACAATGCCAGTAGAAAACATCACACACTGTTCATTTAATAAAGTATTTTTGCAAGTTTAGCTCAAGTTTGTAGGGGAATTATTTTTAGACAGAAATGTATAACTGCACCTTGCTTATTTTTGCCAGTTTTGCTGGTCGATCGAATTGGACCAATGTGCTCATCACTTCTCACTGTATTTTGTAGCAAGTAACAGCACAATTTCACTACAACTACCCTGTAAATAATTTTTGGGATAAACAAAATAAAAGTATAGTGTTTTCATGTAAAACATTTATTCCACTCATAGGATTAAGAATGAAACCGACTTGCCAGAGGCTCATCGCTTTCATTATTAATCCTACTTGTAGAATAAATTTTTTGTTTCAGAACACTATACATTTATTCTATATATATATATGATGTTTTTTCTCGGGAGATAACTGTACACCAAGAGCACATAAAATGTAAATAGAAGGTAATGTGCACAGGAATTGTGAGCAATTTTAGCAGAAGGATACTATCTTGGCATGAATGACTTTGCCCTGCTTTGTTGCATTACAAAATATGCTCATAGCAGTAATAGTGCTGAATGCTGATAAGAAGTTCCACAAAATTATTTTTCCAGTAATGAAATGGTTAGTTGGACAACTAGTTGCTAACCATCACTCAGCCAATCACTTAAAAAAGCCATTAACTAGTTATCTGCAATATTGATAACAATCAGCATCCCATCGGTAACTTTTATTTGCCCAATTTGCTGCTCTGACAATTTTTTTTACTTGTCAATAGTTTCTGCAAACACTGATCATAAATCTGGACTGTTGTGACTGTACAGGGAGTGTGGTGGCTCAGTGATAGACTGTTGGACTTCTATGCTAGAGGTTCCGAGTTCGATCCCCGTCCGGCAAGGCACTTTATCTCGGTTGCCTACATGGTGGCACGATGGTGCTGTGTTCTAAGGCATACTGCATGTTGATGGTGCACATGTCTTCAACTGCTGTAACCCTGCTTGAGCAGAGCTTGAACAGAGCATAAGTATGTGACCTTAAACACCAGTAAATAAATAAATAACTATAAATGTGATTGTACAGTCAGTGTTAGAATGGTTGTTGATGATCTGGTTATAGTTAATGGTCAGCCAGTTATGACAATGCATCAACCATTTCAGAGCATGGTGGCTTAGTAGTTATGGCATTGGACTTCAAACTGAAAGCTCCATGGTTTGATCCCCCCCCCCCCCCCCCCCGCCCCCCAATATTAAATTGAGAGGAGTATTCAATTAACAGGGGTTTGGTCACTTCCCAGTGTTCTAGAGATAGACTGAGCATTTATTCTATTATATCTTGTTTTTCAGAGCTCATGGGGCTCTGTCGAACAAGATATAATAGATTAAATGCCTGTATCGGATGTTGTGAAAAACTGATTATCAGGGTAATTTCTTGACATTTTACATAATTTCACTTCTATTAACAGGAGTTTACTCTATAATCCATATGTAATTACGAAGTAAAATTTATACTGAAGGTCTAGTAAATGGTCAGAAGTTATATTCAAGTAATCTGTTACCAATGCAGATGATAACCAAATTTATTATTTTAAATATCATTTTTTAAACTGTAAAAAAAAATTTCAACAAAACCATATCATGTGACCCCCCCCCCCCTCCCCCCTCTCATTGGAACGAGCTCATTCCAATGAGGGGGAACATGATATGGTTTTATTGAAACTTCTTGAAAAATAATATTTTTTCAACTGCTGAATTTGCAAATTACATGGGTGGAGGCGGCTGATTCGTTAGGAAAAGATTTAAGAAGGGTTATTCAATTAAGAGATATCAAATTAAGTGGGTTCCACTGTAATTATTTTAGCTTCTAACTTGTGATACTTTTTAGGGCATGGGAGGACAGTTTGATTATTTTGGCTTGTGGATAGATCAGTCATTCAATCAGGGACACAGTAAAGCAAAGCCAAAATGTACAACATATGGGAGTCCTCAGTTATCTAGCCAGGAAAACTTTGATGTAGATATTGTTGAAGTTTGGGGCATTGGACCAGAGCCCAAGAAAGATAGTGATGATGAAGAGGTAAGAGTTAGTCATAGGAGTGTAGAGAAAAATACAACCTTACCACTTCTTGTGAGCTTGTCATTATTAGTTATCCTTGTGTTTTCCAGGGTGTATGGGAATTTACATCGGTTTGGGAACTCATACACCCTGAGGCAAAGCCGAAGGGTGTATGAGTTTCCAGACCGGTGTAAACTACAATACACCCTGGAAAATACAAGGATATTGCATTTATTTCAAAGAACTTTGGTGTACTTAATACTTTAACCTACATTGTTGGCAAAAACTGACAGAAAATTTGTACTTTGTAAGTTTCTAAATAAAACCAGTCAAATATGGATGTCATTGGAACTGACTCATAAATATAAATTTTCCTGTATTTTAATTTTTGTTCTAACATAACTGAGGAGAAGGTATGAATTAATAATTAAAAATGGGTACTTTTTTCAGCCATATAGCCTGGTATGGTGTATTTTTGTTTATTCCACAGCGTAAAAAAAGCTACTGTGGATTGCAAGTTACACTGTACCTCTCAGCCAATCAAAATGCAGTATTTTGTTTCATTTGGAAATAAAATAATTTATCTTATGGCATGGTATAAGGAGATTTAATACTTGGATGTCTGTTTTTAATGAGACATCCAGGTATTAAATTTCCATATACCATACATGTTGGCAGATATATAACGTTTTTGTCCCGTTTGAAACACAATACAGAGATAGTGGAAATAAATTTGTGGACGCATTTCTCACACTCCGCAATCACTTGAACCAAATTTGTGAATAATTGTTTTGTTTTTATAAATGCAGAAGACTACAGATAGAGTTACCTGCGTTGGGTCATTAAGGAAACAAGTAAACAGTATTTTGTTGACATATTGTCACCCGAGTTCCAATGTGTTCTATGTGCCTACTGGCACATAGAACACATTGGTACACAGGAGACAATATTTGCTCATATTTTATTTTTCTCTAGCTGTTTTATTTAATTATTCGACTATTTAATTTTTAATGGCAAAATATGATCGAATTGTAGGAAATCAGATAATATTTGTGACTGTTTTTAGGGTGTTTTGTTCGATTTTTATATCGTGGCGAGCGGAAGTGAAGCACTTTCATTTAAACCATATATCCCCAATGTTTTGCATGCCCATATACCCTGGATGCTGCATGCTCTCATATACCTTGGATGTTGGGTGCAACCCTTGCCATGACTATTTGTCCAAGGCATTTTAGCCAATCAAAAGACAGAATATATCAGGATATATGGACAAAGTTGTTTGGAAATAAATAGGCTTCGTGTGGTCATGGAAAAGTTCAGAAAAAAAATAAGTATAAAATGTCTTGGAGCAGTCATGGAGATTTGTGTTTTTCCCCAAATTAGTTTTTTTTATACCCTGACTTCAGACAAGTGGGAGCTATATTGTCGACGTCCAGTACGTCTGTAAACTTTTTCATCTGCGACAATTTTAACCAGATTTTCTCCCATGAACTTAGATTTATATTATGGATTTTCAAATGTGATTCTTGTGTGCACAACTAACTCGTCCTTCATTATTGAACCAATTTTGATGAAACTTCTTAAACATGGCCACTAATGAGTGAATATGTGCATATTTCCAAATTTTACATCTGTGGTGTGTTTACGAGGTTCTCCCCTTCAACTAAGAAGATTTAATATAGATCTGTACATGATATTTTTGTGTGTGGAACACCCCCTTCATTAAGGAACCTATTTTGATCAAACTTCTCAGGCATTATGCCTAATAAGTGGGCATACGCATATTCCTAAATTTTTTATCTGCGACAATTTTAACTAGTTACCTCCCATGAAGTTGGCTTTATTATTGGTTTTTCAAGCTCACATTCAGAGGTGCATTCTAGTAAGCCAGAAGTGTGGGTATTAATTACCTTCAATGATAGTTCTAGGTTTGGGGATTTTTTTTGGAGGTTGGGGGAGGTGGAAGGGGGGCACAGCTGTGGCAGTCTACAAGTTTGTAAACCAGTCAGAGTGAAGGGAGTATAAGACAATATTTGATGATGGACTCTTCAGAAAGATTCTGTTACATTTTTCAACACTAATATTTGACAGCATTTCTTGGAAAAAACTTGACAAGTTTGTCAAATAATCAGTAGTAGGGACTAGAAGGCCATATTTGATGGCCTCTTGAAGAAAATTTCTTCCCCACGAGAACCTTGGGAAGTGAAGCAACTCGATTGACTTGACTTTAAATCCATGTTGCAGTCACGATTTGTCATTGTGCAGAAATATGTGACCTGAAACACCAATAAATAAATAAATAAATTTCTGTTGTATTTCTCATTTGTTGTCAACTCCAATATTTTACATCATTTTTAGCTTAACTTGACAAAGTCAAGATAAGCTGTTGCCATCATGTGTGCGGAAGTCGTTAGTCTATGAGTCTGTGAGTCTGTTCACATTTTCCTTTAGCACAGGCTACACCCTGTAGTTCTTGTCTGATCGTCACGAAATTTCATATGCAGGTTTGGGGTCATGTCTAGATAAGAACATCCCCTTTTGGTTGTGATTGGTCAACCAGTATGTCTGCCCGAGCCCAAAACCTGAAAGCCAATAGCACAGTCTACAGGTCGTATTTATGAAGGGATTTCATTGTAACTTGGTAGGATGCCTCAGTATAATGCCTAGATGAGAATGTCCCCTTTTAGTCATGATCTGTCAACCGTGATGGCTGCCCAAGCCCGAAACCCAAAAACTTTTAGCACAGTCTGCAGGTCATATTTAATATGGAGGGATTTCATTGTATCTTGGTAGGATGACTCTGTATGATGTCTAGATGAGAACTTCCCCATTTGGTCTCGATCTGTCAACCATGACGACTGCCCGAGCCCAAAACCCAAAAACCTTTAGCACAGTCTACAGGTCATATTTATGGAGGGATTTCATAGTAACTTGGTAGGTTGACTTCATATAATGTCTAGATGAGAACATCCCCTTTTGGTCGTGATTGGGCAACTGTGATGGCTACAGGGGCCCATAGTTCGAAAACGTTTAGCACAGTCTACAGGTTATATTTATGAAGGGATTTCATTGTAACTTGGTAGGATGACTCCAAATAATGTCTAGATGAGAACGTCCCCTTTTGATCGTGATCATTTAGCTTTGATGGCTGCCCGAGCCCAAAAACCTTTAGCATAGTCTATAGGTCGTATTTATGGAAGGATTTCATTGTATCTTCTTAGGTTGACTCCATATAATGCCTAGATGTTGACATTCCCTTTTGGTCGTGATTGGTCACCGAAGCCCAAAAACCTTGAGCACACTCTACAGGTCATATTTATGAAGGGATTTCATTGTAACTTTGTAGGATCACTCCAAATGATGCCCAGATGAGAATGTCCCTATTTGGTTGCGATCATTCAACAATGGTGGCTGCCCAGAGGCCGAAGCCCGAAAACCTTTAGCACAGTCTACAGGTCATATTTATGAAGGGATTTCACTGTAACTTGGTAGGATGACTCCAAATAATGACTAGATGAGAACGTCCCCTTTTGGTCGCGATCATTCAGCCTTGATGGCTGCCCAAAACCCCAAAACCTTTAGCATAGTCTATAGGTCATATTTATGGAAGGATTTCATTGTAACTTGTTAGGTTGACTCCATGTAATGTCTAGATGATGACATCCTCTTTTGGTCATGATTGGTCAACTGTGATGGTTTCAGGGGCCCGAAGCCCGAAACCTTGAGGACAGTCTACAGGTCATACATATGAAGAGATTTCATTGTAACTTCGTAGGATCACTCCAGATTATGCCCAGATGACAACGTCCCCTTTTGGTTGCAATCATTCAACCATGATGGCTTCCTAAGCCCAAAACCCAAAAAACTTTAGTTCAGACTACAGGTCATATTTGTGAAAGGATTTCATTGTAACTCAGTGGAATGACTCAGTATAATGTCGAGATGAGGACATCCCTTTTAGTTGCAATCGGTCTACCATCATGGCTGCACAGGCCTGAAGCCTGAAAACCTTTAGCACAGTCTACAGGCCATATTTATGAAGGGATTTCAATGTAACTTGATAGGATGACTCGCTTTGGAATAATTTCACTGTAACTTGGTAACTTTTGTTGACATACGTTAACTGTGAGGGCCACATACATTAACTGAAGGTCATATTAACCCACCCCTTAGCTCTTTAATACAGTGTACACCTCATATTATTTTGATTAAAAACATAGCATACAGGGAACAGAAATTAACATATTCCCAATTATCACAATTCTTGTCTTATTTCATAATCCTTTCATAAACATTGAATATTATCCTTTTCATCAAACACAACACACAGACAAGTTAAGCTTCATTGACACTTTCATTTAAGAAGCAGTGTGCCAGTTTGTAAAACAATCAGCACGTACGGAGGAGAAGACTTCCCAAGAAATGATGTCAAGTACTGGAATTATGGGTAAAATAAACAGAGCTTTGAGTGGGAGTCATTGAAGATCACCCTTTTTTTCAAAATTTGTCTGACAGTAAGACGGCTAATATTAGCCTTCAGTTCTTTACAAGAACAATCCAAGAATAGTTCCTATTAATTGGGGTAAGTGGATTATCACTTAAATACTCTGCTGTTGAATTTTCAACCAATGAAAACTTACTGCTTCTGTCCAAAAGCATTATTATATCAGTCAAGCTACCTGCAAATTCTCCATCCTTCAAGCTGCCTATCTATCAAGACAACATAGTAAAGATAAAGATTTTTATCTCACTAATGAATTACTTTACCTTTTACCCTCAGGAGCTTAGAAACTGCCCTGAATTCCCCCTGGACTACAACCTAAACATGTCCAGTAGCTTAGCAGTGATTTATCTATTGTCAGCAGGACTCCCTAATGATGGCATGTTTAATATATTTGGAGATCAGAAAAGCTTGAAATAGGCCTCTGAGGGTTAACTCTATTGTGATGCACCAGCACATGGCATGCTGATAATAAAGTAACATTATTGCATGCCAATGATACAGTGCTTGTTCTTTGTTCTCCTGGTCGACAGTGTGTAACCTCTAATTGTCCACAGAAGACAGTGTTATGGTTGACTCGTTCTGGAGAATATTGATCAGTTGATGTGCCAGAATAGTGGGCTATTTTTAGAACAACAGTGATTAGCACCAATCAGTAAACAAGACGTCTGCTAGAAATTGTACTTGAGAACTGGAGATCTTTCTGCAGTTTTGGATGTAATAATTGCTGATTCTGATAGAGAAAATGGAGAAATGAATATTATTACTTTCCAAAGTGTGATTTACTGGGTTTTCCGGGTTTGATTATAAACGATAACTTAACAAGGGAAATATGCAATTAACAATTGTGTCATGTATCCATGCGGTCAAACGAAGACGTTTTGCCGTGAGTGTAATGGGAACTTCATTGTTTTTTCTGCATTTTTTTTTAACCCTTCACCTAACATGAAAAGCAGACAACACTTGCGAAAAAAAATTCTTGAATAACTATTATTTTCATTTTTTGTCTCAAAAACATAGGTTATGACCCCTCATTGGAATGAGCTCGTTCCAATGAGGGGTCATAACCTATGTTTTAGAGACAAAAAATGAAAAAAATAATGAAAATTAATTGGCGAGTTTTGAGAATAGAGCTGGCCATTTTTGGCCGTTACGTTAGGTAAAGTGTTAAATAATATAATTATCGTTAATAATAAAAGTAATAAACAGAGTAATCACTTGAATGGACTGGTTATGTGAAATAATTCATTCGAGGCGAGGGACTATATTGTAAAACACTCATGCGCATTCGCGCACTCGTGTTTGTACAGTGTCCCTCACCTCTCATGAATTATTTCACATAACCAGTCCAGTCAAGCGATTACTCTCTATATAATGAATCTGATACTGACTGTGATGTTGACAGGGAAGGCTGGAATAGTGATTCGGGTGATGAATATGATTCTGATTCGAATGTCAGCTCCTGGTACTATCAATGTGGTTATCGTAAGAATACATGTACAGTATAATATCCATAACCAACATTTCTAACCTTTATTTCATGTGTTGAACATTATATAACTGATTTAAAACATGTTTTGTTATTTTCTGGAAAAATCCCATTTTTTCCACAAAATGTGTCAGTCTGGTGGGTAAGATTGGTGTAGACACGAAAGCATTAAGGTGTGTTTCAAATAGTCACAGAATTACTGTAGACAGGACTTATGTTGGCAAAAAATGCCAGTTTTGAGCTCATTGGCAATGGCATTTCTGGTGCCATGGTATAATGATACAAGAAGAACTTATTCTGTATTTTTATACCCCCACATTTTTCAAAGAGTGGGGTATGCTGGATTGCGTGTGTCCATGAGTCTGTGCATCCATCCGTATGTCTGTCCGTCCGAACTCAGATGTCTGTTCGTATTATAACTTCAACATTACTGCTCAGATTTCAATGAAATTTCATAAGAGATGTTCACTATCATGAGACCTTGAAGCAGCATTAGCCATTTTGCTGTTGAAATATTTTTTTCTGTGAGTTATGGCCCTTTCAATATACAAAAATAGGCTACTATTTTTCTGTTTGCGTTGTATCTCAGGTTTGGGTCATTGGATTTCGATGAAATCTGGAATGAAAATTGTTTATGGGAATGGCTTTCAAATGAGTTTCTAATAATATTTTTTACTTTTCACTTTTTAGACTTATCCCCCCTTTTATCTTTAAAAATCGCTGTTTCTCTCGTAAAATAGCCAATTTTTTGTTTCTTTGCCTGATTTTTCAGGGTTGGGTTATCTGATTTCACTAAAAATTGGAACGAGTATTGTTTATGGGAATGGCTTTCAAATGAGTCATGTCCCTGTAGTAGAAACAAAGAAAATACTTCCAAATCATCTTCCCACATGTGACATTATGTCTTTGTTTTATAAGGTTTGGGTTATCAGATTTCAATGAAATTTGGAATGAAGATTATTTATGGGAAAGGCTTTTAAGTGAGCCAGGTCCCTGTAGTAAAACGAGGAAAATACATGCAAATCACCTCCCCACATATGGCATTTTGTCTTTGTTCTACATCTCTTATGTGAATGGTCCGATCATCACATGACTTCAGTAACAGGTGTTTCTGGCCTTCACAATTACCTTGCTGTAAAACAAAGACAATAATTTGCTGTTTGTCTTGTAAAATTGTCAAATTTTGATCTGTTGACTTCATATCTCTGGTTTAGGGTTTGCGGCTCTCAATAAAATTTGGAATGAAGATTGTTTATGGGAATAGCTTTCACAGTATCATGGATCATTTCTTCTCTTGTCATTGTTTGGTGGTATGCACTGTGGGAGTATGCCTGGGGCATCCCCCCCCCCCCCCCCCCAACCTTGTTTTGGTGTGAATTACACTTTGATACTTTCTGTAAATCTGTCAAGTTGATACTGAATTCCAAACCGATTCCACAATATACCCTCCTAAAATAAATAAACTGGTATCAAATTCAACATTCCAATACTGCCCATATCTACAAAACATAGTACCTTATGATCCATCAATGGTACAAGTTAATTGAGTGCTTTCACTGAGCAGTCATAATGTTTGTTTTAGAGGTAAAATGAAAATATTCAATGAATCAAGGATTCTTTTTTGCTATTTGTATGTGTCATCTTCTTTTATTATACCTCATTATAAAACACAATGTTGTTTTTCCATTTGGTGCAGTGGGTCAATTGGCTATATTACCTTGCCATGTAACTGTTTTATGCAACGTTACCCTCTGAGACCGAAGTGTTCCAGGAGTCTTGCAGAAACACATGAAGCAAAAAGAAGTGATATCATTTATCTGTAAGCAGATGCGTATTTCTGCATTCCACTGTTGTTTACCTTCGATACTATGACTTCCATAAACACTTCCTGATTCACAGAAATTTCTGCAGAAGACATTGATCATTTAGTTCAATCAAAGACCATATTAGCACTAATCATTGCATCACAAAATCGAAAAATATTTTTATCAAGTATTTACTGGAAAAAGATGTCAACATTGATGTGAGATCCATGTCTGCAAGTGAGCTGAATAAACCTCACAAAGGATTTTACACTTCGGTACGACCAAAGACAGGTCAGTATATCAAAAGAAATACTTTCCAATCTCTCGATATGGACTTAATAGGTATCTGCATTTTGAAACGGACATAGATGTGACAGAATCCACTGATTTTGATTCTTCAGGGCAAGTTTATTGCGCTGTTCTCACTGATTTGAAGAAGAAAGGATATGGGGACATGGAATATTATCAAAGAATTTCCGTTGAGGGCATGGCTAAATTATACCAGGACAAATTCATGTTTTCTCCAAATACACCCACTGGGCTTCTCCAAAAGGTGTGGTTTGAGATAATGTTTTATCTTTGTTAGCGTGGAAGGGAAAACTTGAGAGACACGAGACATTTGCTGTTAGCACTGATGGCAGTGAATGGAAATATGTATATAAAAAAAGGATGAAATGAACAAAAATCGCCGGGAAAAAGACAGTCTGAATCACAAAAAAGGGAGAAGGTAGGATGTATGAGTTACCCAATAACATTTTATGCCCTGTCAAGTCATATGAACTGTATACTTCAAAACTACACCCAGAAAATGCAGCATTGTGGCACGACCATTGGACTCTTTCACCATTAACAAGCCATGGTACAGTAAAGCATAATATTTCCAAGATGGCAAAACTCTCTAAAGACAATACAGATAACTGCATACATTCCACAGCTATAACTATACTTGACGATACAGGAGTTGAACGAGAGATATTATTAGAATAACAGGACATAAAAATGTCACACCGACTTAGTGAGGGAAGAAGAGAAACATTTCAGATATTCTTTCCACCGCACGTTATGTTGATACTCATGATAGTGATATTCAAATCGATGTTAATACAAAAAGGTTTGGACTCAAAAGTGAAGTAACAGGTGATATACCGCAGGATGTGTTTGATGATATGTTAAGCCCCAGGGACAGTGAATTGAATAAATTATTGGAGCCAATGAACAGCTGATCAATGGATTTTTTTCAGAACAACAGAATATTGCATTACCCAGAGTATCACTTAACTCATTTGACACAACTGTATTCTCAGCTCCATGTAACTCTGAGCAAAAGCTGAGAAATTTTTGTTCCCACTTTGTGAACTGCAATGTCACAATGAATATTTATGGTGCTATGTCAAGACTACCAGAACAGTGAAATGTGGCTGTGAAACAAAGAAATGTTATTTTGTTAACTGGTATTCTTTATGCCTAAAATACAGTTGTCGAACTAGCTTGTTGTTGCAATGCATCCCAATCAGAGAAGACTTATTGGTATTTTATATGTTCTGGGGAAATACAGATTGATTCGGTATAAACAAAAGCAAAAACTTGCCTTTGCCTCAGGAGACAATGGTTCCTCAGGAAACAATCTGCAATGTTACCCTCTGACCAAGTCATCATTTTATAGTAGAGTGGAGCCCACTTAATTGGATATCTCTTAACTAAATAACCCTGTTAACTGAATTTAATTTCCCAACACAAAACCCTTTACCATACCTCCAATACAAATTTGACCTGTTAATTGAATATAGGTTATAGAGTAAACTCCTGTTAATTGAATAAAAAATCCGGTAACCTGTTGAGAAATTATCCCGACTCTCCCCAGTTTTCCTCTGTTAATTGAATACTCCTGTTAATTGGATAATTTTCATTGGCAAAGTGGCTATTCAATTAACAGGGTTTCACTGTAGTGTATGGCAGTGGGTCTGTTTTATGATATTTCTAGGAGACTAAATAATAAATGTTAAGTTTAGCATTTGCAATACTATTTTCTGTTTTTAACCCTCTATCTAACATGAAAGTACTACATGTAAATAACACTTACAAACAAAATTCTTGAATTACTAATTTTTTAAATTTTTTGCATCAAAAACATAGCTTATGATCATGAGTTATAATAAGTGATGTTTTTCAGACAAAAAATTTTAAAATAATGAAAATTGAATGGTGATTTTTAGCTTAACTTGACAAAGTTGAGATAAGCTATTGCCATCATGCATGCGGAAGTCTGTGAGTGTTCACATTTTCTTTAGCAGAGGCTACACTCTGTAGCTCTTGTCCGATAATCACTAAATTTCATGTGCAGGTTTGAGGTCATGTCTAGATGAGAATGTCCCATTTTGGTCACGATCGGTCAACCATGACAGCTGCACAAGTTTGAAACCAGAAATCCGTTAGCACAGTCTACCTGTTGTATAATTTATGAAGGGATTCATTGTAACTTGGTAGGATGACTCCGTCTAATGTCTAGATGAGAAGGTCCCATTTTGGTGGGGTTAAGTCAACCGTGATGTCTGCAGGGGCATGTGACCTTGATTCCTTTAGCACAGTCTGCAGGTTGCATTTATGAAGAGATTTCATTGTAAATTGGTAGGATGATATATGTAGGGCTGCACAGTATACTGGTAAATTTATAATTACCGGTATTGAGAATGATACCGGTATTGTTTTAAAAGTACCGGTGTATCGTAAGAAACGGTATTGGATCAAATTATCGAAGTCAGTATATTATTATGGAAAAAACAGTCAATGTATTCTATCATGTCTGTCATCCCCCAAATGTCAATCATACAAAACAGATGATATACTACTTGAAACTCCTCCCAGACTGACAACTCCTGTGATGAAGTACATGTCATCTAGTCTTCAATCGACCAGTGAAAACACAGTTTGCAGCATACTTGAGCTGCATCAGTTACATGTGAGTATAGACGTACCAACAATTTGAAACTGAAAGTTGAATATTTCAGGAGTGCGTCGAATTCAGGGAGGGAATACTTTGACACATTTGTGTATGTAATGTCACGTTTTCCCGTGTGGATAATAAAATTAATCACAAGATCATTATAGGGAGTGTTTGTTTTATTTATTCTATTTCTCTCAAAAACAGATAAAACCTGAGGCTATGTTGATCAACATTTCCATCAACACTGTCATTGTGACTTTGAACTTATATGAATATAAATAAGTTATTCGATGGCAATGAAGGTGTGGGTTGGACGTCCCTGTCACTTTTCGTCCCAGTTTTAAAACGACAACCAGCAATCTAAAACTTAACTATTTTTTTGTAACTTCAAATATTTTTTTAACAGGTGTTATCCCAGAACTTAATAATGAATTCAAATAAACCTAGTATTTATATCTTAACTCTTTAAGAACTGTGCTAATCACTCATCACATCAGTTGAAGTTTTGGGGTTTTTCCCTCGTGTCCAAGCTATCTCTGACACGTGATGTGATTTTATATCAAAATAAAATAACGCTGTGCATGTTTGTAGAAAAAAACAATACTTTCTTAAAGATATTGGTTTCAGCTGACATAAGGTACCGAGTAGAGTAAATTTGAGTCCATTGTTAACCGCCCAAAATATAACTGTGTTGTCAACTGTTTACGAACTCCCCAAGAACGTCACTCCAGTTTTTCACCCTCTGAACTAGGCTACGATATACTGGTATATCGCAGTATTTTTTTCAATATCAATAGTGGTATTGAAATTTGAATACCGTGCAGCCCCAGTATAATGTCTAGATGAAAACGCCCTATTTTGGCCATGATCAGTCAACCGTGATGGCTGCATGGGCATGTGACATAGATTTGTTTAGCACAGTCTACAGTTCATATATATGAAGCAATTTAATTGTAACTTGGTAGGATGACTTGGTATGATATTTAAATGAGACTGTCCTATTTTGGTCATGATCGGTCAGCCGGTACCGCCGCTTGGGCACGGGACCTAGATTCCTTTAGCACTGCCTACAGGTCATATTTATGAAGGGATTTCATTGTAACTTCATAGGATGACTCCGTATGGTATCTAGTTGTTGGGATTGCTCAACCATGAGGGCTGCATGAGGTCGAGTCTAAATTCCTTTAGCACAGTCTACACCTCTTATTATTCTTGTTGAATGCATGAATTATAAGGTATAGAACTTAAATTATTGTCAGTTGTCACAATTCTTGTCTTATTTAATAATCCTTTCATAAACATGGAACATCCTTTCTTTTTGTTTGATGTCTAGATGAGAACATCCTAGTTTGGTCATGATCTGTCAACTTTGACAGGTGTGCAGGTTCGATACCTAAAGTCTTTATTTACCACAGTCTACAGGTCGTATTTATGAAGCAATTTCATTGTAACTTGGTAGTATGACTTGGTCTGATGACTAGATGAGAACATCCTACATGTATTTTGGTCTAAATTGGTCATATTGATCAACAGTGAGGGCCTCACGAGCCCTTGATCTTAAAACCTTCGACACAGCCTACAGGCCATATTTATGAGGTGATTTCATTGCATCTTGGTTAAGTGACTTGATGTTGTGCTGTCCAGATGAATTTCCCATTTTGGTTCAGATCGATAAACCTTGAGAGCCATACGGGGCCCCAGGTCTCAGACCTAATTCTTCTACCACACTCTACAGGGACTTTTTTTTTATTATGTCCACGACAGATCTTGTCAGAGGGGGTATCTAGTAGAGAACTGCGTCCAATTGTTCGTACGTTACATACATTTGTAACACAAATGTGTCTGTCCAACATATTTGCTGCTCTAGCACTGTCATTATTTGGCGGATTCAAATAATTTCTGCTATGCTTGTACCTCAACATGGTGGAACAAATCCTACAGCAGAATTGATATTTTTCCTTAAACATTTACAGAGTTATTTGCCCTTGTTTAACTTAGGGTATTATTATTGAAAAATGTGTCCATCATCTAACATATTTGCTGCTGTAGCACTGTCATAATTTGTTGGATTCAAATAACTTTTTGATGCTTATATCCGTATGAGAGAACAGACCCTACAACAGCAGAGTTATTTGCCCTTGTCAATTAAGGGGATGATTGAAAAATGTGTCCGTCCAACATATTTGCTGCTCTATGTTGGATTTAAATAATTTTTGTCTTGCTTGTACCTCAACATGGAGGAACAGACCCTATATCAGAATTAATATCTTCATATAAACATTTACAATGTTATTCTCTCTTGTTTAACTTAGAGGATGATTGAAAAATGTCTTCACACTCATTTTCGGGCAATAACTTTTGTACTGTTGGTCAGACGATGCTGATACCCATAATGGGACAATATTTTGCATTAATTTTGGGATCTGTAGATCAAAGGTCAAGGTCACTGTTTCTATAAATAGATTTTTGGTATCTGTGCAATAACTTTTTGCATACAATGCTATAACTTCATATTTTGATTGCATATGAGGTATCGCTGGTTGGGATTGCATTTGGGGTCAATAAGTCAAATGTCAAAGTCACTGTTACTATAAATAGATTTTTGTTTTCCATGCAATAACTTAAGTTTCCTTCTACATACAATACTATAACTTCACACACAGATTACCTATAAGGTATCAATCATTGGGATAATGTTTTGCTATGCTCGTTTTTTGTGATGCATTGTTGGTGTCTAGAGGAAGGTTCCTTTTGATTTTGGTTATGCCCCATAGAGACTTATCTGCCCTTTTATGACACTGTCGGGGGCATATGCCACGCTTCGGGTTTCTCTTGTTAATGGTTGACATATGCTAACTCTGAGGGCCACACCAACCCAGGTCTATATTCTTTAGTACAGTCTATACCTCAAATTATTCTTGTCAAAAACATTATTCTCAATTATCACAATTCTTGTCTTATTTCATAATCCTTTTATAAACATTGAACATTATCATTTTTATCAAACATTACACACAGTCAAGTTAAGCTGCAGTATCATTGACACTTTCATTGTGAATAGTGCTTTCGGTTTTATTTATTACATTTGGTAAAGGGTTAATAGTGCTTTCTACAGCTGATTATTCATTTTCTTCTTCAGGAAGAAAAGCATAAAAGTGTCCTTGATAAAGATCCAGAATCCAAGGCAATGCTTGAATTACTTGGTAGAGGACCTGTTAGTGAAGGATTGAGAGAAGGTGATGAAACAGCAGACAGTCCAGAACAGCATAAACTTTTACCTCTTCATTAACCCTTTACCTAACATGAAAAGCAGACGACACTTGCAAAAATAATTCTTGAATAACTATTTTTTTTCATTTTTTGTCTCAAAAACATAGGTTATGACCCCTCGTTGGAACGAGCTCGACGAGCTCGTTCCAACGAGGGGTCATAACCTATGTTTTTGAGACAAAAAATGAAAAAAATAATGAAAATTAATTGGCGAGTTTTGAGAATAGCGCTGGCCGGTTTTGACGTTACGTTGGGTAAAGGGTTAACATCCTCGTTCTCATTACAGTTACTGTGTACACAGCTGATCTGGTATTTTGTTATAAACAGGGTGAAGGATAGTAAGGTACATGTCTTGTATTATGTGTGATAATGGTGACAGAGAAGGCATTAGTAATTTGTAAGTGTTCTGGCACTAAGGTCTATTTTTAGCATAATGTTGAATCTCTATCATCTTACAAGAGTAATACAGTGGAGCCTGCTTAACCCTTTATCTAATGAATCGGTCATGCCCGCCAATATAATTTACAAATTAAGCATTTAAAAAAAATCAATTTAACCCTTTACCCAACATAACAGGCAAAACCGGCCAGCGCTGTTCTAAAAAATTACCAATTGATTTTCATTATTTTTTCACTTTTTGTCTCAAAAACATAGATTATGACCCCTCGTTGGAATGAGCTCATCTAGCTTGTTCCAACGAGGGGTTATAACCTATGTTTTTGAGACAAAAAATGAAAAAAATTAGTTATTCAAGATTTATTTTTGCAAGTGTCATCTGCTTTTCATGTGAGGTAAAGGGCTAAACAAAAATTTCGACAAAACAATATCATGTATCATGTAAACAATATCATGTGGCCCCCTCATTGGAATGATCTCATTGAGCTTAATCCAATGGTTGGGTTACATGATGTGGTTTTGTTGAAAAATATTTTCAAAAATTTGGAAAAAAATACTTAACCCTTAAGCATCGTAACGGCCAAAACCGGCCAGCACTATTCTCAAAAACCGCCAATTAATTTTCATTATTTTTTCATTTTTTGTCTCAAAAACATAGGTTATGAGCCCTCTTTGGAACGAGCTCGTTGAGCTCGTTCCAATGAGGGGTCATAACCTATGTTTTTGAGACAATATATATACATGTAAACAGCTGCAACTGACTTAACCCTTTACCCAACGCAGACAATATCAAAATTTATTATTTTAAATATCAATTTTTTAAATTTTTCGAAAAATTTCAACAAAACCATATCATGTGACCCCTCGTTTGAACGAACTCGATGAGTTGGGTAAAGGGTTAACAGTGTTTCTGCATTACTGTTGGATGCTTATACAGTCAGTCAACAAATATGTAAAAACACTATCAAGATAAAAGAATTCTACAAGTAGAGTTTTTAAGGAAGAATACACTTGGGACAACTTTTTCAGAGCAATATAAAAGGGGCAGTTTGTGACTGTTTTGGGACCTAAGGGTTAAAATAACAACTTTTGATATCATGTGCATTGGGCAAAGGGTTAATCCTTGATGACCTAATTCTGACTTTGATCACTCGTACAGCTGAAATGGTTTTCCAGGAGGCACCGTGGCATTGCGCTAACCGGTTCTTGTCAGATCGCCGAAGTTAAGCAACATCGAGCCTGGTTAGTCCTTGGATGGGTGACCATCTGAACGATCGATTTGGACTCCTGCATTGTGTCCTTGGGCAAGGCACTTAACCCTAATTGTCCACATGGGGGCACTACGATGCCGTGTACTAAGGTGTATTGCACGTCGGTGGTGCGCATGTCTTCAACCAACTAACCCTGCCTGTGCAGCAGTGCGGAGTTATGATGTTGGGGAGCTGGCAGCTGCTCGTCATTGCTCGGTGGTTCTCTCGGGGTACTCCAGCTTTCTCCACCCGTAAAACTGTCACAGTCCTGATTAGCCATCCTGCATAAGTATGTGACTTAAACACCAATAAATAAATATGGTTTTCCAACGTACTGAGTTTTTGGTAAACTTCCAAGTTACATTCCAAGTTCCATGACAGTAGTTTATAGCAATGTCTTGGCTGTCCATATAGGCAGTCAAGATTGCCTAGAAACAACTACAATGCCTCAGGATGAAGGCTCAAAGTACAGCAAACATTTATTAAAAAAATCTTTAAGGGTTAACCCTTTACCTAACACAGCTTTTTTAAAAATTAAATTTCACATTTTTTGAAAAAAATTCTCACAATTTTTTCATAAAACCATAGAAATATGGATATCAGTAGAACCGGCTCAATGAGCCGGTTCTAATGATATCCATATTTGTTTAATTTCATCGAGACATTTGAAAGCTATTTTAGGCTGTGGTAGGCTTATTTTGGTCAATTTCCTGGCCAAATGTGGCTGCTACGTTAGGTAAAGGGTTAATTGGATGTTTCTGAATTGAATGACCCTGTTAATTGCATATAACATGAAAACAAAAAATCATTTTCCATCTTTCAGACTAAATTGATCTGTAAATTCCTAAAAGGTTAAAAGTAAATTTGTGGTCACTGAATAAAATGATTTCTGATCTCTCAAAGATTTTCTTTGACAACCCACAGTTAAGGGAAGTTGTGGATACAACCACTTTTTTCACTGTTAACATTATAACAATGAAAGCACCACGTCAGTCCTGACCCCGTGTTACACATACAGTAGTCTATAAAATAAAAGACAAGTAATGAAAGCTTTTTTGCCCTGACCGATACCCTCTTTCCAGTTCATTTGTGAATTCGTTCATTGAACAAAGATTCATCAACACAGTTTTCTTGTACAGCTATCCACAAGGAATTTAACTTCATGTTTATCATACATTAATAATCAAATCATCATACTACGGCTTCTTTATTTGATAAAAAAACTCTCCGTTCGACTTTTTAGCCTTCGACTCAACGCCATTAGAACAACAATGATGATGTAACGTTTCTAATGTCTAAAAATACCGTCTAAAAATGATTGCAGAATACTGAAATGGATCAAGTTCTTGTCATCTGCTTTACAGTGATAGTCGGTAAATTTTTAGACTGCAGTCATATGTTTTTTGCTATTTATGATAAGAAAATGGAAGTACTTAGAAGTTGGACATATTGGCAGCACTATCTGCGTGTGCGGAAAATGTGCAGTTAATGTTACGGTTAGTTCAAAGGAAAAAATTAAATAGATAAAGTCTAGACCTACCCCATTTATACACCTCATTAGTGTTGCTTATTTCGTTCTCTCAGGTTATTTGACTTTGGAAATGCGCTGCAATCTAGGGGTGGTGCCCAACATTCCCCCGATGTAGGCGTATGACCCCCACCTGGGGGTGGGGGGGGGGTGGGGGGTGGACAATTTATTTATTTATTGGTGTTTAAGGTCACATATTTTTTAACAATGGCTAATCATGCCCACAACATGAATATCAACTCAACACTGGGGGTGAGCGTTAATAAGCCATGTTGCCCATTTTAGAGAGGGTTTACACCTCCCAAGAATTGATGACTGGTTCCTATTTTACCAGTAAAACAGAGCCTGTTTACCGCAGTGAACAGGCACTGCTTTACTTCCCGGGTTCCTGCGGGCAGGGGTCTGTAAATCCCCGGGCCGACCATGGTTTGGCCAGATGTGTATAATTTTTGTTTTAATTGGGAAAAAGTCACAATAGGCTTATCCATGAATCTAGAGGCAAGAAAAAAGCCAGCAACTGCGAGCAGCCAAGTTAACATAAACTACAGATTCTGAAGATATCCTCCAATTCACCAGCTTCTAATTTTACGTTTCACTCCTCATGCAAGTAACAGGTAATTTTTGATGTAGCCAGTAAAAGTTTGGCAATTGAGGAGGAAGAACGTTTGCAGCAGCAAGTAGAGGGGGTCAAGGGGAACGGCGTTCCCCCAAAAGCATCACTGCCCTTGCCTCCCCACCGACTCCCAAACGCTTGCACAAATGCTCAGTGGGTTTTTTAGAAAGGTTTTTCTGTTTTTCAAAAAAAATGTCTCCGGGAAAGATTGTTTGTCGAGACCCCGAGATATCTTAATCGGCCAAGTGCTTCATCTGAATAATATGTGCCTACAACAAGCCTCGCCGCTCCCAACCCATTCCCCCCCCCCCCCCCCCCAGCTCCATGTTTCAAACAACATGTAGGCTAGTGGGCCTAATACACTATTATGATTATGGTTGTTCAGCATTAAATTTAAATGTTGTCAATGTCACGATTCCTAGCTGGCATTGTAAAAAAGAGATGCAATAGAATTTCCTTTTTATACAGGCCATGAGATCACTCTGACCCCTCCCTGTTTGTCATATAGCCTCATAGCCAAGATCTAATACCCTTTCCGCCCCCAATACATATTCCTTTCAAAGCTTCTTGCATTTTCAACTTCTGACAACAAGGTAGCACTGTTGTGCCTTGACAATAAATAGAACTCGAGGACAGGGGTGCAACAATTGTTTTGCAGGGAAGACTCTTACATTATAGCCCACATCCATTATTCTTCTGTTCTGTCGTCTGCAGCACAAGAACAACGCAGTGCGTAGTTTCGCTTTCCGGGTTAACTTTTGTACAGCCTAGCGACGAAATGTCACGCCATCATTGTTGTTCTAATGGCGTCGAGTCGCAAGCAAAAAAGTCGAACGGAGAGGTTTTTAACATAGTATGATGATTTGATTATTCATTTATGATAAACATGAAGTTAAATTCCTTGTGGATAGCTGTACAAGAAAACTGTGTTGGTGAATCTTTGTTCAATGAACGAATTCACAAATGAACTGGAAAGGGGGTATCGGTCAGGGCAAAAAAGCTTTCATTACTTGTCTTTTATTATATAGACTACTGATGTGTAACACGGGGTCAGGACTGACGTGGTGCTTTCATTGTTATCAGTGAAAAAAGTGGTTGTATCCACAACTTCCAGTAACTGTGGACAACCAGTGAATTCTTATAATTTGTTTATCACTTTGCCTTTCATACATAAATATAGCATGTTTGTATTATATATTGTTTGACAGATCTATTTGAGCTCTGTGATATAATAGAATAATGTTCAGTTTATCACAATAATATAGGAAAAGTATAAAATTCCCTTTAATTGAATCCTCCTGTTAAATGAATAATTTTCACTGGCAAAATGGCGATTCAATTAGCAGGGTCCACTGTATAATGATTGATGTGAAGTTCATTGTTTTCAGCTTACAGAGATCTTTCCTCTACATCAAAATTATTGGTGAATGGCATTTCAAACAATTTCTGTCATTTAACCCTTTACCAAACATAGAGGCCAAAAATGCCCAGAAAATTAACAGAATAAGCCTTCCACAGCCTAAAATATCTCGGAAGTTTCTCAATCAAACCATACAAATATGGATAACATTAGAACCAGCTCGTTGAGCTGGTTCTAATGTTATCCATATTTGTATGATTTTATTGAAAAATTGTGAAATTTGTTTTCGAAAAAATGTTAAATTTTATTTTATTTTTTAAAAATAATGTGTTAGGTAAAGGGTTAAAGGGATAATAAGCTGCTAATTTGAAAAAAAATAACTACTCTCAGGTTTTGTTCGTATGTGAAAGAACATGTTAACCCCTTTGAACTCAAGTGGTATCTTCCATGCCAGTTCAATGGCAGCAATTTGAAGAGTCCATACTCATTATTTGGTGTAGACCAATCAGTATTTCTTATCAGCCTACCCACATTTGTTTACTACAGGCTTGCACTACAGTGAAAGTCCCTAACTCGGATAATATACTCTCTATTTTTGTCTTTCCCAAGCAATTTGGGAAAGAAAAGTGGTGCAAAAGCACCAAGAAAAAATAAGCCAAAACTGGGTCGAGTGCAACCAGCGCAGACCCAGTACGGGACGCTCTCTTCCAAGTACAACTCCACGACTTCCGTTGCCAGTGTGCATATGCATCGCTAATGACTCATTCTTTTTCGATCCCAGACACATGAAAGATGTGTCTCCGCCATATGCATTATGAAACAGTGATAATTCAACTCGTCAATAATGGTTTTCCTGTGACTGGAATTATGGATCTGAAGATCGTACAATAACTGGACGGTGTTTTATATATTCTCGTTAATATTTTCAACCACATTCTCATTGTATATTATTTACTATTCCGTTTTTGCGAATATTTTGTTTTTGATTTCGTGTCAACGTGGTTCGACAATGAATTTTTATGTGTACCCATACTATGTATGGTACACATAATGCTGGCATCCGGGGTGGCCATCCGTCGTTCGTCCATCCTTTGTCCGTCCGTCTGTCTGTCCGTCTGTCTGTCTGTCCGTCCGTCCAGCATCCATATCTATTTCTTTGGCATTCGATAACTTGAAAAATATTGCTTGGATTGTCAAGTTACTTTATATTTGTGTTCAGGTTACTGATGTGCCGAGCTGTATAGTTTTTGGTGTAAATCTGATAATTTGATCCTGAGATTTTAACCCTTTATCCTTCAAATTGAAAATTCCTCCAATCCCTTTGGCATTCGATAACTTGAAAAAAATATTGCTTGGATTGTCTAGTTACTTTATATTTGTGTTCAGGTTACTGATTTGCTGAGCTGTATAGTTTTTGATGTAAATCTGATGTTTTAATCCCGAGATATTAACCCTTTATCCTTCAAATTGAACATTCCTTCAATCCCTTTGGCATTCGATAACTTGAAAAATATTGCATGGATTGTCAAGTTACTTTATATTTGTGTTCAGGTTACTGATGTGCCCAGCTGTATAGTTTTTGGTGTAAATCTGTTATTTTGATCCTGAGATATTAACCCTTTGTCCTTCAAATTGAACGTCCGGCGTCCGTATCCATTTCTGTGGCATTTGACAACTTGAAAAATATTGCTTGGATTGTCAAGTTACTTTATATATGTGTTCAGGTTACTGATGAGCCGAGCTGTATAGTTTTTGGTGTAAGTCTGACAATTTGATCCTGAGATTTTAACCCTTTATCCTTTGAATTGAAAATTCCTCCAATTCCTTTGGCATTCGATAACTTTAAAAATGTTGCTTGGATTGTCAAGTTACTTTATATTTGTGTTCAGGTTACTGACGTGCTGAGCTGTATAGTTTTTGGTGTAAATCTGATAATTTGTTCCTGAGATTTTAACCCTTTATCCTTCAAATTGAAAATTCCTCCAATCCCTTTGGCATTCGATAACTTAAAAAATATTACTTGGATTGTCAAGTTACTTTACATTTGTGTTCAGGTTACTGATGTGCCGAGCTGTATAGTTTTTGGTGTAAATCTGATAATTTGATCCTGAGATTTTAACCCTTTATCCTTCGAATTCAAAATTCCTCCAATCCCTTTGGCATTCGATAACTTAAAAAATATTGCTTAGATTGTCTAGTTACTTAATATTTGTGTTCAGGTTCCTGATTTGCCGAGCTGTATAGTTTTTGATGTAAATCTGATGCTTTGGTCCCGAGATATTAACCCTTTATCCTTCAAATTGAAAATTCCTCCAATCCCTTTGGCATTCGATAACTTGAAAAATATTGCTTGGATTGTCAAGTTACTTTATATTGGTGTTCAGGTTACTGATGTACCAAGCTGTATAGTTTTTGGTGTAAATCTGATAATTTGATCCTGAGATTTTAACCCTTTATCCTTCAAATTGAAAATTCCTCCAATCCCTTTGGCATTCGATAACTTGAAAAGTATTGCTTGGATTGTCTAGTTACTTCATATTTGTGTTCAGGTTCCTGATTTGCCGAGCTGTATAGTTTTTGATGTAAATCTGATGATTTGGTCCCGAGATATTAACCCTTTATCCTTCAAATTGAAAATTCCTCCAACCCTTTGGCATTCGATAACTTGAAAAATATTGCTTGGATTGTCAAGTTACTTTATATTTGTGTTCAGGTTACTGATGTACCGAGCTGTATTGTTTTTGGTGTAAATCTGTTATTTTGATCCTGAGATATTAACCCTTTATCCTTCAAATTGAAAATTCCTCCAATCCCTTTGGCATTCGATAACTTGAAAAATATTGCTTGGATTGTCAAGTTACTTTATATTTGTGTTCAGGTTACTGATGTACCAAGCTGTATAGTTTTTGGTGTAAATCTGATAATTTGATCCTGAGATTTTAACCCTTTATCCTTCAAATTGAAAATTCCTCCAATCCCTTTGGCATTCGATAACTTGAAAAGTATTGCTTGGATTGTCTAGTTACTTTATATTTGTGTTCAGGTTCCTGATTTGCCAAGCTGTATAGTTTTTGATGTAAATCTGATGATTTGGTCCCGAGATATTAACCCTTTATCCTTCAAATTGAAAATTCCTCCAACCCTTTGGCATTCGATAACTTGAAAAATATTGCTTGGATTGTCAAGTTACTTTATATTTGTGTTCAGGTTACTGATGTACCGAGCTGTATTGTTTTTGGTGTAAATCTGTTATTTTGATCCTGAGATATTAACCCTTTATCCTTCAAATTGAAAATTCCTCCAATCCCTTTGGCATTCGATAACTTGAAAAATTTTGCTTGGATTGTCAAGTTACTTTATATTTGTGTTCAGGTTACTGATGTACCAAGCTGTATAGTTTTTGGTATAAATCTGATAATTTGATCCTGAGATTTTAACCCTTTATCCTTCAAATTGAAAATTCCTCCAATCCCTTTGGCATTCGATAACTTGAAAAGTATTGCTTGGATTGTCTAGTTACTTTATATTTGTGTTCAGGTTCCTGATTTGCCGAGCTGTATAGATTTTGATGTAAATCTGATGATTTGGTCCCGAGATATTAACCCTTTATCCTTCAAATTGAAAATTCCTCCAACCCTTTGGCATTCGATAACTTGAAAAATATTGCTTGGATTGTCAAGTTACTTTATATTTGTGTTCAGGTTACTGATGTACCGAGCTGTATTGTTTTTGGTGTAAATCTGTTATTTTGATCCTGAGATATTAACCCTTTATCCTTCAAATTGAAAATTCCTCCAATCCCTTTGGCATTCGATAACTTGAAAAATATTGCTTGGATTGTCAAGTTACTTTATATTTGTGTTCAGGTTACTGATGTGCCGAGCTGTATAGTTTGTGGTGTAAATCTGATAATTTGATCCTGAGATATTAACCCTTTATCCATCAAATTAGACACTCCTCCAATCCATTTCTATAAGTACCCATACCATGTATGATGTACATAATGTCGGCATCCATGGTGGCCCTCTGTCATACAGCTTTCTACTAGTTGCGCGTATGGGTACACATCTGACGATTTCATCGGCCTATTTTTCGGTTGATAAATTTAATTGTTATTGAAGTTAGGTTGTCAATCAGGGACTGTCTTGACAGGATTTCTTCACTCTGTTGAGGGCTGAATTTCTGTTTTTTTCAGTCCCTGTCGGCCGTCTGGGTTCTGTCGTGTACCCACCAGTTTTTTTTGGAGGGGGGGGGGGAGGGTGTGGGGGGGGGGGGGTTGCAACCTTCTCTCGTAGTTCAGGGTGTTCTTCTACAGGGATGTCTGTAGTGTGGTTGTGGGGTATCGGCCTCAGCCTTCCCCGACTTCAACTCGGCGAAGTTGGAAGTGGCTGCCGGCCGGACCCTCTACTGTGGTCTCTGTGCCGTCGAGTACCACAGTGCGGGACCAACGCCTTCTGTGCAGCCTGGACCTTCTGCCCCGCAGAGGTCCACGGCAACTCTCCCGAGTTCCCGCTATGTTGATCCTCGGGGTGTGTCCTACCCCTATACATGTCTGCCCTCAGATGTTTTGGCTGCCGCCCGTCGCCCCGCTTTGGGTGTATTGGAGGATCGTAACCCTTCCATGGTTAAGAGGGTCACGTGTGAAGCCACTTTGCTGGTTCGTTCCCATGTTGAACCGGCTGGTACGGGCTTAGGGAGGCCCTCTCCTTACTCAGGTTCTGTCCAAGAGCCTTCCTGTTGCTTCCAGCGAGGCAGCGAGTGGTTTCCCGGCGCCCCCTATGGTGCCGCCTCCCGGGATTGGAAACAGGCTGCTTTCTGATTCCCCTGGTGCCTACACCATGGGAGGCATTGGTGGGTTTGCCCACGATGGGCCATGTGTCTTCTGACTCCGGGGAGGAGTCAGACATCCTTGATGTCGAGAGCGAGCAGTCTTCTGACTTGGGGGCAGCTCTTTGTGTTTGGGTTCCTTCAGGATCTCAAACCATCCAACCAGCCGACAGTGTCAGCCAGGCCGCAATCATCGGTTGCGTGCCTACAGCCTGTGGAGCAACCTGCTTCTGGGCGTCTTCGACCGTACCATTCAGTACAGGTGGTTGAAGCATTTACAGCATTGGACTCTACGCTGAGTTCCAAGGCTATGAAGGCTCCATTCTTCACCTTTTTGCCTCTGGTGCGTTATCGTTTCTACGATTTTGCCAATCCGGTTTTGGATCAGGACTCCAATTCTCTCAGGCTTTCCAAGCCCAAGTCAGCCGTCATTCCTATGACGACTCTGGAGTCCATGTTGGGCTTATCGAGAGAAATGCTGGGTATACTTTCTCTCTCCGATCACGTCGTATCTGCCTCCAGATAGGTTTGACAATGTACAGACTCCCTCCTTTGCGAGTGCTGTCCAAGGCGCTCATGCATCTTACTCACATGCATGTCTGTGACACGGCTATTTTGGAACTAGTTCGAAGGGACTCTGTGCTGGACACAGGCCGATCCCTTCCTGGGGGCAGCGCGCTGCTCTTCGATCTGCTTCTTTGGCAGGTCCGCTACTGTTCCATGGGTTCCGTGTCGACGGTCTGGGATGACATCCTATGTCATTCCAAAGATCAGCTGCTACTTCTTCAGCTTGATCAGCCTTCTAGGGGAGGCAGGGGCCGTTCAAAGCCTAACAAGTACCCTTCTGCTTCCTCTGTGAAGCAAAGGGCTGATCCTTCTGCCACCGCTTCTACTTCTTACTCATGGGGTAAGGGTATGCGCCGGCAGGCTAGAGGGAAGTCTCAGGATTCTTCATTCAGTAGAGGAGGTGGTTTCTCCTCTCGCGGTTCTCTTCGGGGCTCGAACTGAGGTCCTCACCTTGATTCGTCCAGGTTGGAGGAAGGATAGCAGAGTTCACAGACCGTTGGGCCACCATCACATCCGATCCTTGGGTGTTAGATGTTGTTTGGTCCGGGCTGTGAATATCCTTCCGAAGGCACCCCACTCTGTCCAGAGTGCCTCTTCCAACCACAGTTCCTTCAGACGTTTTACGTCGGGAGCTTTGTCCACGGAGATAGACAGTCTCCTGGCCAAGGGGGCGATCGAGGTCATCAAGAACATTGATCAGTCAGTGGGGTTTTATTCCCGCCTGTTCTTGGTGCCGAAGAAGGACGGCCGACTCCGACCGGTTATCGATCTGAGCCAGTCTATCATTGCTCCCAAGTTCAGCATGGAGACTTTCAGATCGGTCCGCCGTTCCATTCACCAGGGAGATTTTGCTTCCAGCATCGACCTGCGAGACGCTTACTTTCACGTTCCGATTCATTGGGTGTCGCGAAGTATCTCAGGTTCGCTTTTCTGGGGCGATTTTACCAGTTGAAGGCCTTTCGGCCTCAACCTGGCTCCTTGGGTCTTCACCCGACTGATGTCACATGTGATAGCCTTCCATCGCACACAGTCCAGGGTGACTACTTCGGCATATCTAGACGATATCCTCCAGAGACATTCCAATGCTGCCTTACTGGAGTTGGATGTCGACTCTCTGTTGAGCTTGCTCACGTCGCTAGGATTCAGAGTCAATGAGGAGAAGTCGGATCTGGTCCATTCTCAGTCATTTTGTCATCTGGGGATGGCCATCCGCACTCAGTTCAATACGGTGGCGGTTCCCCAGGCCAGGGCTGTGATTCTCTCAGCTTTTGCTCTGACTCTGTTCCCAGTCCACATCCGCGACAGCACAGGGTATTCTCTGGCTGCTCGGTCTCTGCGGTTCGGTGACGGATCTCATTCCTCTAGGTCGGCTGCATGTCAGACCTCTCCAACACTTTTTGCTCAGTCGTTGGAGGCCGAATGTCGATTCTCTGGATCTGGTGCTTCAGTTACCAGAATCTCTTATCCTCACCTTATCCACTGGACGAATGTTCAGTGGATCATGCAGGGTGTCCCGTTGGAATTACCCACGTCCGATCACGTTCTGATGGCAGATGTCAGCGATCTCGGATGGGGTGCGACGTTGGATCCTCTAGGTCTTTCCCTTCATGGGATGTTGGACCAGGATCGGGCATCTCTACACATCAACCAGAAGGAGCTTCTTGATCTTCTTCTGAGTTTCAGGCAGTGGATCCTTCACCTGTCGAATCATCAGGTCCTTCTGTTGTTCGACAATTCAACTGTGGTTGCTTACATTCAGAACCAGGGCGGCACGCACTCAGTTCCAATGTACGAATTGGCTCGGGATCTTCTACTGCTTGCTCAGGATGTTAATGCCGAGGTGGTTGTTCGTCACATTTCCGGTTGTCTGAACATCCTAACCGACTCCCTGTTCCGACGGGGCAGGTTCTTTTCCACCGAGTGGATGCTACACATGGCGGTGTTCCATCGATCTCTTTGCGACTCGTTGGAACCATCAGGTGGACACTTTTGTGTCCCCGTGTCCAGATGCTCTGGCTTTCGCCATGGACGCTCTGGCCCTCCTTTGGGGCGGTCTTGTTGGCTATGCCTTCCTGCTGGTTCCGATTCCGCCTCAGGTTCTCGCCCAGATATGAACCTGCAGTCGTCGAATCCTTTCGATCACACCCCTGTCGCCTTGGTGGGTGTGGATCACTCTGCTCCGCTCTCTGTTAGCGGTGGTTCCGGCATGTCTCCCTCTACATCGTGACTTTCTTTGCCAAAGTCGCCCGAGGAGATTTCAAGTTGACCCGACTTCATTGTGCCTTTGCACATGTCTTTTATCAGGTCCTGTCTCCTCCGTAGTGGTTTTTCGAGACAAGTAGTGGAGTTGCTTTTTTTCTTCAAGGAGGCACTCACTCCACTGGTTTAGCCTCTGTGGCTAAGTGGAAGGTTCTTCTGTCGATGGTGTGCGATCACTCTGTTGCTTCTGTCACTCCTTCGATCACACCGCTTGTGGAGTTTCTGGTATATGTTTGTTTCTGGGGGTCTCCAGCGATGGGTACAAGTCCATGCTTTGGAGACCTTTTTCATCTGTGGTACCGCATTGTTTTGACACTCATCCTTGCCTCTCCATGTTTGTGATGGTATGGTTGATAAGCCTCGGGACCTCTTCCATCTGTTCACGGTTCCAGTGCACTTGGGTTATGTGTAGGGTTGGTTATGCGATTCCCTCCAGCCTTTTGTCTATTCAGCGTGTAGTAAACAATTGTGGGTAGGTTGATAAGAAATTTAAATTTATAGTAAGTTTCCTTTCTTATTATACCTACCACAATTGTTTACATGGAGGCCCTCCCATCTTATACAGGTAAGAATCCTTCCTCCCCGCTGATCACATAACTCTCACGTTGGAGGATTCAAAAGAATGAGTCATTAGCGACACATATGCGCACTGGCAACGGAAGTCGTGGAGTTGTACTTGGAAGAGAGGGTCCCATACTGGGTCTGCGCCGGTTGCACTAAACCCAGTTTTGGCTTATTTTTTCTTGGTGCTTTTGCACCACTTTTCTTTCCCAAATTGCTTGGGAAAGACAAAAATAGAGAATATATTATCCGAGTTAGGGACTTCCACTGTAGTGCAAGCCTGTAGTAAACAATTGTGGTAGGTATAATAAGAAAGGAAATTTACTATAAAATTTAAATTTTCAATGTACAGCCTTGGGCTGCATGTTGAAAATACTGATTGGTCTACCCCACAATATTTACTGAACAGCAATCCCATATAATAATGTTATGACATATCATGTTCTGGAGAAGTGGCCGCTGGGGTTCAAAGGGTTAAAAAACCATTGTGTGCAACAGGAAATTACTTAAATCTGTGATTAAAAAACTTTCATGCAGATTAATTTGCGGAAGATACAAATTAATTTGCAGAAGATATGACATTGAGAAGATATAAATGACTTTGCATGATGCGATCGGATGTGAGCAGAAAACCACGTGTTATAATATCTAATACAAGTGGAAATAATTGAATACCCCAGCTGCATTCTGAATATCTGAGTATCTTGAAGAACAACAACAATGGCGCATTATTTTAGTTAGCACTTACTGGGCATTGTCAGATCAAAAGCTTTGTATTATTTCAAATGAAGCACAGTTATGCTTCCAATAAAACTCACAGAACAAGTATCAACAATGGCAAACTGAACTAATTTTCATGGATGCATATGCTATAAATAGAAACAAATGTATATAAACTTCACAATTTTATTTATCTGTGAGATGTAATTTCAACAAATATGGAAAATTGCACTGTGTCGGAGATTTCACTGAGTGATCAAGTGACAAGATCGGGATGAAAAACTGTGGCATCGTGTTTTGATAAAGCCATTGAATTCTCACCTTCAAGTTAATTTATTTAACCCTTTACCCAACATAATAATCAAAACTGGCTAGTGCTTTTGCACAAAAATCACCATTCAATTTTCATTATTTTTTTCATTTTTTGTCTGAAAAGCATAGCTTATGACCCCTCATTGGAACGAGATCACTGAGCTTGTTTCCTTGAGGGGTCATAAGGTATGTTTTTGATGCAAAAAATGAAAAAAATTAGTTATTCAAGAATTTTATTTGCAAGTGTCGTCTGCTTTTCGTGTTGGGTAAAGGTAATTGATATGAGCATCTTCATACGAATGATGTATGAAATGTTAGGGTACTTTTGCAAAACAAACATTGTGGTTGTATTAAATGGTCAATTTATTTTTTTAAAAATTTGTGACTTATTGCTCCTTTAAAATATAATAAGATGACTGCCAACAAGGCCTTGCCTGCATTAACAGAATATCTTCTGGATAGTCACTATAATTGTGGTGCTAGATGTATGTTATAGAATTGATCTATAATTGTGGAAACTCACCATAAAATACAAGTTGTCAGATCCCAAAACCAGATGTCTTGACAATTCGCTGTCCAACAGGTGAAGACATCAGTTATCACGGACGGAAAAATCACATCAGGTCTGTTCCAGTTCCAGTGGAGTACTCCGAGTACCAGACAAAACGTCCAACTCAACAGGTTGTAACTAACTTTTCTGACATAATTATTGGTGTTCACCACATTCCTCCCCGTTCCATTAGGACAGCGACATTACCTGATTTTGGTTAGGAGTTAATTGTGCAAGAAATGCAAAACATATGTGGATTTTTCCAAAACCAACAACCAACACCAATAAAAATAGACAGTTACGCCAATTAACCAAGTTGGTCAACCACAAATTAATTTTTACAAGACGATTGTTTTGACAAATGATCAAAAGTAAGAACTTTTGACCCAGGAAGGAGGCATTTTACCTCAAGCAGTGGTCATGTCAGAAATTTTTAATGTATTTTTTACAAACTGGCGTAACTGTTAAGTACCCGAAAGTACACTGGTTTTACTTTTTTTTTTTTTTTTAACAAACAACGCCCTGGACTGACAAAGCTTTCTTATGAAGCAAACACAAATTTACTATTTATAAAATAGTTTATAATGTTCCATGTTTTATTCAAACAGTTCTGTGCTAAAGTGTAAACATCATATGAACATTTTATCAAAATGTACCAGAAGATTCAAAAGTATGGAACTTTTGAACACCTGATAATAAATCGAAGAGATGTGTCGAGATCAAAAAGTAGAGGACTTTTGAATATTCAACACAAATGAATGAATAATCTGTCATTTTACAGTACTTACAATTTCTACAAATTTACATTCCTGGCAAAATTTGTTTAACCTCTAGCACAGATCTATGTCATATAGATGGCAAGCATTTTGGTTTGCTAATGAAACCAAAACTGTTTTTGGAACATTCTTTATGTAGCTGATGTGGTCAATTACCGGCATCAACATCCAGGGTGTGTTGATAGGGCAATGGCGAAGAGGTGAAAGATATGGGGCATCTGATTCCAAAGGAATCTTTTCTACAGGTAACCCCGAAATAGCTTCCAAAGTAGCATTATCCCTGAAAATGCTACCAGTAAAACCGAACTTGCAGTTTGGCAACTTTTGTTGCCAAGCGGCAAGCTCATCCATGTTTCCCATGAAACAATGCCTATGCACTTTTAAATTCTGCAATTTCAAGTCTTCAAAAACTTGAAGAACATGTTTTGCCGCTTCGCCATTACCATCATCCCTACAGTGGATGGCAACAGTTTTACTGTACTTTTTAGCCAAGGGGAGTACTTCACGCAAGAACTTTTCTTGCGACACAATTTTACTTTTCTTACATGCCACTACATTGTTACAACGGGGTCTACATTTACAAGTGGTGGTCATGTCTATACCAACTTCCCCTAAGCCTACACAATCAGGGAGTCTCATATAAGACTCAATCTGTGTTGAATAGCGATCTACTGATCGTGCTGTAATCATGTGAGGGTGTAGACCAAAGGTTAAATATACACGATTATCTCCATCTTTCTGTTTCTGCCAGAACTTCCAGTGTTCAGGAAACACGTAATTTGCGACAGCACCAATGAGTGATAAACAATTTGACTCTTGGGTCATCAACGCAACATCCTTCAGTGATTTTCCTCCAGATTTTTTAAGTAACTGGTCCAGATGAAAGTGGCTATCAATGATAGTAATTTTTCCTTCATCGGTTAATATCCGAGGTATTGCAGGTGTTTCCATTCCATTGAACAGAAAAGAGTTTTCTAAGGCTTTGACTTCCTCTTGTTGTCTATCATCCAATTTCAGCAGAAACTGAGTTATAATTCTCCAGTGAATCAAAACAATCACTGAATTTGGAGGCGATATAATAAACTCTGATGGCTTCTCTAACTTTTGCTGAGTGCAGTACTGTTCCATCAAACCTTTCTCTTCTACTGTAAAAGGCACTAAAGACTTTTCAGATGGAAACATACTGTTGTTTACAGTGTAATGTAAAAGATCTTGTAAAGATGGCAGATTAAAAACTTCTCTGAAATAATGAAGCAGACCGTTAACCATTAAAATCCATTGTTTCAATGCATCATCATTGAAACCAGCGCCATTTGGATGATCTACACTCTCCACATGTCTTCTTTTTAAGAAGCAGTTTATTCCCTCTTGCTTCTTGCAGATCCAACAAGCTGTTTTAGCAGCTACATACCAGGGTAAATGGTAAGTAATACAGTGTCTCTTAAGATTTCTCTCCTTAACATTGGAAATAGGGCAATATCTATGAGTTGTCCCTGCTTTCTTCATCTCTACCACTCATGTATCTTGAGGGCTTTTTTTAACAGCACTTTTATCAGGAATGTCTTCATCAGACGTTGCTTCATCAAGGATAACGAAATCATTAAAATCGAATTCAGCTTCACTGTCTGAAATATTAGTTTCCTCAATGACAACAAATTCTTCATTGCCCTCTTCAAGTCCTGTCTCATCATAATCTGGGATGAATAATGCTTCGTTGCACTCTTCCATCTAAAATTAAAGATAAAGGTATACCTAAGTAGGAGCCACTATATACGTGTGCTTTGTTAGTCTGGAACAATAGTGCAGTTCGTGCTCTGAAAGTGGCATGCTCCTGATGTCTTATTTACAATAATCTTTGAATCTAACAGGGACTCTGACTTTCCTTCCCCCACGTGTTAAGATGGGTTCTTCGAATAATCTTGGTAATACTCCTCCTTCTATACTTTTTAGTGTGTGATCTTCTGTTGCATTTTTAGCTCAACTTTGACGAAGTCAAATTTGAGCTATTGTCATGGCCCGTCGTCCATCTGTCCGTCCATCCGTCTGTCCGTCTGTCCGTCTGTCCGTACGTCAACAATTGGCTATGGCTCGGGCTAGAGGTCGTATTTATGAACCGATCTTTACGAAACTTCTTGTGTACCTTTGTTATGACCCTGGGACGGGAACGAGTGTTTTTAGGTGTGGTCCGAAATTCAAGATGGCTGCCAGCGGCCATTTTGTACCGATGATGCAAAAATCAGTTTTTTGTACAGAACTTCTGTATGAAAGTTCTGATTTGAATAAAGTTTTGTATAAATGTTTAGTACCATGGGATACATCACATATAATACGGGTTTTTTTCTCGTACGTAAATTATGCAAATTAGACTGACTTTGAATTATTTAGTGTTACTTTCAGAGCTGTAAGTGCCAAGCTGCTATGGCTCGGGCTAGAGGCCGAATTTATGAACCGATCTTTACGAAACTTCTTGGGTACCTTTGTTATGACCCTGGGACGGGAACGAGTGTTTTGGGGTGTGGTCCGAAATTCAAGATGGCTGCCAGTGGCCATTTTGTACCGATGATGCAAAAATCAGTTTTTTGTACAGAACTTCTGTATGAAAGTTCTGATTTGAATAAAGTTTTTTATAAATGTATAGTACAATGGGATACATCACATATAATACGGGTTTTTTTTCTCGTGCGTAAATTATGCAAATTAGACTAACTTTGATTTATTTAGTGTTACTTTCAGAGCTGTAAGTGCCAAGCTGCTATGGCTCGGGCTAGAGGCCATATTTATGAACCAATCTTTACGAAACTTCTTGGGTACCTTTGTTATGACCGTGGGACGAGAACGAGGGTTTTTGGGTGCAGTCCCAAATTCCAGATGGCTGCCAGCAGCCATTTTGTACCGACGATGCCGAAATCTGTTTTTTGTACAGAACTTCCATATGAAAGCTGTGATTTGAATAATTTTTTGTATGAATGTTTAGTACCATGGAATACATTACATATATTACAGGGTTTTTTCTTGTGCGTAAATTATGCAAATTAGGCTAACTTTGATTTATTTAGTGTTACTTTCAGCACTGTGAGTGCAAATCCCAATACGGCTTGTGCTAGAGGCCGTATTTATGAACCGATCTTCACGAAACTTCTTGGGTACATTTGTTATCACTGTGGGATGAGAAGGAGTGTTTTGGGGTCCAGTCTGAAATTCAAGATGGCCGCTAGCAGCCATTTTGTTCAAAATTAAGTGCAATCAGATTTTTGCGCAGAACTTCCAAATGAAAGATCTGATTTGAATAAAGTTTTGTATGAATGTTTAGTACCATGGGATACATTACATATAATACAGAGTTTTTCTTGTGAATAAATTATGCAAATTAGGGGTCCGGGTGGGACTTAGAAAATTTTGGACCAAAATCCGGAAATTAGTTTTTTGGTTTTTTATGCGTTTTGGTCAATTTTAAGACAAAAAAAAAAAAAAAATTTTTTACACTGAAAATTTGGGGTCCGGGTGGGACTTAGAAAATTTTGGACCAAAATCCGGAAATTAGTTTTTTGTGTTTTGATGCATTTTTGTCAATTTTAAGAAGAAGAAGAAAAAATTTTAGTCTGAAAATATTTTGTTTGGGACTGAAAATTTCCACACAAAAATAATAATCTACAATGATTGGTCTTAATCTGTAGTCCATTACAGTCACCTTGTAATTCTTTTATTATTGTTGACTGGGCCAAAACAAATACTAATTCCTGTCATATTCATTATTCAGTTGTCTTGGTCACAGCAAGTACTAATTCCTGTCATATCCAAGTTGAGCTACAGAGTCATTGACTCTTTCATTCAACTCAGTACGGACCGAGTCATGCAACTGTGTATTATCTGTTGTAGGAAGATCAACCATATTGGACTCTTCTGTTTCTGAAGCTTGATCTGTTGTTTCAGACAGGTGATTTTTCTCATCTTCCCCATTCAGTAAACTGTGGCGCATTCTTTTCAACCACAATGGGAGAACAGCATCCCTGCAGATTTTTAATCGATCATGATGCAACATGAAAGTTCCTTTCCTGTCTCTAACTTGGTACAAAGGAGGCTTGCTACTTATCACCAAATAAGGTCCTCACCAGGGAGCCTTCAACTTTCTACTGTGTCCTACTTTTGTTGACATATCAGTTTTGTATACAACATCACCTGGATCATACAGTGTCTCACTGGCTCTAAGGTCATAATCTTTCTTCTGACGTAACTGAGCCTGTCCCAAATTCTTTCTTGCCAAATGATGAATTCTAGGAAGAGTCTCATTTAGGTGTGTAATCCATGCTGCTGCATCATATTCCTGATGATTCATGTCATATAAACCATACAACAGATCCACTGGCTGTATTACTTCCCTTCCAAGCATCAATTGATTGGGTGTAAACCCAGTTTGTTGATGTACAGTGGAATGTAATGCCATTGCTAAAAGAGGGAGGTCTCTGTCCCATTCTTCATTATGCCCTTCAATATAGCATCGAATCATTTGCAGAACTGTTCTGTTATACCTTTCTACTTGTCCATTAGAAGATGGATGGTAAGGAGTTGTCCTCGTCTTGGCGATCTGTAACTGTTCACAAAGTGATTTAAAAAGATTGCTCTCAAAGTTCCTACCTTGATCTGTATGAACTTCAAGTGGGCATCCAAATGTGGTAATAAAATGCAAAATAAATTTTGTGGCAATTTTTTCAGCTGTCTGGTCTGGAATTGCTGCTATTTCAACCCACTTTGAGAACTGATCAATCATCATTAAAACATACATATTTCCACTACTACTTGTGGTAAAAGGTCCAAGTACATCCAAGTGCACCCTCTCCATTGGAAATCCAGCATGATGGGATTTAAGATGTGCTCGTGGAGTGACATTGGGCTTCTTCTGAATGTTGCAGATTTTGCAAGACTGTATATATGCTTTGCAGTCCGTGGACATGTTGTACCACTTGAATGACTTTTTCAGTCGCTGCAATGTCTTAGTTTGTCCCAAATGTCCAGCAGGTTTAACATTATGGCAGTAATACAAAACTTCTTGTTTTAAAGATTCTGGAATCAGAAGTACAAATTCTCTGTCCAGTTGATGTTCCCATCTGTAAACAAGCACTCCATTCTGAAACTGTAGTTGGGAACGACACAGCCATAATGCTTTTACACCAGGACTACTCAGATATAATTCTTGTTTTTGAGGAGAAATATCATTCTCTAACCAATAAATAATTTTATTCAAATCTCTACCTTGCCTCTGTAGGTCTTGAATTTCCTGACTAGTATAAGGTGTGAGCCAGGATACTCTGCAA
This sequence comes from Pictodentalium vernedei, assembly GCA_031216915.1. Taxonomy (NCBI): domain Eukaryota; kingdom Metazoa; phylum Mollusca; class Scaphopoda; order Dentaliida; family Dentaliidae; genus Pictodentalium; species Pictodentalium vernedei. The sequence continues at coordinate 610,299,780 of CM062295.1, forward strand.
ATACTTATAGTATTCTCATCAATTCCAGCAGTACTTGATGTAGGTTCATCAATGACTTGATTATCTTGAGGAATCTGTTTGACAGCCAGAGGAACCACATCATCAACATCTTCTGTAAACCTCTCCCATTGTTGATGAGCTCTCTTGCAGTAGTGACATCCACCACAAGGCAGATTTTCTGGTTTGCTTCCAGCATTATAACAATTACATTCTGGGAAACTGCCTGGAATTCATGACAAACTATCAGCATTGCTGTGTTGTTTCCCAGGACGATGAATGATTTTCATGTCATACTGTGAGACTTCCTCTATCCATCGTGCCAATTGCCCTTCTACATTCTTAAAGCGCATCATCCACACAAGACTATTATGATCTGTGCGAACAATAAATGGTCTTCCAAGCAAATAATGACGATAATCTCGACAAAACTTTACCACTGCTAATAGTTATTTTCGAGTGGTGCAATACTTTCGTTGTGCTGGGAGCAACACATGACTGGCATATCCTATAATTTTGGATTCTCCTTCCTGAATTTGCGTTAGTTCTGCACCAATAGCTTTATTGGAAGCATCAGTGTCCAGCACAAAAAGACCAGTTTTTGATGGATAGGATAACAATGGTGGAGATGTCATGATTTTCTTCAACTTATCAAAAGCCTCTTGATGATCTCTGGACCACTCAAATGTTCTTTTCGGAGCTGTAAGTTCATAAAAAGGAGCAGTAAGATCGGCAAAATGTTTAATGTGATCTCTATGGTAATTGATAAAACCAAGAAATGACATGAGTTCTTGCTGTGTTCTGGGCACGGTCCAATTCTCCAAAGTTTCTATCTTACTTGGTGCTACAGAAACACCATCTTTATTAACTACTTTGCCCAAAAACTCAACTTCCTCTTTAAACAGCTGGCACTTTTTCGGTTTCAATTTAAGATTGTAATCTCGAAAACGTTGAAAAACATGCTCCAGATTGAGTAAAGCTGTTTCGAAAGTGGAACCCAATACAATTATATCGTCGAGATAGACGAGTAATTCGTTCCAGGTCAAACCTCGCAATACAAGCTGCATCGCATGCTGAAATGTCGCAGGTGCATTACACAAACCAAAACTCATTCTTGTGTGCTCGTACAATCCATACTTGGTAATAAAAGCTGTCTTTTTCCTATCGGGTTCATTCATTGCAATCTGGTAATACCCTGATGCCATATCCAAGGTTGAAAAATACTTTGTACCCTGTAATGTATCAAGACAGTCTTCTATCAATGGGAGTGGATAATTATCTTTTACTGTTTTCGCATTCAACGATCTAAAATCAATGCACCATCTGACACTTCCATCTTTTTTTCGTACCAACACTGGTGCAGATGCCCAATCTGACGTCGAAGGTTGTATTACGCCGGCATCTAAAAGCTTTTGTAAGTGACCATATTCTTGATCTTCAAAACCAAGAGGTGTCCTTCTCATCTTATGTTTGATGGGTGGGGCATTTCCAGTATTAATTTCATGTTTGACTCCAGTCAAACATCCCAAATCCAAATCATGGCGAGCAAAGACATCTCCATAATTAACAAGCAGCTTTCCCAGTTTAATTTTCTGCTCCATATCAAGACTTTCATTGCAGCCAGCAAATAAATCTTTCAGATGTTGTGGCAACTGCTCAGTCACATCATTCAGTATTTCAGACTTTGAATGTGAATCAGAGACATCACACTTTAAAGCAGCAGGTTCGAAATCAAAGAAATTTTGAACTGCAACTGCTTCCTGGGTGTTGTCGCTGGCAATACTTTCTTTTCTTTCATAGCCACCTAAGCTCTGACGAGGATTCTTTTCATAGCCATCCCACTTCTGACACCAAAAATCACTAACATCCCTGTTGACATCCGAGGAAGATCCAAAGTTATTGGAACTTTGAATGCTTCCTGCGATGATCTCTTCAGCATTACCCATGTGCAAACTTTTCTTCAGTCTCACACAATGACTGCTATCATTGATGGCCTTTACTCTTACTTTCTTTCCAGATCCCACTGAAGATGACAGTAAAATTCCTTTGACCTGTCCCATGGGTTCAAAAATAAAATCTGTGTCAAGTGGCTGTTCTATTTCCATATCTATCAGAGATATAGTGTTGGGAGGTAGGGTCACTGACCGACTAACCACTACTTTGGAAATGGTAATATCTGAGTCAGCTCCAGGTCTTTTAAAAGAAGCATTAATTACCTCCTCTCCAATGGTCAAAGTGCTATTGCGCAGATTAACAATACAATTGTTGGCAGAGAGGAAATCAAGACCAAGAATAAATGGATCTTCAATTGGTGCAATACAAATGTCCCATTTAAATATTTGTGATCCAAGTTTCATTTCCATCTGAGGAACAACTGTCCCCATAACTGGTTGTTTACCAATTCCCTTCAACCGAACTCTCTGTGCATCAGATGTTATTGTCAAACCAGAGTCTCTAAAAAATTTCTCATCCATAAGAGTGAGCATAGCTGCCGTGTCTACAATAGCTAAAGTATTTACGTTATTTACATTAATAGGCAGCAACAGCGAAATACCAGTTATCCTATGTACAACAATTTCTGGAATTTCATTATCTGGTTGGACATCATTAAGGCCTATTTTTTGGACCCGGTGGTGGCCTTGTCTGCACTGAGTCCTTGGCTGTTTAAATATTCAGTCTTGGATTGGGTCATGTTCTCTTCCTGCTGACCCTGTGGTTTTGACCTCCAGTTAGCTGAATTGGATCCTGATGATGAATTTCTGTTATAATTATTTCCCTGGAATTTCTGTTTTTTGTAAAAAGGCTTATTTTTCCATTTACGTTGGAAATTAGGAGACTTGTTATATCTGTCAGATTTTGGCGAAGTCTTCAGTTTTTCTTTCACCAAGGTGGACATATCAGTCATCATGGTCTGCAAATCTTTAACTTGCTTCTCGAGTGATTTTATGGCAGGATCCACTTCAATCTGCTTCACCTGATAATCTGTCTCTTCATCCGAACAGGCTATCTGACGCTGATGATAGTGTGACTGGGTCGAACGATAACCAAAAATAGCTTTTTGATTTGCAATCGTGCCCTTCATGTATTTGAGTGCCTTGAAGATATTTGAAGGATTTTTCTCCATGACCACTCTGACAGCTTCCTTATCTTTGCAGCCATGCAAAAAGGCTTCAGTGGAGATCTGATCAATAGTGTGTCGATCAGATTCAGGATATCCTTCCACTGTCATTGTGTGAACCCTTTGCGAAAATTGCTCCAAGCTTTCATCTTCCCTTTGCTTCAAGTATTGAAGTTGTCTTCGAGGTGAAGCGAGTGCCTCCTTAGTGCTGAACCTTCTTCTCAATTCATGCTTCAGGGTTCTGAACGATTGATGCCCTTCCAAAATGTTCACATACTCTAGAGCATCTTCAGACAGACAGTCATAGAGTCTGTTCAACTTTTTGTTAGAATGCCATTTCCTCTGTTTGGCAATCCATTCAAATTGGAATATAAAAGGTTCCCATTTTGAATTTTTATTGCCACTGAATGTGAGCAATTTAGGGCGGGGTGGACTTCTACTCCTATTGTATCTGTGCCTACGATGATATGATCTGGCTGAGGAGTCAGATGAAGAGCTTCTGTATCTTCTCCTGCTGCTATCTCTTCTCGATTCAGATGCATTTGAGCTGACACTTCGATGTCGTCTAAGTCGATGATGATCATTAGAGCTATCCTTAGATCTTCTGTTTCTGCCCTTATTTGTTTCTCGATCTGAGCGAGAAGAATTACTGCTTGATCGATCAGATCTGGAATGATGATCTCTCCTATGATGCCTGGAATGCCGTCTGTGGGATGGTGACCTGCTTCGACTTTGCTGATGACTTGCATGTTGGTGCGAGGAATGTTTTAAACTTCTGTGCTTTGATTCTCTGTGAGATCTTCTATCTGGTCTATGTAAGTGAGTTTCTTTTTTAAAATAATCATCATCATCAGTGCTTGTTGATTTATCCTGCGTTGTCAGTAGCGGTTTTTGCTCTTTAATCTGCTTCCCAGTACTCTGCAAGATAGACTTTTGTTTTGGCCTACAATCTTGATGTTGAGCAACATTTCCTGATTGTTCAGTTTCCGAGAGAGTAGGTTTTATCTCTTGCTTGATAATTTGTCTACTCACAGAAGAGGACTGACTATTGGATTTTGGTGACAAATTTTCAGCATCTCGAGTCGTCTGGCTGTGCCAAGCTGGAAGTGGAATACTAGAAGCTTCTGCATGCTTTTCCTGGCTCTTCTCCAACTGTACAAGAAGCTTTGTATATTTATCATTAAAGTCTTCTGTAAGCTCTTTGATTTCCTTTGCTGATGTCCTTCTTACGTCTCTGACTTCATTCTCAGCCTGAGTCCTTGCCAACTCCAGCTCAGCTTTTTCCCTCCTCCAATTTTCATTGTCTTTTTCATATTTCAGTGTTAAATTTCTAATTTCACACTTCATATCTGTCAATATACCAAGTAAATGAGGTGGAAATTGGGTAGGTTCAGCAATGTGTGGCTTTGGTTGACGTACTTTTGGAGGACTCGGCAATCGATAAGGATCCAAATCTATAAGTTGAACATCGCCTTGCAAGCTGGGTGACATAACGCCAGAAGAACTTGTAAAAGTTTGCAATGTTGACTGCGGAGTACATTCCATTGTAATAAGTTCACTGTCCACCATATTCTTCCATGTATCTTCATCAACACCAGTTTCTCTGACCAGATCCTCAATAGTCAGTATGCCTTTACTCTGTCTGCATCTGTTCAGTTTTTTAGCCTTAACTGGACCAATATTTCTCAACAATTGAAATTCTTCAACAGAACATTTCTGAATATTCAGTGCCATTGTGTTGAAATATAAGAAAACCTATACCAATTAACTTAACACAAACTGAAAACTGAGTTAAGTACAGGTTATGAGTGAGTGCTTTCAAATTTAATTAAGTATCAAAATATTCACAAGAAAAAAATAAATTTTCTTTTATAATATGAGATCTAGATCTACACTTAATCTAGAAAAAGAAGACTTCAAATATTTAGTTTATTGTAACCTTTCAAGTGAATTACAAATAGAGTAATCTCCCTTACATTAACTATCAAGTTTGTTTACAAAACTTTTGGAGATTCAATTCACGAAGTTATTCTAGCATTTGGACGTGTACAAATTACTAAAATAGAATATAGTATTTCTACAATGGCTTATTTAAAAGCTATAAGGCTTCATATTAAACTACGAGATTACGAAAATCATTTGCTAGAACTTCGAACGAGTTTCCGGAAATGTTAACGGGAACGGTAACGAGAGCGATGGCAACATGTAAACAATTCAAAAATAACTGTTAAAATGTTGTGAAAGTTCGAAGGATTTAAACAACATATAAATCACACAAAGCTCAATTAATGCAAGTGATATGTTACAAATGTTACAAAAGTAAGGACTTTTGTAACGATTCCCTCAAAAATAAACTTTACCATTCAAAATTCATTTTGAAGTGAAGTTGACCAAGTTTCACAGCGTGAATGAAAATTTCAAAATTACCGTTTTTACCAATTGAAACCCTGCGTTTCCAATTTACATCGTCGCCAAATGTTATAGAATTGATCTATAATTGTGGAAACTCACCATAAAATACAAGTTGTCAGATCCCAAAACCAGACGTCTTGACAATTCCCCGTCCAACAGGTGAAGACATCAGTTATCACGGACGGAAAAATCACATCAGGTCTGTTCCAGTTCCAGTGGAGTACTCCGATTACCAGACAAAACGTCCAACTCAACAGGTTGTAACTAACTTTTCTGACATAATTATTGGTGTTCACCACATGTATTTGAAAGATAAAAAACCAAAACCAAGTGTACTTTAAAGGAGGTGAAAGGGTGATGAAAGCATACACCACATTATGAAGAGCTCCTTGGAGTATGGGATGATTTGGAGAGAGTTGAAAATACTCAGACCAAAGAATTAACAAACTTTCCCAAACAACTTTGGCTCTGAGTGAATATGTGGTATGGATATGAAAGAGGATTGGGTTAGAAAGCTGAATACCAAATATGGAATAAGGACTTAGAAATAACCTTGACCTTCAGTCAAATATGAGGTCTCAATATGAAATGTGGCCTCATGATGAAGGTACATTCCAAAAATAAAATAAATCTCTTGAACATATGAAGATTTAGAGATGAGGATGAAAATACTTTACCCTAAAACTTGAAGACCCATAAATGTTCACAAATGCGATGCCTATAATTTGGCCCTAAATGTTTAATAGAGAGAACAATTGTTAAAACTGTGTCTAGTAATGGTGGCAAGAGGTAGGGGTGGGTGAGGTGGTTGGGGGGGGAGGGGGTCAGGGGGGGGGGGGCGGCTGACCAGAAATAGCATGGCCTGTGTGACAATTAAGGAACTGGATCAACCATTGTTATGCCCATTGTAAGAAAATTTTAAAGTTGATGCCAAAACAGGTAAAATCCTTCACTCTTGGAGGCTAACGAGTGGTATATGTTACTGAACCAAATGCAACATATTTTCCTTTCGAAAACTAGTGTTTCCTATATCTTTACTCAAGTTTACTGGCAAATGGGCAGTTACTTGAGAGATGGTGTGATAATAGAGCTCCGTCAAACAAGATATAATAGAATGAATGCCTGCATTGGATGTAGTGAGGCCAAAAAGGTTGATAAATAAGGGGAATTTGGTGCGTGTCACAGTAATTTTTTCGACACATTACAAAAATTTATATACAATTAACAGAAGTTTACGCTACAACCCGTATGCAATTAACATATCAAATTTGTACTGAAGGTATGGTAAATGGTTTTGTGTTTGAAAATTATATTCAATTAACAGGGATATACAATTAAGAGATATCCAATTAAGTGGGCTCCACTGTAATACTGGCTGGTTTTGGCCTTTACATTGGGTAAAGAGTTGATATTTATTATTTATTTATTTATTTATTGGTGTTTAAGGTCACATACTTATGCACAATGGCTAATCATGACAGTTTTATTGATGGAGGAGGCCGGAGTACTCAGAGAGAACTACTAAGCATAGACAAGCAACTGTCAGCCCCTCAACATTCTAACTCTGTTCAAGCTCCGTTCAAGCAGGGTTACAGCGGTTGAAGACATGTGCATCATAGACGTGCAGTATGCTTTAGTATACGGCATCATCATGCCCCCATATAGGCAACCAGGATAAAGTGCCTTGTCCAGGGACACAACGCGGGGCGTCCCAAAAGAGATGATATTGATTAGATTTACATGAAAGGTGTACAGTGCGCAGGGTTAATTACTCAGGTAATAATGAAAATTGTTTATAACCAGAAAGTGTGACTAACCCTACACAGGGTTAGTCACACTTTCTGGTTATAAAAAATTGGTAACCACCGTATCACACACTTCATAAAAATGTAACTGTGGCTGTGCAGTGCACAGGGTCAGTCGCATACTAAAGACAATCTTTTTCATACCAGAAAGAAAAGAGTGGCTAAAGCTGTGCATTGTTGAAAGTCAGTTGGTAAGCTAACATGGCTAACCGTTGGCACTGCACATGATTAGTTGACAGGCTGCCATATCACACATTAAGTAAAAATATACACTAACAAAGGCCGTAAAAATACACAGGGTTAGTTGGTTATATGTTATATAGTGTGCAGGATTCAAGGAATTAATGGAAATACTTATACTGGATTGTGGATTTTTTTGGGGCTTGCTGGCACTGTCCAATAAATTGTAACAAAAGTTGATATAAATATTTTTCTTTCTACTATATAGTAAAAAACAAGCTAATTCCTTACAGTGTAAAGCTACTGAAGTGGCTTTCAGCACTTTTCAGGAGTCATGATAGTGGCTTCTAGCACTCAAACAGTTCAATATTCAACTCAAATGCTAATTCAAATGGATGATTTCACTCAGTGTGAGGCAAGACAATGTGTAGTGAACATCAAGATGTGAGTAGTTGCAGGTAAATGGAACACCACCAGAATCTATATATCATTGGAAGTTCTAACAGGACATTTACTTTTAACCCTTTACCTAACATGAAAAGCAGACGACACTTGCAAAAAAAAATCTTGAATAACTAATTTTTTTCATTTTTTGTCTCAAAAACATAGGTTATGACCCCTCGTTGGAACGAGCTCGTTCCAACGAGGGGTCATAACCTATGTTTTTGAGACAAAAAATGAAAATATTTTGAAAATTAATTGGCGATTTTTTAGAATAGCGCTGGCCGGTTTTGGCCGTTACATTGGGTAAAGGGTTAATAATCATTGACACCTTCTTAGAAAATGCAGGAACAAAATGCAGTGGTGGTTGATTACTGTGGTAAAAAATATATTCTCTTTCCCTTTTTCAATGGAATATGGTAACCAATGCCCTGGTGTGGCTCCTCTCAAATGGACAGTGTTGGTATAAACAGTTGGCTAAAATTAACTTTATACAGTTAAACCCTGTTAACTGAATATCCCTTTTGTCAGTGAAAATTAACTGGAGTATTCAATTAACAGGAATTTGGACAGTTTCCTTATTCTTTTGATAAACAGCATTTGTTCTATTATGCATGGAGCTCTGTCAAACAAGATATAATAGATAGAATGCCTGTGTTGGCATGGAGCTCTGTCAAACAAGATATAATAGATAGAATACCTGTGTTGGATGTACTGAGGCCAAATAGGCCAATAAACAAGGGGAATTTGGTGATTGTCAGAGTAATTTCTCAACATTTTACAAGATTTTTTATACAATTAAGATGAGTTTACTCTTATGCTTATAAGCAATTAACAGGTCAAATTTGTACTGAATGTATGGTATAATTTAGTATTTGGAAGTTCTATTCAATTAATAGGGCTATTCAATGGAGAGATATCTAATTAAGTGGGCTGCACCCTACTTATGCTGAAGTCATGATATAGCCATTGTTGTGGAAATTTACCTTAACCCTTAAATCCTCAGATTATTTTTATCATTACTACTGTATATACTTGTTCACATCTGCTGCTGACTTAACAGCATTTCTACATCACCGTTGGTTGCCTGAACAGGCAGCCAATAATGATGTAAAAACAATGTCAAGATACATTTAGCCTACCAGTAGAGTTCTCGAGGAAGAATACATTAGGGGAAACTTTCCAAAACAATGAAAAATTGGCAGTTTGTGCCTGGCTGAGGAAATAAGGGTTCAACACCAGTAAAATATGAGGACCCTCTGGCTCCAAGGTGTCACAGTTACAAGAGCCACAGGAAGAACATAAAAAAGAAAAATTGTAAATTGAGCATCACATATTGACATGGTGTCCTATTATTCATATTTATTTGTGTTGATAAGGTCACTTTCAGCATCTGCAGTATATGGAGAGTGTATTATCACTAAATTACCCACAGAGTGGAGATTCCACCCAAGCAATAATTGCAAATTTGTTGCAAAGCATAACAAGCACAAGCAATGTTCCAGCCAATGGACCTCCGGGTTAAACCCAGGGGTCCATTGGCTGAAACATTGCTTGTGTTTTTTGTCCATATGTACAGAGTTTGAAAGTGATACTTTGGGTGATAACTCCACTCCATGGGTGATTTAATTACAATTTACTCTCCCCATATTGTATGGCTACCTGTATATCATGATCACAATACAAGTATACATGTTCATCCAGTGTATTCTCACTTTGTCAGCAGACTGAAGTAAGAAACTTTTACACCTCTGCTGTAGTCTGTATTAGTATTATTGTCAGATGTTTCCAGTTGTTTATCCTTCGTTTTGTCAGCTGCACTATCACAAAGATCTGTCATTGGGGCTGAAATTTGAAAATTGAACATTACAAAATGGGTAATACTGAAGAAAATGACCAATTCAGTCTTACACAGTAAAGAATGAATTGGTTAAATTACCAGTTACATTAAGGGGAAAGTTTGAATTTTTCCATTCAACAAGATATCGCCCATTGAGTGCAACAAGGTGCCATCTGCAGTGCTGCAGTTATTGTGCACTTATTATGCCTCCGACCTCTGAAGGGAGATTTGGGGGTATCTAGTGAAGCCCTAAGTTCATCCGTCTGTCTGGCCATCTGTCCATCCATCTGTCTGTACAAACATTTTGCATTGTAATTTCAAAGCCATCACTTGGAATTGGATCCCCTTTGGTATTCTGAATGGATATGCACTAGGAATGGGTTACGGTCAATAGTTTTTCCCAGAGTTATGGCCCTTTTTCGACGTAAATTTTTTTCTTCTGTTTTCACTCTTTCCACTTAGAAAACTTTTCTGTCTCACATTATCATCAAGGCTACTTCGAACTTGCATACAGGTTGGGGGCAGTGGCCCACTCTTTGTCTTGCCCTTGTTAACCCTTTACCCAATGCAGACGATATCAAAATTTATTATTTTAAATATCATTTTTTTTTTTATTTTTCATAAAATTTCAACAAAACCATCTCATGTGACCCCTCAGTGAGCTCGTTTAAATGAGGGGTCACATGATATGGTTTTGTTGAAATATTTTGAAAAATTAAATTTTTTCAATTGCTCAATTTGCATATTACGCGGACAGATCCTTGCGATTCGTTAGATAAAGGGTTAATGTCTAAAATGCATATAAGGCCACACAAAGTAGATTTTCTGTTTCTCAGGCCATTATTTGTAATATTGTATGTGGGCGAGCGTTTTTTTATTTTATTTCTTATTTCTGTAATTATTTCTTTGCCATCAAAAGTTCATGCTGTTGGTTTATGTTTTAGGCCTCATAATGTATGGAATAACATTGGTGGTGGTGTATTTCTGCCCTTGAGAGCAAGAAGGCTTTGCAATGCTAAAGCATTGCAAAGCCTTCTTGCACTCAAGGGACAAATTTATCAATTTTTTTAACTTAGGTAAAATATCCGACATAAACCATTTAATAAAAAGAGAGTATGCGGCCACCAAAAGGACCATGCAGGAGGGCCTGAGAAACAGATTTTTAATTTTTTTAGGCCTAATGCAATGTATTTAATTTAATTCTAACTTATCACAGACAATAATAAATAAGCCCTTACCCTTCAAAGAAATATAGTACAGACAATACTTTAAATCTCTATTGTCTTAGTTATTCACATCTTTTTATGAGAACAATACCAGTTGGCAAAGTGAGAACACCCCATTTAACCAATCATTTATACCTATACTATCCACATTAGAGGACTCTCTTCCTATGTGTTGTTTACCGTGTCCTATTATTCCCATAAAACTGCGGTGGGAAGGAGACAATTGAATTCAGATGCCGGTTATGCATTGGTTGATTTGGAGTGAAGGTTCAAAACTCAGCCGATCAAAGGTTGCCAAAACAAAAATATTGCAACATGATTCTAAAAACATTCTCCTGATTTTATTGCACTCCTATGCTTTTATTTTCATAAAATACACACTCATAAAATACTCGCTTTTTCTTCAAAAACTGAAGCGAGCAATAAATTTTTTTGTATTGTCCTTGAACTGATTTGATATCCCCCTCACCTGCACACTTACACTTTTGTTACATTGTGCAATGGTCTAGGGGTTTAGGTGTTGGACTCTGTGATTGCCATGTTGTGTTGCTGATGGTTCAGTTTCCACCCAGGGATCAGAAATCAACATTCCAAAATTTGTGTCCTTCAATATACGCACACCTACAGTAAATTTTCTCAGCTGATTTACATAGATTACAAAAATGAACTTTCGTTCTCTAAAAGGGAGTAGAGATTTGTGGAAATTCTTGTCACTGGTCAACAGATAGAAATTTCCAAGAGTGAACAAGAAAATAGAACTCCATAAATTATATATTTGGCCCAATTTCCTGCATAATTTTTCTATACTTGCTCATAAAATCTCAAATAATGATACTCATAACCCAGAGACTCTGTGATGTTTTATTATTATTCATATTCAACTTATATTCTAATTATTTTTTTCACTGCATTGCCGTATTTATATTTTCAAGTTATAATGTGATAAAATAGAGTGAGTACTGTTTTGACTACATTCTTTTCAGTGTGGCTTGCTTAACCATCTACCCATCCCACATTATATTAAAATTTGTTATTATTTTTTTAAATTTTCCAATAGATTTATACGAAAGCATCATGTGACCCCTCATTTGAACTAGCTCATTCCAATAAGGGGTCACATGTTATGGTTTTAGTATCATTCTCTGTTTTTGTTAGGTAAAGGGTTATTATACCCCCGCTTCGAAGAAGTGGGGGCTATATAGGAATCGCCCTGTACGTCCGTACGTCCGTCCGTCCGTCCGTCCATCCGTCCGTCCGTCCGTCCGTACGTCCGTCCGTACGTCTTTCCGGACCTGAAATTCTTGTGTGCGCAACTCCTCCTACATTTATCAATCAATTTGGACAAAACTTTTCAGACATCATCACTACTAAGTGAACATGCGCATATTTCAAGATTTTTGATCTGCGACAATTTTAACCAGGTTATCTCCCTTTGACTTAGATTTATTGTGTCTTTCCATCCAAACAAATTCTTGTGCGCGCAACTCCTCCTACATTAATGAACCGATTTTGATGAAACCTTTCAAACATCATCTCTACTAAGTGAACATGTGCATATTCCAAACTTTTTAATCTGCGACAATTTTAACCAGGTTATCTCTCTTGAACTTTGATTTAATATGGGTTTCTACATGAAATTCTTGTGTGCGCAACTCCTCCTACATTTATCAATCAATTTGGACAAAACTTTTCAGACATCATCACTACTAAGTGAACATGCGCATATTCCAAGATTTTTGATCTGCGACAATTTTAACTATGTTATCTCCCTTTAACTTAGATTTATTATGGGTTTCTACATGAAATTCTTGTGCGTGCAACTCCTCCTACATTTATCAATCAATTTGGACAAAACTTTTCAGACATCATCACTACTAAGTGAACATGCGCATATTCCAAGATTTTTGATCTGCGACAATTTTAACCAGGTTATCTCCCTTTGACTTAGATTTATTGACTTAGATTTATTGTGTCTTTCCATCCGAACAAATTCTTGTGTGCGCAACTCCTCCTACATTAATGAACCGATTTTGATGAAACCTTTCAAACATCATCTCTACTAAGTGAACATGTGCATATTCCAAACTTTTTAATCTGCGACAATTTTAACCAGGTTATCTCTCTTGAACTTTGATTTAATATGGGTTTCTACATGAAATTCTTGTGTGCGCAACTCCTCCTACATTTATCAATCAATTTGGACAAAACTTTTCAGACATCATCACTACTAAGTGAACATGCGCATATTCCAAGATTTTTGATCTGCGACAATTTTAACCAGGTTATCTCCCTTTGACTTAGATTTATTATGTCTTTCCGTTCGAACAAATTCTTGTGTGCGCAACTCCTCCTACATTAATGAACCGATTTTGATGAAACCTTTCAAACATCATCTCTACTAAGTGAACATGTGCATATTCCAAACTTTTTGATCTGCGACAATTTTAACCAGGTTATCTCTCTTGAACTTTGATTTAATATGGGTTTCTGCATGAAATTCTTGTGTGCGCAATTCCTACATTTATCAATCAATTTGGACGAAAGTTTACAGACATCATCACTACTAAGTGAACATGTGCATATTCCAAAATTTTTTAGCTGTGGCTATTTTAACTAGGTTATCTCCCTTTAACTTGGATTTATTATGGGTTTCTACATGAAATTCTTGTGCGTGCAACTCCTCCTACATTTATCAATCAATTTTGACGAAACCTTTCAAACATTATCACAACTAAGTGAACATACGCATATTCCCAAATTTTTGATCTGCGACAATTTTAACCATGTTATCTCCCTTTAACTTGGATTTATTATGGGTTTTCAAATGGGATTCTTGTGTGTGCAACTACTCCTACATTAATGAACCGATTTTGAATACATGTTGCACATTGTAAATGTGTTTTTCCAAATGTAAACCATATATGTGTGGGCTCTTTAAGTATTCAGTGCTGTTCTGTGGAAGGCCACATGCAAATACAAATTTCAACAACAAAAAATGATCTTTATGTATACATTTCCTTATGGCCTTCGCCTACATGATCAGAAGTGCATTCCTCTAAAAACCCAAAGTGGGGGTATTAATCACCTTCAGTGATAGTTCTAGTTTATTTATTTATTTATTGGGGTTAACAACACTTTTGACAGCCACCTGGTATTGGACCATTTTTCACATGAAGGAAACTGGAGTACCTGTAGAGAATCATTAAGCAGTGGCAAGCAACTGTCAGGTTCTGCAATGTACTAACTCCACACTAGTAGGTATACTGCAGCAGGTAGACATTCCCACAGTACTCCCAAGTGGGAAATCAGGATTAACTCTTAGCCTGCAGAGTATTTTCAAAATATTTTTCATGAAATCTTGTCCTGGCTGCTGAAAAATTAACCAAAAATAACAAAATGACATCTAAATTTTTAAACATTAAATCTACCTTTTAAAAAAAACTATATTTAAGCCTAAAAAAATAAAAAATCTGTTTCTCAGGCCCTCCCGCATGGTCTTTTGGCTGCCGCATGCTTTCTTTTTATAACCAATGTAAAATTTAAAAAAGTAAAAATTAAATGGTTTATGTCTGTTATTTTACCCAAGTTAAAAAAATTGATAAATTTGTCCCTTGAGTGCAAGAAGGCTTTGCAATGCTTTTTATAGCCAATGCATACTTAAAAAAATAATAATTAAATGGTTTATGTCTGATATTTTACCCAAGTTAATACAACTGATAAATTTGTCCCTTGAGTACAAGAAGGCTTTGCAATGCTTTAGCATTGCAAAGCCTTCTTGCTCTCAAGGGATGAACTACACCACCACCCATGCTATTCAGTAGATTATGAGGCTTAACACATAAACCAATACCATGAACATTTGATGGCAAAGAAATAATTTCAGAAATAAAAAATAAAATAAAAAAACGCTCACCCACATGCAATTTTACAAGTAATAATAATAATTAATAATAATAATAATTTATTTATATCGCGCTTTTCCCAGCGAAACACTGCTCAAAAGCGCTGAAAACAGGTGACGGTAACAATGGTATAATCAGCGGCTGAAGGCTGCTTGAAAGAGATGGGTTTTCAGAGCTTTCTTGAAGTGATCTGCATTTAGGGTTTTTTAGCTCAACTTGACAAAGTCAAGCTGAGCTATTGCCATCACTTCTCATCCGTCGGCGTACGTACGTACGTACGTTAGTACGTATGTCCACAATTTCATTGGCACACCTCACAGGTCGCATTTATGATCAGATTACTTTGAAACTTGGTATGCTTGTTTGGGGTGACCTCTAGATGGGAGCTATCGATTTTCTTCAATTTCCGTCTAAAAATGTTGCCGCGGCCAACGTTCTTAGAACTTAGTTTAGTCAAACCACAATATTTCCCTTTGGCACACCCTACAGGGCACATTTATGATTTGATTGCTTTGAAACCTGGTATGCTTATTTAGGGTGACCTCTAGATGGGAGCTATCGATTTTCTTCAATTTCTGGCAAAAAATGTTACCATGGCCAACGTTTGTAGAACTTAGTTTAGTCAGACCTCGATATTTCCCTTTGGCACACCCTACAGGGCCCATTTATGATCAGATTGCTTTGAAACCTGGTATGCTTGTTTGGGAAGACCTCTAGATGGGAGCTATCAATTTTCTTCAATTTCTATCAAAAAATGTTGCCACGGCCAACGTTCTTAGAACTTAGTTTAGTCAGAAGACTCAATATTTCCCTTTGGCACACCCTACAGGGTACATTTATGATCGGATTGCTTTGAAACCTGGCATGCTTGTTTGGGGTGACCTCTAGATGGGAGCTATCGATTTTCTTTAATTTCCGTTAAAAAATGTTGCCGTGGCCAACGTTTTTAGAACTCAGTTTAGTCAGACCACAATATTTCCCTTTGGCACACCCTACAGGGCACATTTATGATTTGATTGCTTTGAAACCTGGTATGCTTATTTATGATGACCTCTAGATGGGAGCTATCGATTTTCTTCCATTTCCGTCAAAAAATGTTGCCACGGCCAACGTTCTTAGAATTTAGTCTAGTCAGACCACAATATTTCCCTTTTGTACACCCTACAGGGCACATTTATGATTGGATTGCTTTGAAACCTGGCACGCTTGTTTGGGGAGGCCTCTAGCTGGGAGCTATCGATTTTCTTCAGTTTCTGTCAAAAAATGTTGCCACTGGCAAAAAAATGACATTGGTACCAATGATCTTCAATTTTGCCATTTCATTTTTACTTACCAAGTTCAAGTTTGTCAAGTTGAGCTACAGTGTCATTGATACTTTCATCTAAGGTTCTGAGGGAGGGCGTTCCAGAGTGAGGGAGCTGCGAATGTGAACGATCTCTTCCCTGCGGAAAAATTAACCAAAATCGAATTTGCAGTACGACAAGGAGACTCTCAGAAGCTGATCTGAGATTCCTCGACGGTGTGTGGACTTTGATGACCTGCTTAAGGTAGATTGGTGCTTTGCCGCTATGTAAGATGTTGTGTGTCACCGCCAATACCTTATACTTAATGCGAGACTCAACTGGCAGCCAATGCAGAGATTGGCCTGAGAAACAGAAAATCTACTTTGTGTGGCCTTATTTTTGAGTGAAGAATAAAAAAAACATGATCAACCAAAAAAGTATGTTATGCCACTGCAGTAAATTGCTTGTTGGCTTTGATTGTTTTTAAGCTCATTTGTTTTAGCATTGCAGAGCAAGTTATTGAACTTGAATTGATGCCTTTCCTTGGCACGTTTTTTTTTGTGAGATGAGCTTCATAGAACCAAACATATCTTATCCACTTCGCCACCACTCTCTTTGGTGACCATGCAAACAAGGTGTTGTCTTTGTTTGAATGCGAGGCTCAAATTAAAGGCATCAATCACACTGTGTAAAATTTTAAAACCCAGAAGAAAAATTGTTCACACTTGAACCAAGGTGCACGATGGCAAAATTTCAGATTTTTTTCAAAATATTTCATATTTTCATATTTGTTATATTTATGTATACATACATATCTCTTCATCTTTTCATTATATTTGTGTTGTTATGTTAGGCCATACAAAATAAAATAATTGATTCTCAGGCATTTTTTTTTTGTAATCACTGAGGGAGTGAGGGTTTTATTTTTAAATTTTATTCTATTCTTGTATATATGTATAATAAGCATAGATCGAGAGGCTTTCCGCTGTCCTTTCAACACACTAAGATATATAGAAAGTGCATAATCACACAAATTAACTCATTTAATTTTAACCCCCAAGGGCCTAATTCTGACTGTGATGACTTTTACTGCAACATTTCCACAATGTTACTGCAATGTATAGACAGCGAAGACTTGTTCAGAAACAACTGCAAAGTCATAGGATGTAGACAAGCTCTAGTTACAAGCCAGAAAATAAGAAGTCTGTCATCTGCAAAATGAGGTCCCCAGTGGGTGAATTTTGTGATGCTACCCTGCACAGCAGGGTGGCATCACTAAATTTACCCTCTGTGAACCTCAACCTGAATCAGAGTCTCAAAACTAAACAGAAAGAGGTACCCAGTGGATAAATTGGCCCACTATATGGGATAGCATCATCAAATCACCCTATGGGGACCTCATTCTGCAAATGTCAGACCGCTTATTTTCAGGCCTGTCTAGTTATGCTCTTCACATTTCAGTTACACACATCAAACAAAAAACATAAAAAAGTGTTGAGTCTCCTGATTTTGTAGTAATGTTGGAAGACAATGAAAGGCAATAAAAACAAATCAAAACATGTTTTTTCTGGGCCTAAGTTGTGTGTTTTTCTTTTTGCTTTGCATTTCATGGTCTGTTGATGTTAACCCTTTACATAACATAATAGTCATATCTGGTCAGTGCTATTCACAAAAATCGCCCTTCAAATTCTATTATTTTTCCATTTTTTTAGTTCTAACACATGGCATATAGTTCCTCATGAGGTTAATGAAGATTTGTACTATTTCATGGAAGGTGGTGAAGCTAACATTTATTTCATGCCAGAACACTAGTTCCATTACGAGGCACATGGGGGATTTGACACATTGGCAACCAGCAAGTGGACATCTTTGAGACACTTACTTGCTAGACCACCAGAAACATGAGAAGCAAACAGCATAATTACAGTTCATAGACCTCTGAGTAGACTACTGTATGTTCTAAGAACTGGAAATTTGCTTATTGACTCCTTAAGTTTCTTCTGATCTGGCAAGTAAGAACAGGGATGTAGTTGCACAGGGGACATCTGCCTCCACCCAACCCCACCCCAGCTCAAGAAATAATTGAGAGAGAGAAAGAAACTTTAAGCCAACATTATCTTTACTGACACATCATTGCAATCTTATTAGGAATTAGCAACAAACTCCTTACTTTAAGAATATGACCAAAGATTCCCTCATTTGATTTGTCTCTTTTACAGATTTTACCGTTTACCCAACGCAGACAATATCAAAATTTATTAATTTAAATATAAAAAATATTATTTTTTTCGAAACATTTCAACAAAACCATATCATGTGACCCCTCATTGGAATGAGCTTGACAAGCACATTCCAATGAGGGGTCACATGATATGGTTTTGTTGAAATTTTTCAAAAAAAATAATATTTTTCAGCTGCTGAATCTGCATATTATGCGAGCAGATGCAGACGATTCGTTGGGTAAAGCGTTAAAATCGAGAGAAATGTACATTTTTTGCTCCATATTTAACAATTCTTTAACCCTTTACCTAACACAGTATTTTTTAAAAATAAATTGAATTTCACATTTTCAGCTCACCAACAAAGTTGTGTGGGCTTATGTCATGACCCAAGGAACGTCGGCGTTGGCAGTGGTGTCGGCATCAACACTTGTGTTAAAATTATTGTGAGAGTCCACTTTGACTTTCCGCCCTGTTACTATGTGCCTTGTACTGTTCCTATGGCTTACAATTACCCACAGACCCTTACCCAGTGATATTTTATCGATTTTTAGTGTTTTTGCAATGTTAGACTTTTTTGTCAGTGTGGACTTAGAAAATTTCTGGCCTGTTTTGCTGTACATGAGTGAAGGCTACCACTGGTATGCTGTGGCATTTATAATTTATATATGTGTTAAATGGATCAATATAAGATGACATTAACCCTTGGCCGGATATTTTTCAGAGATTTTGGGAGTATTTTAATGCAAATTGTAATGCAATGTTAGACTTTTTTGGCACTGTGGACTTTTTTAATGCAATGTTAGATTTTTTTGTCAGTGTTGACTCAGATATGCTGTGGCTTTTATAATTCATATATATTTTAAATGCATCAATTTAAATTATATATGAATTTTAACCTTTGGCCGGACATTTTTCAGAGATTTTGGACTTTTTTAATGCAATTTTACACTTTTTTGTTAGTGTGGACTTAGAAAATTTTTGATCTGTTTTGCTATACATGTACATGACCGGACATTTTTTTGCAGATTTGTAATAAGCCTAGGTTTATTGCATGCCATGCATTGGTTAGCTAATGGGGATGGACACACCCCTCTTGTTCTAAAACAAATTTTACAATTTTTCAATAAAACCATACAAATACGGATATCATTAGAACCAGCTTGATTCTAATGATATCCATATTTGTGTGGTTTTATTGAGAAATTTCCAAGATATTTTAGGCTATGGTAGGTTTATCATGGTTAATTTTCAGGCCGTTTTTTGCTGCTACATCAGGAAAAGGGTTAAAGATGGAGCAAAAAATGTGTATTTCTTTAATGTAGAGGTGTGTGGGCCTCAAATATAGCTTTGTGTATTGTATTCCTCCCATCCCACTTAGGCACATAAGTCACCACTGATATATATTAGTGTTGGTGCCCTTGCACAGCTATGCCCTCCAGCCCCTGCCCCCCCCCCCCCAACCCCCACACGCATTTGAGTTGCTTCTTGATGTACCTGAGTAAAAATATGGCTTGATGTCCATTCATAGGGTGCCCAACTTCTAAACCTCCCTGCACATACTGTCTGGATATGCAGTTAAAGTTTCACAATAAACCTCAGTCAGACCTTGTGTAAATAAGTATTATGTGACACTCTGTTTATCACAGTTTGTTTGCTTCTTCCTATATTGTTATTAAGCAGATTCCCATTAACTGACTATTATAAGAATATTATTATCAATGTATTATAAGTTTATGTGTATCTCAAGTTAAAGGTTTTAGAAAATATTCTCAACAATGGGGACCAAAGTCTCGCCATAACATATTTTGTATTTTTTGGGGAATTGTTGCTTATAATCTTCCTCCCATTTTCTTTCTTATTTATTAAAGGATCTTTGCTATATATATATTTGAAAATTTGTTTCATATAATCATATTTTGAATTTAAAATGTTATTCAGATTTTCATACTTTCTAAAAGGTCTCATGTATTTGGGTATTGCTAAACTCTTAACCAGCTGAGTATTTTAAAAATATTTTTCAACAAATCTAGACATGGCTGCTGTAAAGCAGCCATGACTAGATTTGATGAAAAAATCATGAAAATTTTGAGAAAAAAATCATGAAAATTTTAATCAAGAAATCGTTGGTCAAAAAAAATCTATACAATTTACATTAGTTTGGTTAAATGTGTGCAAATATTACTTATTTTAATGACAAGAAAATTCCAGTCCTGGGCAGAAATATCTGCCAGCAGCATGCAGGGAGTTAAGTCCATGAGAAAAAGAGTGAAACTGTTGAACCTCACATACTGCTCAGGACTTAAAGCCAAGCAGGTGTTTCTAGTCGGGTGCCGCCTGCCTGTTCAGGCAGATGACACTTGACTAGACGTCTGCTCAAATTTTAAGACTTTTGTGCATAATAATTCTCTCTCTGACATGATTCCAGTAGCCACCTTGGTAAAACTTACTATTACCCCAGCTCAGTATGCATAGTTTCAGTCTAGTATGCACATGTGTGGATGATATTTTGCAGGTCAATAAAAAATTTTTTTTTTTAAATAATATATGCCATGTACTTTTGATTGTTCAAATCTGTAGACATATCTGTCGATAAGAAAATATTATAATTTATTTATAATATCTCCATTCCATATATGAGCAAGCTTGTCACTTCTTTGCTACTTCTCAGTGTTGTGATCTCCGTGTTTGCTCATTGATAACCCTGTGTGTGTTTCTGGGGTAGAATAGTCCCCCCCCACATTCGACCATGAGAGTCCTCTAACTTTGCTTGAAGAGCCAGGTTGGTAAAACTAAATGTTATGACAGATGTGGGGTTCCTGTGTAGGGATATGAGGCATCGCATAGCAGAATCTTATATTTTTTTCATATTTTGCTAATTTTGAATACCATCATCCTTATGTGGGCGAGCTTGTCAGTTCCAAGCTAGAAGCTGCATATTGCAGAGTAGTAGTTTATGGGGTCTTGTGGATCGGCCTTCAGGTGGGAACTGTCGATGTCATAACACCTGGTGTTTAACAGGCCCACTCTGAAGATATGATTTGCTGGAGCTGTTGGCCTCTGTTGAATATTCACGTGCCATTTAGCCCATCTTTTTTCCTTGATTGGGTTATCACAGGCCCAGCTTTGGAAGCCAAGTTTTTGATGCAGGGGCGGCTTTCCTGCAGGGTGTCTTGGATATAATAGATACATTTGTGGTAGCCCTATTGTTAATTAATACATTGCAGCAATGGCCTGACTGTTCATATAGACTTCTCAATATAGTGATATAGCAAATTCTAAGGAACTTGTTTCATCAGGATATTACAATGTGTGTGTGGGTGAGCTTGCAAGGTCCTCGCCAGGGGTTGGTGTTTTATTGGTCATCTAGTGGATCAGCTTGACCTTCATCTTGGGGAACTAACAACGTGATATAAGAACCGTAGTTATTGAAATTGACGTACAACCCCACTCATAATATAGCCTTGGTTTTTGAAAGTGTTGTTAAACCCCAATGAACCAATTTGCCATTGAATTTTGATATTTTGTCAGTTTAAAAAATGAAGGTTTGTTTTTCTATAGCTTGTCTCAAGTTTGATCCTTCTGCAATCTTTCTAAATTTTTCGATTGCTATATTTGTCACCTCATTAACATATGAACATGCATATGTGGTTCTGTGTTTATTGCATGTCGCTGTACAACAGGTTTTGGCAGTTTGTTGTATGTCACATAACCACTGCTATTTCTGCGATATATACCATCTCTGTCCTAAAAAATCTTGCTTGGGGCTTGCAATATTTACCGAAATTAACAATATTGGGTGTGCACCATTACGTGTCACGTATTTTCATATTATACAGAATGGGAGCGCAGTGGCTCAGTGTTTATGGCATTGCATGGCCTTCAAATTGAAAGACACATGGTTCAGTCTGCATCAGTGGTTACCACATTGTGTCCTTGGGCATGGCACTTCATCCCGATTGCCCATGTGGGGGCACAGTGGCACCGTGTACTAATGCATATTGCACATCAGTGGTGCATTTGTCTTCAACCGTTGCTTGGTGGTCCTCTCTGGGTACTCAGGATTCCTCTACCTGTAAAAAATGCCTGACCCGAGGTGACCCTGGCTGTCGAAAAAATGTCATTAACCCTTTACCCAACGAATCGCCCTCATCCGCCCGCGTAATATCCAAGTTCAGCAGTTGAAAAAATATTATTTTTAAAAAAATTTCAACAAAACCATATCATGTGACCCCTCGTTGGAACGAGCTCATCGAGCTCGTTCCAACGAGGGGTCACATGATATGGTTTTGTTGAAATTTTTTGAAAAATTTAAAAAAATGTTATTTAAAATAATAAATTTTAGTATCGTCTGCGTTGGGTAAAGGGTTAAACCTTAATAAATTATCCAGACTGTCAGAGTATCTGCTGTATTACAT
The DNA here is from genome assembly GCA_031216915.1 of Pictodentalium vernedei. Classification (NCBI taxonomy): domain Eukaryota; kingdom Metazoa; phylum Mollusca; class Scaphopoda; order Dentaliida; family Dentaliidae; genus Pictodentalium; species Pictodentalium vernedei. Next base: position 610,322,621 of record CM062295.1, read on the forward strand.
CATGTGCAAGTAGACTTGACTTCAGGCTTTTAAGTCTTAACCCTTCACTCAGTGCACAGGATATCAAAATTTGCTATTTTTATTAAAAACTTTGACAAAAATATTAACAAAACCACATCATGTGACCCCTTATTGGAATGACCTCCTCAAACTTGTTCCATTGATTATTCGTGTGATATGGTTTTGTGACACTGTTTGAAAAATATTTTTGTTCAACTGCTCAATTTGTAAGTTATGTGAGCAGATGTAGGTGATTCATTATGTAAAGGGTCAATAAATTTTGTAAATTCTACAGTGGTTTATCACAAAATCTTGGCTACTGATATTGGCAGCGGAATTTAAGTGACATTATTGATTTTATCAGAAACGTTCTTTGATTTCTTTTGAAAAACTTTTCAGCCCATTTCAGTAAAAATTTCAAGAGCTTAAACTCCTCTCAGTGCTTGATATATAGACCTTTAAATATGTCCATGTCAGGGTGCTTGCTTAAAGACTTCAGAGATTTCAATGTAAACATTTGCTTCATGGCCATAAATCATGGAACCTGTGTTAAAATCTTTATTTCTTTCTCTCTCAGGAAACTTCATCAAAAAGAATAGAAACTGCAGGTTAACATACTTGCTTTAAGTTGTTGAAAGCTGTTAATTCCCAAAACACATGTTTTCAGTATTTTGAGTACTTTTAACCTTCTCAGACCATTGTACATAAATTTTTATGTGAAGTAAAAATTGTCTGTGGACACGCAGGCAACACAATGGACAAGAAAAAGAGAAATGTAAAGCATTGCATATGTCCCATCCTGAAATGCCATAGACAGAATATGCTGCTCACTGGAGTGGTAGCATTTCTCACAGGTAACTAATTTATGAAACAAAGTGTCTTCAATGAAAAATGTGTGAGATAGTCAGTGTCTTATACACCCAAGATGGCAAACTTGTTTGCCTTTTTGATCAAACAAATGAACACACATGGAGACTAACTTGTTAACCCTATCTCTGTCACCATGGCCAATTCGAGGCTGTTCTGTCTCTTTCTACATCTCTGTCTAGCTCATTAACTCTATGTCTCTCTCTCTCTTGCTCTCTCACTCACTCTCTCTCTCTCTCTCTCTGCCTCTATCTCTCTCTCTCTCTCTTTATCAAGAGACAGACAGACAGACAGTCTGAAAGGGTGTGACAATTCCAAACAAATCAAAGTTCTTCCACCTGTAAACACCAGAACAAGAAATATATGACCTATGAACTCATGAATGGGAGAGGGATAGAGAGAGAGGCACAGAAGAGGGACAGAAGCAGACAAAGACAGTTCAAATTGACCTCATTGACAGAGACAGGGTTAAACTCTCCCTGCATACCCCTTCAACAAGGGCAATATAAAATTTATTCAATTTTTCTGCTGCCATGCAATAAAAATGATTTCTGTCAGTTCCCATGGACAAAAACAATAATGCAAAAGGTTGAAAAGGACAGTTTTCCAAGTCTAACAAGGAACATAATTGTGGTAAGTATGCTTAGATGAAAGCTGCAATATGTAAATATCCTTTCCCCCATATTTGTCCATCACCATACCAAAGGACATCAAAATGTGACGGTCAATGCTCAAGTTATAATGCAAATTGTTCACAGGAACTGCTTTTTAAGAATAACAAGGGACATAACTCTGGTAGGCATACATGGATGAAACCTCCAATATGTGGCTATCCTTTCCACCATAGTGCTCCCTCACCATACCAAAGGACATCAAAATATGACAACTAATGCTTGAGCTCTAATACTAAATGTTCATATGGACAGTTTTTTAAGTTTTATAAGGGCCATAACTGTAGAAACAAAGTGTGGACAAAATGTGTAACTTTTTCCCCATATTGGTCTATCACCTCATCAAAGGACATCAAAATCCAACAACTGGCAATTAGTTATAATGCAAAATGTTCATATAGGCGTATGGAAGTACGGACAGAGACATCAACTACATATGCACAGAAGCCTCTTCTGTAGGTCAGGAATAATAAAAACAGGAGTATCTGTAGTAATCTTCAATTGCTGTGGGGTTAAGTTTTTACTGAAGCTCCCTATAAATACTGTATGGATTCTATTTCACTATAAACAGTGTTGTATGAGATGATACCATCCAGAGTGCCAGGGGTGAAAGGGGTAAATAGTATTTTGAATATTTGAAAATGCTGACCTAAATGCCACATGGATATAAAGTAAAGTTTAGCCGATTGTTATACTCATATTGCCCATTTTAGAGGACTTGAATAACACAATAAATATTTTGGTAGACAATGCAGTAATCAGGCATGGTTCGACAGCATTAACTTGATTTGATGAAATATTCAATAGAGTTTGGTATCAATTAATCTCAGATAAGATGAGTACTGTCTGTATGAATATATTTTGTTATCAAGCAGCAGAATTTTTCCTTGACTAGGTAATATACTGAGTCAAAAAAGAAAGTATAATATACTTTGAGGAGCAATTTTTTAGTATTATTGACTTTAATCCCAAACAAATTATTGTAAATTCATATTTCGAGTCTAGCTGTATGAATTTGCATAATTCATGTTCTTACTGTTGCCAGTGTCATGTCAGGATGTCGCAATTCAGATATGGGGTGAAATGAAAAGTTCACACATGCAGTCAACAGCATGTATGTCCACTGTTTGGATGGACCTGATAAGTCGTCTCTGGATGTCATCCTGTGGTATTGTGTTTCACTCCTGCTTTAGAACATTATGTAAATTGCCTAACATCTGATGATCATGAATCCAATTGATTCCAAAGATGCTCAATTGGTGACAAATCTGGTGAAAGTGGGGGCCAGGGAAGAAATTTGATGCTCTGCTCCTCAAGAAAGTCACGACAGATATGTGCCATGTGACATCGGGCATTGTGTTGCTGGAATAACTGCAATCCGACATTAGCGTTGAACAACAGGACAACAACAGCATTAAGAATTTTGTCCCTATATCACTGTCCATTCAGATTACCATCGATGAAGATCAACTGCGTTCGATGGTGCAAGGAAATTCCTACCCAAACCATTACACTACCCCCGCCGAAACGGTCGCATCCCCGCACGCAAGCATCAGAAAACTTCTCCTCGTCGGCGATACACTCTTGCTCTACCATCAGACAAAATCGTGATTCATCACTAAAAAGAACTGTGCTCCAATGCTGCGAACATGCTGACGTACCCATTCTATTCTGACGGTACGATGACGTTGGGTAAGGATTGGTCTGTGGTATGGATGCCTACTTCGGATGCCGTGTTCAGCGAGTCTGTTGCGGACAGTTTGTGCATTGATTCTATTGTTAGTTCTACCAGGAGTAATTGCTGCTGTCCTCGTCACCGGAAGGAAGCGATCCCGCAAGTGAGATGTCCTGATATGTCGGTCTTGTGCAGGGGTCGTAATTCTTTGTCGGTCAGTCGTCAGTAGATCCAGTGGTTCTATACCTTCCAATGAGTCGGTAAATAGGTCCGCTGTGACTCTGAACTCAGCAGTGAGCTCATCTGGAGGTATTCCAGCCTCATGCATACCAATAGCACGCAACCTCTGATTTTCGGTTAACCTTGGCATTTTTTAAAATGTTGGAAGACAAAAACTAGAGTGTTTTCTCAATAACCCAGGCTCTCTAGCATAACATAACACAAAGAAAATCGTCAGGTCACCCATTCAATTTGACATTCTCAGGTAGCACGTGCTATTTTGAAATTCGTAGCAAAATGGTATACGGTTGGGTGAACAACAACAACATGTCATTAAACTCTTTGCGCGTCTTCTTTTCCACAAACATGAAACATTAGAACTATTATATTTCATCCTTTATGCTATTTTTTCACATTTGTTTCTATTATACTTTCATTTTTGACTCAGTATATTAGTTACATAGTCTGAAAGTGACCGGGTATGGGATGGTACATGGTCTGTAGGATTTATACCAGGTGAGGATAAGGTTAATGAAAAGTTGAATAAAAACTAACAATTTTACATACATTTACTGTCATTATCATCTGAAAAGAGTTAACAAAGCACTTTTAAACGTTCAAATGAAAGTGTCAATGACACTGTAGCTTAACTTGTCTGTGTGTTGTTTTTGATGAAAAGGATAATGTTCAATGTTTATGAAAGGATTATGAAATAAGACAAGAATTGTGATAATTGGGGATTAATTTCTGTTCCCTGTATGCTATGTTTTCAGTAAAAATAATATGAGGTGTAGACTGTACTAAACTGAGGGGTGGGTTAATATGGCCCTCACATTTGATGTATGTGACCCTCACAGTTAATTGATTCCAAAACGAGTCATCCTAACAAGTTACAATGAAATCCCTTCATAAATATGGCCTGTAGACTGTGCTAAAGGTTTTTGGGCTTCGGGCATGTGTAGCCATCACGGTTGACCAATCGCAACCAAAAGGGGACATCCTCATTTAGACATTATACTGAGTCATCCTACTAAGTTACAATGAAATCCCTTCATAAATATGACCTGTGTAGTATGTGCAAAAGTTTTTCGGGGTTTTGGGCTCGGGCAGCCGTCATGGTTGAATGATCACGACCAAAAGGGGATGTTCTCATCTAGGCATTATCTGGAGTCACCCTACCAAGTTACAATGAAATCCCTTCATAAATATGACCTGTAGACTGTGCTAAAGGTTTTCGGGCCTGTGAAGCCGTCATAGATGAATCATGACCAAAAGCGGACGTTATCATCTAGACATATGGAGTCAACCTACCAAGTTACAATGAAATCCCTCCATAAATACGACCTATAGACTATGCTAAAGGTTTTTGGGTTTTGAGCTTGGGCAGCCATCACGGAAGAATGATCGTGACCAGAAGGGGATGTTCTCATTTAGACATTATTAGGAGTCATCCTACCAAGTTACAATGAAATCCCTTTATAAATATGACCTGTAGACTGTGCTAAAGGTTTTTGGGCTTCGAGCCCCTGTAGCCATCACAGTTGACCAATCGCGACCAAAAGTGGACGTTCTCATCTAGACATTATAAGAAGTCAACTTACCAATTTACAATGAAATCCCTCCATAAATATGACCTGTATACTGTGCTAAAGTTTTTCGGGTTTTGTGCTCGGGTAGTTGTCACGGTTGACAGATCGCGACCAAATGAGGAAGTTCTCATTTAGACATCATACTGAGTCATCCTACCAAGTTTCAATGAAATTCCTCTATATTAAATATGACCTGCAGACTGTGCTAAAAGTTTTGGGGTTTCGGGCTTGGGCAGCTGTCACAGTTGACAGATCATGACCAAAAGGGGACGTTCTCATCTAGATATACAGAGGCATCCTACCAAGTTACAATGAAATCCCTTCATAAATATGACCTATAGACTGTGCTAAAGGTTATTGGGCTCGGTCAGCCATCACAGTTGACCGATCGTGACCAAAAGGGGACGTTCACATTTAGATATGACCCCAATCCTGCATATGAAATTTTGTGATGATCGGACAAGAACTATGGGGTACAGCCTGTGCTAAACGAAAATGTGAACAGACTCACACAGACTAACAGACTTCTGCATGCTTGATGGCAATAGCTTATCTTGACTTTGTCAAGTTAAGCTAAAAATCACTTTTAATCTGATGAGTAAAATGTAAAGAAAATGTTCGCTTCAGTATAAAAAAATCGATAGAATCGTAAAAACAACAAAGAACTTTAGGTAATTTGTAATGAAAATTATCCATTTTTCAAATATATAATGTTTTAAATCAATAAATACGGTAACTCGAAAACATTTGATTTGGAACTTAAATTCTCTTATTTTGATGTGCATGGAAATGCATTAAAATAGTAATGGCAGCTACTCACGCTAACTCACCCGCGAAAGATAACTCCAGGTCAGTGTGTTAAAGTGACACCCTCTGTGTACGGGATTTACCGCCGGTATGCACATGACATTCTTAGCCAATAAAATTTGAGGATATATCAACAAATTTGTCAGAGGTGAGGTAACAGGGTATTTGGGTACTGGACAGAAAAATCTCTGCAGCAGGCAGAGAGGTAAACATGTGATACAAGGTTTGCCTTTAACTCTATTGAATACTGCTCTTCGGAAAAATATTATTTTCAGCTGTGATGATAGACCTGAGGTATTAAAAATCTCATCTTGTTCGACAGAGCTCTCTGAGCTCTGTCGAATAAGATGTGATTGATTAAATCCCCTGAACTGGGGACAAAAATTACTGCTTGTTGTTGGAGATTAAGTATATTTTCTTAACAACACAGAAAAAGAGGAATTCCTCTGAAAAGAAGACACATATGCCTGTTGATACAGGTTACAGTTGGGCAGTGTCCTCTCATTCAAAAGTTAGTGCAATGCACTCTCTGTGGGAACCCCAGGAAGTGAAGCAGTGCTTGTTTACTATGGTAATCAAGCTCTGTTTTACTGGTAAAATAAGACTAGTCATGGTCATAAATGCTGGAGGTGGAAGACCTCTAAAATGGGTAACATGAAATATGTGACCTTAAACACCAGTAAATAAATAAAGAAGTAAGTTAATTATTTCATTTCTACGATCATAACCCTTTACCCAACAAAATGGCCGTATTCGCCCACATAATATACAAATTCAGCAGTTAAAAAACTAGAGGCTCTAAAGAACCTGTAATCGCTCACCTGGAACTCCATATAAAAATGTGATTTCCCATAGGCTTTCCATGGTAACTATGAGCTGCAATTGTGGCCATGTTTGCAACATTACATCATCATTACATAAGGATCATTGGTAGAAGGTGTCCCAGTCCTCAGTCATGTGAAGTTTAAAAACATTTGATTGCAGTTTCGGAGGGGAAGATTTTTGCAAAGACCTTCAATCAGAATCAGAGAATTCTCTGGTGGTCATATTTTCCAACTAACGGGAACAAAAAGACGATCGTTTGTAGAGGGCCTCCTATATACCATTTCTGCGAAGTTTGGTTCACATCGGGTCAGTATTTCCAGAGAAGAAGAAAATGCGATTTCCCACAGGGTTTCTATAGTAACTATAAGCAGCAGTTGTGGCTATGTTTGCAACACAATCAACATTAAATGAGGAGCATTGGTAGAGGGTGTCCCCAGTCATCAACCATGCAAAGTTTCAAAACATTTGGCCCTGTGGTTTCAGAGAAGCTTTTTCAAAATCCACCAATCAGAATCAAAAAATGCTTCTGGCAGTCATGTTTTTCGATACACGATAACAAAATGATGAGCGTTTGTAGAGGACCTGCCATAGACTATCCCTCCCAGGTTTGGTTCACATCAGCTCAGTAGTACCAGAGAAGAAAATGAAAATGTGATTTCTCATAGGGTTTCTATAGTAACTATAAGCCACAATTGCAGCCATGTTTGCAACCCGATCAACATAAAATGAGGATCATTGGAAGAGGGTGTCTCAGTCATCAACCATGCAAAGTTTCAAAACATTTGGCCCTGTGTTTTCAGAGAAGATTTTTCAAAATCCACAAATCAGAATCAAAAAAATACTTCTGGCAGCCATGTTATTCGACGCACAGTAACAAAAATGAGGATCATTTGTAGAAGACCTTCCATAGACTGTCCCTGTCAGGTTTAGTTCATGGCGGCTCAGTAGTTCCTGAGAAGAAGATGAAAATGTGATTTCCCATATAGTAACTGTAAGCTGCAATTGCAGCCATGTTTACAACCTGATCAACATCAAATGAGGATTGTTGATAGAGGGGGTCCCAGTCATCATTTATGTGAAGTATCAAACATTTGGCCTGGCAGTTTCAGAGAAGATTTTTCAAAATCCACCACCCAAAATCAAAGAATGCCTCTGGCGGCAATGTTCTTCAAACCACAGGAACAAAATCAGGATCATTTGTAGAGGACCTCCCATAGACCATTCCTGCCAAGTTTGGTTCACATCGGCTCAGTAGTTCAGAGAAGATGAAAATGTGATTTCTCATAGGGTTTCTATAGTAACTATAAGCTGCAATTGTGGCCTGGTTTGTAACCCAATCAACATTAAATGAGGATTGTTGGTAGAGAGGGTCCCAGTCATCATGTATGTGAAGTTTGAAAACATTTGGCCTGGCAGTTTCAGAGAAGATTTTTGAAAATCCACCAACTAGAATCAAAGAATGCCTCTGGAAGCCATGTTTTTCATCCGACTGGAACAAAATGTGGATCGTTTGTAGAGAACCTCCCATAGACCATTCCTACCAAGTTTGGTTCACACTGGCACGCCAAGTGATGTGAAAAGCTCACATGGCCTTTTAGGCCAGGTGAGCTAAACTAGAGTCTCTAAAGAGCCTGTAATCGCTCACCTGGAACTACATATAATGAAAGTGTCAATGACACTGTAGCTTATCTTGTCTGTGTGTTGTGTTTGATGAAAAGGATAATGTTCAATGTTTACGAAAGGATTATGAAATAAGACTAGAATTGTGATAATTGGGAATTTGTTAATTTCTGTTCCATGTATGCTTTGTTTTCATTAATAAAAACATGAGGTGTAGACCGTTCTAAAGAACTGAGGGATGTGAAGTTAATGTATGTCAACCAAAGTTACCAAGTTACAGTGAAATTATTTCAAAACGAGTCATCCTATCAAGTTAGAACAATGAAATCCCTATGTTGCCCACTTTAGAGGACTTCCATCCCAGGCATTGATATATTTATTTATTTATTGGTGTTTAAGGTCACATGCTTATGCACAATGGCTAATCGTGATCGTGACAGTTTTACAGGTGGAGGAAGCCGGAGTACCCAGAGAGAACCACCGAGCATCGACAAGCAACTGTCAGCTCCTCAACATTCTAACTCTGTTCAAGCTCCGCTCAAGCAGGGTTACAGCAGTTGAAGATGTGCACCTTCGACGTGCAGTATGCCTTAGTGCACGGCGTCATCGTGCCCCCATGTAGGCATCCGGGATAAAGTGCTTTGCCCAAGGATACAATGCGGGTGGCCCTGGACAGGGGTCGAACTCGGGACCTCTAGCATAGAAGTCCAACGAGTCACCGTGCTCCCCAGACATTTATTACCTGGCCTGTTTTTCCAGTAAAGCAGAGCTTCTTACCACAGTAAACATGCACTTCTGCACTTTTGAGGGATCCATTTATAGTATAACGTGTTGTTGCACAATCTTGCTGGATTGCTGTATTGGTAATATACAGATAAAAACACATGGAAATCCAGTTTATAATTTATTTATTTTGTAAATCTCATATTGTTGTACACAGCTTGAAAAATGATAAAACATGATAAAAGCACTTAGTGCATTGTTTAATTAACAACAATAAAAGCAGATTTAAGATATACAACAATATTACCAAACAATGAATCTTTTGTACCCCCTTGAACAAAGTACAGGCCATTCCCATATTATTAGCAAGTAAATTCAAGGAATTTTCAAGTAGAGATAAATGGTATACCGTAAATACCGTTTGTTGTTATCGAGCCAATACTGATTCACCATACCAAGAGAAACTTAAAATACCAAATTTTGGTATTGAAAAATATTCCTGATATTAGTTCAAAAATAAAAGGACTGACAACACAACATTACACAAATTTCATGACATGAAGGCTCCATGGATTATGGATTTATAAAGACTTGGTCTGAAACGGTTGGCTCATTTTCGTAACCGACTAACCAAGAGCTATAACTGGATAACATCCGGTTATCTGTGGCCATTATTTCACCGAATATGGGATCAAAACTATAGGAATTGGAAAGCAGTATTCTCAAACTATTCCGTAGTGTGTATACAAACAAACGTTGAGTGCTCGACAACGTTTGTTTGTATACACACTATGGAATAGTTTCTACGATTAATCATTACTCACGGAAACTGCCCATCATTAATGAAGTCTTGAACGCCAAAGTCGATTATTTCTCTATATATACAATGCGGCTTCAATGTGTAATCTATCAGAAAGGAGAAGTGGCAGATTTACTACGTTTTAAACGTGGAATGCCGATCACTATCGATATTTCGGATAACAGGTTGATGGTTTTTTCTAATTGGTTAGGTAATTAATTGGTTTCAAACCGATTATCCGGTTAACCATTTCAGTACTAATAAAGACAGTCACCACCTGTTAATTTAGGGGGTACTTTCTCTCAGCTATTTTGTTACCTCAAATGGCCAATGGCAAGTGCCTGTGTTGCTTCCAATATTTTGACAATTTGACAGCTTTGTCTGCTGTAAAATGGTGAACTTTTGCTGGGCAGAAAACCAAATGTACTATTTGATGTTGGTATCAGTGGGAGTACATGTATGGTGTTGACACCAAACCGATACATGGTAAATCATTCTAAGAATACTGATATCAAAACCGAACTGAAAATTTCAATACCACCCAACTCTTATTTTCAAGCACCTTTTACCCAATGTAACAGCCAAAACCGGACAGCGCTATTCTAAAAAAATCATCAAATAATTTTCATTTTTTGTATCAAAAACATGGGTTATGACCCATCCTTGGAACGAGCTCTTTCCAGTGAGGGGTCATAACCTATCTTTTTGAGACAAAAAAATGAAAAAAAAATTTAGTTATTCAACAATTTTGTTTGCAAGTGTCGCCTGCTTTTCATGTTTGGTAAAGGGGATTAATAGGGATTGAATTCAATGGTTTTTACTAGTTGAGTGCTGCAAGCCACTATCATGGCTCCATTGAAAAGCAATGAAAGCCACTTTAGTGGTTTTACGCTGTTTGCATTGGTTTGTTTGATCAGCAGTAGAAAACAAATGTTTATGTAAAATTGTTTTGGAGAGTGCCAATAGGCATGAAAATGTGAAATGTCTGGTTGTCGTTCGGACGAAACTACTATGGATGGCCTCAGACAGGCCTGAAAATGAGCAGTCTGACATTTGCAGAATGAGGGTCCCAGAGGGTGAATTTGATGATGCTATCCCATACTGGGTGCCAATTTATCCTCTGGGTACCTCTTTCTTTTAGTTTTGAGACCCTGGTTCAGACAGAGGTTCACAGGGGATAAATTTAGTGATGCTACCCTGCTATGCATCACTAAATTCACCCACTGGGGACCTCATTTTGCAGATGACAGTGTGCTTATTTTCTGGCTTGGCCTCAGATAAAGTGTGGCAAAAGACCTTTATAAGAAAATGTCCAGTATAAATTTTTACCATTTAATCACCACCAAATACCCAATTACTGAATTACATGCATCTGTGTGTCTGTCCATGCATCTGCAGTGATATCTCACCAGTGAGTGGATGGATTTCTATGAAATTTGGTACGAGGGATCCATATGACAATCTGCACCTACACGTTATAAAAAAGTTGTCTGTATTTTTGTGACAGAGTTATGGCCCTTACTTTATTTTTAATTCATTTATGCTTCATCGGTCCAGCACTGCAGTGGGGGTTTAATTGCCTTCAGCTCTTGTTTGCCTCAAAAACATAAGTGATGACCCCTCATTGGAACCAGCTCATCGAGCTGGTTCCCATGAGGGTCATGAGCTGTGTTTTTGAGACAAGAACTGAAAAAAAAAAAATTTAACTGGCAATTTTAGTGAATAGCACTGATCAGTTTTGATGGTTAAGTTAGGCTTAAGGTTAAATTATATGGTAAAAAGAATCTCAAATTTAAAATTGTCAGGATTTGATATGAAACTTTGTTACCTCATTCAACAAAACTGATCTGAGCATTGGTAAACCTCAGGGCACTGATTGATTTTAGTGAATACGGAGGAGAATTTTCAAATCAAATCGTCACTTATTCAGTGATTCTCTATATATCACACCCTGTGTAATAAATAAATAATGCACATTGTCGCATTAGCAATTGATATTTCGTTTTGTATTCAAATATTAAAAATTAAGTACATGAAAATGGAATATAGTGGAATGGAAATGAATGAGGTTTAATGAGGTTAATTCATATGTACAGTAAATCAATACCATATTTTTTTAAATAGAAGCTCAGGCTTTTAACTCTCAACCTGCTGAGTATTTTTAAGATATTTTTCATCAAATCTGGTCATGGCTGCTGTGAAGCAGCCATGACTAGATATGATGAAAAATTTATTAAAATTTAACTTTGATGAAAAAATCCATTCAATTTACGATGTAGAAACTGGATTAAATATTCCCAAATTATACTTATTTCAGAGGCGAGAAAAATCCTGTTCTCGGCAGGCATATCTGCCAGCAGCATGCAAAGAGAATGCCCAGAACAGGAACTCTCTTGCCACTAAAATAAATAGAATCTGAGCACATTGAACCAACTTTTCCCATGTGAACTGTATCAACCTTTTCACAAGCAGTTTCTTGAGTCAAAGTTTTCTTTAATTTTTCATCAAATCTAATCATGGCTGTTTTATAGCAACCATGACTAAATTTGACAAAAAATATTTTTAAACTTTTCTGGAACATAAAAAGTTGTTGAATTATGTCAGTTATTTATTTATTGGTGTGTAAGGTCACATATTCTGCACAATGATTGATCGCGACCACAACATGGATATAAAGTCAAGTCCAGCCAATCGTTTAAGATTGGCAACATGGGTACAGAGGACTTCCACCCCAGGTATCCTATTTAACCAATAAACCAGAGCTTGTTTACCAGTCGACAAGAATTGCTTCACTTCCTGGGGTGCCATATTGATTAGCCCATTCACACACGCGTGTCATTCTGTGTTTATAACACGCCTTCACGTCTATAAAAACAATTATTGGAACACTCAGCAATTCATTTGACAACAGTTATACTTATTCATTGCTATTTAAGGTCACATACTTATGCACAGTGGCTAATAATGACTGACAGTTTTACGGAGTACCCGGAGAGAACCAAGCATCAACGAGCAACTGTCAGCTCCTCAACATTCTAACTCTGTTCAAGCTCCGCTCATGCAGGATTATAGCAGTTGAAGACATGTGCAATGCAGGTCGTCCCAGACGGGGATCGAACTCGGGACCTCTAGCATAGAAGTCCAACAGTCTACCACTGAGCCACCACAATCCCTTGACAACAGTTACTATTAACAAAAAGAACAGATTTTATCGCCAACCAAATTTGCGAGGGGAACCCATGTTACTGTTTCGTCCTCTCAGTTCCAATGTGTTCTATGTGCCTACAGGCACATAGAACACATTGGAACTCGGGGGATGATTTTCAGCAATCGTAAGCGATTCAAATTGTAATTGCGGTGCACAATTTGTAGGAAAATCCAGTGAAATCTCACTTCTTTATAAAAATAGTCAGTTTAACGGTTTCCATTCCGTACATATGTGCGGAATAAATTTTTGTTTTCCGCATGGTTTTGTGTTGATGAAGATGGGGATTTCATAGAACAGGCGATTAACAAAAACTATTTCAGTTAAGAAAAAGCTTTGAAGCTGAACACACAGTTTGTTTCACAAACACTTTTATCTCTTGTCAAACAATTCATGAAAAAGACATTGGAGAAAACACTTTATCAACTTTTAAATTCTTTCCCTCCCTGCAATCATAAACTTGTTGAGTGCTGGAAGACCAAATTTGTGTGATTCATATGATCCAGTGAAGCCCACTTAATTGTATATCTCTTAACTGAATAACCCTGTTAATTGAATATAATTTCCAAACACCAAACCATTTACCATACTTTCAGTACACATTTGTCCTATTAAATGTATAAGGGTTATAGAATAAACTTCTGTTAATTGAATAAAAAAATCTTTCAATATGTCGTGGAATTTCCCTGAAAATGACCAAATTCTCCTTGTTTATAGACCTATTTGGCCCCACTACATCCATTACAAGCATTTAATCTATTATATCTTGTTTGACAGAGCTCCTTGAGCTCTGTGAAACATGATATACCTAATAGAATAAATGCTCAGTTTATCTCTAAAATACAGAAAAATGAACAGACCCCTTGAATACAATAAACTGGCAAATCTCTCTTAATTGGATACTCCTGTTAATTTAATAATTTTTACTGACAAAGTGGTTATTTAATTAACAGGATTCTACTATATTGAAACTGAAATTGCCCTGTGAGAATCCTAGAAAGTGAATCAGTGCTTGTTTACTGTGCTAAACAAGTTCGGTTTTACTGGTAAAATAGGATCCAGTCCCAATGCATGGTGCTGAAGTCCTCTAAAATTAGCAACATGGGTATTTACGATTGACTAAACTTTACTTTATCTCCATGTTGCGGTCATGATGAGCCATTGTGCAGAAATATGTGATCTCAAATACAAGTAAATAAATAAATAAATAAATAAATAAATAAATAAATAAATAAATAAATAAATAAATATCATCTGTTTTGATTTTCCCTACTACAATTTATGGGAAAGTATCTGTGGGCAATCTCCCATGAATTGTAACAGGCCAAGACATGAGAACAGATTTTGAGAACCAATTTTTTCTTGCCCTTTCCCAACATTATATCACATTTTTTATTGATGTTTAAGGTAACTTTTAGCATCTATGATTATAGCATGACCATAATATAACTATAAAGCCAAATTTAGCAAATCATTGATATCTGTACTGCCCACTTTAGACAACTTTCACCCCAAGCATTGATTACCAGGACCTGTAATATCAGTGAAACAGCTAGAACTTGTTACCAGTGTAAACAAGCACTGCTCTATTTCTTGAAGCTCCAACAGGAGTTGCATCACATATCTTCTTTCCATAATCAAAGGCAAATCTCTGTCTGCTTCTATCTGCATTTTGGCAGACAACAGAAGTGGTAAATGAATGCGTCTGTTCCAGAAATGTGAAAATTCTATGACTTTCATAATTTAATATGTGATAAGTCAAGTCAATGATTTTTAAAAAGCAGGACAACACCAGCATCTAACACAGATCCTTGGGAAGCTCTCACAGAGAGCTTCACAAGGATCAGTGTTAGGTGTGGGTATCATTTGAGAAGGCCAGTTCTGAGATGAGTGATTGCTCTCATCCGTGTAGACCATATTCTAAATTAAAAATAATAGTCTCTAAATTAAAAATAATAGTCTGGTCATTGAAGGTTTTGACTCGGCACAAATTTGGTAACAAGCTGACTCTGGTGACATTCAAAGCAGAAATAAACCAGGAACACCATAACCGAATGCACTAAAATCTACTTTGGGGAAATTTTTTTATGGAATCCAAGATGGCTGTCAATTCACCAAAATTTGCAATGAGTCATCAAGAATAAGAATCCCACCCCCTAAGGATGTTCCGTGACAAGCATCAAAAGATTCTGACTGGTGGATCCATGAAGATTTTAAAAAATCTTTGCCTCATTGGACTGAGTTAAAATTTGGGTTCTCATAGGGAGCCCAAATATAAACCAAGGGACTTCATTTGAACAACCTTGAGTCTTGGGATGCTACAAACCCAACATCAAAAGATGTTAACCAATGGATCTGAAGAAGAATTTTAAAGAATATTCCTCATAAGACACTAATTTAAAATTTGGGTTCCCACAGGGACCCAAATATGAACCCAGGGACTTTCAGCGTACAAACCTGATTCAGTCCCCTCTAAGGATGTTGTATACGAAGTATCAAAAGATTCTGATTGTTGTTCGGGAGAAGAAAATGTTTCAATTGTTTAAAAAAAACAATTTGTGGGATGCTAAGAGAATTATGCTCCTTTTGATGCCCCCTGTGGTGTGGCAACTTTATTTGAACTACCGAATTGATAATTGATAAGGAACGTGCATATTCAAGTTTGGTTCAATTCAACCAAGTGGTTTATGAGAAGTTCATAAATGTAAAATTTATTGATGGATGACAGGCGGACTGAAAGTGAATGCATATTCAAGTTTGGTTCAATTCAACCCAGTGGTTTATGAGGAGAAGTTGATAGAAGTAAAATTTATTGATGGATGACAGGCGGACTGAAAGTGATCACTTAAGCTCCCCCCGAGCTTTGCTCTGGGAGGAAAGGAGATAGAAATACCATATACTTTCAAACCTCTTAAGAAATATTTCCCAAAACTGTTTCAGCAAACTTTGGATATGTTATTGAGTGAGTACATGTACTCCTCTTTCCATACACACAAAATTTAGTTTGTTGCCAATTTGTTCTGGGTAGTTTCATATATTTGCATTCAACGACTGGACTAGATGGAGAGTGGCAAATGCCTGCCTAAAAAAACAGGGTTCCTGCAGGAAAGGACTGATGAAATTCACAGCTATTAAAGGTCATTTCTCGATACATTTCAGCATATTTCATGGCCCTGCAATAGCCAAATTCAAGGATTTTTAAAGGCCCTGCCTTCACTAATCCTAACTAGGACCTCTGGTCTTTACCCCCTCCTCCCACTTGCCTTCATCTGCCCAATGAATGTAATGGAAACATACGGGCCGTGAGTAATTTTCCAGACTTTCTACTATACACACACATTGAGAGTCTCATGACTTGACCACTGCCAAGGTAATTTGATTATTGTCAACAGGATCTTGTCTTGATTGTTTAAGTACGGGTTGTCAGACCACAAAGTTTGTTAGAGTTGGATAAAGACCTTTGGTGGCTGACAGCTTCCAATGGATGGAATTACAGAAAAGTATATGGCATAGAGAAATGACTGTCCTTCGATGGGAGCAGTCACCCTTCGTAAATTTTTTTTTTTTTTTTTTTAATTAAATAGCCACTTTGCTAATGAAAATTATTCAGTTAACAGGAGTATTCAATTAACAGGGATTGTGCCACTTTCCTATATTCTAGAGAAAAACTTAGCATTTATTCTATTATATCTTGTTCGACAGAGCTCCATGAGCTCTGTCAAACAAGATATAATAGATTAAATGCCTGTATTGGATGTACTGAGCCAAATAGGTCTATCTATGAACAAAGGAAAACTGGGGAGAGTCCGGTAATTTCTCGACAGGGTACAAGATTTTTTATTCAATTAAGAGGAGTTTCCTCTATAACCTATTTTCAATTAACAGGTCAAATTAGTACTGATGCTATGGTAAATGGTTTTGTGTTGGGAAATTATATTCAATTAACAGGTACATACAATTAAGAGATATCCAATTACGTGGGCTCCACTGTAGTTGTTCTCCAGTGAAATGACAGGCTTGTTTCAGTGAAAAAACCCTGTAATTTATGCAAAAGAAGCACACAAGTACAACATTTAAAATTGATTGACCAATTTTCAAGCACGTTCAAGGGTCTGAAATTTTAGTTTTGAAATTCAAGCATGTTTCCTGCCCATATGAGTCCTGATCATATAGACTGTCTGATTGATAACAATATTTAACCATTTACACTTGGCAAGTTTCCCGGCAATGGCTTCCAAACAAGACAAGCTTTTTATGCCCCTGATAGGGAGGCATGTCAAATCCAGGTTGTCCATCTATCAGTCCATCCGAGAAACAAATCAGGATGTATCTAGTCTGATTTAGGTGACTAGCCACATAAAGTTGAACTAACAAATGGCATTTATGTGTCTAAAACGGTGAGGGTTAGGGTGCACTCCCGCCCAGAAATTAGACTTAAACTAGAGTGACGTTACGCATGCAGCCCGACTTTCCCAGGAATGGCAATGCTTAAACGCAAAATAGTCGGAGCCATTTTTTGTTAACAGTTTACCTAACGAATCTGCCATATCTGCACTCGTGATATACAAAATTTGCTATTCAAATTTTATTTTTTCATTTCTCTACTTCAAAACATACCTCATGACCTATTAATGGAACAAAGTTGATGAGCTTGTTCCAATAAGGACTAATAAGCCATGGTTAGAAGTAAAAAATGAAAAAATCTGATATTTCAGAAAAATAATTTGTACTTTTGGCTCCACTTGTGTTAGGTAAAGTATTCAAGATTCAGTACATAAACCAATGTTGGGCTATATGAGTCAATTTTCTTTTTTGCATGTAATAACTCTTTGGGACTAATTGCCTAAGTAACACATTTGTGTGTGTGTGTGTGTGTGTGTGTGTGTGTGTGTGTGTGTGTGTGTGTGTGTGTGTGAGGGGGGGGGAGGGAGGGAGTTGTGGAACCTATATTGAAACCTGGCCTGTATTACAAGCTGGAAAATACACATATCAACTTTCGTTGAAATCAAATAATCCAAACTGGAGTTAACAGTCAGAAACCACTTGTTTACAGACAGATGGATGGACCGACAGATGGATGGATGAAAGTCATGATTATAGCCCTGACTATAAACAGTCAGGCTAAAAATGCATTTTGTACCAAAGAAAAAATATTGCACGAATGGCCCTGGGTGAGGAGGAGGTGGGATGGGGGTGGTGGGGGGGAGGTGTGGGTGCGTTAGGGGAGTCCATTTTTTTTCCACATGTGGTGCTCATTCTAAATGCTTCAGAATGCATTTTGAACAGAGAAAAAAAAAAATCTAACTGGCACCATGGGGGTGGGGGGTGGGGGGGGGGGGGTTGTTTGTCTGGGTTTTTAACCACAAACTTTAACCAAAACTGTAAAAAAGCATTTTTGACGAAAGAAAAAAAAAAGTGCCTAATTGCCCCCACCTCGAAGGGGGGAGGGGGTACGTGAGTTTAAAAAAAGGTTCCACATGTAGTGACTGTAAATACTTCAAAATGCATATTGGAGGAAATAAAAAAAAATGCCTAATGGGGGGGGGGGGGGGGGGAGGAGGGCGGGGCGGTGTTTGTCTGGGTTTTTAACCAAAACTGTAAACAAGCATTTTTGACGAAAGAAATAAAAGTGCCTAATTGGCCCCCGGTGAAGGGGGGATGAGGGGGGGGGGGATGGTGGATGGGGGGGGGGGGGGATACGAAAGGTTAAAAAAAGGTTCCACATGTAACTAGTGTAAATAGTTCAAAATGCATATTGGAGAAAAGAACGAAAAAAAGCCTAATTGTGGGAGGGGGGGGGGGGGGTAGGGGGTGGTGGTGTTTGTCTGGATTTTTAACCACAAACTTGGAGTCATCCTACCAAGCTACAATGAAATCCCTTCATAATTTTGGCCTGTGGAATATTCTAAAGGTTTTTTCGGGCTTCGGGCCTCTGTTGCTGTCACAGTTGCCCAAAAGGGGATGTTCTCATCTAGACATTATATGAAGTCAACCTAGCAAGTTACAATGAAATCCCTCCATAAATATGACCTGTAGACTGTGCTAAAGGTTTTCGGGCTCAGGCAGCTATCATGGTTGAATGATTGTAACCATAAGGGAACATTCTCATCTGGGCATAATGTGGATTGATCCTACGAAGTTACAATGAAATCCCTTCAAAAATATGACCTGTAGACTGTGCTGAAGGTTTTCGGGTTTTGGGCACCTGTAGCCATCACAGTTGCCCAATCATTTCAAAAAGGGGACTTTCTCATGTAGACATTATATGAAGTCAACCTATCACATTACAATGAAATCCATCCATAAATATGACCTGTAGACTGTGCTAAAGGTTTTCGGGTTTTGGGTTTGGGCAGTCGTGACGGTTGATAGATCACACCCAAGTGGGGAAATTCTCATGTAGACATACGGAATCATCGTATCAAGTTACAATGAAATCCGTCCATATTAAACATGACCTGCAGACTGTGCTAAAAGTTTTTGGGATTTGGGCTTGGGCAGCCATCACGGTTGACAGGTCATGCCCAAATGGGGACGTTCTCGTCTAGGCATTATATGGAGGCATTGTATGAAGTTGCAATAAAATCCCTTCATAAATACGACCTATAGACTGTGCTAATGGTTTTCGGGTTTTGGGCTCGGGCAGCCATACCGGTTGACCGATCATGACCAAAAGGGGACGTTCTCATGTAGAGATGACCTAAAACCTGCATGTGAAATTTCGTGAAGATCAGACAAGAACTACCAGGGATAGCCTGTACTTGAAGGATGAATAAAAAACTTTAACCACAAACTTTAACCAAAACTCCAAATGTCAACTAAACAGGAAAAGAAAAAAAAAAAAAAAAAAAACACACTTGAATCTTCACTAAAAAACTTTAACCACAAACTTTAACCAAAACTCTAAAAGTTAACAGACGGACAGACAAAAGTCATTACTATAGCCCTCACTGTAAACAGTCGGGCTAAAAAGAGTTTTTAGTGATTGTCCATGCATTTTAAATTCCTCAAATATCTTGGCCACATAAACCTGATTTGTAGGAGCATCAGTCTGTCTGTCAGTCCATCTGTCTGACTTTATTTGTCCGTCCAGAGCCGTAACTCTATAATGCTTTCATGGCTTTCCATGAAACTTTACACAAGGGTGAAGACCAAAGAAAAGTCTTTTGCACAGCAACACCATGGTTGAGTGACAAAGGTCAAGATCACAGGAATGGGAAAACTAAATTCTCTCGCAAACTGTATTTGTCCGTCCAGAGCCATAATTCTATAAAGTTTGGCAGATAAGTCTGTCGTCTGCTTACACACTTTCGTCATTTACAATCCCTGTGTACAGGATTTCATTGTTTAATAGGTTAATCTGTATCAGTTAACCCTTTATCCAAGAAAGTTTTTTAAAAAAAAACTAAATTCCCCGTGGGAGAAAATTTTATCTCTATTTTCCAAGAAAACCATTCAGATATCATTGTCAAAAGAACTTGCACATTACAGTACAAGTTGAAATAAGTTGTAACACAACTGCAAATATAGAACCTTAGTGAGCACCCACGCGCCCCGATATTTCAAGCTCTAATCATTTTTTAAAAATAAACATAGATTCTAGGAATACTGCAGAAAACAGTGTTCTGTATTTTCAACGGTATTGAAAGAATTCAAGCAGAGAAAAAGCCAGGAAAACTGTAATTTTGATGAACTTTTCAAAGTCTATGGGGCCGTAATTTTGGTAAAAATCAGTGGAGCGGAACAAAACCCAAACTTGTTCTGTAGGCCACCATGTTAGACTAACATATCAAAAATCAGCACAATATCTGGAAGCATGTAGGAAAAAAGTCTGGAAAACTGTAATTTTGATGAACTTTTCAAAGTTCAAGGGCCGTAATTTCGGTAAAAATCAGTGGAGCGGAACAAAATGCAAACCTGATCTGTAGGCCACCATGTCAGACTAACATACCAAACATCAGCTCAATATCTGGAAGCGTGTAGAAAAAAAGTCCTGAAAACTGTAATTTTAATGCATTTTTCAGAGTCCAAGGGTCGTAATTTCGGTAAAAATCAGTGGAGCGGAACAAAAACAAAACGCAAACTTGTTCTGTAGGCCACCATGTTAGACTAACATACCAAAAATCATCTCAATATCTGGAAGCGTGTAGGAAAAAAGTCTGCAAAACTGTAATTTTGATGAACTTTGAAAAGTTCAAGGGCTGTAATTTCGGTAAAAATCAGTGGAGCGGAACAAAATGCAAACTTGATCTGCAGGCCACCATGTTAGACTAACATACCCAAAAACAGCTCAATTTCTGTAAGTGTGGAGAAAAAAAGTCTGGAAAACTGTAAGTTTGATGAACTTTTCAAAGTTCAAGGGCCGTAATTTTGGTAAAAATCAGTGGAGCGGAACAAAATGCAAACTTGATCTGTAGGCCACCATGTTAGACTAACATATCAAAAATCAGCTCAATATCTGGAAGCGTGTAGAAAAAAAGTCTGGAAAACTGTAATTTTGATGAATTTTTCGGATTCCAAGGGCCGTAATTTCGGTAAAAATCAGTGGAGCGGAAAAATAGACTAACATATCAAAAATCAGCTCAATATCTGGAAGCGTGTAGAAAAAAAGTCCGGAAAACTGTAATTTTGATGAATTTTTCAGAGTCCAAGGGTCGTAATTTTGGTAAAAATCAGTGGAGCGGAAAAAAATGCAAACTTGATCTGTAGGCCACCATGTTAGACTCACATACCAAAAATCAGCTCAATATCTGGAAGCGTGTAGAAAAAAAGGTCCGGAAAACTGTAATTTTGATGAATTTTTCAGAGTCCAAGGGCCGTAATTTCAGTAAAAATCAGTGGAGCGGAAAAAAATACAAACTTGATCTGTAGGCCACCATGTTAGACTCACATACCAAAAATCAGCTCAATATCTGGAAGCGTGTAGAAAAAAAGTCCGGAAAACAAGTAGGACTGACGGACTGACGGACGGACCAGTCAAAAACATTATACCCTAGCAACTTCGTTGCGTGAGATATAATAAAGTACAATGCTGCTTGTGCACCGATAAGACCAGAATCTGACATTGGTGTTAGTTTCTGGTCTTATCAGTACAGGAAAAGAAAGATACATAGTTTATAGTGGTTATCCTACAACTTTATTCTGACTTGAACTGTATGCCAATTCAAGTGACATCCATATGTGTGTGGTTCTGTTGAGAAAGTTCCGAGGTTAGCAGTTGTATTGACCTTAGAAATAAGGTTAATACAGCTTTTGACTGCTATGTTCAGATGTATTTTATTAAATTCGAAAACCTTATGGACTATAGTGAGCACCAAATTCAACACAAACTTTTCATTCTAGTGTTATAGGCCATTTGGCCATAGTTCGGGGGCATCCGTGGCCGGGCAGTCACTGTTAGTCTTGTTTTTCTCAATGCAAAGGTGGCTCTGGCACAGATTCAGGAGTGGTTTCTAATCAAGGCCCAGCTTCTATTCACAGAATATGATAGTTATCAAATTTAAATAACAGTGCGGTAAACACTAACAAAGAAAAGCTATTCATGCTTTAACCCTGAAAGGCCTATAGATTTTTATACATTTTTGGTACACTTTAACCCTTCACCCAACGCAGACGATTTCAAAATTTATTATTTGAAATATCATTTTTTAAATTTTTTCAAAAACTTTCAACAAACCCATATCATGTGACCCCTCTTTGGAGCGAGATCGATGAGCTCGTTCCAAAGAGGGGTCACATGATAAGGTTTTGTTAAAAATGTTCGAAAAATAATATTTTTTCAGCTGCTGAATTTGTATATTACGCAGCCGGATGCGGGCAATTGGTTGGGTAAAGGGTTGACTGTCTACATCAGGTGGCTTTGCAGTTATTTCTAGGCAAACCATTGCTGCAGTTTGGGCAGCCAAGTCTTCCTTAAAAACAACTGCCAAGGTACTTAGAATGATGTAAGTTGAAAGTTTACCCAAAGATTGCATGCTGAAGCACTTGGTTTGTTATAGTAAAAGTCATCAAAGATGGAATTAGGCCTTCAAGGTTAAAAAAAAAAACACTTTCACAAATAAAATACAGATATCAAAATCAACAACAATATACAAAGAAAAAAATGCACCATAAAAAAACAAAAACCAACCTGGACGGAAATAATGAACATCAAAAGCAGGTATTCAACATATAACTTCCTGAACTGACAGAAACTGTCAAACCTAATATGTTAAAAGATGACTTTTTCTGGGGATTTTAAAAAAAATTTACACCTTTTATAAAATGTAGTTTTATTTTTGATACATTACTGGGAGGAATGCATTCTACTTGTAAGAATTGTAAATTGTTTGGAAAAAATTTTTTTGAAGGTATTTGATTTTCTTATTGCAGGAAGACCAAAATTCAAGCCTCCTTGTTGGCAGGTTGACTAACAAATATGCTGTTACTACTTTTCAAAGACCTCACTCCACTTAGGAGTCATAAACTATGTTTTTGAAGCAAACCATGAAAAAAAACCTTGAACTGTCAGAACTGAAAAATGATATAATACAAAGATATAAAATTGCAAGTACAAGAACACACAATATTCACTAATAAAAGCACATAATAAAATCAAAAATTATAATATCAAGCATTCTCTAAATGCGCAAAATGCAAAGTAATGAAGTTTATGTTCTCTGTTGGCAAAAGCTTAACTGGTGGAGTGCTGGAAGCCCATATTGGGGCTTTACTCTGAGATGAAGGTACATGTACCACAACTTTAAGGCTTCATACTCAGTGGATGTACTTTGTAGTATCTTTTAAGTGATATTATTTAGTCAGTAAAGACTTGTCTTATAACAATTTATGGGAGAGAGCCTGTGGGCACTCCCCCATAAATTGTAACAAGGCCAAGATATGTGAACAAATTTTGATGTCCAAAAATAATTTAGCACTCTGACAGTTTAACTGATTTGGGTAATCAGCTTCTCTAAATCTTTTATAAGTGAGCATTTGGCCATTATAGTTTGATAGCATTCGATAACTGCCAGCTTCAAAAGGTGCTGAGCTAATACAGACATGGTGCCTAAAATGTTGTTATTTTACCCATCATCAATCATAACTTTTGGCTTAAATCCGAAAGCACAGGAAATAAAAGAAACTAGGCATAAATACAACTAAGAAAAACTGAAATAGGCTTTTGGCAGACATCAGTAGTTGTCGGAGTATCAAATGATGTAAGTACTTATGGTTTTGAGAATCTGATAACTCTAATATAATAGTAATGAAGCGTTAGCTCTTTAAGGGGTTGTCCAATATGAGACTTTGAACATTTTTTTGAATATTTCCACGATGCCCTAAATACAAATTAAAGCAATTTCATAATGGCATATTATATACCAAAATAATGACAAATTAAAAGTACACAAAACCTGAATTTAAGCCCTTTTTAAAAATTTGTAAAATTTTTGTTGTTTTTGATGCAAAGAAATTGCCAACAGCATAAGTAACCGACAGGAATAACAAGGAATAGATAGGTAATGTCTGAGTTGTAAATAAAAGACTCCACACCCCATACTCGAAGAAAGCATATTTATCATTTCATCACCAATGTGGTGAGAATGCTCAGAGGAAAATGAATGACCACAAACTATAGATTGTTTTCAGATGACATGTTTGTTATGTTTTTGGGCAAAGTTGGGAAAAAATTTGATTTCCCAAGATCTGAAATCTTCAAACATTTCACTGCTGTTTTCGAATCTAAGAGGCGATGTAATGTATAACGCATGATACATTCAAAGGAAAATATTCAACTGACAATGTGATGATTGCGAGATACAGTCCTTAGTGGGAATGTTGAGATCGCAATCTGTACAATGTCATGCAAGTGTCAGCAAGAGATTAATATGCCACCGATTCGAATGCTTATTATTTGGTTGGTGTCGATGATCAAAACATAAAAGCGGAAAATAATATTTGAAAACAAATATATATTCACATCAACATACATTGCAGTCCTCAAAATTGTATATTACGAAAAAATAATTTTACTATATTTGTGACGTAAAGAAGGCTTGGTGAAGTCTGCAAGGAAAAAAGAAGACAAATGTCAATAAGAATTTTCAGAAAGGTTTTTTCCAGTTCACCAAATATGGCAAAATTTAGTATCATTGTAAATTTAAATGTCCTCCTCGCACAACTGCGCTGTGTGTAAGATAGATCAATGTCAAGTTTGATCGCTATTGGCACCAGAAAGTTGCAAAAACCTATGTGTATTGACAATCTGTTGACAGAAATATCACAAAGCCACCTGGCAGACAAAAGTCATATGAATTACCGAAATGAGACCACAACATCTCATAAGTTTTAAGATAAATGAATTTAATAACCAACATAATTCTGATATTGTTCAGACCGGTAATCCACTGCCTATAAAATTAGTATTGGTAAGCAGATCAGTTATTAATGTTCTTAAATCTGATGAGTAAGCAACAGTTAAGCCTCCCCAAACAGTAACTACAGAAGGGTGATAGTTTCAAAATAAATGAAGCATACTAAACCATGTACACAAATGAATTAGAAGCCATGTTTTCTAACTTAACGAAGCCGACTGGTGTAAGTATTCTGCTTGCAGGCAGGTCATTTTTTGTTGTTGTGGCTACACTTGAGCATTCAAATGGCACTCTTTGGCAGTTGTCCTTCGTTGCTCATGCAACCCTGGAAATGGACATAAATACCAAATGAGGAAGTTTGGCAGTTTTCTCTTTTTTGGTGTATCAATCTCATCTTCTTTTACCAATTTGGCACAGATCTTGTGCAAAATGGCACAGAATTGTAAAGGGCACGGTCACAGCAGACTCACAAACCCACACTGGACATTCTTCATTTTACATTGATGCACTCTCTCATGACTCAATACTTGTTCTTGTGAACTGAGTGGATTTACCTCTTATTCATTTATTTATTGTTGTTTAAGGTCACATACTTATGCACAATGGCTAATCATGACCACAACATGGAGATAAAGTCAAGATCAGTCAATCATTTATACCCCATGTTGCCTATTTTAGAGGACTCGCACCCCAAGCATTAGTGACTGGGTCCTATTTTACCAGTGAAACAAAGCATGCTTACTACAGTAAACAAGCACTGCTTCACTTCCCAGGTTCCTGAAAGGGGGGAGGGGATTTTCCCTTGGTGAACTTCATAAAAGGTAAACAAACACAAAAAATGGCAGGCCTTTTGAAATTTAGACACCCTAAATTACAATTAGTCTAACTGTCCATTACTTGCAAGAATGAGAAAAAGATTTTTTCCACATCTGTACTAGAAGGATTGCAGAATTTAACTATTCAGTAAATTTAAGATATTTTATTGTATAAAATCTGGTCTCTTACTTATGCCATAGCAGACTTTCAGGCAGTTGTTTCTGCCACATGGTAACGATGCCATGGCCAATATTAGTTTCCACAAAATCTATGTTTCATTAAAAAAAAATCGATATATAATTTATTGCGGTTATTCCTTTCTGACCTTCTCTGGACTTTGGAGAAAATTACTGTACTGTGAGAAAACCAAGGACACAATTAATTCAACCCCTGTTGATGCCAGACAATAAATGTTTTGTTTTAAATTTATTTTGTTTATTCATTTAAAATTGTTGGGTTTCATGTGCAAACAACCATTACTCATCTCAGGTGTGTAATTTCTTAAATTTGCTGCAATATTACCCTAAATTTAGTAAGACTGAACTGCGTATTCAAGAATAATATGTAAACATCCTTGAGAGGTCGATCATTCAGAATGATATGGAATGATATTCCAGAATGATAAATGGTTAAGAAAATCGAACAGATTAATAAACTATGTTGTTTCCACATGCCCAAAATATCTCTAGTAATTCTTAGTATTCCAGAAAGGCACATGGACATGTATCCTATGAACATACAATTGTTAAATCAATTAAAATTAATATAATTACATTGTTAATGTAGTTATACGTTTTGGGTCCAAATACTCAATTCCCATTGGTCAGCTGGATGAAAACGTCATGACCAAATGTAATTCATTTTCCAATGAATACATTTGGTCGAACTTTGACCTGCAATTACGGTAGAGCGCAGTTGACAGAATGTAATTCGGACGGTGTTTGGGCGGGTTTTTAACTTTTAGCGCCTCTCGTCTTTCTGCTTTGTTGTTTGGTAAAAAGTAGTTTAAACAGTTACGGAATGTAATTATAAGAATTGAATGCAATTTTTATAATCTTTATTGGAGTATGAACGTGTGGGAATGGGTACATATTATGTATGAATCCCTTTGGGATTCATACATAATTTGTACCCATTCCCACACGTTCATACTCCAATAAAAGTTATAAAAATTGCGTTCAATTCTTAAGTACATACTGCTGGATAAATCCAAAGGTAGCAGACTTGAGTGCAATCAAGAGAGCATTCTCCAAAAGTCTGACATCGTCATCATTCAAAACCACAAGCAAGTACAGTGAAGCCCACTTAACTGGATATCTCTTAACTGAATTACTCTGTTAATTGAATATAATTTTCCAACACAAAACCATTTACCATACCTCCAATACAAATTTGATCTGTTAACTGAATAAAGGTTATAGAGTAAATTTCTGCTCATCAAATACAAAATCGTGTAACCCGTCGAGAAATTACCCCGACTCTCCCCACTTTTCCTTTCTTTATAGACATATTTGGCCTCAGTACATCCAAACAGGCATTTAATCTATTATATTTTGTTTGACAGAGCTCCTGTTAATTTTGTTTGACAGAGCTCCTGTTAATTGAATACGCCTGTTAATTGAATAATTTTCATTGGCAAATAGGCTATTCAATTAACAGGTTCCACTGTACTATTGTTAAACTTTGTGATGTTCAGTTTTGTAAATGACAAATAAAATTGCATATACATAACATGTACAATCCGAATATGAGTAACAGAACCAGAAAATTTATTTATTTATTTTTGGTGTTTAAGGTCACATATTTCTGCACAATGGCTAATCATGACCACAACATGGATATAAAGTGAAGTCCAGCCAATAGTTTATACCCATGTTGCCCATTTCCACCCCAGGCATTGGTTACCACATCCTATTTTATCAGTAAAACAGAGCTTGTCTTCCACAGGAAACAAGCACTGCTTCACTTCCCAGGGTTCCCACAGAGATACAGGATGAGGAAATAGATGCAGGAGGAAAACTGACTTGAGAAAGATTTTCTAGCACCTTCACCACCCAACTCTGATTCTGACGAGCAATGTAATTGTGGCAATAATAAAACCAGCCTCTCCGAAAATAACCAATAATGATAATGCATCACAACACTTTCACAATAAAAACAACACTTAACATTGAAAACAACTTCACAATAAGAATTTTAACCCTTTGATACTTTCGTACATCTTATGATGTTGGAAATCAAACAGCACATTGATACTTTCTGGTCATTTGTTTTGTTATTATTTTTCGATTTTTTAAAGTTTTAACCTCAATTCCTATTTTCTCCCGAATAGTGCTCAGTTGAGCCAAATGTTATCGCAGCTTAAAATACTAATATAATCCTGCTGTGAAGATTGGTTGGGTGCTAAAAGCCACTATCAGGGCTTTCAAAAATTGAGGATACCAGAGCAAAAGACAACACTTTCCTTGCTTACATTTCACATTCAGTCAAACATAAATAATATTTTGTTTATATAAATTTGTTTTATTCCAAATTATTGGAGAGTGCCTGTGGGCACTCTCCAATAATTTGTAATAAAACAAGTTTTGAATAAAAAATTCAGACCACCAAAAATAATCTAGCCCTCAAACAGATAATTACTAATGTGAAAAATATCTTATTTGTTTTTTCCAACATTTGACGTCACATTTTCAAAAACATTGAAGAAACTGAATTCCCAGTATCATCTGAACGTCAGGATAATTAAAATCTCAAAGGATTAAACATCAAACCCATAACATGATAATACACCCCTTGTAATAAATCATTTCCTGTATTATATACAGTAGAACCTGTCTTGAGAAACAACAGGCCAAAAAAGGTGTCTCGAAACAGTGGTCCCGCATGACAGGTTCATTACAGAATAAAACAACCAAATGGTACATGGTCACAGCAGTCTACAACCAAATGGTACAAGGTCACAGCAGTGTCTCAAGATAGATGCTCACTCATAACAGTAACATCTAAACAGGTCTTACTGTATAGTGAATTCCTTTTAACTGAATAGACACTTTGCTGGTGAAAAATATCCAATTAACAGAAATACTCAATTAACAGGAACTTGTTACTTTTTCTGTATTTTAGTGATAAACTGAACATCAATTCTTTTTTATCCCATAAATGGCCGTTTATATGAACAATAAAGGCCTTGGATAAATTTTTGCTTTATTCACCTTGTAGGGTGATAAATTTACCCCATAGGTTTAACCCTTTACCCAATGCAGACGATATCAAAATTTATTATTTTAAATATCATTTTTTCAAATTTTTCAAAAAATTTCAACAAAACCATATCATGTGACCCCTCGTTGGAACGAGCTTTTTCCAACGAGGGGTCACATGATATGGCTTTCTTGAAATTTTTTGAAAAATAATATTTTTCCAACTGCTGAATTTGCATATTACGCGGGTGGATGCGGGCGATTCGTTGGGTAAAGGGTTAACACTGACAGAATTTATTCCCCTAGTAGCGACAGACTTGTTGACCTCTGGCCTCTACCACATTTGTCTGGTATAATTATATAGTTCGATTGTTGATTTCTTTAAAGCTTTTTGAAAGTTTTACACAATGCCAGTAGAAAACATCACCCACTGCTCATATAATAAAGTATTTATGCAAGTTTAGCTCAAGTTTGTAGGGGAATTATTTTTAGACAGAAATGTATTACTGCGCCTTGTTTATTTTTGCCAATTTTGCTGGTCAATCGAATTGGGCCAATGTGTTCCTCACTTCTCGATGAGTTTTGTAGTGAATTATAGCACGATTTTTCCACGACTGCCCTGTAGAAGATTTATGGGATAAACAAAATAAACGTTTAGTATTTTCAAGTAAAAAATTTATTCTACTCGTAGAATTAAGAATGAAACCGACTTGCCAGAGGCTCGTCGGTTTCATTCTTAATCCTACTCGTAGAATAAATTTTTTACTTGAAAACACTATACGTTTATTCTAAATATATTATATCTCATGTGACCTTGTAGGCTCCTGATTGGACGAATGCTGCAACCCTATTTCGTGTAGTTTGCATCCACAGAACTGACCAGAATTATATTGCTTCATGCACATTGCCATATGGAGTTCTTCCATTGTGTAAAGTTTCATGAAAATTCTTCAAACGGTTTAGGAGGAGTTGCGCTTATGATGGATGGACAGACGGACAGACGGATGGACAGGGTGATTCCTATATACCCCCCCCCCCCCCAAACTTTATTTGCGGGGGGGTATAAATATCGATTCACAGAGGCACAACATCCACAAAACGACCTGAAAAGAAATCATTGTGGAAAAATGTATCGCTTTTCCATTGTTGAAGTCACATTTTCCGAGGCGTTCATTTTATTCCTTGAGAAGATGATCCATATCTCGTTTCGAAGAGAACGATCCATACCTGGGTAAAACATTCATGAGAACGCATCCGGATATGAAAAATCGTTTGTTTCACTGCTCATATTATTTCGCTATTTAATTGTATGTTTTGGGCAGTAAACGAATAAATAATGGAATTCATTTGAATCTTCGGTGTTTTGTATCCCGTACTGACCCATTCGGTAATGTATACGTGTGACAAATGTGTGGAAATTATCAAACTGCGTTGTCAAATTTCGAAAATTTTAGCTTTCATTCGTGAGTTGTGCGATTCTAGAATACACAGTTCCGTTTAGGGAAATGTTTTGTTTACCCTTGCCGACCGATTCAAAATCTGTCTTCTGCTCATATCAGTAATCCAAATTAGCCGTGTTTTGGAAGAAGAAAATATTTTTTAAAAACTACATGGTATTTTTTCTATATAATGCTGGTTGGTAGGGCTGCTACCTTGGTAATAGATTAACAAATCGGACAGATGTTTTTCTTGATGGGTGTTCAATATAATATAAGGATTAGTGCATGTCTTGTCTTTGACTACGCACATATAGTGCCCAGTGTGGTGGTGTAGTTCCCCCCCGCTTCGCGGCGGGAACTACACCACCTCACTGGGCACTATATGGGCGTAGTCAACTCCAAGCCATGCACTATTCCTTAAATATCTTGTTGGCCAGAGCTCAAAGAGCTAAAATGCCTACATTTGATTTACTGAGGCCAAAGTGATCTATAAGTGGATAGAATTCTCTACTTGTCAGAGTAATTCTTCAATAAACTAGAGGTGTGACTTCCCTGGCTGGTCCTATCAATACCCCCGCCACAATTATTCTAAGTCAAAAAGGGGCATAACCATGGCAAGAATAGTGCAACCGGAACTATAACTGCACATGCACAGGTTACCATGATGGTGAACATGCATACTGGGTTTCAATGGGAATGGCTTATAAACATCAGAGAAAATCTCCGGACAAAATTTAGACCTACCAGCAAATTATTCTAAGTTGAACAGAAGCATAACTATGGCTAAAATAGTCTGACCGGAACTATAACTAATGGTGTACAGGTTCCCATGGTGGTAAATAAAAAAATAGCAAGTTTCAAAGGGATTGGACTATAAACATTAGAGAAAATCTCCAAATAATGGACAGATGGATGAACATACAGTTAAAACTAGAACTCCTGTCATGAAATGCGCACAAATATCACGTCGACCTGCACGTTAATCTACGCGTTGTGACCATAGTAAGGTTATCAAATTCTTTACATATGGCCTGTGCACAAGCAATGTTTCAGCCAATGGACCTCCAGGTAACCCGGAGGTCCATTGGCAGAAACATTGCCTGTGTTTGCTATGAGTAACCAGGAGAACCTGCTGTGTTTTGGATGCCATTCGATACGGCAATTGCGCGCAATTCCTATGCGCAATTAAGCCTAGATAAGCGCACAGTTCGTGTCAGGACTTCTAGTTTTAACTGTAAAAGACAGACAGATGGATGGACAAGATGATTCCAGTATATTCCCTTCTCCCACCATAACTTGTTGCATAGGTATAATTTCAAGATTTTTTATTCAAGTAACAGTTGTTTACTCTTTAACCTACATGCAATTAACATGTCAAACTTGTTCTGGAGGTGTGGTAAATGGTTTGATGTTTGAAGGTTACATGCAATTAACATGGTTGTTGAAATAAGAGATATCCAATACCAGTGGGCTACAATGTACTCAGGGGACACTTGGGAAGAGGTAACAGGAAGTTGGTGACCGAAGAGAACTTTGTCATTAACTGAGTTTAGAATTCACAAAACATGTTTCATGGTTGATAAAATTTTTTTAAAGAAGAGTTTGCATATTCTTCATAAAATAAAAATGTTCTTGGGTTGGAGGGAATGTTCAAAATTGCATACTCAAATATCTTTTATTACAGTAAAACCTGTCTTGGGAGACCACTGTCTTGAGAGACCACCTGTTTTGAGAGACCACATCTACCAGGCACCGATTGGTTTTACTCTATAATGGACCTGCTATGGGAGACCATCTGTCTTGAGAGACCACCTGTCTTGAGAGACCACTGTGACCTGGTACCAACTAGTATTTTTAAGCCATAATGGACCTGTCTTGAGAGACTGTCCCTTTGAAGACTGAAACCATGACAAAAACTGTTTACCTGTTCTGGAATTGGAAAATCCATTGTGGTTATACTAACATAATTAAAAGCTCTTAATTGGGTTTCAATTGCTAACTCATTACAGGTTGAAATGTTTTTATAAGACCCCTGTGAAAAGATTAGGATTATTGTTGAATAAACAATTTCATACATACCTGAAATGTGACAGATAGGAATAAAAATAAATTTGTGTTGAAAGTCTTTTTGTAACAAATTGAAATGGACTGTTATAAAAATTATAAAAATAAATTAGTGTTGAAAATCTTCAATGATTTTCAACACTAATTTATTTTTATAATTTTTATAACAGTCCATTTCAATTTGTTACAAAAACTTCATAAAAAAGAACTACAAAGTAATTACAAAAATCCATTCTTCTCCATTTCTGAATTTTGTGGTTGGTTATTCACTGACTTGAAAAAACCTGAAACCTGTTTTGAGAGACCACCTGTCTTGAGAGACCACTTTTGTGTGGCCCAAAGGGCGGTCTCTCAAGACAGGTTCTACTGTAGCATAGTGGGGCCCTCTCAACTGGATATACCTTATGGGAATAACCTCTTAATTACGTATAATTTTCAAACCCCAAATGATTTATCAGGCCTTTATTACAAAGGTGTCTTATTAACTGTACAAATGAAAGTGTCAATGACACTGTAGCTTAACATGACTGTGTGTAGTGTTTGATGAATAGGATAATCTTCAATGATTTGAGTGTAGACTGTACTAAAGAATTAACACCTGGGTTGATGTGGCCCTAACAGTTAACATATGTCAACCAAAGTTATCAAGTTACAGTAAAATCATTCCGAAATGAGTCATCCTACCAAGTTACAATGAAATCCCTTCAAAAATATAACTTGTAGACTTTGCAAAAGGAATCTAGGTCAATTGATGGTTAGGTGGTCATGTTTGACTGATCATGACCAAAATAGGAAAGTCTCATCTAGATACAATACCAAGTTATCCTGCCAAGTCACAATGAAAAACAACCTGTAAGTAGTGCAAAAGGAATCTAGGTCAAGTGACCAGGCGGAAGTAACGGCTGACCAATCGTGACCAAAATACGAGTCTCATCTAGACATCATGCCAAAATTATCCTTCCACGTTACAATGAAATTGCTTCATAAATATGAACTGTAGAATGTGCTAAACAAATCTAGGTCACGTGCCTGTGCGGTTGTCATGGTTGACGGATCGCGGCCAAAATAGGACATTCTCATCAAGACATTATACAGAATCATGTTACCAAGTTACAATAAGATCCCTTCATAAATACGAACTGTAGACTGTGCTAAAGGTTTTCAGGCTTTGGGTCTCTGTAGCCATCAATGTTGACCGATCGCGACACCAAAAGGGGACGTTCTCATCTAGACATTATATGAAATCATCCTAACATGTAATAATGAAATCCCTTCACAAATACGATGACCTGTGTACTGCGCTAGAGGTTTTGGGGTTTTGGGCTCTCGCAGACGTCGCAGTTGACCGATCGTGACCAAAAGGGGACATCTCATCGAGACATTATACAGTCATCCTACCAAGTTACAATGAAATCCCTTCATAAATATGACCTGTAGACTGTGCTTAAGGTTTTCGGGTTCTCGCAGCCATCAGGGTTGACCGATCGCGACCAAAAGGGGTCATTCTTATCTAGACATGACCTCAAACCTGCACATGAAATTTTTGATGAACGAACAAGAACTACAGGGTGTAGCCTATGCCAAAGAACATGTGAACAGACTCACAGACTTCCGCATGGCTGATGGCAAAAGCTTATCTTGACTTTGTCAAGTTAAGCTAAAAATTGTGCAATCCCACCTGAAAAAAGCTGCAGTAGATGGTAAAAAAATAAAACAAATGGTAACAACTCTGACAAAAAAAAACACCTGCATTGAACATGGAGTGAGACATCAATAAGATGCACTTGCACACCAAAAATAATGTCATTGCACTGTATTTTATGCATTGGTGACAGACAGGTTGACATTGCCTGAAACACAGTTGCTTGGTGCAGCAAAAAATATTATGCTTTTATGCTTTTTTTTGGGGAGGGAGGGAATCTAAAAAATAGTCCTTATAATTTTGAAGTTTCCATTATCAAACTGTTGAGACTATGGGACAAGGTGCTGAATGAGGCAAGAAGCAAACCTGTAATATATTTTATTGCTGCCTGTCATGATGACAGGAACAAACAGTTTAGAGTCTGTTATCCCAAATTTGGTACCAGTCACAGAGATTACAACCAATGGTATAGGGGTACCGACTGATGGAGTGGATATGAAATAGATAGTTACTGATGTAGTGGAAATACAGGGAGATACATGGGGTGATAGAAGTAGAAGGGGATTAATCTGACACATTTTTACTGATAGAGTGCTAGAATCCACTACCATGGCTCTATTGAAAAGTGCTGAAAGCCACTAAAATGTCTTGACACTGTATGCATTAGCTTGATGCTTGCTCAGCAGTAGAACAAAAATGTTTATATTTATTGAAGAGTGCCGACATGCCCTCTCCAATAAATTGTAACAAATCATTTTTTTATGAACAAAATTTTCTAAACCAAGGCTCCCCTTACTGGTAGCAATACAATTGTTAAAAAAAAATAGTCATGTTATAAATCACATTCGAAAAATAATTCAGCACTCTTCCAGTTAACCCTTTACCCATCGCAGACGATACCAAAATTTATTATTTTAAATATTTTTTTTAATTTTTCAAACAATTTCAACAAAACCATATCATGTGACCCCTCATTGGAACAAGCTCAATGAGCTCGTTCCAATGAGGGGTCACATGATATGGTTTTGTTAAATATTTTGAAAAATTTAATTTTTTCAACTACTCAATTTGCATATTACGCGGGCGGATGCGGACAATTCATTAGGTAAAGGGTTAATAGCCTGTTGGCCTACAGTAAATATATCATAGAACAGAGAAAAAAAAGATGCAGGTGCATAGGAATAATATTTATCACATAATCAGCAGCAAATAGCTCATTACGGAAAGTATCATTTACAATATGTTTAATACAGGAATGAGGTCAGAAGTCAAAGTCAACTTAAGAATGTGAGTTGGTTTCAGAAGGAGAATTGAATTAATCATCTCTTATATTTCATTAACTGTTTATAAGGTCAATCAGATGTGTAATCACCTATTTGATACGTTCTAACTTAACATTCTTACACTTAAGCATGATTCCATGCATTGTGTAACTAGCACATTTCTCAATGTCTGTAATGTACTGGTAATGCTGAATACACACAACAATCATGGTATAATGATGTATGGATATCCAAGACCATAACTAACCATTTTTTTTTTTTTTTTTTTTGGGGGGGGGGGGGGGGGGGAACTGTATGATGTCAGTGCCCGACAACTCGGGTCATAACACCCAACTATTTGGAACATAACTTATTGCTTTTATCAAAGACGTATACGCTACAAATATACTTTTCATTGATAAAACACTAACAAGAAAGGGAATATATTTATGACATTGCTGTCAATTACACACAAGCTGGGTAGAGGTGTCCGGCCATCTGGGTTCTTTCAATGGGTCATGGTCATAAAAAACATTTGTTATTAGTTAATCTCTCCCTGGATGTGGAATTCTACTGAAAAACTATGTCAGGTATTTATTGTGCTTTCTAATCTGCATACTAAGATCAGTTGGGTTAAAAATGAACTCAAATCAACTGGGTTGAAAGAATATTTTCCCAATTTCAGTTGGGTTAAAAATCAACACAAATCAACTAGGCTGAGTGAATATGAACCCAATTGGGTTCATATTCACTCAACCTAGGTTAAAAATCAACACAAATCAACTAGGTTGAGTGAATATGAACCCAATTGGGTTCATATTCACTCAACCTAGTAGATTTGTGTTGATTTTTAACCCAAATCATCTTAGAGTATGTGTATATTTTTGTGGAGCAACTGAGTACTCTAAAGCGTGTGTATATTTTCATCAGGCAAGCAAGGTTATCTGCCCAACTTGATATTTCATAATTTCTTGCCCAGCCTCTACCAAATGAAACCCATGATTGGGGGGAGAATGAAATCCTTTGGTTGTCTCCTGTGGGCACTCTCCTATAAATTGTAACAAGTATGGCTGGTCCATACAGACTGAATAGTTTCACTTCAAATATAATGTGAAGCACATCTAGTGAATATGAGTTCCTTAAAAAGTGGTACCTGCACTTCAAAATGGAGCCCAAATATGGGCTTCCAGCACTCACTTGGTTAACCAATACAATCTTCTTTGACAAGTGTTCTGCCATACCAAAAACTTTCAAACTTATAAAAGACATTATAAAAAACAACTTTTATATTTTGATGAATTAAAGAGATCAATGAACATTATCAATAAACATTTTGTTAACAGGATAGTATAAAAAAAGTCTACAAAGAAAAATCTATGCACAGAAAGGAAAGTTCCTCAATATGGTGATTATCAAAAAGCAATAATAATTAGCGTGTTACAGTCATAATCATAAGAACAAGAGTTAACATTCATAACAACAATTATTTACAACATTATAGTCAAGGCTGAGAGATATGCATATGAGATGATTGTGAAAGCTCGGTGGATAACAAAACGTTCAAGAAACTTATATACAACAGATATATTCAATGGCCAGGACTGTACAGGTGTCAGTTTTTGTAGCAACTAATCTGGAACAGAATCACAAAAGCATTAGAACTGGTAACTAGAATTTGATATTAGGTTGGGATTAAACCATTCCATTCCATTCCATAATCTGTTCCAGTCTCAGTTGTGGAGCACTTATTTACTGGTGTTTAAGGTCACTTCCAGCATCTATGGCTATATCATGACAACAAAGCAAGTATAAAGTCAATTATTTACACCTATGATGCCTACTTTTGAGGAGTTCTACCCCAAACATTGGTTACTGGGCCTATTTTACCTGTTAATAGAACTTAACAAGAGTAAATAAGCACTGCTCCACTTCCTGGGTTTTCCACAAGAAAGGTCTGTAGTAACCTCCTTCTAACCGTATACTTTCTCAAGAGAGTAGATTTGATAACTGAACTTACGTCACACACACACAGTCGGTCATACAAATTAGAGATGGGCAATATACCAAAAAACCAAACCGATTCCGATATCAGGGGATACCGAAAAACCGAACCAAACCAATCAATGACTACCAAAACTGTCTGAATTTTCAAATTTTCCTAAATTCATTATTTATTGTTAAGGCTTCATAGCATTTGAAGGGTTAATTTTGATGAAAGAAGTGGCTGATTTTCTACTCAGTTTTGTTAACCCTCAGGGGCCTGGGCAATTGTCCTGAATTCTCACTAGACTATAACCTGTACATGTCCAGCTGCTTAACCCTTTACCTAACATGAAAAGCAGACGACACTTGCAAAAAAAAGTCTTGAATAGCTAATTTTTTTCATTTTTTGTCTCAAAAACATAGGTTATGACCCTTCGTTGGAACGAGCTCGTTCCAACGAGGGGTCATAACCTATGTTTTTGAGACAAAAAATGAAAATATTTTGAAAATTAATTGGCGATATTTGAGAATAGCGCTGGCCGGTTTTGGCCGTTACGTTGGGTAAAGGGTTAACAGTGATTTCTAACCAAGTCATGACTGCCTTAACAGGCAGCCAAGACTTCACTAGAAATCACTGCCCAGGTGATTTGTTTATTGTCAGCAGGACCTCCTGAAGATGGCATGGTCAGGGCACATGCTCTGAAACTGGCGTGTTTAGAAGTCACAAAATTACTGTAGACATGATTTGTGTTTGTAAAAAAATGCCACTGTTGAGCTCATATTGGCAGTGGCATTTGTGGAGCTGTGGTAGAATGATACACGAACAACTTATTCTGTATTTTCCTGATGTGAATTCCCATTTGGTACAATCATCAAATCTCAGACAAGTCTGGTAGAGAATACTGAACCGATACCGAGGTATACCACCTTAAAAATACCGAAACCGATACCAAACTCAAAATTCCAATATCACCCATCTCCAATACAAATAGTTTTGACTGAGTGGGGCAACATGACCAATTTGGAGTACAGTACATGCTGGGAAACCCATCCAAATAACTACCATACGCATTTAACAGAAATAAATTTCTAGCAACTCTAGTTTTGAACTATATTTGTGACTAATATTTCAACTGCATCATCAAGGCATAGCTTCAAAGAAGGCATGCTTTGATGGTGTAATTGGAATATTTTATCAGTCAAGACTCGAGCCAAAACAGTCAGGACAAATCAAGTTTATACACCCCTCCCCATACAAATCAGTCATCTTCATAACACCCATAGCTCCGATTTACTGTGGGACCTTTTTCTCTAAGTTTCACTCATTGTGCTTTAAATTCATGAGGACAAATATAAATTTTCTTGAAAAATCGGTGATGCAGATAAGCAATACCATTCTTCAACTTATATTCTCAGTGATGTCACAATATTGTATTGACCTGGGTATAAGCTCATAGCGGAAAATAAACCCACCTACCAACTTTTCAGATTTAAGTTTCAGAGTCCCCTCCTTGTAAATAAGCCCAGTCCCTGACCTTGTAATGACAATATCAATGATAGCCATGTTGGTAAATGTAAGTTGTTACAATGAAAAAGAACCCCTTACCCAAAGCACATGATAACAAAATTTGTAATTTTAATATTATTTCATTTTCAAATGTTTCAAACACTTTCAACAAAACCATATCATGTAACCCCTCCTTGGAACGGGCTCAATGGACTCATTCAATGTGGGGTCACATGATATGGTTTTGTTGAAGCTGTTTTACATTTTTTTTTCAATTGTTCAATTTGTAAATTATGCAGGTGCACGCAGTCTATTCAAAGGCAAAGGATTCAGGCATCTTTGTTATTGGATTGATTAACTTTGTGCCAACTTTGCATCCAAATTCTCCTGCAGGCTTGACCTCGCGAAAATAAGACCACCCATATACTTTCGCCCTCTTTTACTCCATGGACCCCCCTGGGCTTATTCCCAGGTTAGTATGGTACCGTGTTGCCTGTTTTTTTTACCCCTAACTAGAGGTATTGTGAGCAAACTCACAAAGTGATACCCCCCACGCCTGAAATGTATAAGTTAGATAATCTCCCCTTGGAAATATCAGAACGGAATTATATTGCTTCATGCACATCTTCATATGGAGTTCTTCCTTTGTGTAAAGTTTCATGAAAATTCTTCAAACGGTTTAGGAGGAGTTGCGCTTACAAGGATGGACAGATGGTATAAGTTAGATTATCTCCCCTTGGAAATGTCAGAACGGAATTATATTGCTTCATGCACATCTTCATATGGAGTTCTTCCATTGTGTAAAGTTTCATGAAAATTCTTCAAACGGTTTAGGAGTTGCGCTTACAAGGATGGACTGACAGTATAAGTTAGATTATCTCCCCTTGGAAATGTCAGAACGGAATTATATTGCTTCATGCACATCTTCATATGGAGTTCTTCCATTGTGTAAAGTTTCATGAAAATTTTTCAAACAGTTTAGAAGGAGTTGCGCTTACAAGGATGGACAGACGGACAGATGGACGCTCCAACATTTCGGATTTATGGGCTACCAAAAAAACATTTTGTATGTCCAAAACCTTATTTTTCCCAGAACCCCACCCCCTCCACCCTAGAACTTATATTTAACCCTAACACCACCCCTCCACCCAAAAACCACACCCTAACCCTATCCCACCCTGACCCTAAACCCTAAAAGTCCACCCCAGACCCTAAACTCCACCCACCCCGAGGACCTACCCCCCCCCCCCCAACCTTAAGCCCTACTCTGGGGCTACCCCTAACCCCCACCCAACCCCTGACCCAACCCCACCCTAGCCAAACGAATAGGATTAGGAGCTATTTTTAGATTTAGGGGCTACTAAAACTAAAACCCCACCCCTGACCCCAACCCTACCCCCCCCCCCCCCCCCCAGGACCTAACCCTCCCCAACCTTAAGCCCTACTCTAGGGCTAACCCTAATCCCACCCCACCCCACTCCTAACCCTAACACTACCTTAATTTGGAGGTAGCCCCTAATAATAATATCCCTAAACCCGAAATGTTGGCCCAGACAGACAGATGTAAGGACAGGGTGATTCCTATATACCCCCCCAAACTTTGTTTGCGGGGAAGTTTGCGGGGGGTATAATGATGCAAACCTTTTTACATGAAACAAAGCATGAAAATGTTTGATGACTCTATAATAAATACTACAACAAATATGTACAATAATGACAAAGTTTAACCCTTGAAGTTGAAAGTAATGTGGTATAAATATAGAATATACCCATAGTAGCTTGGTGTACCAAACTACAAGTGGTGAAGTCGTGTTAACTGCAACCCTTCGGCACGCGGTTAACACCACTTCACAATAAGTAGTGAACATTTGGTACACCATGATCGTCAGATTATTAAGAGTCGCTATTATTTTTTCTCGATTTTACTGAGCAGCAGACGTACAAACGTGCGAATCTGTTTTTGTTTACATATGAGCATCGGTGGACGGTATTTCCGCTGTCAATTTTATCACCGAAATGAAATGGAAAATGAAGAGGGGCCTTTTTGATTTTAATAACATACTATTTCGAGTTATGGATGCTTTATTAACAATGCATGATTGTGAATTTTTGGTGTCTTATGGGGTAAACTCATTTAAAAAACATAATAAATAATTGCCACTTTCATTTCACTCTTCGTGAGGTGACGTACGGTAAATTTAGACAAGTTCGCATTCAGGTCGACGTCACCAAAGCTCAGCTTGGATGTAGTTCCAATATAGGTATAAAATTTTACTACTGAAATCCCATTGCTAACGTGTTCACCATGGTTGGTGTGTAAAGCTAAAATTTAGGTCAGAGGCTTTTCATATTTATTTATTTATTTATTGATGTTTAAGGTCACATATTTATGCACAATGGCTAATCATGACCGTGACAGTTTTACGGGTGGAGGAAGCCGGAGTACCCGGAAAGAACCACCGATCAATGACGAGCAGCTGCCAGCTCCCCAACATCGTAACTCCGCACTGCAGCACAGGCAGGGTTAGATTGGTTGAAGACATGCGTACCATAGACGTGCAATACGCCTTAGTACACGGCGTCATCATGCCCCCTCGCGGGCAATGGAGATGAAATGTCTTACCCAAGGACACAACGTGGTTGCCGCAGGTGGGATTCGAACCAAGGACCTCTCGGCTTGCAGCCTGCACCTCTACCTACTGAGCAACCGCGTTCCCTAAGCTTTTCATATATAGTAGAATAGGTAATCATGGTATAAAAACATTGCAGTATTGTGATCACAAAAGCAGTCATTTTCTTGATGAGACTGTGATTGAGTCATGAAGCATTTACAACAATGAATTGACCTTCTATAAATACAACATTACAAAATCAAGACCGAGTCATAAAATAAAAGAAATGAATATAGCATCCTAGATGCACTGTTTTCGCATTTCTTTTCTGACAGGTGAGATTTTACAGTGTTGTTGGTAATAAAGCGATATAGAATTTTGACCCGATCGTAGCCCAGTCAAGATAAGGTCGAAATTCTCAGTCTACTTTTGTAATCACCGTACTGTACAGTACAGTTTCTATGGACTGGTCATAAACCACACTTGGGCAGTGATGTCCATGCATGCGTTTACCATCTAATAAAAATCAGCTGCAGCAAAAATTTAATTAATGAAGCACCGGGTACAACCCGGTGCTTTATTAATTAAAATTTTTGATGATTATTCCTAAAATTAGTTTTTGGAATCTAATATTATTGCATCCGTGGAAATATTTACCACCCGTTGAAACTGACCAGTCCACAGCGGCCGTACTGTACATTGTAGCTGAAGATTTGGTGGGTATTTATTTACATTTATTTATTTACTGGTGTTTAACCCCCTGCGTGATGACAAAAATATCGAAATTTCACCCTGCAAATTTTTCCCATAATGCAATTAGGAATCCAACAAATTCAATCTTAACACATTATTACTTGTAAACAGAATGTGTTTTTTTCATTTTTGGAATTTACTTTAAAAAAATTTCCATGACCCCATTTTAGTATTTCCATTAATTCCTTGAATCCTGCACCCTATGTAACATGTGACCAATTAACCCTGTGCATTTTTACAGCCTCAGTCAGTGTTTTTTTTTACATGTGGTGTGTGATATGGCAGTTACCAATTTTTATAACCAGAAAGAGTGACTAACCCTGTGCATTGCACATGATAAGTCACACTTTCTGATTATAAAAAGTTTTCTTTATAAACTGACTAACTAACCCTGTACACTGTACAGTCTTAGAGTAAATTTCACTTACCAGTATATCAACTCTTTACCCAACATAATGGCAAAAGCTGGCCTGTACTATTCTCAAAAACGTGTTCAAACTCAGCTTATGACACCTCATTGGAAGGGATTGGGGAAAGGTTTTTTTTGTGAATTGGGAAAATGAAAACATTCTATTTTCAATTAATAACTTGTTTCTTTATTTGACAGAGCTCTGTCAAAACAAGAATTTAATTAGTTGAATTCCTATTCGTATTATGAGAAAAATGTGCTTTTTGATACTTCTGTATTCTGATATGAGTATGCAGAGGGGAAAGGTTCTTTTTAGCTTCCATCGCTACTTCATGAGAACAACATATAAGGTCAAGTTCAACCTAGTTTGCCCACTACTGAATACTTTTTCTCCAGTCTACCGGTCCTATTAAACCAATAAAACAAAACT
Organism: Pictodentalium vernedei; assembly: GCA_031216915.1. Lineage (NCBI taxonomy): Eukaryota > Metazoa > Mollusca > Scaphopoda > Dentaliida > Dentaliidae > Pictodentalium > Pictodentalium vernedei. The sequence goes on from CM062295.1 coordinate 610,366,091, forward strand.
TGCTTAAAGGGACAATAAGCCACTTGAAGACGAGAATTTACTCTCTTCACTGAAAAACTATGCCATAGTTTTTCATCCCAATCTTGTTAACCGATCACTAACGGAAGTTTCTGGTACAGCAGGAAGTGCAATGTCAATTTCCATATTCATCAAAATTAGCTGTCTTGGAATGACAAAATTTAATGTTGTGTTTGTATACACTAATTTCTATTTATAGCATAAGCATCAATGAAAGCTATCTCGGCTTGCCTTTGGCGATCCTCATTCTGTGGGTTTTATTGGTTGGATATCTGTGCTTCATTTGAAATATAGTGGCGCCCACTTAATTGGATATATCTTAATTGAATAACCTTGTTAACTGAATAACCCTGTTAATTGAATATAATTTCCCAACACAAAACCCTTTACCATACCTCCAGTACAAATTTGACCTGTTAATTGAATATAGGAGTAAACTCCAATTAACTGAATAAAAAATCTTGTAACCTGTCGAGAAATTACCTTGACTCTCCCCAATTTTCCTTTGTTTATATGCCTATTAAGCCTCAGGGACATCCAATACAGGCATTTAATCTATTATATCTTGTTTGACAGAGCTCATGGAGCTCTGTCAAATAGGATATAATAGAATAAATGCCATGTTTATCTCTAGATTACAGGAAAGTGACACAATCCCTGTTAATTGAATACTCCTGTTAATTGAATAATTATCATTGGCAAAGTGGCTATTCAATTAACAGAGTTCCACTGTAATACAAAGTTTTTGAACTGATATTGTTCAGTTATTGCTAAAATAATGCACGGTTGTTGTTTGTGGCAATGAAATATTGGGAATGCAGCTGAGGTATTAAATTATTTCCATGTGTATCAGAAATTACAACAGGCAGTTCTATTTCCTTTCGGCCATCACTTCAGACAAACTTATTTATATCTTCACAATGCCATATCTTCTGCAAATTCGTCTGCATGAAAGTTTTTTAATCACAGATTTGAGTAATTTCATAGGCTTGTCTGAGGCACAATATATTCACTCAGCAGTTAAGAAGCTCTTTCACACAGAAGGAAAAACTAAGAGATGATATTTTTTCAAAGTACTGGCTTATTGTCCCTTTAAAGTGTAGAGGTTCATCAACAATTGAACAAGAAAAAAACGTCATTACCATTTTTTAGAATAACAACAGCTTTCTAGTGTAATTAAAATAATAGATATATAGCGGTCTAATGAAACTACATTAATTATCTGTAATTATAAAAAATTCCCCTATTATCAATTGTGTTAGTGTAAACCAATCAACTTTGACATATCAGTATTCTAAATAAGTTTGTCCAAGTTAACAACAAAGTTGAACTCAATACACATTTCTTTTTCAAATTATTATATAAAAAAGTATCTGAAATATTGTAAAATATGAATATCACTGATATGATAATTTTGCCATAAAAACTTTTGATTACCTTGTGAACTAATCTCATCTATGCCTTTGAATTATTGCATTATGTCACATCTTGTGCAGTTGAACTCATGGGTTTTTGTATATTTCTATGATTTTTGTAAATTCATGAGGTTGATACAAATTTTTGTAAATGATTTTTGCCTATTTAACCTTTAGGGGCCTAATTTCTACTGAGATCACTTTTCATTACAACAGAACAGATGTCCCACCATAATGTTTTCAGGAAACTAGCAAGGTACATTGTTGGTACTTTTGGCAATTGTTTCTAGGCATGTCTTTAGTGCTTGAATGACCACCCCTTCCCATCCAACCCAAACTTGTAAGGAAAAAAATTAAAAATAAAGTAACACAAGTTAAACTGAAATGTGTAATCCTATTGGTCATATAACATGAACGAGAAACCTGCTGATCAAGGAATCTTCCGATAGATTAGTTACAGTTTAATGCTTTTTTACCCTCTGCACAATGATGTTAAAATATGATAATTTGAAGCTGTAATTTTTTCTCATAATTCAACTAGAAATTCAATCTTGTTTAACAAGAGCTCATTGAGCTCTGTCAAACAAGATTAAATTGGTTGAGTTATTTATTTTGTTTGTTTATTTATTGGGGATTAACAACATTTTCAACAGCCATGGTCACCTAACATTGAACAGTTTTTGGGATGGAGGAAGCAAGAGAGAACCACCAAGTAGTGGCATGTAATTGTCAGACTCCCCAATATACTCCCTCTGTAAAAGCAGGGTTGGCATTGGTTGAAGACAAGTGCATCATCAACATGCAGTACGACTTAGTACACAGCATCACCGTGCCCCCACGTGGGCAATCAGGATTAATTGCCTTGCCCAAGGATACAATGCGGTTATCCCAGTTAACAGGTCAAATTTGTACTTTAAGTAAATGGTTTGGTGTTTGTAGGTTATATGTAATTAAGAGGGTTGTTCATCTTAAAGAAATTCAATAAAGTGGTCTTCATTGTACTACAAGAGAAATATGCTGCATTCTTCTCTAATTTCAAAGGTCTAATTTATTAAATTTTACACTTCAACCCCTAGATGAGATTTGTATATATTTTTGCTCTACTTCGACAGTGTACATCCTGTTATTTTGCATTTGTTTCTGGGCAAGTCTTGGCTGCCTATATAGGCAGCCAAGACATGCCCAGAAACAACTGCCAAGGCACATTAAATGTAACCTGCAAGTTTACCCAAGAGCTGCATGTTGGGGTACCTGTTTTGTTGTGGAAAAAGTGATAAATGTCAGAATTAGGACTTTTGAGGGTAAAACTATCCAGACTTCCAGAGGCATAAGAATAATAATGTAAAATGCATACAAAAGGTGAGGTAATATGCAAATTAATGATTAAGTTATAAAAAGTTTGAAACAATAATTCACATGATCACACAACCTAGAACAAAATTAAACAAGTTCATAACAAAAATGAACACTCCCAATTATATACACCAAAACATGTATCTAAAATAAATAAACATAAATTTAAAAGTCTAAAAGCGTTTTGATATGAAATTTGCTTTACAATATTTGAGCCATTAAGTTATATTCATACCACAACTAAATAATATTATTAACAAAGTACAAGTGGAACCAAATTAATTTGTAAATGAGTATGTTCTTACTACTGTCACACTGAGCTATCATCAGATACATGACGGTGGTGTAGTTCCCCCTCAAAAAAAGACCACCTACCACCCCCACCCCCCACCTAAAAAACATGTCAAATATGTATTCAAGGTATGGTGAATGGTGAAATTCGAAAATTAATTTTTTCAACTGCTCAATTAATAAATTATATGCGCGGATGTGGTCAATTCGTTAGATAAAGGGTAAAGCAATATCCAATTAAATGGGCTCCACTGTAATGATGTATATTATATACAATTGAATGAAAAACTAACAATGATAAACATACTGGGTCAAAAATAAAGTACATACCCCTGTATTATGCAAATACATTACGTTCATAATTTTTTCAAATTATGTAAACAAAACCAAAGCATTTTGAAAAAGATATTTAAGACATATTCATGTGCCTTAAATTTCTACATATACCTACTATAAAACACAACCCACTGAAATAAACTGAGGACTGAATGTACAACCAGATGATTGCCTTCACCCTCCTGCCATCATTTCCCAAGACTGAAACTAGTGGGATGGCACCCCCCTCCCCCTTCCCTGTATGGCAGCCATGACTAGATTTAATGAAAAATTTATCTAAATTTATCAGTGATGAAAAAATCAATTCCATTTACAGGGGAGAATTTTATCAAATGTGCCCAAATTATACTTATTTCAGTGACAAGAGAAAACCTGTCTTGGGCAGGAATATCTGCCAGTAGCATATAAGGAGTTAAATATGGGTTTACAGTACACAATCAGTTAATTATGAAGAATTCACTTGATCAGTTGTGCAAGGCTTCAGCTGAACTGAAAGATGAAACATGCTGGCATTAAAGTCTGAAAAAGATTTCCACACAACATCAAAGGTAATTTTATACAAATGCAAATCATGGCCCTATCAAATAAAATATATTAAGATACATTTTCCTCCTAGTTATATGTTCCACATAGGGCTTTTTACAACCATTATAATCTCTTAATGAAATATGGCAACTGATGTATTTACATATCATAAATGACAAATTACATGCTGAATCTTGGAAAATGAATCTACAAAAAATGTGGAATATTGCACATAGAAAAGCCGAATGGACATCCAATAATATTACAGTAACGGAAGTATTTAGTTAAACAGCTGTTTCCTGATGATGAACTGAGAATTCAGTTCATTATACCTTGTTTAATCCACTGCACATTTGATGTCAAAATACCCCAATTTCAAGCAGCAAATTTTGCCCATACTGCAACTAGGAATTTAACCAATTCAATCTTGTTTGGCAGAGCTCAATGAGCTCTGTCAAACAAGTTTGAATTATTTAAATTCCTGATTGAATTATGGGGAAAATTATCAGCTTGAACTTTTGATATTTCAGCATTCATATTTATTTATATTTATTTATTGGTGTTTAGGGTCACATACTTCTGCACAATGGCTAATCATGACCACAACATGGAGATAAAGTCATGGTGAGTCAATCCTTTATACTCCATGTTGCCTATTTTAGAGGACTCGCACCCCAAGCATTTGTGATTGGGTCCTATTTTACCAGTGAAACAGAGCTTGCTTACTACAGTAAACAAGCACTGCTTCACTTCCAGGGGTTCCCACGGAGGGGGGGGGGGGGGTTAAAACTGCATTAAATTACAACAAACCTAAAGGTATACTACCTGATCAGCAGGCTTGTAATTCATTTTATAGGACCTGTGGGATTATTTATTTATTTATTTGGGTTTAAAAATGCTCTCTACAGCCAGGAATACTTTGTGATGGACAGTTTTTATGGGTGAAGGCCAGAGTATCCGGAGAGAATCAAAGAACAGTGGCGAGCAACTGTTAGATTCCCCAATGTACTAACTCTGCACATGCAGTATGCCTTAGTACACAGTGCCCTCATGTTGGCAATCAGGATAAAGCGCCTTGCCAAAGGGCACAGCACAGCTATCTCTGGTCAGGATGGAACCATGAACCTCCTGGTTTGATGTTCAATGCTGTCAACACTGAGCCACCGCACTCCCTAGGGATTATACATTACACAATTAAGTTCCTTTACTTTTTGTTCCTTGCGAAGGTAGATAGGGAGTGTTTTGGTTTTTTTGGACATCCAGGAAAATGAAGATAAAACTAACATGCCGGAATTAAAACCACATTCAGTTTCTATGCTTATCTTACGACTACAACAAGAGTATGCAGACAAGTTTGATCAAGCATTTATAATTATACAGTCAGCTGTAGACTAATCTCATCTGAGGCATCAATTATCATTTACTGGAGTTTGAGGTCACGTTCTGTACCTGACTACATCATGACTGCAGCTGCAACATAAGTATAGTAAAGTTTAGCCAATCATTTATACTTGTTGGTGCCAACTTTAGAGGACTTCCACCCCAGACATTGGCAAGCCAGAAAACAAGCAGACTGTCATCTGCAAAATGAGGTCCCCAAAGGGTGAATTTAGTGATACTACCCTGCATGGCAGGGTAGCATCACTAAATTTACCCTCTGTGAACCTCAATCTGAATCAAGGTCTCAAAACTAAACAGAAAGAGGTACCCAGAGGATAAATTGGCCCATTGTATGGGATAGCACCAACAAATTCACCCTCTGGGGACTTGATTCTGTAAATGTCAGAGTGCTTATTTTCAGGCCTGGACATTGGTAATCCTATTTTACCACTAAGACAGAACTTGTTTACTATAGTAAACATGCAGTGCTCCTCTTCCTGCGGTTCTCACAGGGGTCCAATGAAAGATTACCAGGAAAGCAGACCTTGTCCACCAGAGTCAACATGCACAGCTTTACTTCCCACAATTCTAAGAAGAGTTTCCTACAAATTCATGGAAAATAAATACATTATATGTTATTGTGATGAACTGACTGTAACATGGTTTGTGGTTTGCCTCTCAGAGTTTATGTTCAACTGATTTGTAATTTAAACACTTCATTTGGAACATCGTCTGCTGCACATGTGAAAAATCTAGAAAAATGAAGCGGTTTGCAAGTCACTCCGTTGATAAAATAATTGCAAAATGGGCAACCTCATTTTAAATATATCACGTGGTGATGTGAAACGGTAACATAGCTTATCGAGCAGTAAACAGAAAAACTTTGCAAGCTCTCATCCAATCAAAGGGCAAGAATTTTAGTCTTACTGGAGCATATGAAAATATTATCCTGCTCTGAAGATTGATAATTGTGATTTCCATGTTTATTTCCATTTTCCCCATAATTAATACATTTCCCGTGCAGGACTCTAGCTTTTCTTCACTGCCTATGCTCTGTTACGGCCACATCACCCACTATTCCCAAACCATGGTACCAAACATGGGATTTTGCATTCAAATCGCATTTCACAGTCAGTGAGCTGTTTGAATCACATCATAAATAACAAATGTTGCAACTGCAAGTGAGAAGGTAACCATCCCAGCAATGCACAATAAAGAGTATACCCAATACTGCACAAAGGTGATATGTACTGTAATGGTTTTACAAAATACAACCAGTAACAAAATGTATGCTTTCAAACTTGCCAGTACAGTATCTGAAAGCACTGAAAACATATTAGGCTATCTAACCATACATACCACTGGGAAAGAGAAAAATCTCATTCAATTTCCAATAGAAAACTTTTTAAAAGTTCATTTTTTGCCTCCAAAAACATAGCTTATCAGCTCTGAATAGAATGTGCTTAGCACACTCATTCCAATGAGGGTTCATAAGCCATGTTTTGGAGACAAAAATTGAAAAAATAACAAAATTGGAATGGTGATTTATGCAAATAGCACCATCTGATTATGGTCATTATGTTTGTTTGAGTTTATTGACACTTTCAACAGCCAGGGTCAGCCAAGGACACATCATGACGGACAGTTTTACGGGAGTAGGAAACCAGAGTACCAGGAGAGGACTACCTTGCAGCATTGAGCAATTGTCAGATTCTCCAACTTTGAGAGCATAGCAACAATGTATAAAATTGTCCAGGCCCTTAAGTGTTAAGCTTGATTAAACAGCTTGCTTATCCTATTTCCGAACAAGCCTTTGATACGACACAACATTTTTCTCATAAAAAAAACCTCTAAAATTTCTGTTTTTGATTCCCAAACACACTTTTTGACCATCCAATGGAACAAGATCCAGTTTCAGTTTAGTTTGCCTTTAAATTTGTGTACTGTTGACCATAGGAAGTCACTCGAATACTTGAGTAAGTACATGACCATAAATTTAACAGAATGTAGTACGTACAGAAATAAAATAAGGCCATAGAAATCCTCCTCATATCTGCTATTCAGACACTCAAAAATTTGCTCTATACATGCATGTGTTCGTTCATTTCAGGTAATTAAATTGCACCATTCCCTGAATCATTGCATGAATCCTTTGTAGAAAATGCACTTTTCTAAACTTTAGTAAGTTTTATACACATTCGAAGGCTTTTGAAGGCTGTGCAATCTCAGTTCTGAAAGAAAGATTGAGGAACAGATTTTCAACTTTTGGGGCTACATTTTTATTTATACCATGATTGCTGTATTCAACTCACTTGATACAATAGATACATTGGGAAATGTTCTAGATACACCACTCTTGGAATCTGGATGCTCGTAAGCGTGGCATGTAAGAACGAATTTGATTCATTATGCATCTGAGTGACATTATGACATGAATGAAATGCTTCGGCACAAAACAGAGTCAAGCAAGAAAGTTATCAGATGGCAAAAGGTGATATTTTTCTTCAAAAATATCAGTTTCATTCACTTTATTCAAGTTTAATCATGGTATTAGGGACCAACCATGAGGGCGACTAGGGTGATTATGCTGCCCTTCTAAGCTTAAAGTCACCTAGAAAAATAGTCGGGGTGATTACAAGTTGCCCTTTAAAAATTGGCCAAAATGAGGAAAGACTGAAGCCTGAACTGAGTGATCTGAGGGTTACATTATTTTTCAAGAATCGAATGTGCTTGAGTGTTAAATGGGCATTTTCATTCTGCAAATAAGCAACCATTTATTTGAAATCACAGGAGAATCAATTGCCCCTTGTTGATTTTTGCGGATTTTTTATTTCTATTTTGTTCCATTTCAGTCAGAGCTTCAAGTGTCGAAACGAAAATAGGTGACTTACGTGACTTAACAAAATAACCCCGTTTGAAAGTAGGTAACATCGCTTAGGATGCTGAAAATTCTCTGCTGAAAACGTACACACAATGGACATATTTTCTAACACTGTATTTTTATTTCGTTTTCCCAGAAAATTTATTTACTTATTGGTGTTTAAGGTCACATACTTATGCACAATGGGTAATCAAGACCATGACAGTTTTACGGGTGGAGGAAGCCGGAGTACCCAGAGAGAACCACCAAGCATCGACAAGCAACTGTCAGCTCCTCAACATTCTAACTCTGATCAAGCTCCGCTCCAGCAGGGTTACAGTGGTTGAAGACATGTGCACTATCGACGTGCAGTACGCCTTAGTACACGGCGTCATCGTGCCCCGATATAGGCAACCGGAATAAAGTGCCTTGACCAGGACACAATGCGGGTTGTCCCGGACAGGGTTTTCCCAGAAAAACATGAATGGAATTGAAACACATGAAAAAAAAGCTTTAGTGATGACAAGAAGAGCTTAGTACCTGGCACAAGTGTGCATATGAAGGATCTTGAAAAAGTACCTTCCAAGCAACCTTCTTACATCTGGTCCTGTTCACACTTTCAGACTTTGGAAATTATTAGCTCAGTAGACTTTAGTGAAAGGCAACTACAGGAGGATGCTGGGGGGGGGGGGGGGGGGGCACAAAGAAAAGGAGAGGGGTTATAAAGGAGAGGGTAGCAGTGGGGGATTTTCAATCAATAATTACTTTGTGATTTTTTAACCTGGAAGAGATGCATCATAGACAACTGAACCTGGATAAATTGGGCATTAATGGAGGACCACGAGCTGAAAATATGAAGGGGTGGCAGAGGGTGGTACATAAATATTCTTAATTTCCCCACTTGCCTATGAAGTCTCCCTACTTGACCCTGAAGTCTCCATATTTTTTCTGGAGGGAGACATGAAGTCTCCCTAAAATTCCCACCTAGGCTGGTCCCTGCATGGTATAAATATAGAACACAACTCGGGTAGAATATGGGACCAGGAATCAATGACCCATAATGGAGTTTTTTCTGTATTTCATACACACCTTTGGTGTGTGTGAAAGACAGGAAAAACTCCACCTCAGGGCACTGATTCAAGTTCCCCACACTCCACCCTCATTGTATTCAGTCTTAGCCCTATAAAAAATAATTCTTGTTTCTCAGGCAATTTTTCCTCAATTTTATGATGAGGGAGGGAGGCATTTTCTCTTTTTTGTTTATTCACAAAACAGTTTTGAAAATGGATGGAATCAGAAACTCAACAACTTACACTATTATGTGGCAAACCAATGTTTTCAGCAGTGAAAATTTCCCATAAAGTAGTTGAAAATCTGATAAACTATATCTTGTTTGACAGAGCTCTGTGAGCTCTCTCAAACAAGGAATAGTTGGCTAAATATTTGTCCTACAAGTGCAAAATAGTGTCATAGAAGAGATTTCCAGGTGAAAAAAAAGGTGATAAGGCAGATTTTCTACAAGAGAGGTGCCTGAGAAACAAGAATTTTTTTAATGGCCTTAGTATAAAACTTTGCTCATAAAGAAACCATTGGCACTTCAGTATTACTATCAATAAGTTCTGTGGACTCAGCTGAGATTTTTCTGTAACTGAAAGTAGAATGTTGTCGAGGATCTGGCTTTCTTGACTTCACCATCCAGACAACTCCACCAGCTGCAAGACCTAGAATACTTGCTGTTATCACTACTCCTATTATGTATGTCCATTTAGAAGTGTCATCTTTGTCTTCACTGGAAAACTTGGACTGTTTCATGGTTGTCACTGTTTCTGGATGGTTATTTTTCAGCCAAGTTGGGACATAACATTTACTTTTTGGGCAGCAACAAAGTTCCTCTTTTTCATTCTTTACTAGGACCTACAAAGAGAAGCAAAACAAAACTTAAGGGAGTGATTAGGGCTTAATCAATATGTAACATGGTGCGAAGACGATCGTTCACATAGTCTACCTACGGAGGGATTTTCTTCAATATTGATGTCATAAAGTACTGTCTTCCTGTAAATGATGATGCCAATTAGTTCATAACACACACGGGTCATATTTGGTACAGTTATAATATATAGTCGTTATCAACCGTGTCGTTTATTAGTTAATTTGGAATTGTAGACTTGACTTTCCTATTTTCGCTGCAAGTTTCGTTGTGTAAACAATTGAAATGTCGTCTTCAAGATCCACTTCCAACAAATCAATCAATAAATCTCAAAACGAAAATAAGCCAGTAAGCTACAGTGACATAAAAACTTTATTATCTGAGATGGAGCAACGATTCACAACAAGTGTTAAAAGCATTAAAGACGAGGTCGTTGAAGAAATAAAAGCCATAAAAACTCAAATTACCCAAATAAACGATACTGTGGAAACGTTGAAGAATGAACAAATCGAGCTGACAAGGGACGTTGAATTCACAGCACAGCGAATTGAAGTTGTTGAATCTCAGAAACTTCCAGAAATGGAGGCTAAACTTGAGGCTATCTATACCGAACTAGAGGAAAAACGTATTATGGCAGAGCTCCATGACAGAAAATATAATCTGTTATTTTATGGGATTCCTGAGCAGGCTGAGGAGAATCCGTATCACACAATAGAGAGGTTTCTCACACAGGACCTGCAAATTGAAGAACCGACAGCAGTGGACATAGTTAAGAGATGTGTTAATGTTCATCGTCTACCCACAGCCACCACCAAGGGATCTGATCAACCCAACCATAAGCCCATAATAGCCAGACTGGGTTCAGACAGAGACAAACAAACTATCCTTAAAGCCGCCCCCAAACTTTTTAAAACAACAAAGAGTGTCAGAACTGACTTGCCCCCATCAATAAAAAGGGAGAGAGGCAAACTAGCCAGTCTAGCATTCAAGCTTTGAAAGGACAAGAGAATGCGCACCAGGATAAGAGTCTCAGGTATACGTGTAATCCTGGAGGTGAGAAAAAATGACAGCTCACATTGGGAAGAATATATGTAGCCTAAAAACTTTAAAAAAAAAACAAAACAAAAAACTCTGAACATTCAAAGCAAAATTAAACCCAATGCATTAAGCATCCCGGTTGAATACAAATAATTATTACCCTGTGTAATATCCTGTACCATAAGCAAATCCACTGTGTATATATAGTTTCTCTGCATATTAAGACAAGGACTTGTCTACCATTTACCCACACATGTGCTAATTCCAACCCCCCTCTATCTCTCTTACGCTTTCACACTCTCTCTCCCCTCCCCCCTCTCGCTCTCTCCCTCTCTCTCTCTCAATGGTATACCAGTGTCAAGTTTCAGTCTGAGTCATACTAACCTCACCAACCTAAACTCTCTCTCTCCTCCCCCTTCACTTATTACATCACATGGCAGATCACACAGTTGGCTCACACCTGGCAAACACACCCTCAACCAGGTGTTAATTAACTGTCTTATTTGGATAGGCAAATCAGTGTGAAGTTTGAGTCTGAGTCATATTAACCTCACCACCCTGAACCCTCCCCCCCCCCCCCCCATTCACTTATTATATTACATGGCAGATCACACAGTTAGATCACACCTGGCAATCATACCCTCAACCAGGTGTTAATTAATTATCTTATCTGGCTAGGCATATCAGTGTCCAGTTTGAGTCTGAGTCATACTAACCTAACCATCCCAAACTCTTCCCCCTTCACTTATTACATTACATGGCAGATCACACAGTTAGATCACACCTGGCAAACACACCCTTTACCAGGTGTTAACTAACTGTCTTACCTGGCTAGGCACATTAGTGTCAAGTTTGAGTCTGAGCTATACTAACCTCACCACCCAAAACTCCACCCCTTCACCTATTATATTACATGGCAGATCACACAGTTAGATCACACCTGGCAATCATACCCTCAACCAGGTGTTAATTAACTTCACTTATTACATTACATGGCAGATCACACAGTTGGATTACACCTGGCAAACACACCCTTTACCAGGTGTTAACTAACTGTCTTATCTGGCTAGGCACTTTAGTGTCAAGTTTGAGTCTGAGCTATACTAACCTCACCCCAAAACTCCACCCCTTCACCTATTATATTACATGGCAGATCACACAGTTAGATCACACCTGGCAATCATACCCTCAACCAGGTGTTAATTAACTATCTCATCTGGCTAGGCATATCAGTGTCAAGTTTGAGTCTGAGTCATATTAGCTTCACCACCCCAAACTCTCCCCCTTTACTTATTACATTACATGGCAGATCACACAGTTAGATCAAACCTGGCTAACACATCCTCAACCAGGTGTTGATTAACTTTCTTATCTGGCTAGACATATCAGTGTCAAGTTTGAGTCTGAGTCATACCAACCTCACCACCCTAAACTCCCCCCCTTCAATTATTATATTACATGGCATCACACAGTTAGATCACACCTGGCAATCATACCCTCTACCAGGTGTTAACTAACCATCTTATCTGGCTAGGCATATCAGTGTCAAGTTTGAGTCTGAGTCATACTAGCCTCACCACCCCAAACTCTCCCCCTTCACTTATTACATTACATGGCAGATCACACAGTTAGATCACACCTGGCAAACACATCCGCAACCAAGTGTTAATTAGCTGTCTCATCTGGCTAGGCATATCAGTGTCAAAGTTTGAATCTGAGCCATACTAACCTCACCCTCCTAAACTCCCCCTCCCTTCACCTACTACATTACATGGCAGATCACACAGTTAGATCACATCTGGCAAACACACCCTCTACCAGGTGTTAACTGACTGTCTTATCTGGCTAAGCACATCAGTGTCGAGTTTGAGTCTGAGTTATACTAACCTCACCACCCTAAACTTCCCCCTCCCCCTTCACTTACTACACTACATGGCAGATCACACAGTTAGATCACACCTGGCTAACACACACTCAACCAGGTGTTAATTAGCTGTCTTATCTGGCTAGGCATATCAGTGTCAAGTTTGAGTCTGAGTCATACAACCTCACCACCCTAAACTCCCCCCCCCCCCCCCCTTTCACTTATTACATTACATGGCAGAGCACACAGTTAGATCACGCCTGTCACACACCCACAACCAGGTGTTAATTAACTGTTTTTTCTAGCTAGGCATATCAGTGTCAAGTTTGAGTCTGGATCATACTAATTTCTCCACCCTAAACTCACTGGTGCCAGGTCCCATAGGTGTACCTCACATGGCAAACAAGTCTCTGCCAAGAGAGATAAATATTCAAGTCATAGGAGACCACACTGTTATATCACACCTATCAGAGACATCCTCTGTCAGGTGTTAAATAACTGTTTTATCTGACTAGCCACACAAGTAACAAGACTGAGTCATTTTAAAAAATTGTTTTATCTGGCAACCACACCATTGGCATAGGCTGGATAATATTACCCAGCCCTGAACTCTTTGGTGACAGGTCCCATAAGTGTAAACTGAAAGGCAATCAAGTCCCTGCCAAGTAAAAACAATATTCACTGATATGGAAAAAAGAAAAATAATTGTTTACTGATATGTATATGTATACTCTATATAGCTATAATATACATTACATACATTACACACACATATGTTCATTCCAATCTCTCTCTCTCTCCAAGTCATAGGAGATCACACTGTTAGATCACACCTATCACAGACATCACGTGCGTGTCCAGTGTCCGCTGATGAGTAACCCTAATTGTAAATATTGAAAATTTCACAACAAACTATCCGTCGTCGACCCGTCACGCCTCCATTGTAACCACTGATTGGTAGACAGGAATCATGTGATCTCCAGGTAATCCAAACAACACTGTTGTCTCCACCCAAGAGACGTGTATAGCTTTAAAACCCATGAAGTGATTACTCTTCATGACTTCGGTAGTGGATACGCTACCGTTGAGTAACTCCATCAGTAAACATATAGTAAATTCGGATGTAAATAGAGGAAGGTGACCTCTTTTCACCCACTGCACTGTACTTGTTATGATTGTTCTGGCCCATGTGAGCCAGGATTGACAGTAAATAATTGTGTTCAGCATCTGCATGGCAAATGAGATGTCCGTGGAGAACTAGAGGACAAATAGCACAATGTGACACAAATCGCCTGCAATATATATATTTGTGTATATATATGTATATATGTATGTATGTATATATACACACACAAGATACTGTTACCTGTGCAATTGCGTACTAATCTATATTTATACTTGATTGGCTACAAGTACTGAGATACCTCCTTCTCTCACTCCTGCTCTCGCCTCCATCTCCACATCCGCCTCTCTCTCTCTCTCTCTCTTTCTCTCTCTCTCTCTCTCTCTCGTACTGACCCCCCTCTCTCCTTGCCTATCCTTGACTTTTCTATAGGCAAATCTTTCCCCCATCTCCACATCCGCCTCTCTCTCTCTCTCTCTCTCTCTCGTACTGACCCCCCTCTCTCCTTGCCTATCCTTGACTTTTCTATAGGCAAATCTTTCCCCCCTAAGTATTTCTCCTAGGCTCGATGGTGCGTGCCATGCAAATGCTGATACATTGCCCCAAGAAAATCCCCCCATGTAGTTAGTGGACAGATTTATCTCCGAGCCAATAATTTCTGCGGCACAGGCTTTCCATTTCTTACGATTATCACACTGGCAACCACGTATCGTACTTTATACAGCAAAATAAATGTCTTTCATATATTAGGCTCATACATTAGAATATACGATGGCGGGTAATGATGATACTTTGGATGTCCAGACTGACGACCAGTATAACCTCATAGAAATTTATAAGTCCCTACTTCGGGATTCTGTAGATGAAGGTGAAACTGTTTCCCCCTTCGATACCTTAAACAACGACTGTTCATATCACACCCCATCTGAATTTTGCGAAAATATTGCGAACGTAAAACAATCCTTCAGCGTCTTCAACTTGAATTGTAGAAGTCTAAATGCCCACTGGGACGAACTGAACGTCTTAATAAGTGACTTACAATCGGACAATAATTTTTTTGACATCATCGGACTAACAGAAACTTTTAACATACCAGAAAATATAACATATCGGCTTCCGGGATATCATGAACCCATATTTAATCTCCGTAGTGACGACTGTAGGGGAGGGGTCGGGCTATTTATAAAAAATGATATAAAATACATTCGACGGCCAGACTTAACTGTTTTTATCCCACACGTCCTGGAATCGCTATTCATAGAAATCCTTAATAAAAATAAGAACTCTCTTATAGTTGGCGTCGTTTATAGACCCAACACCCAACCAAGAGCCGATCTCGAAGTGTTTATTTCCAAAATGAGTACAGTGTGTGAATTGGTAGACGCAGAACATAAGAAATGTATATTACTTGGCGATTTCAACCTCGACCTCATTAAGTTTGCATCGCACAAGCCCATTGGCGAATTTTTAAACCTTATGTTCAGCCATAGCTTACTTCCGACAATCACAAAACCCACGAGAGTAACGGAATATTCGGCAACACTTATTGACCACATCTATTCTAATAGTACAGATGGTATACATATGGGAATAATAATTTCAGACCTCTCAGACCATTTTGGCACATTCTACTTTGAGACAGCTAAAACAAACAAATCATACCCCAAAACTAACTTCTCACGTAAATTTAATAACAGAAATATTAATACATTTAAGATCAAATTATCCGAACATGACTTTCAAGATGTCTTGAACTCCAATTGCCCAGACACAAGTTACTGTAATTTCATTAATATATTCCTCAATCTGTTTGAAGAAAGCTTCCCGCTTGTAGAAACAAAACTGCCTAATAAATTTGTCAAACAAAAACCATGGATTACAAAAGGACTAATGATATCTTCAATCATAAAGGTTAAATTATATAAAAAACAATTGAAAAGACCCACTCCTGATAACAAAAAAATATATAAAGATTATAACACTTTATATAACAAAATTAAACGTGCTAGTAAATCACAATATTATATTTCTGTACTGACAAAAAACCAACATGACATAAAAAACACGTGGAAAATAATCAACGAAGCAATTTATATGTCCAAACCCCTACATATGATGCCCGAGTCATTTAATATAAACAATAAGGAAATTAAGGACCCGGCAGATATCGCCAAAGAACTCAACACATATTTCTCTACAGTCGGTGAGAGAACTCAGAAAAACATAGTAAGTTCTGATACACACTACTCAAGCTTTCTTAAGGGTAATTTCCCGGACAGTATTTTCCTTGCGCCAACAACAGTAGATGAGGTCATCGCGATTGGCACTAAATTGAAGTCCAAAAACAGTACGGATTGTGACGGTATCTCAAGTAACCTACTCAGACAAGTCATAAGCGAAATTGCAATTCCCTTGGTCCACATAATTAATAAATCTCTCGAAAATGGAATAGTTCCCAATAAAATGAAACTAGCCAAGGTTGTACCCATATATAAATCCGGTGCGAAAACTGAAATTAGTAACTACAGACCAATAAGTATTCTACCAACCGTTTCAAAAATATTAGAAAAGGTAACATTCACCCGACTGTACAACTATTTAGCAGAACATAATGTTCTTACACAAAACCAATACGGTTTTAGGAAAGGCCATTCAACAATACACCCCCTCCTACAGTTTTTAAACTCAGTCTCCCAATCTAACAACAAAATATCTAAAGATAGCACCCTTGCGTTTTTTTTAGATTTATCTAAGGCTTTTGATACCGTTAATCATGATATTTTGATAGATAAACTGGAATTTTACGGCATCCGTGGAGTTGCGAAATCCTGGTTCAAAAGTTATTTAAAAGATAGGTCTCAATATGTTGTATACAACAACAACAACTCGCCGCATGCCAAAGTGACATGCGGCGTGCCACAGGGTTCCATTTTAGGTCCTCTCCTATTCCTCATATACATAAATGATATTTCTAACGCAACATTACTAAAGTTATTATCATTTGCGGACGATACAACCATTTTTAAGTCTGACAAGGATCTTAACACACTATTTTACTCGATAAATCAAGAACTGCAGAAATTGCTAACCTGGTGTTCGGCGAACAGTCTGCTTCTAAACGCAAATAAGACAAAATATATAATTATCAACCCCTCATCACCCCTTAAAGAATTAGATACATCTCTCAAGCTATTCATCGGTGGACAGGAAATTAAAAGGTGTGGTGGTGTAGGTAAATCAGATTTAAAATTTCTTGGTATTTTACTGGATGATAAACTAAGTTATAGCGATCATACAGCGTCCATAAGCCGCAAGATCTCTAGCGCCCTTTACGCCATTAATAAAGTTAAAAACATTCTTCCGCATCATGCCTTAAAATTAATATATTATTCCCTCATTCATTGTCATTTGCTGTACGGCATTCAAATATGGGGACATTGCCGGGGGACAAACAAGTTATTCCTATTGCAAAAGAGGGCCCTCCGCATAATTAACAATAAAAAATATAATTCCCACACAGATCCCCTGTTCGCGAAAGAAAAAATTCTTAAAGTTTCAGATATTTACAGAGCCGAATCACTTTTATTCGTATACGACTGGCATACCAAATCTCTACCCTCGTCTTTTGACAACTACTTCGAAATCATTCATAACGACGACGGAATGAGAACCAGGCAATCTGGTCTCCTAAAATTACAAAAAGTACGAACTAAAGCGCTAGAAACATTTCCAGCGTACTCATTCCCCAAACTTTGGAACAATATTGATCTCCCCACTAGAAATCTAGCTAATCGTAACTTGTTTAAAAAGGCAATCACTCAAAATATGATCAATTCTTACGCAACGACAGTGTCCTGTACTAATCCATATTGCTTAGATTGTGCTGTATAGGGCAATCAAGAATATATATGTGTGTGTACACATATGTATGTATGTGTGAGTGTATGTGTATGTATGTATGTGTGAGTATATGTATATATATGTATACGTATATATGTGTATGTAGGTGTATAAATACATATGTAATGCATATGCGAGTATTCACGTGTACGTGTATTAAGCGATTCTGCTACTTGACATGGTCCTAGTCGGTCTGTTACGCCCTTGCTCATAATTTTGTCGAAACCATCCGTGAGGCGACCATGCCGTTCTTCTTTTTTTCACAGTTTGCATAGTCGTCATAGAGTTATGTAAGATATTATTTTCACACGTAATAATTTGCAAAAAAAGAGAAAGGGAAGGAATGAAGGAGAAAAAAGTATTTTCTGAGAAAAGTTGACAGAGACACAGTCGCCTTAAATGACCTTTTCCGCATATTAGGCAACTAAATAATAAATTAAAGTAGAAACTCATCTTTAAATATGCAGTGCCTGCCAGTCTCAACGTGGCCTATTACCTAACATAATTTTTAGCCTGTGCCGCATCACTTATTTGCATCGGGAATGGCAGGAAGACAGCCCCTTTGGGCTATGCCATCTCCCAACAGCATACACACACACCCTTGAATTATCTTCCATTTTCCTTGATTATAATATCTATGTGCTTGCTTTTATCACGTGTTTTCATTTGATGTTAGTGTATGTTGTTGAATAAAGATTATCTATCTATCTATCTATCTATCTATGTATTTATAGTATTTAATCAATTCGGATTTGATCACTTTCCTGTATTATAGAGATAAATTGAGCATTTATTCTATTACATCTTGTTTGACAGAGCTCATGGTGCTCTGTCAAACAAGATATAATGTAATTCAGGGTTCCTGCACCTGACCTGACATGAAATTCCAGGCTTTTCCAGGCCACATACACCCCAAATTCAAAGAGTTTTAAGGCTAATAGAAAGTTAAATTCAAGGTTTTTCCAGGCTTATCGTAGTTGAACCACTTGAACCATCTTGGACGTATTTCATTCATCTCAACTCAGTGTGGAAGGATTCATTTTTCAAAGCTTTTCCAGGCCCAGGGAGCCAAATCAAGGCTTTTCAAGGCCTTGAATTTCATTTTTGAAATTCCAGGCTTTTCCAGGCTTTTCAAGGCCCGCGGGAACCCTGTATATTAAATGCCTGTACTCTGTGTAGTGAGACAAATAGGTCTTTAACCCTTTACCCAACACACATGATATAAAAATTTAGTGTTTTAATTACTGCTTTTTCAAATTTTTCAAAAAATGTCCACAAAACCATATCATGTGTCCCCCTCATTGGAACGAGCTCAATCAAATGAGGGATCACATGATATGGTTTTGTAGAAATGTTTTGAAAATGTTTGGGTTTTTTCATCTGCTAAATATATCAATTATGCAGATGGATGCAGCCAATTTGTTAAATAAATTAATAAACAAGAAGAATTCATTCACTGGCAGCATAATTTCTTGACATATAACAAAAAATATAAATTTTATAGTAAATTTCCTTTCTTATTATACCTACCGCAATTGTTTACTACAGGCTTGCACTACAGTGGAAGAACCTAACTCGAATAAAATATTCTCTATTTTAATCTTTCCCAAGAGATTTGGGAAAGAAAAGTGGTGTAAAAACACCATGAAAAAATAAGCCAAAACTGGGTCGAGAGCCATCAGCGCACACCCAGTATGGGACGCTCTTCCATAGTACAAATCCACGACTTCCGTAAACCAATGCGCAGTGCGACAATTCATCATTCTTTTGATTCCGACAACACAGGAGTTATGTGATCAGCGGGGAGGAAGGATTCTTACCCGAATAAGAAGACGGGAGGGCCTCCATGTAAACAATTGCAGTAGGTATAATAAGAAAGGAAATTTACTATAAAATTTATATTTCTTATCAACCTACCTTGCAATTGTTTACTACAGGCTGAATAAACAATAGGATGGAGGGAATCAAATAACCAACCCACACATAACTCAATAGCACTGGAACCGTGGACAGAGGAAGAGATCCCTAGGCCTATCAAACCACAGCATCGCAAACATTAGTAAAAGACAATGAAAGATGAGGTGTATGGTGAAGTGCGACACACAGATAGAAAGGGCAGGAACAGCACAGAGTTGGAACTGACCCTGAAAAAAGCTGAATGGCTGGGATAGACAACAGCCTGAGCCGAAGAAAGAGGGCCCCAAAGGGGCCCCAAGGACAAAGGTCCTCTGTCAGCTCCTGCAACTGATAAAAGGAGAATGTAGCATTTCTCCAGTAGGCTGCCAGTATAACATTCATCATCCGACAACACGACAGAGTTATTAAAAGAGGAAGACAATGCTCGCACCTCAAGGCAGAAAAACAATTGGTAATACAATCACCAGTAGCTAGACGAGCGGAAGCTGCACGAATAGCAAGACAAATCCATCGAAAAATGAATGCAGGAGAGATCTGGCATGTGAGAAAATGCATATCCATCCAGGATAAAGGCACGAACGCCCCCCACCCCCAAGACCCCCAGAAACAAACATATACCAGAAACTCCGCAAGCGGTGTGATAGAAGGAGTGACAGAAGCAACAGAGTGATCGCACACCATCGAGAGGCTAAACCATTGGAGTGAGTGCCTCCTTGAAGAAGAAAAGCAACTCCACTGCGTGTCTCGAAAAACCTCTACGTAGGAGATAGGACCCGATAAAAGACATGTGCGAAGGCACAATGAAGTCGGGTCAATGTGAAACCTCCTCGGGCGACTTTGGCAAAGAAAGTCGCAAGGTTGAGAGAGACATGCTGGAACCACCGCTAACAGAGAGCGGAGCAGATTGATCCACACCCACCGAGGCGACGGGTGTGACCGAAAGGATTCGACGACTGCAGGTTCATATCTGGGCGAGAACCTGAGGCGGAATCGGAACCGGCAGGAAGGCATAGCCGACAAGACCGTCCCAAAGGAGGGCCAGAGCATCCACGGCGAAAGCCAGAGCATCTAGATACAGGGACACGAAATGTCCACCTGATGGTTCCAATGAGTCGCAAAGAGATCGATGGAACCCGCCATGTGGAGCATCCACGCGGTGGAAATGACCCTGTGCCCCGACAGGACAGGGAGTCGGCTAGGAGGTTCAGACGACTGGGAATGTGACGAACAACCACCCAGGCATGGACATCCTGAGCGAGCAGTAGAAGATCCCAAGCCAATTCGTACATTGGAACCAAGTGCGTGACACCCTGGTTCCAAATGTAAGCAACCACCGTCGAATTGTCCGACAACAGAAGGACCTGGTGATTCGACACGTGAGGGATCCACTGCCTTAATCTCAGAAGAAGAGCAAGAAGCTCCTTCTGGTTGATGTGTAGAGCTGCCTGATCCTGGTCCCATATCATGTGAAGGGAAAGACCTAGAGGATCCAACATCGCACCCCATCAGAGACCGCCGGCATCTGCCGTCAGAACGTGATCGGACGTGGGAAAGTCCAACGGAACACCCTGCGTAAGCCACTGGACATCCGTCCAGGGGAGAAGGTGAGGATAAAGAGATTCTGGAAACTTAAGCACCAGATCCAGAGAATCTACATTTGGCCTCCAACGACTGAGCAGAAAGTGTTGGAGAGGTCAACACGCAGCCGACCAAGAGGAATGAGATCCGTCACCGAACTGCAGAGACCGATCAGCCGGAGAATACTCCGTGCCATCGCGGATGTGGACTGGGACAGAGTCAGAGCAAAAGCTGAGAGAATCACAGCCTTGGCCTGGGGAACCATTAATATTTGGAACAACACATGTATTGAACAGTGGCTAGACATCAATAAGATACACTTACATGCCAAATATAAAGTCATTCCATCAAGTATTTCAAAGTTATTGAGTTTTGAAACTCGTTGGTCACAGACAAACTCGTTGGTCACAGACAGACCGACAGACCGACATTGCCACTTATAGGGCTGCTAGTCGCAGCTAAAAAAAAAAAAAAAAAATGGTGGGTACACGACAGATCCCACACGGCCAACAGGGACCGAAAACCCCCCAGAAATTCAGCCCTCAACAGAGTGAAGAAATCCTGTCCAGACAGTACCTGATTGACACCGAACTCCAATAACAATTAAATTTTTATCAACCGAAAAATTCATTGTCGAATCGCGTTGACACGAAGTCGAAAACAAAACATTCGCAAAAACAGAATAGTAAATAATATACAATGAGAATGTGGTTGAAAATATTAACGAGAATATATAAAACACAGTCCTGTTATTATACGATCTTCAGATCCATAATTCCAGTCACAGGAAAACCATTATCGACGAGTTGAATTATCACTGTTTCATAATGCATATGGCGGAGACACATCTTCCACGTGTCTTGGATAGAAAAAGAATGATGAATTGTCGCACTGCGCATTGGTAAACGGAAGTCGTGGATTTGTACTATGGAAGAGCGTCCCATACTGGGTGTGCGCCAATGGCTCTCGACCCAGTTTTGACTTATTTTTTCGTGGTGTTTTTACACCACTTTTCTTTCCCAAATCTCTTGGGAAAGATTAATATAGAGAGTATTTTATCCAAGTTAGGTGCTTCCACTGTAGTGCAAGCCTGTAGTAAACAATTGCAAGGTAGGTTGATCAGAAATTTAATTCTATCAACAGGAGTTTACTCACCCACAACAATTAGCAGGTCAAAATTGCACTGAAGGTATGGTAAATGGTTTTGTGTTTGAAAGTTACATTCAATTAATTTATTCAATTAAGAGATATCCAATTAAGTGAGCAACACTGTAATTTAAAATGAGATGGTTTCTTAGAGCACTCACCTTCGTGCATAGACTTTGTTCTCCAGTTAGGTTATATTTGGGACACAGGTTATCATCATCACACATGTATTCCTCACTCTGAGTCGTATCATTATAGTAAGTGGTGGTTTTCATGCAGTAGGCATCAGGATTCTTGCAGTATGACATAGCACCTTGAAAATATAACAGAATATCAAATTAAATAATTGTTATGTTATTGTTTCTTTGAGCCGTAATCACATCTGTATAAAAACCAAACCTTAAGATTTTCTTTTTATCAGGCCATTTTTATTCAAATGTGGGAGAACGGGCAGCAAACAATTTTTATTTTATTTTTATTTTTGAAATTTTTATTTCTTTACCCTGAAAGGTTCATATACTTGGATTGTTTTATTTTTTAGACCTAAAAATCTACAAAACAGCATGGATAGTAGTGTACTGTATCCATTTTATTAGCTTGTTTAATTTATCTGATATAAATCAATTTTTTTTTAAGTTTGCATTGGTAATAAAAAGAGAGCATGTGGCATCCAAAATCACAATGCAGGAGGGCCAGAGAAACAGTTTTATATTTTTTAGGCCTAATCAATATGTACAGTTCAAAGCAAGTGATTACTGTGACAATACACATGAATAGTGAGTTTCCAGTCTTAAAATTGTATTACTGTGAGCAGGTGCACTGATAGTTTTGACTGGTGAGGGAGGGAGTCCAGACCATAAAATATTTGATAGATACCAGCCAAATAATCACTTTGTGCCGCAAATGACATGCAGTAATACCTCACATCTCTAATTTATGTAAAAAATGTCAGAATCAAACACATCCTTCATTAAGAGGGGCACCCACACTTAACCCCTAACCTAACACAGCTACCTTTTATAGTACCTTAACATTTCCATTTTTTGCAGCAAAAACATAGCTTGTGTCCCTTCATTGGAATGAGTTCATTGAGCTCATTCCAATGAGGCATGATAAGCAATGTTTTTGAAGGCAAAACTTGAAAAAAATAATAAAATTTGAATGGTGATTTTTGTGAAGAACGCTGACCAGTTTTGACCATTACATTGGGTAAAGTGTTAATTTATAAAGTTTTTAAAAATGGATGACTCAACGCATCATAAATTTGCAGCAACAGCAATTTCAAAAAATAAGAAAAAAATCGGACACAACCTATAAATTCTGAAATCCAACATCTTTGCTTGATAAACCAATGTTTCAGATAATCCTTTGTGGGTTGAACTAAACAGGTCGAGTGTGGATTTTCAACCCAACAAATCTTTACTAATACTCAGAGCTTAAAAATCATGCGATAATCAGAATCAATTCTCACAAATGATTCTTGCAAGGAAAATGAGAATCAACTTAATTCATTCCTCTAAAGCAAAAAGGTGCTATGTCCATTTTATCAAACTTTTGAGAAAAATGCAACAGAAAGTTTCAAACTTATATCTTGGAAACCCTCCACTGCATTATCTCAGTACATCTACATCATAATATTGACTTTAGGAAACACGGTCATCTGATAAAGAATCGAGGTCAAAGGTCAAGTCTGTGTGCTAAATATAAGGTCATTTGTATGATCGCACCTTCTTGCATAACAGATTTTACAAACAATTGAAACAAAAAGGTGCTATGGCTTCTTAGCTCCTTTTTGCATTAGAATGGCTGGATCAACTATGGTTATTTGTTATTATTATATACTTTAGAAATAACCACATTTCTATTGGCTGGATCTTATACACGTGACTGTTTTGTTTTTTTGAGGCTGGTGTATATAATAAAACAGTTATGGACTTTTGAGGTGGTAAACATGTGATATGAACCTAAAAAACTTATAGTGACCTCGGCAAATGCCTCGGTCAATATAAATATTTCAGGTTCATATCACATCATATTCACCACCACAAAAGTCCATAATTGTATAATGTAATAAGGTTCCATTTCAGAATTATTTTGATTCTTATGGCACATGTAGATAGTATGTCTACAATAACATCCAGAAAAACTTACGGATTAAAAGAGTATTCCAACAAGAGGCCCCAGGGGGCCTGAGGGCACTCACCTGACATGGTAGTCCAAATATCAAACCAGGGACTTGACTTGAGTAAGAAAAGCATATACCAACTAGATGAAGTGATTGTGCCCACACAATACACAGGATTTTCCTTCTATTTTCAGTTCCTGCACTTTAACGTCCCAAAATTGAGATAAACACATAAAAAACAGATTTTTTCCCAAACAAAATACTTTCAGCCTAAATTTTTTTTCTTCTTCTTAAAACGCATAAAAAACGCTAAAACTAATTTCCGGATTTCCCACCCGGACCCCAAATTTTGGGTGTAAAAAAAAAATGTTTTTTTTGTCTTAAAATTGACAGAAATGCATAAAAAACAAAAAAATTATGGATTTTGGTCCAAAATTTTCGAAGTCCCACCCGGACCCCACATATTCAGGGTAAAAAAAAAAAATTTTTTTTTTGTCTTAAAACTGACCGAAATGCATAAAAAACGAAAACAAAAATTTCCGGATTTTGGTCCAAAATTTTCGAAGTCCCACCTAGACCCCAAATTTTCGGTGTAAAAAAAAAAATTTCTTTTTGTCTTAGAATTGACAGAAACGCATAAAAAACACCCACAGAAAATTTACGGATTTTCGTCCAAAATTTTCTAAGTCCCACCGGACCCCAAATTTTCAGGGTAAAAAAAAAAAAAAAATTTTTTTGTCTTAAAATTGACAGAAACGCATAAAAAACAAAAAAACAAAAATTCCAGATTTTGGTCCCAAATTTTCTAAGTCCCACCCGGACCCCAAATTTTCAGGGGGAAATTTTTTTTTTTTTTTTTTGTCTTAAAATTGACAGAAATAAATGGAAAACAAAAAAAAAAAATTCCGGATTTTGGTCCAAAATTTTCTAAGTCCCACCCGGACCCAAAATTTTCAGGGGAAAAAATTTTTTTTTTTTTTTGTCTTAAAACTAACAGAAATGCATGAAAAACAAAAAAAATTTTTTTCGGATTTCAGTCCAAAAAGTCCCACCCGGACCCCAAATTTTCAGGGAAGAAAAAAAACAATTTTTTTGTCTTAAAATTGTCAGAAATGCATAAAAAACAAAAAAAAATTTTTTTCGGATTTTGGTCCAAAATTTTCTAAGTCCCACCCGGACCCAAAATTTTCAGGGGAAAAAATTTTTTTTTTTTTTGTCTTATTTTTTTTTTTTGTCTTAAAACTGACCAAAATGCATAAAAAACAAAAACAAAAATTTCCGGATTTTGGTCCAAAATTTTCGAAGTCCCACCCGGACCCAAAATTTTCAGGGGAAAATTTTTTTTTTTTTTTCTGTCTTAAAATTGACAGAAATGCATAAAAAACAAAAAAAATTTTTTTTCGGATTTTGGTCCAAAATTTCGAAGTCCGCAACGGGACCCCAAATTTTCAGCCTAAATATGAACCCAGGGATTTGGCTTCAACAAACTTGAATCTCACCCCCCTAAGGATGCTGCATACCAAATATCAAAACATTCTTATTGCTAGATCTGAAGAAGAAGATTTTTAAAAAATACTCCTCATACTGCACTAATTTAAACATTTGGGCTCCCATAGAGAGCCCAAATATCCACCCAGGCAATTCATTTCAATAAACATGTGAAACAATCTTCCAAAGATGTTATATGTGAAATTTTAAAACTTTTGGAGCAGTGCTTTCGGAGAAAAGTAGTCTTATGTTTTTCCCATTACCCACAGTGTTAAAAAATGCTGACTCAGCACTTTTTCAAAGTCCCCCAAAAGTACCCCATGATAAAACCGATGGCAATTTTTTTTTGATCATTCCATTCTGTTGGTCCTAAGGAAGCTTCACAACAAATAAGAATTCTCAGTGCCGTGTAGTTTTGGAGATATGGGCGTTTTCATTTTTTTCTATTTTTAGCTCCTGTGGTTCCCACGGGGCTATGGGGAAAAAAATTTCGGCATAAATTAGGTACTTATGACCCAATAAGCACTCATGTAAAATTTGGTTCAAATCGGCCTCGCGGTTTGGAAAATAGAAATTTGGGGCGGGGCCAAAATTTTTGCCCCTCCTTTAACATCGTCAAATATAGCCCCTCCAACTTCTCTTGAACAAACTTGAGTCTACACCTCAAAAGGAAGCTGCATACCAAATATCAAGTCTCTGCTATTGCTGGTTCTTGAGAAGAAGATTTTTTAAGAATTGGAGCATTTTTGCCCCATCCCTCTGCTCAATGTGAGCCGAAACCTAATTTGACAAAAAATCAAAGTCCGCATACATAACCCCTTCTCACATGAAATTTCATTAATATGCGGCCAGTGGTTTGGGAGAAAAAGCCCAAACACCACCTTCACGACGGACGCCAGACAACGGACAAAAAGTGATCAGAATAGCTCACCCTGACTTTCAGTCAGGTGAGCTAAAAATATGTAAAGAAATAAAAAAAATATGCAGAGAAAACCATTACATGTGTAACTCGAAGTACAAAGTGTAAAATTTTATTTACTAAGGAGTTGGATTTGTCTGCATTTTAATCCAGGAGACAAATCCAATCATAATTATAATCTAATATATAGAGGATATCTAGAGTTTTTGAGTGGATACCGAAAATGTTCTCATGAGTGACTGGGACAAATGTTTATTTTTTGTGAGTGCTTGTCCACTCAAAAACATGAAATTTTCTTTTTATTTTTTGCTTTTTATAAGAATCTGATCATTCCTATCAATAATTCCACTCATTTCAACCTTGATGCGTAAAAGTGAACAGTTGTGATTTGATCGATACACAGAACAGGTAGCACCTTGCGATCTGAGTCAACTGGTGGGTTTCATGCATCAATTCAAGGTGACTGCATGTTGAATTATTGCTGGAAATGATCGGTATCCACTCACAAACACAAGATTTTCTTTTCATTATACGTTTTTAGAAGAAATTGATCATTTCCAGCTATAATTTGACTTGTATTCACCTTGATGTGATGCTTTTAAAAGCCGCCATTTTGATTGATACTGTGAAAGTGAAAATTTCTATATCTTCACAGTGGGGGATACGATTTCAATCTTTCTGCAATTATTTCAATAATCAGTCGTTTAATATAATATAATAATAATAATAATAACAATAATACTAAAATCCAATTAAAGTTTTGAATAAGAACATTAAAATTATTCCAATGCACTGCAAAATCAGCAAATTAATTGGTAACAGTGTAGATAACACTTGTTTTTTTCACCCTTCTTCCGATTCACTTTCCAAAACATCAGGACATGGTAGTGTGTCTTTGACAGACTTGCTTGTTGTTAAATTAGTATAAAGTGAATAAAACTCATCTGGAATTATTCCGCTTTGACAAAGAGATGGTAAATCATCCTTCTTGCAGCCTGATATTGCTAGCATTTTATTGTAGCAATTTCCCAGAGTATGAAGTAAATGGTTTGCTTGTTTCTTTAGTACCAGTACTTCAATTTCTAGGAATTTTCAGCAATAGATATGTACAGTTAAAACTAGAAGTCCTGTCACGAAATGTGCACATATATCACGTCGATCTGCATGTTAATCTACGCGTTATGACCATAATAAGGCTATCAAATTCTGTACATATGGCCTGTGCACAAGCAATGTTTCAGCCAATGGACCTCCGGGTAACCCGGAGGTCCATTGGCAGAAACATTGCCTGTGTTTGCTACGAGTAACCAGGAGAACCTGCTGTGCTTTGGATGCCATTCGATATGGCTACTGCGCGCAATTCCTACGTGCAATTAAGCCTCGATAAGCGCACAGTTCATGACAGGACTTCTAGTTTTAACTGTAGTTAACGAAAATCTTTTCTCACCTGCAACCATCATACTTTCAGCCAAGTGATTTGTTCTCGGTTCCCACTGATTTTCATGTATTTTGCCATGTCATTTGTGATTGCTTATAAATCATAGAAGTTACTGTACTTCATTGGTATAACTATGTACGGTTTACTATTCCATGCCATAGCAATAATAGTGCCCCACTGAGTAGGAACATAAACTGATGCCTTTTTGGCATGTTCAATTGCTGAATGAATTGAGTCTGATTCCATTAGAGAGTGACCCGGTACAAAAGCCTTTTGGCTGTTTCCAAATTATCGTGTTTTTAATGTTGTGGAGTAATGCCATGGCCACAAACTTGTTTCGATTTTATCCAGCGCATGTATTCGAATAATAAACAATTTCACGTACATTTTGATTGTGTCCTGTAATTGAGTTGATATGATTGATGACGCAACTACCAACTTCATAAGATAAACACCCACCTTGCACTTCATTTCAAAGATAGATGCCTTTTTTGTCAGCTAAAGAGTAGAAAGAGAGGTTATAAAATGAAAACAAAACAGCCCGAAAGAAACCACTGTCATCTGCTTTTATAGGTACCCAAACTAGGTGGTTACTTGTGAGTAGATTAGCCAATCTTTGGTGATGATATTTTTCTATAATTTTACTAATGTTAGATTTTGAAGTGTTCGCAACTCCTGTGAAATTCCTTTTCTTTGATAACATACAACACTTTTTGTTCTTTTTGTTTTTGCTTATGTTTAATTGTCTCCACTTTCTCTTTCTTATTATTTTTGCTTCCTTGATTGTTGTATAAAGTTCCTCCTTTTCAGAGTCAGATGAAAGAATATCTTCATGGGAAGGTATAAATGTGGTGTCTATATCATTACCGTAATCCATGTTGTCTGATTCTGAGATGTCATGTTGTAATCTTTTCTTCAGTTTTGCCAACGATATATTCTCAGAGTTATCAGAATCATTTGAGCTGAATACAATGAATGTTGTTCTAAAACTCATTAATTGTCTGTGGGTAACACAGTACAATCTAACAAGATGGAAACTTTTTGCATTTAACACTTTTGATTTATTTCTCTTCTCTAAGGGCAAGAAGGTGTTATCTTGGAAGATAGAACCTTTTTGCAGTTAACACCTGTGACATAGAACCTTTTTGCAGTTAACAAGAACTGGCAATATTGATCTAGCACCTTTTGTGAATAAATTAATATTTAAATTAATATTAGGAGCACAGGTCCGAAAATTTAAGACCTGAAAATCTATGTAATTTCCAACATTTTTTTGCAAAAAATTCATTTTCAGAAAAAATGCAACATGGTTCCTTTTTGCTTTAATGGGACATTATATTCTCACAAAATGGTCATTTGATTTTTGCCATATATTCTAAAAGTTTCGTTATAAATGTCTGGAGAATTCTACTTACTTTTTGCTTCTTCACAATAATTGGAACTAGTCCCATAACTAAGTAAAGTGCTGGATGGCCATATTTGGGCTTTACTCTAAAGTGCAGGTATCACACATAAAGGCACCATACTCAGTGGATATAATTCTCATAGCACAGTGATAACAAAGGCACCCCAAAACACACTCATTCCTGTCCCAAGGTGAAAACAAAGGTACCCAAGAAGTTTTGTGAAGATCAGTTCATAAATACGAGCTGTATAGAAGTTGTGACAAAAAAAAATGATTGGACCTAATTTCAGTACAAAATGGCCACTGGCAGCCATCTTGAATTTTAGACCGCACTCAGAAACACTCGTTCTCATCCCAAGGTGATAACAAAGGTACCCAAGAAGTTTCATGAAGATGGGTTGATAAATACAGCCTCTAGCCCGAGCCGTATTGACATGTGCACTTACAGTGTATAAGTAGCACTAAATAAATCAAAATTCATCTAATTTGCATAATTTCTGCACGAGAAAAAAACCCGAACTGTATGTGATGTATTCCATTTTACTAAACATTCAAACAAAAATTTATTCAAATCAGAACTTTCATACAGAAGTTCTGTACAAAAGACTGATTGCACTAATTTTGGTACAAAATGGCTGCTGGTGGCCATCTTGAATTTGGGACCACACCCAAAAACACTCGTTCTCATCCCACGGTGATAACAAAGGTACCCAAGAAGTTTCGTAAAGATCGGTTTATAAATAAGGCAGCTAGCCTAAGCCGTATAGAAGTTGTGTACAAAAAACGGATTAGACCTAATTTCGGTACAAAATGGCCACTGGCAGCCATCTTGAATTTTGGATTGCACTCAGAAACACTCGTTCTCGTCCCAAGGTGATAACAGAGGTACCCAAGAAGTTTCGTGAAGATCGGTCGATAAATACAGCCTCTAGCCCGAGCCGTATTGACATGTGTACTTACTGTGTGTAAGTAGCACTGAAAAAATCAAAGTTCATCTAATTTGCATAATTTCTGCACGAGAAAAAAACCTGTATTATATGTGATGTATCCCATGGTACTAAACATTCATACAAAAAATTATTCAAATCAGAGCTTTCATGTGGAAGTTCTGTGCAAAAATCTGATTGCCCCTAATTTTGAACAAAATGGCTGCCAGCGGTCATCTTGTATTTCAGACCGGACCCCAAAACACTCTTTCTCGTCCCACGGTAATAACAAAGGTACCCAAGAAGTTTTGTAAAGATTGGTTTATAAATACGGCCTCTAGCCCGAGCCGTATTGGCATTTGCACTTACAGTGCACAAAGTAACATTAAATAAATCAAAGTTAGTCTAATTTGCATAATTTAAGCACGAGAAAAAAACCCTTATGATATGTGATGTATCTCATGGTACTAAACATCCATACAAAAAATTATTCAAATCAGAGCTTTCATATGGAAGTTCTGTACAAAAAACAGATTTCTGCATCGTCGATACAAAATGGCAGCTGGCAGCCATCTTGAATTTCAGACCGCACCCCAAAACACTCGTTCTCGTCCCACAGTCATAACAAAGGTACCCAAGAAGTTTCATAAAGATCGGTTCATAAATACGGCCTCTAGCCCGAGCCATATCCAATTGTTGACGTACGGACAGACGGACAGATGGCCAGATGGACGCTCCAACATTTCGGGTTTATGGGCTACCAAAAAAACATTTTGTATGTCCAAAACCTTATTTTATCCAGAACCCCACCCCCTCCACCCTAGAACTTATATTTAACCCTAACCCCACCCCTCCACCCAAAAACCACACCCTACCCCACCCTGACCCTAAACCCTAAAAGCTCACCCCAGACCCTAACCCCCACCCCACCCCCAGGACCTACCCCCAACCTTAAGCCCTACTCTGGGGCTACCCCTAACCCTAATCCCACCCCACCCCTGACTCAACCCCACCCTAGCCAAACCAATAGGATTAGGAGCTATTTTTCGGTTTAGGTGCTAGTAAAACTACCCCCCCCCCCCCTGACCCCAACCCTACCCCCCCCCCCCCAGGACCTAACCCTCCCCAACCTTAAGCCCTACTCTGGGGCTACCCCTAACCCTAACCTCACCCTACTCCTAACCCTAGCACTACCTTAATTCGGAGGTAGCCCCTAATAATAATATCCCCCTAAACCCCCAATGTTGGCCCGGACAGACGGACAGACGGACGACAGGCCATGACAAAAGCTCAAATTTGGCTTCGCCAATATTGAGCTAACAAAATGGAAGGCTGTGTTTTGCTTCCATAAAAATGATTGATTTTATAAACGAAAATCGAAACCAGAGCACTCTTAACAAAAACTTCAGCACACCTCAAATGGCTCCATCAGAATATCGGAGAGAAATATATATCTGATATCATTAAGCCCTGTCAAGCTAAAGTGCATGTTTGGAAATGATGTGTGCAGGTATGTCGATTTCATTTGAGATCGCTTCAGTGCATTAACCCTCAACATGCGGTGCTGGTCTGCATGTTTCGAATTATACACCTTAGGTATATGCCATACTTCTCGACAAGCTTTCCAAATATCTTATTGTTTTTTTCCTACAATGAACGCACTAAGAATTATTTTTCCTGGAAAATATGGTACTTTCTTTAATAATGGCATCTCATCCCAAAAATGGTGGGAGAAAAATCATCCTCAGTGGGTATCTGGGTGGGATGGGTAACTCTCTCCCTCGGGGCAAGATATTTGAGCCAGACACTCAGCAAGCCTTGTGTACCAACATTAGACACCCAAAATATACTTTGGGGGGTCTCAACGGCTTTGTGGCTTGTTATTTCAGTGCTTCATTTTCGATAAAATTGCAGTCTGTTGACACAGGTGAGACAGAATTTAAGACTTTCAAGACTTTTGTTATGGGTCCACCAAATTAACAGTTTATCCATTTAATCTGACTCTTAGGCCAAATAAAAAAAATGAACTGATTCTCAGGCATTTTTTTTTTTCAAATCAGTGAGGGAGGGAGGATTTTATTATTATTTTTTCATTTTTGTGTAAAAGGTTGAGTATACTCAGTAAATCTTTTTGCTGTCTTTCCACTTAAAAAAGAGAAAAGGTATTTTAGTGTAATTATAGTAATTATAACTGCCGGAACTACAGCTAAAAGGATTTGTATTTTATTCTTCTTTTTAATGGTATCTGTCAAGCATCATGATCCATTAGAATAGGCCCCAGTAACCAATGCTTGAGATAGAAGTCATTTAAAATGGGAAACATGGCTCTAAATGATTGGTTAAACTTGAGTTATATCAGTGTTGCGGCCATGATTAGCCAGTGGGCAGAAATATATGATCTTAAACACCAGCAAATAAATAAATAATTAAATCATGATCCAGTATATCAGAATTTTCTTTGTTACAGTTTATGGAAGAGTGCCTCTGGGCACTCTCCCATAAACTGCAACAAGAAAAAACAATTTACTGCAAACACAGTTAAATAATTATATGTCGAGAAATGTTAAAAAATGACCATTCTAAGTTTTCACAAATTCTTAAAAAAACATGACATAATAAAAATGTCTAATGAGGAGGTTCAAATCCAATGAGGGAGGGCCTGACAACCAAAACATTATTTTTTTTAAGCCTTATCTCATTTCTTAATCTTTTACATCTTGCTTAAGCATTTTTTATAAGCCTTCTGGAAGATAATAAATTATTGGCTTCTAGTTTTTTGGGCGTGAATAAATAGCGAGTAAATGATTTTATAAATGTTAGATCCCACAAAGTAGATCTTCTGTTTCTCAGGCCATTTTTTGTAAAATTGCATGTGGGCGGGCGTTTTATTATACTATTTTAAATTTTTGTAATTATTTCTTTGCCATCAAAAGTTAATGTTCTTGGTTTGTTTTATGTTTTTGGCCTCATAATCTATAGAATAGTATGGGTGGTGGTGTATTTCATTCCTTGTGACACTCAAGGGAAAAATTTATTAATTTTATTAACTTGGGTTAAATATCAGACATAAACCATTTCATTCTTAGTTTTTTAAATTGTATTTGTTATGAAAAGAGAGCATGCAGCAGCCAAAAGGACCATGTGGAGGGCATGAGAAACAGATTTTCAACTTTTTAGGTCTTAATAATAGCCTTTTACTTTATTCATTTATTTTGTGTGCAACAAGGTGAAATCTGCAATGCTTCAGCACTGAAGATGATGCTTTGTTGCACTCAAAGTACAATACATGTTTAATTTGTTCTCATTTACAATTCAATTCCATTTGGCACTAATCTTTCATTTGGCACCAAACAAAAATTCTACTTGGCACCAAGACATTTTGGGTCAGCATATACACTGCACAGTTACATTAGTGGGTTCAGATTTCATGAAAAAATATTTGAAATTCAAGGCTTAGGGAAGGAAAACAAAAAAATAGTGCCTGATGTTTGTCGCTTTTCCTTTCCGAAGAATGAAATTATATCTATAGTATTGAAGGGTGCAAAGCAGAAAAAAGTTCTACTGGATCACGACCTAGTCAACATTCACTTTTCCGACCAACGGATATATTCCAGCTGTCCAGTGCCTGTTTAGATTCACTCATCTGGAATATTTTAGTGGTCGGAACCAAATAATCCATGCGTACTGTACATATCACAGATGCAGTTAGAAAATTTTGTAACTAATCAACCGATTTAACATTTTAGTGAAAACAGTTCCATTAACCTTCTGTACACTGATGTGAAAATAACAAAATTTTAACCTGTAATTTTTTACCATAATGCAACCTAGGCTAGATTATTTTTGGTGGTCTAAATTTGAGCATTAAAATTTGTTTTATTACATGCACTCTCCAATAATTTGTAATAGAACAAATTTATATAACCAAAATATTATTTGCATTTAACTGAATATGGAACATGAGGGAGGTATATGTTGGCTTTTGCACGGGTACATAGACAGAACAGCATACGCGTTTGAACTGCCATTTTTTACCACACTCGATCGATTTTGGCAGCGGCATAATATTGAACTCGAAGCCTATGGCTTCAAGTTCAATATTATGCCTCTGCCAAAATTGAGTGCGATAAAAATGACAGTTTGAATGCATATGCTGTTCTGTATTTACTGCATGCCTACAGTTTGCGAAAAAAATATTAATTTTGGCAGAGGGATAAAAAGGAACTTGAAGCCTTTGGCTTCTTGTTCAATATTATCCCTCCACTGAAACCAATTTCGTGTGGTAAAAAATGAAAGTTTGCTGTTCTGTATTTATAGCACGCCTAGTTTACTAAAAACAATATTAAAAACACAAATTATTGCCAAAAATAACCAAAATGTAAAACAAGAAGCCTCTCGGCCAAGACAGCTTCGCTCAGGGTAACTACTTTCAGGGGCAGCCATATACAGGGTAACATTTGATCCTCAATCTCTGATTCTGATAACGCTTTATCGAACAGATAGCAGACATCATCATTTTTTGTTTCAAAAACATAGCTTGTGGCACCTCATTGGAACAAATTTGTTGAGCTTGTTCAATGAAGGTTCATTAGCTTTGTTTATTAGACAAAAATTGAAAACATAATATTTATTTATTTATAGGTGTTTAAGGTCACATATTTTTGCACAATGGCTAATCATGACCGCAACATGAGTATCAACTCAAGACCAGGGGTAAGCGTTAATAAGCCATGTTGCCCATTTTAGAGAGGGTTTGCACCTCCCAAGCATTGGTGACTGGGTCCTATTTTACCAGTAAACCAGAGCCTGTTTACCACAGTGAACAGGCATTGCTTCACTCCCGGGGTTCCCACGGGGATTGAAAACATAATAAAATTTGGCAAATACATTGGTGTTACTTTGACCAGGTAGTCTGTGACCTTAACACTGATGGATACAGACCTTATTATGATTAATGGCACACTGTCTATTGACAATACATACTGTTATAAAGTTTTGTTAAAAAATATCCAGTGGTAAAGAAATTATGGCTCGGACAAACAAAATGTTGATGCCGGACAACAGACGGACGACAGACAACTCGATATCAGAAAAGCTTTGCTGACTTGGTCAGGCGGAGCTAAAAAGAAATAGTAAAATAGTCCACGCACGTAATCTGTATTGTTCAAGGACAATACAAAACAAATTATTGCTCACTGTGGTTTTTGCAGAAAAAGCATGTATTTTATTGAAATAAAAGCATAGGCGTGCAATGGGGGGGGGGGGGGGGGGGGCATGGAGGCATGGCGGTGACCGGTTCTCATCAGATCACCGAAGTTGAGCAATTTCGAGCGTGATTAGTAGCTGGATGGGTGATCATTTCAGTGACTGATTCGCACTCCCACATTGTGTCCTTGGGCAAGGCACTTAACCCTGATTGCCTACATGGGGCATAATGACGCTGTGTACTAAGGCGTACTGCATGTTGATGGTGCGCATGTCTTCAACCAATCTAACCCAAGGGCTTCACAAACCTGATGATGGGTAGCCCCTTGCTCCATCATCCCTACAGCCCGCCACATTTCTGCTTCAGACATATGTCTTCTTACATTTGCATTTGCTGTATTCAATCATTAAATCACAAGGGTTTGTGTTGAAAGGCACTTAACCCTGATTGCCTACATGGGGCATAATGACGCTGTGTACTAAGGCGTACTGCACGTTGATGGTGCTCATGTCTTCAACCAATCTAACCCAAGGGCTTCACAAACCTGATGATGGGTAGCCCCTTGCTCCATCATCCCTACAGCCCGCCACATTTCTGCTTCAGACAAATGTCTTCTTACATTTGCATTTGCTGTATTCAATCATTAAATCACAAGGGTTTGTGTTGAAATGAAGATTGAATACCCTACACATGTCATGTACATGTAGACAACAAGAGAACATCATGAAAATCAAGGGATACATGCTTTCCATGACTGTCACAAAAAGTCTGCCTGTCAAGAGAGCTAATGTAAACACTGGGGACCATCTCAATACATTCCTCAATCATATCCACCAAAAATATCGCAAATATGTCACAAGCAAATTTCACAATGATGTGTCAAATATTTAGTGCTTATCAAACTTTGAGTAGTATACTATTTCCATCTATGTGTTCTGAGTACATTGTGGTGTCTCCATATCCTAGCATGTGTATAATCTGTGTTCCAAAGTAATGGGCAGTTAATCATTAACCTTGTGCTCACTAATGTCAAATTACTGAAATTTCAAGCAGGAAGTTCTTCCCTAATGCAATTGGGCATTTTGAGAGGATGGTGACTCAGTGGTAGACTGTTGGACTTCTATGCTAGATGTCCCAAGTTAGATCCCTCTCCGGGACGAACCACTTTGTGTCCTTGGGCAAGTCACTTTATCCCGGTTGCCTACATGGGTGCACAATAACGCTGTGTACTATGGGGTACTGCATGTCAATGATATGCATGTCTTCAACCGCTGTAACCTTGCATGAGCAGAGCTTGAACAGAGTTAGAATGTAGAGATGACAGTTGCTTGTCGATGCTTGGTGGTTCTCTCCAGGTACTCTGGAGAGAACAACCGAGCAACAACGAGCAGCTGTCAGCTCTCCAACATCGTAACTCTGTAACTCTAAACTCTGCGGCACAGCCAGATATGTTATACGGTTATCACCAGAGCCTGTGCAAGATTTCAGCAGTATGGCACACCAGTAAGACGGCATGGTGGTGGCAGAGACAGGGCAACATCTGCAGGTGAAGACAGGTTCATAGGAACCGCTTTGCCACAGCAACCCAGCTTCGCAGTGACCTTCAGAATGCATCCGGGGTAAAAGTTTCGACGCAGACTATCCGGGCAAGGTTGCACGAAGGTGGTCTCCGATCGAGAAGATCATGTATTCGCATTCCGCTGTTCCAGAACCACAGCCAGGCGAAGATTGGCGACCTCTCCTTTTTACAGATGAGTCAAGGTACTGCCTAGACCACACAGATAGGCGTTCTAGGGTATGGAGAAGACCAGGAGAGCGATTCCATGCAGCCAACATTGCTGAGCATGACCGCTATGGTGGAGGGTCAATCATGGTCTGGGTGGCATCAGCAGGGATGGACGCACAGGGCTCTGTGTCCTTGAACATGGTACATTGACTGCACAGCGATATATTGATGACATCCTAGATGTCCACGTCAGATCGTATGCAAGTGCAGTGGGTGATAGATTCATTTTGATGGACGATAATGCCCGTCCTCATGTTGCCCATGCTGTCGGGTAGTACTGACAGAGAGAGGGGATTGAGCGTATGGACTGGCCAGCAAGATCCCCTGACCTCAATTCAATCGAACATGTCTGGAATGAGTAGCAGCTTGCAATTTCAGCTTGTCCAGTCCAGCCAAGAAGTGTCCAGGAGCTTGGTGCCATGCTGGCCCAAGAATGGAACAACATCCCACAAAAGGACCATCAGGAACCTGACTGGGAGCATGAGAAGGCATTGTCAAGCTGTAATTAACAGTAATGGGTCTCATACATGATACTGAACCCATACCAGTTCGCTCTGTCATCTTTTTGGCAAATTGAAAAATTTCCTCTTTTACTAATAATATCCATTTTCCATGGTTATCGTATTGAAAAGATAAAAAATAATGTCAAACACAAATAAAATCTTAATTTCTGTACTTCAATCATTCAAGATATAATTAATAACAAGGGCAACGCCCCCGGTCCCCCGACCAAGATGGCAAATTCAAGGGAGCTGTTAGGATGCAATTTGTTCCAAGAGCATGGTCTTTATGAGAGGTTAAGGGTGTTAATTTCAATCAAATGATCAAAAGTAAAGTTATCATCCGGACAACACAAAAAGTGTATTTTATAAGTCGAAAAAGGGGAATAACTCCTGTAAAAATAGACAGAGCATGGCCATTTTTTAACTTCACCTGTATTTCCAACCAATTAAACCACATACTTAGTTTCGTTTCAATCAAATGATCCAAAGTAAAGTTATCATCCGGACAACACAAAAAACGTATTTTCTAAGTCGAAAAAGAGGAATAAATCCAGTAAAAATCAGTGGAGCGTGCCCATTTTCGAACTTGACCTGCATTTCCACCCAAATAAGCGGCATACTAAATTTCGTTTCAATCAAATGATCCTAACTAAAGTTATCATCCGGACAACACAAAAACTGTATTTTTTAAGTCGAAAAGGCGATGATCGGGGCTGGATGGAGGGGAAATTGACTGTGTTTAACCTTGACTCGACTGTTACAAGTTGTACTTAGGTGACGCTGGAAAAAGGACGCAATTTGCTTGTCCTACTCCTTATATACTTGAAGTACTTTGGCTGACCTTTCCGCTAGTGTTGCTAATTATAGCACAAAGACAAAGAAATTGCAGACTGGCCCTAATTATTTGGCAGTAATATGATAGGACCCTGATGATAACAGTACGTATCCTTGCGCCGCAAACATGTGTTAAACTTGACCGGAAGTTGCGACCGGGTTGCGCAAGTCACAAATGGCACAGGGCGTAATCATTCAAGGATACGTCTGCAAGGCAAATCTATTCTTGGCTGGTCGATATAACTTAGAATTAATAAATTTAAGGCTTGGATCGTTCCCATAAATGTGGCTAATAATTAACATTCTTAGCCCCGTATTTATGGGAATGCTCCAGTAGTGAGCGAAGGGGAGCAACCCAGCAGCAAGCTTGTTTGCTCCATGAGATAGATAACTTGACACCAAGTTTGCGAATTCGACACACTGCCATTTATTGTTATACATAAACATGGATTTTATGGATACATGTACGAGATTGGTTTACATAATGAGCAGTGTGCCATGATAAAAGTTACAGAAATATGTACAAAACAAAGCATGTTTCAGTAGCCTAGAGCAAAGGTTGGCGATGATCCGCCACAGATGGCACCCACACAGCATTGAAGTCCCATAACCTCAATGAAGTGGGGGTGCCATCCCGCCAACCCGCAGCTGCTGGAGGAAAGTGTCCCCGAGGAGAGAGACCAGGGAAGAGATGCAAAAATGTGAACTCCCAACATGTACGGGTGGGAAAGGATGGAGATAAAGACGCCACCATTGTGACCATGTGTGGCCTACCACTGAAATAAACAAACTTCATAACAAATCAAACGGAATTGGACAAGTATGGAAAAAAAAAAAATGCAACTGAAGGGGAAGTGGTAGAATATGCTAGGAACTCACCATGCAGCAGCCTCATCCGCGGAAAGGAACTTACAAGGTGAGGGTGACACCGTAATGCATCCTGAAGACTCCATGCTTGAAATGTCCGAATCTGCACCTAATCTATCTGTGGTGAATGACACTGGCAGACCACCATGAACCACAGTTGAGTGTCCCGAAACGAAATGCCTGTAGTCCATACTGTCCATGGGACCCACAGAGATGTAGCCGCCAGGAATGTGGCTAAGACGACACAAACTATATTCACTATTTATGTACAGAGTCCAGAGAGAAGAAAAAATTCATGACACAACACAATATGAAGGGTGAAAAAATCAGTCCAGAAAGACTGGCTGGTCACTATACACTATGTACAATATACCACAAACGGAAGGTAAAAGGTACATGCCTCCCCCGTATAGAGGGAAAAGAAAAGTTTTTGCAACTTGTGAAGAGGTTGTCTGTAGATCTCCCAGTAATGCTGAAGGTCAAAGTCTAGAAAGGCAGTGTGCGGGATGCCAATGGTGGTGTCATTGTGAGAAACAATCGGGTAATCATCGAGAAAACATCGGGACTACAGGTGACTGCCATCATCGGTGCCCACTCTATGATTACCCGGAAGTTAAATTGCAGCCCAACTGACACACCACCAATTATTCATAAACGCGTACAAGCCCAAGCCTGTATGAAGGGAAATTATCCCAGGTCCAGCCCAAGCCGACCCAGGTGAAGCTGTGTGTACACCCTTTCTTATTTTGTGAAAGTGACCTACGGTTGTCAACGGTGTCGATAACATGTCCAGCCCAAGCCGAGTGCGATCGATTTGCGGATTTGTTTGTTGTAGGCCAAGCCCAAGCCGGCCGATCAAGATAATAGAGTAGCAGCCCGGCCTATGAAGAACCCAGTTAAAAGCAATGTAACTCGCCCCACCCATCGGGTTAAAAAATGGTATAGTTGTCCAAATACAGCCTCCCAGGGGTACACTGGTATATTATGGGAATCGAGCCCAAGCCCGAGTTTATGAAAGAGAAGGGGCACGGATATAAGTCCTAAAGGCATTGGAACGCCAGCGGCCCATTTGCCTTATCTGTGCATCACTGTAGTTCCTGGAGGCCGCTAAAGTAGCGGCTCCAATTCGGAAACTGTGACCTTTGAAAAAGGTGGGGTCAAGACCGGAAAACGTCAAGCACTGATTCAAGGCCCGGGTGAAATCTTTGCGGAGGATCGGAGAACCGTCCGGATAAGCAAAAAGAGGACCCATAGTGGAGCCCCTGAGTGCTAGAAATGCACGCAGAAGCCCAACCGGACAACTGGGTCCCCCAGTTGCCTGAATTGTCATTATGTGAGGTTTTCTGGTGATGTTATGCTTGAAATCGCGATAGGTCAAACTAACCGACTGTGGGGCAAAGGAAGCATCCGCATACTGCAGTACCTTGCCTGCCTCTGATGTCTGGGAGGGACAAATTTCTCCAATGCGCGCAAAAGAGTAGAAGGCTGTGGTAAACAAGGCACGGAAGAGGCTGCACTGATAGGCACTGTGGGAACAGCTAGGTAGGCAAATCAGCAATTTACCAAGAATAGGTTCTGATATTGGCATCCGTAGGTCGGAAGTGGGTCGTAGACGCTGGACTCCCGACAAAAGCTTGCGCACTAGAAATGCTTGTGTGGGGTCAGGTAGCGCCTGAAGTTTATGATAATAGGAAAGACCTGAAAGCATTGACGTGATTGATTTGGAAGAATAATTTTCGTGGAACAAGTGAGACACAAGAGAGACAAGACGTCGTTCTGCATCCACTGGTTTTCAAGAAAAAGAGTCTTACCATTATAGAAGGTCAGAAAGTCCAACCACATCTGCAAATCAGCTTTGACTTCTCTAGTCAAATGGACACGGTGGTGGGCATGGGTCAAACCAATGGTGAGATTAATGAGACGGCGAAGAAAGACCCGACCAGGTAAAATGACTGCAGGCAAAATTAAGCAGCCCAATAAGTCCTTGCAATTCGACCAGTGGGGCTTTTTTGCGCTGCAAAAAATTACGGATTGTGACTTCACATTTCGTTAATTTGTCGGCTGGAAGGCG
Organism: Pictodentalium vernedei; assembly: GCA_031216915.1. Taxonomy (NCBI): domain Eukaryota; kingdom Metazoa; phylum Mollusca; class Scaphopoda; order Dentaliida; family Dentaliidae; genus Pictodentalium; species Pictodentalium vernedei. Next base: position 610,408,330 of record CM062295.1, read on the forward strand.
GGCACACGTCTTGGGTATCCAATTCAATCCCCAGGAATACCAAACACTGGGAAGGGTGGACCGTCTTATCGTCGGCGATGGGGACCCCCAAAAAGCTGCACAAAGCAAGAAAACGGTCCAGATACTGTTGACACAGGTCCTGGGTTGGTGCAGCAAAGAAGAAATCGTCCAACACATGCAGGATGTCGTGAACTTTAAATTTAGTTTGGGCCACCCAATGGAGCGAGGTAATGAACAACTCAAAAAGCTGACATGAAGAGGAACAACCCATTGGGAGACATTTATCATGAAAATATTGTTCTTGCCACCGGAAACCCAAGAGCGGCTGATCAAGAGGATGAATAGGTAATAAGCGGAAGGCAAATTTAATATCGGTCTTCGAAAGAAAACACCCTCTCCCCAGGCGACAAATGATGGAAATGGCATCATGAATGGTATCATAATAGACCGCCGACCACTCGGCTGGAATGTGATCATTCACAGAGAAACCCTTAGGATATGACAGGTGCTGTATCATCCGAAATTCCCCTGGGTTCTTTTTTGGCACCAAACCTATTGGTGATAAGACCAAATCTGGAAAAGGGGGGTGTCGAAAGGGACCCGCCACCCTCCCCGCTTGAACCTCTTTCATATTTTTTTCATGCATAACGTCAGGGTAGTCACTCGCTGACCGTAAGTTGGAAACCTTGCGGGGGGCGGGGCAACCTTGTATACCTAATCGAAAACCATGTGAAAATCCCTGGATTAGTGTGCTGGCCAAAATGGGGTCATAACCGTGAAGAAATTTATTGAGTCTGTTTACCTGGATTGGAGTGACTGTGTGAACTGGAGGAGGAAGGCTGTCCAAAACGACAGTGGCCTCTGTAACCATTCCCTCGAAAGGAGGCCTGACCCCCTTGGTATCGAAAGGAACATTTCTGGAAGCTGTGGGCCTGTTGGCACTTGAAACAAGTATGGGAAAATTTACAGGGCCCCTCACAGTTACCGTCTTCAAGAAATCGAAAGCAATAACCAGCAGGAATGAAACGGCGCCCCCTCCGTCCAGATCCACGATCCTTAGATGCTGGGACCTGTGACTTCTGAAATTTGGGAGCACTGCCACCGGGAGCTGCTCTCATGTATAGCTCCCAATGGAATTGGTCCCACTGGAGCTGTGGCTGCTGTTGTCTAATCAGCCTAAACTGCTGATCGTAGAAAGACCAGTCAAAGCCAATTGTGGCGAGATGGCGAATATTTGACTGGTACTTTAACAAAGCTGCAGCTTCCTGTGGAAATTTTTCAATGCGAACGGACATAAACACTTCAAAGGCACTCAACCACTGACCCACAGATGTGAGTGCCTTCGGTGCCTTGGGGACCCACATGATGGTGGGGTTGCCTTGCGAGGCATCCACAGATAATGCATAAGACGAATCTATCCCCGTGGCATGCTGCAGAAGCAGGGCAGCCAAGGTGACAAATTCCCCAGCCCAAATCTGGGCTTTAAGTTTTGAACTCACATTCGCCGCCAATGGCAGCGAGGTGGAAATGAATTCCGGAACAGGCCCTGCTGGGCCTGCAGGAAGCATCTCCTGGGTATCAGGGGTGACCTGAGGAGGGCCAAATGTATTGGTGTCGACATTAGTAGAAGTAGGAAAACCCTGCGCATGGTTATTACCTTGGATGGTGGGGACCTGCTGAAGGGCATCCCGCACTGCCTCTGAAACCTGAGTGCCCAGGGTGGTCGCAGATCGCAAACTGGCTGGGATATGAACTGTCACTGTGATTGTGTCCCCCGCTGGTGTGGTATCTGAAGCTGAAATCTCTGGTGATTGAGCGGCTGATGTAGAGTCTCTTGCCGGCGGAGGGACAGGTAAAGTTGAACTGTGCCCAGAGGGTGGAGTGGTCCCTGTGTTGCGGGCAGATGACGGACGAGGTGTCCGTTTACTAGCCCTTGGTTGATAGGAGCTAGAAAGGCCATCCTGAAGTTGGCTCCTTTTACGTTTTGGTGGCATGACTGAAAGAGAAAGCAGAGGACCACGGCATGCCGTGGAGGTAAGGACCGATAGTGATGACGGAGAAGAACCTGCCGAACAATAGGGAGGACCTATATGTGAAATGGTGGGAGGAAGCAGGCCGAGCACCCAGTAGGTGTGGTAATGAAAAACAGCAAAAATGGCTGTGAATTGTAATGGTCAGGAAAATTTAGGGCACATGCTGTAAGGCAGTTGACCAAAACAGTCCTCGCTGTTATTCGGCAGGTTGAAACATGATTCACGTTTACGAAGGAAGCCAAAGAATAATGGGGTGATCAAAGGAGGATGTATGATGCCATCCGGTAAGACTTGGGCGGAGGCAGCCAGGTTATGCCAAAAAAGCCAAGAAGGAATGGGAGGTCCAAGGCAGCGGTGTTGAAAACGATCCAGATCAAGAAGACATAAGCCCAGCCAGTCCGAACACAACGGGCACAAAACAAACTGCTGGCCAGGAATAAACTGCTGCCCACACCACGACACTTCCTCACAAGTAAGAGGACACGTAAGCCCACTCCAGAAGAGAACACCTGGGCTGATTATTTTTTTTTTTTTTTTTTTGTTGTTGTGAGAGATGAATTACCCTCAACAGTTTATAAAGTGCCCCAACGATGAAAAGATACATAAATATTACCTGTTATTGTGTAATAACGAGAGACACCTGTGCAAAAAGGGGCAGCAGTATTAATCACGACACCGTGGTGGTAAACCTCAGAATATGAGCTCATTGCCATCCCAGTGGGAGTAAAAGGACAATATAAACCTGACTGAAAGTCAGGAATGAGCCGACTCATTCGACGTAAACCCCAGAAGATCACCTTCAACACCGGACCCAAGTGTGACCCCCCAAATGTGGGCTGTGATCAATATATATCTACAAAGATTATTAAAAATGTTTTTTTTTTTTTTTTTTTATATATCGTATGTTGGTAGCATTCGGTTTTGTTTCGGCTGCCTCGTTTTTTTTGTTGTTTTTTTGTTTTTTGTTTTGTTTTTGGTGTTTCGTTTTGTTGTGGTAAGGCACATAGGCCTGAGAAAGCCTTTTCCTCAAGTTAACATTTGGAGAGAAAATTGTTGAGGAAAAAGAGGATAGCACCCCTTACACTACGACAATATCTTTCCAAACCACGGTCATTAAAATGAACACCATCGCACAAATAGTGCGATGCCACACTGTGGAATTTACGGTGCTTCCAGAAGTGAAAAGCCTGTGAAGTGGCCGGGAGGATGTGTTCCAGATACAGGTTAAGTTTGTAAACACACATGTTGAACTCCGGCACGGACATGGCGCTAACACGACCATGGGCAACTGACACTTTGGTTCGATAAAAGGCCTGACAGACAAACACCGACCGGACCCCGAATTCCGATTGCAATTCGGAGGCCAGATCGTCGATTGAGCTGCCGACCGTTTCCGCTGGAATACCAGCGAGATCATTGGAACCAATCTGCAACACAACCAATTCCGGCTTAAATTCTTTAATAATGTGCATATCCATCGTAATTTTTGTACCGTCGAACCGCCCCTGCCGTGGAAGCGACAATGCACCGGTCGGCCATGAAACGAGCTCAACCTAAGTGACGGGGCAAAGTCAAAGGCGGACGGAAACCGCACATCCCGCCTTAAGTAACGCACCAGCCTGGCAGTAAATGAACTGCCCAGAACTAACACTTTAATGGGAATACCATGCCCCGCCATAATAATAAATAATGCTAAAAAATATAATGGAACAAACTCACCGGACTTCGGAAGCGTGAATACAATAAACGTGGAAACCAAAGTGAAACCGAAAGTTGAAACGAAGTGTACTAGGAAAAATGGAAATTAACTGTGTTTAACCTTGACTCGACTGTTACAAGTTGTACTTAGGTGACGCTGGAAAAAGGACGCAATTTGCTTGTCCTACTCCTTATATACTTGAAGTACTTTGGCTGACCTTTCCGCTAGTGTTGCTAATTATAGCACAAAGACAAAGAAATTGCAGACTGGCCCTAATTATTTGGCAGTAATATGATAGGACCCTGATGATAACAGTACGTATCCTTGCGCCGCAAACATGTGTTAAACTTGACCGGAAGTTGCGACCAGGTTGCGCAAGTCGCAAATGGCACAGGGCGTAATCATTCGAGGATACGTCTGCAAGGCAAATCTATTCTTGGCTGGTCGATATAACTCAGAATTAATAAATTTAAGGCTTGGATCGTTCCCATAAATGTGGCTAATAATTAACATTCTTAGCCCCGTATTTTTTAAGTCGAAAAAGGGGAATAAATCCAGTAGAAATCAGTGGTGCGTGCCCATTTTCGAACTTGACCTGCATTTCCACCCAAGTAAGACACATACCAAATTTAGTTTCAGTAAAATCATCCAAACTAAAGTTATCATCCGGACAAGGGTGTGACGGACGGACGGACAGACGCACGGATGGATGGACGGACGCACGGACAGACGGACGGATGGACGGACACTGCTGATTACAATAGTCCCCCAAAGGGTCGGGGGACAAAAAATATATACACTTTTCATTACATATTTCAACTAAAATATAAAACAGGTAGTTGGATATACTTGGTGCTTAGCAAACTTTGAGCAGTATAGTAGTTTTAGACAATGAGAGGGATTTTGTCCTTAGCCTGTATGCCCATCCGTATGTCCATCTGGCCATACATCTAAATTTCTTGTGTGTGTAACTCCTCCTACATTTACAAATTGATTTAGATGAAACATCTCAAACTTTACCACAAACAATCTGACATGTGCCTTTTCAAAATTTTCAATCTGCTATGGTTTTAACAAAGTTATACCTCCTTGAAATTTGATTTACTATAGACTTCTACATCACATTCTTGTATGTGTAACTCCTACATTCATGAACTGATTTCAATGAAACTTATCAAACATGACCACCAACAAGTGGGGGTATAATAATTATTATTATTTGATACGTTTGTGTATGGAAAAGAATTCTTGAGAGTTTTGCAATAAATATCTAAAATCGATACCAGATTTCCTCAACGGCACAACCCTGATTAGCAATCCAGGCCTATACAAATTGGAAAACAAGCAAATCCAAAAAAAGTAGCCTTAATTTTATTCGGGCAACCCTTTTTCTGCAATTACATCAACAGAAAGGTAAAGAAATACCAATATGTTTACAAGCATGAGTGGAAAGGCTGAGAGGAACAAGCTAGAATACTGCAGCTAATTCCATGAAGTACTTAAAATAAGCTGATGAGGTGAGGTGATGTAAGAGACCTTTCCAACAATGGTTTACATTGAAGTACTTCGTATCAAAAGTCAAAGAACATGAGATTTTATTATTATAAGGCCCCCCAAAAAACTTCCTGAGTTTAGGGTAACCTCGAACAAGAGGCCCCAAGGGGCCTGAGGGCGCTCACCTGACATGGTAGCCTAAATTTATATCAACCCAGAGAATTGATTTCAACAAGTTGAATCTGCTCCTCCTAAGAAAAGCTTATACCAAATATCCAAAGATTCTGACCAGTGGATCTAAAAAAAAAAAGATTTTTAAAGAATATTCCTCATATTGAACTAAGTTATAATTCAGGCTCCCACAGGGAGCCCATATATAAACCCAGGGACTTGGCTTTAACAAACTTGAATCTCACCCCCATAAGGATGCTGCACACCAAATATCAAAACATTCCGACTGCTGGATCTGAAGAAGAAGATTTTTAAAGAAAAGTCCTCATTTTGAACTAAGTTACAATTCGAGCTCCCACAGTGAGTCCAAATATGGACCTAGGGACATGGCTGAAGAAGAAGATTTTTAAAGAAAAGTCCTCATTTTGAACTAAGTTACAATTCGAGCTCCCACAGTGAGTCCAAATATGGACCTAGGGACATGGCTTGAACAAACTTGAATCTCACCCCCTAAGGATGCTGTATACCAAATATCAAAACATTCCGACTTCTGGATCTGAAGAAGATTTTTAAAGAAAATTCCTCATTTTGAACTAAGTTATAATTCGGGCTACCACAGTGAGCCCAAATATGAACCCAGGGACTTGGCTTGAACAAACTTGAATCTCACCCCCCTAAGCATGGTGCATACCCAATATCAGAAGATTCTGCCTGCTGGATCTTGAGAAGAAGATTTTCAAAGAAATTTGCCTGAAATGCACTAAGTTCAAATTTGGGCTCCTATACTGAGCCCAAATATAAACCCAGGGGGCCGATTTGAACAAACTTGAATCAGATCCACCCCACAATGTTGCATACCAAATATCAAAAGATTCTGCCTGCTGGATCTGGAGAAGAAGATTTTTAAAGAAATATGCCTGAAATGCACTAAGTTAAAATTTGGGCTCCGATACGGAGTCCAAATATAAACCCAGGGGGCTGATTTGAACAAACTTGAATCAGATCCACCCCACAATGTTGCTTACCAAATATGAAAAGATTCTGAAGCTGGATCTGGAGAAGAAGATTTTTTAAGAAATTTGCCTGAAATGCACTAAGTTCGAATTCGAGCTTCTATAGTGAGCCCAAATATGAATCCAGGGGGCCGATTTGAACAAACTTGAATCAGATCCACCCCGCAATGTTGCATACCAAATATCAAAAGATTCTGCCTGCTGGATCTGGAGAAGAAGATTTTTTAATAAATTTGCTTGAAATGCACTAAGTCCAAATTCGGGCTTCTATATTAAGCCCAAATATGAATCCAGGGGGCCGATTTGAACAAACTTGAATCAGATCCAGCTCGCAATGTTGCATACCAAATATCAAAAGATTCTGCCTGCTGGATCTGGAGAAGAAGATTTTTGAAGAAATTTGCCCGAAATGCACTAAGTTTGAATTCAAGCTTCTATAGTGAGCCCAAATATGAATCCAGGGGGCCGATTTGAACAAACTTGAATCAGATCCACCCCGCAATGTTGCATACCAAATATCAAAAGATTCTGCCTGCTGGATCTGGAGAAGATGATTTTTTAAGAAATTTGCCTGAAATGCACTAAGTTCGAATTCGAGCTTCTATAGTGAGCCCAAATATGAATCTAGGAAGCCGATTTGAACAAACTTGAATCAGATCCACCCCACAATTTTGCATACCAAATATCAAAAGATTCTGCCTGCTGGATCTGGAGAAGAGGATTTTTTAATAAATTTGCTTGAAATGCACTAAGTTCAAATTTGGGCTACTATACTGAGCCCAAATATAAACCCAGGGGGCCGATTTGAACAAACTTGAATCAGATCCACCCCACAATGTTGCTTACCAAATATGAAAAGATTCTGCCTGCTGGATCTGGAGAAGAAGATTTTTTAAGAAATTTGCATGAAATGCACTAAGTTCAAATTCGAGCTTCTATAGTGAGCCCAAATATGAATCTAGGAAGCCGATTTGAACAAACTTGAATCAGATCCACCCCACAATGTTGCATACCAAATATCAAAAGATTCTGCCTGCTGGATCTGGAGAAGAAGATTTTTTAAGAAATTTGCCTAAATGCACTAAGTTCGAAATCGGGCTCCTATACTGAGCCCAAATATGAACCCAGGGGGCCGATTTGAACAAACTTGAATCAGATCCACCCTACAATGTTGCATACCAAATATCAAAAAGATTCTGCCTGCTGGATCTGGAGAAGAAGATTTTTTAAGAAATTTGCCTGAAATGCACTAAGTTCGAATTCAGGCTTCTATAGTAAGCCCAAATATGAATCCAGGGGGCCAATTTGAACAAACTTGAATCAGATCTACCCCGCAACGCTGCATACCAAATATCAAAAGATTCTGCCTGCTGGATCTGGAGAAGAAGATTTTTGAAGAAATTTGTCTGAAATGCACTAAGTTCGAATTCGAGCTCCTATAGTGAGCCCAAATATGAATCTAGGGAGCCGATTTGAACAAACTTGAATCAGATCCACCCTACAATGTTGCATACCAAATATCAAAACATTCTGCCTGCTGGATCTGGAGAAGAAGATTTTCAAAGAAATTTGCCTGAAATGCAGTAAGTTCAAATTTGGGCTCCTATACTGAGCCCAAATATAAACCCAGGGGGCCAATTTGAACAAACTTGAATCAGATCCACCCCACAATGTTGCATACCAAATATCAAAAGATTCTGCCTGCTGGATCTGGAGAAGAAGATTTTTTAAGAAATTTGCCTGAAATGCACTAAGTTCGAAATAGGGCTCCTAAACTGAGCCCAAATATGAACCCAGGGGGCCGATTTGAACAAACTTAAATCAGATCCACCCTACAATGTTGCATACCAAATATCAAAAGATTCTGCCTGCTGGATCTGGAGAAGAAGATTTTTTAATGTTTTTCCCATTGCCTACAGTGTTAAAAAGTGCTGACTCAGCACTTTTTCAAAGTCACGAAACTGTACCTATGATAAAACCGATGGCAATTTTTTTTTTACCAATCCTTTCTGTTGGTCCTTAGGAAGCTGCACACCAAATAAAAATTCTCAGTGCCGTGCAGTTTTGGAGATATGGGCGTTTTAAATTTTTTCTATTTTTAGCTCCTGCGGTTCCCACGGGGCTGCGGGAAATTTTTTTTTTTGCATAAATCAAGTACTCATGACCCAATAAGCCCTCACATAAAATTTGGTTCAAATCAGCCTCTCGGTTTGGAAAATAGAAATTTTGGGCGGGGCAAACAATTTTGCCCCTCCCTTAACGACGCCAAGTATAGCCCCACAAACTTCTCTTGAACAAATCTGAGTCTACACCTCAAAAGGAAGCTGCACACCAAATATCAAGCCTCTGCTACTGCTGGTTCATGAGAAGAAGATTTACAAAGATTTTGGTGCCCCTTGGGGGCGTGGCACCACCCAGGAGGAGGGGCAACTTCATTTGAACAAATCTGAATTGGCATTAGGTAATAAACATTTAGCCAACATTTGAATAAAATTGGGCTAGTGGTTTAGGAGGAGAAGTCGATAATGTAAAGTTAACGCCGGACGGACGACGACGGACGCCGGACAGAAAGTGATTAGTAAAGCTCCTCTTGAGCTTCGCTCAGGTGAGCTAAAAAAAAAAAAACTAGGGTCACTAGGTAGGGATTTTTTTTTTTTTTTTGTGAAAATGTTCTACAAGTTTGGAAAAGAAAATATACTGAGTCAAAAAAGAAAGTATAATAGAAACAAATGTGAAAAAATAGCATAAAGGATGAAATATAAGAGTTCTAATGTTGCATGTTTGTGGACAAGAAGATGTGCAAAGAGTTTAATGACATGTTGTTGTTGTTGTCCACACAACCGTATACAATTTTGCTAGGATTTCAAAATAGCATGTCCTACCCGAGAATGTCAAATTGAATGGGCGACGATAATTTTCTTTGGGTTATGTTGTAGTAAAGAGCCTGGGTTATTGAGAAAAAACGCTAGTTTTTGTCTTCTGACATTTTAAAAAATGCCAAGGTTAACCGTAAAATCAGAGGTTGCATGCCATTGGTATGCATGAGGCTGGGATACCTCCAGATGAGTTCGTTGCTGAGTTCGGAGTCACTGTGGCCACTATTTACCATCTCACTGGAAGGTATAGAACCACTGGATCTACTGCTGACCGACCGCATTCAGGTCGAACAAGAATTACGACCCCTGCACAAGATCGACACATCAGGATGCCTCACTTGCGGGAGCGCTTCCTTCCGGCGACAAGGACAGCAGCAATTACTCCTGGTAGAACTAACAATAGAATCAGTGCACAAACTGTCCGAAGCAGACTCGCTGAACACGGCATCCGAAGTAGGCGACCATACCACAGACCAATCCTTACCCAAAGTAATTGAACCGTCAGAATGGAATGGGTACTTCAGCATGTTTGCTGGACTCAGCAGCATTGGAGCCCAGTTCCTTTTAGTGATGAATCACGATTTTGTCTATGGTGCACTATGGTAGGGCAAGAGTGTATCACAAACGAGGAGAATGGTTTTCTGATGCTTGCGTGCAGGAATGCAACCGTTTCGACAGGGTAGTGCAATGGTTTGAGTAGGAACTTCCTTGCACCATCTAATGCAGATGATCTTCATCGATGGTAATCTGAATAGACAGCAATATAGGGATGAAATTTTTAACGCTGTTGTTGTCCAGTTGTTCAATGCTAACGTCGGATTGCAGTCATTCCAGCATAACAATGCCCGATGTCACATGGCACGTATTTGTCGTGACATTGAGGAGCAGAGCATCAAACTTCTTCCCTGGACCCCACTTTCGCCAGATTTGTCGCCAATCGAGCATCTTTGGGACCAATTGGACCATCGGGTACAACTTTAAGATCTTCAGATGTTAGGCTATTTACGTAATGTTCTAAGGCAGGAGTGGAATGCAATACCACACGGTGACATCCAGAGACTTATCAGGTCCATGCGCTGTCGATATCTTGCCATCTAAGAGGCAAATGGTGGACATACACACTATTGACTGCATGTGTGAACTTTTCATTTCACCCCATGTCTGAATTGCGATGTCCTGCCATGACGCTGGCAACAGTAAGAACATGAAATTATGCAAATTCATACAGATAGACTCGAATTAAGAATTTACAATCATGTGTTTGGGATTAAAGTCGATAATACTAAAAAAATTGTTCCTCAAAGTTTATTATACTTTCTTTTTTGACTCAGTATATGGCGCCAATGTATGCTGGAAAGATATATAATATATATTTCTTGGTGTACAATAATGAAATGGTACAGAGCTAAATATTACTCCATTTGTGCTTTATTTCTAATAATAAATTTTTTTTTAAATTTTGTGTTTTGAATTTTCTATACATACATTAACAAAATGTACACAGTGTCTGCAAATGTTTTGATTTTATTGGGTAATAACTGTCTTTTAGTAAGCAGGATTTTTGGGGTTGGATAGATTGGCCTAAAGTGGACTGTGGTTCTACAAGAGTTAGGAAATGAATATCAAAGGCAATAGGAGTATAGATTTTTGTTTTTGTCCAAGGTTGAGTAATGCAAGCAATCGAAAAATCATTTGCCTTATCTCTCTGAAGTGATCATTCGCCTTTTTTGAACAGACCTTCAATTTGCACAATATCAGGAATACATTTTCCCCAGAAAGAGGTTTTGCACCCAGGAATATGCTAACACTGATTTCAATAATGAATGAAATCAATTTACTACAGCAAGTAAACACTCCTTCTGTTTCCAACGTTTCCACGGGGAATAGAACCATAACACCTAATGGTAAGAGACTTAAGAAGCATACTTGTATGAGTATCTTTATTACTATAGGCACGATAACAGAGCTGCTGCTCTACTCCAGTATCTGGTATCACATGGCGAGTGTTGCAGTTGTTTGTACCACAACAGTACATATCACCCATCTGTCCATTAAAAACAACCTGAAACAGAAAAAGCACTCAAGATTATTTATTTATTTATTGGTGTTTAAGGTCACACTCAAGATTAACAAAGATCTGATTGACACAGTACCTCACACAACTAATGTTCTTTATAAACAAAATTTTCTTGAATAAACAAGACTGATAAGACCAGAAAGTGACCACGTTTAGTTTTGTTATCAAAACCGAAACCGAGACCGAAACAAATACAGAAAACCGGTCGTCCCAGTTTCCAAATTAAATGTAGAAAATCTATAATCAGGTCTTCACTTCTCCACAATACTTCTCAGAAAAATGAGAGAAACAACATAAAGTTACCTTTATTTTGAAACTTTAGGGTTGCGATACCCCTTTTTCAGAACAGCTACACAAGTAATTGGTATTACATTCGAACTTGTAGCGCTGCATTCACCAGAATACCATGAAAATAGGTGACAAAATTGACTTCTCACACCTTTGTCAAGAAACTGATGAAAGCATGAGGGATGATATGGGATGGGGGAGGGGGTGGGGGAGGGGAAGAACCTCTAAGAAATTTTTGAAATCAGTTATTAAATGGAGACTTCTTGTGGCTTTTGACATAAAAGATTCACATTATTTTTTGGCCATCAAAATGACGTTTTTTAGCAGCATGTTCAAAATTCCAGTGACCGAGAGTTATAGCTTTATTACATCAAGTTGATTTAATAAAGTTATTACTTCAAGAATCATGCAGTTCAAAATTACAACTGTTGGTCAGATCTCCATTCACGAATCAGCCCTCCGCCCCCCCTTTTTACACTGTTGACATAGGAGTCAGAACCATGATGCTCTCCCTTCAAGTTCCAGGCTCCCAGTGTTACTACCCCTGGCCCTGCAACTATCAAAGATTGAATTTGACTTAGATATCTCGACAAAAAGTCATGTTCTGTTTTATTTTATAAATGGGTCAATTATAAGTTTTTGTGTAAATTTAGATACTTCAAAATAATCTTCCAATAAGCAGTATATGCACTGTTATGTTTGTACAATGAAAACCAAAACCGTAAACCAAGAGTTTTTTTTAAAAAAAAAGAACTGAAAGCGACCTAAATTTTCAAAACCGCACAGCTCTCGTGGGAGGCAGGTGGGAGGAGGAGGCTATGTCTGGGGATGTATATTTACTATATTAAATTGTGCACTGCTGCTTCAGTTCCTTATTATACCCAGCATTCCATCAGTATTTGCATTTATATCACGATAGTGCTGTATGTTATCAATACAACATCAATACCACAATTGATGTTGCCAGGGAATGTTTGGTCATCTCGGAATCTCTCCTGACTGGAGATCAAACCTGTGCCCTCTGGCATGAGACACCAGCACACGAATCCACTCGGTAATCATATCACTCTCTTACTCCAGTCTGTTTGTATGGGTATGAAACGACTCAGTGAGAAGCGACTCAGTACAAAATAGTAAAGGAACAAAAGGACCCAGAGGACAAACTGGTAAAGGAATGAAAAGACCAGACACCCTATTAATCCACATAGTTGATCACCCTTGGCAACAGTCTTTGTAATGCATCGCTTTGTTAATAACATTGATTATGGTCAATGGCACTACCTGACTTTTATTTTTGAGTCTATTTTCGTGGACAGGATTGTATTGTTCACAGTGTTAACATTTTACCATCACCACAAAAATACAAAATTAGTCTATCAAACTGAATATTCTGAACTCTTTCCTAACCGAAGATCATTATTCATTGATAAGTAGGTCTAAGAAATTAACTGCACGTCGTGCATAACCCGTGGACATTCTATCATGTTTGCTACTGATGGAAGAACTAAACATTGTCAATTACTCAATTAAATACGAATTGAGCCTACGTGATTAACATCAGTTTTATCCACTTTTCGTTGGGACTTGTAAAAAATTGCTCTACATACAAGAGATTCGAAAAAGTTGAATGTTGAGACTGATACGGAATAGATCTCGAAGCAGACGTTTGATATCGATATCAAACTGAATCTCGAATATTCGCAGGACCATCTCTATTATTCGCAGGACCTTAGGGTGATAGATGTGGCCTATAGGGTGTGCTAATGGAATTGTTGATGATTTATGCCAAATCTAAGATGGCCACTGGCAGCCATGTTTTTCAACAAAATTCGGAAAAATTTGATATGTCCCATCTAGACATTGCCCTAAAGCCATATATGCAATTTGGAACTGACCGGATGAGAGCTGTGGCCACTAGGGTGTGCTAAAGAAATAGTTGGACAATTTATATCCAAATCCAAGATGGCTGCAGGCGGCCATGTTTTTCAACAAAATTCAGAAAAATTTGATAGCTCCCATCTTGACATCACACCAAAGCTATATACAATATTTGAAAAAGATCAGACGAGAGATGCGACCTGTAGGGTGTGCTTATGGAATTGCTGACAATTTATATGCCAAATCTAAGATGGCCCCTGGCAGCTATGTTTTTCAATGACATTTGGAAAAATTTGATAGCTCCCATCTAGACATTGCCCCAATGTTTGTTTGTTTGTTTGTTGGTGGTTAACGTCACATATTTATGCACCATGGCTAATCGTGACACAACATGGAGATGAAGTCAAGTTTAGTCAATCGTTGATCAACATGTTGCCCATTTTAGAGGACTTTCACCCCAAGCATTGGTGACTGGGTCCTATTTTACTAGTAAAGCGGAACTGGTTTATCACAGTAAACAAGTGCTGCTTCCTTCCCGGGGTTCCCACGGGGAAGACATTGCCCCAAAGTCATGTATGAAATTTGGAACTGATCAGGTGAGAAGTGTGGCCTGCAGGTTGGTTCTGCAATAGGAATTGTTGGACAATTTATATCCAAATCCAAGATGGCTGCTAGTGGCAATGTTTTTCAACAAAATTCAGAAAAATTTGATAGCTCCCATCTAGACATCCAAAGCTACATATGAAATTTGAAAAGCCTTGTATGAAATTTGGAACTGATCTGGATCAACTATAAAGGGTTGTTTGAAGAAAAACAGTACTTGATTAAGTAAATGTTTGATTATTCCAATTTTTAGTGTTTGCAATCTAATATTATTGCGTCTGTGGAAATATATGGAAAGTGATAAGTCCACGCCGGCAATACTGTAAGGAGAAAAGTGTTGTGATGTTTTTCCTCTTCTCTGTTTTTCACAATCAAAGATGCTGTTAACAGAAATTTTCGCCAAAATAAATATAGAATAAATAGGTACTAGGGTCGGTAATCAGATTTAAACCCCAAGTAGGATAAGGGTTTTAACCACTCGGCTTGCTGAGTGGTTGAAACCCTTATTCTACAAGTGGTTTAAATCTGATTACCAGCCCTAGTACCTATATTTTTTATTTATACCATGCTCACAAAAAATAATCAACTTTGTCACTCAAAATGGAGAAAAAAAACGACACTTTCTATCGCAAAAACACAGGTTTGTTTTGTTTACATCTGCGTTAGGGGGGGCAGTACTACCGGCTGTACATGAATACTTGATTGACAGCTAGGCTAGACACATCGTCAAACTTAATTAAATTTACCTTGCTTTTTCACTCAAATTATTATTAACAATTCTTTTATTTTATTTTAAATCTTTAATGGTAGGTATTTTAAACTAAATAAGTCGTTGCACATAGTAGTTAGTACCACAAAATGTTGAATGTTTGAATGAAACATCAAGTAGAGTGAATGTATCAAAGTTGGCAAATTACGTCATGTCAAATCATGGATGAACTTCCTACTGTGGGTGTAAAAAAATTTTTAACTGCAGTAGACTCTTTACACTACTGTGGGTGCAAAAAAATTGTTAACCCCAGTAGACGCTTTACATTGGTAGTGGGGTTAAAAGCTAGAAAGTAACCAGTAAACTGATAGTAAAGTACATGTAATATGCAAATGAATCTTTGACCTTTTACTTAAAGAATTTTAACACAATCATATCATGTGGCCCATCAATGGAACGAGCTCACCATGCTCGTTCCAATGAGGAGTCAAATGATATGGTTGTGTTGAAACTTTTTTATTTAATTTCAAAAAACAATAATTAAAATAATAAATGTTGACATCCTGTGCATTGGGTAATGGGTTAAAAAATGATAGTTGCACATCCTGATATACATGTGGGCAAACTATACAAGGGGGTGGTTGTAACCGAGGGTGTGCCATCGAAAATGTACCACACAGAAACAGAAAAGCAACCTGCATTTCTGGATTCAACATAAAACAAGCTATCATAAGGTACAAAATTTTGTGTTGGGGGGGGGGGGGGGGGAGGGGTGTAACAAAATTGTTTTTTGCGCAACTTGAGAAAATTGGCTGCAAGACTAATATGTTGGAAGCCAAGAAAAGAAAGGACAACAAAATTAAAATAATTTTTTTTTATCCTTTCATTCTGTTCAGCTTCTGCCCCTTTGACAGAGAATGAACAAGAGATATGTGGTATTGTAATTTAGAATTTAGTAATTTCGGTATCACTTTCGGCATCTTTAAGGAGGTATACCTCGGTTTCGGTTCGATATTCGGTATCTGACTCAACAGATTTGCTGATAGTACATGTACCAAAGGAGAATTCATAACAGGAGAATACAGAGTAAATTGTTCTTGTACAGTACAGCTGTCGCCAACTGGTCGTAATCTCTGTGTGGACAGTGACATCCACGCATGGGTTTACCAGGTAATAAAAATCGCAATCAGCAAAATTTTAATTAATGAAGTGCCAGGTTGTACTTGGTGCTTCATTAATTAAATTTTTGATAATTATTCCTATAATTTGCGTTTGGAATCTAAGATTATTGCATCAGTGGGAATATTGCCCACTCGTGGAAAGTGACCAAGCAACGGTGACCATACATATCATTCTACCACAGCTCCACAAATACCACTACCAATGAGTTCGACATTGGCATTCTTTTGCAAACATTAATCATATCTGCAGTAATTTTGTGACTTGTTCCCAACACACCTTAACCCTCAAAGGACTATTTCAAGCTTTTGTGATCTCAGAATGTGTGCCATTAACATGCTATCATTAGGTGGTCTGCTGACAATAGATAAAGCAGTGATTTCTAGTCAACTTTCACTGCTGAGTAAATGGAAATGTGTAGGTTGTGGTCTAGTGGGAACTGAGGACAATTTCTCACAAAACTGAAAAGAAAATCTGTCATTTCTTTCATGAAAATGAACCCTTACAAGTAGCAAATGTAGGAAAATCTGAAAATTCAGACAGTTTCAGTTTTCAATGATAGGTTCGCTTTGATATTTTGGTATACCCATGATGTCGTTATTGGTTCCATTTTTTGGTATATTGCGCATCTCTAGAAAGAACAAAAGTTTAGATTTTATATTTAAGAACAAGGCCTAATCTAATCAGGTTTTAAACCCATCAAGTTTGGAGCCCCCTAATAATTCATGCATAGTAGAACTTTGCGATGGTGATGCTATAAATTTTAAATTGAAAAAACCTACATATTTTCCATTTGTATCAGTTGTGCAGATTTAATGACTGACTGGAAACCATTTAAAGCCGACACAAATCCATCAACTTGAACTAATTTTTTGCCCACCTTTAACAAAAACATGACCTTATTGTAAATTGTTCTATATTTAATACTGGAAGTATAAATTTTATAGTAAATTTCCTTTCATATTATACCTACCGAAATTGTTTACTACAGGCTTGCACTACAGTGGAAGAACCTAACTCAGATAAAATACTCTCTATTTTAATCTTTCCCAAGATTTGGGAAAGAAAAGTGGTGTAAAAACACCACGAAAAAATAAGCCAAAACTGGGTCGAGCGCCATCGGCACACACCCAGTATGGGACACTCTTCCATACTACAAATCCACGACTACTGTAAAACAGTGCGCAATGCGTCAATTCGTCATTCTTTTGATTCTGAACAACACAGGAGTTATGTGATCAGCAGGGAGGAAGGATTCTTACCCGAATAAGAAGATGGGAGGGCCTCCATGTAAACAATTTCGGTAGGTATAATAAGAAAGGAAATTTACTATAAAATTGATACTTCTTATCAACCTACCTCAATTGTTTACTACAGGCTGAATAGACAAAAGGCTGGAGGGAATCACATAACCAACCCACACATAACTCAATAGCACTGGGACCGTGGACAGAGGAAGACATCCCTAGGCCTATCAAACCATAGCATCACAAACATTAGAAAAGACAATGAAAGATGAGGCGTATGGTGAAGTGCGGCGCACAGACAGAAAGGGCAGTAACAGCACAAAGCTGGAACTGACCCTGAAAAAAGCTGAAAGGCTGTGATAGACAACAGCCTGAGCCGAAGAAAGAGGGCCCCAAGGTTCTCTGTCGGCTCCTGCAACTGTCGCAGATAAAAGGAGAATGTAGCATTTCTCCAGAAGACTGCCAGTATAACATCCGTCATCCAACAACATGACAGAGTTATTAAAAGAGGAAGACAATGCACGCACCTCGTGGCAGAAAAAACAATTGGTAATACAATCACCAGTAGCTAGACGAGCGGAAGCTGCACGAATAGCAAGACAAATTCATCAAGAAATGGATGCAGGAGAGATCTGGCATGTGAGAAAACGCATATTCATCCAGGATAAAGGCATGAACGCCCCCCACCCCCAAGCAGAGCAGTGCCCAAGAAAGTGACCATCTTGGAGTAAACTGCAATGTCCTAGGCCTTTTCAAGGAAAGAGCTGAACAAGCTTGGAGAGGCAAGGATGAGTGTCGAAACAATGCGGTATCACAGAGGAAAAAATGTCTCCGAAGCATGGACATGTACCCATTGCTGGAGATCCCCAGAAAGAAACATATATCAGAAACTCTGCAAGCGGTGTGATCGAAGGAGTAGAGTGATCGCACACAATCGACAGAAGAACCTTCCACTTAGCCACGGAGGCTAAACCAGTGGAGTGAGTGCCTCCTTGAAGAAAAGCAACTCCACTGCGTGTCTCGAAAAACCACTACGGAGGAGACAGGACCCGATAAAAGACATGTGCGAAGGCACAATGAAGTCGGGTCAACTTGAAAACCTCCTCGGGCGACTTTGGCAAAGAAAGTTGCGAGGTAGAGGGAGACATGCCGGAACCGCCGCTAACAGAGAGCGAAGCAGATTGATCCACACCCACCGAAGCGACGGGTGTGATCGAAAGGATTCGACGACTGCAGGTTCATATCTGGGTGAGAACCTGAGGCGGAATCTGAACCGGTAGGAAGGTGTAGCCGACAAGACCATCCCAAAGGAGGGCCAGAGCGTCCACGGCGAAAGCCAGAGCATCTGGACACGGGGACACGAAAGTGTCCACCGGATGGTTCCAACGAGTCACAAGAGATCGATGGAACCCACCATGTGGAGCATCCACCTGGTGGAAATGACCCTGCCCCGACGGGACAGGGAGTCGGCTAGGACGTTCAGGCGACCGGGAATGTGATGAACAGCCACCCCGACGTGGACATCTTGAGTGAGCAGTATAAGATCCCAAGCCAATTTGTACATTGGAACAGAGTGCGTGCCGCCCTGGTTCCAAATGTAAGCAACCACCGTCGAATGGTCAGACAACAGAAGGACCTGGCGATTCGACAGGTGAGGGATCCACTGCCTGAAACGCAGAAGAAGCGCAAGAAGCTCCTTCTGGTTGATGTGTAGAGCTGCATGATCCTGGTCCCACATCCCGTGAATGGAAAGACCTAGAGGATCCAACGTCGCACCCCATCCGAGATCGCTGGCATCTGCCGTCAGAACGCGATCGGACGTGGGTAAGTCCAACGGAACACCCTGCGAAAGCCACTGGACATCCGCCCAGAGGAGAAGGTGAGGATAAAGATATTCTGGAAACTAAAGCACCAGATCCAGAAAATCTACATTCGGCCTCCAACGACTGAGCAGAAAGTGTTGGAGAGGTCTGACACGCAGCCGACCTAAAGGAATGAGATCCGTCACCGAACATCAGAGACCGATTAGCTGGAGAATACTCCGAGCCGTCGCGGATGTGGACTGGGACAGATTCAGAGCAAAAGCTGAGAGAATCACAGCCTTGGCCTGGGGAACCGCCACCAAATTGAATTGTGTGCGGAAAGACATCCCCAGATGATAAAACGACTGAGAAGGGACCAGGTCCGACTTCTCCTCGTTGACCCTGAAACCTGGCGACGTGAGCAAGCTCAGCAGAGTGGCGACATCCGACTCCAGTAAGGCAGCATTGGAATGCCCCTGGAGGATATCGTCCAGATATGCCGAAGTAGTCATCCGACAACATGACAGAGTTATTAAAAGAGGAAGACAATGCACGCACCTCGTGGCAGAAAAAACAATTGGTAATACAATCACCAGTAGCTAGACGAGCGGAAGCTGCACGAATAGCAAGACAAATTCATCAAGAAATGGATGCAGGAGAGATCTGGCATGTAAGAAAACGCATATTCATCCAGGATAAAGGCGCGAACGCTCCCCACCCCCAAGCAGAGCAGCGCCCAAGAAAGTGACCATCTTGGAGTAAACTTTAAAGTCCTAGGCCTTTTCAAGAAAAAGAGCTGAACAAGCTTGGAGAGGCAAGGATGAGTGTCGAAACAATGCGGTATCACATATGAAAAAATGTCTCCGAAGCATGGACATGTACCCATTGCTGGAGACTCCCAGAAACAAACATATACCAGAAACTCCGCAAGCGGTGATCGAAGGAGTGACAGAAGCAACAGAGTGATTGCACACCATCGACAGAAGAACCTTCCACTTAGCCATAGAGGCT
Source organism: Pictodentalium vernedei (assembly GCA_031216915.1). NCBI lineage: Eukaryota > Metazoa > Mollusca > Scaphopoda > Dentaliida > Dentaliidae > Pictodentalium > Pictodentalium vernedei. The sequence continues at coordinate 610,428,410 of CM062295.1, forward strand.
AAACCAGTGGACTGAGTGCCTCCTTGAAGAAGAAAAGCAACTCCACTGCGTGTCTCGAAAAACCATTACGGAGGAGACAGGACCCGATAAAAGACATGTGCGAAGGCAGAATGAAGTCGGGTCAACGTGAAACCACCTCGGGCGACTTTGGCAAAGAAAGTCACGAGGTAGAGGGAGACATGCCGGAACCACCGCTAACAGAGAGCGGACGGGTGTGATCAAAAAGATTCGACGACTGCAGGTTCATATCTGGGCGAGAACCTGAGGCGGAATCAGAACCGGTAGGAAGGCGTAGCCGACAAGACCATCCCAAAGGAGGGCCAGAGCATCCACGGCGAAAGCCAGAGCATCTGGACACGGGGACACGAAACTGACCACCGGATGATTCCAACGAGTCGCAAGAGATTGATGGAACCCGCCATGCGGAGCATCCACCTGGTGGAAATGACCCTGCCCCGACGGGACAGGGAGTCGGCTAGGATGTTCAGACGACCGGGAATGTGACGAACAGCCACCCCGGTGTGGACATCCTGAGCCAGCAGTAGAAGATCCCGAGCCAATTCATACATTGGAACAGAGTGTGTGCCGCCCTGGTTCCGAATGTAAGCAACCACCATCGAATGGTCGGACAACAGAAGGACCTGGCGATTCGACAGGTGAGGGATCCAATGCCTGAAACTCAGAAGAAGAGCAAGAAGCTCCTTCTGATTAATGTGTAGAGCTGCATGATCCTGGTCCCACATCCCGTGAATAGAAAGACCTAGAGGATCCAACGACGCACCCCATCCGAGATCGCTGGCATCTGCCGTCAGAACGCGATCGGACATGGGTAAGTCCAATGGAACACCCTGCGAAAGCCACTGGACATCCGCCCAGAGGAGAAGGTGAGGATAAAGATATTCTGGAAACTGAAGCACCAGATCCAGAAAATCTACATTCGGCATCCAACGACTGAGCAGAAAGTGTTGGACAGGTCTGACACGCAGCTGACCGAGAGGAATGAGATCCGTCACCAAACAGCAGAGACCGATTAGCTGGAGAATACTCCGAGCCATCGCGGATGTGGACTGGGAACAGATTCAGAGCAAAAGCTGAGAGAATCACAGCCTTGGCCTGGGGAACCGCCACCAAATTGAATTGTGTGCGGAAAGACATCCCCAGATGATAAAACGACTGAGAAGGGACCAGGTCCGACTTCTCCTCGTTGACCCTGAAACCTGGCGACGTGAGCAAGCTCAGCAGAGTGGCGACATCCGACTCCAGTAAGGCAGCATTGGAATGCCCCTGGAGGATATCGTCCAGATATGCCGAAGTAGTCACCCTGGACTGTGTGCGATGGAAACCTATCACATGCGATATCAGTCTGGTGAAGGCCCAAGGAACCAGGTTGAGGCCGAAAGGCATGGCCTTGAACTGGTAAACTTGCCCCAGAAAAACGAAACTGAGATACTAACGCCCAATGAATCGGAACGTGAAAGTAAGCGTCTCGCAGGTCGAAGCTGGAAGCGAAATCTCCCTGGTGAATTGAACGGAGGACCGACCTGAAAGTCTCCATGCTGAACTTGGGAGAAATGATAGACTGGTTCAGGAAACTCAGATCGATAACCGGTCGGAGTCGGCCACCCTTCTTCGGAACCAAGAACAGGAGATTGTCTATCTCTGTGGACAAAAGTTCCCGACGTAAAATGTCTGAAGGAACTGTGGTTGGAAGAGGCACCCTGGACAGAGTGGGGTGCCTTCGGAAGGATATTCACAGCCCAGATCGAACAACATCTAACACCCAAGGATCAGATGTGATGGAGGCCCAACGGTCTGCGAACTCTGCTATCCTTCCTCCAACCTGGGACGAGTTGAGGTGAGGACCTTCATTTCGAACCCCGACAAGGCTCGCGAGAGGAGAAAACACCTCCTCTACTGAATGAAGAATCCTGGGACTTCCCTCAAGACTGCCGACGCATACCCTTACCCCTTGAGTAAGAAGTAGAAGAAGTGGCAGAAGGATCAGCCTCTTTGCTTCGCAGAGGAAGCAGAGGGTACTTGTTAGGCTTGGAACGGCCCCTGCCTACCCTAGAAGGCTGATCAAGCTGAAGAAACAGCAGCTGATCTTTGGAATGACGTAGGACGTCATCCCGGACCGTCAACACAGAACCATGGAAAAGTTGAGGACCTGCCAAAGAAGCAGATCGAAGAGTAGCGCACTGCTCCTCAGGAAGGGATCGGCCTGTGTCCAGCACAGAGTCCCTTCGAACTAATTCAAGATTAGCCGTGTTACAGGCAGGCGTGTGAGTAAGATGCATGAGCGCCTTGGACAGCACACGCAAAGGAGCCTGTACCTCGTCAAACTTATCTGGAGGCAGATAAGCAGCTAAAGCTGAGACAACGTGATCAGAGAGAGAAAGCATACCAAGCATCTCTCTCGATAAGCCCAATGTGGACTCCAGAGTCGTCATCAGAATGACAGCAGACTTGGACTTAGAAAGCCCGAGGGAATTGGAGTCCTGATCCAAAACCGTCAAAGTCTGGTAGACCGATGGATTGGCGGAATCGTAGGAACGATAATGCGCCGGAGGCAAAAAGGTGTCAACCCTGGTGAAGAACGGAGCCTGCATAGCCTTGAAACTTATCTTAGAGTCCAAGGCTGAAAATGTTTCAACCAACTGTACCGACTGGCACGGTTGAAGATGCCTAGAAGCAGGTTGCTCAATAGGCTGTTGGTGCGCGACCGATGATCGCGGCCTGACTGACACTATCGACTGGTTAGATGGTTTGAGATCCGGAAGGAACCCAAACACGAAATCAAGAGCTGCCCCCAAGTCCGAAGACTGCTGGCTCTCGACATCAAGCATGTCTGACTCTTTCCCTGAGTAGGAAGACACATAGCCCATCGTGGGCAAACCAGCCGACGCCTCCCATGGTGTCGGAACACCAGGGGGATCAGAAAGCGGCCGGTTTCCAATCCCGGGAGGCGGTGCCATAGGGGGCGCCTGGAAATCACTCGCTGCCTCGCTGGAAGCAAGGGGAAGGCTCTTTGACAGAACCTGAGTGAGTAAGGAGAGGGCCTCCCTAAGCTCACTGCCCGTACTGGCCGGTTCGACAGGGGAACGAACTGGCAAAGTGGCTTCACCTCTGACCCTCTAAACCAGCGATGGGTCACGATCCTCCAAAACACCCGACGTGGAACGACGGGTGGCAGCCGAAACGTCTGAAGGCAGATGTGTATAGGGGTGTGACACACCCCGAGGATCAACATAGCGGGAACTCATGAGAGTCACCGCGGACCTCTGCAGGGCAGAAGGTCCAGGCTGCACAAAAGACGTTGGTCCCCCAAAACTGGTCATGTGGCCAGAATGAGTGGACGGAAACGCCACAGAGTTCATAGTGTCCCACTAAGAACATCCGAATCCAATGACAACTGTGGTGCTCGACGGCGCAGAGACCACAGTAGAGGGTACGGCCGGCAGCCACTTCCAACTTCGCCGACTTGAAGTCAGGGAAGGCTGAGGCCGATACCCCCACGTCTACACAACCAGACACCGCAGCAGACCACTGCAGGTATAAAACTACTGTGTTCAACGGCTGAGAGGACACAGTAGGGGGTTCAGTCGACAGCCCCATCCGACTTCGCCAAGTGGAAGTCGGGGAAGGCTGAGGCCGATACCCCACAACTACACTACAGACATCCCTGCAGACCCTTGCAGGGATAAGCCGAGGCCCGCTAAAAACGGTGCCCAATGACGTTGTAGACGGAACAGCAGTAGCAGCAGATACGACGGGAGCTGTTGGAACTGGCGGAAAAGCGAAGAGAGCCACCAAGCTCGGCCTCTAAAGGAGGAGTCACAACCCTAGTGACAGCCTCAGATGTCGACTGGAGAGGGCGCATAGTCCCGGAACCAGGCATCTCTTCACCAGAAATCCAACAGCTCCCGCAGTATCCACCACGGTAAAAAACTGCACATTCCCCACGGAAGGGGAATAACTCTCACCAGACAGCGTTCCCCACCCCCTGCTGCACCAGCAGGAGGAGCTGCACATCCCCCACGGAGGGGGAGCAATGCTCACGAGACGTGGTCGAATCGGGCGACCCCAAAACGATAGCATTCCCCCAACCCCCGTGGGAGCAGGAGGAGCTGCACATCCCCCACGGAGGGGGGTCAAACTCACACCAGACGTGGTCGAGTGGGGGGGGGGGGGGGGCGGGGGGCCGAAACGACAGTGTTTCACACCACCCGCGGGTGCGAAGAAACAGCCACGAGAATGCACCAAGGCGAGGGCAAAAGGAATTGCCCTAAAGGAACCGAACTGGAAATAACAGAGGTGAGAGCAGTAGAAGAAAAAGGTGAACTCACCAGAAACAGAAAGTAGAACACCCTCAACTACGAGAGAAGGTGGCAGAAAAAAAACGGTGGGTACATGACAGAACCCAGACAGTCGACAGGGACCGAAAAAACAGAAATTCAGCCCTCAACAGAGTGAAGAAATCCTGTCCAGACAGTCCCAGATTGACACCTAACTCCAAAAACAATAATTCATCAACCGAAAAATTCATTGTCGAATCGCGTGATGTCGAAAACCAAACATTCGCGAAAACGGAATAGTAAATAATATACAATGAGAATGTGGTTGAAAATATAAACGAGAATATATAAAACACAGTCCTGTTATTATACGATCTTCAGATCCATAAATCCAGTCACAGGAAAACCATTATCGACGAGTTGAAATATCACTGTTACTGAGCAATGATGGCACACATCCACCACGTGTGCGGATAATCAAAAGAATGGCGAACTGACGCATTGCGCACTGTTTTACGGTAGTCGTGGATTTGTAGTATGGAAGAGCATCCCATACTGGGTGTACGCCGATGGCACTCGACCCAGTTTTGGCTTTTTTTTTCGTAGTGTTTTTACACCACTTTTCTTTCCCAAATCTTGGGAAAGATTAAAATAGAGAGTATTTTATCCGAGTTAGGTTCTTCCACTGTAGTGCAAGCCTGTAGTACACAATTGAGGTAGGTTGATAAGAAATGTTCTGTTGTTCTGTGCATAATTATTTTGTGTGGCAGTTAACCAATACATTTACCTTTTTTGTCAGAACTATACACATAACTGTTTCATTGGATTAGGTGTCCTGTCCATATATTAAGGTCGATTGGTCATTTCTGAACATATGCAGCACTCGTCTAATCTAATCATGTTAGTCATATAAACAATAAGTAACAAGACTTGATATGGACTTTCCAATGAGGTGTCATATCATACTGACCTGGGAATGAGTCTGGGAGGTGCATTTAGTAAACAAGGGCAAAAGTATGTTGGTTGGCTTATTATCGAGAGGCCAAGCCTGCAGAAGAATTTGGATGCAACATTGACACAAAGTTAGGTGACTTCTTCAATTCCATAACAAACATGTATTAACCCAATATATTTTTCAATAAGTGCACCGCCAGGCGGTGAATCAATATATACGAAGAAATTGCACTTGTAAAGAAATTTTTAGTTGAACAAAAGGTCAATAATTCCTTCAAAAATAATTGTACATTCCTGGCTTACGACCCATTAATATTGTTTTCAAGTTATTGCGTGGAGAATTAAAAGTCACCGAGAACTCCCAGATGGTTGCAATGGTGGCCATATTGGACATGCCAGAATGCTGATTATCGAAAGGAACATGATTAATCAACCATAAAAAACAGTATCTGTTGGATGTATTGTTTTCAAGTTATCACATGGACAAAAAAAAGTTAACTAACGGACAGATGGACAGACGGACGGACGGACAGATGGATGGACAGACAGACTGACAGACAGATGGATGGACGGACATTGATGTTGGTTATCGAAAGGAACCATCCTCTAGTCATGACTAATCAACCATAAAAAAACAGTATCTGTTGGATTATTACATGGACTATCAAAAGTCCCTGAAAATCGAAGATGGTTGCCATGGTGGCCATATTGGATATGCCAGAAAGCTAGTTATCGAAAGGAACCATCCTCTAGTCATGCTTAATCAACCATAAAAAAGCAGTATTTGTTAGATCTACAGTTTTCAAGTTATCGTGTGGACAATCAAAAGTCCCTGAAAATCGAAAGGAACCATCCTCTAGGCATGACTAATCAATCATAAAGAAACAACATCTGTTGGATGTATTGTTTTCAAGTTATCGTGTGGACAAACAAAAGTTAACAGACGGACAGATGGATGGATGGATGGATGGATGGATGGACAGATGGATGGATGGACAGATGGACGGACAGATGGATGGATGGATGGATGGACGGGCGGATGGACATTGCCATACCATAATATGGCCCGCTCATATGAGTGTCCGTATAAAAAGTTTCCACAAAACTATATCATTTGACCCCTCATTTGAAGGAGCTTTTTGAGACCATCCCAATGAGGAGGCCACATGATATGGTTTTGGTGAAATTTTTTGAAACATTTGAGAAAAAAAAAAAATTAAAATAACAAATTTTGTTATCACGTGTGTTGGGTAAACGGTTGTTTTTTATGGTAACAACTTATATGTACATGTACAAGCATGGCTGTCATTGATGTCACCATTACAAAGTCAGGAACTAGGAACTAAATAAGTATTTTGGAGATAAATTTTTCTTTTACATTTTAAAATCTAAATGCTGATTTTAATGACAATAAGGTAAAGGGTAAAAATCATCAATTCAGGCAAAAATATTTCATATACCTTTCTGGTCAATCCAGCTGGCTTGTTTTTACAAACACCTTTAAAATCGCAAGAGAAATTGGCAACAACTGTAGTTGAAGTGGTTGTAGAATCTAACTCCACCTGTTTAAAGTATCTGAACACGAAACAATGGGATATATTAACTGGCTGGGAAGCATCGTTAATGCTGAACTGAAGAATATTAGGTGACTGAGGTGCCTCTGTTATTGTAGGAGTGGTTGAGATGGATGATTCTGTTGTCAAATCAGTCGGCTGAACAGTCGATATCTGGTCATTTGGAGCCAAGTCACTTTCAAACAATGCACCTGTACTGCATGACTGGTTCTTCAAACTCTCTCTGTCCTCTTCTGATTTATAGAAGCAAAACAAACCAGTTAACGAGTAGCTATCTCTGAAAAAAAAAAATGCATTTGAACTTCTCAGTTGCCTGACATCATCAAATGTTTAACACTCTGCACACTGAAGTCAAAGTGCAGAAATTTCAGGTAGAAATTTTTCCCATAATGCAACAAGATATTTAACCAATCCAATCTTGTTTGACAGAGCTCAGTGAGTGGTTAATTCAAAGTTGCATTATGGGAAAGATTTTCAGGTTGAAATGTAGATATTATTTATTTATATATTAGGGTTTAATGACACTTTTGACAGCCAGGGTCACCTCATGTCAGGCAGTTTTACAGATGGAGGAAGCCAGCGTACCCGGAGAGAATGACTGAGCAATGACAAGCAACTGTCAGGCTCCCCAATGAAATTACTCTGTGCAAACAGGCAAACAAGATAGGTCAATTGGGAATTTACAAATTACAGGACAACACGATTTCGCTTTTTAGTGAAGTCAGAGCGAAGTTATGCAATCCAAGGCGACTTTTTCGCCCCAGTCGCCTGGTCAGCTGGTCACTCTCAAATTACCCTCTAGGCTGGTCCCTGGTTAAGAATATTATTAATGCCTAGTTTTTGCCTTATTGTTACCGGTTTGCCTGGCTTCATTGAGGAGATAAGTTTTGCCTAATTACTCCATTTGTTATAGGCTGCACAGTACTGTAAGACTATTGCCAAATATCCACCCAAGCTCTCTGACCACCAGTCTAATTCTGTAAGGCATTTGATGCAATTATGGCCTGGAACCAGTCTATCCCTGAAAAAGTCCATCGCTTATGTTTAGATTCAATAGGCTGAAATATTTCAGTTGGTCAAATAATCTACAGTACATGTTGAGTGTATTTTCACTAAATCACCCGCAGAGTTGAGATTCCATCCAAGCAATAATTGCAAATTTGTTGCAAAGTATAACAAAGACAAGCAAAGTTCAGCCAATGGATCTCTTGCTTAAACTTGGAAGTCCATTGACTGAAACATTGCTTGCTTTTTTGTCCATATGTACAGAATTTGATAGTGATACATTGGGTGATAACTCCACTCCATGGGTGATTCAGTAACAATCCACTTTCCACGTACTGTACATGTTCATATACGTTTCGCTTTTCTGACCAACTGAAGTACATTATACCATCTGACTCTTTGACTCAATGCAAGAACTGTTTCTCAATAGAGGCTTGATTTGACGGAATCTTTGAGACTATTATGAGTAAAAACTTGGCAGCAGTTTTAAGATTTTGCTCTGTAGTTCCACGAATTGTGTTATTTCCTTGATCTTGATGTTTTGTGAGTAAAAGTGCATCACACTGTATCAAGAAGACCTGGCATTCTTAAAACTGTAGGGGGACTAAAAATCGCTCCCCCCACATGGCCTAGGAGAGCGATAAGCTCTCCTCATGTTTACAAAAGCTAAAAGTGGCAAAATAAAGCTTTACTATTAATGAATTCAACCGTGACAATTTATTTGGTGCAGTTAACAAAGTTGTCTCTATAAGACGGCTACACTGCCCCTCTCACCCCCAGGCGTCGACAAGGCCCGGTGGTGTGGGCTGGGCAGTGTGGCCATTTTATAGAGACCACTAACATACAGTACGTGGAGAATGTATTATCACTAAATCACCCGCAGAGTGGAGATTCCACCTGAGCAATAATTGCAAATTTGTTGCAAAGCATAACCAGCACCAGCAAAGTTTCAGCCAATGGACCTCCGGGTTAAACCCGGAGGTTCATTGGCTGAAACATTGCTTGTGTTTTTTGTCGATATGTACAAAATTTGAAAGTTATAGCTTGGATGATAACTCCACTATGTGGGTGATTTAGTTACAATCCACTATCCACGTACTGTAGCAGAGATCTGGAAAGATGTGGGTTTTAGACTGTTATGGTAATCATTATTTTTAAGGCCTGGATGGCTAGTTTTCGCCCTCCTTAATTTTTTTAAGGCGAGCAGTAGGCGAGCGGATAAATCACTCTTCTGCATGCAAACTCCACAAATTGGCACAAAAAGTGAGGAAACAAACAGCCTATTACAGCCAGTGTTCAACCTGGGCCAAAAATTTCTCTAGCCATTTATTAGCCACATTTAAACTTTTTTTTAGCCACCTCAGATATTTTTAGCCACAATCCGAGGGAGATAATATGAGAGATTTTTTCCGACAAGAGATCAGTTTAATTGAAATAGTAAAGAGCAAAACATAAACAAAACTATCAACAGACAACAATGACACAACCTTATTTTCAAATAGATTTTAAAATTCTGCGACACTTCACATTCGACCATTTTCTGAAAGCATCATACAACTTAAATTCATCCATTGATATGCCTTGTGAAGAAATTTTCATTAGATCATTAGGATAGTCCATAGAGACTCTATTTCTGTGGCTAATTTTGATGAGGTTTTGTAGACAAAATGCCCTCTCACAGTCCACTTTTGAAACAAAAACACAATACAAAATTCCGGCGAGTCAGCTCACAATTGGGAAAAGCTGCATCTGCTCAAAGCTAACTGTACATAGTCATAGATACCATTTAAATCCCTCTATCATTTATCCATTGCACAGAATGTTTTATCTGGGATGAAAAATCATCAAATGTTATTTCCTCTGATAGAATCCGAATAACACCTTTGCATTTTTGTCCATTTGTTTAACCATACATCAAATAACAACATATGTTTGTACGAGATAATTATCCTTTAATTGCCTGTAGCTGATTGGATGACATAAATGTGAAGCCGCTGAAACGGTGGACGTTGTGGTGTGAATACAGCCCTACAACTAATTAATCCCACATGCTGTGTGAGACTCAATGTGGGATCACATACAGTTAAAACTAGAAGTTCTGTCCTGAAATGCGCACAAATAGCATGTCGATTTGTGCGTTAATCTACGCGTTATGATGATGGTAAGGCTCTCAAATTCTGCACATACGGCCTGTGCACAAGCAAATTTTCAGCCAACGAACCTCCGGGTAACCCGGAGGTCCATTGGCAGGAACGTTGCTTGTGTTTGCTATGGGTAATAAGGAGAACCTGCCATGCTTTGGGTGCCATTTGATATGGCGATTGCACGCAATTCCTACACACATTTAAACCTAGATAAACGCACATTTCGTGACAGGACTTCTAGTTTTAACTGTAAGCTGCATTAACTTTGCTGAACAATGTAATTTTGACCAAGCATTGAATTCCGGGCAGAGTCTGAGAGCCTGAGTACTTGATATCCACCCCCAAGGTGGCCAAGTACTTGGTAGTATTCAGTAACTCTCTGCATACAGCAGTTTTTACATGTACAATGAATATTAAAAATATTCTGTCCAATATTTAGATTTAATTCTTTGCATGCTACTGGTGAATATTCCTAACCTGGACAGAAATTTCTTCCGAGTTAAATTTTGCTGAACTTTTCATCAGATTTCGTCTTCACAGCACAATGACTAGATTTGATGAAAAATATCTTAAAAATACCCAGCGGGTAAGAGTTAACCCTTTACCTAACCAGTGCTTTCCTTATGGAAAATGTTTCGAGAGCAATAATATGAGCTTGTGAAATCACTTGCGAGCTCAACTTGAGCCTGCCAACCATGTTGTCCAACATCAAAACAATTTGTATTTATTTAGTGGTGTTTAATGTCACCTATTTATGCACAATAGCTAAGCTTGACACAACAGGACATAAAGTCAAGTTTAGTCAATCGTTTATCCCCATGTTGCCCATTTTAGAGGACTTCCACCCCAAGCATCAGTGACTGGAGAGTAAAGCAGAACTTGTTTACCATAGTAAAGAAAGCACTACCTCATTTTCCGGGGTTCCCACAGGAAAATCTTCCAAGGCAATGTATATCCCCGTGAATCATCGTGAATAGATAGGGTTAACAGTCAGCCAGAACCCAGCAGGAGTATCAGACCTGGTGGATGGTTTGGGTGAAATAAAGTTTAATTCGGGACGATTTGGTCTGGGGACAATTTGTTTCATGACATCAGTCAGCAGAAGTATCAGACGTCTCTGACGGTACCTGGGGGACGGTTTGGATAAAATACAGGTTATCCGACAGGATTTCAGGTGTGAACGGAACCTAACAATCGATATCGTGATTTATAAGAAGCACCGACCTCGCAGCTAATGAAATTAGTTCCCTTGATGTGCAACATCATCACTGAATGATTATTGTCAAATAGAATACCGACCTCGGAGAGAACACGGTCAAGGTCAAAAACAACACAAATGAAAACCATCGCCCCGAAACAATCACACTGTAAAACCCACTGCCTTCGGAAAAAAAGCACACATAGGGTAAATTATTACCGCTAAAGACGATGCACGCATTGTTTTCCAAAATCAAAGGTCTGTCGAATGAGAAGCTTGGAGTAAAACACAATTCATTAAGAACGAAGATCGAGCGAATACAGTTGTACAGTTCGAGCCAAAAATTGACGGGCGCAGTTTTTAGCGCTTGTTCATTGGAAAATGCGAGCGCTTACGGGCGCAAGCGCATATGCGCCCGCTATATGGGAAGGACTGCCTAACACGAAAAGCAGACAAAACTTGTCAACAAAATTCTTGAATAACTAATATTTTTCATTTTCTGTCTCAAAAACATAGGTTATGACGGGTCATAACCTATGTTTTTGAGACAAAAAAATAAATGAAAGTGTCAATGACACTGTAGCTCAACTTGTGTAAGACATGTACATGTATAGTATGTGACACAGCAACGATAAACGTCTAGGTAATGACCTGATAACAAAAGTGCATATAAAGTATTGTAACGGTCTGTACATAAATGCTGACCGCAGCCTATAAGAAATAATGTATAGGTAAAGTATTGAAAAGGTGGGCAATAGTTAGATGCTAAACTAGAAAAGAAATCTTTGAGTCCCAGAGTAGGTCTGACTGAACCCAAAAATATTTGTTATCATTGCACAGTGATAACAAAGGCATCCAAAAACACTCGTTCCTGTCCCAAGGTGATAACAAAGGTACCCAAGAAGTTTCGTGAAGATCGGTTCATAAATACAGACTCTAGCCCAAGCCGTATTGACATGTGCACTTACTGTGTGTAAGTAGCACTGAATAAATCACAGTTCATCTAATTTGCATAATATCTGTACGAGAAAAAAACCTGTATTATATGTGATGTATTCCATGTTACTAAACATTCATAGAAAAATTTATTCAAATCAGAACTTTCATACAGAAGTTCTGTTCAAAAAACTGATTGCACTAATTTTGGTACAAAATGGCTGCTGGTGGCCATCTTGAATTTCGGACCGCACCCAAAAACACTATTTTTCGTCCCACAGTGATAACAAAGGTACTCAAGAAGTTTCGTAAAGATCGGTTCATAAATACGGCCTCTCGCCCGAGCCATATTGAATTGTTGATGGACAGACAGCCGGATGGACAGACAGCCAGATGCCCAGACGGACGACGGGCCATGGCATAACTTCTAACCTCTAATGTCAAAGTTGAGCTAAAAATAATGAAAATTAAGTGGCTATTTTTGTGAATAGCACTTGCCGGTTTTGGCCATTACATTGGGTAAAGGGTTAACAGGTACAGTGCTACAATGTAAATTATTTTGAGTCATCCAAATTTGTTCACATGCCTGGAGGCACTCTCCCATAAACTGTAACAAACCAAATCAATACAGAATAAATAATTTTACTTCCAAAATAATATAAAATATATCCACTGAGTACATGTATGGTGCCATTAATTTATATTGCTATACCTGCACATTAGGGTAAATGTTAGGTAAAGCCCAAATATGGGCTTCCAGCGCTTCAATAGTTTATATATAAACTTTCCAAAGAAAGCAGTTTGCTATATATGAGTAGGAGCCAATGGGGAATTCCAATATTCTTCACTTATTGATTTACTCATACCTGAACAAGACTGTTAAATTATTTAAGGTGAAATTATTAAGAATAAAAAAATTAACAGAACTTATGGCCTAGCAGCTGTTTCCAGTCAAGTGTTATCTGCCTTTTAAGGCAGAGGACAATTGACAAGAAACATGCCTCAGGTTTCAGACTTTTCCAGGCTCACTACTATCCAAATTGTTCTTGTCATACCTGTACGCAATGGTGATCTCTGCATTTTTGATTAAAATTAATAACAGTGATGGCCTTTTCACTCTTTGTCTCATTTCTAAATACAATGTAATAGTAATGACCAACATGTTTCTTCAAAATTAATAATAGTGACACCACTATTATTGGGTAGGTGAAAACGTTTCACCGGTGATTTTCTGAGTTCATTTATTTTTATAATTTTCCATCAACTGTAGTTATGTCTGCTGCTTCACTTTGAAAAAAGTATTTATTTAACCCTTTACCTAACATAAAAAGCAGACGACACTTGCAAAAAAAAATTCTTGAATAACTAATTTTTTGTCTCAAAAACATAGGTTATGACCCCTCATTGGAATGAGCTCGATCCAATGAGGGGTCATAACCTATGTTTTTGTGACAAAAAATGAAAAAATGATGAAAATTAATTTTTTAGAATAGCGCTGGCCGGTTTTGGCCGTTACGTTGGGTAAAGGGTTTAAAATAATCAGAAAGTTAAGAGTTAATAATTTCCTAGAAGTTCATAAAAGCCTTGCAACAAACAATGGTTGATTTGAGACCTTGCGTTATTAATTATTTACAAACAGAGTTTCGTGATCATAAAAGCAGTGGCATAGCCATGGTAGTGATGGGTGTGGCACTGTGGAAGCCATGCCCATGCTTAGTCTTCCCCACAAAACGATCTGAATGGCATGTCAACTAATGAAATTATAGATGAATTCTGGATCATCATTCACTCAAAATTCTGTCCACTTTTATGATTATATTAAATATGATTGAATAAAAATATTTAAAATGAGATGAGAAAAAAAAAGAACACCGAGAACATGTACATCTTAGAACGTCAAGAAGGTCAAAAGATCAATATTTACTTTTGGGTTTCAGAGAAGTTTGGTTAATTGGATACTGTCATTACTTTTGAGCCAAACTGTTCTTTGTGCATGAATAGCTCAAGGGAGGCAGTGTTCATTGAAGAAAGTTTCTGAATATTTTATGTAATAAATTATTCACTTGTATTTCAATCAGCAGCATTGAGAAGTAAAGGGGAACTAGATGAAAGAATGCATGCAAAAAGGAAATAAGTTGAATAAAAGCCTTGTACAGTACTCAGGATTCTCACTGATATCGGAGAATCAAATTCAAGCACTATTTGAGCACTTTTCAAAGACTCTATGATTTTCAAGGATTAATATAATTTTCATGAGAACTTACAACACCACGAACATCATAAACAATTTCAGCCTCAAGGGCCTGATTTCTGGCAAACCAAAACAACTACATATATATCGTTCCTTGAGTTCAACAATAGGACTGAACGATTTTTTGATTTTCTGGTTTGGTTCCGTTTTTTGTGACAAACCAGAAAAACGAACTGCAAGACTCAGCAAAAACCGATCAAACGGTTTTATTTTGTTTGTGCAACAAATGATCCAATTATCTTACTGGGAGGGAACTGGACTAGTGACCACTATGGACTCTCATCAATTCGTCTATCTGGCAAAGGGCAAATACATTGTGTTCTCATTGTCACATTTTCTCCTTGATTGACTCGTCCACTGGACGAGTCAATCAGGGAGAAAATGTGACAATGAGAACACAAAATAGTTAAGATGAACCTTATTCATTTGTTATCCTTAACCCTTATTTGGGGGTGTGGTGGCATCGCGGTAACCAGTTCTCATCAGATCACCGAAGTTAAGCAACGTCGAGCGCGGTTAGAAGTTGGATGGGTGACCATTTCAACGACTGATTCGTGCTCCCATGTTGTGTCCTTGGGCAAGGCACTTAACCCCGATTGCCTACATGGGGACACAATGACACTGGGTACTAAGGCATACTGCACGTCGATGGTGCTCATGTCTTCAACCAATCTAACCCTGCCTGTTAGAGTTACGATGTTGGAGAGCTGACTGCTGCTCGTCGTTGCTTGGTGGTTCTCTCCGAGTACTCCTCCACCCGTAAAAATGTCATGGTCCTGATTAGCCATTGTACATATGTATGTGATCTTAAGCACCAATAAATAAATAAATAAATAAATAAATAAATAACCCTTATTTATGTTTTTTTCTGACTTAATAAGCTAACAGGAAGTGATCCCCTAGAATCCAAATGGAAGTTATGCTGAAGCCAATACAGATACAGCTTTTGTGGTGTTGTACAAACTTTTGCAGAAATTTTCCAAGTTAAGGAGCCTGAAGTGTTATTTACCATCTGTTCTTAACACACAGAGAAATCGAACCAAAACTGAGGTTTTCTCCTGAAACCAAACTAAAACCCAATTTGGAAAATCAAAACTGCCCATCTCTATTCAACATGGCACCATTTGCAATTCTATAGCACTGCAGATGGTGCTATGTGGCACTCAACGGACAGTACACAGAAAAAAAGAGATGTGGTTCCTGACTGATTTTGTGACACTGTATGCATAAGGGCAGGTTATCATGAAACTTCATGTCTCAGAGCTGATAGGTAAATTGAATTTTTGGATTTTTTTTAAAAATTAAGTACTTTCGACAAGGAGAGAAATACTTTCAAGCACTTTTCAAGGAAGGTGCCAAAATGTAATGACTTTTCATTCAAGTGGGAACCCTGGTACTGCGATCACAGAAGCAAACAAATAATTTTGATCAGTTCACGACTGGGTCGCATTCTGGCCGAAATGTTCATCTCTTGAAGAAGACATTTAAGGACTCTGAATCTGAGATTTTATTTCTGTTTGGTTTGTTTTGGAGCAGTCTTGATTTTGCAGTATTGTTTTTTTGAAACCTTACCTACTGTTGTAAATGTCTCGCAATCTGATCGCAATCTAATCATGACCACCTTTATGATTGCAGCACTGCACTTACAGAAGAGGTCAACAATTACCAAGTTTTTTCTATCATAGCCATCAAATTTACATTATATGTAAAACAAGCTATTAATTGAAAATTGAGATGTTTCATTTCTTGGAATTCACCTTTAACTCTTAACCCTTTACCTAACGAATCGCCCGCATCTGCCCGCGTAACATGCAAATTCAGCAGATGAAAAAATATTATATTTCAAAAAATTTCAACAAAACCATATCATGTGACCCCTCGTTGGAACGAGCTCGTTCCAACGAGGAGTCACATGATATGGTGTTGTTGAAATTTTTTTTAAAATTTAAAAAATGATATTTAAAATAATAAATTTTGATATTGTCTGCGTTGGGTAAAGGGTTAAGGGCCTGGTCAGTTGTCCTGAATTTACACTTGACCACAGCTTGCATACATCCAGTGGTTTAGCAGTGATTTCTAGTAAAGTCTTGGCTGCCTTAACAGGCAGCCAAGACTTAACTTGATACCACTGAATAGGTAATTTGTCTGTTGTCAGCAGGACCACCCCGTGATGGCATGTTAAGAACAGTTGCTCTTAAGTCAGAAAAGTCGGATGTACATGTAGGCCTTAAGGGTTAAAAAAAAAATCCACAATCCAGTCGAAGTATTTTGATTAGTTCCTTGATCGTTGCACCCTGTTTAACATGTAAAACAGAGCAACCACCCTTTCAATAACCTTTGATAGAAAAGAAAGGTTAGAAAATGGGCGGTAGTTATTCAATACCTCCGAATCTAAGCCAGGTTTTTTGAGAATTGGCGTCACAAGAGCATGCCTCATTGTTGTTGGGAAAACCCCCACATAAAAGAGAGGTGTTAACTATTTTTGTGATGTACGATATCAGACAAGGTAGGCACGCCTTTAGTAGCCAGGTTGGGATTGGATCCAGCGTGCATTGTTTCAGATATAATTCGCATATCATATCTTGTCAAGTTCAACTAAAATTCATTATTAACTGAGTAACTAACCTTGGGCACTGTACAGCCTTAGTGTAAATCTCATCCATAGACTCTCTTTACCCAAAGTACTGGCCAAAACCAGCCAATAATATTCTCAAAAAGCATTTAAAATCCACTAAAGGCCCCCAGTTGGAATGGATTATATTTTTCATATTTTTTTTAAGTGAATTCCAAAAATGAAAGCATTTTCTACATGTATTTTCAATTAATGATTTGTAAAAACTGTGACCACAAAGGATAACTCTTTCTCAAGCCTGCAAACAATTGTTTTTGGAGTGTCAGTCATTTGAGTGTCAGTCATTATGACAGTCACAAGAACTAATAAAGTTAAGCACAAACAAAGTACATGTACCTGTCTAGAGGATTATGACCCAAAGAGTATAGATGGGTGGTATTGAAATATTAAGTTCGGTATCAGCATTTGTATGGGGGCATACCTCGGTATTGGTTCGGTATTCAGTGTCTGAATTGACTGAGATTTGCTGATAGCATCAAAGAGGAATTCAAATCAGGAAAAACAGAATAAACTGTAGTAGTATCATTCTACCACAATGCTATGAAACTGCCAATGAGCTCCACAGTGGCATTCTTTTACAACCACCAATCAAATCTACAGTAATATTTTTCTTATTCAGATGTTAGGTTCTTATTTACAAACAAAAGTACATTTTTCTATGAATAAATTTCACAGAAAGTTATTTTAACATAACACAAAAATAGCAAAGTTAGTTATTCCTTTATAGTGATATGGGGTTTCCTTTGTAGCTGCACTAAGGGGGTGTCTAAAGTATGTTGCAAGATACTGCCGTGTGTGTTTTGCCAGCAATTCAGGATCCTACATGCATGTAATATGAAAATACAAGTACAAATATATGATTGCGTCAGTGCATTTCTGTCGTTGTGTATAAACACCATTGTCGCAACCTTTCATATCTATCTGACCCAAAGAGTAGAGATGGGCAGTATTGGAAAATTTAGTTTGGTATCATTATTTTTAGGGGGTATACCTCGGTATTGGTTCGGTATTCAGTGTCTGAATTGACTGAGATTTGCTGATAGTACCAAAGAGGAATTCACATCAGGAAAAACAGAATAAACTGTATCATTCTACCACAATGCTATGACACTGCCATTGAGCTCAACAGTGGTATTCTTTTACAACCACAAATCATATCTACAGTAATTTTGTGACTTGTTATGAAGGCACCTTAATGTTGAAAGACCAACATGTATTTCAGGCTTTTGTGATCTCAGAGCATGTGCTCTAACCATGCCATCTTTTGGAGGTCCTGCTGAGAACAGACAAAACACCTGGGCAGTGATTTCTAGTCATGTCTTGGCTGCCCCAACAGGCAGCCAAGACTTGACTAGAAATCACTGCTAAGCAATTGGACATATATAGGTTGTAGTCTTGTGGGAATTCAGGACAGTTGCTCCGTCTATTGAGGTTTAACAAAACTGATAAGAAAATCAGTCACTTCTTTCATGAAAATTAAAATTTTTTAGTAAATTTTGTTTCTTAACATACCTACCACAATTGTTTACAATTGGCTGTAACGTAAGTGCAAGCCCTACTTCGGAACTAACTCAAGCTTTTAGAAACTTTTCCAAACAAGCTGGAAAAGTAATAGAGTGCAAAAGCACGAAAAAGATCGAAAAAAGGGTCGAGCGAGACCAACGCTCGAAATTACAGGTACTCTCTCTGCACACCTCTTGCGTTTACCGAGCGTATGCGGAACAACCGTGATGTCAATTCCGTATTTCCGCCAACGAGAAGTTTGTGATTTAGCTGGGAGGCATCGATATCAAAGATATCCCCAAGGAATGTGGGCCTCCGGTAAACAATTGTGGTAGGTATGTTAAGAAACAAAATTTACTAAAAAATTTTAATTTCTTTTCAACCTACTCACAATTGTTTACAATTGGCTGAATAAACAATAGGAGGTGAATCACATAACCAATACCAACAAGAGCAGCAGAAAGAAAAGCAAGGAGGGCAGAGAACAATAGCGAAACCTGTAATGAAGATAGAGAGAAGGCACCTAAAAAGAACAAGGCTGAGCGAAGCACAACCTCGATAAAAACAATTTTAACGAGGGTGCACAACAGCCTGAGCAGCAACGAGAGGGCCTAAAGAATAAAGGTCCTCAGATTGCTGCTGTAGGTGGTGGAAATAAAAGGAGGAGAAGGTAGAAGAATTCCTCCAGTAAGCCGCATTCATAACATCCCAGATCAAAACAGAATTGGAGAACGCCCAGGATGAAGAAATGGCATGAACCTCATGAGCATTAAACCGGTTCGAAACAAGATCTGAAGCAGACAAGTGGGAATAAGCCAGCTTGATTGCAAGACAGATTCACCTGGAAATAGAATGGGAAGAGATAGACTGCCTCTTAGGAATGAGAGACAGAAATAATCTCTTCTGACCCCTCCTAATGAACTGAGTGCGAGTAATGCAAGTCTTGATCGCACGAACAGGACAAAGAAGAGGTCTCCGACCATCGACAGCGGGGAGAGCCCAAATGCAGATGGGAGGAGGTACTGAATCAGCAAGTTGATTCTTAGCCACAAAAGAGCAATCAGCAGTAAAGGTGACACTGTTAGCCTCATTTCTGAAGAAAGCAGAATCAACAGATAGCGCATAAAGCTCACTGACTCGTCGAGCAGAAGCAAACGCTAGAAGGAAAGCCGTTTTATAGGTGAGGAAACGCATATCGATCTCAGATAAAGGCTTGAATGGCGCCCCCTCCAAACAGTGCAACACTCATGTTAAGTTCCACTTGGGTGTAAGATGCAAAACTCAAGGCCTCTTCAAAGAAAAGTGCCGAATGAGTTTGCAGGGAAAAAGATTACGACCGATGCACCGCTTTCCCACATAAGAGAAAGTATCAGACAGCATAGACCGATAGCCCTTAATCATAATAGGCTGGAGGCCCTTGGAGTCAAAAAGATATACAAGAAAATCTGCAATTTGAGCAATTGACGGATCATGGTAATCCACATTGTGATCTGCACACCAGCGGCAGAAAACCTTCCACTTCGCAGCATAAGTCATGCCAGTGGAATGTCGCTGCGATGCAGAAATGCACTCCACTGTTCGTCTCGAAAAACCTCTACGTCGGAGACAGGACCTTATAAAAGACAGGCGTGAAGGGACATGGTCGCCAGGTTGTTGTGATACTTCCTGGGATGACCCTGGAAAAGAAGATCGCGACGTAGAGGTAGACGAATCGGCCGATCTGCCAACAGAGGCTGCAGCAGATTGATCGACACCCTCTGTGGAGACAGAGGTGCGATCAGAATGATCCTGCAACTGCAAGCACGAATCTTTGCTAATACTTGAGGAAGAATCGGTGCAGGAGGGAAGGCATAGCCGATCCAACCTGTCCAGTGCAGGGACAGAGCATCTACCGCAAATGCCAGAGCATCTGGACAAGGGGAGACAAACGTCTCTACCTGATGATTCCAGCGAGTAGCGAAAAGGTTGACCTGAGGACAGCCTCACTGCTCGCAAATCGCCTGAAACACCGACCGATGTAGCATGCATTCGGTTGGAAGGACACTGTCGCGTCGGGACAGGGAGTCTGCTAGGACGTTGAGACGCCCGGGAATGTGTCGAATGGACACCCGAGCGTTTACTTCCCGCGCCAACAGAAGAAGATCCCGAGAGAGCCGATACATGGGAATCGAATGTGTGCCTCCTTGATTCCGTATGTAAGCCACTACTGTCGAATTGTCCGAAAGAAGTAGGACCATATGGTCCGACAGGTGAGGGATCCAAAGTCGAAAACTCAACAGAAGAGCAAGGAGCTCCTTCTGGTTGATATGAAGGCCCACCTGCTCGCTGTCCCACTTGCCGTGAGTGGACAGACTGAGAGGATCCAACGTCGCACCCCAGCCCCAATCGCTGGCATCCGCAGAAAGGATGCGATCGGCCAAAGGAAGATCCAACGGAACACCCTGTGTCAGCCAGGGAACATCGGCGCAAGGGTGGAGGTGACAACGCAGGGACCAAGGAATAGGAAGTTCCAGGTCCAGCGGATCTACATTCGGACGCCAATGATCCAACAGGAAGTGTTGGAGAGGTTGGACAAACAAGCGACCGAGCGGAATGAGATCTGTCACCGAACCGCAAAGGCCCAGCATCCGAAGGCAAGTCCTGGCCGAGACCGAGGAAGATTGAAGCAGGTTCCGAGTCAAGGCGGAAAGAATCGTCGCCCGAGCATGGGGGACTAACAGTACATTGTGAAGTGTCGAAATCCATCCCCAAATGACGAAATCGCTGAGAAGGAAGGAGATCCGACTTCTCGCGATTGACTCTGAAACCCAGCGACGCTAGTTGGCAAAGAAACTGCCGGACATCTAACTCCAGAACAGCAGCATCGTGGTGTCGTTGGAGGATGTTGTCCAGGTAGGCTGACGAAGTCACAGCCGACTGAGTACGGTGGAAAGCAAGCACATGCATGTGACATCAGTCGGGTGAAGACCCAAGGAGCCAGGTTCAAACTGAACAGGAGAGCTCTGAATTGATAGACTCGATCCCGAAACGAGAACCGAAGGTATTTCCATAACACCAGATGAATGGGTACATGGAAGTAGGCATCCTTCAGGTAGATACTGGCAGCAAAGTCGCCCTGATGAACTGAACGTTGAACCGACCAGAAAGTCTCCATACTGAAACGAGGAGCTATTATGTACTCGTTCAGGATACTCAGATCGATGACAGGATGAAATTGGCCGTTTTTCTTCGGCACCAAGAAAAGTCTCGAGTAAAACCCTGGTGAAAGGGTGTTCCTGACCACCTCGATCAACCCTTTGGAGAGGAGAATGTCGATCTCCTGCACCAGGAGGTCCCGACGTAGAGAATCGGAAGGGGCACCCGAGATAAACTGGGGTGCCGATGAAAGGACAGTCGCGGACCGGATTGTATGGCGTGGAGGACCCAAGTGTCCGACATTATCTCTGTCCAACGGTCGTAAAACAGAGACAACCTTCATCCGACTGGAGGCGAATCGAGGTGAGAACCTTCACTTGCGGCCTTGACGAGGTCCCCGAGAGGAGAAACCACCACCTCAGGAAGTGACAGAGTCCTGAGACTTTCCTGCCTGAGGCTGCCAGAGAGCCTGGCCGCGTCGGCGCTTCTTCTGAGCAGACGAAGCCGAAGGCGTAGCCAACATCGCCGACGAGGCAGACGCAGCAGTACGCTTGGCGGGCCTGGAACGACCACTACCCGCAGCAGCAGGTTGGTCCAGCTGTCGCAGCAAAAGCTGCTCCTTCGAATGACGAAGAACCAGCTTCCACAGAACCATGGAACAACTGAGGTCCAACCAAAGAGGCAGACCTCAGAACAGCACGCTTCTCAGAAGGAAGGGATGGAGAAGAATCCAACACCGCATCCCGGCGTGCCAGCTCCAAATTAGCCGTGTTACAGGCGTGAGCGTGTGTCAAGTTCATGAGAGCATGTGACAAAACGCGAAAAGGCGCCTGAGCATCATCAAACTCCCCTGGTGGAAAATATTCAGCCAGGGAAGCGACGACACGGTCTGCGAGAGATAACATACCCAGCATCTCTTGGGACAGGCCCACCAGATTCAACTACCGACATCGGGAGAACTGCCGACTTAGGCTTAGTTAACCCAAGGGAAGAAGAATCCTCATCCACAGTAGTCATCCCTTGGAAGACTGGTGGACAGATGGAATCGTAAATACGAAACCGCGATGGAGGCAGAAAGGCATCCGCTCTAGAAAAGAAAGAACCCTTGAGGGCCTTAGAACGCATTTTGGCATCTAAGCCCTGGAAGGACTCAACAACCTGAGCCGATTGCAGAGGATGCAAAGCCCCAGAGCTAGAAGGCTCAACACGGTTATGGCGCTCCACAGAGGACTGCGGCCGGAAGATCACAGATGGCTGGTCTGAAAGTTGAATGTCCGGCAATAAGCCAAAGACAAAATTCAAAGCCTGCCCCTAGACTGACTAGGGGGCCCCATCACCTTCAAGAAAATCGTCATCCTCTGTTGCAGAAGAGACGTAGCCCAACTCGGGCTGACCAGCAGAAACCTCCTGTGAATACTGTGCAATATCCAAGGGGCCAGGCGAGACATCTCGGCGACCGACCAAAGGAGGTTGTGCCTCAGGAGGCACAGGGAGGCCAACTTGAGGGTTGCCAGAAAGCAACCGGGTGAGTGCCAAAACGGCCTGAGGCAGGTCACCCTGAGAATCAGTCGCAGCAGCATCGCCCGATGGAGTGTCCTCCCAATGGACCCTTCTGGAAGAAGAACCCAAATCCTCAGAAGAGACCGACGTCGAACGTCGGTCAGCAGACAGAATAGGGAGACAGTGAGAAGACTCTGGAGGATAGTCCCGATTGTGACGCCCAGGGGCAATCTCTGACCTCTGCGGAACAGAAGGTCCTGCCTGCAAATCCTCTAAAGAGACCGACGGCGTACGTCGATTGGTAGTTGAACCTGGGACACGGTGAGTAGACACCGGAGGATAGTCCCAATTTTGACAGAAACCTGTCATTGGCCTCTGCGCGGCAGAAGGCCCCAACTGCCCATCCTCTGAGACCGACGGCAAGCATTGATCGACATCCAGACTCGGAACACAGTGAGGAATCACCGGAGGAAGGTTGCGAGTGACAGCTAACCGGGGCTATGACTGACCTCTGCCGAACAGCAGGTCCTGGATGCCAATGTCCCAACTCCATCCTGCTAGTCGGCACACTAGCAGGGCAAAGAGGAACAATAAACGATTCGCTCGAGGGGTGAGGAATCGCTGCCGAAGCGACCAAACGGCTCAACCGACTAGGAGCAAACCTAGCCAAATGAGATGGAGCAGAAAGCAAACCTGCACAGCTTCGCCGCGAAGCCAGGGGAGGCTGAGAGCTCACAGACACACCAGCAGATACAGCCTCGTCCCCCGAGACTGTATACCATCCCCAGAGGAGATGGAAGAGCCACCATCATACACAATAGGATTTGTAGTAACAACTTCCTCAGCAACTGTCGATGGCGTAGGAGGCAAATCAAAGAGGGTCACCGAGCTGACCTCGGAGAAGCTCTCTACGAAAACAGACGCCTCAAGAGTGACATCCGAACACAAATAGACCACGTTCTCCATGTCAGGTATCACTGAACTAGCACCGGCAACAGTTGCAGAGGAACTCGCCACAGAAAAAGACAGATCAGAATCCTGTGTGACAGAGTCACCACATGCACTAACAGAAATGTCTGCTACGGCACGGTTACCCTTACTCCGAGAACCAGGGGTTCTAGTTCTGGACAGAACCACCTTGTTAACAGAAGCTCAGAATTTTGAGGACCAAACCCCACAAATACCACATGATTGGGCCTGAGTGTAATTGTTGCAAGTGACACATGTGGAATGAGAGTCGTCCACATGTTTCACTTGCAAGCAAGAGGTACGAGGAATAGTCTTTGGCATAATATGAATGAGAATAATGAAATCAAGCTTCCCGCCGATGGAAAACAGAACAAATGTCGTGTTCACACGTGGGGGAAAAACAAGACTAAGTGTGAAGAAACAAGCAACAATGATCAAAAATAGCATTAATTAAAAACAATTTTGAAAGCTTGAAAAAGGATACAATCCACTTGCACACAATCAAATGCAGATAGCACATACAATAAGTTGTTCACGAAAAAAAACAGCTAAGAATAGCACGA
The DNA here is from genome assembly GCA_031216915.1 of Pictodentalium vernedei. Taxonomy (NCBI): domain Eukaryota; kingdom Metazoa; phylum Mollusca; class Scaphopoda; order Dentaliida; family Dentaliidae; genus Pictodentalium; species Pictodentalium vernedei. Next base: position 610,453,069 of record CM062295.1, read on the forward strand.
GTCACATGTACAAATGGCGGAAATAAAAGGAATTGACGTCACGGTTGTTGCGCATGCGCTCGGCAAACACAAGAGGTGTGCAGAGAGAGTACCTGTAATTTCCAGCGCTGGTCTCACTCGACCCTTTTTTCGATCTTTTTCGTGCTTTTGCACTCTATTACTTTCCAGCTTGTTTGGAAAAGTTTCTAAAAGCTTGAGTTAGTTCCGAAGTACGGCTTGCTCTTACGTTACAGCCAATTGTAAACAATTGTGAGTAGGTTGAAAAGATCAAGCCTAAACTGGGACTTATAAACAGGAAATGTAGGAGAATTTTAAGAAAATTCAGATGTATCGGTATTCAATGATTGGTTCGGCTTGGTTTTTCGTATTCCCATGATATCGGTATCAGTTTGTTTTTTTCGATGCATTTATATTGCCCTTCTCTACCAGAGAGTGTGCTGCATGTTCATGTACATGTATGTCATTACTGCAACACAAAAGATTCAAGAACTGAGGGGTGGGTTCATGTGGCCCTCACAGTTAATGTATGTCAACCAAAGTACAATGAAATCCTTTCAAAAATATAACATAACTTGTAGACTTTGCAAAAGGAATCTTGGTCACATGACAGCTCAGCAGTCTCGGTTGACCGTTCATGACCAAAATAGGAAAAGTCTCATCTAGATATCATACCAAGTTACAATTAAATCCCTTTATAAAATGAACCTCTAGACAGTACTAAATGAATCCAGGTCATGTGACCAGGTGGAAGTAACGGCTGATTGATCATGACCAAAATAGGAAAGTCTCATCTAGACATCATATCGAGTTATCCTTCCAAGTTACAATAAAATCACTTCATAAAAATGAACTGCAGACTGTGCTAAACAAACTAGGTCACAGGCCTGTGCAGCCATCATGGTTGACCGATCATGGCCAAAACAGGACATTCTCATCTAGACATTATACCAAGTTACAATGAAATCCCTTCATAAATATGACATGTAGTCTGTGCTAAAGTTTTTCAGGTTTCGAGCTCGGGCAGCCATCACGGTTGACAGAGTGCGACCAAAAGGGGAAGTTCTAATTTAGACAAAATATGGAGTCATCGTACCATGTTACAATGAAATCCCTTGATAAATACGACCTGTAGACTGTGCTAACGGTTTTGGAGTTTCAGGCCCATCACTGGCAGTCGACCGATCGCAACTGAAAGGGGACATTCTCATCTGGACATTATACCACGTAATCGTAGCAAGTTACAATGAAATCCCTTCTTAAATATGGCCTGTACACTGTGCTAAAAGTTTTCGGGCTTCGGGCCTGTGTATCCATCATGGTAGACTGATCGCAACCAAAAAGGGATGTCCTCATCTAGACATTATACTGAGTCATCCTACCAAGTTACAATAAAATCCCTTCATAAATATGACCTGTAGTCTGTGCTAAAGGTTTTTGGGTTTTGGGCTTGGGCAGCCATCATGGTTGAACGATCATGACCAGAAGGGGATGTTCTCATCTAGACATTATACAGAGTCATCCTACCAAGTTACAATGAAATCCCTTCATATATAAGACCTGTAGACTGTGCTAAAGGTTTTCAGGCTTCAGGCCCTTCTACCCCTCGCAACTGATCGATCGCAACTAGAAGGGGATGTTCTCATCTAGACATTATGCAGAGTCATCCTACCAAGTTACAATGAAATCCGTCCATAAATAAGACCTGTAGACTGTGCCAAATGTTTACAGGTTTTGGGCTTGGGCAGTCGTCATGTTTGACAGATCGTGACCAAATGGGAAAGCTCTCATCTAGACATCATATGGAGACATCCTACCAAGTTACAATGAAATCCCTCCATATTAAATACGACCTGTAGACTGTGCTAAACGTTTTCGGGTTTCAGGCTTGGGCAGCCATCACGGTTGACAGATCATGACCAAAAGGGGACGTTCTTATCTAGACATTACTCTTGTGTCCCAAATAAAAGCACAGGTGGGAATAAAAGTACAGAGTGGAACATTTATCAAAATTAAATAAAAGTACAGACCCAAATTATAGTACAGGGTGGAAATCCATTGAGGGGGTGGGGGAGTAATGCTAGTTAACTTTATCTGAAAGCCAACTTATTTTCCAGTAATGCAGGTGGTTTTATTAAAGAAAACTATTAGGCGTTTAGGCATCATGATTACAACAAATAATAGACTATCACACAATTAAGTGAAGATTTACTAATTGAAGTATAAATTTTATAGTAAATTTCCTTTCTTATTATACCTACCGAAATTGTTTACTACAGGCCTGCACTACAGTGGAAGAACCTAACTCGGATAAAATACTCTCTATTTTAATCTTTCCCAAGATTTGGGAAAGAAAAGTGGTGTAAAAACACCACAAAAAAATGAGCCAAAACTGGGTCGAGTGCCATCGGCGCACACCCAGTATGGGACGCTCTTCCATAGTACAAAACCATGACTACCGTAAAACAGTGCGCAATGCGTCAATTCGTCATTCTTTTGATTCCGAACAACACAGGAGTTATGTGATCAGCGGGGAGGAAGAATTCTTACCCGAATAAGAAGACGGGAGGGCCTCCATGTAAACAATTTCGGTAGGTATAATAAGAAAGGAAATTTACTATAAAATTTATACTTCTTATCAACCTACCTCAATTGTTTACTACAGGCTGAATAGACAAAAGGATGGAGGGAATCACATAACCAACCCACACATAACTCAACAGCACTGGGACTGTGGACAGAGGAAGAGATCCCTAGGCATATCAAACCATAGCATCACAAACATTAGAAAAGACAATGAAAGATGAGGCGTATGGTGAAGTGCGACGCACAGACAGAAAGGGCAGTAACAGCACAAAGCTGGAACTGACCCTGAAAAAAGCTGAAAGGCTGGGACAGACAACAGCCTGAGCCGAAGAAAGAGGGCCCCAAGGTTCTCTGTCGGCTCCTGCAACTGTCACAGATAAAAGGAGAATGTAGCATTTCTCCAGAAGGCTGCCAGTATAACATCCGTCATCCGACAACAAGACTGAGTTATTAAAAGAGGACGACAATGCACGCACCTCGTGGCAGAAAAAACAATTGGTAATACAATCACCAGTAGTTAGACGAGCGGAAGCTGCACGAAGTGCAAGACAAATCCATCAAGAAATGGATGCAGGAGAGATCTGGCATGTGAGAAAATGCATATTCATCCAGGATAAAGGCGCAAACGCCCCCACCCCCACACCCAAGCAGAGCAGCGCCCAAGAAAGTGACCATCTTGGAGTAAACTGCAAAGTCCTAGGCCTTTTCAAGGAAAAGAGCTGAACAAGCTTGGAGAGGCAAGGATGAGTGTCGAAACAATGCAGTATCACATATGAAAAAATGTATTCGAAGCATGGACATGTACCCATTGTTGGAGACCCCCAGAAACAAACATATACCAGAAACTCTGCAAGCGGTGTGATCGAAGGAGTGACAGAAGCAACAGAGTGATTGCACACCATTGACAGAAGAACCTTCCACCTAGCCACAGAGGCTAAACCAGTGGAGTGAGTGCCTCCTTGAAGAAGAAAAGCAACTCCACTGCATGTCTCGAAAAACCACTACAGAGGAGACAGGACCCAATAAAAGACATTTGCAAAGGCACAATGAAGTCGGGTCAACGTGAAACCTCCTCGGGCGACTTTGGCAAAGAAAGTCGCGAGGTAGAGGGAGACATGCCGGAACCGCCGCTAACAGAGAGCGGAGCAGATTGATCCACACCCACCGAGGCGAAGGGTGTGATCGAAAGGATTCGACGACTGCAGGTTCATATCAGGGCGAGAACCTGAGGCGGAATCAGAACCGGTAAGAAGGTGTAGCCGACAAGACCATCCCAAAGGAGGGCCAGAGCGTCCACGGCGAATGCCAGAGCATCTGGACACGGGGACACGAAAGTGTCCACCGGATGGTTCCACCAAGTCGCATGAGATCGATGGAACCCGCCATGTGGAGCATCCACCTGGTGAAAATGACCCTGCCCCGAAGGGACAGGGAGTCGGCTAGGACGTTCAGACAACCGGGAATGTGACGAACAGTCATCCCGGCGTGGACATCCTGAGCGAGCAGTAGAAGATCCCGAGCCAATTCGTACATTGGAACAGAGTGCGTGCCGCCCTGGTTCCGAATGTAAGCAACCACCTTCGAATGGTCGGACAACAGAAGGACCTGGCGATTCGACAGGTGAGGGATCCACTGCCTGAAACTCAGAAGAGCAAGAAGCTCCTTCTGGTTGATGTGTAGAGCTGCATGATCCTGATCCCACATCCCGTGAATGGAAAGACCTAGAGAATCCAACGTCGCACCTCATCCGAGATCGCTGGCATCTGCCGTCAGAACGCTATCGGACGTGGGTAAGTCCAACGGAACACCCTGCGAAAGCCACTGGACATCCGCCCAGAGGAGAAGGTGAGGATAAAGATATTCTGGAAACTGAAGCACCAGATCCAGAAAATCTACATTCGGCCTCCAACGACTGAGCAGAAAGTGTTGGAGAGGTCTGACATGCAGCCGACCTAGAGGAATGAGATCCGTCACCGAACAGCAGAGACCGATTAGCCAGAGAATACTCCGAGCCGTCGCGGATGTTGACTGGGACAGAGTCAGAGCAAAAGCTGAGAGAATCACAGCCTTGGCCTGGGGAACTGCCACCAAATTGAATTGTGTGCGGAAAGCCATCCCCAGATGATAAAACGACTGAGAAAGGACCAGGTCCGACTTCTCCTCGTTGTCTCTGAAACCTAGCGACGTGAGCAAGCTCAACAGAGTGGCGACATCCGACTCCAGTAAGGCAGCATTGGAATGGAGGATATCGTCCAGATATGCCAAAGTAGCCACCCTGGACTGTGTGCGATGGAAAGCTATCACATGCGACATCAGTCTGGTGAAGGCCCAAGGAGCCAGGTTGAGGCTGAAAGGCATGGTCTTGAACTGGTAAACTCGCCCCAGAAAAGCGAACCGGAGATACTTCCGTAATGCAAAATGAATCGGAACGTGAAAGTAAACGCCTCGCAGGTCGAAGCTGGAAGCGAAATCTCCCTGGTGAATTGAACGGAGGACTGACCTGAAAGTCTCCATGCTGAACTTGGGAGCAGTGATAGACTGGTTCAGGAAACTCAGATCGATAACCGGTCGAAGTCGGCCATCCTTCTTCGGCACCAAGAACAGGCAGGAATAGAAACCCACTGACCTAATGTTCTTGATGCCCTCAATCGCCCCCTTTGTCAGGAGATTGTCTATCTCCATGGACAAAAGTTTCCGACGTAAAATGTCTGAAGGAACTGTGGTTGGAAGATGCACCTGGACAAAGTGGGGTGCCTTCGGAAGGATATTCGCAGCCCGGACCGAACAACATCTAACACCCAAGGATTGAATGTGGTGGCTCAATGGTCTGCAAACTCTGCTATCCTTCCTCCAACCTGGGATAAGTCGAGGTGAGGACCTTCATTTCGAACTCTGACGAGGCTCGGGAGAGGAGAAAACACCTCCTCTACTGAATGAAGAATCCTGGGACTTCCCTCAAGACTGCAGACGCTTACCCTTACCCCTTGAGTAAGAAGTAGAAGCGGTGGCAGAAGGATGAGCCCCTTTGCTTCGCAGTGGAAGCAGAGGGTACTTGTTAGGCTTGGAATGGCCCCTGCCTACCCTAGAAGGCTGATCAAGCTGAAGAAACAGCAGCTGATCTTTGGAATGACGTAGGATGTCGTCCCGGACCGTCAACACAGAACCATGGAAAAGTTGCGGACCTGCCAAAGAAGCAGATCGAAGAGTAGCGCACTGCTCCTCAGGAAGGGAACAGCCTGTGTCCAGCGCAGAGCCCCTTCGAACTAATTCCAGATTAGCTGTGTTACAGGCATGCATGTAAGATGCATGAGCGCCTTGGACAGCACACGCAAAGGAGCCTGTACCTCGTCAAACTTATCTGGAGGCAGATAAGCAGCTAAAGCTGAGACGATGTGATCGGAGAGAGAAAGCATAACAAGCATCTCTCTCGATAAGCCCAATGTGGACTCCAGAGTCGTCATCGGAATGACGGCAGACTTGGACTTGGAAAGCCCGAGGAAATTGGAGTCCTGATCCAAAACCGTCAAAGTCTGGTAGACCGACGGATTGGCGAAATCGTAGGAACGATAATGCGCCGGGGGCAAAAAGGTGTCAACCTTGGTGAAGAATGGAGCCTTCATAGCCTTGGAACTTAGCTTAGAGTTCAAGGCTGAAAATGCTTCAACCAACTGTACCGACTGGCACAGTCGAAGACGCCCAGAAGCGGGTTGCTCCATAGGCTGTTGGCGCGCGACCTATGATCGCGGCCTGGCTGACACTGTCGACTGGTTAGATGGTTTGAGATCCGGAAGGAACCCAAACACGAAATCAAGAGCTGCCCCCAAGTCCGAAGACTGCCGGCTCTCGACATCAAGCATGCCTGACTCTTCCCCGGAGTCGGAAGACACATAGCCCATCGTGGGCAAACCAGCCGACGCCTCCTATGGTGTCGGAACCCCAGGGGGATCAGAAAGCGGCCTGTTTCCAATCACGGAGGCTATGCCATAGGGGGTGCCTGGAAACCACTTGCTGCCTCGCTGGAAGTAACGTGAAGGCTCTTTGACAGAACCTGAGTGAGTAAGGAGAGGGCCTCCCTAAGCTCACTGCCCGTATTGGCCGGTTCGACAGGGGAACGAACCGGCAAAGTGGCTTCACCTCTGACCCTCTTAACCAGCGAAGGGTCACGATCCTCCAAAACACCCGACGTGGGACGACGGGTGGCAGCCGAAACGTCTGAAGGCAGATGTGTATAGGGGTGTGACACACCCCAAGGATCAACATGGCGGGAACTCATGAGAGTCACCGCGGACCTCTGCAGGGCAGAAGGTCCAGGCTGCACAAAAGACGTTGGTCCCCCAAAACTGGTCGTGTGGCCAGAATGAGTGGACGGAAATGCCACGGAGTTCATAGTGTCCCACTAAGAACATCCGAATCCAATGACAACTGTGGTGCTCGACGGCGCAGAGACCACACTACAGGGTCCGGCCGGCAGCCACTTCCAACTTCACCGAGTTGAAGTCAGGGAAGGCTGAGGCCGATACCCCCACGCCAACACAATCAGACAACGCAGCAGACCACTGCAGGTATAAAACTACTGTGCTCAACGGCTGAGAGGACACAGTAGTGGGCAGCCACATCCGACTTCGCCGAGTTGAAGTCGGGGAAGGCTGAGGCCGATACCCCACAACTACACTACAGACATCCCTGCAGACCCTTCCAGGGATAAGCCGAGGCCGGCTAAAAACGGTGCCCAATGACGTTGTAGACGGAACAGCAGTAGCAGCCGATACGACGGGAGCTGTTGGAATTGGCGGAAAAGCAGAGAGAGCCACCAAGCTCGGCCTCCAAAGGAGGAGTCACAACCCTAGTGACAGCCTCAGATGTCGACTGGAGAGGGCGCATAGTCCCGGAACCAGGCATCTCTTCACCAGAAATCCAACAGCTCCTGCAGTATCCACCACGGTAAAAAACTGCACATTCCCCATGGAAGGTGAATAACTCTCACCAGACATGATCCAAAACAACAGCATTCCCCACCTCCCGCTGGTGCAGGAGGAGATGCACATCCCCCATGGAGGGGTGGGAGGAACTGCACATCCCCCATGGGGGGGTTAACTCACACCAGATGTGGTCGAGTCGGGAGGCTCCCAAAACGACAGCGTTCCACACCACCCGCGGGTGCGGAAGAAACGGCCACGCGAACACACCAAGGCGAGGACATAAGGAATTGCCCTAAAGGAACCGAACTGGAAATAACAGAGGTGAGAGCAGTAGAAGAAAAAGGTGAACTCAACAGAAACAGAAAGTAGAACACCCTCAACTACGAGAGAAGGTGTCAGAAAAAAAAAAAACGGTGGGTACATGACAGAACCCAGACGGTCGACAGGGACCAAAAAAACCCAGAAATTCAGCCCTCAACAGAGTGAAGAAATCCTGTCCAGACAGTCCCAAATTGACACCTAACTCCAAAAACAATTAATTTATCAATCGAAAAATTCATTGTTGAATCGCGTGATGTCGAAAACAAAACATTCGCGAAAACGGAATAGTAAATAATATACAATGAGAATGTGGTTGAAAATATAAACAAGAATATATAAAACAAAGTCCTGTTATTATACGATCTTCAGATCCATAATTCCAGTCACAGGAAAACCATTATCGACGAGTTAAAATATCACTGTTACTGAGCAAAGATGGCACACATCCACCACGTGTGCAGATAATCAAAAGAATGACGAATTGACGCATTGCGCACTGCTTTACGGTAGTCATGGATTTGTACTATGGAAGAGCGTCCCATACTGGGTGTGCGCCGATGGTGCTCGACCCAGTTTTGGCTTTTTTTTTCGTGGTGTTTTTACACCACTTTTCTTTCCCAAATCTTGGGAAAGATTAAAATAGTAAGTATTTTATCCGAGTTAGCTTCTTCCACTGTAGTGCAAGCCTGTAGTAAACAATTGAGGTAGGTTGATAAGAAAGAGCTCCTCCCTGTTGGAAGGGCAATTTGAATAAACATACAAGCCCAAATAAGGTGCATACAGGGTGGAAAAATCACCCAAGATTAATTAACATACATGTATGTTTATTAGGAACACAAGCGTATACAGCGTCATCCTACCAAGTTACAATGAAATCCCTTCATAATTACAACCTGTAGACTGTTCTAAAGGTTTTCGGGCTTCAGACCCTTGTAGCCATCACAGTTGACTGATTGCGACTAGAAGGGGATGTTCTCATCTAGACATGCAGAGTCATCTTACCAAGTTACAATGAAAACCCGCCATAAATAAGACCTGTACAGTGTAGACTGTGCCAAAGGTTTTCGAGTTTTGGGTTTTTGCCAGATTGCGACATCATATGGAGTCATCCTACCAAGTTACAATGAAATCCCTCCATATTAAATACAACCTGTAGACTGTGCTAAAGGTTTTCAGGTTTTGGACTTGGGCAGCCGTCAAGGTTGACAGATCATAACCAAAAGGGGACGCTCTCATCTAGACATTATACAACGTCATTCTACCATGTTACAATGAAATCCCTTCATAAATATGACCTGTAGACTGTGCTGAAGGTTTTCAGATTTTGGGCTCAGGCCGCAATCACGGATGATCCATCGAGACCAAAAGGAGACTTCTTCTCTAGACATAACCTCAAACCTGCATATGAAATTTTGTGACAATCAGACTAGAACTACGGGGTGTGGCCTGTGCTAAAGGAAAATGTGGACAGACTAACAAACTTCCGCATGCGTGATGGCAGTAGCTTATCTTGACTTTGTCAAGTTAAAATAAAAATGAGGGTACTAGGGCAAAAGCTAACATTTTTCTTGTTCATATTCCATATTCAGGCAGGGACAAATAATATTCTGTTTATATAAAATTGTTTTATTACAAATTATTGGAGAGTACCTGTGGCCACTCTCCAATAATTTGTAATAAATCAAGTTTTGATGAACAAATTCAGACCATCAAAAAAATATAGTCCCTAATCAGTTGAGACATAAGTTGAAATATTTTTAGAATTTATTATGCAAGTATTGCCAAGAGAGATAAAGGGTTAAGCACTCTCCAATAATTTGTAACAAAACAAATTTTGATGAACAAATTCAGACCATCAAAAAAATATAGCCCTCAATCAGTTAAGACAAAAGTTGAAATTTTTCAAGAATTTATTTTGCAAGTATTGCAAAGAGAACATTGGATAAAGGGTTAAGAATGACAATTTCCAGCTACATGTAAGTACTGATACAGTATAATGATAAATGCAAGTGAACAAGTATGTCAGCCCATGCCTTGAAAACTTTGTCTCATTTTATAGATGCGAGTCCGTGTAACAATGTTTGCCTGTTTTGGAGCAAGTTTGTTCTTTTGTTAACCCAAATAATACCGTAGTTCAAACATAACAGTTAAACGATCAATTACTTTCTTGATCGATCAAGATGCTGATCATTGGGTAATCGATTAATCGGTTAAGTGGTAGAGTGCTAAATTATTTTTTACCATCAAAATTTGTTGTCTTTGCCTTGTTATAATTCACGGGAGAGTGCCTGTCACAGACTAAAAAAATATTACATCAACATAGATAATATGAAGCATAGCCACTGAATGCGAAGCCTTTTAGTTGTAGTACCTGCACTTCAGAATTGAGCCCCAGGGCTTATATTTTGACGAGAATCGATTCGCATAAAGATTCGCACAATAAAACCAGCGAGAATCCATGTAGATTCTCGCTGCACCTCTGCTAGGATTCACGTGAAAAAAATTGAGTCAATTTAACCGTTTAACTAACACAGCGGCAACAAATTAACCAATAGAAGGCTAACATGACTTGAAATATCCTGACACTTTGTCAATAAAACCTTACAATTATGGCTGTCATTGGAATCGGCTCATTGAGCCGATTGCAACGACAGCCATATTTGTAAGATGTTATTGGTAAACATTGTTCATTTAATTATTTTATCATTTATTTATTATTTATTGTTTAAAAATTATCAAACTTAGTTTTAAAAATTAAAAAAGTGTGTTGGATAAAAGGTTAACATGTGTTATCAGTATACAACAGTGGTTGAACCTTGATGGCGTCATGGGATCCTGGGACACTCATAGTAGGTATGGATTCTCGCAACCATTTTCACGAGAATCCAAATGGATTCTCACAAATTTAGACGAAATATAAGCCCTGAGCCCAAATATGGGCTTCTAGCACTCTACCTGTTAACCATTTCAGCTCTACTTTCAAATGAATGATAAGTCAAGAATTTGGTATTGGTAAAGCTTACCAAAAATTGGACAGGTTTTAATGTTGCACACTCATATTCAATTCTACATGTGAAAAATTGTACTGGTCATTATGAAAGACACAAGAGACTTGGTGCCTATCAAACATTTAAGTGGTGCCTTTCAATGATGTCTACAGGCTGATTATTTGAAGCCTTACTCTTAATCAAATCACAGTTGTTGCATAGGACAAAAGCTCCCAAGGACAAAAGATCCCCGGACAAAAGATCCCCAGAAAAAGCTCCCTAGGACAAAAAATCCCCAGGGGTAGGACAAAAGATCCCCAGACAGAAGATCCCCAAAAAGCTCATTCACTTATCGCTTTGTTTTTTTATGTTAAACAAGTTACCAAAAACATTAAAAATGGTATCTTTGTTGGGTTTTTTTTGTTAAAACAAGTTGCCAAAAACACCAATCTTTTTTTTTGCAGGGGACCTTTTGTCTGGTATCTTTTTTTTTTTTGTTAAATAAGTTACCAAACACCTTAAAATTGGTTCAAAGAAAAAAATCAGCAATGTTTGTTTTAATGCAGGTATCTTTTTTTGCCGGGGATTCTTTTTGTGAGGGGACCTTTTGTCCTACACTCGAAAATGTTTTCTACTGGGGATCTTTTGTCCTGGGGACCTTTTTTGCAGGGGATTTTTAGTCCTACCCTAAAAAAAACCTGGGGATCTTTTGTCGTAGGGAGCTTTTTCTGGGGATCTTTTGTCTGGCGATCTTTTTTTGTCCTAGGGAGCTTTTGTCCGGATCCTGGTCACTGTAGACTGGTCACTTTCCCTGGGTGAGCAATATTTCCACAGACAAAATAATATTAGATTTCAAACACTAATTTTTGGAATGATCAGGATTCAGCAAAAATTTAATTAACAGAAGAATCGGGTACATGTACAACGCGGTGCCTCATTAATTAAAATTTTGCTGATGATGATTTTTATTACCTGGTAAATGCATGTGTGGACATTACTGCCCATACGTGGATTACAACCAGTCCACAACTGTACTGTACTTAGTTTTCAGGCCTGGTTAGCTAGGATCTCAAGATTTTCTGACATGGTGTGGAAAGAGTTAAAATTTTCCTGCAGTGTTCCTGGGTCACTGACCGCTGGTATGAACTTGAAACCTACAAGTAGTGCTGAAACAGTTGGCCCATTTTTGTAACCGGCCAACCGTCTGGCATAACCGGATTTCAACCAGATATCTGTTCATTTCAATCGCTGGTATTATTGCAATGTCTATGGCGCAAAATCAATAAAGAATGGAGAGAAAACAGTTAAAAACACAACCACTTGATTTCCGCAAAACAAAAACAAACGAACACAATCGAGTGCCAATGGAAATCGCCGATGTACAAACAATTGTTAACAATTTATATGACTACATTTATACTGAGTCAAAAAAGAAAGTAAAATAAACTTTGAGGAGTAATTTTTTTAGTATTATCGACTTTAATCCCAAACAAATTATTGTAAATTCATATTTCGAGTCTAGCTGTATGAATTTGCATAATTTCATGTTCTTACTGTTGCCAGCGTCACATCAGGACGTTGCAATTCAGACATGGGGCGGAATGAAAAGTTCACACATGCAGTCAATAGCATGTATGTCCACCGTTTGCTTCTTGGATAGCAAGACATCAACGACGCATGGACCTGATAAGTCTCTGGGTGTCACCATGTGGTATTGCGTTCCACTCCTGCCTTAGAACATTACGTAAATCACCTAAAGTCTGAAGATCATGAAGTCGTTCCCAACGGTCCAATTGATCCCAAAGATGCTCGATTGGCGACAAATCTGGCGAAAGTGGGGTCCAGGAAAGAAGTCTGATGCTCTGCTCAAGAAAGTCATGACAGATACACGCCATGTGACATCGGGCATTGTCTTGCTGGAACAACTGCAATCCGATGTTAGCATTGAACAATGGGACAATAACAGCGTTAAGAATTTTGTTCCTATAACGCTGTCCATTCAGATTACCATCGCTGAAGATCAACTGCGTTCGATGGTGCAAAGAAATTCCTGTGCAAACCATTAAGCTACCCAAAACGGTCGCAATTCCACACGCAAGCATCAGAAAACCGTTCTCCTTGTCAATGATACACTCTTGCCCTACCATCAGCGCACCGTAGACAAAATCGTGAGTCGTCACTAAAAAGAACTGTGCCCCAACACTACTGTGTCCAGCGAACAGTTGAATACGCCGACGTACCCATTCCATTCTGACGGTACAATGACGTTGGGTAAGGATTGGTCTACTTTGGATGCTGTGATCAAGCAAGTCTGTTGTGGGGACAGTTTGTGCACTAATTCTATTGTTTGTTCTACCAGGAGTAATTGCTGCTGTGTTCGTTGCCAGAAGGAAGCGATCCCGCAAGTGAGACATCCTGATGTGTAGGTCTTGTGCAGGGGTCGTAACTCTAAGTCTCTTGGTCGACTTAAACGCAGTTGGTCAACAGTAGATTCAGTGGTTCTATATCTTCCAATGAGACGGTAAATAGTGGCCACGGTGACTCCGAACTCAACAGCGAGCTCATCTGGAGGTATCCCAGCCTCATGCATACCAATGGCATGCAATCTCTGATTTTCGGTTAACCTTGGCATTTTTTAAATGTCGGAAGACAAAAACTAGCGTATTTTCTCAATAACTCAGGCTCTCTAGCACAACATAACACAAAGAAAATCGTCGGTCACCCATTCAATTTGACATTCTCGGGTAGCACATGCTATTTTGAAATCCATAGCAAAATTGCATACAGTTGGGTGAACAACAACAACATGTCATTAAACTCTTTGCACAACTTCTTGTCCACAAACATGCAACATTAGAACTATTATATTTCTTCCTTTATGCTATTTTTTCACATTTGTTTCTATTATACTTTCTTTTTTGACTCAGTATATATGACTACAATGGTCCCACATAATAGTGATGATACATCATAACTGTGGTCACCTTGTATTGGCGGTCACAAAACCAGGCCTTGCCATTTGAAAATCAAAGGCACAGGGCATGCCACGCACCTGAAACAAAGTTTGTGTGTGCCATTTGTTCCCATGGGCGTGCAGTGAGGGACGATTGTCGTTGATATTAGATATGAATTTTCCAACCAGTTTGTAAACTGTAGTTTGGCATAGTTAGCTGTATAAGCAAAGAGCCTCTTACCTTGAGTGACTTGAAGCCATTTGTTCCCACGGGCGTGCGGTCAGGGATGACTGTCCTTGATATTAGATATGAATTTTCCAACCAGTTTGTAAACTGTAGTTAGGCATAGTTAGCTGTATAAGCAAAGAGCCTCTTACCTTGAGTGACTTGAATTTGATGTGATCAAAGGGTAAATATGTACTCCTAGTTTTTGAAGTATCTTTTTCTGTTCTCTGCTAAGACAAATGTCACAAACTGTTACATGTTTACATTTACCTATTCCTCGCAATAAAATTCTGGCAGGATTATGCTGCGAGTCATGAAAGAGGTGTGTTAAGAAGTTATTATATGTCCCACTGTCCAAGAGGGGAGCTGGACACTTCGTGTGCATGGGCATTTCGTACACAAACTGTTTAGGACGTTTCGTACAAACACCATTTAGGACGTTTCATACACAAGCTAGGACATATTGTACACAGGGTTGTGACTGTATTGAGCCAAGTAAAGATAACAACCTGTAAGTTAAAATAAAAAATTTGTTGCAATAACGTATTTATATAAATACAAAACATACTGGAATGATACAATAAACCAGGGGTAAGGCGGTGGGGGGGGGGGGGGGTCCCTACATAATGATATACTGGGTATTTAACACTGCAGTAATAAAAAAGTACATGTACTCAAAATTAATCATTTTAATGTGTTCATGTGCTAATCATGACTCCGGGACAGTGTAATAACAATGCTGTGATTATCTATCATAAGAACTGATCAAAGCTGATTAATCATCAATGAGCTCACATCATAATGTTTTGATTTTTCATCAAAGAAAGATGTTTTACAGTCTGCGATTCATTTTATTTCCTGACAATATTTTCAAATGTACGACATATTGTGTAGGTGTTGGATTATTAAATTTTGTTCCATGATATTTCAAATGTGGATTCTTTTTATATTGGATTATAATACCTTACAAAAGTCCATGTAAGTGGTGTATTATTTCCTATAAAAAATACTTAAAAACCCTATAAAATTTGCCTGTGTATGATACGTCCTTTGATATATGTACAAACATCTTCTTTTGTACACAAAACAGTCAGTGTACAAAACACCTGTGTATGAAACGACACTAATCCATCCGAGAACCAACTTGTTGTCTGACAATGACCATTGAAAAACAATTTTAAAATGCAAGATTTTAAAATATGTTTTTTTATTACATTCGTTCATACTTTTAAACAATTCAATAAAATCAAAACATCGTTCTTCTAAAACACGTTGGTAAAGAACCAAACAGTTATTTTGGAGCACCATTACTTGCACTGAGGGATTTTTTCAGCATTATAATCTGCAATTAACAACACCTCATCAAAGAGAAGAATGTCAAATTTGTATGTAGAATATTATGTTACAATGACAGGCACATGCACACTGCTGCTCACACAGAAAAGAGCCTGCAGTGCACTAGACTGTTGGCAGTTTACTACAAATATTTATCCATGACTTGACAGCCCAAGCGACCGAAATAACTGTTCATTTAACATTCTAACACCTTAACCCTTTTATGTTACATTGAGTAAACATCATTGTAAATCGACAAATGTTTGGCAGCTTTGACAATGCTGGCGTCAGGAAAAGAATTCTAACTTCTTGCGGTCAAATACTATTTATTTTTTCAAGGCTATCCCGTAAACTATAGGTATAGCGGTTATCCGGTTGACAGCTGCTTTTCCAACCAGTTACGCTGATAACCGGTTGCAAACCAAATAGTGTAAAAGATTTTTGTATCATTTTCTTTTCATTTTATTTTTATTAAAGTTCAGAATAGTTAAATTTGAGTTATTGTTGCCGATTCTCAGATTTCCACTGCGAAACTTTACAAAAAGAATTTGGCACATTACCGCTACTACTTTTAAAGACTTAACTTGATAACACTGAGGGATTTAAAGGAGTGATGGATATTAAACCTGGTGAAAAATAAATTCCATGCGAGAGCTGAAACAGTTAAGGGATTTTCTTGATCGATTAATCACGTGGATTAACCTTAGTTAACCGATTATTCGTGATTAATCACTTGTCCAAACAGATATCTGAATAATTCCCATACCATTGATGATTTACAGCATGAACCCTTTATCCAACGTAACAAACAAAACCGACTGGGCCTATATACAACAAGAGGCCCCACAGGGCCTGAAGCGCTCATCTTGTACAGAACACAATTTGAACCGAGTCCAAGAATGAGTCTACATTAAGCAAGCCATCTCCATAGGCTACACTGTCAATCCTTGAGTCCCTCAGGAGTGACAAAAATAATCTGGGCATCATACCTTTTCTTCAGTTGATCATAAGTAAAATGCAGAGCTCCCCTATGAAGCCCCTTGATACAACCTATGTGGATTAATCTTAGTACCTCTAGAGGGTACTGAATACAAATTTTTTAATTTTTCAGCAAAATGGCCAATTCTGGCTCCCATAGAGAGCTCAAATATTAACCCAGGCTCTTGACTTGAACACAGTTAAATCTGACTTCCCTAGAGATGTTGTGTACCGAATATGATCTGTTGGATCTGAAGAAGAGAAATTGTAAAGAAATTTCTTCGAATTGCACTAAGTTCAAATTTGGGCTACCATAGCGAGCCCAAATATTAACCTATGGATCCGATTTGAACAAACTTGAATCTGACCCCCCCTAGAGATGTTGTATACCAAATGTGAAAGTATTCTGACAAGTGATTCTGAAGATGAAGATTTTGAAGAAATTCCCTCATATTGTACTAAGTTAAATTTCGTGTTCCCATATAGAGCCCAAATATTAACCTAGGCACTCGAATAGAACAACCTGGAATCTGACCCCACTAGAGATGTTGTATACCAAAAATAAACGCATTCCGACTGGTGGATCTAAAGAAGAAGACTTTTAAAGAAATTTCCTCATATTGCACTAAGTAAAAATTTGGGCTACCATAGTGAGCCCAAATATATACCTAGGGATCTGATTTGAACAAACTTGAATCTGACCCCCATAGAGATGTTGAATACCAAATATCAAAGCATTCTGACTGATGGATCTGAAGAAGATTTTTTTAAATTACCCTCCATATTGAACAAAGATAAAATTTGGGCTTCCGTAGAAAGCCCAAATATTAACCTAGGGACTTGGTTTGAACAATCTAGAATCTGACCGTCATAACAATGATGTATACCAAATATTAAATGATTCTGACTGGTGGTTCTGAAGAAGAAGATTTTTAAAGAATATTCCCCATATTACCCTATGTTAAAACTTCGGGCTCCTGTAGAGAGCACAAATATGAACCAATGAGCTTTATTTCAACAAACTTTTATCTAACCTCCCTATGAATGCTGTATACCAAATATCAAAAGATTCTGATGATTGGTTCTGGAGAAAAGATTTTTTAAAATTTTTGCAAATATGCTGACTCAGCAATTTTTTTATGCCCATTACAGAACACACCCTAACATAACCGATGGCAATTTATTTTTACCATTCAATTCTACTGGTCATAAGGATACTTCATACCAAATAAAAGCTCTCTGTTCCGTGGGGTTTGGGAAATATGGGCGTTTGAAAATATTTCTATTTTTAGCTCCCAGGGTTCCCATGGGGATGCTGGAATTTTTTTTTTTGCATGGGTCAAGTACTTATGACCCAATACTACCACAAAGAAAATTTGGTTCATACCGGACCATCGGTTATGAAAATAGAAATTTTGGGCGGGGCCAAAAATCTTACCCCTCCTATTACAAAGCCAAATATTACTTCACGAACTTCGTTTCAACAAATTTGATTCTACACCTCATATGGAAGCTCCATAGCAAATATCAAGTCATTGTACACACTGGTTCTTGAGAAGAAGATTTTTAAAATATTTTGGAGCATTTTCTCCCACTCCCTCCCTATGGGGCTGGGCATGCTGAGTTGAACAAAAATGAAATGCCCCTTTGGGACCATCACTCACACAAACTTTCACTTGAATTGGCCCAGTGGCTTTGGAGGAGAAGACCAAAACATGGTGTTGACGGACAACGGACGACAGACGACAGACGGAGAGCGATGAGATTAGCTCAGCTTGACTTTGTCAAGATGAGCTAACAAGAGGCCCCAAGGGGCCTGAGGGCGCTCACCTGACATGGTAGCCTAAATATCAACCCAGAGAATTGATTTCCACAAGTTGCATCTGCTCCTCCTAAGAAAAGCTTATACCAAATATCCAAAGATTCTGACCAGTGGATCTAAAAAAAAAAAAGAAGATTTTTAAAGAATATTCCTCATATTGGACTACAATGTAAGTTATAATTCGGGCTCCCACAGGGACTTGGCTTTAACAAACTTGAACCTCCCCCCCCCCCCCCCCCCCTCCTAAGGATGCTGCACACCAAATATCAAAACATTCCGACTGCAGCAGTCACTGCTGGATCTGAAGAAGAAGATTTTTAAAGAAAATTCCTCATTTTGAACTAAGTTACAATTCAAGCTCCTACAGCGAGTCCAAATATGGACTTAGAGACTTGGCTTGAACAAACTTGAATCTCACCCCCCCTGAGCATGGTGCATACCCAATATCAAAAGATTCTGCCTGCTGGATCTTGAGAAGAAGATTTTCAAAGAAATTTGCCTGAAATGCACTAAGTTCAAATTCAAGCTTCTATAGTGAGCCCAAATACTAGTATAAACCCAGGGGGCCGATTTGAACAAACTTGAAACAGATACACCCCACAATGTTGCATACCAAATATCAAAAGATTCTGCCTGCTGGATCTGGAGAAGAAGATTTTTTAAGAAATTTGCCTGAAATGCACTAAGTTCGAATTCAGGCTTCTATAGTGAGCCCAAATATGAATCCAGGGGGCCGTTTTGAACAAACTTGAATCAGATCCACCCCACAATTCTGCAAACCAAATATCAAGAGATTCTGCCTGCTAGATCTGGAGAAGAAGATTTTTTAAGAAATTTGGCTGAAATGGACTAAGTTTGAATTCTGAGCCCAAATATAAACCCAGGGGGCCCATTTGAACAAACTTGAATCAGATCCACCCCACAATGTTGCATACCAAATATCAAAAGATTCTGCCTGCTGGATCTGGAGCTGGTAGTTTAGCTTAAAAACGTTAAAAGAAATGCAGCATAGGTCCTTAGCAAAGTCAGTTTTTAACCCTTAAAGCTTCAGATTAATTTCTACGTTCATTACAACTATATATGCACATACATGTACAGTACGTGGAGAGTGTATTATCACTAAATCACACTCAGAGTGGAGATTCCACCCACGCAATAATTGCAAATTTGTTGCAAAGCATAACAAGAACAAGCAAAGTTTCAGCCAATGGACTTCCGGGTTAAACACAGAGGTCCATTGGCTGAAACATTGCTTGTGTTTTTAGTTGAAATATACAAAATTTGAAAGTTATAGTTTGGGTGATAACTTCACTCCGTGGGTGATTTAGTTACAATCCACTCTCCACGTACTGTACATGTTGAAGATGACTTAACAGTATTTAGGCCTAAAAAAAAAGTTAAAAATCTGTTTCTCAGGCCCTCCCGCATGGTCCTTTTGGTTGCCGCATGCTCTCTTTTTAAAACCAATGCAAACTTTAAAAAAAAAAAAAAAATTAAATGTTTTATGTCTGATATTTTTCCCATGTTAATAAAATTGATATATTTGTTCCTTGTCCTCAAGGGACAAAATACACCACTACCCATCCTATTCTGTACATTGTGAGGCCTAAAATATAAAACTAACCGCTCATAATATTAACAGCCGTATAAAAACATGTTTTATGAAAATTCACCTAGTTGCAGGCGATTTTCAAATTTTTGAGTGGAAGCACTCTACCAGAGTTCACTAACTTTACTTCTGGTTCTTGGCCTCATACATGTTTCTGAAAATTCCAGAGAATCCACGATTTTCCATGACAATAATATTAGGGTAAATTTTCTTTTTCCATGAGACAAAAATGTAGAAATCTTTTAATTTACTATCAACAGCAAATCATTTTCAAAGCAGTTGCTGCACTTCGATCGACCAAATGAACTTTGATAATGCAGGCCTCAATATTTCAATGAAAGTGTCAATGACACTGTAGCACAACTTGTCAAGACATGTACATGTATGGTATGTGACACAGCAATGACAAACATCTAGGTAATGACCTGATAACAAAGGGACATATAAAGCATTGTAACGCAGGGTATTTTTTGTTTTTAAAAATTTGGTTAGCAGTTTCCATCTTGGTTTCAAAACGTGTTGATAAATAGTGAATATAAGGCCAATATGAAAGAAAAATGGTTAGCATTTGGCCATTTTTGACTAGCATTTTACGATGCGAATCCAGTCATTAAATACCCTGTGACGGTCTGTACATAAATACTGGCCGTAGCTGTAACAAATGTATAGGTAAAGTATTGTAAAGGTGGGTGACAGTCAGATGCTAAACTAGAAAAGAAATCTTTGAGTCCCAGAGTGGGTCTGACTGAACCCCAAAATATTTGTTCTCATAGCACAGTGATAACAAAGGCACCCCAAAACACACTCATTCCTGTCCCAAGGTGAAAACAAAGGTACCCAAGAAGTTTTGTGAAGATCAGTTCATGAATACGAGCTGTATAGAAGTTGTGACAAAAACTGATTGGACCTAATTTCGGTACAAAATGGCCACTGGCAGTCATCTTGAATTTTGGACCGCACTCAGAAACACTCGTTCTTGTCCCAAGGTGATAACAAAGGTACCGTACCCAAGAAGTTTTGTGAAGATTGGCTGATAAATACAGCCTCTAGCCCGAGCCGTATTGACATGTGCACTTACAGTGTATAAGTAGCACTAAGTAAATAAAAATTCAACTAATTTGCATAATTTCTGCACGAGAAAAAAACCTGTACCATATGTGATGTATTCCATGTTACTAAATATTCATACAAAAATTTATTCAAATCAGAATTATTCAAATCAGAACTTTCATACAGAAGTTCTGTACAAAAGACTGATTGCACTAATTGTGGTACAAAATTGCTGCTGGTGGCCATCTTGAATTTCGGACCACACCCAAAAACACTTGTTCTCATCCCACGGTGATAACAAAGGTACACAAGAAGTTTCGTAAAGATCGGTTCATAAATACGGCTTCAAGTCTGAGCCGTATAGAAGTTGTGTACAAAAAACTGATTAGACCTAATTTCGGTACAAAATGGCCACTGGTAGCCATCTTGAATTTTGGACCGCACTCAAAAACACTTGTTCTCGTCCCAAGGTGATAACAGGGGTACCCAAGAAGTTTCGTGAAGATCGGTTGATAAATACAGTCTCTAGCCCGAGCCGTATTGACATGTGTACTTACTGTGTGTTAGTAGCACTGAAAAAATCAAAGTTCGTCTAATTTGCATAATTTCTGCACGAGAAAAAACCCTGTATTATATGTGATGTATCCCATGGTACTAAACATTCACACAAAAAATTACTCAAATCAGCGCTTTCATATGGAAGTTCTGTGCAAAAATCTGATTGCACCTAATTTTGTACAAAATGGCAGCCATCGGCCACCTTGAATTTCGGACCACACCCAAAAACACTCGTTCTCGTCCCACGGTGATACCAAAGGAACCCAAGAAGTTTCGTAAAGATCGGTTTATAAATATGGCCTCTAGCTAGAGCTGAAACGGTTACGAATTTTTTGTAACCGGTTAACCGGGAGCTATGATCGGTTAATGACCGGTGAACGGTTATTTTAATAGTTCATAAGAAAATTGGGGGAAAACATGACCGGGAGTACAGCACAGCGAGGCTGCACAAAGTACAACTCACTCGGACGGCTGGAAATAAAGAAACGATACGATATCGTAATCGTATTACCGTCAGTGAATACACCTACCTCGTTGTGAGCTGCATGTCACTGTATGAACTGATCAACTGTTATTCAAAACCATAATCCAGTAAATCCATGGGTCACTTCCAGGAATACCACTGAACAAAGTGACAAACGTACCTAAACATGCCTTATATTCCATATTCATCGGATGAAAAGGGTGTAAAAAAATGGACGCAGAACACATGATGCTGTTACCCACTGCCGTAAACCAGTGTTAAAGACAGAAGAATTGACACTGTCGTATTTAGCGATCCTCAAATTAACCTTATTAATCTTCCCCCAGAAATTCATTATGTATGGTAAAGTAAAAACTATTTTAAAATTTAAACCAAAGTTTCAGACTTTTGTGAAGACTGAAGACGAATACTAATTACACCATACACAAAAGAAAGGAAAAACAGTTGCACAGTACGTTCTTGAGAGTTGAGACGTTCGTCACTCGTCAGTTTCGGCCCTAGGACGTTTTGACCTTGAGACGATTCGGCCGGTGACGTTTCAGCCTTTCCGAGAGCCGAAATGTCCCTGAGTGAACCGATTCAAGGATGAAATGTCCCAGAGGCCAGAACCACACACATCTGAGAACCAAGGCATATATTACTTGATAAAATGTGATCTCCCTGTCCCTAGCCCAAGTACTGAGCAGTCACTGCAGTGTGCAAGCACGACAATTTCTTTTCCCATGGAGTTTATCATTTTCAATACAGACACTTGGGTGCAGCGTATGCGCAGTCACTTTTAAAAAATTCGAGGGGTGGGGTGGGGGGAGGGTATTATGAAACAGCGTTAACAATTCATTCAGAATTTAGACAAGCTATGACGCAATAATACTGGCTGCAAATAACTTTGAACCGGTCCCTGAAACATGTGGAATGCGAGTCGGACTATGCGACTGAGTTGCAGAATGACAATGATGCCAGAATCCAAATCTCTTGTCGATTTCTGTCGAATCTTGTCAACTCTCAGCAATAACAATGAAAGGGGTGATATCGGGTTCACCTACAGGCGTACAGCTATGCCCAAAGCAATGCTTGAATTACCTTTTACTGTGCTATTACTAGCGTATTAGATACAGCGACATGAAACTTCAGACAAAAACTTACTTTCTATTAATTTCTGCATGCAGCGCTCATCATAAGATACAGAACGGTTAACCACGGTTACAAAATTTATAACCGGTCACAATCAAAACCAAACCGTCAACGGTTAACCGGTTAACCGTTTCAGCTCTACCTCTAGCCCGAGCCGGATTGGCATTTGCACTTACAGTGCTGAAAGTAACACTAAATACATCAAAGTTAGTATAATTTGCATAATTTACGTACAAGAAAAAAACCTGTATTATATGTGAAGTATCCCATGGTACTAAACATTCATACAAAAAATTATTCAAATCAGTGCTTTCATATAGAAGTTCTGCTCAACAATCTGATTGCACCTAAGTTTGTACAAAATGGCCACCAGCGGCCAACTTGAATTTGGGATCGGACCCCAAAACACTCGTTCTCGTCCCACGGTCATAACAAAGGTACCCAAGAAGTTTCATAAAGATCGGTTCATAAATACGGCCTCTAGCCCGAGCCGTATTGAATTGTTGACGGACGGCGGACGACTGGCCATGGCATAAGCTCAAATTTGGCTTCGCCAAAGTTGAGCTAAAAAATCATGGGAAACCATATTTTGTTTCCGTCATTTTGCAGCATGGGAAACGACCGATCATGACGATTTTCCCGTTCCGTCAACAGGGGTCTAAAAATACAGCAAAAGTCACTCGCCCTGCAGGACTAGTAGACTTTAAAATGCACTTGCCCGCCCATATTTTCTACTCGACCCACTTTCTGTCACTCACTCACGGTTTCAACTATATTTCTTTCGTCTGAAAAAAGAATAAATTAAGCCACCATTAAGTGACTGTGCGGGGGACGTTTTAAGGATGGAACCCCAAACCGGCAATCCGCCAGAGAGACTGCAATACTGGCATCTTAAACTTCGCTTGAGGTGAAAAGGTTTGTTCTGTTGTTGTGACTTGTCAGCTTAACAACACTGCAATGGTGACCAGCGTGACCTTAAAGGCTTTAATGACCAAAACTCAATAAAAAAAATTGAAAAGGTTTGTGATATCAAAGTCTGAGATCACTTATAACAAGCTATTAATTGAAAATAGAAAATGTTTTCATTTTTGGAATTCACTAAAAACAAACCCATTGAGGGTTCTTAAACTGAGTTTGAATAGTACTGGCTGGTTTTTACCATTACAGTGGGTAAAGAGTTGATATAGATGACATTTACACTAAGGCTGTGCAGTACACAGAGTCATTTATTCAGTTCAAAATGAATTTTTTGTTTATAATCAAAAAGTGTGACTAACCCTGTGCAGTGCACAGGATTAGTCACACTTTCTGGTTATAAAAAATTGGTAACTGCCATACGTTCTACATGAAAATATATAATGACTAAGGCTGTAAAAATGCTTTGAGTAAGTTAGTTACATGTCACATAGGGTGCTGGATTCAAGGAACTATTGGAAATACTCAAACTGGACTGTGGAAAATTTTTTAAGTGAATTCCAAAAATGAAAACGCATTCTATTTTCAATTAATAGTGTGTTTAATATAATATATTATTTAAAACCAGCCATGGAACGAAGCAAATTAAATTTGGTGAGAGATATGGGGCATCATGTATGGCGAAAGCCCTGTCAGCAATTTCAAAAATAGCTGAGTTCTTTGATAGCTCATTTGATTACCTCCCTTACTAGACTAGAATTACCTTTCTGCATTACAGACATTTTTATGCTTCTGTTGAGTTCATTCGCACAGTTGTTACATCCCAATACCGGTTCAGAGTTGGCTGAGTAGCAGATGAAGGACTTTACGAAAAACTGTGGGTCCAGGGGGGGGGGGGGGGAGGGGAGGCACACCTAGGCTCAAGTTTACCGGCGTGTACTTTCAACCAAATTTTGAAATTTAATCTGAAAAGATGCGATTATCTCACACCCGAAGCAGATATCCACAATGCACAACCCGTCTCCGGGAAAAACTAGTGAGGAAGGGTGGAGCACACCAGGTGTGCCGATGCCTGGATTTGCCCTCGTGATAAAAAAATATTTTAACAGCACATAGCTTTTCAAGTTTAATATGAAACTCAAACCAAAAATAGCACTTGTCGCCCGGGACAAGCGATTCTATTTTTTGGTTGTCGCTGGTAGAAATTACTTGTCAGCGACAAGTAGACAAGCGTTATTTCGACCCCTGGGGAGGGGGGTGGGGGTCATCTTGAGAGTCACCAATTCATTCTTTCCTTTTTTTCGCTGTCAACATCATGGTTGTAATACGGGGTGATGACAGACGACAGTACGATTTTGAACTGGACACCATATTCCTATAAAATTATGAACAAGTCATGGAGTCCGAGTGTGCATAAAATGCATGGGAAACGAAAAATCGTTTCCAGTGTTTTTGCTGTGACGGTAACGACACGGAAACGGAACAATCGTTGCCGTGAAATATCCTGGCCTGTAATGCTAAACCTGATGCCGCCTGTTGGTTTCCTACATTGTTTTTTAAAGTGTTTTAAAATTCAGGTCAATCACGTCTTTCCCATGTGCGCTGGTGTGCAGTATAAATTATTTAATCGAAAGAATATAAGGCATATGATCGGGTCTTAAAGTTTGAGGGCTTGTATTTTAATAAAATGATCAGTTGTTAAAAGTATCTGCAACTTAAACTAGAGGTAGAGTGAGCAAGCTCACAAAGTGATACCCCCCACGCCTGTCAGAACGGAATTATATTGCTTCATGCACATCTTCATATGGAGTTCTTCCATTGTATAAGTTTCATGAAAATTCTTCTAACGGTTTAGGACGAGTTGTGCTTATAAGGATGGACAGACAGACAGACGGATGGACGGGGTGATTCCTATATACCCCCCAAACTTTGTTTGCGGGGGTGTAAATATTAATGCTGAATTGAAAGAAATGCTATAAAAAAAATCACTGAGACGCAATAACCGCTGGCATATTAATGTTTGTGTGTCAAGTTATCAACGTATTTAATTTTCAAAACCAGTGGATTATTTCAAACCAAATATCAACCAGTCAACCACCCACCTGACCCCCAATATCCATTGTGAATAAATCGCACAGTAATTTCCAGAAAATATATTGAATCAGCCAGAATGTCGGAAACACTGGAACCGGGCCTTATTTCTTCAGAAACGGAATTACCATTACCAGGTTAAGAACTTGCCATTTTTCGTTTCTCTGTCGTCACTTTTTTTATTTCTTTCTCTGATGTATTCACGGCGTTTGCTGCCATCCTGCTGCTTACGAAGTTCACATTTGCACATAGTCTTATCAATTTTATCAAAATATACGGCCCACAGGCTTTTAGATTTACGATCCACCTTGATGAGTTGACTTTCTGTGAATATCGCAGAAAAATCTAAATATCGAAATAAGCGGTATTTTGATTTCGTTTCGTTATGGTTTTCGGTATCCCTTTTATACCGAAACTGTTCCGAAAATTCGGTATACCGCGCAGCACTATTGCTAATTATATTTCCATTATACAACATACAAGTACTGCA
Organism: Pictodentalium vernedei; assembly: GCA_031216915.1. NCBI lineage: Eukaryota > Metazoa > Mollusca > Scaphopoda > Dentaliida > Dentaliidae > Pictodentalium > Pictodentalium vernedei. Next base: position 610,479,521 of record CM062295.1, read on the forward strand.
TATGCAATAATGCTTTGAACATACAACAAAGAAAGAAATATGAAGTATTCAGTTGGAAAAAGTCTAAGAATATAATTTATAAATAGGAACCCTTGCTTCCCAATATCAAAAGTTTAGATATAACGATAATTTTTCACGACAGGCAATATTAATTCTACCGGTTACAAAAATGATACCGAAATACCGGTTTATCGTCCAGCACGACTTGAGAGACCACTCATTCTGTCAGACAAAACAAAACTAGTCTCAAGATGGGTGGTCTCTCAAGACAGGGTAGAAATTATCAGATAGTTACATGTATAGGTCAGTTATCTGCCAATGGATACAAACCAGTTATAATGGAGATGGGGCAAATATGGGGGAGGGGGTTGGGACAGCATCTCCACTGTATAATAATGATTAGATTTCATTAATTTTATTTTATATTTCAGATCTTCAATAATTTTTTTATGAGATACTCTTGTGTTCCTAATAAACATACGTGTACCGGTATGTTTATTAATTTGGGGAGATTTTTCCACCCTGTGTGCACCTTATTTGGGCCTGTATGTTTATTAAAACTGCCCTTCCATCAGGGAGGAGATCTTCAAATTAGTAAATATTCACTTGATTGTGTGATAGTCTATTGTTTAGCACAGTGTAATCATTGTTGTAATAATGATGCCTAAATGCCTATTAGTTTTCTTCAATAAAACCAACTGCAATACTGGAAAATAAGTTGTCTTTTAGATAAAATTAACTAGCATTACTCCCCCACCCCCTTAATGGATTTCCATTTTCCACCCTGTACTATAATTTGTGTCTGTACTTTTATTTAATTTTGATAAATGTTCCACCCTGTACTTTTATTCCCACCTCTGCTTTTATTTGGAACACAAGAGTAAATCATTATAATCTGTAATTCTAGCAAATAAATGAAAAAAAATTACATACGGGAATATACATGTGCATGCAAAAAAACAAGTGCATTTACATCATTTTGAATAAAGTATTATCAATACAATAGCTACATATCTTCTTTGTTTTCTGTATTTTTTTCAACAAATATGTTTTAGTAGGATTTGTGGAAACATATTACCCGGTACCAACTGAATACATTGCAGGGCAAGCTCAAGAAAAATTCTGATCCCAGCCACTGAAATTATCACCAAAGGGAATGTGAGATCCTGGATTTTAACAAGACCTGGTACGGTACTAGTAAAACCTGCTAACTCTTACCCATACTATAATAATAATATTATAATAACACTTTGGCCGACCTCTGATTTGTTGCGGTTCTCGAATGAGAAGGCCTTGGTTACCCCTGTACTCCCAACTGCCTCCCTATTCCCACACTTCTTCTCTCCTGCCAACACTCTGAGATGAACTGCTTGATGACATCCCTTGCCCCATTCTTCCCAACTTCTCTGATTAGCATATTAACCCTCTCCTTTGAGACTCCCACTAACCACATGTCCTTCATTCTCCCATCCCACTTGCCTATACTAACCCATGTGACAATGATTTCTCCCAATTCTTACCATTTCCTTCTATCAGACATCAGCAGGTGGTATTTTTTAATGCTTCCAAGGAGATCAGAATAAAAAAAAAATATAAAAGTTGAAACATTCTTTTTCAAACTCTAATTTTATTTCTTTCAGAAATTGAATTGGATTGGAAAAAACAGGCAACAGACTAAATCTTTGCCACAAAAAATCTACCCTGACAAAATCCACCCTGATTTATATATAAAAAATATATTCAACAATTACATGAACACAGAAAATGTACTGGTATTTCTTGTATTGTGTGTTTGTAATTCTTTAGCATTTATTTTAATTATGTATGTATTTTAATTATTTCATTTTTAAACCAAAAATTCAAAAGTAAATAAGGGTGTGTGAATACTGGATCCTTTTCCAATTAACACCCTAGTAACCTCTATTATCTATCCTGTCGAGGTAATTCCTTTCACTATTGGCTGTTAATATAGGAGGCCGAAACGTCTCGAGGCCGAAACGTCCCAATACCGTAACAACCCTTTATAATTTTATTTGTTTTTAACAGAAACTGGTTGGTATAGTTGTTTTAAAAAAACTTAAGGCTTGTGCATGGCTGTATGTGGGCCTTATGGTTTGGTAATTATTGATCGATTGTTTTGCGAGATTGGGAAATATGAGAGTTGAGTCTTGAGAAATGGGAAATATTATGCCCAAATGCCGCAGGGAAAGGGTCCCATATTTGACCTCTATAGACACGCCAAAAGGACCCCTGTCCTTTAGTGCTTGTTGTTCAACAACATATTTAACCCTCTCTGAACACTGTTACTGATGTTACCTTTACTTTAGTTTTACATTGAAAAGGCGAACTTCAAAAAATTACTTTGATAAAAACAGAAATATTAAAAGTGTATTGCAACTATCCGGTCACAAATGTCCATCTTTTCAATAAGCTAGAGGCGCAATAGTCTGGGGAGGACAACATTTGGGGTGATGGCATTTATCCTGGGGCAATTGTCTGGATTCCGTAATTGTCCACAGTCCAGACTTTGACTTGTTGCATTTTGCCGTGCCAAATAGGCTACACAAGCCATCATGTAAAATAAAATGATTCAATATATGCAAAACTTGTAAACGGATTACCTTTTATTCAACGTGTTCAGTTGAACGCAGGAAACAATATAAGAAACAACTGCGAGAATGAACAATTTCTGCGTCCAACTTGTTGCCATTATAATTTGCGTGTGATCTGTTACGGACAGAAACACCATACAAAAAGCCTCATTTCGCAATTCATCCAATCAATGCAGGCATAATCACAGCGCTAATCTCATGAAGTCATACAAAAACATCAGGTCATTCGACTGATGGTTTATTTTCACGCATTTATGGTATGCAATTATTTTTTTCTGTTCATAAAAGAGAAGCAAACATTCGCACATATATAAGTCACGGTGCTTGATTGTATCTCGTCGATGGCGCTCAGAGAAGAGAATAGCTGTGATTAATCGAAAAGAAATGGACGGATAATGAAGGCATAATTTCAGATTTCCAATGCTTCAGCTCTTTCTTCAGCCAGCTGACATCCAAACGAATGTCGGCGTTTTCGCCCCTCGGCGATTTCGCCACCGAAGCCTTTTCGCCCCTCGGCGGTTTCGCCCCTCGGCGATTTCGACTCACAGTAGTTATCATCCGACTGAAAAGCAAAATTGTTATTATCTATACTTTGCACATCTATACCCAACTGAAAATAAACAAGATAGTTATGATAAAATGTTATAGTTACAACAAAATTCAAGTCAGAAGGATCATCTGGTCTCAGGTCAGCACGAGTTTTGTTACATAGTCTCTTCAGTGTGGATTCTAGAGGTCGTGATGCTTCTGGTAGTTCTGAATTGTAGTATTTGTCGGTGACATGCTTAACTATGTTCCCTGATGGATCAAAAATGTTATTTTGTGCTTGAGCTTTGATATCTGTTTTGATTTTAACCGATACGCCTATACCCGGTTTTGCTGGATGGGTATGAGAACAGTTGTTTGTCTTGAAGTCGTCTCCACTATGGTTGACTATAGCTGGACATGACAAATTCTTTCCACGTACACTACATCTCCAAACATCAGTTCCATTCTTCAAAACCTTTTTATGGACAAATGTGAAGCCATCGCTTGACACGAGTTTTCTTTTTCCCCTTGTAGAACCATTTTCCACCACTTCAAACGTTGTGGCAGATTCAATTAGGCTTATGTCATTACGATGGATGGTCTCGTCATTTATAGATCTGAAAGTACAAGATACAAGTTACATTACTAAAAATAAATCACATTATTCGTGTATACGCGGTACAATACACAAATTAGCTACACGGAGTTTCACACTTTTTGAAAATTTAGACTCTTTTAAGGGATCTAAATTTTCCAAAACTGTGAAACCCTGTGTAGCTAACAATTGAATTCAATGCAGTTTCCAGTTGTGCCAAATCTAATGCAGAACTATGTTGAGGTGAATTTTGATTTTCGCATGCCACACAGGTCCAGTCGATGATGCCATCGCCTTTAACAGCCTCTCTATAAGTAGACTGGGAGATTCCAGTTTCGCATGTCCGATGCTGCCAGAGACTACACCCACTACACTGCAATGCTTGCTGGCGTGGTCTCACTTCTCCGGTGCAGTGAATGCACGGAACGTTGGAAGACATGATGACGAACGATGAAAAATCTAGTTGAACCCATTACTTATAGGAATTTATCTCAATAACTCTAGAAACAAGTCAGTGATCACACATCACAAAACAACATCATCAAAGGGGGAGTGATCACACATCACAAAAACAACATCATCAAAAAAAAATAATTACCGAACATGTAACAAACCAGTTAGCGTTTATCACCAAAAACAACATCAGTCATGATCAAAATAACAACACCATCAAAAGAACTTCCAATAACACTTTGGATTATTATAGATCAATTGGTGATTACCGGCACTTGTTTAATCTGCGGTATTGTTCTAAACAATGATTGGGAGTCATACGATACTTGTATGGAGAAACTGTTCATTCATCATTACAAATAAAAGAAGATATATTATTAATATAACCACTTTATTCAGTAATAATTCCTTGCGGCGAAATGGCCGACCATTTGGGGCGAAATATATTTGGGCGGGGGGGGGGGGCGAAATGGCCGACTCTTTGGGGCGAAATGGCCCGGCTTGAGGGCGAAATCGCCGAGGGGCGAAATCGCTCGGTGGCGAAAACGCTGGATACCATCCAAACATATCCGACGGGTGTGACGAATCATCGAAACGGACCTCTGTTTTTACAATAATAGGATTTTTAGGTTGTTACGGTTTATTATGGTCAGACAGCAAGGATTAGCAACAAGTGGACAACGGGACTATGTATTAACGGCCAGATTGAGGTGGAACCGAGGGCCGTTCATAGCCCCAAAGACTCTTAATCAATGACTTACCCAGATTATGGGCTGAGGTATTGGACAATACATAACTAACATGTCGAATTACGGATTGAGACACTATTTATTTATTGGGGTTTAACGACACCTTCGACTGCTGCCAGATTGCGGTGGGGCCGAGAACCGTTAATAGCCCCAAAGGCTCTTAATCAATGACTTATCCAGATTATGGGGTGGGGATTTGAGCAATACATAACTAACATGTCAAATATTTATTAATTTATTTATTGGGTTAACGACCCCATCGACAGCCAGGGTCACCTCGTGTCGGACAGTTTTACAGGTGGAGGAAGTGGGAGTAGTACCCGGAGAGAACCGCCGAGCAACGGCAAGCAACTGTCAGACTCCCCAACGCACTAACTCCACACAAGCTGGGTTCGCATTTGTTGAAGACAAGTGCACCATCGACGTGCAGTACGCCTTAGTACACAATGCCATCGTGCCCGCCCCCACGTGGGCAGTTGGGATTAAGTGTCTAGCCCAAGGACACAACGCGGTTGCCGCAGGTGGGATTCGAACCGAGGACAGACAGACTAAGTAAAACTGTACTTGGCAATAATGTTTCATTTTTCATCTTCTATCCATCCATCCATTCATTCATCCATCCATCATCCACCCACCCATTCATCCATCCCAGCAGAGGTGGGGACATCGAGCGGGGTGAGCGCTGTTATTGTTATAACATATGTCCCATTCAGTGATTCGTAACACCGATTTTCGACAGGGAAACTTTCTTCGACTTCAAAGAAGCCACCCTCTTTTTAGATGATAAGTGGACATTTCCAGCGAATAGACCATTTTTACATACCGCAATCTTACATCCGGGAAGCGATATGCCCCCTCGAAACCAGCCATTCAGATTTGTTACTAAAATGGCACCCACGTCTGCTGTACTGTACTGGTATCGCAGAACTAAATATTGAAATTAGAGTGAACCGCCTTAAAATGTTGCACTCGGAAATGATGCAATCTCTCAAAATAAACAGCCTTGGGAAAATCCATTGTTTCAATAAACGTTTGAAATATTCTATTGACATCTTGCATTATTGTTGAACATTCCTGATAAAAAGAGGGTAATTTGATGACTTTTGGACCTAAAAAATACAATTTACTTTTTGTATTTTTTTGTAGGGAATTCCCTGAAAAATATGTGCACGTGACCGGTACTTCCCTTTGTGTCAGTTTTTCTCTCTTATTTGTTGCATGACCCCCTGTTTTCAGATCAGAAAAAGTTGTCTGAAGGGCTATACTTGATAGAGATATTTGAATGCCAAACTTAAAGTGATGCGATCATATTTTTTTCCGCCTGGACGTTATAATGGTCGCCTATTGGAAAATATTTAGTTCTGTGATACCCACTGAACGGTGCATTGATATCGTTTTTTTGCATTTTTAAAATATTTTTTGTCATTGCTGTCGTTCTTTTGAAACAAAATTCGATCGTGTGCTTGCCTGCCGTTCTTCGAACGAAATATTTTAGCTTTAAAGAAGGTGAAGGTACATTGTAGTTGAGAGTTGTGATGAACGTCGGAACGTACATGAATGATTGTAACACGAAAATGATAAGTATGGAAATAACATCGCAAAATACACAAATTTCTAACAACCAACCTTTGCTCTCTTCGGGGATGAGAACAAACGCAGATTAGGTAAATTGTCGAATTTTAATTGATAAAATGGAGACGACAAATAAAGCTTTCAATGCCGATCAACAGCTCAGTGCACACGTGTGCAATGTTGATAAATAAAGCCGGTTTATTGGGGCAAATTGAGTCCCGGATGTAAGATGGCGCTAAGTAAAAATGGTCTATCACATAAATCCTTTCCCACTGAACAGTAGTATTTCATTTCAATAGCACTGGTTGGTTTTTCTCCGTTACGTTGGTTAAAGGGTTAATATAAGTATTACTAATAAGCCAGAGGGCTGTTATTCAGTCCTCAAGGGTCGTTAATAAACCGTGACGTCCGAAAAATCATGTTATTACTTTTATTGTTACCACTTTAGTGGCCGATTGTCCACATGGGGGCATGATGGCGCCGTGTACTAAGGCGTACTGCACGTCGATGGTGCGCATGTCTTCAACCAATCTAACCCTGCGTGTGCTGCAGTGCGGAGTTACAATGTTGGGGAAATGACAGCTGCCGTCGTTGCTGGGTGGTTTTTTCCGCTACTCGGCTTCCTCCACCCGTAAAACTGTCACGGTCATGATTAGCCATTTGTGCATAAGTATATGACCTTAAACACCAATAAATAAATAAATAAATAAATAAATAAATAAATAAATAAATAAATAAATAAATAAATAAATAAATAAATAAATAACCACTTTAGTGGGCGTTCATTGAAAACAAAATTCATTAACAGCCCATCGCTCGTTCCGGTCATGGTAAAAATAATAATAACATGATTTTGTCGGGCGTCCAGGTTTATTAGCGGCCTGAGAGAAAAGAATAACAGCCCGGGGGTTATTATCGGCCCAAGACGTATTCGAGGGTCGTTAATAAGCCAGAGGGCTGTTATTCACGAAATTTTAATAGGAATTTAAAAGTAAAAAAAAAAATATAAATTTCTGTTTACTTGAAAGTTTTAAATACATTATTGTTCAAAAGAAGAAATAAGGATGTAATCTGTGAAAATGATAATGCTAGTGATATGAATCTGAAACAAATCATAAGCAAATCCTCTGAAGGTGTGAAAACAAAAAAGGTTGAGTGCTTGAGACCTGATCATTTTGAAAGGTTGACTGAGTGTGAATGAACCAAGTGTAATAAGACTCGTCATTATCCCGGCTTATCCATAATGACAAAATAATAAAATAATACCCATCTCACGTAACGTAACAGTGCTGTCTTGTCCTATTGGTAAGGGGGTGGCGTCTAGTTTCGCCTACAGTGAAATGTCGCCTACAAAATAGTTTCTGTGAAAGGGTGGCGTCTAGTTTCGTCTACAGTGAAATTTCGCCTACAAAATAGTTTTTGTAAAAGTGTAGGCGAATTAGAAATAAACTGGCTTGGGGGATTAGCAGTAATTACCTGTTGTACCTACACAAAATGGATTTACCCATTAATATTTTTTGTTCAACACTTCTTGGGGATGAAATTCGATTAATATCGGAACTGCATAGGCATAATATACACCATACAATAGTTTTGACTAAAAAATATTAGTATTACTTTTGGATATAGCCTTAATAATAATATAATAATAATTTCATTAACCAAGTTTCACTAAATGTGCTTCTGAATCAAGACAGCTAACCGATCCTTAAGTCTTTAAAGTCTCTGGTCGGTGGTGTCTAGTTTCGCCTACAGTGAAATTTCGCCTACAAAAGAGTTTTTGTAAAAGTGTAGAGGCGAATTTGAACAATCCATTGACTGGGAACAAGTATACAACAGACAAAGACACAGATTATACAGATGGGATTTGACAGTAAGCTAGGAGCTTTTGATAGTCGTCTGTCTCCCTATTATTACTTTTATTGTGATCCCAACAACTTAGGTGGAAAAAACCCGAATTGAATTCGTATTAATTTTCTCATTTTTTTTCACTTATTTTAGGATATAAATAAGAGCAATTGGAATAATATTAATAGCACACGACAAACATAAAATAAGCAGCACAAAGATATAAAATAATACAGCACACACAGCAAAGTAGTGTGAAACGGGGGGTTTGAAGCGCATTTCATTTTTTTTTGTCTCAACCACCCCTCACCAAAAACGTATTTTTTTTCGAGCAAATCGCATTCATCACTATTGAAATATATGGATTTGTACAATGCGATATGTAGACGATCACATCATTGCTTTTTCCTGGTTTTTACAGTGTTTGTGGTAGACGAGGCATCGTGAGTTTAACGTTTAATTTCTCTAAAGATCAACGTGGATCCAACTAAAATTTCGACGGCAATTTTAACAAACTCTATATAAAATTCCTTCTCTTAAAAATTCACTTTTAGGTGCGCCAGTAAAATCTGACAACCACCGTTCTCGGGAAAACACTCACCTTTTCACAGAGGTAACACAGACCTGCCATTTATATGAATTTTTTCGACAGAATACCACCAAAAAAACACCACCTGTGCAGATGGAAGATCAGAGATCCAACGTTGATCCCCGCTGAAAAACAGAGTTCAAATCGAGCAGCGAATTTATTGGTGCACCCGAACCTGCCGACCATGATGTGGTGAGGTTTTTGGCAAGGAGAGAGATGTAGCTCGCAGAGTCTAAAACGTGTGAGGTGAGCCCGCACTGGTCCGCAATTATGTGGATATTGCGAGTTGTGAGACGGACGATAAAAAATTGGTTTTTAAAATATATATATAAACAACATTCCAAAAATAAGAGTACGAAAGATATATATAAAAAAACAACATTAAAAAAAATAATAAGAATACAAAAAAAATAACTATCTTTTATTAAAAAAAGAAAGAAAAAATAATAATAAAGAAAAACAATATTTCTACACATCGCAGATTCGAAGCGAAGGGACAAGCAGGTTTGCGAATTAATACAGAGTAAGGAGAATATTCAAGCACAGGATAGGGCCAGACGATTGGGAGAGATGGGATTGAGATGAGAGGCTACCAAGTTGTTCAAACCCGTCACTGAGTTTCAGGAACGAGCCAGGAAAGAGATCGGAAAGAGATCGTGGAGGAATTGAGACCCATAAAAGAAGGTTCTCTGAGGATGGGTTTGCATCCTAGTACTTTCGCACCAAGAACTTTCTCCGATTTCGTTCAGGGAATCGAGACCGATCGAGTATCGTCGGTAGTGTTACGTCGAAAAGTTTGTTGAGAGGATCGAGACTGATGCAAGTAGTGCCAGATCTGATGATGGTAGAGAAAAAGATGAGATTTATGGATTTCGTCAGGAAGGTGATGACGATTTCGTTGGTGACATGCAAATATGGTTTGAAGGCAACTATTTGATCATCGGTCTGAAATGACCGATGGATTGCACACTCTGCTCTCTCACAAGAGACCCGTTGATTGCACCGAGGAGGATTACAAAAAATACGAAGACATTCTGGTTCAGACTCACGCCATGAAGAAGAATGACGATCCCCAAGAGACGAGACAGAAGGATAGGAGAGGTTACAAGTGGAAGCACGTGGTGGAGCCCATATGGAAGGCGAATGAGTATGACCGACACGATATTTCTTCCGCACGATCCCAATGCCTTGTAGGGGAGATTGAATTTGTTGATGGCAAACATGGAGGCTGGTAACACCGGAGTGAATAACGAGATAGTGAGCGTGTGTGACAAATTGTTGAGGCAGAAGGTCTTGACTAAGAAGGATTATCAAGAGATGATGGATCGTTTGAAATAAGAAAATAGTAAGAGAAAAAAAAACAAAACAAAACAAAAATATTAAGTAAATAAAAAAAATATATATTTAAAAAAAAAAAAATAATAATAATAATTAAAAAAAAATGTTAGTGATAAATAACAGAGGATATGCTAGATCTTACGTCTACGATGGATCGGGCATCATCGATTCGATTTATAACTCGTAAATTCATGCCAGGAAACAGATCGCGTCGAGCACTCTCAAAATCGGAAAGAAAATGGCGATCGATGTGGCTAAGAAAGCTGCGACCAAAGTGAGCTGTAGAATAGCTTCGGAAGCCAGTAAGAGAGGTGCCGATGCTTTGATTAATGAATTGATAACTCCACAACCTGCCAAACGATCGAGAATCTAACCAAAAGTTGGACAGATTTCTATGATGATGTCATACCGATACAAGACTTGACTAAAATGACTAAAGGATCGGGATTGAAAGTGATTTATAAATAATAAAAAAAACCTTATATATATATAAAAATACAAATTAAAATAGAAAAAAAATTAGAAAATTAGAAAAAAAAACAAAATTCAAAACATAGTAAAAAAAAAAACTAGAGAAAAAAAATGAATATCAAAGACATGTCTTGGAATGACATGATGACCAAGAGGTCAAACGATGAGTTCTTTCCCAAGAGCATAAGAGGTCTGATAGTGGGAAAATCGAATTGCAGAAAGACCAATCTCTTGATGAATCTATTGTTGCGACCTGGTTGGTTGGATTACAACAGATTATTCGTTTTTGGCAAGAGTCTCCTTCAACCGGAATACAGATTGCTTCGAGAGTGCATGATATGTAAATTACCCAAGGATGTTATGTCGAGAATCTTTGACAATCGAGACGAATTTGAAGGATACGAGACTTCGAATATATTGGAACGAATGGCGAGAGAATTGACCAAGAGAAACTTTGAGTGTTTGAATGTGGAATGTCAGTTTTACGAGAATGCCAACGGTGTTCCCGATCCTAGACAGTTGAAGTCAGAGAATAAGAATCTCATGATCTTCGATGATCTACTGTTGGAGAGACAAAATCGATGCGAATCGTATTATGTTCGAGGACGTCACAGCAACGTGGATTGTTTCTATTTGTTTCAGAATTATTTTCGACTGCCCGGACAGATGATAAGGGAGAATGATAATTTTCTGTGTCTCTTTTGTCAGGATCTCAAGAATCTCAATCACATCTATAGAGATCACGTGGCCAATGACATGAGTAGGGAAGAATTCAGGAGATTTTCTAAGAAGGTGAGGGACAAAGGACTTCACAATTTCGTGGTGATCGATTTGACTAGCGAATTTAACAACAGAAAATATCGAAGTGGATTCGACATTTTTTTTATATTCCTAATAATAATAGAGAAGAAAATAAAAAAAACAATATCGATAAAATATAAAAAAATATATATAAATAATAATAATTAAAATGTCACAATATCATCTATTACAACAGATAGTTGAGAATACGGCTGCGAAACAATCCTTTCAAATCATAGTGAGTCACGACACGACTCGATTCATAACTAAATTTGAACCTTCCATCAAATTGAAGAAGGAAAAGAGATACGAGATGGTGTTGGTTAATCTCGAGACTTATTAATCGTTTCCTAACATCACCTAAAAGAATAACACCTTCAAGTATTCCAACACAGTGGATTGGTTCAAGATACGAATTCCCAAAGGAAGTTATGACATAGACGATCTGAACCGTCACATCCATTTCAAGTGGATTTTAGTGTGGAAGATTCGATCAGCAAGATGTTGGGATTCGATCGAAAGATGTATTGAGGTCACACTGCATCTGAAAATGTGGTAGACATTCTCACAATCAATAGCATTTTAGTGAATGTCAACGTGATCTCAGGAAGTTACGTCGATAGTAGCACTCAGCCTACGATCTACTCATTTTTTCCGGACATTTCTCCAGGTTAAAAGGTCATGGAGCAATCTTGAAATCTTGTCTATCTACCCGTGACCTTGGACATGTTGTATAGCATCAAAATCACATTGACGAATCAGAATAGAGATTTGTTAGATCTTCGCAGAGAGAGAGAGTGACTATACGATTTCACATCAGAGAGATATGAAAAAAGTAAATAAAAAAAATTAAAATAAATAAAATTTGAAAAAAAAAATAAAATAAATATAATTTGAAAAAAAAAAAATGTTTTTTTTTTTCATTTAACAAAAAAAAATATTTTTCATTTTTTATATATTTATATAAGAAAGAAAAAAAACTAAAAAAAACTTATAATATTTATAATAATTAAAAAAAATCACTAACTTGTAATATTTCTAATTAAAAAAAATAATTTATAATCCAGAGAAAAAAAACAACAACAAATATGAGTAGCAGTCAATACATCATTAAAAACATGAACATATCCGAAGGACAGAAAGCTAAACTTCACAGAGCATTGATCCATCGAGGTGAGGCCATTAGATTTAAATTCAGTTACGAGGATTTGGCGTGTGGTGGTAGCGATCGAATCACCTGGACTAAAACTCAAATCAAAAGGATGGAGAAAGTAATTGGTAATCAAACGGAAATGACGGTGAGATTGAGTCCCGCTTAATTGGAATATAATCTGAGAATGAAAGGCGGTTTCTTACCGCTATTGGGATTCGCCGTCAAAGCATTACCCATTCTCATGAAGACGGTGTTGCCAGCTCTGAGTGTGGGAGCTCTCTCGGGACTCGCTAGTTCAGGAGTCGACAAAATAATGGGAAACAGAGTATTTTTGAAGAAGGGAGGTGCCGTGTGTCATGTTGATGTTGAAGGTAAAGGATTGTATTTAGCACCCATGAGAGAAGGTGACAATGCTTTCCATGGAGACGGTCTCTATCTGAAGACCAGAGAGAATGTGGAACAGACTGGTAAAGGTTTATTGTTCAGTCAGAATTCGCCATTTAAGAATATACCCATTTTGGGTATGTTATTATAAAAAATAAAAAAAAAAGAAACAAAAGTAGAGAAAACGATATTTCCCATATCATTCTAATGCCGACGATAAAAAAATAATGGTTTTATCGAACTACGAGAGGCATAAACTCCTACTTTCGGAAAAAAAGCCATCTCTTTCCAATAATAATAAGCATGATTGTAATAGACGAGAAGTATTCTTTCATTCGTTTGATGATGAGATGAATAGATATGTTGTTATAAAAAAACAAAATATATATAAAAGAGAAAAAATATAAAAAAATAATACAAAAAAACGAAATAATAGAAAAAAAATAATAAGAATAGAAATTTTTTTTTATATATATAAAAATTATGATGAACGATTCCATGGAATCGAGAGCTTGGTTTCTTCGAAGAGCACTGTGCAGAGCTTACACGATCTGTGTGAACGAACAACTTCCTCATGTCTTGAATGAAAGATGGCTCGGTTGTCGAGAGGAGAGAGAATTTAAGCACATTGATCATTTGTGTCTTCTGATGGAATGGGAAGACACCGTCACCATGTATTTCATGCCTGCATTGGAATACGTCCGACACAATGACGTGATCAAATGTTGGAGAGAATTTGTGTCTTGCGTTGGAGAACCCAAGCCTATAAAATTGGAAGAATTGAAGTTAGCGCATCGAAGTCTCACCACCGAAGGCAGGGAACATGTTTTGGAATATTTGTTGGAAAAGGGGAGACCACCAAAAAAATTTTCCGTTAAATAATAATTGTTTTTTTATATACTTATATAAGAAAAAAAAAACTAAAAAAAACTTATAATATTCATGATAATAGAACAAAAACTTATAATATATAATAAGAATAGAGAATTTTTTTTATATAATAATTATGACGAATGTTTCCATGAAATAGAGATCTTGTTTCGTCAAAAGGTGTTAAAAATCATTATGTGTTATTTCCCATATCTTCCCGATGATGACGATGATGATGATGTGTGTTATTCCCTGTATCTTTCTAACGATGATGATCGCCACCACCACTAAAAAAATTTATTTTGTTAAAATAATAAAGATTGAAAAATGAAATACATAAAATATATAATAATAGATATAAAATATAAATAAAATGAAAATGGAACTTCAAAGTAAAAACATCTATCCATCGTTAGACAAGATGGAACCCACGGCACCTCTTCTATCACCAGAAAGTAGTAATGATGAGGTGCAGAGGTATCAAATTGAACAAATCAATAGAATTCAATCATATCTGAAATGAGAGAGAGAGAGATTCTCGTCGTTCACTCAATAAGAAATATTCGAGATTAGAGAAATTCGGGAGTGGTGTAGATTTGACTCTCATCACGATTTCTATGGGTTTGAACATTGCCAGAATTAGTCTATTGTCTACCGCCCTTGTTTCTCTTCCAGTCGTGTTGGCTGTAAAAGGATTGGCTTTGACTGCTGGATTCGTCAGTATGATCGGAAAATTTATCTCTAGGAAATTATCCATGAAGGCCAAGAAACACGAAAACATCAGTGTTCTTGCTGATGCAAAGATCTATTCTGTGTTGGATAAGATTTCTATGGCATTGAAAGACGGTAGGATTTGGGGCAGTGAATTCGTCGACATATTGAACGAAAAAGAAAAATACGAAGTCATGAAAGCAAAGATAAGAGTCAAGAGTCATCAGATTCTCAAGGAAGAATTGAAGGTTTCTCTCGTGGAAAAAGGTACAACCATTTCATAAATTATTGAATCCCCAAAAGAGTCTAGAAGCAATCGATTGAAAAATATATATAAAAGAAGAAGAAAAATTATATATAAATAAAAAAAAAATAATTAAAATATATATATATACGAAAAAAAAAAACAAAAAAAAAAACGTATTGCGTCAAATGCAAGAGACTTACCAATACGGTTAATGTTAAAATATTACTGACAAAAAATAAAAGTCCCATACTTCGTGAAACGTGTAAAATGTGCGGTTCGACAAAAACATCAGCGTTTTGGCTGATGCAAAGATCGATTCCGTGATGGATAAGATCTCTATGGCATTGAAAGATGGTAGGATTTTGGACAGTGAATTCATTGACATATTGAATGAAAAACAAAAATACGAAGTCATGAAAGCAAAGATAAGAGTCAAGAGTCGTCAGATTCTCAAGGAAGAATTGAAGGATTCTCTCATGGAAAAAAGGTAGGGATGAAGCGAGACAATCGTTTCATAAATTATTGAATCCCCAAAATATTCCAGAAGCAATCGATTGAAAAAAAATGTATATATAAAAGAAGAAGAAAAATTATATATAAATAAGAAAAATAATAATTCAAATATATATATATATGAAAAAAACAAAAACAAAAAAAAATTGTATTTATATATTATGATAAGATTCTCTACAGATTCAAACACAATCTGACATTGATTCAAAAAGGAAATGATGAAGGCAGATTCGCTGCGACTGATGCAGGTAAGATACATCTGAACAAGATATCTTGGTTCATTCTGCACGTATTGCCTTCAGTCGTGGAGAAAGTACATCTCTACAACATCATATTCAATGTTAGTAAACAGAGCAAGCGATGCAAGAGTAGCAATTTAGACATTCAGATCAAGATGCAATTCGATAAGAATGTGCTGAGGAGAATGGAGGCCTTTGCTGTAGTCCTGTCTGATAGAGCGTTAGAATTCGAATCGGATGGGCAAAAAATGTCTATAGTTCAATGATATAATATAAAAATGGAAATTCAAAATACCCACCCAAAAATATTGATAAAATATAAAAAAAAAATAAATAATAATAAAAAAAACCCTAAAAAATGAATAATCAACATAGAGAATGTTTGAGACGAAATCGAATGCATTTGGTAGGTAACATAAATGAGAGCAATTTATTAAATATATTAGATCAATTGGAAATGACAACACCCGTAATATTGACTTCAGAAATGGTAGAACAAATTAAAAAACAGGGAACAACCACAAAAGATTGCGTGAGACATTTACTAGATATGTTAACGTATAGAGGAAAAACGGCTTTTGAAGAATTTATTTTTGCTATGTTGAATCTTGATTTAGACATGGGCGAGTGTTTTAAGAATGTTAAACCAAAACAAATAACAATTTTTATGCAAGTTCGGAATGTCAAAACAAAATAAAAAGTAATAAAAAAAAAAAAATATTATTGGATTTTGAGAATAAACCAATGTCTCAAAATCCAATT
Organism: Pictodentalium vernedei; assembly: GCA_031216915.1. Classification (NCBI taxonomy): domain Eukaryota; kingdom Metazoa; phylum Mollusca; class Scaphopoda; order Dentaliida; family Dentaliidae; genus Pictodentalium; species Pictodentalium vernedei. Next base: position 610,495,956 of record CM062295.1, read on the forward strand.
ATATTTTTTTTGGAGTTGTCTCCCCTACATCACAAAAAAAGTGATTTTTTTTTTTTTTGTACTCACTGTTTTTTAGCTGGTCCAGTTCGATCAACAGAGAGACAACTGAAGTGGCAGCTTGAAGATTATTGGTTTTCATCTTGAAATTGATCTATCCCCCATCTGCACCTTGAGAGGCATACTGAAGATGCTAGTGTTCGAATGTTGCTTCTTCATCTTTTCAGCACTGTAACTCTTCTCACATTCCACACCGTTCACCATGAGATTGACGAGTGCTTTTTCACTCAAGTCCGTAGAAGTCAGACTCATTTGAATGATATCGCCTCCCACAGGCATGGGATATCCTATCAGACAGTGCAATGGACTGCTACCCCCATTTCCGAGAGACCATTCGGCTTTTCCCTCATCTAACACACCGCTCTCTCGGCCCACATCGTGATCAATTGTCTGGCGTATTTTATCTTTTCCATGACAGAGATCAGATTGCAAGCATCCATCATGTGAGTGGGATCCAGCAGATTCGTGAGTGCATGCCCTCCAATGTCTCTATTGCCTTCCATCATATCACCTTTTCTCCAAACCGTATTTTCTTCCAAGAACTTTCTACTGACTGCACTGGAATTGTATTCCGGGTCACCATCAAGACCAAACAGTTTGTAACCGTTCATGTTGATGCCAGCCTACATTTTCCTCCAGATTGTTTGTTCAGATATAAGTCGTGGACTTCAGATTCCAGATAGGATTGAGAATCCTGTATGGCAGAATCCACGTAGCCTTTGTTGACTATCGTCGAGTCTTTGTCCATATCATCGATCGCAGACAGACTCAATATCTTATTGAATCCCGCATCCAGATGTGATTTCATTTCTAGCTCATCAACGATATTCTTTCTCAGTTCCAAGTCTATGTATTGTTTGGTTGTCGCATTGTTGGGATTCATGGGAACAGGCACGTTGATTATCTTGTTAGAATTCTGCATCACTTTAGGAATGTAGCATTCTCTCAGATGTTTACTGAATCTCCCGTGAGCATCGTCCGCATATCTTTTAGTGGCAACATCGGTCGAGTCTCCAGGATCCGCTACATTCACCACTCATTTAGATTTCAAGTCGAGATCGTCTGTCATGGCTTTATTCATGTAATTATCTCTCATCATCTGCTGGAAATTTTCATCTCCTCTATCGACATATTTTTTAGTCGCCGAATCCGACTGATCGATCGGTTCGGGAAGATTGTAGATTTTCTTATTGTTTAAATTTAAAGGTTCTTGTCAAGGTCAAGGTTCATATCTTTGAACGTATCGTTCGTCCAAGTTGGCAAGGTTACCAACAATTTCGACTGTGGTTCTTCTTTTCTTTCTAAAGGAACCCTCATTATCGTCAGCGCGAACGAATTTATCGACTGTCATGTTTTGTTTTTGTTTTTTTTTGTTATTTAAAATTATATATTTTTTTTTATTATTTTTAATTAATGCAACCATTATTATATCTCTCTCTCCCTATATATATATATACACATCTCAAAATATAGCATTGTATAGCATCAAAATCACATTGATGAATCAGAATAGAGATTTGTTAGATCTTCGCAGAGAGAGAGAGTGACTATACGATTTCACATCAGAGAGATATGAAAAAAGTAAATAAAAAAAATTAAAATAAATAAAATTTGAAAAAAAAAATAAAATAAATATAATTTGAAAAAAAAAAAATGTTTTTTTTTTTCATTTAACAGAAAAAAATATTTTTCATTTTTTATATATTTATATAAGAAAGAAAAAAAACTAAAAAAAACTTGTAATATTTATAATAATTAAAAAAAAATCACTAACTTGTAATATTTCTAATTAAAAAAAATAATTTATAATCCAGTGAAAAAAAACAGCAACAAATATGAGTAGCAGTCAATACATCATTAAAAACATGAACATATCCGAAGGACAGAAAGCTTAACTTCGCAGAGCATTGATCCATCGAGGTGAGGCCATTAGATTTAAATTCAGTTACGAGGATTTGGCGTGTGGTGGTAGCGATCGAATCGCCTGGACTAAAACTCAAATCAAAAGGATGGAGAAAGTAACTGGTAATCAAATGGAAATGACGGTGAGATTGAGTCCCGCTTAATTGGAATATAATCTGAGAATGAAAGGCGGTTTCTTACCGCTATTGGGATTCGCCGTCAAAGCATTACCCATTCTCATGAAGACGGTGTTGCCAGCTCTGAGTGTGGGAGCTCTCTCGGGACTCGCTAGTTCAGGAGTCGACAAAATAATGGGAAACAGAGTATTTTTGAAGAAGGGAGGTGCCGTGTGTCATGTTGATGTTGAAGGTAAAGGATTGTATTTAGCACCCATGAGAGAAGGTGACAATGCTTTCCATGGAGACGGTCTCTATCTGAAGACCAGAAAGAATGTGGAACAGACTGGTAAAGGTTTATTGTTCAGTCAGAATTCGCCTAGGGCCCTGCGAAGCTTCGAGTATTCGATTCGATGTCGACATCGCTTTGGTATTCGTATATCGATCTCGAATAGTCTGCCGATTCGTTAGTCAAACGAAGCTTTGAGGAAAATGAATCAGTGTTCGACAATGTCGATATCGGTTGAAATAAGGAGCGAACTCTTCTAGTTTTAAGGTTTCTATCAGGAAAATAGTCAAATTCATTGCAAAATTCTGTCGTTTCACTTTCAGTTTCAGATTCCCAGAAAACCACACACCGCAAATTCGCTATTTATAGATTTCCAGGAATTCGTGTGAGAGTTATTCGCGGAATCCATACAACCGAAATATCCAGCTATGGGCCTAAGGCCTGCTCCTAGTCCAGGAATCTTCTAACACAATAATGGCGACATGTCGCCTGGAGCGCTCCCATTATTATGTTAGAAAACTGTGGGAGGAAAACCTATGTAGTTTCTTTGCATTGTTCGGAGTTGGTACTTGGAAGTTGGAATGAAGTAATAGCAATTTGTGTGAATGAGCACTGCGTCACTATTCGAGTTAACTAATGCAGAAACTAACACAGTTTAACGCCTTCGCTGCTTTTGATGTATACTGTGTTATTGAGTTGAGAACGGACCGAAATCTACAAGACCCAAATTCTGATAATACAAAAACAACCAAACATTACAATAATGTATTTAGGCATGCTAATGTACATGAAGTTAGCGGCTGTAGCCGACTTCAACCCATGGGAATTAATGTGCCACTTGTATTACATCTGTGCTTTTAAGTCTCATGTTTCAATTTAGTGGTTTGTCTTAAATGTCTCTGGGCAGTAACACCTTAATTTGTCCATATTTATGTCTTGAATTTATTGTCGGGCCAAGTGAACATCTGGATGGGCATTCAACGAGAAAGAAAATTAAAACAACGCCAAATGTCAAGTTATGTCAACGATCTCTCCTCGCAGTGCTTTCCGAACATCTCTGCACAAGATAATGCCAGTTATAGTTATTTCTCAAGTTTATCCCGATTCGATTCGAGATTCGATTCGATGTCGACATCAGTCCCGATTCGATTCGAGATTCGATTCGAACATAAATTTCCCGATTCGCAGGTCCCTAAATTCGCCATTTAAGAATATACCCATTTTGGGTATGTTATTATAAAAAATAAAAAAAAAAGAAACAAAAGTAGAGAAAACGATATTTCCCGTATCATTCTAATGCCGACGATAAAAAAATAATGGTTTTATCGAACTACGAGAGGCATAAACTCCTACTTTCAGAAAAAAAGCCATCTCTTTCCAATAATAATAAGCATGATTGTAATAGACAAGAAGTATTCTTTCATTCGTTTGATGATGAGATGAATAGATATGTTGTTATAAAAAAACAAAATATATATAAAAGAGAAAAAATATAAAAAAATAATACAAAAAAACGAAATAATAGAAAAAAAAATAATAAGAATAGAAATTTTTTTTTATATATATAAAAATTATGATGAACGATTCCATGGAATCGAGAGCTTGGTTTCTTCGAAGAGCACTGTGCAGAGCTTACACGATCTGTGTGAACGAACAACTTCCTCATGTCTTGAATGAAAGATGGCTTGGTTGTCGAGAGGAGAGAGAATTTAAGCACATTGATCATTTGTGTCTTCTGATGGAATGGGAAGACACCGTCACCATGTATTTCATGCCTGCATTGGAATACGTCCGACACAATGACGTGATCAAATGTTGGAGAGAATTTGTGTCTTGCGTTGGAGAACCCAAGCCTATAAAATCGGAAGAATTGAAGTTAGCGCATCGAAGTCTCACCACCGAAGGCAGGGAACGTGTTTTGGAATATTTGTTGGAAAAGGGGAGACCACCAAAAAAATTTTCCGTTAAATAATAATTGTTTTTTTATATACTTATATAAGAAAAAAAAACTAAAAAAAACTTATAATATTCATGATAATAGAACAAAAACTTATAATATATAATAAGAATAGAGAATTTTTTTTATATAATAATTATGACGAATGTTTCCATGAAATAGAGATCTTGGTTTCGTCAAAAGGTGTTAAAAATCATTATGTGTTATTTCCCATATCTTCCTGATGATGACGATGATGATGATGTGTGTTATTCCCTGTATCTTTCTAACGATGATGATCGCCACCACCACTAAAAAAATTTATTTTGTTAAAATAATAAAGATTGAAAAATGAAATACATAAAATATATAATAATAGATATAAAATATAAATAAAATGAAAATGGAACTTCAAAGTAAAAACATCTATCCATCGTTAGACAAGATGGAACCCACGGCACCTCTTCTATCACCAGAAAGTAGTAATGATGAGGTGCAGAGGTATCAAATTGAACAAATCAATAGAATTCAATCATATCTGAAATGAGAGAGAGAGAGATTCTCGTCGTTCACTCAATAAGAAATATTCGAGATTAGAGAAATTCGGGAGTGGTGTAGATTTGACTCTCATCACGATTTCTATGGGTTTGAACATTGCCAGAATTAGTCTATTGTCTACCGCCCTTGTTTCTCTTCCAGTCGTGTTGGCTGTAAAAGGATTGGCTTTGACTGCCGGATTCGTCAGTATGATCGGAAAATTTATCTCTAGGAAATTATCCATGAAGGCCAAGAAACACGAAAACATCAGTGTTCTTGCTGATGCAAAGATCTATTCTGTGTTGGATAAGATTTCTATGGCATTGAAAGACGGTAGGATTTGGGGCAGTGAATTCATCGACATATTGAACGAAAAAGAAAAATACGAAGTCATGAAAGCAAAGATAAGAGTCAAGAGTCATCAGATTCTCAAGGAAGAATTGAAGGTTTCTCTCGTGGAAAAAGGTACAACCATTTCATAAATTATTGAATCCCCAAAAGAGTCTAGAAGCAATCGATTGAAAAATATATATAAAAGAAGAAGAAAAATTATATATAAATAAAAAAAAAATAATTAAAATATATATATATACGAAAAAAAAAAACAAAAAAAAAAACGTATTGCGTCAAATGCAAGAGACTTACCAATACGGTTAATGTTAAAATATTACTGACAAAAAATAAAAGTCCCATACTTCGTGAAACGTGTAAAATGTGCGGTTCGACAAAAACATCAGCGTTTTGGCTGATGCAAAGATCGATTCCGTGATGGATAAGATCTCTATGGCATTGAAAGATGGTAGGATTTTGGACAGTGAATTCATTGACATATTGAATGAAAAACAAAAATACGAAGTCATGAAAGCAAAGATAAGAGTCAAGAGTTGTCAGATTCTCAAGGAAGAATTGAAGGATTCTCTCATGGAAAAAAGGTAGGGATGAAGCGAGACAATCGTTTCATAAATTATTGAATCCCCAAAATATTCCAGAAGCAATCGATTGAAAAAAAATGTATATATAAAAGAAGAAGAAAAATTATATATAAATAAGAAAAATAATAATTCAAATATATATATATATGAAAAAAACAAAAACAAAAAAAAATTGTATTTATATTGTGACGAAATGGCCTTAGCTGTTGGCTTTCGTTTTTATAAACGGCGCTCGGATCTTCTGAACGCCATTCTTGTAACAACGACAAGCCAGTTTTATTTATGTTGCAATTGGCAACCTGTATTTCGCAGGCACGTATAACCCGACAATTTGTAGGTCAAATTGGCGTCTGTACATCGGAATGAAATTATCCATATAAATCACTTTGACATGAAAGAACTCACCTCGCAACAAATTCCTAGTATCACATCCTGCATAAATTAATCCATTTATATCTGAATCGGGAATTATCCTTTGCAAGAATAGCAATTTTAGGCCGTAAATATTCACGTTGTTTTTCGGGAAACATGCTTGCAGTTTAAAATTCGAACTCCGCGCGTGCGCATTTAGTCTTTCCTCCGTCCCAGTTTCTGAACACTATTCTTGAAATTGTACCCACGAAGTATTGACCCATTTACAGCAAGCTGGCTTATTAAACCAAATACCGTGAATTTGTTGCGTGGTGAAGCTTAAAATTAAATAATGTTGAATATGTTTGGGGATTTGCATTCCTATTTGAATGCAAATGCTGTAAGATTGGCGTTTAGAAAACTGTGTTGAGTATGAGACTATATCACGTGATCCACACCCAACGTTGTGGATTTTCCCTACTATAAAAAGACGTCGATAAACGCTTGGAATGCAGGGTTACTCCCAGCTACAACAACTCACCTGAAAATTCTCACAGCTGTCTCAATATTTAGCAAAGGTGCATATACTGGAAAGAAAATAGGCAGTATGACTGTTTTGTCATTTGGCTTCAATTTTTAGGAAGCCTAAATGGATTTCAAGGGATTGTTCCATAGGGCTAGAATGAAGTCTTGACAAGAGCTCATTCTGGCCCAATGTAAACAATACTGGCGGTCAGTCAAAATGACTTGTTAATTCAGTAATCATTGTACATAAATAATGAGACAAAGTTAAATTAATATTATTTTAGGATATTATTCAAAGGAAAGATTTATACATACAAAATAGTCATACTAATTTATCCATTTAGAAATGCAATGAAATGAAGAGTAATTGCCCTTATACAATGTACTTATAGTTTTAGCACAGAAATAGACTGTGGCAAGTTAAGGCCCAGCCTCGGCGTAAAGCCTAAAGGTTTATACTGGTTAATTCTAAGTGGGTTACTCCTACTTGGTCCAGTGAGAAACTAGTTAATATTATAAGGGAAGCCAAAAATCTAGGATTGAGGAAACAATATTTTCCATTACAAGTTTTGTTAGGGTATTAACCCCATGATTTACCATGTGTATTGGTCAGTTGATTTTTGGGTGATTCAGTACTGATAGCAGGTTTAGTTTTCCAGATGGCAGGTCAGACAAGTGATCAGTACTGAATCACCAGACAACTGAGGCAAGTCAATCCTATTCATGTAAAGGTTATGCATACATGAAGTTTAACCCCCTCTTGGGCTTGGACATACCTAATTAAGTAAAATTAGCTGTATATAATCATTGTACATACACAAATTAATTTATTGTTGAGAAGATAGATATGGGACAAATAAGAGCTATACATAGAAAGAAAATAAAAGTTGATATATAATTTTATTACAGTCTCCTATCCTTTAGGGCAGCCATGCTGCTATTCATATCTCACTCTCTAGCTTCCCTGCTCTTTGTCTCCCCATTTTCACCTTCAATTTCCCAATGGTTTAGGATAGGTTACCCTAGGGACCACCTACCCATTACATAAATTTGGCGAGGCTATACCAGGATACAATGTTATAGAAGTTTACTCTTCTATTGTATCCAGTGATACGAATCTTTTTGAATAATTGATAGGTGAAATAATAATGGGGAAAAGTAAGAAAGTTAAGGATTCCACCCATGTTGATTATGGTGCTGAGGGTGATGTTAGCAGGCACAGTGAGGAAAAAGATATGCAAACACAAGCAGAAATTAATTTAAATAGAGAAGACTATAATAGAGAAGTAGTGGAAACAGACTCTACTATTACTGAAATCCAACATTCTAGTGAAGAAAATAATGATCGCATTGTTAATGGCGGAAAGGATAACACTATATGTGCAGCTACTGAAGATCGCATGAACTTAGAAATGCGAAGCATTGGTACACATGGCAATAAAAAGGATCGCATGACTATTGATATGCGGGGGGTGGAAACGGGACCTCACAGACAGAATAACTGCATGGACAGTCACCCCTGTACCATCGATATGTCGATAACAGAGGTACCTGTAAGAAAAGAAGAACACATTAACACAGAAATGCGGGGAGCGGTGACTGACGCATGTGGAAGAAATGGGAATAAGGATTTTGATTTTGATACTAGGAAAATTTTTACAAGTATAAACACATGCAGACCCGTGAATGATCGCATAATTTCAGAAATGCGGGGAATGATAATAGATGTGACTAAAGGATTTCAGGAAGCAGTGAGAGGGATGGTAGAATTAGCAAGTAACTCCAACAAAAACATAGCGCATGTTCATGCAAGAAATAATGAAGCTGGAGATCGAGCTGCAAGAACTAATGATCCCATTTACAGATCGGTGAGTGGTTACGAATCCAGTAGTAGTGAAGACTCCGCAGAAGTGAGTGATGTCGACTATACCTCACAGAGTCAACCTTCATTATTTAGGCATTCAAGAGGAACCTCTGCCTATAGGAGTAGGAACACTTGCAAATTGCCAATATTTACTGGAAGAGAAGACTGGAATGTATGGTTCAATAGATTTGATGAAGTTGCCAGCAGATATGGGTGGAACAATAATGATAGACTGGATGAAATGCTGCCGAGACTACAGGGTCAGGCAGGTGAATTTGTATTTGGCCAGTTATCGCATGATGTTAGAGCCAATTACTCAAAATTAATAGGGGAACTGGAGAACAGATACAGAGTTGTAGAAACATTAAAAACCTATGGTGCCCGCTTCAGAAACAGAAATCAGCAATTACATGAGAGAGCTGAAGATTATGCAGTTGATTTAAAGAAATTATATGATAAAGCCTATCCACGGCGAGATGTAAATACCAGGAAGGAGGATCTACTAAGAAAATTTTTAGATGGATTACTGGATCAGGAAGTAAGGTTCCAAGTTGAATTTTTTAAAGAACCCACAAATATAGATGAGGCTGTTGTTCAAGTTGTCAATTTGATGGAAACGAGAAACAGGAATACTGACTACAGGAGATATAAAAGGATAGCCCGAAAAATCGATTCTGAAACTGACAGTAGCGAAGACAGTGACGAGGTGGAGAAAAGTGCAAATGAAAAAGGAAAAGGAAAAATTGCTAAAACAACTGCTAGAAACACAAAAGTATTCAACAGGAATAACAAAGCTCACGATAAGTTCGATGGCAGAACAGGGTTGAAAATAAATGAAGATGAAAAACTGGAAAAGGTTCTAGCTGTTGTCTCTAATCTGGAAAACAAACTCAAAGAGGTTACAAACAATACACCAACAGCGACTGATGAACGCAAAGGCCACAAGCCAGGTAACTTGGACCTGCCTGTATGCTATTTATGTAATACTCAGGGCCACATAAGGAGGAACTGCCCATACAATATTCTACCACCAGGACAAAATAGAAAATGGAATAATGCGCCTTATAATAGAAATGGAGTACCCATGTCTGGAGGAGTTAAAAAAAAACTGGAAACCACAACCTCAATTCTCTAGTAGATACAATGAGGACTACACAAATACTTCTACGCAGTATAGAGCTCAACCATATCACCCATATGCCCCAAATTGGCAACAAGAATACAAACCAGCTGAGCCAGCACAACATGGAAACAGCAATCAGACCACTTTAAGTGAAAACAAAAACAATTTAAACTAACTGAGACCACCTCTAATGGTCGAGAGTTGGTCAAAGAAGAAAATATAAATTTTACAGACCAAAATAAAGAGAAACAATTTGAACCTTCAACTGAATTATTAGAAGAAAACTCCCCAATTATCCTAAAAAGAAGCATACCTCAAGCCGATGGTGTCTATGTTCAGGGTGAAGTGCAAGGCATTAAATTAATATTCACTGCTGACACAGGGGCTTCAAAAACAATCATCTCCACTAAAGTTTTTAATAAAATTCCAAAAGAAAAACAACCTAAACTTAAGAAGAGCTCCTGCCTACAAAGTGCAAGTGGCGAGCCAATACAAGAGCTTGGGAAAGGGACATTCAACCTTCAACTTGAGTCAATGGAAATAATAACAGAGATCATAGTAGCAGAGATTGATGATGAAGGATTACTTGGGATTGATATTCTACAAGGGAAGGAAGGCCCAGCAGACATTCTATTAAGCAAAGGGATAATAAAATTTAAAGACCATGACATTCCATGCATGCAAATAGGCTTGGAAGAAGAATACAAAATACGTGCTGCTGATCACTATGTTGTACAAGGAAACAGTGAAGCCGTAATAGATGTCTTTGTGGACAGACCTTTGAATGATGCAGGACCAGACCAGGTCATACTTGAGCCATCACCAAATTTCATAGATAGGAATTCACTAATTATGGCAACCAGCATAGCTAATTTAAAAGACAACACCACTGTCAAAGTCAGAGTAATGAACCCTTTTTCAACTGACATATCTATCATACAAGACACTGTGATTGGGAGTGCCGAAGAGATATATGAGGTAACAGAGATATTAGATGCTGAGAACTGGGAAGACGAAAGTAACTATTTCAGCACAAGAAGGATAAAAATAATACCTCAGAAGAAAAGCAAAAACAAGGTCGCGAGAACATCAACTACTCAAATTGATCAGTCAAATAGTAAAACAGTACAAATTCAGGAACACCTTCAGTCAATGTATTCTGAAGCATGTGAAAGTTTGTCACGTGATCAACAAAAGAAATTAGCAACTACCCTCTGTGAATATGGGGACATATTTTCTAAAGATGAATCAGACATAGGCTGCACCAATCTCATAGAACATGCTGTTGAAACCGGAAATTCTAAACCAATAAAACAACACCCCAGACGCACACCATTAGCCTATGCTGATGAGGAGCACGAAATAATTCAACAGTTGGAACAACAAGGCACCATAAGGAAATTCTACTCACCATGGGCTTCACCTATTGTGCTAGTCAAAAAGAAAAATGGAAAATTGAGGCTATGTTGTGACTATCGAAAACTTAATGAGGTCACCGTGAAAGATGCCTTTCCACTCCCGAGGATACAAGACTGTCTCGATGCAATCTCTGGAGCCACAACATTTTCTACTATAGATTTAACTGCAGGATTTCACCAAGTACCCGTTAAGGAGAAAGACATATGTAAAACAGCATTCGTAACTAGATATGGGCTTTATGAATTCAAAACAATGCCTTTCGGAATGGCTAACAGCTGTGGCACATTTCAACGGCTCATGGAAATAGTTCTAAATGGTTTACAATGGCAAACATTATTGGTGTATATCGATGACATAATCTGCTTTGGAAGAAATTTTGAAGAACATTTGGAACGACTGACAGAAATATTTGTACGAATTAGGAAAGCTGGGTTAAAGATGAAACCAGGGAAATGTCACTTAATGCAACCTGAAGTAACATTTTTAGGACATGTAGTGTCCAAGGAAGGAGTGAAGCCAAACCCAGATAACATACACAAAATACTTTCATGGCCTCCACCAAAGAATGTTCACGAGGTACGACAATTTCTCGGCCTGGCTTCTTATTATAGAAGATTTACAAGGGACTTTGCAGCCATTTCCAGATCATTGGTGGAATTAACTAAGAAAAATAAAAAGTTTATTTGGACAGTTGATTGTCAACAAGCATTTGAAAAGCTTAAAGCAGCACTTAGTAGCCCAGATATTATGGCTTACCCCACCGATGATGGTGAGTATACACTCGACACAGATGCATCTAATACCAGTATTGGAGCAGTCCTTAGTCAAATGCAAGATGGGAAAGAAAGAGTAATAGCCTATGGCAGCCGTGCTTTGAGTAAACCAGAGAAAAATTACTGTATTACAGACAAGGAGCTCTTGGCCGTTCGATATTTCATTGAATATTATCGACAGTATCTTTTGGGAAGAAAGTTTTTGTTTCGGACCGATCACCAGGCAATAAAATGGCTTTTCAGTTTTAAAGAGCCCAAAAGCAGAATTGCAAGATGGATAGAAATATTATCTGATTATAACTTCCACATCCAACACCGACCAGGACAGAAACATCTCAATGCAGATGCAATGTCAAGATGCGAAAACCCAAGAGATTGTGAATGTCCAATTACAGATGACATGGAACTTTTAAAATGTGGACCTTGTACTAAATGCAAGAGGAGGGCCAGAGAAATGATGAGCTCTTGGGCAAATAACACAATGGCAACAAAGCCGACAGAGGGTGATAAACCTAATGCACAGGTCAGGGGTGTCAACACACGTGCATCAACGAGAATGCAACAATCTAAAAATCAAGATAATGATCCCAATTTTTCAGCATGGACCAATATTTACTCAGATGCGAAATTGCAGAAGATGCAAAGAAATGACCCTGAACTGGGCATTGTATATACATGGATGGAAAACAAAAATCGCCCAAAGTGGGCTGAAGTTTTTAAAATGGATGCAGCAGTTAAATTTTATTGGCACATCTGGGAATCGTTGACTTTCCGCAATAGCCTATTGTGTAGAATTTTCCATCGCAAAGATGACACAGGAATACACCTTCAGCTCTTAGTGCCAAAGAATCTTCGTCGGGAAGTGATGACTTCTATGCATCAGAATATTTTATCTGGACATTTGGGAAACAGAAAGACAGTAGAGAAAAAGATGCAACGTTTTTTTTGGTATGGAATACGAGAGGACACACATCTGTGGATAGCAAAGTGTGAAGAGTGCGGGAGAAATAAACCACAAACAAAACTACCTAAAGCACCATTAGGAAACATGCAGGTTGGATCACCATTGGATACGTTGGCAACTGATATCTTGGGTCCTCTGCCTTTAACACCAAGAAACAATAGATATGTCCTGTTAGTCACTGACTATTTCACTAAATGGGTTGAAATTTTTGCAGTTCCAGATCAAACTGCTGAAACCTGTGCAGATAAAATATTAAGTGAAGTAATTAGCAGAAATGGATGCCCTTTGACCCTCCATTCAGATCAAGGTAGAAATTATGAAAGTGAAATCTTTCAAGAACTTTGCAGACTTCTCGAAATTAGAAAGACCCGTACAACTCCACATAACCCCAAATGCAATGGCCAGGTTGAAAGATTTAACCGAACGCTGTTACGAATGATAAAAGCCTACTTAAAGGGGCAACAAACAAATTGGGATTTGGACCTTGGGTGTTTAGCAGCAGCATACCGTGCCACGCCTCATGAGTCGACAGGGTTTACTCCCAATCTACTTATGCTAGGGCGCGAGGTTAGACTCCCATCCGAAATCATATTTGGAAGTAGAACAATTCAAGATAATGAGATAACCACTTATGGTGAATATGTAGACCTACTTAGGGAGAGAATGCAGAAGGCCCATGTAATTACTAGAAACCATTTGAATAAAACAGCCAAAAGACATAAAGATCTGTATGATGCAAAACTATCTGTGAACCAATACAAAACAGGTGACCTAGTTTGGTTCCTAAATGAAAGCCGTAAAAAGGATACATGTCCCAAGTTACAAGCTTTGTATACAGGTCCTTGCTTAATTTTACAGAAAATAAATGAATTAGATTTCAGAATTCAACTAGATAAGCAAGGTAAGCAAAAGGTAGTACATCACAACAAACTGAAGCCTTATGAAGGAGAAGAAGAATTGAAGTGGAAGAAACAGGCTTTGAAGAAGTTCAAGATAGAAAAATTATAATTTGGTAGGAAGGTGTACAACTGAACCATTTAGCCAAAACCTATAGCTCAAAGATAATTCTTTTTATTTTTCAGTAATGGACTCAGAAAGATATCCTTTGACTGCATCTAGAGGAAGAGCATACAGATGCAACCATTGTGAATATAGGGCAGAGAAGCGTCGGGTTGAGAGTCACGTCCTCAAATACCACATAAAACTTGAAGACACACCCTTCTACTGCACGCTTTGTTTATTCAGGGCAACAAAAGAAAGAGATCTTCTAAAACATATCAAAGGCTACAAAACACATGCAAATAAAGTTAAAGAATTGACAGAAAGGGGAGAAAATGTTATTGACAAACATTTCTTGAAACAAGCAAACAAACCAGTAAACATTAATCTCCATGTAACAAAATTATCACCACTCCAGTCTGAAAAGGTTTGGCAGCAGAGGACACCGCTGGAGCAAAATCAGCCACTTCAACAACCACAGCAACAACCAAAACAGCCAGCACAACTACAAGAAGAAGAATCTGAGGATATTCTGCAGAAAGCACTAGAAGAGAGTGGAGTACATGTAGAAAACATTTTACAAGACTTACTGCCTCAAGGGAATGAAGAATATGATTTTTCTGCAGAGCCAATTGAGCCAATCATCAATACAACTAACAGTGCACTAAACAAAGAAGCCAAAGACCAAGAAAATACACAAAGGAAACAAGAAGAAATACAAACGGAAGCGATAAATTTGCAAGTTGTAAAGGAACCACAAGTGGAAGCGCTAGATTTAAGGATAGTACAGGTGGCGGAAAAACAACCAGAGGAGAAACCAAATTTTTCAGAAGAAGAAGATGATGATGATTTTATTTACAGCGATTCAGAAGACAGTGAAATAGAACAATTGGGCATTGACAAATATAGATGTACTATTGACAAATCCAAAATCAATAAAGCTACCTCTACATTGAACAAAACCATGGACGATTTTTGTGCTACCATATCTCATGTCACACAAGCTTTTCAGTTGAATGCAACACAGATGTCTTCGATGAATTTGAGTATCGTAACCCTCAAAGACGTCGCCAAGGGATTTTCGACCCAGTTAGACTCTCTATCTTCACAGGTGAAAACTTTGAGTGAAAATGTGGGAAAAAATACTAAGGCCATCCAAGATCTTGAGCTGGTGTTTCTTCAGAACAGATCAAAAGAGAACAGAGAAAAGCTACATGTGCCGTCAGTTGTGACCAGACCACCAATGAAAGACATTTCTAGAGACTCTGAGAATAGAAGGAGACGTAACAGCAACACAGAAAAGCCATACTTCAGACATCACCAGAAATTCGGGAAATATTGAAAATGATCAAAAGTTGTTAGAGTTAAACATCATCAATTCCTTTCATATTGGCTGGTTTTAAATTAAATTTATTCACTTTCAGTCCTGATAGTGGTGAGCTTTGTTCACCATTGTCGTGACTTAAAGGGAATAAATTTGGCTGTAAAAAGAGGAAATGTCTCCCCACAAAAAAAAAAAAAAAAGTAGCCTCCCTTTTATTGATGGGCTAGTACATTTGTAAATGGGAATGCAGCAGTGCACATTGCCATGGCCAAATGGGACTGGAATATCAATTTAAGAAGGTGAAACAAAATTTCCCCCAGGTTATATGTAAATTGTAGTAAACATGCAATTTTAGTACTTGCTGGTATACTTATATCATCAATGGGATGATTGCACTTCGATGTCAAAACAAAATTTCAAAATTACTTCCCTTTGACCTGTAATTTCGGTCCAAGCCGTCTTGGCATCAAAAACGTTTTTTTTTTTTTTGTCAACCTACAGTTGGCTGATAGTGATTTGTGTTCATGAGGACACTGAACACCTTGAGTGGAGGGTAGTGTGACGAAATGGCCTTAGCTGTCAGCTTTCGTTTTTATAAACGGCGCTCGGATCTTCTGAACGCCATTCTTGTAACAACGACAAGCCAGTTTTATTTATGTTGCAATTGGCAACCTGTATTTCGCAGGCACGTATAACCCGACAATTTGTAGGTCAAATTGGCGTCTGTACATCGGAATGAAATTATCCATATAAATCACTTTGACATGAAAGAACTCACCTCGCAACAAATTCCTAGTATCACATCCTGCATAAATTAATCCATTTATATCCGAATCGGGAATTATCCTTTGCAAGAATAGCAATTTTAGGCCGTAAATATTCACGTTGTTTTTCGGGAAACATGCTTGCAGTTTAAAATTCGAACTCCGCGCATGCGCATTTAGTCTTTCCTCCGTCCCAGTTTCTGAACGCTATTCTTGAAATTGTACCCACGAAGTATTGACCCATTTACAGCAAGCTGGCTTATTAAACCAAATACCGTGAATTTGTTGCGTGGTGAAGCTTAAAATTAAATAATGTTGAATATGTTTGGGGATTTGCATTCCTATTTGAATGCAAATGCTGTAAGATTGGCGTTTAGAAAACTGTGTTGAGTATGAGACTATATCACGTGATCCACACCCAACGTTGTGGATTTTCCCTACTATAAAAAGACGCGCAGACGTCGATAAATGCTTGGAATGCAGATTTACTCCCAGCTACAACAACTCGCCTGAAAATTCTCACAGCGGTCTCAATATTTAGCAAAGGTGCATATACTGGATAGAAAATAGGCAGTATGACTGTTTTGTCATTTGGCTTCAATTTTTAGGAAGCCTAAATGGATTTCAAGGGATTGTTCCATAGGGCTAGAATGAAGTCTTGACAAGAGCTCATTCTGGCCCAATGTAAACAATACTGGCGGTCAGTCAAAATGACTTGTTAATTCAGTAATCATTGTACATAAATAATGAGACAAAGTTAAATTAATATTATTTTAGGATATTATTCAAAGGAAAGATTTATACATACAAAATAGTCATACTAATTTATCCATTTAGAAATGCAATGAAATGAAGAGTAATTGCCCTTATACAATGTACTTATAGTTTTAGCACAGAAATAGACTGTGGCAAGTTAAGGCCCAGCCTCGGCGTAAAGCCTAAAGGTTTATACTGGTTAATTCTAAGTGGGTTACTCCTACTTGGTCCAGTGAGAAACTATTTAATATTATAAGGGAAGCCAAAAATCTAGGATTGAGGAAACAATATTTTCCATTACAAATTTTGTTAGGGTATTAACCCCATGATTTACCATGTGTATTGGTCAGTTGATTTTTGGGTGATTCAGTACTGATAGCAGGTTTAGTTTTCCAGATGGCAGGTCAGACAAGTGATCAGTACTGAATCATCAGACAACTGAGGCAAGTCAATCCTATTCATGTAAAGGTTATGCATTCATGAAGTTTAACCCCCTCTTGGGCTTGGACATACCTAATTAAGTAAAATTAGCTGTATATAATCATTGTACATACACAAATTAATTTATTGTTGAGAAGATAGATATGGGACAAATAAGAGCTATACATAGAAAGAAAATAAAAGTTGATATATAATTTTATTACAGTCTCATATCCTTTAGGGAAGCCATGCTGCTATTCATATCTCACTCTCTAGCTTCCCTGCTCTTTGTCTCCCCATTTTCACCTTCAATTTCCCAATGGTTTAGGATAGGTTACCCTAGGGACCACCTACCCGTTACAATATATTATGATAAGATTCTCTACAGATTCAAACACAATCTGACATTGATTCAAAAAGGAAATGATGAAGGCATTATGAGATTCGCTGCGACCGATGCAGGTAAGATACATCTGAACAAGATATCTTGGTTCATTCTGCACGTATTGCCTTCAGTCGTGGAGAAAGTACATCTCTACAACATCGTATTCAATGTTAGTAAACAGAGCAAGCGATGCAAGAGTAGCAATTTAGACATTCAGATCAAGATGCAATTCGATAAGAATGTGCCGAGGAGAACAGAGGCCTTTGCTGTAGTCCTGTCTGATAGAGCGTTAGAATTCGAATCGGATGGGCAAAAAATGTCTATAGTTCAATGATATAATATAAAAATGGAAATTCAAAATACCCACCCAAAAATATTGATAAAATATAAAAAAAAAATAAATAATAATAAAAAAAACCCTAAAAAATGAATAATCAACATAGAGAATGTTTGAGATGAAATCGAATGCATTTGGTAGGTAACATAAATGAGAGCAATTTATTAAATATATTAGATCAATTGGAAATGACAACACCCGTAATATTGACTTCAGAAATGGTAGAACAAATTAAAAAACAGGGAACAACCACAAAAGATTGCGTGAGACATTTACTAGATATGTTAACGTATAGAGGAAAAACGGCTTTTGAAGAATTTATTTTTGCTATGTTGAATCTTGATTTAGACATGGGCGAGTGTTTTAAGAATGTTAAACCAAAACAAATAACAATTTTTATGCAAGTTCGGAATGTCAAAACAAAATAAAAAGTAATAAAAAAAAAAAAATATTATTGGATTTTGAGAATAAACCAATGTCTCAAAATCCAATTATATTTTTTTTGGGAGTTGTCTCCCCTACATCACAAAAAAGTGATTATTTTTTTTTTTTTTTGTACTCACTGTTTTTTAGCTGGTCCAGTTCGATCAACAGAGAGACAACTGAAGTGGCAGCTTGAAGATTATTGGTTTTCATCTTGAAATTGATCTATCCCCCATCTGCACCTTGAGAGGCATACTGAAGATGCTAGTGTTCGAATGTTGCTTCTTCATCTTTTCAGCACTGCAACTCTTCTCACATTCCACACCGTTCACCATGAGATTGACGATTGCTTTTTCACTCAAGTCTGTAGAAGTCAGACTCATTTGAATGATATCGCCTCCCACAGGCATGGGATATCCTATCAGACAGTGCAATGGTCTGCTACCCCCATTTCCGAGAGACCATTCGGCTTTTCCCTCATCTAACACACCGCTCTCCTCGGCCCAGATCGTGATCAATTGTCTGGCGTATTTTATCTTTTCCATGACAGAGATCAGATTGCAAGCATCCATCATGTGAGTGGGATCCAGCAGATTCGTGAGTGCGTGCCCTCCAATGTCTCTATTGCCTTCCATCATATCACCTTTTCTCCAAACCGTATTTTCTTCCAAGAACTTTCTACTGACTGCACTGGAATTGTATTCTGGGTCACCATCAAAACCAAACAGTTTGTAACCGTTCGTGTTGATGCCAGCCTACATTTTCCTCCAGATTGTTTGTTCAGATATAAGTCGTGGACTTCAGATTCCAGATAGGATTGAGAATCCTGTATGGCAGAATCCACGTAGCCTTTGTTGACTATCGTCGAGTCTTTGTCCATATCATTGATCGCAGACAGACTCAATATCTTATTGAATCCCGCATCCAGATCTGATTTCATTTCTAGCTCATCGACGATATTCTTTCTCAGTTCCAAGTCTATGTATTGTTTGGTTGTCGCATTGTTGGGATTCATGGGAACGGGCACGTTGATTATCTTGTTAGAATTCTGCATCACTTTAGGAATGTAGCATTCTCTCAGATGTTTACTGAATCTCCCGTGAGCATCGTCCGCATATCTTTTAGTGGCAACATCGGTCGAGTCTCCAGGATCCGCTACATTCACCACTCATTTAGATTTCAAGTCGAGATCGTCTGTCATGGCTTTATTCATGTAATTATCTCTCATCATCTGCTGGAAATTTTCATCTCCTCTATCGACATATTTTTTAGTCGCCGAATCCGACTGATCGATCGGTTCGGGAAGATTGTAGATTTTCTTACTGTTTAAATTTAAAGGTTCTTGTCAAGGTTCGTATCTTTGAACGTATCGTTCGTCCAAGTTGGCAAGGTTACCAACAATTTCGACTGTGGTTCTTCTTTTCTTTCTAAAGGAACCCTCATTATCGTCAGCGCGAACGAATTTATCGACTGTCATGTTTTGTTTTTGTTTTTTTTTGTTATTTAAAATTATATATTTTTTTTTATTATTTTTAATTAATGCAACCATTATTATATCTCTCTCTCTCTCTATATATATATACACATCTCAAAAAAACAATTTTCTTTAATGTAAATCATTAAGAATATCTTGAAAGTGATCTCCTTCCGACCATCTCTTGAGAATGTAGAGGCAGAGATGACAGCAAAAAACTCGATACAGCGCTTTCATGCATTTGTTATTGTAAATAACGTACGTTAAATAGTTCCTTATTTCTATTGGCAGTGAGATTCCATAGCTATCAAAATAATAATTTTTATTTCACTTCGAAAACCACGTGACCCAATGCGTGCCTTCATTTCCGATGTCGTCCAGATTTAAAATTCTACATTCCGAATCGTAGTCTTTTTTTCTTGGCAAGGCATCTCCAGAAAACACACCTCGAGAATGTTTGATTTTTAAATCTTTTGCCACTTTCGATAGATCAATGTTGGATGGGGTTCATTAGGTAAGATGCCACCTTCTACGGATATGCGTTTTATTTTCTTCTTTTTATGTTTTTTTATTTATTATTTTTTTTTTCTCTATTCTTTTTCTTTAATTTATAAAAACTTGCAAGTGTTTTTTAGCTCACCAACTTTAGTTGTGTGAGCTTATGGAATGACTCGATCGGTCGGCGTCGGCGACGGTGTCAGCGTCGGCGTCAGCGTACGTGTCCAATAATGTTATAGTTTCTGTTTAGGTCACTTGTTCACCCTATTTCCATATCATGGCTTTTATAATGCTGCTATATGATGATTATTATCATTTTACCATGATTTAACACCTCATACCCTACATTTTAGACATTTTTCTTGACATTTTTAGTTGCGTTTAGTTTTCTGTTTAGCTCAGAATTTCATGTTTAACTTAGTGTTTAGGTCAGCTGCTGTGCTCCTTCTCTTCCCATGGCACTTATATTCATCATACATGTTCCTCAGTATCATTATTCCATGATTGACCCCTCATACCCTGCATTTTAAACATTTTTCTTGACATTTTTAGTTGCATTTAGTTTTCTGTTTAGCTCAGAATTTCATGTTTAACTTAGTGTTTAGGTCAGCTGCTGTGCTCCTTCTCTTTCCATGGCACTTATATTCATCATACATGTTCCTCAGTATCATTGTTCCATGATTAACCCCTCATACCCTGCATTTTAAACATTTTTCTTGACATTTTTAGTTGCGTTTAGTTTTCTGTTTAGCTCGGAATTTCATGTTTAACTTAGTGTTTAGGTCAGCTGCTGTGCTTCTTCTCTTCCCATGGCAATTATTTTCATCATACATGTTCCTCAGTATCATTGTTCCATGATTAACCCCTCATACCCTGCATTTTAAACATTTTTCTTGAAATTTTTAGTTGCGTTTAGTTTTCTGTTTAGCTCGGAATTTCATGTTTAACTTAGTGTTTAGGTCAGCTGCTGTGCTCCTTCTCTTCCCGTGGAACTTATATTCATCATACATGTTCCTCAGTATCATTGTTCCCTGATTAACATCTCATACCTTGCATTTTAAACATTTTTCTTGACATTTTTAGTTGCATTTAGTTTTCTGTTTAGCTCAGAATTTCATGTTTAACTAAGTGTTTAGGTCAGCTGCTGTGCTCCTTTTCTTCCCATGGCACTTATATTCATCATACATGTTCCTCAGTATCATTGTTCCATGATTAACCCCTCATACCCTGCATTGTAAACATTTTTCTTGACATTTTTAGTTGCGTTTAGTTTTTTGTTTAGCTCGGAATTTCATGTTTAACTTAGTGTTTAGGTCAGCTGCTGTGCTCCTTCTCTTCCCATGGCACTTATATTCATCATACATGTTCCTCAGTATCATTGTTCCATGATTAACCCCTCATACCCTGCATTTTAAACATTTTTTTTGACATTTTTAGTTGCGTTTAGTTTTCTGTTTAGCTCGGAATTTCGTGTTTAGGTCAGCTGCTGTGCTCCTTCTCTTCCCATGGCACTTATTTTCATCATACATGTTCCTCAGTATCATTGTTCCATGATTAACCCCTCATACCCTGCATTTTAAACATTTTTCTTGACATTTTTAGTTGCGTTTAGTTTTCTGTTTAGCTCGGAATTTCATGTTTAACTTAGTGTTTAGGTCAGCTGCTGTGCTCCTTCTCTTCCCATGGCAATTATTTTCATCATACATGTTCCTCAGTATCATTGTTCCATGATTAACCCCTCATACCCTGCATTTTAAACCTTTTTCTTGAAATTTTTAATTGCATTTAGTTTTCTGTTTAGCTTGGAATTTCATGTTTAACTTAGTGTTTAGGTCAGCTGCTGTGCTCCTTCTCTTCCCATGGCACTTATATTCATCATACATGTTCCTCAGTATCATTGTTCCATGATTAACCCCCTCATACCCTGCATTTTAAACATTTTTCTTGACATTTTTAGTTGCGTTTAGTTTTCTGTTTAGCTCAGAATTTCATGTTTAACTAAGTGTTTAGGTCAGCTGCTGTGCTCCTTTTCTTCCCACGGCACTTATATTCATCATACATGTTCCTCAGTATCATTGTTCCATGATTAACCCCACATATCCTGCATTGTAAACATTTTTCTTGACATTTTTAGTTGCATTTAGTTTTCTGTTTAGCTCGGAATTTCATGTTTAATTTAGTGTTTAGGTCAGCTGCTGTGCTCCTTCTCTTCCCATGGCACTTATATTCATCATACATGTTCCTCAGTATCATTGTTACATGATTAACCCCTCATAACCTGCATTTTAAACATTTTTTTTTACATTTTTAGTTGCGTTTAGTTTTATATTTAGCTCGGAATTTCATGTTTAACTTAGTGTTTACGTCAGCTGCTGTGTTCCTTCTCTTCCCATGGCAATTATATTTATCATGTATGTTCCTCAGTATCATTGTTCCATGATTAACCCCTCATACCCTGCATTTTAAACATTTTTTTTGACATTTTTAGTTGCGTTTAGTTTTCTGTTTAGCTCAGAATTTCATGTTTTACTAAGTGTTTATGTCAGCTGCTGTGCTCCTTTTCTTTCCATGGCACTTATATTCCTCATACATGTTCCTCAGTATCATTGCTCCATGATTAACCCCTCATACCCTGCATTTTAAACATTTTTCTTTACATTTTTAGTTGCGTTTAGTTTTCTGTTTAGCTCAGAATTTCATGTTTAACTTAGTGTTTAGGTCAGCTGCTGTGCTCCTTCTCTTCCAACGGCACTTATATTCATCATACATGTTCCTCAGTATCATTGTTCCATGATTAACTTCTCATACCCTGCATTTTAAACATTTTTCTTGACATTTTTAGTTGCATTTAGTTTTCTGTTTAGCTCAGAATTTCATGCTTAACTTAGTGTTTATGTCAGTTTCTGTGTTTTACTTTTAAGAGGTTGTGTTTAGGTAAGCTTTGTCGCATGTTATGAGCCTGTTTGATACAGTTCTTGTGTTTGCCAAAGTTACTATCAAAGAGGAATGTTGGTGAGTTATAGGGCGTTGGCGTCCTTCTTGTTTAAACTTATGACATTTTGACGTTTTCAGTCTCTCAATTTTGTTGAAATGTCGTGGAATATTGTCCGAGTGAGAAAGTGTGTATTTTATCCTCGCATATAATTCTCTTATCATCGTCAGCTGTCAATGCAATCTTATTTATTTCTTTGGTGTATATCTCATGCATTTCGCTTTGAATCGTAGTCGTCTTTTTATACACAGTCAAATTTTTCAAAAAGACAGTCTTTGTACTCTTTGAAAGTGATGTTTTTATTCATCACACATGCTTGAATGCCTTTACATCTCTTGATCTCTTCACCATCGATGAGATAAGCGTACAATTTAGGTCTCAAACCCACGAATTCGGTGATCTGTCTTCCATCGCTATTGTCTTTAAATTTACCCAACACCGTTTTACTGACACCCTTTGGAATCTTAGATGGGTGATCATCGGGATAATTACTTGTGTCGAACCATTCATTCACATCTGACGCTATGTCCTCGTAAATGTCCCTAGTCTCTATTTTGTAAGCTAAACTGTCCGTGTCGGTGAACAACAGTTTAGCTTTCGAATCGAATTTCGCTTTGCCGTAATAGCAGTTGATGTAATGTTTCAGATTTTCGCAGTAGACCACATATTTGCATTTGTGGTTTAAATTAGCAACGAGTTTTTCGATGGCGTTCACTTCTATTCGTTCGGGACCTAGCAGATAATCAGTGTGTGGATTGTGTAACGTTTCCAGATAGTCCAAATCAACCTCTAGAATACAAGGATAGTCTCGCCATTTTTCTTTTTCTTCCAACGTTTTGACCTATTTGAAATTTCTGATCAGTAAAGGATGACTCATGGCCCAACCGTACAAATTATTAGCATCCCAATACTGTATGTATTTACTCGTTTTTTTTTGCGAATCAAAATCTTTTCCCATGTGATAATTATTAGCTTCAGCTTATCTAGTAGAAATCATAGAGACACCACCCCTCAGCTTTTTCGAACATGATCAACATGTCTATGTCCGTTAATAATTCCAATCGAATCTCGGTCATTTTCAAGAGAGCGCCCCAAGCGAGGCCAGGTGCACTGAAATACCAAGCTGGATGTAGGTTATAATGTCGACTACACACTCGTCGAAAATTTTCGAAAACATCAGCCAAGAGAAGCACGTCAGTTTTCAAATAGAGGTTGTGATATTCTCTCATGGGTTTCATGCCAAATAATGTCCACACTTTTTGCACATGTTCATAATCATCGTCGGAAATGTGAGACTGGTATAATTTCGAATTAAAAATCTTCTTTCGGAGGTAGAGCGACGTCCTCGAATTTTTCGAGATCGCTCGTGTAATCGTAAGGATAGACGCTTTTCCTCAACATAATGTCCACCAATTCTCGTCGATCAATAAAATGTTTACTCATGATTTTATATTTCTCCCTATTCAAACTGTTGACTAATTTTTCCAGACTGGTTGACATAAATTTATAACTATCGATGAAACGTATCCCTCTATGGATGGGACTCATTTTCTCAATCAAACCATCGATGACTCTCTTTTTACCGACGACTTTACATTTAGTGAATGAAATGTATTTTTCATCATTTTGCACGATGCAATTCAACTCCCCCTCACTAACACCCATATTTTTCATGAACAAGTGACTGTCGTAACCTGAGAGATTGTGAAATATCACCGGATAGAAATGAGCGTCTCGAAATCTTAAATTGCATTTGTTGTGAGCAGCACCATGAAACAGACCTGTGTAGTGATCGTGGTCTCTAACTTTTTTATTATTTTCAGACTGATTATTGAATAATTGTCTACAGGTGTGACATTCGATGGTTTCGTTGTATTCTCGCTGTTGCTCTGGCATGATGATCATGTCTTTAGGTTTTTTAAATATGTCATATAATATTTGAATTTTTGATTCTAACTCTTCTACAAATCTTTGAGCTACATTGTCATCATCTGAACATTTGGTATAGATGAACTGACCCGGCGATTCTCGATCGTCAAAGAACATTTCACATAATAACAATAGCGCGAAGGTATGTGCTTCTGATATTTTTCAGCATAACTCCTACGTTCGTCAGCCTGGCAAGAATTTATTTTCGTTGTGAAACATTCGAAATCGGCGTAGATGACAAATGGTGGTTCTAATCTATTTTTGTAGTTGCGAAAATCCACGTAAGTGTTAGGTTTAGGCATTTCGACGGCCACGCCTTGCTTTTCACTGCAATATTCCTGATGACGTGTCAACGATTATTGACTACGGAATGAATTCATGCAGTTAAAAGAGAAAAATCTCCCGCACTTATGTTTACTAATCTGCCTCGTCAGCAAATAACTCATATTTTTAACCCAGCAATAATGTTGATTGCCACCATCTGAAATCAATAACAAATTAACAATCTTTTCCCTCTCTTTGTGTGAAGTCAGTCTGAGAGGATAGACTACTCCTTTTTTATCGTCTCCTTCGTATCCCAAGACGTTCAAGGCCACGGTGGGATTTAGCTTTTCAAAATCTCTGATATCTTTCAACCACGCTGGGAAAGACACTCCCATCCAATCGAGATTTTTACAAGTCTCTGAGTACTTGGAAACTCTTTGAGTATCCTTTTCTACAGGATACAAGGCTGATGTGATCGCCCATTTGAAACACTCATTATCATCTTCATTTTTCACGTTTATCACAGCCTTTTTTAAATATGAAATAATGTAATTTTATGTAGGAAGATGCTTTCAAAGGATCGTGTCTATCCACGTAAATCTCGAGATTCAGTATCTTCTCGAACGTCCAATTACTTCCCTTGTTTTGAAAAGTAGCCATAGATTCCATCATCTTGTCTTTCATTACTTTCTAAACGTCAACTAATTTGTCACCTCTAAACACAATTTCATTTTTATATCGGAAAAAAGGCATCTCGTTCCAGGATCTTACCCGTTTTCGGGTCAATCCTTTTCAACAGACAATATAAGATCATGCTTATTTGTAAACCCTTACCTAGATGTTTTCGAATTACATCCAACACTCTACCCTTCACCCGTTCCATGAATGATTCAGGATCGATTTTTTTCATGAGACCAGGCTTGACGTCGAAAGTCTTAAACCATCCTTTGATGGCTTCGTCTCATTCTACCAAAATCAATGTTGATTTCAACACTTTGATCATGATATCCGTTATAACATCGAGACCCTTTTTTCATTCACTGCTCTCTTGATTGCATTCATCATTTTTTTTCTAACAAATCATCATCTCGAACTGCATCGCTTTTCATTTTTTTATTATTCTCTTTCGAAACCTTCTGCTGCTCTACCACTTTTCGGTTAATGGTCTTCTTTTTCTTCTACTTCTTAGTTTTCTCAGTCGTTTGTTGACTTTGTTTTGTCGTCACTATCTTCTCATCCTTTTTTTCGCGATTTGAGTTGTTTTGTCACTACCGCAGATCTTTCGTCCATTCCCTTTCTGTCGAGCAAATGACTTAGGCATTCATCTTTTTTCATGTATTTAACACCTTTCAATTTCAACGACTGACGCACTTTGGCTTGTAATTTCACCAGTGATAAATCACAAGTCTCCTCGTGCATGGCTTCGATCAATCGTTCTTTAGTTTTGTAACGGTTATAATTTTTAATTCCTAGATTTCTACAATACTTTTTCAACTCGGATTTGGTAGAAAAACATAATTTTTTTTCCGTAGTATGCTTTTCTGTTTTTGGCATTTTTTATTTAATATATATTTATTTTAATTTTTCCAAAATTTTTTTTGTGAATTTTTAAACTTCTTCTTATTATATATATATATTTCTTTGTTTATTTTTTTTCTTTAATGACAAAAAAAAATAGAAAATATATTTTTTTGTTCATTTTTTTTCTTTAATGAAAAAAAAATTAGAAAAAAACCCCAAAAAACGAGTACTACTTCATGATAAATACTTTAATAGGCTTTCAAGTCGAGATTAAAATCTATCTGTAATGAACTAACTCTCTCTTTTTTATCATATTTTCGCCTCCGTCATGAGCATGTTAACTTTAAAGCTGTCGTCTCCCTCCTGTTAAATCCATCGGAAAACCAGATTCACCCTCTCAAATGTCCATTTTTCCTTGTTGATCAGATTCAATTTGTCGACTACTTCTTTAGAGATGATCGGATATATATTACTCCCGAAGATGAATGACAGACCGTCTGGATTGAAAATTTTTATCTTCTCATTGAGAATGGCTAAGAGATCGTCTTGACATTTGTACATTAAATCCAAGGCAGTCTCGTTCAATTTCAAAGGCAATGTATATTTGTCGTATTTCTCTCTCAATCCACTCATCTCCGTGTCCTTCAATTCGATGGCATTGTGCGATTGCAGTCTATAAATTTTACAGTGCAGTCGTAATATCTTTATTTAGTTTAAACAATATTTATTGGAACATATTACATTTGCTGTATACAAAATGGAATACTTGTACAAAACTTAGTATTATACAATATTACACAGCATAAGAATAGAGAAAATACATTTTAAAGGAGGGATTCGGCAGAAAGCTTAGAGCTTATTTGGGTCGTCTCTCTAGCTCTTGAATATACTGACACGAGAAGATGGTTAGCTAGACTCACGCATCGTCACCCTGGAGGCAGATGAAATTTAGTAAGCAGCCCGCTTAACTAGATCGATCACCCACTGTCCCTCACTGAACCAACGCACCGCGTCCACCACGCAAGCAGTCACCAGACACTAAGGCATGATGACTCATGGTCAGACGGGTCGATGCCATTTCCCCGACAGATTTGAGACAATACGTTTTAACACACACACAAGTAATCACTAATGCAGAAGCGCACAATCCACTGATTGGGGAAAAAGGGCAGATGATGGGGCAGGTACGGGGCGGGTACGGGACAAAGCGCCGTCGGAACAACTCGCCGTCGGATGGCGAGTTGTCCCGATTTTTACGGCGAGTTGTCTCGTTTTTTTGTTTTTCAAAAAATGTAATTTATTCTTAATTTATTCTTTTGAAATACTGTTAATTTTATCATTTACTTACCTGTAGAGTATTTTTACAAATAAATCTTACCTCCGTGAATAAAAAAAAACAGAATTAAATCCAGTTAAATCCATGTTTTATGAAAGTACCAAAGTGGAACTAAACTGTTCATCTAAACTCGTTTTTACAATGATGTCCGGAGACAGCCTCGTATAAGCTTTAAGCTTACTGCTGAATCCCTTTCAGTTCTGATTTATTAATGTCTTACTGCTTTGATTGTTCCTTGTAATATTTTTGTCAAATTTGTTCTGAAATGAATACTGTTTAAACTAAACTGTTCATTACAACATTTTCAGAAGAATGAGATTGTTGAAAATAAAATCGTCAGCTTTCACATTGTTTTTTTTTACAAAGAGTTGGGATTGCAGTTTGCTCAATAAATTTCTATTCCAGTACAATCCCTGGTTAGTATCACAACACTGTAGGTTTTAGATTTTGAAACAGGCAAATAATTGTTTTGATAAATAAATAAATAAATAAATAAATATTTTATGGTAACTTATGAAACTTTGTTTGCAGACAGAAGCTGAGAATGTGGAATTCAGGGTGCAAGCATCAGATTTGAAACTGACGTCTGATCAAAATATACGAAGATGGCCCAACAGATACAGAAATATTGGGATGCCTATATGTCAGATCCACCTTCATTGTCTACTGCAGCCTTTTTAAAGAAGTGTTCAGCTGTCTGAATAGAGTAGTTCTCCCATAATGGATATCAAAAATACATTTGTACTTCAATCTTTATATATTTGTGTATAAATTATATCTTTTGTGAATTATAGTAATTTTCAAATAATATAGAATTCTATAAATATATTTTATATCTGAATTCACATGAAAATGGTCTTTTCGGACCATTTTCTTGTGAATTCACAGATATAAAATAATTTCCAAAGAACATACCTGTGTATGCTGTACCCCTTTGTCTAAGCACGATCTGTAAAAAAGTAAATTTGCTTGAACATGTATTCATTAATTAATTATTGTTATTGATTTCAACGAAGTCTGTCACTCTGATTAACTTGTTATGTTAGTAACTATTATTTTATATATTATTATATGTTATATTGAACCTGTCTTGTTATATAAGTCATGAGTATTAATAAAGATAATTTAATCCTCTGCCGCGTGTTACTTTTCAATTACTACTCCACGGCGACTTATCCCAACGGCGACTTGTCCCGATGGCGACTCGTCCCACCTCGGGTTCGGCGAGTTGTCCCGATGGCGAGTTGTCCCGTTCCCGTACGGGGCTAAGGTTGGCTTTATCCGAATATGAAAGCAGTTCAGTGAGAGTCGAACCCCCATAGCTGACGATGCGTGAGATTGTTTAAACTTTCCATGTAGAATAAGAGAGAAGAAATAAAGGGAATGATAAAAAGATATAGAAAAGAAATAAAGTCAGCTTGAACACAAAATGCAATATCCTAGAAATCAATACAAAAAACACTGGCAGTTCGCCGCTTGTGTGGTGTACACCTGCTGAGAGGGATGACATGTTGAACGGGACCTCTGGCAGAAACATGATATGATAATGCAAGAATCTATTGCAAAATGGATAAATGTGATTCTTATATTTAGGTAAATGACAGGAGTGTTGCAATCACCGAAATCTCATATTCAGTAGAATGAAATGCTGTATGACCTCGAAAATATGTTGATTTTCAAGGTCCGTGAAGTTAGCTCAGTGTTCAGCTCAGTGTTCAGCGTTCAACATTCGTCCAACATTCGTGTGAAGTTAGCTCAGTGTTCAGCGTTCAACATTCGTTCAAATTCGTGTGAAGTTAGCTCAGCGTTCAACATTCGACCAACATTCGTGTGAAGTTAGCTCAGCGTTCAACATTCCCCAAAATTCAGTGTGCGATATGTCGAATCTGGGCTTTCACCCGAGGTGTATCCTTCATGCGACCGACTGCCCTTCGTTTACATCTACAACACTCATATCTGGGCGACCATTCTCAACTGCAGTGATGTTAGTGACTTGTACTATTCCAGTTCAGCGTTCAACATTCGACCTGTATTCATGTGAAGTTAGCTCAGCGTTCAGCGTTCAACATTCCTCAAAATTCAGTGTACCAGCTCCGAATCTGTGCTTTTACCCGAGATATAGACTTCATGGAACCGACTGCCTATCGTCTACTTCTAAGAACAATCATATCTGGGGGACCCCCCTCTCGCCTGAAGCGATATTGGTGACTTTTAGTATTGCAGTTCAGCGTTCAGCATTCGATTATCCTTCGTGTGGAGTGTGCGCAGCATTCAGCGTTTGGCATTCGGAAATATCTGGAGTTTGAAGAGAAAACAACCATAGATAGCAAGTGGGATCGGAGCAATCATCGCCGGGAGGGCAACCCTTATGCAAACGACTGTCCGAGTATCCAACATAATTATAACAACACTCAAACCTAGGCGCCCCACTTAATGCTTTGGTCTCTCTAATTAGAAGGTAGTCCCCGTCGTAGAGACAAACTTTTGATTTAACGCTGTCAGGCTCTGCAGGTCGGTAATGTGGCATTAGAACAAGCTCGATCATAGGGCTACATATCCCGTGGGACTCCTGATTCAACCGGGACATGTTCTGAATAGTTTCCGTCAACCATTACCCCCATCTTACGTTGGGGCGGGAACTTTTCCAGCCAGTGGTGGATGTATTAATCCAATCGATGCACTTATGCAATCGATGTAATAATAAATAGGTGACCCCTCCCGCCTATAGCAGCATTAATTGGGGCATCATGCATCCGAGCTCAGCGTTCAACATTCGAATAACCTCCGTGTAGTGTGGGCGCAGCATTCAGCGTTCAAAATTCGGCAGTATCTGGAGTTTGAAGAGAACACATCACTAGATCATAAGTGGGATGGGTGCAATCATCGCTGGGAGGAGGTAGCCCTCGTGCAAACGACTGCTCGAGTGTCCGCAGTCTACATAATTATAACAACACTCAAACCCAGGAGCCCCCACCCCCGGATGCTTTGATCTCTCTATATAGGAGGCAGTCGTCAGCAAAGATGCGAATCTTTGATTTACAGATGTCAGGCGGGCCGTTGTTGTGACATTAGTATACAGTAGACGTCCTAGGACAGTACCCTGTGGGACTCCTGATTCAACCGAGACATTTTCTGAAAAGTTTCCGCCAACGAAGACGTTGGGTCATTGAAGGGTGCTATACACTAATGCAATCGATGCACTTATGCAATCGAGCGCAATAATAAAGACACCCCCCCCCCGCATATATAGCGGCATTAATTGGTGTTTTTGAGTATCCCAGCATTCAACATTTCGCAATATCCATAGTTGGAAGAGAACACAACCGTAGGTCGTAAGTGGAATCAGTGCATTCATCGGAGGGGTAGCTTTCATGCAATCGACTGTCCGAGTGTCCGTAGTATACAAAATAATGCATGTAACAACACTCAAAGCCCTTTCGCCGACATTGGTATCGATGAATATATGTATTCCAGCTCAGCGCTCAACATTCGCCCAACATTCGCGTGAAGTAAATTCAGCGTTCAGCGTTCAACATTCGGCAAAAGTCTGTGTTTGGGCGAAAGAGAAAAGACATATTATGTCGAATCTGTGCTTTCACCCGAGGTGTAGTCTTCAGGCGACGAACTGCCAATCGTCCACATGTAACAACACTCACAACTGGACGACTCCGTGTCGCATGAAGCGATATTGATGATTTTTACTACTCCAGTTCAGCGTTCAACATTCGACCAGCATTCGTATGAAGTTAGCTCAGCGTTCAGCGTTCAACATTCAGTGTGCCACATGCCGAATCTGTGCTTTCACCAGAGGTGTATTCTTCATGCGACCGACTGCCAATCGTTTACATCTAACAACACTCATATCTGGGCGACCCTTCTCACCCGAGGTGATATTGATGACTTTTACTACTCTAGTTCAGCGTTCAACATTCGACCAATATTCGTGTGAAGTTAGCTCAGCGTTCAGCGTTCAACATTCGACAAAAGTCAGTGCGCCATATTCCGAATCTGTGCTTTCATCCGAGGTTGACGTATACCTTTCATGGGAACGGCTAGCCATCGTCTACTTCTAAGAACACTCATATCTGGGCGACCCCCCTGTCACCTGAAGCAATATTGGTGACTTTTAGTATTCCAGTTCAGCGTTCAACATTCTCATAACTTTCGTGTGGAGTGAGCGCAGCACTCAGCGTTTGGCATTCGGCAGTATCTGGAGTTTGAAGAGAACACAACCATAGATCATAAGTGGGATCGGTGCAATCATCGCCGGGAAGGGTAGCCCTCACGCAAACGTGTCGCATGAAGCGAGTGAGTGGTATTACATGTGGACGATGGGCAGTTCGTCGCCTGAAGAAGAGTCCACCTCGGGTGAAAGCACAGATTCGACATATGTCTTTTCTCTTTCGCCCAAACACAGATTTTTGCCGAATGTTGAACGCTGAA
Source organism: Pictodentalium vernedei (assembly GCA_031216915.1). Lineage (NCBI taxonomy): Eukaryota > Metazoa > Mollusca > Scaphopoda > Dentaliida > Dentaliidae > Pictodentalium > Pictodentalium vernedei. The sequence goes on from CM062295.1 coordinate 610,528,609, forward strand.
CGCTGAAAGCTGAACTTACTTCACGCGAATGTTGGGCGAATGTTGAGCGCTGAGCTGGAATACATGTATTCATCAATACCAATGTAGGCGAAAAGGCGCCGCCTGGGTTTGAGTGTTGTTACATGTATTATTTTGTACACTACGGACACTCGATTGAATGAAAGCTATCCCTCCAATGAATGCACCGATTCCACTTACGACCTGCGGTTGAGTACTCTTCCAACTATGGATATTGCAAAATACTCAAAAACACCAATTAATGCCGCTATATGCGGGGATGGGGGGGGGGGGGGGGGGGGGGGGTTACATGTCTTTATTAGTGCGCTCGATTGCATAAGTGCATCGATTGCATTAGTGCATCCACCCTTCCATGACCGAACGTCAGATAAGAGTAGTCGTTGGCGGAAACATTTCAGAAATTGTCCCGGTTGAATCAGGAGTCCCACAGGGTACTGTCCTAGGACATCTACTGTATACTTATGTCACAACAACGGACCGCCTGACATCTCTAAATCAAAGGTTCGCATCTTCGCTGACGACTGTCTCCTATATAGAGAGATCAAAGCATCCGCGGGTGGGGGGGGGGGGGGGCTCCTTGGTTTGAGTGTTGTTATAATTATGTAGACTGCGGACACTCGAGCAGTCGTTTGCACGAGGGTTACCTCCTCCGAGCGATGATTGTACCCATCTTATGATCTAGGGGTGTGTTCTCTTCAAACTTCAGATACTGCCGAATTTTGAACGCTGATTGCTGCACTCACACTATACGAAGGTTATTCGAATGTTGATCGATGAGCTCGGATGCACGACGCCCCCAATTAAGGCTGCTATAGGCGGGAGGGGTCACCTATTTATTATTACATCGATTGCATAAGTGCATCGATTGCATTAATACACCCACCACTGGCTGAAAAAGTTCCTGCGCCAACGTAAGATGAGGATAATGGTTGACGGAAGCTATTCAGAACATGTCCCGGTTGAATCAGGAGTCCCACAGGATATGTAGCCCTATGACCGAGCTTGTTCTCAGTAATGCCACATTACCGACCTGCAGTGCCTGACAGCGTTAAATCAAAAGCTTGTCTCTACGATGGGGACTGGCTTCTAATTAGAGAGACCAAAGCATTAAGTGGGGCGCCTAGGTTTGAGTGTTGTTATAATTATGTTGGATACTCGGACAGTCGTTTGCATGAGGGTTGCCCCTCCCGGCGATGATTGCACCGATCCCACTTATTATCTATGGTTGTGTTCTCTTCAAACTCCAGATATTGCCGAATGCCAAACGCTGAATGCTGCGCACACTCCACACGAAGGATAATCGAATGTTGAACGCTGAACTGGAATACTAAAAGTCGCCAATATCGCTTCAGGCGAGAGGGGGTCCCCCTGATATGATTGTTCTTAGAAATAGACGATGGGCAGTCGGTCCAATGAAGGCTATATCTCGGGTGAAAGCACAGATTCGGAGCTGGCACACTGAATTTTGACGAATGTTGAACGTTGAACGCTGAACGCTGAGCTAACTTCACACGAATATTGGTCGAATGTTGAACGCTGAACTGGAGTAGTAAAAGTCACTAATATCACTTCAGGTGAGAATGGTCGCCCAGATATGAGTGTTGTAGATGTAAACGATGGGCAATCGGTCGCATAAAGGATAAACCTCGGGTGAAAGCCCAGATTCGACATATGGCACACTGAATTTTGGGGAAAGTTAAACGCTGAACGCTGAGCTAACTTCACACGAATGTTGGTCGAATGTTGAACGCGGAACACTGAGCTAACTTCACACGAATGTTGTACAAATGCTGAACGCTGAACACTGAGCTAACTTCACGGACCTTTCTTTGATTTTCATTGTTCTTGAAATATTCAGAACCAAAAAGAAGTATGGATACGTCTGTTCTGAAGTATATCGATCGTAACATGACGAGCGTCTGTATAAATTGGGCAGTGCAGCAGAAAATGTTCAGACGTCTCTTGTTCATTACAACGACAAAATGGGATCAATGCAAGATGATTATTATTTAAGTGTGCATTCAAGTTACTACAATGTAAACGCATCCTGCAGTGATAAATTTGTGCTGCACGAGATTCGCTAATACTATTAAACGAAGGCGGCCGTTGGTTACCTTCATTCAAGAAGGCCTTGAAGTTATTCAATGAAAAATTCTCGCAGACGGACATAGGCAAGTTATTCCACTGGTCAGTAACATCAGGAATGAAAGAAGACTGGTACAGTTGTGTACGACAGAATTGAACTCGATTATTGTGACGTGACCGAAGATTAAGTGAAGTATTCACGGAAGAGATAAGCGGGAGAACTTTGTTGGGAATATAGGAGGGAGACAGTCGGTGATACATTTTAAAACACTGAATTAACTTGTGTTTGCGGCGTCATTCTTGCAATGTCTCCCAGCGTGTTTCGGAATATAGAGCGACCTTTCTGGCGCTTACACCTGCCCCTGCAATTATTCTGGCTGTAGCTATCTGTATTTTTTCCAAGTTGGCTATTTTGGATATCGAACAGTTATCCCAAACTGCATCCGCGTTTTCGAGGAGAGGTCTAATAAAGGCAAAGTATATTTTTTCTAATACTTTACGGTCAAGATTAAATTTGCGTCTCCTCAGTAGGTCTAAACATGACCAGGCCGTTGAGCACATCTGGTCAATGTGATCGTTCCACGTAGATGAACTATTTAATATCACTCCTAAGGCTTTGTGGTTAGCGACTTCTGTTATCTGGGTATTACCAAGAAGTAGTGGAGGGTGGACAGAGGGATTACTTTTACGTGAAATACGCATACTCTCTGTTTTATTGGGATCAAATTTAACCAACCATATCTGGGCCCAATGTTCTATTTTGACTTGGAGTCGAGGCTTGTTCGGGGATCTCTACAATAAGGTATAACGATGCATCGTCTGTGTAAATATTCAGTTATATCATTGATGTAAATCAGGAACAACAAAGGTCCGAGTATCAACCCTTGTGGAACTCCAGCGTTAATGGGTCTCCAGGAGGAAGACTCCGATGCTAGGACTACCCTTTGTGACCTATTCGAAAGGTAAGACTTCAGAAACAATAGAAGTTCTCACGAAACGCCAATTCGCTCAAGTGTGTGGGGGAGACCAGTATGCCATACCTTGTCAAAGGCCTGCTAGCATCACAGAAGACCAACCTTACTTCTTTACCTTCATCAAGCTCTCGGCAGAACTCATCATATATATCGGTGAGTTGTAGGACAGTTCAGTCACCTGGCCTGAAGCCAGGTTGAAATTGACTAAGGGCATTAGTCTCGTTCAAGAGCTCCCATAAACGCTTAAAACACACATTTTTCAAATACTTTAACAACACAGCTGAGAAGTGAGATTGTGCGATAATTAGTGATTAAATTTGAGAGTTGTTTCTTCGAAATAGGGGAGACATTTTTTTTTTCCACAACGACGGAAAGTATGAATTATCAGCAATATGTTAAGTAATATCGAGAGTGGCTCACATAGTGGCGATTTACTTTCCTTAAGGAGACGAGGACTTATAAGATCTGGCCCGGACGTCTTAGACACCTTCATCGTCTTCATTGCATCATATATTTCACTGCAGTGTAAGGTAATACTATCAATTTTCTGAGAAGCTTGGGCTAGTGTGTCTTTACAGATCTACTTAATCACAGACAGAAGAGGGCTTCCAAGCCCACCGGTCAATACTCAATTTTCTTACACGGCCAAGCACCCATCAATAATCGTCCAGTCAATTGAAACTTGTATCTCATATCATTGATGGTAAGTCCTTTTCTACATACATAACTTGTTAACCTGGATCGTTGATGTGCAGTTTCTCTAAATCCCACATTGCTATGAATGCATGAAGATGGACCAATGGGCCATAATTTATGTAGTTTCGTGAAAACTGTGCTTGATCCATCAAACACCTGCAACTGGGACGCTTTTGATTCCCACTTACTGTCGCAAGATGGAACAATTTTGGGGTTGGTCCCACATGCTTTCCGCCTTTTGCCCGCGCCACCACCCCTATATATTTTATTCCCCACACATTCCCCTTCCTTGGGCAAACCTTCTTGCTAACTTTCGAAGGGCCGCCTGATATACATATTTTTTTTCTTCAATCTGAGATGAATCCTGCACAACCTCACTTCTGTAACCTTAAAAGCCGATTCCAAAGTACATTACTGTACATCAATACACTGGTGGTGTATTTGGTTGTTAAACTACCTCTGTCTATAGCATAGTGTTCGTATTGGTCAGATATAATAATAACACTTGGTTACCCCTGTACTCCCAACTGCCTCCCTATTCCCACGCTTCTTCTTTCTTCCAAACACTCGGAGACGAACTGCTTGATGATATCCCTTGCCCCATTCTTCCCAATCTCTCCGATTAGCATATTAACCCCCTACTTTGAGTCTCCCACTAACCACATGTCCTTCATTCTCCCATCCCACTTCCCCATTATGATCCCAGTGAATCTTATTCTTTTAGACTGGTATTTTGGACATTCTAGAAGAAAGTGTTCCAGGGTCTCCACCACGCCCAAATTACACACCTGGCACTCCTTTTCACTGTTTTTCCCAATTTTCCCCTCAGCTCCAGGGACCGCGACCTCAGCTTGAACAACAGTGTCCCCCAAAGGTGCCATCAAGGTACTCTGCAAAATCAGGCTTCTCTTTATCACGCAGGCCACCCAAAGAAGACCTCTTTGATTTGACCTCCCACCCACCCCCGCCAATTAAGATTACCATCCTCCATGACCCTTTCTCTGGCGATTTTTTATCCTGGTTTGCCCAACGTCTAGGGCCGAGATCTCCAATGAGTAGTTAGTTCTCTATTAGCTACCTCACTTGGACCATCCACCCTGTTTTGATATTTGAGTTGAAAATTCTCAGGAACATTACTTTACACCATCGGCTGTTGGGGAAATTTAAAAAATAATTAAGATAACCGAGTTTCAATAAGTCTATCCTGTCCTTGATCTTCACCCACCCAAGCTCACCCCTGACTGCTTCTAGTGCTACGGCATTACTCGACCCCGTTATCCATCGGCTTGCGTCGTTCTGCAGGGTTTCCAAGCTCTTTACACCCGTAAGGTTTATGAACAGACCCGATCTTGAGACGCCCGTCACAGAGTGTTTATGGGTTGAGGTATTTACAAGATTGATTGATTGATTTTATTCTGCAGCATATTATAGACAAGATAACAACAAGATAGGTTACACATGAATGCGCTGCTAGGAAATGTCATAGCCTAAAAGGCTGTCTTCCTGCAATTCTCTTTTGACGAAAAGAATATTCATGACAGCAAGGTCTGTGTTGTTGGCTCATTAGGTTTAGTGATGGAACCTCTTTTTGGAAAGATACTATGGTGGATAGTAAACAGTTTATGAGAGAAACGCTACCAATGCACGAGACGGCAAATCAAATCCCCGAACATAGAATATAAAAAGCGCCGATGAGCCGCCAGTCCGCGAACCGTTGGATAAGACTAACCCCCACGGGCCGAAAACCCATCGCCAATTCCTACCTCCTATATATTCGCGAGTTATAGAAATGGAGAATTCACCACTGATACCTCTGTAGCATCCCCATCACTATACAACGAGGTAGACAAGGGATACGTCTTGTTAATTAGTACAATAATTAATACAATAAATAATACACAAAACGGAACAGACCGCTATTTTGGGGGTTTTCTATCGCGCCCACCCCCTCCCCCAATAGTCCTCCAGATACACGGAACGCTATATCAGCCTCCGTCGAAAAAGCCAGAGATACATCGATTGCCGATTTAAATGTTACAGACAATTTTTAATAATAACCAGTTGGGTCGCACAACAAGCGGTTTTTCAGAAATAATTACATACTTCAATCTAATACAACTCGTAAGTGAACCCATACATTTTACAGACACTTCAACTTCGCTGATAGATCTTTTTGTTGTAAGAAACACTGTCAATGTAAAGGCCTGCGAGGTTCTTGAACCTCTTATTCCAGATATGACCCGCTTCCATTGTCCAATCTTATTAGAAGTCGAATTCTCAAAATCACCGCCTCTTACGTCCAAGAGACGGATATGGTTGTATTGTCAAGGCAATTTCGAAGCACTGAACGCGGCATTCCGTAAAGAAGTCTGGAACTCTCTTTTTGACAATTCATGTCTTGATACCATAGTGTCTATTTTTACCGACAAACTTCTCTGCACTGCCTCAAAATAAGTAGTAGTGCTCGCACGTTTCACCTCACAGTTGCCGGCCCCCGGTGCCGGACCCCGGAAGTGACGTCATGTCACGTGACGTAGTGGCGCCATGTTGTATTGTCACGGTAACCCGCGTGAGCGGCCATGTTGTGACGTCATCTCCATAGTGATACGTTGTGTGACTGCTCATGCGTAGCGCGTGTTGTTAGGGTGATACGTGTTTCCGTCGTCCATTTTGTATACCGCCATCTTGGTTTCTATGGTAGCACGTGATTGCTGTGTTACCCAATTTTTCTGCAATAAGACGGGGTATGTTTAGAGGGTGTGCTCGATTGAATCGGAGTAAATCTAATTACCACAAACAACCCGACAATCCCCCAAATCACCAAAATCCACCCAAAATCACCGAAATTGACTTTATTTCCCCAATTTATCGGCTTAGCACGAAGTGCTATAGTACTAAGGGGGTACAAAGGGGTGCGTTCGATTGAACAGGAGTAATGTTCTGGCTTAGAATTCTCCCAGAATCCCTTTTTGGATCCCTATCCCATGACGTTTTTCCCATTAAAAGACACGTGCCTTTCTTCATTACCCAGAATTCTCTGCTTCTATCTATATATGTAATAGTTATCGTTTATCTGGCCATGTTCCTTTATTCTAGAGTATACTCCAGTAACGTAGAAGAGCCTATTAGTTTGAACAGCTTTGCTTATTATTACTATATTTAGCTATTTTGGTCTATTCTTATAGGTTCTGACCCTATTTCATGTACTCTTGTTGTTTCATTTATCTAGATTATAACTAACCAATCAGATTGCTTGATTTCCCATAACCTGTATGCAGAGTTATCTCCCTTCTGCATAATAAAAGCCTATATCCTATGGCAATATCCCCAGGCACCCCAATTTTAGCACCCCTTTTTTTAAAAACACCTGTGGCTATGGAATCCCTTTTTTTGTCATATGTGCTTATGTGAAAAAGCACAATGTGACACAATGTGCCCTAGCACAAAGGCACATGCTTTATGTGCCGATATGTGCTTATGTGAAAAGGCACAATGTGACACAATGTGCCCTATCACATAGGCACATATGGGTATTTGAGGATACCTTTGGCCTGGTATTGTATTATTTGAGGATACCTATCGAGGATACCTACTGGAGAATCCCTTTTTGTCATATGTGCTTATGTGAAAAGGCACAATGTGACAGAATATGCCCTATCACATAGGCACATGCTTTATGTGCCGACATGTGCTTATGTGAAAAGGCACAATGTAACACAATGTGCCCTATCACTTAGGCACATACGGGTATTTGAGGATACCTATGTCCTGGTATTGTATTATTTGAGGGTACCTATCGAGGATACCTACTGGAGAATCCCTTTTTGTCATATGTGCTTATGTGAAAAGGCAAAATGTGACACAATATGTCCTATCACATAGGCACATACGGGTATTTGAGGATACCTATGGCCTGGTATTGTATTATTTGAGGATACCTATTGAGGATACCTATCGAGGATACCTTTTGGAGAATCTCTTTTTTGTCGCATTAGGCTATGTAAAAGCGCTCAATGGGTCTAATGTAGTCTTGCCAACCGCTTCCATCTTGTAGCCAAAGCTCCAAAGCCATTACAGGTCTATGGACTATCTGTCCTATCATTAGCTTCTACAGCAGTCTTGTTCCATTGCGGCCTCGTACCAGTACTATTGGCTTCTGTTATTCTGCCCCATATCTCATCCATTACTTCCTAGCTATACCTATCTCAGTCTCGACTATAACATTGATCAAGGTTGAATCAGATTTCCCCTGTATACATATAAGGCATTCCGTTATTGAGATTCCTACCCGAGTCCGTAAAATTTGGATTTCGTGGTTTAACGTCAACACTCGAGGGTATGGAAAAGGATTCATAACACCCAATTCAACAATGACTACAAGAACCTGAACAGAGACAACCAATCACTACAAAATAACAAAGGTACAGATCCAACAGAACCAAGATCGAAGTAAACATAATAAAGTGAAAGAATGTCAAACTAGTCGGATTGATCGAACTAGTTGGACAGACTGAACAGATCTGATCAAATACAATCAAGATCAAAGGCAACATAACAAAGTTTAGAACTATAACCTAATGAAAATATAACCCAATGTGTTAACCCCCTTGAACTGAACAGAACTGAATTATGAACAGATACAAGACAACTGCTCGAATGAAGTGAACGAAGATCCAACACAAGCAAGATCGAAGGGAACAGAACAAGGTGAACAAAGATCCAACACAACCAAGATCGAAGTGAACAGAACAGAGAGAAGAGAACTGAACCAATAAAGTTTTGAACTGAATGAACTATATTTTTGAACCATAACCTAAATGAAGGTGTATATAGTTAACCCCTTTGAACTATTTGAATGAACTTTATGTAATTAAAACCCCTTTGAACTGAATGAATGAACTATAACCCTAATGAATGTATATATAGTTAACCCCTTTGAACTGAATGAACTATATATAATATAAATAAATATTAACACCCTTGAACTGAACAACGTTTAACTGAATGAATTTTTGAAGTATAATCCCAATGAAGGTATTATCACCCAGTGAACTGAATTCTTCTAATAGGGAAGGGAAATGGCCTCGAGTGTTGATGTTAAACCACGAAATCCAAATTTTACGGACTCGGGTAGGAAGCTCAATAACGGAATGCCTTATATGTATGCAGGGGAAATCTGATTCAACCTTGATCAATGTTATAGTCGAGACTGAGATAGGTATAGCTAGGAAGTGATGGATGAGATATGGGGCGGAATAACAGAAGCCAATAGTACTGGTACGAGGCCACAATGGAACAAGACTGCTGTAGAAGCTAATGATAAGACAGATAGTCCATAGACCTGTAATGGCCTTGGAGCTTTGGCTACAAGATGGAAGCGGTTGGTAAGACTACATTAGACCCATTGAGGGCCTTTACATAGCCTAATGCGACAAAAAGGGGATTCTCCAAAAGGTATCCTCGATAGGTATCCTCAATAGGTATCCTCAAATAATACAATACCAGACCATAGGTATCCTCAAATACCCGTATGTGCCTATGTGATAGGGCATATTGTGTCACATTGTGCCTTTTCACATAAGTACATATGACAAAAAGGGATTCTCGAGTAGGTATCCTCGATAGGTATCCTCAAACAATACAATACCAGGACATAGGTATCCTCAAATACCCGTATGTGCCTATGTGATAGGGCACATTGTGTTACATTGTGCCTTTTCACATAAGCACATATCGGCACATAAAACATGTGCCTATGTGATAGGCATATTGTGTCACATTGTGCCTTTTCACATAAGCACATATGACAAAAAGGGATTCTCCAGTAGGTATCCTCGATAGGTATCCTGAAATAATACAATACCAGGCCAAAGGTATCCTCAAATACCCGTATGTGCCTATGTGATAGGGCACATTATGTCACATTGTGCCTTTTCACATAAGCACATATCGGCACATAAAGCATGTGCCTTTGTGCTAGGGCACATTGTGTCACAATGTGCTTTTTCACACAAGCACATATGACAAAAAAGGGATTCCATAGCCACAGATGTTTTAAAAAAAAGGGGTGCTAAAATTGGGGTGCCTGGGGATATTGCCATAGGATATAGGCTTTTATTATGCAGAAGGGAGATAACTCTGCATACAGGTTATGGGAAATCAAGCAATCTGATTGGTTAGTTATAATCTAGATAAATGAAACAACAAGAGTACCTGGAATAGGGTCAGAACTAACAAGAATAGATCAAAATAGCTAAATATAGTAATAATAAGCAAAGCTGTTCCAGCTAATAGGCTCGTCTACGTTACTGGAGTATACTCTAGAATAAAGGAACATGGCCAGATAAACGATAACTATTACATATATAGATAGAAGCAGAGAATTCTGGGTAATGAAGAAAGGAACGTGTCTTTTAATGGGAAAAACGTCATGGGATAGGGATCCAAAAAGGGATTCTGGGAGAATTCTAAGCCAGAACATTACTCCTGTTCAATCGAACGCACCCCTTTGTACCCCCTTAGTACTATAGCACTACGTGCTAAGCCGATAAATTGGGGAACTAAAGTCAATTTCGGTGATTTGGGGCGGATTTTGGTGATTTGGAGGGATTGTCGGGTTGTTTGTGGTAATTAGATTTACTCCGATTCAATCGAACACACCCTCTAAACATACCCCGTCTTATTGCAGAAAAATTGGGTAACATAGCAATCACGTGCTACAATAGAAACCAAGATGGCGGCCTCCACTATACAAAATGGACGACGGAAACACGTATCACCCTAACAACACGCGCTGTGCATGCGCACTCACACAACGTATCACTATGGAGATGACGTCACAACATGGCCGCTCACGCGGGTTACCATGACAACACAACATGGCGCCACTACGTCACGTGATATGACGTCACTTCCGGGGTCCGGCACCGGGGTCCGGCAACTGTGAGGTGAAACGTGCGAGCACTACTACTCAAATATATACCAAATAAGTGGATTACGTCGAGAAAAAGCCAACCGTAATTGATTCACAATGAAATAAGATTACTGATAAGCAGAGAAAACGTTTGTATCGTACAGCTAAACGCACTGGTCCCCCTCATGCACGGGAAAATTCTTAAACGTAATGAAGTTGTATCGACTGTTAGGAAGGCCAAAGCCTCATATCTTTCCAAAGTACAATCCACTCTGGGAAGTAGTAAAACAAGTACTTCCCAGTTGTGGAAAACCCTTAAAACATTCATCGGTGGCAGTAAAACGACAGGCATTCCAGCCATAAATCATTTAAACAAATTATATTATTTAAATGCCGAGAAAGCAGCGCTGTTTAATGAATACTTCTATTCTATCGCTTCTGTTGACGGCTCAAATGCCCCTCTGCCAGATCTCCCACACCATATTCCCCATAAACTCGACAGTATCACCCTACGATGTATACTGAAGTATATGAAGCAATGAAAACTATTAAGGTGTCCAAGGCGCCTGGGCCTGATCTTATCAGTCCGCGTCTCCTCAAAGAATGTTAGTCCTCCTTATGTGAACCACTTTCGTTCTATTTAATATACTACTCAGCGGTTCTTATTTTCCCTCGAAAAAAACCAATGTTTCTCCAATTCTGAAAAAAAACAACCATCGAATCTACTTACTAATTGTCGCCCTATATCACTACTCAGCTGCCTTGGTAAACTATATAAAAATGTATTTTTAAACACTTGTGAGATTTTATGATTGAAAACAATGTGCTTAGTCAATTTCAGTCAGGGTTTAGAGCCGGCGATTCAACTGTTCTTCAACTAACTGACATATATGATGAGTTTTGTCAAGCTCTTAACGATGTCAAAGAGGTTCGGGTGGTCTTCTGTGATGTCAGTAAAGCTTTTGATAAGGCATGGCATGCGGGTCTCATTCACAAGCTAGAGAGAATTGGAATTTCAGGGGAATTACTGTTATTTTTAAAATCGTACCTTTCGAATAGATCGCAGAAGGTTGTTACAGCGTTGGAGGTATCGGCTTGGAGACCAATTAACGCTGGAGTTCCCCAAGGGTCGATCCTGGGTCCCCTATTGTTTTTAATCTACATCAATGATATAACCGAAAATCTCCTCAGTAACATACGCCTCTTTGCAGACGATGCGTCCCTGTACCTTGTAGTAGAAAATCCGGATCAGGCATCGAACTTAATCAACAATGATTTGGCGTCAATAGAACAGTCTAAAACATGGTTGGTTGAGTTCAATCCCCATAATATAGAAACTATGCTTTTATCCCGCAAAAGTAACTCCTCGGCGCATCCCCCGCTCTATTTAGGCGATACACAAATATCCGAAGTCGAAACCCACAAAAACTTGGGAGTGATATTAAATAATATGTGCACATGGAACGATCACATCGACCATATCTGCTCGAAAGCCTGGCCTCGATTGGATCTGCTGCGAAAGCACAAATTTAATCTCGATCGTAATGTCTTAGAAAAAATATACTTTGCTTTCATAAGGCCGCTTCTCGAATACGCTAACACTGTTTGGGATAACTGACCAGCATCTAAAGCGGCCGACTCAGAAAAAATCCAAATCGAGGCTGTGCGAATAATTACGGGGGCAACCGTTAGTACTAGTAAAGCTCTGTTATACTCAGAAACGCAATGTTACTCTCTGCAGGAGAGACGTCGCAAGCTAAAGTTGAAACAATATTTTAAAATGTATCACCACATGCTTTTATCAACAATAAAGTTCCTCCACTTATTTCGACAATGAATCCACAGAGCTCCGTTTTGTCAGCCACAACTTTATAAATCCTCCTTCATCCCAATCGTTACTGAACAATGGATTAACTTACCCTTGCATATCCGCGAAAACTCGTCACTGAGCAAGTTTAAGATTGTTTTAAATGATGGAAACCTACGACCACCGCGGTTTTATGGTGGCGCCAAGTCTCGCACTGCTCAAATTTATAATTGCAGCTGTACTTGCATTGTAGCAGTCTTAACTCTCACTTGTATGACAATCACTTAACATCTTATTCGTTCTGGCATTGTATTGTCCAGTCTTTTGAGATATTTGAAACGACACGATCGGCCTCTTCCCATTTGTATTTACCTTACTTTTTGGCTCTGAATGTTTAAGCAATGCAGATAATCGCCGTATCTTTAGTGCGATACACGATTTTATTCTAATGAGAAAGCGATTCCACTGAACGTTAAAATAACCAAATGGAGATTATGAAATGTAATCCATAAAAAGTCGAGGTGTTCTCCATCTCAACCGTGAGCGCCTGCCATGCACGTTGTCCCGACATAAACTCCTTTCCAACATTGTGTATGAGAGCTGCTTCTTCAACACGCGTTCTAAAGGCATGGAAACTCGTGTTCAGACTGGCTTACTCACCTTCTTCCTACCTTCTTCACTTTGTTCTTCTCTTCTTCTGTTCCGTTTTGTTCCCCATATATCTGCTTAAAGAGTTTAGACATTTGAAAATATCGTCGCCCAGGGACCGGTGCTCCTTTGGCCAACGCAGAATGCCTTTCACCAGCCGTCGCACCTGTTTTGTGGTGGGTTAAGTTGAGTGGCATTCTGGTTCAGTGTTTGCGAGCGGCGATTGCTGGTGCTTTTACTTTAACTAATTCTATTAGGTTGTCTATTGGGATCTCTGGCCCTGGGTAATGCTATACAAGTTCACCTACTGCCATAAATCATATGACGTAAATTTATTTCGAGCTAGGAAGACGACACACATAAGCTTAAAGCTTCCCGTCGAATCCCTAATCTGCCTTGTCTTAAAATCGTCGATTGTCATGTTATGTGCTGTGTTTCCTGTAGTATTGTATTCATCCTTTGTCTTATGTTGTGTATTCATGTAACATGATATTCATTTCTTTTTTCAATAAATATTTTTTAAACTAAAAAATATGGTCCATTTTGTTCAGAAATGAAAAAGAAAAGATACATTCAAACAAGGAAGGTATCTCTATGTAGAGAGCTAGTAGGTGAGGATAAGACGACATTGAGGGCTGGCTCAAAGTACAATCGGTTGATTGTTTGGCTCTGATGGGATATTTGAATGGTTGATTCAATTAGTGGGTTCAGATGAACAGTCGAGAAACGACGGGAATAGACAGAATATGGCATAGGAACCTACGACAGTAACAATATACTATTTTTGCTCTAAGACGAAGACTCTTCCATGCCACCAGGGTGAACTTTTAAGCAAATCTAACAGTGGCATGGAATGGTCTCAACGAAAGTCAACAGTCAGAGGCTCTAAAAATATACCAAAGGAGAAATATCATGTCCAGACTATAATGCAACACCGGGCACCAGTGTTCAGGATGGACCAAATATTTTGGGTGCCAAATTTTTAGCCAACTGAATTTTTTTGGTAATAAACAAAATACTTTGGTTCCAAGCAAAATGTTCTAGGGCCAAAACATTGAGTGTGTGACAAAATCAATCTCTTCAATACATTTTTATGGAAAGTAAGAATCCAGCAATACATATATACATAAACAAAAACAAATTTAAAAATCGACGCATATAGAGCATGGAGAATAGTTTATTAGAACAGATGTAATCAAATCTTGTGAGAACGTATAAAAGAAAGTATAAAAAAAACTATGAAAGAAAGGTATTTCAGTGATTGTGTCTCCAGGTTGAGACCGAAAGTAAAATGATTGAGACTTTGCCTGCATCATAATCTTTCTGACTTGTAGGGTGGACATCTCACCCAGTGGTTTTAATGGATGTGCGCTCAACTTTGTTTGCAACCCTCTCTAAAATACCACATCTGCTTCAGTGAACATTTCCAGAAGAAACAAGTCGACATGTGAAGAATACGAATTGATTTAATTCGAGACCATTTCTTGAATGCCTCAATAAATTGAATTTTGTCATTCACGAACCTTCAAGTGAAATTTTCATGAAAACATTCAATTTCCTTTCTTGTAGACACTCAAGCGTACTACCCAATATCACGCGATATTGCACTACGATCTACCCAGAGCAACTAAAGGATTATATGGTACAAGATTTAAGATAGATCAAGATAAAAAAAATAAAAAATGGTCCAAAATCGTCACTGTCAGTTCATATAGTTTCCACCGTGTGGCTGCCATACAATAGAAAGCGCATCTAGAACACATGAACACAGTTCAGAAAACCATTCGTTACCACAGAAATCATGCGACGTCATGGACACCAAGAAGGACGCATCCATCAAATAAAAGGGACGAAAACATAGGCTTATCAAATGGAGTATGGAAATTGTGATCTTTAGCAACACGTCCTGCTTATTGCACCAATAACTATCACCACCATACAAATGACGTAACAACATGACAACTTACAAGCGCTATATCAGCAAATGACATGGCGTCATTTTCTCGTGGTGTATGACATAACTTCATTGAGCCCGGTTAATATGTAAAAAATTCGGCATGATTCATCGCTGATATACCACTTTGGACATCTCCGGGCAGGCACCATCAGTGATTGAGATAGTGTGTCGAAAACGGCCCTTAAAAACAATTAAATTTTCTCTAACATTTATCTTCCTGTATTTGTAGGCCGAGGTAAGGAATTGAAGCAACATGTTCTAGTGTGTAGCCGCTTAGGGTGTAGAATCGATGATTTTTTCCTGTGATGCTCCGGATGTAGACTTTTTGGCAGTAGAATTGTTGGCGTTAAAGCGCATTCTCCAGTCTCATGCCCATTTGTCTAGACAAGTTATGTCGTTTTATAGGGTGGTGTGATCCCCCTTGATGTTTATTTCCCGGTACAATAGGCAGTCGTCTGCAAATAGCCTTACTGATGATTTTACTGAGTTTGGGAGATCTTTGATGTGGCATAGGAAAAGTATTGAACCCAAGACAGTTCCTTGGGGTACACCTGGGTCAACGGTTGCTTCATCCAAGAATTCCCCTTCTAGGACTACTCGCATTTTCCTTTCTGTGAGGAATGTCGTGAGCCATGCGTGTAGCGGTCCTCTGATTCCGTATTGCTCTATTTTATGGAGGAGTCTGTGGTGGGGTCTGTGTCGAATGCTTTGGGGAAATCCAATATGGTCATGTCGACTTGTTTGCAGTGGTCGAATGACCGTAGTATGTCATGGGTTGTGACTGCAAGCTGTGTTTCCTGGGAATAACCTGCTCTGAATCCATGATTTAAAGATTTTAGTACGTTGTACTTTTCCGGGTGTTTCTGCATATGTTTACAGATTATGTGTTCGAGTAGCTTACATGGCACCGGGATTAGGGATACTGGCCTATAATTTTCTGCTGCGTGATTGTCTCCCTTTTGGGATATGCAGGATATAATTTCGTTGAGCCACTGAGTTGTTTGGTAGTCTACTGTAGTCTATCGAGTTCTGAAATATGACTGACATCAATGGAGCAATATCCAAGTATGGAAGGCTGTACTAACAATAACAGATTACAATACAGGATCATTACACCTCCTTTTTTTAACAAATTTATATCTCAGATATTTAAAGGTTCATTTTAAGTACTGGTTTTCTGATGCGGAAAGATCTTCTCAATACTGTGACTTGGAGGGAAGTATTTTAATCTGTTGAGGTTCCTTCGGGGAAAGTTGTTTACTCTGCTGAGTGGAGCAGCTGGGCTCAGGTAGAGAAAACGACTCTGAGCTAGTCCTGTTCTGCACTGGGGCACGAGCTTCGACATTCTAAAAGTTTCTCTTATTTTTAACATTTTCTATGATCTTTTCAGTAAATGTGACCCTGTTCTGTAACTACCTGGAATGATCTATCTGTTACTTTGTCCAAAGCCTTAGCTTTAGTATTCCAAGTGTGGCCATTCAGTTTAAATCTGACAGTATATCCCTCTAACAATTCTGAAAGAGGTTTACTGATTCTATCATCGTACAATGTTTGAATGGACTTTGTTTTTTGAATACTCTTATTAGAAATAAAATTATTTCTCACCTTCCTTCCCATCAACAATTCAGCTGCAGATTTATTATGAGACAATGGTGTGCTTCTGTGTTGCAATAATGTCAGGTATGGGTCATCATTGTTTGCTATTGATTTCTTAAGAAGCCGCTTCACAATTTTTACACGAATTTCTGCTTTCTCATTGTCTCGAGGGTGATAATGACTTGAGGTTGTATTCTCAAAATTATAAAGTGAACTGAATTGTTTAAATTCTGCACAAGAAAATTGTGGACCATTATCAGATCTTACTATTCTTGGTATCCCATGTCTTGAGAATACGAATTTCATATGCTGGATGACTGAACCTGATGAGCAACTGTCATTCAGCAACGCAATTTCAGGAAAATTAATAAAATAATCTATAACAATAAGATATTTTTTTCATTTTATGCAGAAGAGATCAACACCAACCTTTTCCCGGGGCTGTAAAATAGACTTATCAGGCAATAAACTTTGTTTACACTGAAAGTATTGGTGTTCCAAACAACTGAACAACTCTTTATCGTGCAGGTTATATTCTGGTTCATGTGGGGCCAAAAAATTACGTCTCGGGCCAAACGTTGACATTTTTCAATGCCTTTGTGGCCCACGTGAATTCTGCTTAACATCTCTTTCTTCATAGACGTGGGGATTACAATGCATGAGCCTTTTAGTAAAAGACCATCTACAACAGCAAGTTCATCCATATAATCAAAATATTCCTTTAATATATGCACACCATTTGGCCAACCATTTTTCGCATGTAAAATTACTTGCTGCAATATACTATCTTTGAGAGTTTCCTCCCTTAGCTTCTGTAACTGTCTGTCTGAAACAGGCATTTTATTCATGACATCATACCACATGAAGCTCAATTTCGGCTTCTATGTCAGATTTCAGACAATGTTTCACATTACCTCTTCCCATTGCTAACATTTTACCAGGTGTATATATTACCTTTAATGAATACCTCTGGAGTTTAGGCATTAGCCTTTGAATTCTGGGTGTCATGTCATTTAGGTATTTCTTGAATATGGCTAGAAACGGCTTATGATCTGTTTCCAATATTAAATTTTTTGAGTCCATATACGTAACTATGGAATTTCTCACAGCCATATGCTATCCCGAAACCCGCCTTTTCTATCTGAGCATACTTTTATTCTGACTGTCCTAGTGGCCGTGCAGCATATGCTACGGGATGCCAGGCTCCTTGACTTTCGTGTAACAATACTGCACCTGGGCCATCTTTACTGCTATCAGTTGGAATTTTTGTTTATTTATTTGGATCAAAGAATGCCAAAACTGGTTCTGTTGTCAGCATGTGCTTCAGAACTGACCATTCTTTCTCGTGTCTGTCATTCTATACAAACAGAGTGTCATTTAATAACGGTTTTCTTATTTCACTGGTTCTTGCACAATGAACGTCCCTACATAATTTACCATACCAAGATATCTTTGCAATTCTTTCCTATCTCAAGGTGAGGATAACTGCAGGATAGCATCAACTTTACTTTTACTGGGTTTCATCCCATTCACAGTAAGAGTTGCTCCCAAAAATTCTACTTCTACAGAAAACTGACGTTTATCAATATTTAATTTAACTCCATATTTTTTCACCCGTTCCATAGCTACCAATAAATTGTTGTCATGTTCAGCATTAGTCTGACCCCATATAAGTACATCATCAATATAAAGTTTTACACTGTTCAATCCTTCAAATACAGTTTCCATGGTTCTTTGATTCACTTCGGAACTACTACAAATGTCATATGGAAGGCGCCTGAAAGTACACCTCCCAGAGGGTGTGTTAAATGTGGTTAATTTTACACCTTCATCATCTAGATTTGTTTGCCAAAATGCTAGTTAGCTAAACTCTATCAAATACTTCTTTATCCCCCTTTTGTGCACAAATGTTACCTTGCGTCCTCTTCACGCTTTTGGAACCTCTGATTTTTCTATGGCTAAGTGGAATGTGGTCGCTAGGCCTTTACAAAGTTCCTCTCTTTTTTTATGGAATCGTTGGGAATTTCATCCTTCCACTTTTGGACGTCCTCTATCTTTATTTCGCTGCACACAAAGTTTGATAAATTGTCCTCAACCTCACTGTGGCACTCTAGTGGGTTCCCCATGCCCCATCGCTTATCATTTACCTTTCAGTGCTTGACAGGTTCCGATGTGATTTGATCATGATTCTCTGTATTTTCACTCTCTGCTTTAATACTCTGTGAATTACTTCCTTTGTTTCTTTTATTCACCAATTTCCAAAATACGTTCGAACCCGCGCCCGTCATTCCTATTGTTGTCCAAATAAGATTGCAGTTCCGCACCCTCCGATTATCGTCTCTAATCTTATTTACTTTATTCCGTGTTTGGTAGTATGCTTCGTTTGCTATCCTGACCTCGGTACTTTCCACCCCCTCGAGTTTTCTACTTCTCTTGCACGAAGCGCATTTAACTTTTCTGCCCTTTACAATTCGTCATTCACCCTGTACCCATGTCCTCGCATTGGCACTCTAATCACTTCTATACTTTCCTTCCTTGCCTCCGTGAGACTGACAACTGTGGAATCTGCCATTTCCTGGGCATTGGCCTCCATGTGTACATTCTCGAGCTTTGGCTTCAATTTTTCTTCAAACTGCGCTCTGTCGGCATCCTTTCTGAGTTCCGAAAACTTCTTAAAAGCTTCTTGTTGGGGTTTTACCCCTGTTTCTACCTGTAATCAAGTTGTGATCACAATCCAACGGTAATCTCGAATAGCTCGAATCCCCCCCCCCCCCCCGAAAAAACACAATAATTTATTATTCTGCATTGGAGCGAGCTCATTATGAGTTACGTTTTTGAAAAAAAAAGTTAAAAAACAATAAACCCATAAAATGCGACTTTTGTGAATAACGCTGGCCGTTTTTACGTTACCATAAGTAAAGGGTAGTCTTTGTAAGACTGTGACCCGGGGCCCTCCTGGCCCTCACAGTCTTTGAGCAACCCGGTCAAATTTCATCTGACTAAAACTGAAAGAAACTGGCCGCATTTGGGTCGACTCAGTTCACGCTTCATACCGAAGACAAAAATCACATAATCAACATTCTACATGTCGTATTCAGCCCAAATATAATTTATTTGCGTGTCTGCATCATTATTTAACGCAAACACAGCATCAAATTCAAGAAATGTTGAAAAATATCCGACTTCACCACGTTAAAAACATCATGTTTCAAAGATAAACAAATTGTACTACGCATGCGCACATATACTGTGCGCATGTGTAGTACAATTTGTTTATCTTTGAAATCGATGTTTTTTTAATACCACACTGAGTAATTTGCGTAGTAAACAAATTCATGCACGGCATACAAACAAAATTCATGCAAACATGATTGTACAGAAGTTACACATTTAACACCACAAAATTCATACAAATAGTTATCAGCATTCAGACATAACACCATGCATTTATAATACAAGGACAACACAAACAACACAATTATTCTTATGAACAGTCAATTATGTAAATGACTAATTTTTGATTATGAAGCTTGCTTCATATACTGCCCAAGCCAACGGCCGCCCAACATGCTATAATACAATTTAATATTCAAACATGCTCACAGTAAAAAGTTAACACAATCCTGAACAGGAATAGGATAATTCCTGAAAACAGGACAAACAGAAAATAGCTTGAAAGAAAAATATCATTCAAGAACTAATTAAGACTCACAATGAGAAACATATCTCACTTGACAAATCTAACTCACCTTACAGGAAGAAAACACTTACTGTAAAAGGTATCCTTGTCTCAATCAACTTCCATCTGAAAACATGTGGAAAATCAAATTATAAATGTGTATTGATAATCATTTGAAATGTGCAGTTCTCCTTTGGAAATATAATCCTAATTGTTTGGTACCTTCCTCATTAAGATGCAAGCCCCCATCCCGAACAGCAAATAATTCCTTTTTTGGTTGGCCAGCAAATACAAAGTATCTATATGACTTTAGAAATTCAACCCTTTGTGAAAAACAAAGTGACTGTAAATCTAAATTAATTTCCTGAATTTTAGGTTGAGAAATTTGAAAATCTACTGGCCTTGGAAGAATGGCAGATATTCCTATAGAACTAGAAAAGTGAGACTTGAGTACTGAAATTAAATTACAAAAAGCAGCTTTGATTTCAGTTCTTGAAAAGTTAAATAGATCATTAGTTCCCACATGCAATAAAATAATATCATATTGCAATAACTTGTTCTTTTCTTGCAATATGTGGTAAGTAATATCACTGATGCCAGCTCCTCTATATGCCATGATATCTGTATTTCTTATCTTCACATATTTAGCAATAGAGTCCGAAATAATCACCATCCTTCTTGAATCTGAAGCTGAAAGTAAAATGAATCAAGGGTTACAATTCAAAATAGAATCCCTAATTTGTTGTGAAACCCTAAATTTATCTTGCAAAGAAAACTCTAAATATTCTTTATAGGCATCACTTTACCAATCCCCATGTAGCTGAATTAGCTCACTTGGAACTTGAGATTCAAAGGCATAGGAAGCACCACCTCTTCTAAAACTGTGAGAAGAATAATTATCAGGATTCCTACCCACTTAGCTTATTAAAAACTTTAATTTATTTTGAAACTGAGTATAAGTAACTGGAGTAAAATTCTCCCCCTTATAGTACCCAAATAAGGGAGAATTATCAGCAGCCGCAAGAACAGCAACCATTTTATTATAGGCTGAAATGGGACATAACATTGAGCCTGGAATGGCGACTAAGGGGATTTGTAATATTCTTTCTCCAAACTGTATTGTTTTAGACCATTTAATTAAAATCATTAAAACATTATCTTTCAATAAAACTTCTTTTCGCAAGAGCTGCTTGTCAGGATCGAAGTGTTTTGAAGAGGTGGGTACTAAATTAGATTTGCGACTCATAAGAAAGAAAGCAAATAGAACTGCCCTTACTTCAAATTCCCAAATTGCTGCAACATAACAAATTTCCCTCAGATAAGTTTGCATAAAAGAGTTCTTAGTTGCTCCAGTATTTAAAACAGCAACAGAAGTCTGATTATCACATTTAATCAAAATTTTTTTCCCAATAAAACTTTTAGCCCATAGTTTGACACAAATCATAACTGAAAATAATTCCAGGGCATTAATATGAAGTTTCATTTCCAAAATCGAATCTGGGAAAATGGAATGAAAGTATTCATTATTAAGTGAGCAAATTCCACCACAACCTGTTAAACAAGCATCTGTTTCTAACCATTGATCAGGTTGTGACCATTCTTCCAAGGCCATCATAGAAACACCATTAAATTTAGTTAAGTATTTCAGCCACCACATTAAATCAAGATGCACATAAGTTGGCACTGACTTAATCTCCTGTGCATTCTCAAAACTTCTCAGCCACATCAACAACCTAGCAACAAATAACCTTCCAGGGCGAACACACGAGGCAACGAAATGCAGTTTTCCCAATAAAGACTGTAAATCTTTTAGAGAGGCATTTATTTTCTTTAACCAGCTCTTAACTAATTCCCGAATTTCCAAAACTCTATCAGGTGTGACTGACAAAGTAAGCTGATTTGAATCAAATTCCACACCTAAAAAAGTCATAACTGTACTCGGCTTGCAGGCCTTTCCTTTTGATTCTTCTAAACCACAATTGAAAATTAACCTCTCCAAACTATCATAAGCTTTTTGTGCCTTTTCAACAACTTCTGCCCCAGCAAAATCATCCAAATAATTTAAGGCATCATAACCCATGGCTGAAAAAATAAACACCAGCATGATTTCTAGGCCTTTTACAATTTTGAAGAATATCGCCTACTAGGCCGACGGGAAATCCAAACTCAAGAAGATCACAAACTAAATTATCCTGATACATATAGACCATAGATCTCCAAAAGTCGATTTTCAAGTTTGATGGAACTTGAATTCTGCAAACCTGAAAATTATTAGCTTCAGAAGATACCACTTGATCATGCAAGTCTGTGAAAAAGGACAAATTATTATCTCTAGACAAATTAATATCACAAATTTCACAATTCTTGTGATTAAATTTATAATCTTCCACAAACTCTGAGCTTCTTTTTTGTGTGATCCAACTATCAATTGACTTTGATGAAAACTTTGGATAAGAGATTTCCAAATTATTCAAAGAAGCAGGATTAACCTGTTTCTCTGATTGATAATCAGCATATTCACTGGATGAACTAGAATTTTGAGTTTTTATAAAACAGTTAGGACCAACCCATTTCTCTGATAAGTCACCAGAACATTCCCTTGTTATCTTTTCAGGAACTGATAAATTTTCAAAATTTATTAACTGTTCACTTTCAATCGGACTAATGTGATGAGTTACTGGTACTTTTTCTGGTAATAAACTTGGAGATTTAGGCTTAGACGAAACAGAATTAACATATTTGATTTCAGAATTTTTATTCATAAAATGCTTTCCAAAAGATTTATGGCCTACCATCCATTCCGGAAAAAGTAAAACTGAAGTATCCTGAAATTGATTGTCAATTTCAGTTACTAGTCAGCTCAACTGGTGAGGGCAACTTGAAGAACATTCAGGGTGTTTTAAAACAGAGGCATCTTTTCTAAAACAAGTCGCACAGAAATGTTGTACCCATCTATCTCTACCTTTAATTGATAAAATATGAGCATCCTTGAAGGAACACCTATTTCTTTGATAAAGAGGACAATACCAACTTTTAACATCTTTATTAAACTTGATTTCATCAATCCTAAATGGGGCACAAACTTTATAATCATCAAACTTACTAAAACTTCTTTTTGTCGGCATTGTTTTTTGGCCTATTAACATTCTTACTTCAAGCATTGTAGTATCATCGCCCCAAGATTTCTCTCCATTTTCAATCAATTTTAACCACGCTGCATAGAAATTTAAGAGAACATGCCAATCAAAATCGACGCCGCAATAACATATTTTATTAAATAAGGCTAATCGACCCTCTCTTTCAACTTTAGGGGTGTCAGAATTCCTAATTATTTCCAATTCCTCTGCAGAGAACTGAAAAAAGGAAAGTTTGGAAAAACTTACTGGTTCTTTACTGGTGTACTCGAACTTCAGTTCAGATTGCGGCCATTTACAAGCCTTTTTAACACTATCGCTAGGTGTAGAAGTAATGCCCGATTTAACTTTTGAGGATTTCTTTTTAGTTTTACGTAAAGACTTAGCATAGGCGTCTGAATCTAACTCAGATTCTTCATCATCACTAGATACAATTCTGACAGAAGCAGATGATAAAGAATGTGGTTTAGAAACAGAAACTTTCTTCACTGTCATATTGTACATCATATCATCCACATCATCATTTAACTTTTTACAAGTTCTTAGATCATTGATCGTAACAGCGTCTTTATTTTTAATTGTTTTCGGTATTTTCTCAAATTGCGAGTCTTTTTTCTTTCTTTGAATCTCACCTTTCTCTGCCTTTGTGTTTAGTTTATCTAATTCTGCTTTCAGTTCATTCTTTTTCTTTTCCCTTCGCAACTCTTTCTCAGACCTTTCAACTTGCTTGATTTTATCTTGGAGTGCTTTAATTTCATCATCATCCGTGTCACTACTTTCAAGTTCGCTTACACTACCACCGACAGAATTTGAGGAATTACTAGAATGAGTATTTTTTCGATCTTCGAGTTCAGCATTTTGTTCCATCATCGTTTGTTTTTGGTGAATATTATCATTGGCTTTAACACTGACTTCCCCGGTATTAGCAAGAACATTATAATCAATGTTTTTGGCAGCCTGTCTTCGTCTTTCCGACATATCGGACTGCATATTTATTCACAGATTATATCGTTGTTATTATCAACACGAAGTCACAAGAGAAACAAAGTCAAAGATCTGCATAGAAATTCACAGGTTTGTACTAAATTCTATTCATCTTCCTCCGTCAAATTATCATTTTATGATGATATTGTCAAAAGATTTACAAAAACTTTCAATACAATAAAAATTTCAATACAATAAATTTCATTAGAGGAGCTGTCAATGCTTGGCGACGGATAAACAAAGTCAGTTATCAAGGATGCTGTAGAGGATGATGGGAAATATTATTGAGTGAAAACAATGGGTCAGATGCTCAGCTGATCAATCGGAGCAGTCGTGTGCTTTGTGATGGAGCAATTATGAATTTTGAGGTCAAAATCGTACAATTGCATATTAAGTGTCACGATACCCATGCTGCACGTGTCAAGGATTCAGTTGAACGCTGCTTTGTGGGCGTCCGCAAGCTTTTGATTTCGCCGACTTGTGGCTGCGAGCTTTGATGTTGCCTACTTCTGACTTCCCGTCATTCGCGACATAGTTGAACTCCCAGAAGTCTGCCAACACAGATACCGGGGTGACTGCGTGTGTCACATGAGCCTTTTCAAAGATCAAAGAGTAGAAATGATCATTGAAAATTTTTAATCAACGTTTTTTCGGATGTGAAATGAATATAATGGTATATATTCGCGTGACTGCGTGGGTCATTGCAGTGTGACCTGGCCACCACTGCCACCATAGACAGACAAAGCTATACTTAATCATCAAACATTGTATTTGCACTCTTTGCAAAGCATTCAATTTATGTTTTAATATATAGGTTAACAACTTTGAGAAAAAAGGGCAATTCATTATTATATGAGTGGACCGGAGCGCTTTGGACCGGTCCAGCATGGATACCGGACCGGAATGACCTGGACCGTACCGGACTGGACCGCCTTTACAGTGGGCCGGACCATCATGGGTAGTCCGATCCGGTCCGGTCCGCATCACTACCTGTTGTTGAGTTGCGTTGGTGCTTGTTGGGGATGCCCAGTGTCCAGTGGGAGTCCAGGAACAATGGATTCTTTTCATTGTGAAATCAGAGGAAATAGAAAGAGGAGTATTTCTTTGGAGCCTGACGGATAGCCAACAACTGGCTATTTTTGGGAACCCATTAAATAGCTACTGGTTTGTGTCAGGTCTGAGAATTATTACCCGACTGAACACAATTTAATGAAGCTAGTAATCAGAGATTGCATGTTATGTTGTTCGATTTATTTGGTATGGACTTTGGGGTGGGGGATTTTCAGTGAATTGAGAACTCTAATCCTCTTGTAATAGTTAATGAATGGCAGAGTGATCTGTTAAACCAATTGTTACACTGAACCGCTGTGAGTCAAATCGTTCTGCTACTTCTCCTCGAATGTCGGCGTTTTCGCCACCCGGCGATCTCGGCACAGGAGCCCTTTCGTCACCGAGCGATTTCGCCACCGTACGTTTTCGCTGCCGAGCGATTTCGCCACCTATGATGTACTAGAAGAGAGGGGTGGTACAACAGAAAAAATATAACAGTTGTTAACATAAATTTATGTAATTTTATTCTCTTTTTTTATTTTTTAAATAAATATTAATTGAATCTCAAATTTTATGTTGGCCAACAGTGCAATAATAAAGATATACTAGATTTTTCGATTTCAAGAAATCGAGAGATTCACCTATTCCGCTTGTTTTTTTAGGCAGCGGCGAAATAAGATTACATATAGAGCTGGTAGGTTTTTAGGCTACATTAAGTGCATATCCGATAGAAAACTCCCTACAGTGTCTAACAATTCTTTCGGCAATACTCTTTCACATTGGCGTGAATGCTGTATGGTTAATGTCCAAGTTAGGGCTAAATAGCAAACCCGTTGAACAGATCGCGTGTACTAAATAATAACAACACGTGCGTATGTGGCATCATAGATTGTGGCAAATGTTTTCGTAGCAGCGGTTCCACATTTTCAGCATTTGTTCTTGGAAGTTCGCCCAAACTCGTTCATATTATTAAAAATCCCGAAACCAAGCATGGGACCGTCGTGGGACCCGCCACCCCCCCCCCCCCGCACTGCACATACAATCTCCCGACGTTCAAAAATGCGCAATTGGTGTAGCTCTCTGTGTGAAACCATGCCGTAGCTATTTGTGAAGAATGAGTGAAAATTGCATGGAAATCGGTCTAGAATTGGCTGAGATATAGCGTTTTGATGAGTAGAGGTAGAGGTAATTGTTTGAATTTGGTCCTGTTCTAACCGCTGCAACCTGACGCTGGGTGTATGTCTGGGGTTGTGGCACTGTTCCCTCCTGTTCCCTCCCTGAGGTAGTTCCACTTGAATCGTTTTAATTCACAATCACTGCTGGAGAGATGCTGGTGACAGAAGGATGCACTGTGTATACTGGCGCCAAATGGACCCCGCTAAGCTGGTGACTGTTAGATGATTGCCAAAAATGAAAAGTGGACAGAAAGCGCGCATGGGTTAATGGCGAAAATGAGGTAATTTGGCTAATTTGACATAAAAATTGAGCAGACAGCAGTGTCGCTCCTACGTCCACTGTGTCCAGACCACCGAAGGCAGCCACACGAAATGTTCAGATGTTGTTCTACTTTCCCTGCTTGACAGGTTAGTATCTTTATCGAGTGGCGTGACTGCCTGAGGACAACGTGAATCGCGTGGAAACCGAGCGGACGATTCGTCCCTACTCTATTCCCAATGCAATGACGTTTCCATTCACTCTTTACCTGTCACCAGTCGAGTTTGGCATTATTTCTGTCTATTTGATGAACTGTTTAGCTTTAAATATTCGCACATTTATATGGGACAGAAAGTTTGTATGGTTAATGCCGAATTCAAGGCAGGCGGTGGGTCGAGTAGGCGGGCGTTAGGGCATGCATGCAAGTAGACAGGCAGTCCTGTGTAACAACTCTTCCGACCGTACTCTTTTACTCTGGCATGACTAGTGTATGGTTAAAATCGAAGTAAGGGTGGGCTTGCTCTCAAGCAGTTTGGTAGGCAGAAAAACAGAAGGCATTCCGTATTCCATTCATAATTGCTGGAAATCCATATCTACTTCTCATAATTGCTAGAAATCCATATCTACTTCTTTGAAACCACGCGTGAGGGTTAAGTTAGAAATCAACAATGCCAGCTCATTTTTACGAATTCAGTTTCAATAAAAATCAGTAAATGAAGGTTAAAGAATATTTTGAAAATTACAGTTTTTCACACAGTACTCTCAAATAGCTTTGAATATGATAATAATAACACTTTGGCCAGCCGCTGATTTGTCGCGGTTCTCGGACGAGAAGGCCTTGGTTACCCCTGAACTCCCAACTGCCTCCCTGTTCCCACGCTTCTCCTCTCCTCCCAACATTCGGAGACGAACTGCTTGATGACATCCCTTGCCCCATTCTTCCCAATCCCTCCGATTAGCACATTAACCCTCTCCTTTGAGTCTCCCGCTAACCACATGTCCTTCATTCTCCCATCCCACTTCCCCATTATACTCCCAGTGAATCTCATTCTTTTAGACTGATACTTTGGGCATTCTAGAAGGAAGTGTTCCAGGGTCTCCACCATGCCCAAGTTACACATCTGGCACTCCCTTTCACCGTCTTTCCCAATTTTTCCCCTCAGCTCCAGGGATCGCGACCTCAGCTTGAACAGCAGTGACCCCCCAAAGGTGCTATCAAGGTACTCTTCAAAACCTGGCCTCTCTTTATCACGCAGGCCACCCAAAGACCTCTTTGATTTGACCCCCTCTCGCCAATTACGGTTACAATCCTCCATGACCCTTTCTCTGACGATGTTTTTACCCTGGTTTGCCCCAACGTCCAGGTCCGAGATCTCAATGAGTAGTTCTCTACTAGCTCCCTCACTTGGACCATCCACCCCGTTTTGATATTTGAGTTGAAAATTCGCAGGAACATTACTTTACACCATCGGCTGTCGGGGAGATTCACCAAATAATTAAGATAACCGAGTTTCAACAGGTCTATCCTGTCCTTGATCCTCATCCACCCAAGCTCACCCCTGATTGCTTCTAGCGCTGCGGCATTACTCGACCCCGTTATCCATCGGCCTGCATCGTTCTGTAAGATTTCCAAGCTCTTTACGGCCGTCTGGTTTAGGGGTACCACTTCCGTACCGTATGTTATACTTGGCAGCCCCACCATTTCCCAAATGGTTTTCCCCACGAAAACCTTATTGAAACTGTTTCTCCCTATAAGTTTCATTTGGTTAAGGATTCGCTTCCCCTTCAGAATCAATTTATTTGTGTGGTTTCGGTAGATGCCTCTTCCTGTAATGTTTATATTTACCCCCAAATACTCGTAATCACCTGTCTCTCCTACACTGAGAAGTTTGCTGCTCCCTTCCGGAATGCAGAACTCACCCACTCTCCACCTTCGAGTGGGGTCCACAGGTATAACTTTGCTCTTGCTTTCATTAAGTTCGAGTCTCCATTTGCTCCCATATTTCCCAACAATTCCCGGCATTTTCGTTAGCCCCTCTTCGCTTTCTTACACTAGAACCATATCGTCTGCAAAAAATAGCCCTGGGATCTTCAAGTACCCAACTGCTACCCCCTCGTCGCCACGCAGGAGTTCATCTCCTAAACCTTTGATGTACAATGCAAACAGGATTGGCGAAAGGATACACCCCTGTTTTAGGCCTATCTCCATAGGCACACGTTTTGTTGTAATGTTTCCCAGGCTAAGTTCACTCTGTACATCTTTATATAATGCTTTCACAATTCCAACAAACTCGCCTCATAAGCCCAGAGCCTCCAGCTTGCGCCACATACCCTCCCCCCATACTCTATCGTATGCCTTTTTGACATCCAAAAAGGCCATAAACATCTTTTTCTTTTTTGCTTTCGCGGATTCTATCATTTGGGATAGCGTGAAAAGATGGTCGGTTACTCTCCTTCCCTTCCTGAAACCATTCTGGATTTCTCCCAAAAAACCCTTCTCCTCAATCACCTCCTCTAGTCTCCCATAAAGGACTTTACAAAAAAACTTTCCAATGTTGCTACTGACAGAGATCCCTCGATAGTTATCCAAAACGTCTTTTTCCCCCTTTTTGTGAATAAATGTCACTTTGCTTTCCCTCCACTCCTTTGGGACCTCTTGTTTTTCTATGGCTAAATTGAATAGGGCAGTTAGGCTTTCCAAGAGTTCCTCTCCCCCTTTTTTGATAAACTCGTTAGGAATTTCGTCCACCCCTCTCGCTTTTCCATTCCTCAGTTTTGAGATCACCCTTCGCACCTCCTCAGTTTTGATTTCGCTACACACGAAGTCCGAGAGATTTTCCTCGACCTGGTTCGGACACTCCGGTGGGTTCCCCATACCCCATCGCTTATCGTTTACCTTTTCCCAGTGCTTGACTAGTTCTAATGCGATTTGATCTCGCTCTTCTGTAACTCTGCCATCTACTTTAATGCTCTGTTGGCTATTCCCTTTGTTACGTTTGTTCACCCATTTCCAAATTACGCTCGAACTCGACCCCCCTGTCGTTCTTATCGTCCTAATAAGACTGCTATTTCGCACTCTCCGGTTGTCGTCTTTAATCTTGTTTACTTTATTTCGTGCTTGTTGGTATTCTTCCTTTGCTACCATGGCCTCATTGCTTTCCACCCCCTTTAGTTTTCTACTTCTCCTGTATGCAGCACATTTAGCTTTTCTAACCTTCAGTTCTTCGTTCACTCTATACCCAAGTTCCCGTGTTGGCACCCTAATCTTTCCTACACTTTCCTTCCCTGCCTCCACTAGGCTCGCAACTATGGCGTCGGCCATCTTCTGGACACTACCTCCCTTGTGTACGGCTGCAAGCTTTGGTTTCAGTTTTTCTTCAAACTTCGCCCAGTCGGTATCCTTTTTGAGTTCCCAAATCTCCTTGAAGCTTCCTTTCCTTTTCTCTAGGTTTTTGGCCCTCATCGTCACTGTAATCAAGTTGTGATCACTATCCAACTCCATTTTGCCCTCATCATCCACTTCTACCCTTATCACCTCCCTCCATAAATTCATATCTGTGAGAATGTAGTCAATTATTGATTTTCTGTCGTTTCTCTCCCAGGTCCATTTCCCCTTACATCTAGCGTCCCTGTTCAGAATCTTCAGACCGAGCTCATTTGTGAAGTTCAACAGCTTCCTTCCATTCCTGTTGACTTTCTTGTCCCCACCCTCTATTCCTTCTTCCTTGTCACCTATGTGTCCATTATAGTCGCCCATCAGAATTATACCAAGCCCCCTGTTTTCTAGTTCAGTGATATTGAACCTTAGTGTTGAGTATATCGAGTCATTCCACTCGGGTTTACTTCCCTCCACTGCACAGTACACAATCCCAAGGGCAATACTTTTGTTTCTCAGACTGATCTTTACCCATCCAATTTCTTTTGACACATCGGCCGAGGTGATGATATCTTCCAGATCTGTAATCAGCGACGGTTTTAAATCCTCTTTAATGTACATGCCTACCCCCCCCCCCCTTTTTTCTGGCCTTCCGTTCGCCCTACACCTATCCACACACACCCGCTTACTTGGTCTACCCGTTCCTCGTGTCTTACCCACGTCTCGCTTAAGCCCATGACATCAAACTCCTCTGCCTCGATCAATGTAGCAATTTCACTTACTTTCCGGTGGAGACCCTGCATGTTGCTATAACCCACTTTCAGGGTACCGAGGTTCATTGGCTTCTGCCTACTGGGCCCATTGTTTTCTGGTGCTAGTCTTGGTAAACTTATTCTGCCCCCCTCACTCTTGTTCACCCCACCTATGTCCACTCTCGTTATACTTGCCTCTGACCTCCCACCCCGCTCCTCTCCAAAAAAGGCTCTGCTACCCGTAGAATTTTATCCCCTAATACCCGTTTCCCCGCCCTGCTAAGATGCAGCCCGTCACGCCCGTACATGCTCCCATTGCCCCAAAACGTGTCCAAATGGTCGATAAAGGGAATTCCCAGATCAACACAGTGGTCCTCTAACTCTTCATTTAGCGCCAAAATCCTTGAGTTCCGTTCGTCCCCACCTCCAAAGACAGGAAGGACCCCGGATACGACTACCCTTGCATTCCTACTTAACAGTTTGCCGACTAAGCCTCTATACGACTCCACCAAACTTACTGACCTTCTCTCCCTGATATTGTTGGTCCCCACATGGACCACCACTACCGGTTCCGGTCCTGACCCTGCCACAATGCCATCTACCCGGTCCCTGAGATCCTCCACCTTCGCCCCCGGAAAGCACAAGACTGTTCGATTGGAACTATCAGGACCACAAACTACATTGTCAATCCCACGTACAATGCTGCTCCCCGCTACAACTAATTTTCTTCTTCTGGCCCCAGTTCCTATATCATCTGCACCTCCTCTCGTTTTGCAAGCTCCTGTCCCCTCTTTCTCTTGACCGCCCTCCTTACCCCGAATGGCCTATCATCATCTACAACCATCTCACCCACCACACTTTTCCCCTCACTCTCGTCCCCAGGGGTATCAGAGTCTAAAACACTAAACCTGTTTTCTAAACCCCGCCTAGCAACCTTGGCAGCCTTACGCCGACTCTGGCTTCCGGACTCGACGCAGCCCTGACCTGACGCCACCTTCCGAATTTTCCTACTAGAACCCCCCTCCTCAGTTACACCCCCCACATCAAGCATTATTCCCCCACGTTTCCTGCTTCCTAGTTTCCTCCTTGAGTCCACAACGTCCTTCCACCCACCTTCCACCTCACCATCGTAGGTAACCTTCAACGGGGTAACTCCAGATACACCGGCCCTCCCCAACCTCCCTCTCAGCTCTGCAATCTCCCGCTCGAATCCAACACACTTCTCTAACAACTGTAAAATATCCCTGCAATTCGCACATACCCCACTACTCTCCATTGACCTACCACCACCATACCTCATATTACACTGTCTGCATGCCTCCGGATCCTCACTCTCCCCCACCTGCACCCCTCGACTCACCTCCCTCAGACCTCCCTTAACACCCATACTTACCTCCGTCTTAACACCCGTCGTACACTTACCATTCATGATTACAAATAATATACAGAATCCAATGACCAATAGCCAAAATTACAAAGAGGAACTAAAAATTTGAGAAAGCGGTCGAAAACGTAAACAAAACAAAACAAAACAAATATGAACAGGTTGCAAAGAATATTTTGAAAATTACAGTTTTCACGCAGTACCCTCAAATAGCTTTGATTACGAAAGGGTTACACAAGTCCCAGTAATATTCAAATCATTTGTATAAGTGATAAAATGAAAACAGTTGTCTGGAGAATGAATACTGGTCAGCTATAAAGGATAGCATAAACAAATAAAGCATCTCAGTTTCCAAAGATCATCAATCACAACTTGACAGAGTTTCTGGTGCATAGAAAACATTCAGCGCTGAATCAATTAGGATATGGAGTAAATTGTCACTTGAACTGAAAATGTTTTTTTTTTGGATGGGACCTATCTTTATGATGCTAGAATGGGCATAGGGGGTTAAACTTTACAACAAATCTTACTACAGAAAATATGCTTAGTAGGCAATTGTGAATACGCACATGCAAATCATTTTCGATATTCCGTTCCAAAGAGGAAGACAAGTGAATGCGCGCAATCAGGCAGCGGGTGCGGGCAGCCAGTAGACAGGCAGGCACAGGCAGGCAGGAACATGTAGGCAGGCGCAGGCAGGCTCAGACTGAGGCATACAGGGCGCACAGGCAGGTGGGCAACTGTACTCTTTCACACAGGCATGACAGGTGAATGGTTAAAATCGAAGTCAGGACGGGCTTGCTGTCAGGCAGGTAGGTAGACTGACAGACTGCATTTCATAATATTCCAGCCATAATTGCTGAAAATCCATGTCGACTTCTCTGCAACCACGTGCATAGGGTTAAGTTAGAAATCAACAGCATCATAGCAATACTGCTTAGGATATAGTGTCACCACACATATATCTATTCTGTTGCAATGAAAAAATCAGTAACAAAGGGTTAACAGACTGTTCTCTTTCACACTGGCATGACTGTTGTGTGGTTATTTTCGAAGTCAGGGTGGACAGGCATTTCTGACAACTCTTCCGACTCTACCCTTTCACACAGATATGACTGGTGTATGGTTAAAATCGAAGTCAGGACGTACTTTCTGTTAGTCAGGTAGGTAGGCCTACACACTCATTGACTTTCATATTATTCCAGCCATAATTGCTGGAAATCCATATATACTTCTCTGTAACCGCGCATGCAGGGTTAAGTTAGAAATCAACTGCATTATAGCAATATTGCTTTGCTCACATTTATGAATTCTGTTACAATAAAAACCATAAAAGAGGGTTAATGGATATTTTGAAAAGTGCAGTGCTCTATCAAATAAGAAAAAACAGCATCTGGTGAATGCTGGTCAGCTACTAATGATATTATACAAATAAATAAAACGTTAATCACAGCTTGACAGTTACTGATAACAGCAAGCTTGAGAAATTTCAACTGGCATTAGCAAAGTAAACCACTTTTATAAAGAATTTGAGGGTAGTCCTATTCAAGGCCTGAAAACTGTATGAAGATTAAAACGTTGAATAAAACATATAACAGCAAAATTGTTCTAGGATGTACGCTCTATCTTTTCATGGGAAAACTTTGAGAAAATATGAGTCCAGTGCTGAGAAATCGCACGTGAAAGTGGGCGAAAACAACAATTATTCCGACAGTACCCTTATGGGAACTCCCAAATCTGGCAAGAGTTTAACTTTTAATAATAACATATAAAACAAAAGTTGACATACTTTGACTGCTGCATGCAGCCATAGAAAACATTCAGTGCTCAATCAATTAGATATGGAGTAAATTGACACTTAAAGTTACCAAATTCTAAGAAATTGAAGTTTTCTTGGACGGTACCTACTTTTAGGCAACCAGAATGGGCACAGGGGTAAACTTTACAACCAAACTTACAACAGCAAATATGATCGGTAGGCAATTGTGAATGCGGACATGTAAATTATTTTTCGATATTCCATTTCAAAGTGGAAGAAAACTGAACTCAAAATGAGCGAATTTTAGGTAGACTTTTAGGGTCCTCTGATTCAAGGCCCGAAAACTGGGTGAAAGCTAAAACTATGAATAAAAGATATAACAGCAAAATTGTTCTTGGATGAATGCCCAATCTTCTCACTGGACGTGATTTGAGAAAATGTGGTTGCAGTGCTGAGAAATCGCATGTGAATGTTGGCAATTTTCGCCAAAAATGCATTTTCAGGTGACGTTTGTGGCAAAACAGGGTCAACGTGGGTAATACTGCCTATTCAGACAGATGCAGGTGCACATGTTTCAAAACTAGGAACGTTTCGGCCCAATCACCCAGAGCATTTTTGAGAATTGGGGCAAAACGTGACATTTTGGCTACATTTTGTACGATTTTGGCAGAAAACGAAAAACTTCAGAAATGCCATGACCCAGGTGAGAAACTTCGCATTGTGCTCTACAAATGCGCTGAATTTCAGCAAAATCGTACAGACCGTTTTCGCGTAATCCGTCAAACAAGAATCGGTGAAATAAAAAAAAAAGAATAAAAAAAAAAAGAAAAGAAAAATAGCAATAACATTAGATCCACCTATTAGAAATAGGTGAATCTAAAAATACATTTTATTTACAGTTATTTTGGTTAAAATAAATTAATTTCCCTTGTATTTGTCTGGTTTCTTTCATCTGCCGTCTTCGCAATTTCCCATCAGGTTACATTTTAACATAGATAAGTATTTTCTTCGCTTTTTGGAATAGGAGAGTTAAAAGTGGATGAAAGGGTAGGTTTATCGGAAAAGGAAGCAAGAAAGCAGTTGCCGGTCATTCATAACTTACTAATAAATAGCTTATTACTAGACTTTTTATGATTAATCATTTATTTGTATTTTGAATGATATATTTTACAAATAAATATAAATGTGTGACTATTATCTCACTTTGGATGCTCGTTGGTTCAGGGAGTTGTGATATCATCCACAATCATTATTGGTTCTCCGCACTCCAAGTGTTGCTTTCTAGCCATGTGGTCTTCACATACTCCATACAATCCAACAGAACACGTTGCGGTGGGAGGAATGTTATCACACTAATGTGGGAGGATCGGGAAATGTACCTTGTAAGGAGTTTTACTGATATGCAGACGATTCGGCACCTGGACGATTCGGCACTTGGGTTGGACGATTCGGCACCTGCGTTGGACGATCCGGCACTTGACTTTGGACGATTCGGCACTTAGGTAAGAACAGTTCGGCCCCAACGGATATACATTATCTTCGGGTATTACAAATAAATATAATTGTAATACTTGAAGAAAATATATAAATTTTATATTCACGCGTGTCAGGATGATAAAATTTGAAAAGACTTTTGCTACTTCCTGATTAGGTTTAGTTGGGAATTATTGCAAATTCCCGTTACCGGTTCACTCTACGGGGAGGTACCTAACAGGACTTAGTGAACCATCTAAAATAAAAATCATTAGCTTCTGTTTACCTGAAATAAAGAAACTGCAAATTTCGTTAGCTTCTTTTTACCTAAAATAAAGAAATTTCATCCTGCCAAAACAAACCCAAAATGATTAAATTTCTATCGCCCATTTATTAAAATGATAACACATAATGGTTAACAAACATAATAATAATAACTCTTTGGCCAGCCGCTGATTTGTCGCGGTCCTCATAAGAGAAGGCCATCATTCCCCCTGCACCCCACCCCCTCTTCCCCTCCTCTCCTCCCAGCATTCAGATATAAACTGCTTAATAGTGTCCCTCACTTCCTCTTTTTCAATTTCTTCAATAAGCATTCCTACCCTCTCCCTCGTGTCCCCCTTCAGCCATCTATCCCTTGTTTCTTCACCCCACTTCTGCATTATTCTTCCAGTAAATTTTATTCTATGAGGTATATACTGTGGGCATTCCAAGAGAAAATGTTCCAGGGTCTACACTACTCCAGAGTGGCACATTTGGCATCCCTTTTCCCCATCTCTCCCAATTTTTCCCCGAAACTCCAGTGATCTTGATCTCAGTTTGAACAGCAGTGACCCTCCAAAGGTGCCATCTAGGTACTTCTCAAAATCTGGCTTTTCTTTATATTGTAACCCCTGCAGTGATCTTTTCACGCTAACCTTTTGCCTTCTTTCATTCCTACTTCTATGTTTGTGACCTCTATAGAGTAATTGTCCATTAGTTCCCTCACATGTTTTGACCACCCCGTTTCTATATTAGAATTCCAAATGGTATCGAGCATCAATTTGCACCACCGGTTGTCAGGCAGGTTTCTCAAGTAGTTAAAGTAACACAGTTTTCCCAAATCTACCCTGTCCTTGATTTTCATCCACCCAAGCTCCCCCCTTACTGCTTCCAAAGCTGCAGCATTACTCGACCCTGTTATCCATCCGCCGGCATCATTTTGAGTATTTTCCAACTTCTCAGTAACGGTTTGGTTTAATGGAATCACGTCCGTGCCATACGTTATACTTGGTAAACCCACCCTCTCCCACAGTGTTTTCCCCACAAAGACCTTGTTGAAACTATTTTTCCCTAAAAGTTTTAGTTGGTTCAGAATTCTTTTCCCCTTCAGAATCAGTTTGGCTGAGTAATTTCTGTACACCCCTCTTCCCGTTATCTTTATGCTTACCCCTAGATACTCATACTCTCCCGTTTCTCCTACAGTGATTTGTTTGCTTTCCCCTTCGGGGATTGAGAACTCCCCCACTCTCCATCTCTTCGTCATATCTACCTTGCGTCCAACGGGTATTACCTTGCTTTTATTTTCATTTAGTTCGAGCCGCCAAGTGTTCCCATATCTACCAACAATTTCCAGCAGTTTCTCTAGCCCCTGTTCAGTTCTAGACATTAACACCATGTCGTCCGCAAAGAATAAGCCTGGTATCTTTATGTCTCCAACATTTACCCCCTCCGCACTCTGAATTAGTTCGTCCCCTAAATCTTTAACATACAATGCAAACAAAATCGGTGAAAAGATACACCCCTGCTTGAGGCCTATATCCATAGGGACTCGTTTTGTAGTGATACTCCCTAGACTGAGTTGGCTTTGCACATCTGTATACAGTGCTTTCATGATTCCCACAAAGTCACCCCCCAGTCCGATGCCCTCGAGCTTTCGCCACATACCTTCCCTCCACACTCGGTCGTACGCTTTTTTCACATCTAGAAATGCCAGAAACATCTTTTTCTTTTCAGCCTTTGTTGATTCTATCAGTTGGGTGAGTGTAAATAGGTGATCAGTGACTCTTCGTCCTTTCCTGAAACCATTTTGAATTTCTCCTAAAAAACCTTTCTCTTCTATAACTTCCTCTAGTCTACCGTATATGACCTTACAGAATACTTTTCCGATGTTACTACTAACTGATATCCCCCTATAGTTATCTAGAACTTCCTTATCCCCCTTTTTGTGTATGAACGACACCTTACTTTCCCTCCACTCTCTGGGGACCTCTTGCTTTCGCAGAGTCAGGTTGAAAAGGTTTGTCAGGACTTCAATAAGTGCCTCCCCTCCATTTTTGAGGAATTCGTTCGGAATTTCATCAGTCCCTCCCGCTTTACCATTTTTTAATTTCGAGACCACGTTCCGCACTTCTTCTGCCGTTATTTCGCTACATACACGATTGGATAGGTTCTCCTCCACCAGTGTATTTCTTTTTGGTGGGGACCCACTGCCCCATCGCCTATCGTTTATCTTTTCCCAGTGCTTGACTAACTCTGAAGCGATACGGCCTTTATCTTCTGTACTTTCCCCATCCACTTTGATACTCTGCACACTACTTTTCCCCCGTTTATTTACCCAGTTCCAAAATACGTTTGAGCTCGAACCCCCCGTTTTCTTTATTGTTCTGGCAAGACTGCAATTGCGCTCCTTCCTATTATTATCCTTTATCTCATTCACCTTTTTCCGTGCCAGTTCATATTCTCCTTTCATTAGTCTCGTGTCATTGTTATCCACCCCTTTAAGCTTCCTACTTCTTCTGTAAGCAGCGCATTTTACCTTCCTTTCTTTTATAGCCTTTTTCAGTCCCTCGTTAACCCTGTAACCAAGCTCTCTCGTTGGGACCCTCACCCTTCCTATACACTCCTTCCCTGCCTCTGTTAGGCTATTTACTATGCCATCTGAAATACTCTGGACATTTGCATCCCTAGGTATACATTCAAGATTTGGTTTTAGTTTTTCCCGAAACTGCTTCCAGTCGGCTCCTTGTTTTAGTCCCCAAACTTCCTTGAAGGTATTTCTGTCTCTATTCGTCTTTTTGCCCATAATCTTAACTGTTATCAGGTTGTGATCACTACCCAAGTCATTTTTTCCCTCGTCATCTATTTCTACATCTATAACCTCCCTCCATACGCTAATGTCAGTGAGTATATAATCAATTATTGTTTTCTTATCGTTCCTCTCCCAGGTCCATTTACCCTTACATTTCGCATCCCTGTTCAGGATCTTTAAACCAAGCTCTTTTGATAGGTCCAACATCTTCCTCCCATTCGTGTTAATTTTCCTATCACCTCCCTGTATGCCCTCCTCCTTATCCCCGATGTGCCCATTGAAGTCCCCCATTAGGACAATACTGAACCCTCTGCTCCCAAGATCTGTGATATTCGATCTAAGAGTTGTATATATTGAATCATTCCACTCGGGCTTACTTCCCTCCACTGCTAAGTATACAACACCAACGGCAACACTCCTGCTTCCTAACTTGATTTTTGCCCAGACTATTTCGTTGGATACTGGAATCTGAGTCCTTGCTTCTGTGAGATCTGTAATCAATGAGGGCTGTAATTCCTCTTTAGCGTAGATGCCAACACCCCCACCCCGTTTCTGACCCTCAGTTCGCCCAGCTCCTATCCACACGCAACCCTTCATCTGATCAACCCGCTCATCCCGTCGTATCCACGTCTCACTTAGACCCATTATATCGAAGTCTCCTTCGTCCATCATTGTTGATATTTCGCTTACTTTCTTGTGCAGACCCTGGATGTTGCAGTACCCAAACTTAATGAATCTTTGTTTTTTTGTCATCACTGGCACATTATTATAACCCTGGTATGTCCCTGTATTGTGCATGTTTGTTGTTCTTCCTATGTTCCCAGCATTTGTGCCACTCTGGGTTACCGGCTGTGGTCCCCTACCCCCCTTTTCTCCAAAAAAGGCCCAGCCACCTGTAAGATTTTTTGGCCCAACAGGTCTGTACCCATCCTACTTAAATGCAATCCGTCTCGCCCATACAACTCTCCTTGTCCCCAGAATGAATCCCAGTGGTCAATGAAATGTACTCCCAAGTCTTTGCAGTGCTCTCCCAGCTCCTCGTTTAGTGCCATAATCCGCGAGTTCCTCTCATTCCCACCACCCATAACGGGGAGCACCCCTGAAACGATGATCCGAGCATTCCTGCTAAGTAGCTTACTAATTAGGTCCTTGTATGTGTCCACCAAACGAACTGATTTCCTCTCCCTGATGTTATTGGACCCCACATGTAATACCACTACCGGATCAGGCCCCGACCCAGCTACCATACCGTCCACTCTATCCCTCAGGTCCTCCACTTTAGCCCCCGGAAAGCACAGAACTGTTCTATTTTTACTGTCCGGACCACAGACAACCTTGTCGATCCCCCGAACTAAGCTACTTCCCGCAACCACCAACTTACTTTTGGACCTCGCCCTATTTATCTCCTCTAGTCTCCTATTGTTTACAGCGTCCTCTTCCTCTCCAACAGCCCCACTCGGAATCAATATCGGTATCGGTATCTTTGACCTAGGATTACTCCTATCCTTGTCCCTCCGTCTCTTTCCAGGCCCTGAGCTACCTGGACTACTCCCCTGGTCTTCCCCCGGATCCCTCCTCCTTTTTCCTGGCCTAGACCCCAAGCTACTATCTGTTGCAACTACCTCCATCTCCTCCTCTGTCTCTTCCGAATCGAGCACATCAAATCTGTTTCTGGTGCTGCACTCCCCACTGCCTTTGGACTTTACACCCCTATCTACCTGCTTCTCTGGCCCCCCTTTCCTACCACTTTTGGTAGTCCACGCCAAACGCTTTACAGCATTTCTCCGGCCTGGGCCCCCCTCATCTGTCCTACGTACTTTTCTAGCAGCCCCCACCTCATCACCTACCTCATTCACATCAAAGGTTCTACCCCCATGTTTCCTCTTGGAACCACCGACAACCTTCCATCCTTCTCGGAAAGCCACTTTCACAGGCATAACTCCAGACAGCCCCGCCCTACCAAGTTTTCCCTTCAGCTCAGCAATCTCCCCCTCAAACTTAACAATTGTCTCAAGTAGGCGGAGGATTTCCTGACAGTTTGCACATACCTCTCCATATCCCATCGAGCAACAGTCCCCATACATCATAGAACACTGTTTACAAACTTCAAGCCCAATATCGCCATCGGTGGCCCCACCAACCCGGCTCTGACCGACACCCCCAGTGACCTCTGTCTGCACACCAATACTTACTCCGTTGGCACCGTTGACCTGGACCGCGATATTACACGTATTTACCTCCATACTTACCTCCGTCTGAACAGACTTGCTCGCCATCATCAAGACAAAATTACGCGATCGGACAGGGAAAATTGTAAACACGCGACAAAAGGCAACACGACGAACCGTTCGGCAACTTAGCGCTCACAGTTTTATTTAAGGCCTCCTAACTTTGTCCCAGTTACTATACTAAACTAACTCCCCACAAAGTTGAATAAAATAACCTGAAAATGAAATATATATGATTAGTAAACAATAAAAATACTTAATTTCGATTCGTAACCAAGGAGACTTCTTCTGTATACTTGCGGATCGAGACAAACAATAATGATTATATTTCATCGAGAAATTGTATGCACGAAACACTTATGTTTTTACAGTTAATTAACATGATATAGTAATGTAGTCAGACACGACAAAAAATCTTTTGACTCTTTAAACAAAGCTCACCCCAGCGTCTGGCTCTCTAGGATCATGTGGTCTAAGATTTTGTCGAAGTCTGTTAACAGCCGAATCAAATTGTTGGGACTACTGGGTGCTGGCGCTCCTTCTTCTACATTGTCAGCTACGGCTTCCTCTACCAAACGCGCTGCAGATTTTTCAAATAAAGACTGGTGTGTCATCTGCTTTGCCTTTTAATGAGATATCGCACTAATCATGAAACATCTTTTTAAAAATTATGGATTCACTATCAAATTACGACCTTGATGTTCCTTTGAACGCCAATGAAATTTTTTTTTTTTATTTCCACTACGGCAGACATCGTACTCATAATCATGAAACATCTTTTAAAAATTAAGGATTCACTTAAACTAGGTAAACTAACTAGTTACCTGTGTAATTGTTTTCACTGCAATAAACTTTCCGGGTTCTGCAGAATGGATGTTACTTTTCTTTCCCTCTTTGAATGTTTCGCCGTCTTGGATTACTGTTGCTGGACAGTCGTTAATCATTTATTTTATAAATAAATAAATAATCGAACACTGATCAACAAACAATAGTTAGCATAAAAGAATGCAAATCAAAACAATACAAACTATCTACAATCAAAAGGATTAGTGTGATAACAATCATAACACAAGTTCAAGCAGTACTGTAATCTTGTAATAACATACAAAATAAACATATCAAAGCAAGAAACCAGAGTTCTTTGAAGAATCAGCGTTATCAAAACAAAGTAAAAAGTTGGAAAAATATACCAATGAATTGCTGGAAAGATCATTTTTATTCAATGAATGTTATTTTTGTCTTTATGAGGGAAGTGCCGAATTGTTCTAACCCAAGTGCCGAATCGTCCAAAAAACCAGGTGCCGAATCGTCCAAGTGCCGAATCGTCAGGCATTCGTTTTATTGTCCTGTTGGTTTTTACTCTGGAGAATGGAGCGTTAATGACAATTTGCCGTACGCTAACAACGGTAAATGACTTTGGAATATTAGCCGTGGGTTGAATCCTCTGAGCTTCAATTGCTCCATTGGAGAAGCATGATATTTTAATTATTACAGTTGACCAGTCCCGAAGTCCCGAAGAGTAATTCACTGAACACTTTGCTTGACTGGGTGCGACTTTGAACAGCTGAAATCTTCATAGTGTTGTTCATTCTTCATTCGATTTCCGTACTAGAAGGTTGAAGAGAGTTGTTAAATTTATTATCCAGCATTTCCAACTAAAGAAAATGATGCAACTCTTTGATCCCACAGATGAGAGTATAATATGAAAGAACCTGAGAAAAAATTCAGAATGATCTCGCGATCTACTACTACTACTACTTAACTACTTGAGAAACCTGCCTGACAACCGGTGGTGCAAATTGATGCTCGATACCATTTGGAATTCTAATATAGAAACGGGGTGGTCAAAACATGTGAGGGAACTAATGGACAATTACTCTATAGAGGTCACAAACATAGAAGTAGGAATGAAAGAAGGCAAAAGGTTTGTCAAAGAGAGAGTCATGGAAGATTGCAATCGAAACTGGCGACCAGGGGTTAGCGTGAAAAGATCACTGCAGGGGTTACAATATAAAGAAAAGCCAGCTTTTGAGAAGTACCTAGATGGCACCTTTGGAGGGTCACTGCTGTTCAAACTGAGATCAAGATCACTGGAGCTTCGGGGAAAAATTGGGAGAGATGGGGAAAAGGGATGCCAAATGTGCCACTCTGGAGTAGTGGAGACCCTGGAACATTTTCTCTTGGAATGCCCACAGTATATACCTCATAGAATAAAATTTACTGGAAGAATAATGCAGAAGTGGGGTGAAGAAACAAAGGATAGATGGCTGAAGGGGGACACGAGGGAGAGGGTAGGAATGCTTATTGAAGAAATTGAAAAAGAGGAAGTGAGGGACACTATTAAGCAGTTTATATCTGAATGCTGGGAGGCGAGGAGGGGAAGAGGGGGTGGGGTGCAGGGGGAATGATGGCCTTCTCTTATGAGGACCGCGACAAATCAGCGGCTGGCCAAAGAGTTATTATTATTATCCCCGGCACCTTCAAATAAACTTAAACTGACCTAAATAAGGTCGCTACCAGCGAAGGGCACAACAGGAAAGAAACACCCTCGGGTGTGGTTTAGTGTGCTAAACCTGTTACCCTCCCGCTGCAAACTCACTCTCAGACTCGGAAGCTCAGCCCACATAAAACGCTCGCGACCCCCGGCACTTTCTTCAAAT
Organism: Pictodentalium vernedei; assembly: GCA_031216915.1. NCBI lineage: Eukaryota > Metazoa > Mollusca > Scaphopoda > Dentaliida > Dentaliidae > Pictodentalium > Pictodentalium vernedei. The sequence continues at coordinate 610,572,286 of CM062295.1, forward strand.
AAACGTAAACTAACCTAAATAAGGCCGCTACCAGCGAAGGTTACAACAGGAAAGAAACACCCCCGGGTGTGGTTTAGTGCGCTAGAACTGTTACCCTGCCGCTGCAAACTCACTCTCAGACTCGGAAGCTCAGCCCTCATAAACGCCCGCGATCGCCGGAACCTTCAAATAAACTTAAACTAACCTAAACAAGGTCGCAACAAGCGAAGGGTACAACAGGAAAGAAACACCCTCGGGTGTGGTTTAATGTGTTAAACCTGTTACCCTCCCGCTACAACGAACCCGTCCAAACCAAAGGCAGCCTCACTCAGCCTCGGAAGCTCAGCCACCTTGGTAAGAACCACAAAACGGCCACGGGAAGACAACCAGATGTGGGGGGGGGGGGGGGGGGGGTTCTAATCTCTCATCATTTCTAATTTCAGCAACACCCAGAGTCATAGCACACACATCCCGACGAAAAACAAACTCACAAACAGAATCAGACATCCGACCAACCAAAACCACTCGGGTCCACCCATCAAACCACCAACAGAAGAGTTTGAGGCAGACTATACTTGCCAATGATAGCTCCAACAATTATCCAGTGGCAGACTATACTTGCCCGATGAAACACACAAGACCACGAAATCATCCAACAGAACAGCCACACAGCCAAGCCACGCCACACGGGAACAGAAGACAGGGGGGGGGGGGGGGGAATTTAATCGTCCTATACTTTTTAATTTCAGCCACGGCAGAGACATAGAACCTAGCACCACAAACACACCAGACCAGACACTGATGTAAGAAAAACTCACCGACAGCAAATAAAGCAACACCACAACAGCCACAACAACAACAACAACAACAACAACAACAACAACAACAACAACAACAACACGGCAGAGACATAGAACCTAGCACCACTAACGCACCAGACCAGACACCACTGTAAGAAAGACTCCCCGACAGCCAACAAAGCAACGTCACAACAGCCAGAACAACAACAACAACAACAACAGAAGAGCTTGAGGCAGACTATACTTGCCAGTGATAGCTCCAACACTCGTTCAAGTGGCAGACTATACCTGCCTGAAAATCACACTCAACACAAATACATCCAGAAAAGACCTTACAAATGCACACACTTTTCCACTGTACTCTACCTTTTGCCGCTTTTAGTCTAATTTTTTTTTTGACTATCTTTCAGACTCTACCTTTTTCCCCAATAACCGCTATGGATAACAATAACCGCTATGAATATCAATAACCGCTATGGCAGCGGAATAACCGTTATGGCTTCAGCACACCCTTCACTCCATCCTTGGAGGTGGGCATCCACCCCCATGGAGGCGAGCGTTGGTCCTGCGCCCCGATTTCTTTGCCTCTTTTTGTAAAGCGCTCCTCTAGCGCACAACATGTCCCGACCCAATGATAATAGCAGGCCTGTTACCTGAACCAGGAATGTTCAGGTTGGGTGGCACCTTGTTATGGTCCGTTTTGTTTCTTTCACTTGTCAATCGCCGAAACCATACACGCCAGCTAAAGAGCCCAAGGCAGACTATACTTGCCGATGAAGGCCAGAAAAAGGGGGGAGGGGTAGGCATGTACATTAAAGAGGATTTAAAACCGTCGCTGATCACAGATCTGGAAGATATCATCACCTCGGCTGAGGTGTCAAAAGAAATTGGATGGGTAAAGATCAGTCTGAGAAACAAAAGTATTGCCCTTGGGATTGTGTACTGTGCGGTGGAGGGAAGTAAACCCGAGTGGAATGACTCGATATACTCAACACTAAGGTCCAATGTCACTGAACTAGAAAACAGGGGGCTCGGTATAATTCTGATGGGCGACTTTAATGGACACGTAGGTGACAAGGAAGAAGGCACAGAGGGTGGGGACAAGAAAGTCAACAGGAATGGAAGGAAGCTGTTGAACTTCACAAATGAGCTCGGTCTGAAGATTCTGAACAGGGACGCTAGATGTAAGGGGAAATGGACCTGGGAGAGAAACGACAGAAAATCAATAATTGACTACATTCTCACAGATATGAATTTATGGAGGGAGGTGATAAGGGTAGAAGAGGATGATGAGGGCAAAATGGAGTTGGATAGTGATCTCAACTTGATTACAGTGACGATGAGGGCCAAAAACCTAAAGAAAAGGAAAGGAAGCTTCAAGGAGGTTTGGGAACTCAAAAAGGATGCTGACTGCGCGAAGTTCGAAGAAAAACTGAAACCAAAGCTTGCAGCCGTACACAAGGGGGGAGGGGGGGGGGGGCAGTGTCCAGAAGATGGCCGACGCAATAGTTGCGTGCCTAGTGGAGGCAGGGAAGGAAAGTGTAGGAAAGATTAGGGTGCCAACACGGGAACTTGGGTACAGAGTGAACGAAGAACTGAAAAGGGCCATAAAGGTTAGAAAAGCTAAATGTGCTGCATACAGGAGAAGTAGAAAACTTAAGGGGGTGGAAAGCAATGAGGCCATGGTAGCAAAGGAAGAATACCAACAAGCACGAAATAAAGTAAACAAGAATAAAGACGACAACCGGAGAGTGCGAAATAGCAGTCTTATTAGGACGATAAGAACGACGGGGGGGGGGGGGGGGGGTGTCGAGTTCGAGCATTAAAGTAGATACAGAAGAGCGAGATCACATCGCATTAGAACTAGTCAAGCACTGGGAAAAGGTAAACGGTAAGCGATGAGGCATGGGGAACCCACCAGAGTGTCCGAACCAGGTCGAGGAAAATCTATCGGACTTCGTGTGCAGCAAAATCAAAACTGAGGAGGTGCGAAGGGTGATCTCAAAATTGAGGAATGGAAAAGCGCGGGAGGGGTGGACGAAATTCCTAACGAGTTTATCAAAAAAGGGGGAGAGGAACTCTTGGAAAGCCTAACTGCCCTATTCAATTTAGCCATAGAAAAACAAGAGGTCACAAAGGAGTTGAGGGAAAATAAAGTGACATTTATTCACAAAAAGGGGGGGGGGAAGACGTCTTGGATAACTATCGAGGGATCTCTGTCAGCAGCAACATTGGAAAAGTCTTTTGTATAGTCCTGTATAGGAGATTAGAGGAGGTGATTGAAGAGAAGGGTTTTTTGGGAGAACTCCAGAATGGCTTCAGGAAGGGAAGGAGAGTCAAAGACCATCTTTTCACGCTATCCCAAATGATACAATCCGCGAAAGCAAAAAAGAAAAAGATGTTCATGGCCTTTTTGGATGTTAAAAAGGCATACGATAGAGTATGGAGGGAGGGTATGTGGCGCAAGCTGGAGGCTCTGGGCTAGGGGGCGAGTTTGTTGGGATTATGAAAGTATTATATAAAGATGTACAGAGTGAACTTAGCCTGGGAAACATTACAACAAAACGTGTGCCTATGGAGATAGGCCTAAAACAGGGGTGTATCCTTTCGCCAATTCTTTTTGCATTGTACATCAAGGGTTTAGGAGATGAACTCCTGCATAGCGACGAGGGGGTTGCAGTTGGTGACTTGAAGATCCCAGGGCTATTTTTTGCAGACGATATGGTGCTAGTGTCAGAAAGCGAAGAGGGGCTAGCGAAGATGCTGGGAATTGTTGGGAAATATGGGAGCAAATGGAGACTCGAACTTAATGAAAGCAAGAGCAAAGTTATACCCGGGGGCCACAAAGTGGACCCCACTCGAAGGTGGAGAGTGGGGGAGTTCTGCATTCCGGAAGGTAGCAGTAGACTTCTCAGTGTAGGAGAGACTAGTGACTATGAGTACCTGGGGGTAAATATAAACATCACAGGAAGAGGCATCTACCGAAACCACACAAATAAATTGATTCTGAGGGGGAAGCGAATCCTTAACCAAATGAAACTTACAGGGAGAAACAGTTTCAATAAGGTTTTCGTGGGGAAAACCATTTGGGAAATGGTGGGAATGCCAAGTATAACATACGGTACGTAAGTTGAACCCCTAAACCAGACAGCTGTTAAGAGCTTGGAAATCCTGCAGAACGATGCAGGCCGATGGATAACAGGGTCGAGTAATGCCGCAGCGCTAGAAGCAATCAGCTTGGGTGGATGAGGATCAAGGACAGGATAGACCTATTGAAACTCGGTTATCTTAATTATTTGGTAAATCTCCCCGATAGCCGATGGTGTAAAGTAATGTTCCTGAGAACTTTCAACTCAGCCCCACGTTTCCTGCTTCCCAGTTTCCTCCTTGAGTCCACAACGACCTTCCACCCACATTCAACCTCACCATCGTAGGTAACCTTCAACGGGGTCACTCCAGATACACCGGCCCTCCCCAACCTCCCTCTCAGCTCTGCAATTTCCCGCTCGAATCCAACACACTTCTCTAACAACTGAAAAATATCCCTGCAATTCGCACATACCCATTGACCGACCACCAACCTACCTCATATTACACTGTCTGCACGCCTCCGTATCCTCACTCTCCCCCACCTGCACCCCCTCGACTCACCTCCCCCAGACCTCCCTTAACACCCATACTTACCTCCGTGTGAACACCCGTTGTGCACTTACCATTCATGGTTACAAATATTAAACAGAATCCAATGACCGAAAACGACTAAAACACCAGGGCAACAAACACACACGAAAAAAGGCAACTAAGGCAAACAAACAACAAAACTGGAAAAACCTATCAACTAAACCCCCTTATTACACCCTACGGTCCTCCCAAACACACTTGCAAAACTAAATATATAAAAAAAACTTCCCTGAAATACAACTAATATTAAAAAAAATACTTATAAACAGTTCCCAGAAGAAAATTTTCTTCTTCCAAGTAGTAATTGTTGATGTTGAGAGCTCACAAGTTCACTCTTGATCGCAAGGTCTTAGAAAAGATATACTTCGCATTTATTAGGCCCCTCCTGGAATATGCAGACTGTGTTTGGGACAACTGTTCAAGTACACAGGCTGCGAATCTAGAAAAAATTCAAGTAGCTGCAGCGAGAATTGTTACTGGTGCTACAACTAGTGCCAGTAAAAGTTTACTCTACGCGGAATCTCGATGGGATTCACTGCAGGAAAGGCGCCGAAAGCACAAGCTACTTCAATTCTTCAAGATGTATCATAAACTTGTTCCTCCATACCTTTCAATCAAAGTACCGCCAGTTACTTCGTCCATCAGTCTTCACCACAATACTCGATCAAATAAAACCCACCGAGTTCCGTTTTGTCATACTAGTTTGTACCAGTCTTCGTTTCTTCCAGATGTTACCAAACAATGGAATATGTTGCCCGTCTCGATTAGGGAAAACTGTTCCATCATAAATTTCAGAAGGTTCCTAAATGGCGGGAATCAACGTCCGCCCACATTCTATGCCGGGGCCAAATCTCGAGCAGCTCAAATTTATCATTGTAGGTTGCGTCTGCACTGTAGCGGTGTTAACGCCCATCTGTATGATAATCACCTCTCGTCTTCACCTCTGTGTCTCTGTGGTGGCATGGAAACGACTGAACACTTTCTTCTGTACTGTACAAACTATACAGATGTACGTAATCTAACAATTAATACATTGCCGTTTACCTTTGATCTTTCTATGCTCCTGTATGGGTCTGAGCATTTGAGCATCACTGACAACTATCTTGTTTTTCAGAGTCGTGCAAGAATATATCATACAAAATGGGCGCTTTCACTGAGTTGCAGTATATATGTAGACTTGTTTCATTGTGGTATATCGACAGGTGTATATGCACCAGTAAATACATCACAATAACATTTTTGACACTAACCTTCATGGGGAAGTATACCGCGGACTGCCCGGAGTCCGCCCCTGGACTGTCTCTCCGTACCAACAGTATCCTGTTGAAATTAATTTTTAACTCCTCTGAGCTGGAAGAGTGGTGAGAACAGTCCAGGCGCGGACTCTTGACTCGTCTCTTGTCTGTTTGCGACGATGGTACTGTTCATCAATAGAGTCATAGACTACACTCATGTGATCGCTTCTGGTATTAATACTGCTTTCAAGTTGGTTTCATCTGCAGATTATTCTGCGTCTTTGTTTCCATTAGTCTGTTTGTTTTTCCTTTCTTGACTTTTTTTTTTCTTTTTTGTTCGTTTAATTTTTTTCTTCTTCTCTTGTGCTTTTCTTCTTGTTTCTTCATTTTTTCCCTCTTTTTTCCCTAGTTCTGACACTTTTCTCTTTCTATCCAACAACGACAATGAGTTCAAACAATATTTTACTCAGTTTTAGCAACCACCTATATACTTTGCTATTTTAGAAATGTTCCAGGAGACGGCTTATATAAGCTAAGAGCTTTCTGCCGAATCCTCTCACTTGATATTGTCAGCTACTTCTACATGTCTTGCTGTACTGCATACATTTTATTATAAATTCTGTACAGTTAATGTAACATTATCAGTCTTTTGTATGTATTATATCATGTTCAGTTCTGAATAAATATTGTTTAAACTAAACTAATTGTTGATGTACACAACCAAAAATTGAAAATTCTTCTCGGAATTTATTTTCACGGTGAAGTGTTCGGTTGTTTTTAATTTTCACCTCGTGTCCATATCTTTATCCTTGAAGAGGACGTTCGGGTAAGTTTTCTGAATTGCCAACAGAACTCACACCACGACGGTTACGCAAGGCCGCGATACCATCGAACTTGAAGCGCATTCGTTGAATAACCTCAGTCCTGTATGCTGTATAGTTCATCAGACGAAGAGTCTTTTCCTTTTCTGGCTAATATTCGTTATCGTGAAACACACATTTCGTCCTATGAAACTCAGGAAACATTATAGTGCCCCAAGAAGTTATTTCTCCTTGTTTGAAACTGAACCGAACGTGAGTTGTTTGTGGCTGTAAAAATACTAAAATACAGTAGCTAAATGGGTTCTAACTTCTATGACGATTGACGTTTGGCACCGAGACGTTTGCGCCCTGTACCTTTTGATTCGCTCGGTATCCAGACCTCGAAATGTTAAAAAAAATTCTACCTATCACACGTGACAGGACTCCTTGTCATCGCCAAATTTTCGCCTGAACACTGGGTTATCGAGCGTTTTCGCGAATCCTAGTCAAGACATCCCCAAACCAAAACGTCCCCAAATGTTTTGGTCAAAACGTCCCCAAAAATTAGTCAAAACGTCCCCAACAGTTGGTCAAAATGTCCCCAATAGTTGGTCAAAACGTCCCCTTTCTTGTTTCTTGACTGAGGCCATTGAAAAAACTTGCAATGTTATTTTAAAACATTAATTATAAATATCCCCGTTTCTGTAAGAACAATATTTATGCATGCGTCCCCTAACTTCACGTGTGCCTTATGATTAGAAAGCACTTATTAATACCAGTGCCGGTGAAATGAAAATTTGGACCCCAGGGTTAATTCTGTCACAGATCTCCCTTCAAAAGTGTCGGGATACAGATGCAGATACCAAAGGCAAGCAAGAGCGTTGATTGGGTTGGACGCGAGTAACGATCGATGATAGGGGGTGGGTTGCCCCCCCCCCCCAAAGGGTGCAAGACACTCCCCCCAACAATTTTCCCCCGTCACTCCCCCCCCCCCCCCCCAATTGGTCATTTCCCCCCAGTAATCCACCCCCCCCCCCCCCCCAAATAGTCATTCCCCCCCAAAAGTTGGTGGTCATTCAAAAGTGAAAAAATACAAATTTTTATACTGTACCAATGACCCAGACATAGCTGGTGCTAACTCTTAAAATATAGGGCCAAACACAAATTTTGCCCCCCAATCCCCAAAATTGCATCTAAAACCAAAGAAAACATGTCCTGAATGGCCCTCCACACTTCAGGCCTTGCCGTTTGAAAATGGTACGGGCGCGACAAACGCGCACCTGGAAATAAGATTGTGCGCGCTGTTTCTTCCCGCGGGCGTGTTTCTAAAATAAGGCCGGTAAACATAAATTATAGCGGACCCAACGTATTATTAAAACATTACCAACATTTACCAACTTTTCATGGTACCAGGAATTCCCTGCATTCGATGGTGTTTTCTCTTGACAAATAAACAAATTTGGGGGATAGATGGAATTTTTAATTTGTTTTGACGAGTTCTTCAATCTTGTAATTCCGTAACGAAACAATTCAATTTGCGCGTCCGCCATTTTGTCTGAGTGAAAACTCGTGTGTTCGATGTTGGAGAGCACTGGTTCCGCACATATTGCGGAGGAAGAACTCCGTAAGTACTGCATTATTTGTGTTTGATAACTAAGGACTGATTGACTCACACCGCATCAATAACTACTTTAAACTATAATTTGAGAGTTCAAACGTCATAATTTTATGAACAAAATTCTGTCATCGTGGTTATCTACCATCGATGAAAATATGAAATCTGAGAAAAACAAATTACAGAAAAAACTGCAGACATGAACAATCTAAAAAAAGATCAATGGTGAACGCATAACTTTACAGAACAGTGAATAGAGGTCATTAAACATTTGTACAGGGCAGCCTAGGCCCGAGTGCTTCGTCCAAGTCATTTCGGTCGACTTATTTTTTGCCCAAACTACAATACTTTTTTTCCAAAACAATATCAATTTAATAAATTCACATTGTTTTGGAAAAAAAGTATGTCGTTTTTTACAATCCAATTACAATGTTGTTAAAACCCTTTACCTAATGAATCGGCCACACCCGCTGGCGTATTTAACAACTTGAGCTGTTCAGTGTTGAAAAATTCAGATTTTTTCAAACAATGTGACCAAAACCACATCATGTGACCTCTCAGTCGAACGGGCTCGACGAGCCCGTTCCAATGAGTGGTCACATGATGTGGTTTTGCCGACAATTTTTGGAAAATTTGGGAAAATATAAAAAAAATAATAAATTTTTATAGGGTCGGTGTTGGGTAAAGGGTTGAGCTTTGCTTAGTACCTGGAATCCATTTATTTTATCATGGAATTCCACAATAAAATCAGTGAAGTCCAGATACTAGGCTTTTCAGTGCTGCAATGGAAGTTGACTTGTAAGTTCGGGGAGGACTTGCATTTTCTCAGTCTTCACATAATAATCAGGTCCCAACGCCTGTTTAAGGTTATCCCTTATGAAAATGTACCATGGTATAACCATGGTACACCATGGTATGTCACAAAATGCTGTGGTATTACCATGGTACCATGGCATGTCGCAAAATGCTGTGGTATTACCATGGCACCATGGTAATATCACGGTATTTTGGGACATACCGTCCATGGTGTACCATGGTTGTACCATGGTACATTTTTATAAGGGATCAGTGAACGTTTATTCAGTCATGTTGCCACCAAAATCTGATCCGCTGTCAGTGTCATCTGAGTCCATACTAGAGTCTGACTCGGATGTCAGTTTTTTCATTCTTTTTGTAAGAGTTAGATTCTGTTCCCCCCCATCACTTGACATAAGTTTGTGTTTGCGGCGAGTGTTGGTTAGATACTTATTTAAAGCCGAATCAATAATGGCTTCTTTTTCTTTGTTTGACAAAACATGGTCATTAACTCGGATAAGAAGCTGGTCTTCGATTGTTTTGTGTGACATGCATAGACGCTGGTCAGTCATCATTGCGGTTAGATGAGAAAATGCATTTTCGACGATGCTGTTGCTAACAGCAATGCTCAAAATAATTTCTGCCACCAAACAAATATTTGGAAATTGCTCATGTCGAAAAGCCATAAGCTTTTCCCACAACTGTCTAACTTTAAATTTGGGGTAGTAGTGTTTCGTGACGCACACAAGATCCTCCCATTCTGTTTGGAGTTTCACCCTGTTATCGTCAAAACCGGCAAACTTTAGGGGATCTCGAAAATATTCGACCACCTTAAAAATTGAGACCATGTCCTGTGAAATACTTTGCCAATTCGCGGGATCGACCCATAACATATGTTCAAATATATCATTTTCAAGTCCCGAAAACCGCCTGTTGATACATGCATGCAAACAATCAATTGTGGTTTTTGAGAGCTTGTAAATTTCTTGTTCAATTTTAGAACGCATATCATCGCTACGGCAACCTTTCATATTGTCATATTCCAATTTAGCAAACTCGCGATTGTCTATTTTTCGCTTCATTTTGCCCATTTTGGGCATTGTAACTTCAAGAGAAATAGAGCTACCCCCGCTATGACCACCAGCAGTTTCAGTTAGTACAACACCAGCCTTGGAAGTAATTTGATCAGGAGAATGACTTGCGTCAAGCATTTGACTAAGAGAACGTTTGGTCTTATCTACCGACGGCAATATGTCAAATATTAAAATATTCAATTTCTCGAAATGGAGAGACATCTTGGACACAGAATCGATAATTCCCTGGTACAAACAACAGACTGTTAAAAACTTTACACTTTGAAGTTTCTTCAAATATCCAAGCATTTTTGAGGATACAGATTTATAGTCCGGGTCGACTATTGAATCCTCAAAAACCTTAGCTAAAACAACCCAGTTATTTATCAAATGAGTAACTGCTCGCCGGTGGTGATTTATAAATCTTGTACCAGTTACTTTGGGGAAATTATATACTTGAACTTCCAGTGCCAACGCAGCTGCCTTAAAATGTCTCTTAAATTTCCCTGACCTCTTGAAAAAGTAGTACAGCCCCTTCATCAGTTCATCCACCTCTTCAAATTCCTTTTGACTCATAATAGAGTCCTTTATAGCCAGCTCAAGGCGGTGTGCCACACAATGAATTGTTAATAACCAAGGCCGACTGTCATTTTTAATCCGAGTCAGAAGGCCGTTATACTTGCCAAAATTAACGCTTGCACCATCTGCTGTGGCAGAAATAAGTTTGTGTGTAAAATGATCTTGTGAAATTTGAATTTTATTTTGGAAAACTTCGTCAGTTGCCCTTTTTATGTTTTCAGCACTGGCATCACCGAAGCTGTCTATGTCCTGAAGTGCAAGTAAATAATATGTTGGAGTACCATCCACAACCGCCCTAACTAACACAAGCTCCTTTTCTGACCCCGTCTTGCGTGCTTGCGACCCGTCAGACATCAATGAAAACGCGTTAACGTTGCCTAAAATGCTTGCTAATTTTTCGCGAATGGCATCAGCAATAAAGTTGATAAACTCTCAGACTTTTTTAGAATTCTCAATCCCGTGAATCAAATTAACCCCATTGGCCTTCTGTATTTTAATCATTGTTTCAAAACTTGTCAGTGGTTGACCATCAACGACCAGTAAATATGCAGTTGTGAACAGCTTTCTGTATGCATCTTTTGACTGATTTTGAATAGCAAAGTTAATTTTAGGCTGTTTAACTCCCACAGGGCCAATAATTGATGGGGGCGCATCGTCAGAACTTTGTGCACTTGATGTTTCTTCATTGGATATATTAGAAGAACCGGCGCGAGGATCGGAATTTGACAATTTCTCCAATTGTATGCCAATCAAATGTGCATTAGAATCGAGGTGTCTCTTCACGGTATGTTTGGTTACAAATTGCGTCCCTTGCACATACTTTTGGACTTCTACTAAGGCTCTTCCACAAAGTTTATCTGATTTATTTATCCCGGAAATCTGTCTAGCACATGTTTTGCAGTAGACTTCTGTCACAAAATCTATTCCACGTCTCTCGTCGCGAACTGTTCTATAGCCGATGAGATTTCCAACATTCCACTTTAGAAATGTATTCAGTTGGACCTGGTGCCCCTTGATATTAGGATCCTTTGCTTCGTTGAAATTCTCTCCTAAAGGCCCCTCGTTCAGCATTTTACACTTTAAATATATGAAAGGGCACAGTGAGCGTCAGTGTTGTTTATTTTCAATCAATTATCAGCTCAGTGAACATGCGTGGCATGGTGCAAGACAACATCACAATAATCATAATTACGTACAAGAATTAAGATTCATTGTCATGATTGACGTCATGTAATTGAAAGAAGAAGCACAAATGAGTGACAGTGTCACAGAGTGCATTCTTCGAACGTACATACTACAAGGAGTTTGATAAGTTAAACTATGTTTTTTTTTTACGAGCCGCGTTTCGGTGCGCCCCCCGACTGTAATTCGCGGGCGCGATGGCGCGCAAGTGCGATCGCGCGCCTCAAACGGCAAGGCCTGACACTTCACCTCTACTGCGCATGTGCAGTGTCAAGGACATTCCGAAATTGGCGCCATTAATCATTCTTAGTTTGGCCCTTCATCAGTTAACATCTGACTGATCTTTGTTCTTGTAAATCTCAGTTTAAATGATGCCAGACACATAAATATTAGTAAAATGGTGATTCTAAGGAGGATATAGAAGGAGGAGAGGAAAAATGTGTGACAGAAAATTATCTGGGCTGTAACTTAAAATTTTTTAATGAAATTATGTTAAGTTACCTATTTTCGAGGCAGCAGCCATTTTGTTGTCATTCTTGTTATAAAGTTACACTGATTTTTCAGTGTTTTCCTCTCTCCCTTTCCTTTAAGTCCCCTCTTGCTATTCTCCCATGCTTTTGGAATATTTTCTGTAATTATTATTTATTACTAAAATTTCTTGGGAGTTTTAGCTGAATAACAGAATGAATTCTGTTCTTTTCCCCATGTTTACGTCTTCACCTATGGGTGGTTAGGCGTTGTGTTCTGCATCTACTATCTGATGTTCTGCAGTTTCTTCCCTGGAAGTCTCTGTTTTGCATCAGATAGTGTATTATTGGTAACTGATTTCGGGCCTGGAGTCTTATTTTAGTGTTTTTACACTTTTTGTTTACATTTACAACAGCCCTCTGTGTGAGGGGGGATTTCTTGAAAATAATATCTTGATGTTAATTTAATCATAACTAGATACATTATTATTGTTCGTAAGTGTTGCATAAATTGTTTAAAATATTTTTAAAATTTTTGTCCACACTTAGGCTTGGGATCCATTGGGGCTCAATGTTACTTTTCAGAAACTTGGGCTGTTCTGAAAAAATATTTTTTCAAAATATTTTGATTTCAATTATTTTTTCTATGTTAATGGATCATATTATTATGTATTTTGATTGTCAGGGGTTGGTGTGAGTACCAGGACTTTGTTTTCTTTTCACATTGAAAGGATTTTGATCAATTGTAATAAGAGGACGTCTTCCTCTGACTTTTATAATCATTCTATATGTAGTCAGTGTACTCACACTAACTCCTGTTCTGTATATGATGTTTCGATGACAACTTGGGAAGCGTATGTCACGGTATGTTAGTGGGGAATTGGACATTCCGGTCCTTTCCCCGCAGGGTCACTCTACTTTATCAATTTCTATTTCAGACGATCAAGATTAGGGTGATGTATCTGTGATGTCTTCCAACAGTGTGCCTCCGTCGTCACAATTAATGAAGGGCTAGCGGAAAAGTGCTCATATAAATACGCCAATTGCCTAAGAGGACCCTAGTAGGTTCGACGGCCTTTGACGTCCGCTAGCTCGCCCGGTGTAGCGTCCATTCATCGAATGGTTCGGCAGCCGGGTTCGTCCGTTGCGGTCTAGGAGGAGTTTTGGGGTGATGCGAGCACTATAAATCAACCAAATGCACACCCAGTGACGGCGGATTAGAGGGAGAACGGAGGAAGCCTTTTAGTCCGGTTCCTAGCTCGTTCAGGTCCATCCGGACGGCGAACGAGTGAGACCCCTCTCTCGTACAGCAACATCTGGCCCCAGATGTTGTGGTACAAAATGTTTCGCATTCGGAGCATACGTCCGCCGCTCGGGACGCTCCGACATATAGTCAGTCCGGAGAGACTGTCAATAAGGCTTCCTCATTCTCATGGTAGCGCACACGACCGCTCTTGGCTACGTGACCTCGGATATCCAGTCAGCTTCGCCAGTCAGAGAATCATCGGCGACCAGGTCACACCATCCGGTAGCCAGGGACACGAGGCCTGCAGACTCCGGACGTTCGCATAGGAAAGTGTGCGGGAGTCAACGTACACGGAGCTTCCGGCGCCAATGCATCGTAAGACCGCTACTGCACAGGCCTCGGGGACGGACGTGCTATCCTAAATAGCACAGCTTATCGCAGCAACAACTGAATCTGTCGCATAATGTATTATCCGACGATGCTGGGTCAGGATGCTCCGCGGAAGCGGGTACGGACGTCCGAAAATTTCATCCGGTCCAACGGGATACCGAAAGGGATTTGGAGGATTTAGAGCTTTCCCTTTCGGAACAACATATGCTGTTGTGTATGTCATCTGACTTGATCTTCTACAGGTTCTTTCGTCGGACCAGAATGCTGCGAAGCCGGATAAGATAAGGTCCCTCTCTCGCCCAACAACATAGGGGACCGCATGTTGTGGTTCAGATATTTTACATTCGGAGCATATGTCCGCCGCTCGGGACGCTCCGTTATATTGACAGTCCGAGAGACTGTCGATAATGCTTCCTCATCTTCACAGCAGTGCACACGACCGCACATTGGCTACGTGACCTCGAGTATCCGACCAGTTTCGTCATTCAGTGATTCCACGGCAACAGGTCACGCCATCCGGTAGCCAAGGGACACGAGGCCTATACACTCCGTTCGCTCGCATAATAGTAGTATGCACGGGGTAACGATCACGGAGCTTCCAGCGGCAATGCATCGTAAGACCGCTTCTTCTTGACAGGCCTCAGTGACTGACGTGCTATCCAAGTTAGCACAGTTTTTCGCAGCATCCCAGCAATCGACAGTTTCTCGGTCGGATCAGGAATTATCCGACGGCGCTGGGTCGGTGCGGTCCGCGGGTGCATTAGGTTCGGACGACCGAACGCTTTATAGGGTCTGACAGGATGGCGAAAGGGATTCGGGCGATTTCGAGTTTTCCCTTTCGGAACATCGGAAGCTGCCATACATTTCTTCCGGCATTATCTTCCAGTGGTTGTTCCTTCGGACTACATTGCTGCAATGTTGGATAAGAGACTTATAGCGTCATTGGACACGGAATTTTGGATCGGTTCAGGGACATTGTCCCTGACTTACCGACACAGTCCAATAATGTCATTAGAACATGTGTATTATTTATCGACGCTATATATATATATAAGCTTGCTACCAAGCATGATAGTTTAGTTTCTTGTCCGCAATGCTCAATTCTGCCTTTTATCATTTATAGGAATAATTTATTTTGGCAGAACAGGGCATACCGAGAGTTCATATGCGTCTAGACGGCGCGGTTAAAGACTGCTAATTATCTTTTTCGCTGTCTTTGTCTTTTCCAACCACAATGTTGGAAACGACAATGAGGTCTAATAGACTTAACTTAGACGCTTTATCATACGTAATCCACCTTACTGAGGCGTTATCATTACGTCTTCAAGAGAAAGAATTCCGGGATATGATCCTCAATGTGATTTCTTTTGAGGGCAGTAGTTTGTTCACGTATAACTCCGCCCTTCAGTGGCTACCTGGAGTTGGTTAGACGTGACGCAGCCCTAGCTACATCCACGCGCGTGGATAGTAAGGTGAAGAACTCTCTCAGAGTCACTTCAGTCTCGGAGAAGCTTCTCTTCGACGGCAACTTTTCAGCAATCCATGAATTGCTCGATTTACACGTTCTCTTGTCTATCTAGTGTAGCAAGAGATTCAGTCTGGGGCAAACATTCGGTGGTTGACTCAGAGAGTGCCACTGCAGTTGCCGGATCCGAGTTTTATAATTATGACGGTTGCCAGTCAAACAGGTTGGGATACAATATTGATCCCAACGGATTCGAAGTGCCAGGGTCTTTGGGTTCCGCAGTCTCTAGGCAAGCACTTATCTTCCACGGAATAATGTTTTTTAGGCTTGCTTCATGTCATTGGATGAACATTATTCAGAAACGCATGTCCAAATCCTGTCCGATAATACGACAGTAGTGGCGTATCTCCGGAACCAGGGAGGCACTCATTCGTTTCCGTTATTCAATTTAATGGAAAGAATCCTTCTGTTTGTTATAGTACACCAAGTTCTTCTTCGGTCCGTCATATTCCGGGTCGTCTGATTGTATTACCGGACTCCCTTTCACTTATGGGTCGCTTGTTGCCGTCAGAATGGACTCTCAACAAACAAGTATTCAATCAGATTTGCTATCAATGGGAGCGCCCAAGGATAATTTATTTACGACACAACTTGCTAATCAATTGCAGACGTATGTGTTTGCTTGTCCGGATCTCTGAGCTTATGTTGTTGACGCTCTATTGATCTAATAGGACGGAATGATAGGATATGCGTATCCTCCTGTGCTGTTGTTTCAGCAAGTATTGCTAAGATAAACAACCACAATACATTTCTGTTGATAGCATCTCTGTCTTCACAGAGACCGTGGGTAAATTTACTCTGAGGTCTACTGTGGGACTTAACGCGAAAACTTCCTCCATGAGAGGATCTTTTTTCGCTGGGAAAAATCGTGTCAACTTCATCACAACCCGCAAGGTCTCAACCTTCACGTATTCCGTTGTGTGGTCCTTATTGCATTGTAAGCATTGTACTGGACGAGCTTTGGATACGATTTCTTACTGTAGGAGAACCTCTTCTTCGCTATACTATGCGGCTAAAGTGGAGGTTCTTCCGTCGTTGGTGTAGGGATCACTATGTTGATATTGTTGATCCCTCCATACTAGTCATTGCAACTTTCTAGTATACTTGTTTGACAAGATCTACTGCAGCCTGTTACTATTAGGGTTATAGGTTTATGTTATCTCATACCTATGCACTCTATGATAGTTTACAATTGAGTCTTATGTCTCTTTATCTAACTCAGTTAGTAACTTTTCGATAAATAGACTTAGAATCATTAGATTAAATTTCTATACGGAATTTAACTTCGGTTCTTATTTAGCTAAGTAATCATTTGAGCCTCTGGAAACAGTAGTTTTCAAATTCTGACCTTTTAGACAGTAATTCTGTTGGCTTCTCTTTTACTGAAGAGTCAGTGAGCTTCATGCACTATCGGTGGATGATTCTCACTTTCGTAGTTTCGGAATCACTACTTCCTTTACTATTTAGGTTGGATTTTTGCATAAGAGTCAGGCTCCTAATAATATCCGGAACCTATTGTTATTAAGGTCCTTCCGTCTTCGTACGGGCATAGGCCTTTACTCTGTCCGGTTAGAGTTTACGTATTTATAAACAGATATCTGTTTATTACTACGGGCGTAAGCTTCTTCTGTCTTTGATGCCTAATAGAAGGACGTTACGCTCCATTCTATTGCTAATGGATTCAATTAACTATCGATACTGCTTATGGTATATCATTGACTCAGCAGT
Organism: Pictodentalium vernedei; assembly: GCA_031216915.1. Lineage (NCBI taxonomy): Eukaryota > Metazoa > Mollusca > Scaphopoda > Dentaliida > Dentaliidae > Pictodentalium > Pictodentalium vernedei. The sequence continues at coordinate 610,589,381 of CM062295.1, forward strand.
TGTGCTTGAGATTTCGGCTCATAAAGTAAGAGTTCTTCTACATCTTGGGCTTACATTAATAGTGTCGCTATTATAGATTTTTGAAGGCTGCTCATTGCGCTCAGCCATCCACATTCATGAATTTTTATCTCAGAAATATCGAGTCCATTTCTGGAGGCCTCTATTGTTAGGTCTATTATCTACTGCTCAGAATGTCATTCACTTAACAGTTGCTACTATAGCTAGGTAGGCTGTCTGTTTCGGCAGTGACTCCGTTCTGCTGCCCTCTTTGCTCTGGGCTATTTGACCCAGGGCAAGAAAAAGGGGGGGGGGGGTAGGGTGTTCCCTTGGGTCACCTGTTTTACTATGAAAACAAGGGGATACCTCCTCCGGAGTTAGTAATTCTGAGCTGTTATTGGGATGGTTTTTTAGTGAGAAGTTTATGTTTTAAAAATTCATTCAGGTCTTAGTTTTTAAAGTATAGCTTTTGAATATAGCACGTGTCAACGGACGTTATTATACAATCCTCAGACACTTTTAAGAAGTATAAAGAGTCTCTATTTTCTAGACTTACTTTATTTATTGGCTTAATTTAAAAATTATTAGTATAAGGATTATACTAGATATTAATAGAGTACATGGATGTATGATGCTCAATTTTGGAAGGTGTTGTATCTTTCTAATTTATCATAAGTATGAAAGATACATGTAAGGCCTAATACTTCTTTTTCCCTAGAGGGGATGACTCTATTTTATATATTGAGCGTATTCCAACTTGCTCTATGTCCTTGGCCCTCCAGCCTTTTTACTATTCAGCTATGTCTGGGTCATTGGTACAGTATAAAAATGTTAAAAAATTTATAGTAATTTATATATTTTTTATACTTACCAATGACCCAGACGGGGATGGCCCTCCCAGGAGTTGGGAACTCATACCTCCCCGCTGAGTACATAGTGCTTACCAGGCACTGGTTATAAGAATGATTAATGGCGCCAATTTCGGAACGTCCTTGACACTGCGCATGCGCAGTAGAGGTGAAGTGTGGAGGGCCATTCAGGACATGTTTTCTTTGGTTTTAGATGCAATTTTGGGGATTGGGGGGCAAAATTTGTGTTTGGCCCTTTATTTTAAGAGTTAGCACCAGCTATGTCTGGGTCATTGGTAAGTATAAAAAATATATAAATTACTATAAATTTTTTAACTTTCCGGTCTTTTATTCTCTTCAAAACATGCTCAACATATAAAATAAACATCATAAAATGTAACACACTCACAAAAAAATACTCAGTAGAGGTGGGGTTCAAAAAATTACGATTCATAGAACTATATATGTACATAAATAGCACACAGATACCATATAGCTGTATACAGACATTTATCAAGTATTGAGTAAATATTGTTTAAACTAGACAGTCGGGCTAAAAATCAAATAAATCGATTCAAATTGAAAGATCCGATTTGAATAAAAAAGCCTTTTTTTTCTTCTTTTTTAAAAAAAAAAAATCACCAACCCTGCCAATGTTGTTTAGTAAAACCTTAATTTGAACCTCAATTTTGTGGAATAATGTATGTTTTACTAAGCAACCACTCCATAGTGTAAAGTGTTACACGTTTTACACCAGAGAGAATGAATAATAAACATGCATTAATTTGACCAGTCCAGTTTTTAACACTATTTTTGACATGAACCAATGAAATAATTGTACAGGGTTCAAAAAAGGCATCGGGACGGAATTGTTTTTGCGCGCCAAAGGCACGCAAGGATGCTATGGGGCAAGCCCCTTTCAACCCTCAGTGACTGTTTATGATCTATGTCAAGGCGTGTTGAAGGAAGAAAAGGTTCAGGTACTCGGCAGATGTCTCTGGCTAAGGTGTCACGGGTGTTGGGTTGACTTCGTTGACTGATGTTGATTGAACCCTCGGGTGAGGACCAGTGTGGGAGGTTGGGTCCTCTCACAAAAGTACTACCTCTCCACGAGGGTGCTGTGGTGTTATATTTTTGGGCAAGCACAGTCAGTCACTTCGGAGATGTTATAGATGGCAGGCCATCATTGACAAGTATAGTCTGCCTCAGGTGTCTTAGATGGTTTTCACTTTTGCGGTTGGACGTCTTTTTGGATAGCTGACAACAACGGCCCCTTTCGGTGACCACCAGCAGAAAGACCCGAACTTCCCTGGTTCGGGGGCAGACCTGCATTGTGATCCTATTTGGCTGGGTCAGAAAATGTGCTCTATAGACGCTTACAAAAAGGGTCCGAGGCGGGACCACTTCTAGGGATGGAGTGGAGGATGTTTTAAGAACTATGTCGGTTATAGTTTCCATAGCGGTTATTGGGGTGCTGGTCAAAAAGCATCTCTGTGTACATGTACCTGCTAAGGAAGGAAGACAGAATTAGTTTTCCTTAAAATGTATAAGTTGTAAAAAATAAAAATAAGATATTTAATTTTTATATAATCTTTAGCTCAGCGAAGGGAGCTCAACTTATCACTTGCCGTCCGTCGTCATGAACATTTTTCAAAAGACTTCTCCTCTGAAACCACTGGTCCGATTTTCACGAAACTTCATGTGGATGTTCATTACTATAAGGCAATTCATGATGAAATAGCCATGTCCCTTGGGGGCTCTGTATGGGGCATAATTCTGATATCACCGTATGAATTATAGAAAAATAATTAAAAAATCTTCTTCTCCAGAACCAGTGGGCAGAATATTTTGATACTTGGTATGCAGTATCCTGGTATGGGTCTGATTCAAGTTTGTTCAAATCGGCCCCCTGGATTCATATTTGGGCTCACTATAAAAGCTATAAAAGCTCAAATTCGAACTTAGTGCATTGCAGGCAAATTTCTTAAAAAATCTTCTTCTCCAAATCCAGCAGGCAGAATCTTTTGATATTTGGTATGCAACATTGTGGGGGTGGATATGATTCAAATTTGTTCAAATCGGCCCCCTGGGTTCATATTTGGGCTCGTTATAGGTTCCTAATTTGAACTTAGTGCATTTCGGGCAAATTTCTTATAAAATCTTCTTCTCAAGATCCAGCAGGCAGAATCTTTTGATATTGGGTATGCAGCATGCTTAGGGGGGTGAGATTCAAGTTTGTTCAAGCCAAGTCCCTGGATTCATATTTGGGCTCACTGTGGTAGCCCGAATTATAACTTAGTTCAAAATGAGGAATTTTCTTTAAAAAATCTTCTTCTTCAGATCCAGCAGTCGGAATGTTTTGATATTTCGTATGCAGCATCCTTAGGGGATGAGATTCAAGTTTGTTCAAGCCATGTCCCTAGGTCCATATTTGGGCTCACTGTGGGAGCCTGAATGATAACTTAGTTCAAAATGAGGTATTTTCTTTAAAAAATCTTCTTCAGATCCAGCAGTCGGAATGTTTTGATAGTGGGCAGAATCTTTTGATACTCTGCATGCAGCATCTTGGTATGGGTCTGATTCAAGTTTGTTCAAATCAAGTCCCTCAACCAATATGGGGGGGCGTGAATTTTTACTTAGTGCAATTTAAGAAAAATTCTTTAAAAATCCTTCTTCTCCAGAACCAATGGGCAGAATCTTTTGATATTTGGTATACAGCATATTGGTATGGATCTGATTCAAGTTTGTTCAAATCGAGTCCCTTGATCAATATTGGGGCTCCCTATAGGGGCATGAATTTTTCCTTAGTGCAACTTAAGGAAAAATCTTCTTTTCCGGAACCGATGGGCAGAATCTTCTGATATTTGGTATACAGCATCTTGGTATGGGTCTGATTCAAGTTTGTTCAAATCCCCCGTTCAATATTGGGGATCACTATGAATTTTTACTTAGTGCAATTTAAGAAAAAATCTTTAACAATTTTCTTCACCAGAACCAGTGGGCAGAATCTTTAGATATTTGGTATGCAGTGTCTTGGTATGGGTTGGATTCACGTTTGTTCAAATTGAGTTTTTGGATCAATATTGGGGCTCACTATGGGGGCGTGAATGTTTCCTTTCTGCAATTCAAGGAAAATTCTTTAAAAATCTTCTTCAGAACCATCATGCAGAATCTTTTGATATTTGATCAGCAGCATTGTCCCATTCAGTCCTGTTGATGTTTTAGGTCCACAGAGAGTATAGATTTACTCTGTAGAACCTTAAGAATATATATTGTAATTTTAGCTGAGGCGGTGAAGACAGCTCTTTCTGGTAGGAGGCCACGGCTGAACTGTTATCCTGCATTTATAATCACCTTCTCATTTACGTTTTTATTTTTGGATTTCCACTTTTTAGTGATTTAAGCTGAGTCGGTGAAGGCATAGAACAATAGACTACTATTATATGACAGTCACATGGCTCGTGGAATAGCCAATCAGAATCAACATGATGAAGCATTTAATTAAATTATTAAGAAAAAGTTGTGACAAATAGGTGTAACAATAATTTTTTTCTTGTTTGTTTTGTGGATTTTATGCAGTGTTATCTGGTAATACTATTATGAAAATGTTAACTGATTTTTCCAGCATGTAGGAATATTAGTTGAATTTTTCCCTGGATGAAATTTATTGCAAAAAGACTAAAAAATTTCATTGACTTATGTCACCGATATTGTAAGTGGGAGTGGCCTGTTACTTTATGTATTCTGTCCAAATTTGTCATTTGTTAATTCAGAATAATTGTGGGATAATTCTGGCATGGTGGAAACACATCGTAATTTGTATGAATATTAGTTACAGTGGAAGTCACCAAAGTGTTTAAAGTAACAACGGCTTATGGTAACAGAAAGAGTTGATATTTTAAATTATCGCAGTTCTCAGACGACAAACGCATGTGGACAAATTTTTGGGATCTAATAAAAGTCACAGAACATTAAAATTATACAATAGAATTTAAGTGCGTGGAGTCAGTGAGGATTGCCTCGCCACGCTGGAAACCATGCATCAAGAAAGGATTGAAACAAACTTGCCTGGCTGGGACCAGTGTACATTTTAAATAAATAAACATATAAATAAAGATTTAACAACCCTTTAAGCGTTTTTAAGTGTATGTTTGTGAGTGGGGATTTTTTGTCGTGGGGTGGGGGGGGGGGCACCTACCATCACCCGTTCATCCGTTCCCCTGAAGGCAGACCAAATGGCCAAGGCTGAGCGTCCACTCTACATTATAGTCTGATGGGTGACTTCCATCTTACAATAACACATATTGGTATAATTTTTCCTTTTTTATAACCGTTATGGACAATATCTGCTGGGGCTGCTCCCGAACACTGACTGTTTGGGTTTCTTTTTCTTCTCTTTTTTCTAAGACAACCATCAAAGTGCGGTTTCGGTATTACCATCCATATAAATAAATATGCCCACGTTTCTAAGTAAAATACAGAGCAGAATCTCGTAGTTATGCACAATTCCAAGTCACCTTCCAGTTCAAGGTTATCAGGAGGTCTGACCCCAGTACCTTACTGTCTGTGCGCACACTCAAATCAAGAAGATTATTGTCCCTCACTACAGTGTCAAGGAGGTCTCGAAATTGGCCCAATTATCATTCTTTCTTTGGCCCTCAATTCAGTTACATCTCACTGATATTTGTGCTTGTAAATCTCAGTTTAAATGATGCCAGACTCATAATTATGAGAGAAATGGTGGATTTAAGGAGGAAATAGAAGGATGAGAGGAAGAAACAGTGGCAGGAAATGTTCACTTCCGACCCTTGTGGATCCATAAGCAAATAAAGTTACTCTGGTTGAAGGGGATTTCAGTCCCACGTTGTCCCAGTGCGCTTTTGGTGCCCTGAAACTTTTCATTCATTAGATAATTAATACCAATCTGCTGAAGTCCTGTTCATGCCCAGCCGAGAACAGAGTTTTGGTACAACTGACTTAGAATCCTAGATTTCGACCGAAAAATAGTATAAACATTGCTAAATTAAATATGAAACTACGAAAGAAGGATAAATCTACTGCGATAATGTTCAGGGCTGTAACTTTTAATTTTTTTTACGAAATTATTTCATGTTGCCTATTTTTGAGGCATGGCCCTGATGTTGTCATTCTTGCTATGAATGTACCATTGTTGATCAGTGTTTCCTCTCTCCCTTTCCTTTATTCCCCCCTAGCGATTCTTCCATGCTTTTGGCATATTTTTTGTAATGTTGATTACTAAAATTTCTTGGGAGTTTTGGCTTGGTGCCAGAATTAATATTCTGTTTTTCCCCATCCCATGTTTACATCCTCACCCTTGGGTGTTTAGGCATTTTGGTCTGCATCTACCATCTGATGTTCTCCACTTCTTCTCTGGAAGTCTCTGTTTTGCATGAGATAGTGTTTAAATTGGTAACTGATTTCGGGCCATGTTTACCAGTGCCTGGAGTCATGTTTCCAGTTTTTGTACACTTTTTGTTTATGTTGACAACGGTTACTTCTGATAGTGATTACTTGTCTTCTGCTTAGTTCAATTCATAGCAAGATACATTAATATTGTCCGTAAGTGTTACATTAATTTTTTGAAATGGTTTAAAAAATTTTGTCCACACTTAGGCTTTTTGGGGGATCCATTTGGGCTAATCATTCCCATTGGGAACTTGGGCTCTTCTGAAAATTTTTTTTCTTTTTGAATTATTTTTTCGAAATGTTATAATGGAATTATTTTATTATGTATCTTTTTTTTTTAAGGTTTGGTGCGAGTACTATGACTGTTTGTAATTTTTCACAATGAAAGATTATTGTTCAAATTGTAATGCGAGGAAATCTTCCTCTGATTCTCATGATCAGTGTAATAATTGTAGTCAGTGTACTCTCACTAACCCTTGCTCTGTGTGTGTCAATTGGATGACAAACGTTGGAGACGTGTGTCACGGGATGTTGTTAGCAGGGAGAGGTCCATGCTGGTCCTCTCTCCGCATGGTCACTCTAGTTTTTCAATCTCTTTTTCAGAGGAACAAGAACAGGGTGATGTTTCTGTGATGTCTTCTTAAAGTGTGCTTCCGTTGTCACAATCAAATGAAGAGTTAGCGGCAAAGTGCTCGTGCAGATACGTCAACTGCCTAAGAGGTCCCAAGTAGGATCGACGGCTTTTGGCGTCCGGTGTAGCGACCATTCAACGAATGGCTCGGCTGCAGGGTTCGTCCGTTGCAGTCCAGGAAGAAGATTTGGGTGATGCAAGCACTATAAAAATACAATGTGCCCACCCAGTGACGACGGATGAGAGGATGGTACGGAGGAAGCCTGTTAGTCCGGTTCTTAGCATGTCCAGGTCCATCCGGACCGCGAGCGAGAGATGCCCCCTCTCTCTTGCATCAACATCTGCGCCGCGATGTTGTATGTTCGTTTGTTGCTCGGGACGCACCGTCGCATATACAGTCCGGTGCGGCTGTTCCATTGGCTTCCTCATCTTCACGTCAGCACACATGACCGCACCTTGGCTATGTGACCACAGATTTCCAGGGGACGTTTGCATATTATGTAAATGCAGGAATTAGAGAGTTGCGGTTGTGATTTTTGACCCATCGGTTTTGGTTTCGGTTATTTTTAGAGGAAATGAGTTGGCTCGGTTCGATTTTCGGTTGTATCTAGTCCAATAATATTCGCCTCCGAGGTCGTCTTATTTATTTTGAACGATTTTTATATTTGTCTCCGGGCCACGAAGCCTGGCGACAAATATAAAAATCGTTAAAACTAAATAAGGGGCCAGGGGAGGCTAATATTATTGAACCAGGCTGCAACATGTCTACCGAGCATTTCAAATAATAACATGAACTATTATTATACTATAAAGGTTTAAAAGACTAATGAACTAACTGAAGGAATTATGCAGCCCTCGCAATTGGCCACGGCAATCGACATGCCGTGGTAAGAGTCGTGACAGAATGCCATGACTGTTACCACGGCATTGCCGATTGACATGGCCAATTGCGAGGGCCGATTATGTTATTGAGAACGTTCCCCAAACAAAATGTGCTTATTGATGCTCGAATTCAAGGCCATATTTTCCCATATCATCACTGCAATGGCATATCACGACTTCAACACAGGTCACCTTTCATGAAAGTACAGACAGTCATTTATATGCATGCTTCACATTCTATGACAGCACTTATACCATATCCAAATTACAGATATCTTGTTTTCTTATGTCTCTTTCAAAAAGCCACACAGGGCTTGAAAATGAATGTTTGTATGCATTGGCCAAGCTGTGATTATTGATTTTTACGGAACTGAAATCTCGGTTGTTTATGCAGAAGCTCGGTTGTAATTTTCGGTTATTTGATACAACTGAAACCGAATCGGTTTTTCGGTTAACTGCAATTCTCTAGCAGGAATGAACATCCCTGGAGCTCCTGTTTCGCCGATCAGGGAATACACGTCGTCCAGGTCACTCCATCCGCTTGCCAAGGACACGAGGCCTTTCCAGTGGGGACGTTTGCATATTATATAAATGCAGGAATGAATGTCCCTGGAGCTTCCAGTGGCTAATTACGCAGGACTTCGGCTCCACAGGCCTCATTGAGGAACATGAACAGGGTGATGTTACCATGTCTTTGAAAAGTGTGCTTTCGTCGTCACAGTCAACAAATGAAGAGCTAGCGGTAAAAGTGCTCATGCAGATACGTCAATTGCCTAAGAGGTCCCAAGTAGGATCGACGGCGTTGGTGTCCGCTAGCTCACCTGGTGTAGCGACCATTCACTGAATGGCTCGGCAGCCGGGCTCATCCATTGAGGTCCAGGAAGGAGATTTGGGTGATGCGAGCACTATCAAATACAACGTGCACACCCAGTGACTACGGATATGACCGCAGCTCCACAGGCCTACATTACGGATGTGCTATCACAGATGGCACAAATTATCGCAGCATCCCAGCAACCGACAGAAACTCTGTCAGATCAGGAATTATCTGAGGAAGCTGGGTCGGTACGTTCCGCTGCTAGTTCAGGCATGGACGACCAAGATTTACAAGTGGTCCGACAGGATGGCGAAAAGGATACGGGGGAATTGTAATTTTCCCTTTCGGAACAATATAAATTGCCGTAGCTTGCATCCGGCATCATCATCTGACGTTCCTCCGGACCAAAAATGCTGCATTGCCAGATAAGAGACTGATAGCGCTACTGGTCACAGAATTCTTTAATCAGTCCAGAAATGCCTCACGGACATTTGAACTATTGAATGATGCTATATATAACTTGTTACCACATGGGCAGGTCCGGTTTGTTATCGGCAAATGCTCTACATCTGCCTTTCATCAATTCATGGAATAAATTCGAAATGGCAGGACAGGGCATTCCGAGAGTTTATCTGTGTCTAGGCGACCAGGCCGAAGACCTAGTATTGTCTATACCATCATCTATGTCAATTCCAACCATGATGTTGGAAACGACAATATTGTCTATTCTAACAGGGCTAGCTTAGGCGCATTATCGTTCGCAGATCACCTTACCAGAGTGTTATCATTACGTCTCGATGGAAAAGAATTCCAGGGTGTACAAACCTCCTTAAGAGTTCTTTCGAGGGTCATAGCATTCTCCATGTATAACTTCGCTCTTTTAGTGGCAAACCTGGAGTTGGTTAGACATGACGCGGCCCTGGCAACATCCATGCGTGTGGATAGTAAGGTGAAAAACTCTCTCAGAGTCGCTCCGGTCTCCGGAGAGCTTCTCTTCGACGGCAAGCTTTTTGCAATCTATGATCAGATAACTAAGAAAGTTTCAGACTCTCTGCTATTCAAATCCGCTTCCATAAAGTCGGATTTAGTGGAGAAGAGTAGGACAGGCACTTCTGGGGCGAATATGTCCCAAGGGAAGTTCCTATAGAGGTTCCTTTGCATCCTCTAGGTCTTACCCTAGAGACCATCAGGGTAGCGACTCAGATAGGGGCCGTAATACTGGCCGAGTCAACCGGTCAGATGCCCCTAGGTCAACGGGGCGAGGTGCAGGCTGTGGAGGACATGGTTTCTCCACCCGCAAGCCTCGCAGGACCAGGAGGTGATGGTATAACCTCTACCGTGTTCCAGTTGGCAGAAGACTGTCGAGTTTCTCAACCCATTTGGAGTCGATTACGGACGTCCCTTCGGTTTCGAGGGGTGATTTCGGAAGGACTAAACTGTCCTTCAAAGGAAAACCTCCGTGAAACTCGAAGTCCAAGATGGACTCAGCTTCCGTCAAATCCACAGAAAAGAGACTCGCTTCTATCAGAAGTCCAGTCTGTTAGGGAGAAGTTCGCGATAGAAATCATAGAAAACCTGGAACCTCCGGGTTTCTACAACCATCTTTTTCTGGTTCCGAAACCATACGGCTCGTTCCATCCACTCATAATCTGAGCTGGATAAACAAGCTGATCAGGGCTCCAAAATTCTATATGGAGATCATCCGAGCGAGTATTCGGGTGAACGACTATGCTGCATGCATAGATCTGGAGGATGCGTACTTTCACGTCATGGTACATCCGGCGCTCAGAAAGTATCTTTCCTTCGCCGTCATTGGAGTCGTGTATCAGCTCCGAGCAATGTGCTTCGGTCTGAATCTAGCGCCCTGGGCTTTCACTCGAATAATGAACTCGGTAATGACTCATTTCCGAGCTCATTCGTCTGCGGTAATGTTGGCCAATCTGGATGACATTCTTCAGAGGTACGGCAACGAGTTAACGCTTCAGAACGTTGTGCAGAATCTGCTTCTATTGCTCCGACGTCTCGGTTTCATAAGTAAATGAGGAGAAGTCAGATCTGGTGTCGTCCAAGTCATTCACCCACCTGGGGATGAACTTCGAGACACACAACAATCTCGTTCGTCTGCCGTTAACCAGAGTGAATTAATCAGTTGTTATGCTCGCTATTGTCTTCACTCAGACAAAGTTACAGCAAGAGAATTCATGAGACTGATAGGTTTGTGCGGAGCTGCCGTGGATTTTATTACGATGGGGCGGCTACGCACTCGTCCCTCCAAATTTTTCTGACCCAGAATTGGAGGGTGAAGATTCATTTGCTCATTATGGACATTCTCTTGTCAAATCAAGTGAAACAAGAGATTCAGACTTGGGCAGATATTCTCTGGTTAACTCAGGGAGTTCCACTGCAATTGCCGGATCCGAGTTTTTCAGTTATGACGGATGCCAGTCAAACAGGTTGGGATGCAACATTGAGCCCAACGGATTTGAAGTGCCAGGGTTTTGGGATCCGCAGTTCCTAATCAAGCACATAAACATCAAGAAATGATGTCAATTTGGCTTGCACTACGTCATTGGATGAATGTTATTCAGAATGCACACGTGCAATTCTGTCCGACAATACGACCGTAATAGCGTACATTCGGAACCAGGGAGGCACTCATTCCATTCTAGTATTCAAGTTAACGGAATGAATCCTTCTGTTTGTACTAGAACATCAAGTTCTATCGGTCCATCATATTCCGGGTCATCTAACATATTAGATGACTCCCTTTCACGGAGGGGTCGCTTGTTGCTGCCAGAATGGACTCTCAACAACAAGTATTCAATCAGATTTGCTACCAATGAGAGTGGCCAATGATAGACTTATTTGCGACGCATCTCAACAATCAGTTGCAGACGAATGTGTCACCATGTCTGGATCCTTGAGCTTTTGCAGTAAACGCTCTATCGATCTTATGAGACGGAATGATAGGATATGCATATCCTCCAGCGCTGTTGATTCAAAAGATATTGCTCAAATTAAAACAATCTCAATGCAAAATTCTGTTGGTAGCATCTCTGTCTCCACAAAGACCGTGGATTAATCTACTAAGGTGTCTGTTGTGGGACATACTGTGGAAGCTTCCTCCACATTTCGGTCCATTCTATTGCTAGATGGATTCAATTAACTATCAGTACTGCTTATGATATATTATCTTCAACTCAGCAGCCTGTGCTTAAGATTTCAGCTTATGAAGTAAGAGTTCTATCTACATCTTGGGCTTACGCTAATAGTGTTGCTATTACAGATCTGTGAGGGCTGCATATTAGTCTCAGCCTTCCACTTTCACAAATTCTTATCTTAGAAATATTGAGTCCATTTCTGGAGATCTGCATTGTTTAGGTCCGTTATCTGTTGCTCAGAATGTCGTCCACTAAACAGTTGCAACTATAGTTATGTAGGCTTTCTGTTCCGGCAGTGACTCTGTCCTGCTGCCCTCTTCGCTCTGAAGTATTTGATCCAGGGCAAGGGGAAGGGTGGGGGGGTGGGGAGGGTGTTCCCTTAGGTCACCTGCTTTATAGTGAAAAGCAAGGGAATACTTCCCCTGGGGTCAGTAATTCCGAGTCGATACCAGGATGGTTATAAAGTGTAAAGCTAATGTTTACTCATCCTTGTAATATTTTTAAAGTGTAGCTCGGTGTGAAGTATTTGTATATGTTACGTATCATACAGGCGTTAATATACAATCCTCGGACACTTTTAATGAGTATAAAGAGTCTCATTTCTCTGAACTTCCTTTATTTATTGGCTTTTCTTTAAAAATAATTAGCATAACAGGTTATACTGGAGGTTAATAGAGATCATTGATGTTATTGTACTCAATTACAGAATGGTGTTGTGTCTTTCTTTTTTTGATGCAAATAAGAAAGATACATGTAAAGCCTATTTCTCCTTGAGGGGATAATTCTGTTATATGCAGTTGAGTCTTTTGGATTTTCCTTATGTCCTAGGCCCTCCAACCTTTTTACTATTCAGCTAAGTCTGGATTAGTGGTACAGTATAAAAATGTTAAAAAATTTATAGTAATTTATATATTTTTTATACTTACCAATGACCCAGACGGGGATGGCCCTCCCATGAGTTGGGAACTCATACCTCCCCGCTGAGTACATAATGCTTACTAGGCACTGGTTGTAAGAATGATGATTGCACCAATTTCGAGACCTCCTTGACACTGTGCATGTGCAGTGGAGTAAAAGTATGGAGGACCATATAGGACATGTAATTTTCGGTTTTTGATGCAAATTTGGGGAATTGGGGGGTAAAATATGTGTTTGGCCCTAAATATTTATGTGTTAGCACCAGCTAAGTCTGGGTCATTGGTAAGTATAAAAAATATACAAATTACTATAAATTTTTTAACTTTTTCAACTGCTTAATTTTCATATTACGCGGGCGGATGCGGCCAATTCATTGGGTAAAGGGTTAATCTATTTTCAGCCAGCCTATTCAGAAAAACGCCAAAATAGAAAACTATTAAGGAAGGTATTTTCCTTGCCATTTTTACCTGCCGTAGACATCATACCAGCTTCTGACACATTAACCCTCCTTTACCAAGAAACAGAAAAAATATCTTGTCGCTGTGAAAATGGTGCCGGGAGGAAAATAGCGAGGATGACAGAGGAAAGGAACCAGAGAAATACAGGAAAAACTGATGCTGCTATGGATCGAATTTAACAAGAGGTTGCTTTAAACAAGCTCTTTCCTGCTTGAATGTGCAAAGATTTATGCCCCCCCCCCCCCCCAAAGGACTCTTACCAACAGACATTGAAATTGATTTAATTAGATAATTTTAATCATAATAACTGTAAATAAAGTGTATAGTATATCTTTTAATTATTCCATTGTACATAAAATTCGAGATTCAATATATTTATTATCCAATTAATGTTTTCAAAAACTAAAAAAAGAGAAATAAAATTACAAAAAAATTATGTTAACCACTGTTCTGTCTTTTTATGACCCAAGAACCTGACAGGGTGGGGGTGTAACTTGTAGATTACCAGACAGTGCTTCCTTTCGATTTTGGTTCAGCTAGCCAATTCAATATGGGCACCATGGTAGCCATATTGAATTTGGTTTCTGTCCAATAATTTGAGAACACTGACTGAAGTCATTTGTACTTTTCAATTATTTATTGTTACTGTCTAAAGGAAGCCTCCTTTCGATTTTGGACCAGTCAGCTGATTAGGGTTCAGACTACTCTGGAGTTCCAAGTTTGTTTAGTCGATAATCCAAAGTTGAGTCGATGTCGACTAGTGAGGCTTTCCTGTCCCTGTAAATTTAAATTTGAAAGTTGATCATCGGATGTACAAAAAATCAAGTGTATTTTCCGGTCCGCAAGTCCACTCGACAACCGGTGTCTAGCACATCAGAACTCAGGAATTCCTGTGTACATATAAACACAAAGGCAAGCGTAAACTCTTAATGTGCTTCCATCCGAAGTGTAGGTATTTAAACAATTGAAGATCTTGTTGTTCGTCACAGATAAATCAAATAACATCATATTACTGGGGTGAGTTATTTTCTGAAACAGTCGCCAAGTGATTCTCACATGTTAGCGGTATTTTAAAGTTGACTCTATCAACAGAAAACAGTGTTCTTAATTAAAACCTATTTATGTCGTTTTTAATACGAATACCCCCTGGGAAATTAAACCAGCGGTGAACTGAAATTTTCAAAAGTAAATCCTAACAACGGAATCTTTATGCCTTGCAACACTCTTTCGATTTACATTGAAATACAACAACTAATAAAAATTGTGACGAGAAATCTGTGACGTCGGGTCTAACACACAGAGTATACAACTGTAGTGCTTTCTATCAAACTTCAAAAATATTGCAAGCCTTCCAATATTCATTGAAATTTGATGGTTTCCGAAAAGACACAATTGTAGCAACTGGGGTGAGTTGTCGATAACGTCTGGAGTCTCGTCCATATTAAAATCTAGGGTGGAGGGGGGGTGGGGGGAACAATTCGCTTGGGTGATAACTGGTTATTAAAGATGATTTTTTCCCAGGAAGAATCAACATCAAGGATGAGAAGATTCACTCTCCGTGGAGGCAGCATCTTCCTCAAAAAAAAAATCGAGTCAAGCTCTTCTCATGTCTGAAACTTCCGAGGCCGACTCTTCAGGGACCCTAAGTTACATTCACATTTACCTCCAAAATGCTGAATCTTACATTCTTGCCGTTATTGAGATTGGCAGTTGGTTTTAACTTAACAAATTTCTTGAAATGGAGCAATGAAAAGAGTGATTCTAATTCCAGGCCATTTAGTTTTATTTGAGACTGTGTCAATTTCAAACCTGCATGCATTCAAAAAAGCGATATCAGACAGATTTTATTGTCATTGGATAACTTGGAATTTAAAATTGCGTTGTATGTATAGTTGCATTGTTTAAACATTCTTTGAAGACATCATTGATTTCACAACATTTATTAATAGCTATGAATTTAATGTCTTGGAAGTCATGTTGATTGATTTAACCACCTGAATTTTACTTAAAACACGTGCGGTACATTTCAAAGACTGAGAGTTGGTATTTGCCTCTGATGTTGTCGGAGTCGCAAATCACATGAAACTGCACGGAAACGAAGTGTATCCACATAGGTGCACAGCTTTGCTTTAATGTTCCATTTGCACATTGTGTTTGGTGTGCAAGGCTTTAACCCTTTTCCCAACGAATCGCCCGCATCCGCCCGCGTAATATGCAAATTCAGCAGCTGAAAAAAATATTATTTTTCGAAAAATTTTAACAAAACCATATCCTGTGACCCCTCTTTGGAATGAGCTCGTCATCGAGCTCGTTCCAAAGAGGGGTCACATGATATGGTTTTGTTGAAATTTTTGGAAAAAAATTTAAAAAATATATTTAAAATAATAAATTTTGAAATCGTCTGCATTGGGTAAAGGGTTAAACGCATTTTAGACCGAATTTTAACCTACTTTTTCCAGTGATGGACAATTGACTCTTTCAATACTACAAGTAACAACTAGTCGACTGTAGATTTCGGCATCGACAGTCAGTTCCACAAAAGTCGATGCCGACTAGTCGCTGGAACCCTACAGCTGATCCAAGATGTCTAATTCATTATGGCTTCCATGGTGGTCATCTTGAATTTGGTTTCCATCCATTAACTAATGAAAACTGACTCCAGTCGATTTCAGTTTTTGGTTATGCATTATTGGTGTCTAGAAGAAGCTTCCTTTTGATTTTGGTCCAGCTAGCCAATTCAATATGTGGCCATATTGAATTTGGTTTCTGTCCCACAACTGATGAATGCGGACTCGAATCATTTTTACCTCAACTTGACAAAGTCAAGCTGAACTATTGCCATCACTTCTCGTCCGTCGGCGTACGTATGTACGTGCGTTAGTACGTACATCCACAATTTCCTTTGGCACACCTCACAGGTCACATTTATGATCAGATCGCTTTGAAACTTGGTATGCTTGTTTGGGGTTACCTCTAAATGGGAGCTATTGATTTTCTTCGATTTCCATCAAAAATGTTGCCCTGGCAATGACCTTCGATGAACTTAGTTAAAATTTATGATTGGATTGCTTTAAAACCTGGCATGCTTGTTTAGGGTGACCTCTAGATGGGAGCTATCGATTTTCTTCAATTTCCGTCAAAAAATGTTGCCGCGGACAACGTTCTTAGAACTTAGTTTAGTCAGACCACAATATTTGACACACCCTGCAGGGCACATTTAAGATTGGATCGCTTGCAAACTTGGTGTGCTTGTGTGGGGTGACATCTATATGGGAGCTGTCGATTTTCTTCCATTTCTGTCAAAAAATGTTGCCCCTAACCTTTGAACTAAGTTTAGTCAGACCTCAATATTTCCCTTTAACACACCCTTCAGGGCACATTTATGATCGGATCACTTTGAAACTTGGTATGTGTGTTTGGGGTGACCTCTAGATGTGAGCTATTTTTTCATTTCCATAAAAAGTTATTGTCGTTATCACCAGCCTTTGAACTTACTGCATTTGTGCATCAACTTATCCCTTTTGCACTCTCTGCAGGGTATATTTATGAATTTCCTTAAAAAACAAACAAACAAAAAAACCATTGCCACAAAGCAATGACCTTCCACTTAGTGCATTTGTGCATTAACATCTTCCTTTGGCATGCCTCAGAGGGCACATTCATTATCAGGTTGTTTTGAAACTTTGTATGCTTATGCACGGTGACAAAGATAGGAGCTATTGATTTTCTTTTCATTTCCATCAAAAACTTGCTGTTAGCAACAATCTTTGAATTTATTGCATTTGTGCATCAACATTCTTTGACATGGCCTACAGGCCACGTTTATCATAAGGATTGTTTTTGAACTTGGTGTGCTGATTCGTCAAGAACTCTAGATAAGAGCTGTTGATTAGCATTCATTTCTGTGAAAAAGTTGCCATTTACAATAACCTCTGATCCCCGTGGGAACCCCGGGAAGTAAGCAGCACTTCTTTACTGTGGTAAACCAGTTCTGCTTTACTAGTAAAATAGGACCCAGTCACCAATGCTTGGGGTGAAAGTCCTCTAAAATGGGCAACATGTTGATCAACGATTGACTAAACTTGACTTCATCTCCATGTTGTGTCACGATTAGCCATGGTGCATAAATATGTGACGTTAACCACCAACAAACAAACAATAACCTCTGAACATAGTGCATATGTGTATCAACATTCTTCCTTTAGCCAGTCTTACATTTTATTTTTAAAATGCATGGATTACTCTGAAGTTATGCACACAATACTGTTATGTTGAAATTTCATCAAATAACATTGGTACCAATGATCTTCAATTTTGCCATTTCATTTATAACTTACAAAGTTCAAGTTTGTCAAGTTGAGCTACAGTGTCATTGACACTTTCATTATTTTTAGCTACGACGAGCAGCTCCATATGTGGCAATGTCTGTCGGTCTGTCACCAACGAGTTTAAAAAACACCATAACTTCTAAAATACTTGATGGAATGACACCATACTTGGTATGCAAGTGTATCTTCATGATGTCGACATCCTCTCAATAATGCATGTCATTTGGATAATTTCTGTCACATTTATCGACTTGTCACCAACAAGTTTTTTTGTCACCAACGAGTTTTAAAACATCATTGGCGTTGCACGAATCATCGCAGCTTCGGCACTGTGACAGTATGCTCTAGTTTAATTATGCGTGTTTGGTGTCTAGAGGAAGCTTCCTTTTGATTTTGGACCAGTCAGCTGAACCAAGATGGCCGCCAGTGGCCAATTCATTATGACTTCCATGGTGGCCATTTTGAATTTGGTTTCTGTCCAATAACTAATGAATACTGACTCGAATCAATTTAAATTTTTGGTTATGCATTATTGGTGTAAAGAGGAAGCTTCCTTTTGATTTTGGATCAGCTAGACAATTCAATGTGGCCACCATGGTGGCCATATTGAATTTGGTTTCCGTCCAAGAATTAATGACTGCTGACTAAGTTGAATTTTTTTTTTCTGATGCATTATTGGTGTCCAGAGGAAGCTTCCTTTTGATTTGTTTATGGCCCAGGAGGCTTGCCTATCTTTTATGACACTGTTGGGAGCATATGCTTTGCTTTGCTCTTGTTTTCTTTTGCACCTGCCCCGCTCTTCTAGCACATCATAGGTGGTGACATCGCCGAGTGACAAAAACAACGACATTCAACACTGGATACTCGAGTGAATAAATTTTTTAAAGTGCTTTATAAGTAAGGGAAATTTGTTTACTTTGAAATTCCCACCTCTGATGTATAGAACATGAAAAATATATGCCATCAACTCAGAGTTAACAGCAGGCACCAATTATTCCTGTAAGTCTGGTATCATATTCGGACCGGAATTGATAATAAAATAATATTTCAGGAGAACAAATCGTGGCAAAATATGCTTCAGAATTTTTTCTACCAAGACACCTGTGATTAATACTCTGGGAAAATGATGTAGCCCAGTTTTTGGATCCATTCATTATGATTCTCGAATGGGAATGCACCAGTTGACATTGGGGCTTCATCCCAGTGACAAGCAGTTAAAACTCTGCCTTAATTCCTTAAACCAGATGTAATTTTAATGTTGATCCAACAGTTAATTAATAAATAAATTTAATTTATGTGTTCTGCACTTGTACAAATTCTTGTTGTACAAGTTCTTTTAACAGTAATAACACAGTTCTTGCGATTACCGTATTTAAATATCCTGCACGAAAATACGAAATAAATATGTTGGTGTATGATGCACAGTGAGTAGAAATAACGAGTTCCTTTGTATCATCAGAAGCTTTGTAAAATTGTGTCAAAGTGTTTGAAGAAAAAACAAATGCAAATTCACATTAATTAACTTTCATTTACATTTGTGTTTTCCAGGGTGTATGGGAATTTACACTGGATTGGGAACTCATACACCCTGAGGCGAAGGGTGTATGAGTTCCCAATCCGGTGTAAATTCCCATATACCCTGGAAAACACAAGGATAACAAATTTATTTCCAAGAAGTTTGGTGTACTTAATACTTTAACCTACATTGTGGGCAAAAACTTGTAGAATATTTGTACTTTGCAAGTTTCTTAAATAAAACCAGACAAATATGGATGTCATTGGAACTGGCTTAATGAGCCAGTTCCAATGACATCCATATCTGTAATATTTTATTGCACATAAATATTAAATTTCCTGTATTTTTATTTTATTCTAACATAACCGAGCATAAGGTATGAATTAATAATTAAAAATGGGTACTTTTTTAGCCATATAGCTTGCTCTTGTATATTCTTGTTTTTACACCATGGTTAAACACGGTGTTAAAAAAAAGCAACTGTGGATTGCAAGTTACACCGTACCTCTCATCAAAATGCAGTATTTTGTTTCATTTGGAAATAAATATATTTATATCTCGAAAAACAACAATATATTTTCAATCTCACATCATACAAAGAATACAACACCTACAGCTAACCTGTCAATCATTAAAAAGATATCACAGGTCCACATGGCTAAGAAAACATCCATCAGGCCTGGCCTTTTGAGAAATCCAGGGGAGCCACTATGGCCCTTCTAAATCTGTTTCAGGGGGGCTAATCTACACCAATATCAATTATACAAGGTTATTAATATGAAAATTGAGGAGAGCCATTACAGTTTAAGGAGAGCAATTATGGCTCTCCTCAATTTGCCTTTAGGAGAGCTGGAGCAATAGCTCCCCTCAAACAGCCAGGCCTGATCCATCAACTACTCATACAGTATTGTTCAAGCTGTGTTCCCATTGGTAACTGTAATGAGTGATTGACAGCAATTCATGACACTACATGTAGTTGTAAATTTGGGTGAAATTTGAACTACGATGAATCATTCTGTTCTGTGATTTACTGGCACTTCACAACAGCAGTTTCAAGATGGGGAGGAGTTTGCAATTTGAATGATTTTCCATATTTGATAGACACCCATCCGACATTAAAAAAAATCACATGACATATACTTGTAAATGATCAAAGGTCAATGACAAAACAAAAACAAACACGTGTTTATACATGTACCAATTCTTTTAATAAATAATAATAATTGATTTTCTAGAGCGTAAAACTACAAATAGTGCTCTAAAACGCTTGACAGAAATAAATACACTTTTCTGAAATAAAGAGTCACATCTGTTTTGGTTGCCTCTAAGAGAGGTTCAGGAGAATGCTTCAGTAAATAGGAAAGTTTTAAGATTTCTTTTGAAGACATCGACACTAAATGGCAGGGAATTCCACAATCTGAGACCCACGATGGAGAACACACGTTCATGATCCTGATTAGATCTGATTTGGCTTTTTGGTCTGAGACTGCGTGATGGTTTATATAGAGTTAGGAGCTCTTGCAGGTAAACTGGAGCCGTTTGTGGATACATTTGTGATTTGAATACTAAGATCAATATTTTGAAATCAATTCTCTGTTTAACTGGAAGCCAATGTAGTTGTCTTAAAACAGCTGTTATGTGTTCAGAGCATTTGGTACCAGTAATTATCCTAGCAGCAGTATTCTGAACTTTTTGAAGCTTCTGAATCAGGCACTGGGGCAGCCCCACTAACACTGAATTACAATAGTCTAGTTGTGAAGTGATGAAGGAGTGCACAAGTTTTTCAAGTGCTGACTGGTAAAGATACGGTCGCAGTCTTCCAACATTACGAAGCTGCCAGTAGAATTTTTACATATTTTATTGATATTGATGTCTAGTTTTAAATTTGAGTCTATAATCAGCCCAATATTTCTGGCCGATTCACTTTTCATAGTGATGTTGTTTCCAACCAGACTTGATGTAACAGAGGGTGTAGGCATGCGAACCCCGGATATCACTAAGAATTCAGTTTTAGAGTCATTCATTTTCAGTTTAAAATCTATCATCCATTCCCGCACGAGATTCATGCAAGATTCCATGTTTTTGAATATGGTGAATGAGTCACTTGGAACAGATGGGTTGAATGTGATGTACAGTTGGGTGTCGTCTGCGTACAGATGATATGATATGCCATGCTTTTTAAGAAGGCGACCTAGAGAAGTGTAATACTGACATTTTCAGTTTGCGAATATATGATTTTAACATATTTTGTGGTGAGTGATTAAATGTGTGTAATTTGGAAATATTTCATGTTCAGTGAGTTTATCAAAGTATTGGGGGGCCCGGTGGCCAATGATAGAGGTGCAGGCTGCATGCCAAGAGGTCCTCGGTTTGAAACCCAGTTCTGGGAAACGTATTGTGTACTTGGGCAAGACACTTCACCCCCATTGCCCATGTGGGGGCATGGTGGTATTGTGTACTAAGGTGTACTGCATGTCGATGGTGCACCTATCTTCAGCCAATGCTAACCCTGCTTATGTGGAGTTCGTGTATTGGGGAGCTGACAGTTGCTCGGTGGTTCTCTCTGGGTACTCCTGCTTCCTCCACCCATAAAACTGTCGTGGTCATGATTAGCCATTTAGTAGCTTTACACTGTAAGCACCAGCTTGCAGGACTGGGTCCAAAGTACTTAGTACTCGTAGTACTCGTGTACCACTTTTTTGGCAACATTCTTAATACTCGTGCTTTACTCGTATAATTTCAAATACTCGTACTCATACTCAATGACTTTGAAAAAAAATAACAAAATATAATGGAGTTTACATCTTGTACCATATAGTATAATTATTATTTATTTACTGGTGTTTAAGGTCACATATTTCTGCACAATGGCTAATCATGACCTCGACAGTTTTACGGGTGGAGGAAGCCAGAGTACCCGGAGAGAACCACCAAGCAACGGCGAGCAAATGTCAGCTCCCCAACATACTAACTCCACACAAGCAGGGTTAGCATTGTTTGAAGACAGTGCACCATCGATGTGCACTACGCCTTATTACACAACGTCACCATGCCCCCACGCGGGGAATGGGGATGAAGTGTCTTGCCCAAGGACTCAACATGGTTGCCGCAGGTGTGATTCGAACCGAGGACCTCTCGGCTTGCAGCCTGCACCTAGTATAATTATTTAAATCTTTTTCCCCATTTGCACTGTATTTATGCTTTATAAAATTGTTATGAAAGTTTTCAGTTTTTTGATTGCTCAACAGAGAAAAAACTTTTTTTATTTAAAACTGTTTTATTACTATTTAGTGGAGAGTGCCAATACCACTCTCCAATAAACGATTATAAAACAGTTAGTTATGAATAATATTTTGCTAAACTAAGGCTCCTCTTGCTGGTAGTAGCATGGTATGTTTGTAAAAATATACTCATGTTGCAAATCGCTTTTAAAAAAATAATTTAGCACTCAATCAGTTTTTAGCTCACCTACATCTGTAAGATGTGGTGAGCTATTGTGATAACCTCGGGCGTTGGCGTCGGCGTCCGGCGTGTCCAATATTGTAAGATTTAATGTTAAGGTTAATTTCTCAAACATCAGTGGGCTCAGGCCTTTAATATTGCATATGTAGGTTGTATGGGACTATCAGAACAGTATATAACCCTGATACTACGACTTTTTTCCAAATTTCACCTAAAATTTTCTGCTAAAAGTTGTAAGAATTTGCGTTTAGGTGAATTTGTGTTAAAGTCAGCTATTGTGCAGATTGTGCTGCTTTAACTTCTCATTACTGTTGATTTTCATATTTCAATAACAACTGTAGGTATTAACCCTACTGTATGCAGAAATTTAACGAAAATTTTCTTTTTTTTCAGTCAAAATTTTCATGTTTTTCTCGGACTTAGTAAATTTTAAGTTCTAAAAGTTTGTGTTAAGGTGAGGTGTTAAGCTGAGTTCTCAAAGATCAGTGGGCTCAGGCCTTTGATATTGCATATGTAGGTTGTATGGGACTATCAGAACAGTATTTAACCCTGATACTATGACTTTTTTCCAAATTTCACCTAAAATTTTCTGCCAAAAGTTGTTGTAAGAATTTGCGTTTAGGTGTTGTAAGAATTTGCGTTAAAGTCAGTTTTTGTGCAGATTGTGCTGCTTTAACTTCTCATTACTGTTGATTTTCATATTTCAATAACAACTGTAGGTATTAACCCTACTGTATGCAGAAATTTAATGGAAATTTTCTTTTTTTTCAGTCAAAATTTTCATGTTTTTCTCGGACTTAGTAAATTTTAAGTTGTAAAACTTTGTAAACTTTGTGTTTAGGTGAGTTGTGTTTCAGTGTGTCTTTCCAGGCGATTAATATTCTACACTTGGGTTACTGAACTCCATTGCAGTAATATTTAACCCTCATTACATGCATATTTGAGGAATATGAGGCTGATTTTCTGCCAAAACTTGTAAGAATTAGTGTTTTGGTGTTGTAAGAATTTGCTTTAAAGTCAGCTTTTGTGCAGATTGTGGTGCCTTCACCTCTCATTACTGTTTATTTTCTCATTTCAATAACAACTGTAGGTATTAACCCTACTGTATGCAGAAATTTAACTGATTTCTTTTCTTTTTTTCAGTCACAATGTTCACGTTTTTCTCTGACTTACTCAATTTTAAGTTCTAAAAGTTTGTGTTAAGGTGAGTTCTGTTTCTATGTGTCTTTCCAGGCAATTGATTTTGTACGCATGGGTTACTAAACTACATTGCGGTAACGTTGCGCCCTTATTACATGCATATTTGAGGAATTTGAGGGGGATTTTTGGGACTTATATTCACTTTCTTTAAAAAAAAATTTTTTTCACTTTTTTTTTTATTTAATACTTTCTCATACTTGTTACTAGTAACATTAAGGCTTATTTTAGTTGTTGATGTGATGTATTTTTGTTGGGACTTATAGTCACTTTCTTGAACGAATGTTTTTCCGCAACTCCTCTTTAACCAATGAATGTACTTCAATTACAATTTCAGTGATTTATGAAATCCTTTCCTAATTCTTATTTATGATTTAATATCTGGCCTCACGATTCATATTCTTAATCATAAACATTTCTAAAAGAAAAAAATGCTTTTATATCCAATGATTCTATGTTGAATTGATATATAATAAATGCAGAAATATAGACTTTCCAAAGCCATCATATAAACCACATAAATCATTTGATGCCTAGTTAATGATTTATATTAACTAAATATTAGGCATGTTACATTGGAACGACATTATCAAGCGCGAATGTAGGTGAGCGTTGGGATGTAACATCCCTCTTGTTACACAATGAATCGGCCTCATCTGCCTGCATAATTTACAAATTAAGCAGTTGAAAAAATTATCTTTAAAAAAAAATATCAACAAAACCATATCAGAGAACAATTGAATGAGCTCATCAAGCGTGTTCTAATGAGGGGTCACATGATATGGTTTTAAAAACAATAATTAAAATAATAAATTTTGATATTGTGTGCATTGGATAAAGGGCTAACTAAATGTATTTTTATTATGCCTCACGTTTGTAACATCAGCCGTGATTGGTTAATTTGACACCTTCTAAAAGTCATAGTACTGGAGTTTGGGGGCAAAAAACCTGTACTATCGGAACATTCTTCCCTGGAGACAAGAGAACAAAGAAAGTGTAAGCTCCATTTCCATTGATCAGCGTCGATTACGCATGCTCTGATTGGAATTTCTCAACACCAAACGCTGGCGCCGTGTCTGTTTAACTTTTTCCGTCAACGATAGACACAAACTTACCAACAAATATATCATCTTCAGTGGGTGTGTTTCAATTTTAACTGCAAACAATGAATTCAAAAGAATCAGAAATATTAAAAACTCATGTGTTGTTTACTACTTCAGTGAATCCTGAATATGAGTTATGACTTCAATCAATTATATTTCCACAAGTTTAGTACTCCTCGACCTCACTGAGCCGCCACCTCAAGTTCAAAATAAATTGTTTCATTCCGCTTAATTCTAACCACTGTCGTCGTCCAAGAAACAAGATTTTATATTCCATTATACCACTTATCACACAGGCATTAATAATGAATTATAACATGAACAGCATGATGCAGTTGTAAACACTGGCATTTGGTGATATAGAAACTCCCAAAGCTACTGCACTTGAGAATAGTCATTTTCGAATTTGGTGATCTAGAAACTCCTGAAGAGGCGTCATTCATTCGAAATGACGTCATGTTTTTGGATTCGACTACTTTGTTATTACAAGATTGATGGCA
This sequence comes from Pictodentalium vernedei, assembly GCA_031216915.1. Lineage (NCBI taxonomy): Eukaryota > Metazoa > Mollusca > Scaphopoda > Dentaliida > Dentaliidae > Pictodentalium > Pictodentalium vernedei. Next base: position 610,614,626 of record CM062295.1, read on the forward strand.
TGTTGCAGTTAATGCTTAACAATAAAAGCTATTTTTTGTTCGGCATAATAAAATAATTAGAACGTTTCTTTTCATGTTCTATCGGTCGATAGTACCTGAGTTTGTGTGATTTCTGAAATAAAACCTTCAGCAGCTTTGCTGCTTCAGGTTTTATTTCAGAAATCACACAAACTCAGGAACTATCGACCGATAGAACATGAAAAGGAACGTTCTAATATTATAATATACTATTCCAAAAAAGTAGGGGATATTTGATAAATGTGAGATATATGAAGATATATATTTATATTTTCATGAAAAAGACAGTTGAGGCATTGCACTGTGACATCGAGTGAATGATTTCAGCGATAGTTGTGTGTCTGACAAGAACATTTCACTCACTGAGCTGTAGAAGACATGGACGGTCAGTCAGAGAAGTTTTGCTGCTTCAGGTTTTATTTCAGAAATCACTCAAACTCAGATACTATCGACCAATAGAACATGAAAAGGAACGTTCTAATATTATAATATACTATTCCAAAAAAGTAGGGGATATTTGATAAATGTGAGATATATGAAGATATATATTTTCATCAAAAAGACAGTTGAGGCATTGCACTGTGACATCGAGTGAATGATTTCAGCGATAGTTGTGTGTCTGACAAGAACATTCCACTCACTGAGCTGTAGAAGACATGGACGGTCAGTCAGAGAAGTTACCACATTCAGTCCAAGACCTCAATACCTTGTAAATCCTCCTCGGTTCGTGAGACAACCATGGGTCCGACGTGGCATACTCCTCACCAAACATCCAATATCAGCTTGACAGATGTTATTCCATTTTTCCTGCTGTGCAGCAGTGAGTTCCTGGAAATTGGTAGGGGACTGTTAGCATTTTCATAGGCACCTGCCAAGCATATCTCCGTCATGCTCGATTGGTGGAAGGTCTGGACTTCGTGCTGGCCAAGGCAGTGTGGTGATTTTCTGTTCCTGAAGGAACTCTGTAGTGAAACGAGCCCTGTGTGCTATTGTCATCTTGGAAAATGAATTGACGGCCGTGACAATGCGCAAATGGCACCACATGTGCTGCTAACATGTTGTCACGGTAGTACTGCCCTGTGACATGCCATTGGGTGACATGTAATGCTGTTCTGCTTGTCATGGTTCTGCCTCCCCATACCATAACCGATCCATCACCAAAACGATCGTGCTGCGTAACGGTTATGTCATGGTATCATTCGTTCCAATGCCACCACACTCTGTTTCGCCTGTCGTGGAAGTCGACAGACATTAACATGGCATTCGAGTGAAAAACCTGCACAAAGTTTTTGAGGGCCGATGACATTCATGATCCACACTAAACTTGATAATATATTGATGAGTCTAATCATGCATATCCAATACCATTTTTCAAAAATATCAGCATCAGTTTGCTTATCCCCTACATTTTTTGAATTGTATATTTTTGCCTAAATTTGCATTTTTTTTTAAACAGAATAACTCCTATCAAAAGAATCTGTGAAGAAGAGGAAGCAGGATTTGTTGGAAGATTTATGCATGAGTCTTAGAAGATGCTCCATAGTTATCAAGGTATGTGCATGTTTCATGTGAATATATTTTTCCTGTTTAGAAGGAATTTTTTGTCTCACCTGTGATAACGGAAACATGATTCACTCTGTTTGGCTTCATCACCAAGTCATTCTCGGAATACTAGAATCAGTCAAAGATTTACAGTGTACATGCAATTGACAGACAGATGTTTTCAGAATTGTCAATGTCCCATGACAGTTTGCTAATTTTAATAATAATTCCGCTTTGTGTTAATGATCAGTTTCATTGATGAAAAATTTTTCAGCTGAATATTGTGAAATTTGTTACATTGTTTTGTTTTGTGATCAGTTTGTCAAGAATTATATGACATGTCACTCTGATCCCAGGGGTCAGGGAAAAGCAGTTTTTCCAAGAGATATCGGTGAATATTGTGAAATTTGTTACATTGTTTTGTGATCAGTTTGTCAAGAATTATATGACATGTCACTCTGATCCCAGGGGTCAGGGAAAAGCAGTTTTATAATGCTTGGTGGACCATCCACACACTGTGTCAGATGACTGAGAAATATTACGTTAATAATGCAGAGCAGAATATTGAATTTATATGTTATGTAACGTCTCTGGTATTATCGTGTTTTTGGTCTGCCATTTTATTATCCCTCTGCAAAGGAGGGATATAGCAAAGACCTCGGTTCGTCGGTCTGTCCATCTGTCCGAACTTTGGCATAAATAGTTAACAGATTTCAATTCTTTTTGGTGTATGTCTCTATAGCAACAATGTCTATGTCAAGTTCGATGACCACCGATATCTCTTGGAAAATTATGGGAGTTATGGCCCTTTGTTTAAAAAATATCGTGTAATGCTTGTTTATGGCATAACTTTAACAATAGTAACCAGAATTCAATTCTTTTCAGTATATGTCTCTGTAGCAACTATGTACATGTCAAGTTCAATGACCATTGATATCTGATGAAAATTATGGGAGTTATTACCCTTTGTTAAAAATACCATGTAATACTTGTTTATGTAATAACTTACATTAGTAAGGCCTAAAAAAATAAAATATCTGTTTCTCAGGCCCTCCCGCATGGTCCTTTTGGCTGCCGCATGCTCTCTTTTTATAACCAATTTAAACTTTAAAAAAAATAAAAATTAAATGGTTAATGTCTGATATTTTAACCAAGTTAAAAAAATTGATGAATTTGTCCCTTGAGTGCAAGAAGGCTTTGCAATGCTTTAGCATTGCAAAGCCTTCTTGTACTCAAGGGATGAAATACACCACCACCCATGCTATTTTGTAGATTATGAGACTTAAAACTTGAACCAAGAACATGAACTTTTGATGGCAAAGAGAAATTACTGAAATAAAAAATAAAATAAAAAACCGCTCGCCCGCATGCAATTTCACAAATAATGGCCTGAGAAACAGAAGATCTACTTTGTGTGGCCTAACTGAATTTCAATTTTTTTTGGTATATATCTCTTTAGGAACAAATATATTTGTTTGCAGGGGGATTGAAATCCCTTTGTGATGCTTTACATGTTTTTAAAAGAAAGGATTTGTGCTTCAAAACTGTGTTGTATAAATTTCTCCAAATATATTCACCAACTCGGACTGTAATTATTCTTGAATGATGTGGATTAGGATGGAGAAATCAGACCCGAGGACTCAAGTTCGAAAATGGCCTCGGTCGGATGTATGACAGCAGAATTATTGGGCTGACTTAGTCATTTCTTCTCAGCCTACTCACAATTGTTTACAATTGGCTGTAATATAAGTGCAAGTGGTACTTCGGAACTAACTCAAGCTAAGAAACTTTTCCAAACGAGTTGGAAAAGTGGAAGAGTGCAAAAGCACGAAAAAGATTGAAAAAGGGTCGAACGAGACTGGCGCTCGACATTACAGGTACTCTCTCTGCACACCTCTTGCATTTATCGAGCGCATGCGCAACAACCGTGACATCAATTCCTTTTATTTCCGCCATTGTACCTGGTCGGAAATTTTGTGACTTGTGCTGCTCAAATTGTTTTTCCTTCGTGAACAACTTGTATTTTTATACTGTACCAATGACCCAGACTTAGCTGGTGCTAACTCCACAAAAACCAGGGCCAAACACAAATTTTGCCCCCCAATCCCCAAAATTTGCATCCAAAACAAAAAGAAATCATGTCCTAAAGGACCTCCATAGTACGACTCTACTGCGCATGCGCAGTGACGCAGTCATCCCGAAATTGGCGCCAAATATCATTCTCTGTTTGGCCCTTCATCAGTCAACATCTCACTGATCTTTGTGCTTGTAAATCTCAGTTTAAAGGATGCCAGACACGTAATTCTTGGAGAAAATGTGATTCTAAGGAGGATAGAAGGAGGAGAGGAAAAAAGAAGTGGCAAAAAATAATCAGGGCTGTACTTAAAATTTTTTGTTGAAATTATGTTAAGTTGCCTATTTTCGAGGCAAACGCCTCTTGTTGTCATTCTTGCTAATTGTTGCACTGCTTATTCAGTGTTTCCTCTCCCCTAACCTTCTAAAGTCCCCCCTTGCAATTCTCCCATGCTTTTGGCATATTTTTGCGAAGTTTCATTCTAAAATTCCCTGGGAGAGTTGCTTGGTTACAGAATGTTTTCTGTTATTTTCCCCATAGTTACGTTTTCACCCATGGGTGTATAACGTTTGTGTTCTGCACCTTCCATCTGATGTTCTGCAGATTCTCCCCTGGGAGTCTCTGTTTTGCATCAGATAGAGTGTAATTGATGACTGATTCCGGGCCAGTTTTTTCAGTGCCTGGAGTCATGTTTTCTACTGTGTTTACACTGTTTGTTTTCATTGGCAACAGCCTTTTTTGAGGGGGGCTGTTTGCCTTTGTGGTAGTTTATCTCATTATAAGATACATTTATATTATCCGAAAGTGTCTCATTAATTATTTTATATAATTTTAAAATTTTTGACCACACTTTGCCATCGGATCCATCGGGGCTCAACGTTACTTTTCAGCAACTTGGGCTTCTCTGAAAAAATATTTTTTCAAAATTATTTTGTTTTGCAATTGTTTTTTCATTTATTAATGGATCATGTTATTATGTATCTTTGTGTCAGGGGTTTTTGCGAGTAACTAGGACTTATTGTTGTTCTTTCACAATGAAGGGACTTTGTTCAAATTGTAATAGGAAGAAATCTTCCTCTGACTTTCATGATTATTGCATTAATTGTAGTCAGTGTTCTCACATTAATCCCTGTCCTGTATGTGAACATTGGGATGAGAAACATTGGAAACGTGTGTCACGATATGTTGTTTCTGGAGAAAGAGCGATGCCGGCTCTTTCTCCACAAGGTCACTCTACTCTCTCAGTTTCTATTTCAGAGGAACCAGAACAGGGTGATGTTTCCATGTTATCTTCTTCAAGTGTGCGTCCGTCGTCACAAATAAATACAGAGCTAGCGGCAAAAGTGCTCATGGAGATTAGACAAATGTCGTCCGCTAGCTCGCCCGGTGTAGCGTCCATTCACCGAATGGTTCGGCAGCCGGGTTCGTCCGATGCGGTCCAAGAGGAAATTTTGGGTGATGCGAGCACTATAAAAATAATAGATGCACACCCAGTGACGGCGGATAGTGAACGAGAACGGAGGAAGCCTTTTAGTCCGGTTCCTAGCTCGTCCAGGTCCAGCCGGGCCGCGAGCGAGAGAGGCCCCTCTCTCGTACAACAACATCTGGGACCAGATGTTGTGGTACAAAATGTGTCTTTAGCGGAGCATACGTCCGTCGCTCGGGACGCTCCGTTGTATAAGCAGTCCGCAGAGACTGTTAAGGCTTCCTCTTCTCGTCGGCGCACACGACCGCACCTTGGCTGCGTGACCTCCGATATTTTGCCAGCTTCGCCGATGAAGGATTCTTCGGCGACCAGGTCACACCATCCGGCAGCCAGGGATTCGAGACCGATGGACTCCGGACGTTCGCATAGGAAAAGTATGCGGGAGCCATCTGATGCGGAGCTGCCCTCGGCGAAGCAGCGAAAGACCGCTCCTCCGCAGGTCTCGACGTCGGACATTCTAGTGCAGATAGCACAGCTTATCGCAGCATCCCAGCAGCCGACAGAAACGGTGTCGGATCGAGAATTATCCGACGGCGCTGGGTCGGTACGCTCCGCCGAAGCATCGGGGGCGGACGACCGGGAACATCGGGAGGTCCGACCGGATGGTGAAAGGGATACGGATGAATTGGAGCTATCCCTTTCGGAACAACACAAAGCTGCCGTGGACTTCATCCGGCACTTTCTTCCTCAAGTTGTTCCGTCGGGCCAGACTGCTGCGCTTCCGGACAGGAGAATTATAGCATCATTGGACTCTGATTTTTTCGAGCGGTTCAGGGACATCGCTCCCGAGTTTCCGTCGCAGTCCAATAATGTTGCAAGAACATTTGAATTATTGAACGACGCTATTTTTAAACTTGCTTCCAGGACGGGGAAAGCAGGCTTCTTGTCCGCAAATACTCTCAACCTGCCTTTCATTAATGCAAGGAATAAATTCGACACGGCAGGTCAGGGTATACCGAGAGTTCCTCTGCGTATGGACGACGAGGCGGAAGATTTAGAGCTATCATTACCGTCGTCAGCTTCTATTCCAACCGCAGTGTTGGAAACAGCTTTTGCGTCTAACAGAGCCAATTTAGATGCCTTATCTTACGCAGATCACCTTACTAAGGCGTTATCACTGCGTCTTCAAGGGGAAGAGTTTCAGGATATACAATCCTCCTTAAGACTTCTTTCAAGGGCAGTAGCTTATTCCACGTGTAACTCCGCCCTTTCAGTGGCAAATCTGGAGTTGGTTAGACGTGACGCAGCCCTGTCTACATCCACACTAGTGGATTCTAAGGTGAAGAACTCTCTTAGAGTCGCTTCGGTCTCAGGAGATCTTCTCTTTGACGGCAAGCTTTCCGCTATTTATGATAATATTAAAAAGAAAGCTAGTGATTCTCTGTTGTTTAGATCCGCTCCTAAAAGGTCGGATACAGCAGACACGAATAAGGCGGGCACTTCTGGGTCTTATCCGCCCAAGAGAGGTTCCTATAGAGGTTCCGGTGCGTCCTCTAGCTCTTATTCGAGAGACCGTCAGGATAGTGACTCTCGTTCGGGACGTCCTTCAGGCCGGGACAATCGGTCGGACGCCCCGAGGTCGACGAGGCGAGGTGCGGGTCGTGGAAGACGTGGTTTCTCCTACCGCAGGCCTCGCAGATCCAGGAGGTGATGGCTTAAACCTCTATCGCGTTCCGGTTGGCGGAAGGTTGTCGAGTTTTTCTCAAGAGTGGGCGTCGATTACGGACGACCCGTGGGTGAGAGGAGTGACTTCGGAAGGTCTAAAGATATCCTTCAAACGAAAGCCTCCATTAACTCGAAGTCCAAAGTGGACTCATCTTCCGTCAAACCCTCAGAAAAGAGACGCTCTGCTATCAGAGGTGCAGTCTCTTTTAATGAAGAACGTGGTAGAGGTCGTAGAAAACCAGGAATCGCTGGGATTCTACAGCCATCTGTTTCTGGTTCCGAAACCAGACGGCTCGTTCCGTCCAGTCATAGATTTGAGCTGGATAAACAAGCTGATCGTCGCTCTGAAGTTTTATATGGAGACGATTCGATCGGTCAGAGCGAGTATTCGGGTGAACGATTATGCAACGAGCATAGATCTCAAAGATGCGTACTTTCACGTCATGGTACATCCGACATTCCGAAAGTATCTACGCTTCGCAGTCCTAGGAGTGGTGTATCAGTTCCGGGCCATGTGCTTCGGATTGAATCTAGCACCCTGGGCTTTCACTCGGGTAATGAACTCGGTAATGATCTACTTCCGAGCTCATTCGTCTGCGGTAACGTCGGCCTACCTGGACGACATTCTTCAGAGGTACGGCAACGAGTTAACGCTTCAGAACGATGTTCAGAATCTTCTTCTATTGCTCCGACGTCTCGGTTTCATAGTAAACGAGGAGAAGTCGGATCTGGTGCCGTCCAAGTCATTCACTCATCTGGGAATGAGCTTCGAGACGCACAACAATCTCGTTCGTCTGCCGTTAACCAGAGCGAAATTAGTCAGTTGTTACGCTCGCTATTGTCTGAATACAGACAAAGTCACGGCGAGAGAGTTTATGAGACTGATAGGTCTGTGCGGAGCTGCCGCGGATCTCATTCCGATGGGACGGCTACGCACACGGCCTCTTCAAATTTTCCTGACTCAGAATTGGAGTGTGAAAATTCATTCGCTCGATGTAGACGTTCTCTTGTCAGATCAAGTGAAACAAGAGATTCAGACTTGGGCAAACATTCAGTGGTTAACTCAAGGAGTTCCGCTGCAGTTGCCGGATCCGAGTTTTACCATTATGACGGATGCCAGTCAAACAGGTTGGGGTGCATCATTAATCCCAACGGATTCGAGATGCCAGGGTCTTTGGGATCCGCAATTCCTGTGCAAGCACATAAACATCAAGGAAATGATGTCAATTTGGCTTGCGTTACGTCACTGGATGGACATTATTCACGATGCTCATGTCCAAATCCTATCCGACAATACGACAGTAGTGGCGTATATACGGAATCAGGGAGGCACTCATTCAGTTCCGTTGTTCAATCTAACGGAAAGAATCCTTCTGTTTGCGTTGGAACATCACGTTCTTCTTTCGGTCCGTCACATACCGGGTCGTCTGAATGTGCTAGCAGACTCCCTTTCACGAAAGGGTCGCTTGTTGCCGTCGGAGTGGACTCTCAACAAACAAGTATTCAATCAGATTTGCTACCAATGGGAACGGCCAATGATAGACTTATTTGCGACACATCTCAACAATCAGTTGCAGACGTATGTGTCCCCGTGTCCGGATCCAAGAGCATTTGCAGTAGACGCTCTGTCGATCCCTTGGGACGGAATGATAGGATATGCGTATCCTCCAGCGCCGTTAATTCAACAAGTATTGCTAAAGATAAAACAATCTCAATGCAAGATTCTGTTGGTAGCATCTCTGTCGCCACAGAGACCGTGGATAAATCTACTCAGGTGTCTGTTGTGGGACCTACCGCGGAAGCTCCCTCCACGAGAGGATCTTCTTTGGCAGGGGAAATCGCGCCAACTACATCACAACCCGCAAGGTCTCAACCTTCACGTTTTTCCGTTGTGCGGTCCTTCTTGCATGGCAAGCACTTTACAGGACGAGCAGTGGACGCGATTTCTAACTGTAGGAGGACCTCCTCTTCGCTAAACTATGCGGCTAAGTGGAAGGTTTTCCGTCGTTGGTGTAGGGATCATTCTGTTGATATATTTGATCCCTCTATACCAGACATTGCTAACTTTCTAGTATACTTGTTTGACGAAATCAAACTGCAACCTGTTACTATAAAGGGTTATAGATCTATGTTATCTGATACCTATGCACATCATGATAGTTTACAAATTGGATCTAATGTCTCTTTATCGAAATTGGTTAGAAACTTTTCGATAAATAGACCCAGAACTCTTAGATTAATTCCTAAGTGGAATTTAGCTTGGGTTCTCCTTAAATTGAAGGAAAAGCCATTTGAACCTCTTGGGACAGTAGATTTCAAATTCTTATCTTATAAGACAGCTTTTCTCTTAGCTTTCTCTTCTGCCAGAAGAGTCAGTGAGCTTCATGCACTATCGGTGGATGATTCTCATTATCGTAGTGTTGGGAACACTATCACCTTCACTACTAATGTCGGTTTTTTAGCTAAGAATCAGGCTCCTAATAAATATCCGGAACCTATTGTTATTAAGGCTCTTTCGTCTTCAGACGGGCGTAGGCCTTTACTCTGTCCTGTTAGAGCACTACGTATCTATAAACAGAGATCTCAGTTCATCAGAAAGGGACGGAAACGTTTCTTTCTGTCTTTGATGCCTAATAGAAAGGACATTTCAGTCCATTCTATTGCTAGATGGATTCAGTTAACTATCCGTACTGCGTATGAAGATTTATCTTCTCAGCAGTCTGTGCTTAAGATTTCTGCTCATGAAGTAAGAGCTCTTTCTACTTCCTGGGCTTATGCTAATAGTGTTGCTATTACAGATTTAATGAAGGCTGCTTATTGGTCTCAGCCATCCACATTTACTAATTTTTATCTCAGAAATATTGAGTCCATTTCTGGAGACCTGCATTGTTTAGGTCCGTTATCTGTTGCTCAGAATGTCGTCCACTAAACAGTTGCAACTATAGTTATGCAGGCTTTCTGTTCCGGCAGTGACTCCGTCTGACTGCCCTCTTCGCTCTGGGCTATTTGACCCAGGGCAAGGGGAAGGGGGGGGGGGGGGGGTGTTCCCTTAGGTCACCTGCTTTATAGTGAAAAGCAAGGGAATGCCTCCTCCAAGACAGTATTTCTGAGTCGCTTCCGGGATGGTTTTAAAGTGTAATATTAATGTTTAATTTCATTCATGTCTTATTTTTAAAGTGTAGCTCGGTGTGAAGCATTTGTATATGTCAAGTGTCAAACGGGCTTTAATATACAATACTCGGACACTTTTAAATGATTATAAAGAGTCTCAATTCTCTGGACTACTTTATTTATTGGCTTGCTTTAAAAATAATTAGTATAAGGGTTATACTGGATGTTAATAGAGAACATGAATGTTATTGTGCTCAATTATTAAGGGTAGTGTATCTTTCTAATTTAAATATTAAATAAGAAAGATACATGTAAAGCCTAATACTCCTTTTCTCCTTAAGGGGTTACCTCTTTATTTTATAATTGAGCTTATTGGATTTTCCTCTATGTCCTAGGCCCTCCAGCCTGTTTACTATTCAGCTAAGTCTGGGTCATTGGTACAGTATAAAAATGTTAAAAAATTTATAGTAATTTATATATTTTTTATACTTACCAATGACCCAGACGGGGATGGCCCTCCCTGAGTTGGGAACTCTTGCCTCCCCGCTGAGTACATAGCGCTGACCAGGCACTGCCAGTAAGAATGATATTTGGCGCCAATTTCGGGACGACTGCGTCACTGCGCATGCGCAGTAGAGTCGTACTATGGAGGTCCTTTAGGACATGATTTCTTTTTGTTTTGGATGCAAATTTTGGGGATTGGGGGGCAAAATTTGTGTTTGGCCCTGGTTTTTGTGGAGTTAGCACCAGCTAAGTCTGGGTCATTGGTAAGTATAAAAAATATATAAATTACTATAAATTTTTTAACTTTTGACTGCTATTATTGTTATTAATGTGCAAGTGGACTGTATCCTTTTCTCAAGCTCTAAATTGATTCATTATAATATTATTAGCTCATCTTGACAAAGTCAAACTGAGCTAATCTCATCGATCTCCGTCCGTCCGTCTGTCCGTCCGTCTGTCCATCCGTCAACACCATGTTTTGGTCTTCTCCTCCAAAGCCACTGGGCCAATTCAAGTGAAAAGTTTGTGTGAGTGATGGACCCGAAGGGGCATTGCATTTTTGTTCAACTCAACATGCCCAGCCCCATAGGGAGGGAGTGGGGGAAAATGCCCCAAAATATTTTTAAAATCTTCTCAAGAACCAGTGTGTACAATGACTTGATATTTGCTATGGAACTTCCTTTCTAAGTGTAGAATCAAGTTTGTTCAAACGAAGTTCGTGAAGCAATATTTGGCCCCACCCAAAATTTATATTTTCTGAACCGATGGTCCGGTTTGAACCAAATTTGGTATGTGGTATTATTAGGTCATAAGTACTTGACCCATGCAAAAAAAAATTCCTGCATCCCCATGGGAACCCCGGGAGCTAAAAATAGAAATATTTTCAAACGCCCATATTTCCCAAACCACACGGAACAGAGAGCTGTTATTTGGTATGAAGTATCCTTAGGACCAGTAGAATTGAATGGTAAAAAAAAAATTGCCATCGGTTATGTTAGTGTGTTCTGTAATGGGCATCGAAAAAATGCTGAGTCAGCATATTTGCAAAAATTTAAAAAAATCTTTTCTACAGAACCAATCATCAGAATCTTTTGAAATTCGGTATACAGCACTCATAGGGGGGTCAGATACAATTTTGTTGAAATAAAGCCCGTTGGTTCATATTTGGGCTCAATACAGGAGCCCAGATTTTTAACATAGGGTAATATGGGGAATATTCTTTAAAAATCTTCTTCTTCAGAACCACCAGTCAGAATCTTTTAATGTTTGGTATATATCATTGTTATGAGGATCAGATTCAAGATTGTTCAAACCAAGTCCCTAGGTTCGTAGGAAGCCCAAATTTTAACTTTGTTCAATATGGGGGATAATTTTTAAAAATCTTCTTCTTCAGATCCACCAGTCAGAATGCTTTCATATTTGGTATGCAACACCTCTAGGGGGGGGGGGGGGCAGATTCAAGTATGTTCAAACCAGATCCCTAGGTGTATATTTGGGCTCGCTATGGTAGCCCAAATATTTACTTAGTAAGATATGAGGAAATTTCTTTAACAATCTTTTTCTTCAGATCCACCAGTCGGAATGCTTTCATATATGGTATACAACATCTCTAGGGGAGTCAGATTCCAGTTTGTTCAATTCGAGTGCCTGGATTAATATTTGGGCTCCATATGGGAACCTGAAATTTAACTTAGTACAATATGAGGAAATTTCTTTAACAATCTTTTTCTTCAGATCCACTAGTCAGAATGCTTTTCATATTTGGTATACAACATCTCTAGGGGGGGGGGGGGGGGGGGGGGGGTCAGATTCAAGTTTGTTCAAATCCGATCCATAGGTTAATATTTGGGCTCCCTATGGTAGCCCAAATTTTAACTTACATGTAGTCCAATATGAAGAAATTTCTTTAAAATTTCTCTTCTTCAGATCTAACAGTCAGAATGCTTTCATATTTGGTACACAACATCTCTAGGGAAGTCAGATTCAACTGTATTCAAATCAAGAGCCTGTATTAATATTTGGGCTCCCTATGGGAGTCGGAATTGGCCATTTTGCTGAAGAATTAAAATTTTGTATTCAGTACCCTCTAGAGGTATGTAACTTAGATTAATCCACATAGGTTGTATCAAGGGGCTTCATAGGAGAGCTCTTCATTTTACATTATGATCAACTGAAGAAAAGGCATGATGCTCGGATTATTTTTATCACTCCTGAGGGATTCAAGGATTGACAGTGTAGCCTCTGGAGATGGCTTGCTTAATGTAGACTCATTCTTGGACTCTGTTTATATTGTTTTCTGTTCAAGATGAGCATTGGGTCTCTTGTATTTATGCTCATTTTTGCTTGTATTCTCTTACATTATCTTGCTTTTTCCGCGTGTGAAACCACGACCCTCGTTGTTTGGTTTTCCGTCGACGGGAAGCTTGATTGTTTGGATCTTCTTGGGGACTTTTTTCCAATTGAAATTCTTTTGCCACATTTTTGGACCTCAGCGGCATCCAATCCGGTCTGCAACTGTCCTTCTGTCGGCACCCCTGTTTATCTCGGGTACCCCTACCGACTCAGGTCCCTTCCGATTCTCTGCATTGGGACCTTTTAGTGCAGGATATCGACAATCTCCTCTCCAAAGGGGTGATTGAGGTGGTCAGGAACACCCTTTCACCGGGTTTTACTCGAGACTTTTCTTTGTGCTGAAGAAAAACGGCCAGTTTCGTCCTGTCATCAATCTGAGTATCCTGAACGAGTCCATCATAGCACCTCATTTCAGCATGGAGACTTTCAGGTCGGTTTGACGTTAGATTCATCAGGGCGAATTTGCAGCCAGTATCGACCTGAAGGATGCCTATTTCCATGTACCCATTCATCTGGCGTCACGGAAATACCTTCAGTTCTTGTTTCGGGATCGTGTCTTTCAATTCAAAGCTCTCCCGTTTGGTTTGAACCTGGCTCCTTGGACCTTCACCCGACTGATGTCACATGTGCTCGCTTTTCACCAAACTCAGTTGGCTGTGACTTCGTCAGTTTACCTGGCCGACATCCTCCAATGGCACCACGATGCTGCAGTTCTGGAGTCCGATGCCTGGCGGTTGCATGGCCTACTGGCGTCGCTGGGTTTCCGAGTCAATTGCGAGAAGTCGGATCTCCTTCCTTCTCAGCAATTTCGTCATTTGGGAATGGATTTCGACACTCTTCACAATGTGGTGTTGGTTCCCAATGCTCGGGCGACGATCCTTTCCACCTTGACTCGGAACCTGCTCCGATCCTCCTCGGTCTCGGCCAGGACTTTCCTTTGGATGCTGAGCCTTTGCGGTTCAGTGACAGATCTCATTCTGCTGCGTCGCTTGTTTGTCTGACCTCTCCAACACTTCCTGTTGGATCATTGGCATCTGAATGGACCTGGAACTTCCTATTCCTCGGTACCTGCTTTGTCACCTCAACCCTTGGGCCGATGTTCCCTGGTTGACTCAGGGTGTCACATTGGATCTTCCTTCGGCCGATCGCATCCTTACTACGGATTCCAGCGATCGGGGCTGGGGTGCGACTTTGGATCCCCTTGGTCTGTCTACTCGCGGCGAGTGGGACAGCGAGCAGATGGCCCTTCATATCGACCAGAAGGAGCTCCTTGCTCTTCTGTTGAGTTTTCAGCTATGGATCTCTCACCTGTCGGACCACACTGTCCTACTTCTTTTGGACAACTCGACAGTAGTGGCCTACATACAGAATCAAGTTGGCACGCATTCGATTCCCATTTATCGGCTATCAAGGGATCTTCTTCTATTGGCACGGGATGTAAATGCTCGGGTGGCTATTCGCCACATTCCCGGATGTCTCAACGTCCTAGCAGACTCCCAGTGTCCTTCCCACCGAATGGATGCTGCATCGGTCGGTGCTTCAGGCGATTTGCGAGTGGTGGGGGCGTCCTCTTGTCGACCTTTTCACCACTCACTGGAATCATCAGGTAGAGACCTTTGTCTCCCCTTGTCCAGATCCACTAGCCTTTGCGGTAGACGCTCTGTCTCTGGACTGGACAGGTTGGATCGGCTATGCCTTCCCTCCTGCACCGATTCTTCCTCAAGTGTTGGCGAAGATTCGTCCTTGCAGTTACAGGATCATTCTGATCGCTCCTCTGTCTCCACAGAGGGTGTGGATCAATCTGCTGCGGCCTCTGTTGGCAGATCGGCCGATTCGTCTACCTTTATGTCGCGATCTCCTTTTCCAAGGTCGTCCCAGGGAGTAACACAACAACCTGGCGAGCCTGTCCTTTCACGCTTGTCTTTTATCAGGTCCTGTCTCCGACTTAGAGGTTTTTCGAGACGAACAGTGGAGTGCATTTCTGCATCGCGGCGACATTCCACTGGCATGACTTATGCTGCGAAGTGGAAGGTTTTCTGCCGCTGGTGTACAGCTCAAACTGTGGATTACCGTAATCCTTCAATCGCTCAGATTGTGGATTTTCTGGTATACCTTTTTGACTCCAAGGGCCTCCAGCCTGTTACAATTAAGGGCTATCGGTCTATGCTGTCTGGTACTTTCTCTTATGTGGGAAAGCCGTGCATCAGTTGTAATCTCTTTCTCTCCAAACTGATTTGGCACTTTTCTCTGAAGAGGCCTCGAGTTTTGCGTCTTACACGAAAAGTGGAACTTGGCATGGGTGTTGCATTGTTTGGAGGGGGTGCCATTTAAGCCTTTATCTGAGACTGATATGCGTTTTCTCACCTATAAGACTGCTTCTGCTAGACGAGTCAGTGAGCTTCATGCTCATTCTGTTGATTCTGCTTTCTTCAGAAATGAGGCTAACAGTTTAACCTTCACTACTGATTGCTCTTTTCTGGCCAAGAATCAAATTCCTGATTCGGTACCTCCTCCCATCTGCATTCGGGCTCTTCCTGTTGTCGATGACCGGAAGCCTCTTCTTTGTCCTGTTTGTGCGATCAAAACTTATATTAATCGCACTCAGTTCATTCGGAGGGGTCGGAAGAGATTCTTTCTGTCTCTCATTCCTGGGAGGCAGTCTATCTCTTCCCATTCTATTTCCAGGTGAATCTGTCTTGCAATCAAGCTGGCTTATTCCAGTTTGTCTGCTTCGGATCTTGTTTCGAACCGGTTTAATGCCCATGAGGTTTGTGCCATTTCTACATCCTGGTCGTTCTCCAATTCTGTTTCGCTCCAAGATGTTATGAATGCAGCTTACTGGAGGAATGCTTCTACTTTCTCCTCCTTTTATCACCGCCACCGACAGCAGCAATCTTAGGACCTTTTTTCTTTAGGCCCTCTCGTTGCTGCTCAGACTGTTGTGCACCCTTGTTAAATATGTTTTTTCAGGTTTGTGCATTGCTCAGCCCTGTTCTTTTCAGATGCTTCTTTCTTCATTTACAGGTTTCGCTATTATTCTCTGCCTTCCTTGCATTTCTTCTGCTCTGCTTGTTGGTACTGGTTATGTGATTCACCTCCTCCTATTGTTTATTCAGCCAATTGTAAACAATTGTGAGTAGGCTGAGAAGAAATTTAAAATTTTTTGGTAAATTTTGTTTCTTAACATACCTACCACAATTGTTTACCGGAGACCCACCCTCCTTGGGGATATCTTTGATATTGTTGCCTCCCTGCTAAATCACAAACTTCTCGTTGGCAGAAATACGGAATTTACGTCACGGTTGTTACGCATGCGGTCGGTAAATGCAAGAGGTGAGCAGAGAGAGTACCTGTAATGTCGAGCGCCGGTCTCGCCTGACCCTTTTTCGATCTTTTTTGTGCTTTTGCACTCTTCCACTTTTCCAACTCGTTTGGAAAAGTTTTTTAGCTTGAGTTAGTTCTGAAGTAGGGCTTGCACTTACGTTACAGCCAATTGTAAACAACTGTGGTAGGTATATTAAGAAACAAAATTTACTAAAAAAATTTAATTTTTTGCAAATTAGTTACTTAGAAAAGTTACTCTGATGCTTTTTAGTTCATAGCCACCATTGCCTTAGCCACGGAAACTTGATCTCACATCGGCAATGCAAACCCTTGTTTAAAATTTTTCAAAACCATATCATGTGACTGCACATTGGAACAAGGTTGAGCTTTATTTTTTTTCAACTGCTAATTTTGTAAATTACATGGGTGGATGCAGCCAGTTCGTTAGGTAAAGGGTTAACACTGAAAACTGTTCTTTAACCCCAAGCACTCTGGGACTGGAACAGAATTTTCTCTAACAACTCTGTTTTTCTCTTGTTTAACTGAATTTAACCATTTATATTTTGTTTGACAGAGCTCACTGAGCTCTGTCAAACAAGGTCTATTTAGTTAAATATCAAACTGCATTATGGGAAATATTTGCTGCTGAAAACTTTGCTATTTTGACAAGTGTAGAGGGCTAAGATACCAATGCTATTGTGGTAATCTATTTTCAGATGATGCTCCTTGACTAAGCAAACTATCATGGCAACCGCAGATATTGTTGAAAAGTCTTGTGATATGGAAGAGAAGAAAAAGGTATGAAAATTTTATACATTTATGCATACAGTTAAAACTAGAAGTCCTGTCCCATTATGTGCGCTATTTTGAAGTAATAATGCATTCGATTAGCGCACAATATTCCCTATCAAACGTGATTAAACTCATGTTAGACTTTCACAATTCCTGTAGAATTCTGACGCACCAGAAATTACCGTGGAAGTGAATACAGTGCTGTGATCACAAAAGTGGTCTTTTAGCCGATCTGATTGAAACAGAATTTAAACAAGTACCGACTGCGAAACGTGATTTTGGGTTAAGAACAAAACATAAGCAAAAATCGGAAAAAATTGCGATACATCTTTGACGACCAAAGCGACAAGTCATATAATGAAAAGGAAAAGAATTGCAATTATAGCGACGATCGATTTGGCGTGGTTTCAGAATCACACACATGTACATAATTTTACATTAGTGTTGGAAGGTTAACCAAAAATACAACTCTGTGTAGGTTATTTAAAAACATTGACCGACCTTAACATGAGATAACCGTCACACATGGTTATGTAACTGCACAATCTTGAATGGCGTCACTTCGTGTAATGTGTTAAATAAAAAGGGTGGAAATCACAGAAAAAAATCAGAGCCTGGTTGGCCTAATTAATAACTTCTTTGGTCCCATAATATAATTGTATTTACATATTAAATAAATTTTCTTTTGTATGACGAATGAAATGATAAAAATCACCCCATTCAGTGTGAGATTGAAAGTGCCACCTGGTTTTGGAAAAAAATAAAACAAACATCGAATTAGCAAAATGACCACACACTTCACTTGAATGCAATATCTGTGCATCTGCTGGCCACTGTCAGTAACTTCTATGCATATGTTTGAATGGAATTAAAAAACCCAGTTGTACACCATACTTGCACCAATATCATTTTCAAGACGGCAGGCCAAGATTCTCTGCTTTCAGTATCAATACACAAAACTCAACACGATATTCATTAATTTTCATGACCTTCAGCATCAAAGGTAAAGCACTTTATCCGTAAAATGATCACTTTATCAAATGCGGTTTTCTTTGCTGAACTGGAACTTACCACTTGCTCCGCATTTAGTCTGTCCACTATATTTATTTGCTGCATGTATTTTTGAAAGCTTGAACCTCAAAATAGGTTTCAAATTAACAGTTGAAGTCCGATAGAAATTAGATTTACAATGACCTAAATGAGCGACTTTTACTTTGTAAAATTTTTAGGGTTGGCATAATTTTTTAGGGTCAGTTGGGATACCCCAAATAAAGGGATTTTTTTTTCTTTGTTCTGACATTTCACAACATTACACCTTCAGGATTTTTTTACCCAAGTTGTGCATTACTTCCACAGCATTTTCCTCTTGTCTTGGGGGGGGGGGGGGGGAGGAGGGGAGGGGGTTGCAGGTCTTTGTGAACAATCTTCATTGTCTTCTGTATTAATGGTTCACTGTGTATGTGCTGCACTATATATAATCTCATGGGGGCACGGTGGCGTTGCGGTAACCGGTTCTTGTCAGATCACCAAAGTTAAGCAACCTTGAGCCCGGTTAGTCCGCGGATGGGTGACCATCTGAGCGATCGATTCGAACTCCCGCTTTGTGTCCTTGGACAAGGCACTTAACCCTGATTGTCTACATGGAGGCACAATGACGCTGTGTACTGAGGCATACTGCACGTCGATGGTGCGCATGTCTTCAACCAATCTTACCTTGCCTGTGCTGAAGTGCGGAGTTATGATGTTGGGGAGCTGGCAGCTGCTCGTCGTTTCTCGGTGGTTCTGTCCGGGTACTCTGGCTTCCTCCACCCATAAAACTCTCACTGTCATGATTAGCCATTGTGCATAAGTATGTGACCTTAAACACCGATAAATAAATAAATATTTAATCTCATAATTTTAGAGAGAGGGGAAGATACTTGCTCTTTGAACTTTTATTAAAACTAATATTTGGGGAAAAACCAAGAGTTTATAGTGTTTTATACTTGAATATTTTTCTCTAAAAAAACGAAACCGGAGTCAACTCTTTTTTAAAAAAAAAACAAGTAGAAACCAAAACCGTGGAAAAATTTCATAACCTTCCAACACTATTGTACATGCATAATAGTAACAAGTGTGAACATTATATAAACTAAATTCTAAGGCATGAGACCATCATTGAAACAAACTCCGATTGCATCATTTTTGAAGTGACCAAATATAATGTAAATCTATTATGTAAATACACTTTAACTACACTACAAGTCCGAAGTATTGTGGTAACAACTGTGGTATAATCAGGAATCGAAATGTAGTTATAAACATTCAAACAATGCTTTTATCGTTTTTGTAGTGGCTACTCTTGGAAAAATCAGTTCATTTCTAGTCCTGTTTATAAATGGTGATAAACGTGGTTGCAAATGATGATAAATGTTTGCACAAATAAAAAAATGAAGATACCCGGAACTTCAATTGTATAAAAACTAGCTGACTAATAGTAATGAGCCTGAAAAACAAAAAGTGTGTCCTTTCTTGGTACCCATTATTAACATTACATAGATGGGGGAAGGTCCGTTTAAAATTAATTTGACATAATTCATTTATTTGCTGGCTGTTTCAAAAATGTAGAATGCAAATAAATTCCTAAAAGGCCAGCAGAGAACTCCATTTGGTAATGAATTAAAAAATTCTTTCCCCCAACCACCCCCAAGTATGCACACGGCCAGTGCCAGGCATACCTCTAGTGTACGTTTTCATCAAAGTTGAACCACTTTAGAAAATCCTGTCGACGCCCATGAGAGAGAGAGTTTTAAAAAACTCTTTCTGTTTCAAATGGTTGAAGAGTTGGGCTATTGACAAGTGATCATGCTGGAATGATAATTTCAAGTTAACACATCCACAACAATAGGCTCCTGTAAACAGAAGACTTATGCAATAATTGGTAGCTGTTTGATTATGTCACTAATCTCCTGTGTTGACTGTCATCAGGGGGGGGGGGGGGGGGGGCACCAAAAATTTCCAAGACGTGACGTGGGGGTCAGGGTTGGGGTATTCGTATTCAGTATTCGTATTCAGTCGTATTCGAATACAGTTTATCAAGTATTCACATGTATTCAGCATTCACTGAATGTTATGAATACATTTAATCATATTCGTATTCAAATACATTAAAATTTGAGCTGTATTCATGAATACATTTTGAATACTTTTTGAATACTTTCTATATTTTGGAATTAAAGAACCATATACTGAATAAAAGGTTTTCACATATCAAGCCCATGGACTCCAGACAACAAATTCACACCTCATATCAATATTAAAGACTTAATAATCCCTGATATTATTTATATACCACCAAACACCTTGTCTGAAATTTATGCATTGAAAGCAGACAATCGACTTAATTATCAATTAACTTGTCACAATACAACCTATTTGTGTAACAATGGCCACATATCCCCCATGGCTTTTTAAATTGTTGAAGACATGGACAATAAAAATAAAACAAAAAAACTTGTGACACAACTCAGTTATTCAATGATATTATATTCTAAACTTTTTGGAAGTTGGAAGTTTTTTAGCAAACTTTCAGCCAACAGACCTCCAGGTTTAACCATGAAGTGCATTGGCTAAAACGTTACTAGTCCTTCTTATGTGGTGTCATTGCAATTGATACTTAACGTTCAGGAGGAAACGCCAGTCTGTGATTTTTAAGAGGTAATCCACTCACATTTTGTAATGTGTTGTCCATGGAGAGTAGTCTAATTACTATGACACCCATAGAGTGGATTTCCCGTCAGGTAATTACTTTAGTTTTCCTACAAAGTATGGTAAACACAATTAAAGCTTCAGCTAAAGGACCATCAGTTTAAAAATGACTTTTAACCCAACAAACAAAAAACTTAAAGGCCCTGCTATAAATACTTCTAATCTAAAAAGTATTCAAAAATGTATTCATGAATACATTGTAATGTATTTGTATTCGTATTCAAATGCATTTGAAAATTTGTGTTTTTGTATTCGTATTCGTATTCATGAAATTTCAAAGTATTCGTATATGTATTTGAATACATTTACAAAGTATTCGCCCCAAGCCTGGTGGGGGTGGGTGGGTCTCTTGGTGCGCCAAAAATGTGCATTTCCAACTTGTGCAATTTTAAAAATTTTTTAAAAATATATCAATATATCAGCTAATATATGCCATCATTTGTGTTTCAAACCTTAAAGATGATGTTGTACATCACACTCTTAACATAAATACAACATCAGGAGGCTTTATATGTGAGAATATTGGGCTTAATCTGGGAAAATGTCACACGTTATAACCTGGGAAAATGTCACACGTTAGTAGGGGGTGGGTGTCTTGTTCGAAATGTAGAAAATGTGCAGACAATATTTTGGGAACAATTCAAATGAAAATTTGTTCCCATATATGTACACCTGCTCTGGCCAAGCCTGATAATGAAAAGCTTGTCATTTGTAGATTGGGGTCCACAGCAGCCCACAGAGGTTTAAATTGGTGGTACCAGTTTAACCCTTTACCTAACATGAAAAAAAGACGACACTTGCCAAAAAAAATGATTGAATAACTAATTTTTTTCATTTTTTGTCTCAAAAACATAGGTTATGACCCCCCATTGGAACGAGCTCAGTGAGCTCGTTCCAATGAGGGGTCATAACCTATGTTTTTGAGACAAAAAATTAAAAAATAATAAAAATTAATTGGCGATTTTTTAGAATAGCGCTGGCTGGTTTTGGCCGTTACGTTGGGTAAAGGGTTAAGAACATTATGAAAACCCCCTAAAGACAGCTGTGCCTACTAAGTTTATAAGTTTATTTTGGATTTTAATGGGAGAATGGGGGGTGGGTGTCTGAGAACGGTAGTAGAAAATTTGCATGTAGTGGGTGGGTGGGTGTAAAAAAGAGCCGAATAAAAAATAGGACGTCAAATTTTTTTTTTTTTTTTGCAAATTTTTAGTGGCCCCCCTCCCCCCGGTGTCATTGAAAGATTATTGCCACTGGTTTTAATTCCTGCACAAACTTCTGTAATCACACAGCATTTGATTTCACTGGCAAACCACCTTGTTATTTTTTTAAGGTTTTTTGCGCAGTTTCACTGAACTTGAGATATTATATAAGTGGAATTTACATTCGATGGGTGTTTCTAAATTCATACAATACCCATGTACTGTTTCTAAGTTTACACCAGGCTGCTTGACAACCTCAAGCAAAATAGAAGTTGCCCATGCATATAAGATAATATGTTTGATTCAATTTATTAGAATAAATCGATATGCAGAACCAAAAAGAATATGTGGCTGCCCATGCACGTGTTTGAAATTTGTGAAAAACTTTCTCCTTGTGAAAAACACACATGCTTCCTGACATGTTCTTTCGTACGTTATTGTGGAATAAATAGTTGAAGCACACTTTTGTTGTTTTCTGTTATTTGAGTATGCTTTTCTTTATCCAATTTAACACAATAATATTAATAACAAATTAAGACCCAAGCCGACATTGAGAGCTTTAAGATTTGCTTGGTAAAAGAGGACACCTTTTAAGCTGTGCCCTCCTACACCCATCTTGTTAAAGCCAAAATCCAAAATTAGAATCTTGGACGTATTACCACATTAGTATTGCCTTTTAACTGCTCCACGGGTAAACAGCCTACTTTTTTGTATGCCTACGGTTAAATGGCAGTACATGACTGGTGGAGAATGCTTAGCTCTCTTGGCAGGCAGACTTTTCGTGACAGTCATGGAAAGCATGTACCCCTTGATTTTTATGATGTTTTTGTGTACTGTCTACATATACATGACGTGTAGGGTATTCAGTCTTCATTTCAACACAAACCCTTGTAATTTAATGATTGAATGTGATAAATGCAAATGTAAGAAGAGGGCTGTAGGGATGGTGGAACAAGGGGCTACCCATCGTCAGGTTGGTGAAGCACTTGGTGTGCCCCATATGGTGATCACCAGATCACCAGAGCCTGGACAAGATTTCAGCAGTATGGCACACCAGCAAGATGGCATGGTGGTGGCAGAGACAGGGCAACATCTGCAGCTGAAGACCCGTTTTTGGTCATTCAGGCCCGTAGGAACCGCTTTGCCACAGCAACCCAGCTTCGCAGTGATCTTCAGAATGCATCTGGGGTAAATGTTTTGATGCAGACTATCCGGGCAAGGTTGCACGGAGGTGGTCTCGAAGGTGGTCTCCGATCGAGAAGACCATGTATTCGCATTCCGCTGTCCCAGAACCACAGCCAGGCACGATATGAATGGATCATGGACCATGTTGGATGGACCAGAGAAGATTGGCGACCTGTCCTTTTTACAGATGAGTCAAGGTACTGCCTAGACTACACAGATGGATGTTCTAGGGTATGGAGAAGACCAGGAGAGCGATTCCATGCATCCAACATTGCTGAGCATGACCGCTATGGTGGAAGGTCAATCATGGTCTGGGGCGGCATCAGCTGGGATGGACGTACAGATCTCTGTGACCTTGAATGTGGTACATTGACTGCACAACGGTATATTAATGGGAACCTGGATGTCCACGTCCGATGGTATGCAGGTGCAGTGGGTGATAGATTCATTCTGATGGATGATAATGCCCGTCCTCATGTTGCCTATGCTGTCGGGGACTACCGACTGAGGGAGGGGATTGAGCGTATGGACTGGCCAGCAAGATCCCCTGACCTCAATCCAATCAGACATATCTGGAATGAGTTGCAGCTGCTTGCAATTTCAGCCCATCCAGTCCAGCCAAGAAGGGTCCAGTAGCTTGGTGCCATGCTGGTCCATGAATGGAACAACATCCCACAAAGGACCACAAGGAACCTGATTAGGAGCATGAGAAGGCGTCAAGCTGTAATTTACAATAATGGGTCTCATACTTGATATTGAAGGGATACCAGTTCGTTCCGCCAACCTTTTGGCATATTGAAAAATGCCCTCTTTTACCAATAATATACATATTTTTACACTGTAAACCAGTGGCCCAGACTAGCTGGTGCTTAACTCTTAAGTTATTAAGGGCCAAACACAAATTTTGAAACCCCCCCCCCCCCCCCCCCCCCATCCCCCAATCCTATCTGGCCCTCCATACATTTACTCTCCGCACATGCACAGACGTCAGGAAGTGACTGGAATTGGCGCCAACCTCATTCTTTGTTTGGCCCTAAAGTCATCAACAATGAAATGACATCTGTCCTTTAAAATCTCCTTTTTTGAGGATGCCAGACACAAATCGTTGCAAGAATTGGTGGATACAAGGCTGTTATTGGATGAAGGAAGTGTTCAACGGTGGTTTTGGACGTTCAGGGTTGTAACTTTATAATATTTATAAAATTATTTTATGTTTCCCAATTTCGGGACATATGCCTGACGTCATCATTTTTAAAAATGATTCCCGGGTATTCCACTGTTTGTTAAGTATTCCTTCCCTATCCTTCCACTCAATATTGAAGCCATACCAGTTCACTCCGTCAACTTTTTGGCATATTGAAAAATTTCTTCTTTCACCAATAATATCCATTTTCCATGGTTATCGTATTCAAAAGCTAAAAAATAATGTCAAAAACAAATAAAATCTTAATTTCTGTACTTAAATCATTAAAGATATAATTAAATAAAAAATATATACACTTTTCATTACAATATTTCAACTAAAACGTAAAACAGTTACTGGTAGTTGGATGTACTTGGTGCTTAGCAAACTTTGAGTAGTATAGAATCATTTTCATTGGCAATGTGGCTATTCAATTAACAGGGTTCCACTGTATCATACTCTGTTGAATTTTTCATCAAATCAAGTCATGGCTGCTGTAAAGCTGAAAAATTCAAGAAAATACTCAGCTTGTTAAGAGTTGAACATGTTCAACCCTACTTGTTTACAGAATCTTGGGTATACTTTCAGGTTATGAAGAAGAAGGTACATAGGGATGACAGAGATTTCACAGACCCTGTGTTTAAGAAACTATCTCTTTTGAATGGAGAGATTAACCGGTCCAGTAAGGGACAGCTGGAGAAAAAGCTTTCCGATTTAGAGATGGACACAAGGTTAATTTATTTCTTATTTGCAAACCTAGGAGTTGCAACTTGCAAACCTCGGCATTCTGAGAAAACATATCCTTGACTGTACCCCTTAACAGAACAGTCGCTGTGGACTGGTCGTAATCCACGTGTGAGCAGTGATGTGCATGTATGCATTTACCAGGTAATAAAAATCTGCAGCAAAATTTTAATTAATGAAGCACTGGGTTGTACCCGGTGCTTCATTAATTAAATTTTTCATTTTTAGCCTGTTTACAGTCAGGGGTATAGTCATGACTTTCATCCGTCTGTCCGTCTGTTAACATTTAGAGTTTTGGTTAAAGTTTGTGGTTAAAGTTTTTTAGTGAAGGTAAAAGTTTTTTTTCTTTTAAATTTATAATTAACTACTATTGATTGTATCATTCTCATTATGTTTCATGTTATTTTTGGAAATATTTAACCCTTTTTAGCCCGACTGTTTACAGTGAGGCTTATAGTAATGACTTTTGTCCGTCTGTCCGTCTGTCTTTTTCTGTTAACATTTAGAGTTTTGGTTAAAGTTTGGGGTTAAAGTTTTTTACTGGAGGTTCAAGTGTTTTTTTTGTTTTTTTTTTCTTATTCCTGTTTAGTTGACATTTGAAGTTTTGGTTAAAGTTTGTGGTTAAAGTTTTTTATTCATCCTTCAAGTATACACTATACCCGGTATTTCTTGTCTGATCGTCACGAAATTTCATATACAGGTTTTTGGTCATGTCTACATGAAAATGTCCTCTTTTGGTCGTGATCGGTCAACCGGTATGGCTGCCCGTGCCCAAAACCCGAAAACCATCAGCACAGTCTCCAGGTCGTATTTATGAAGGGATTTCATTGCAACTTCAGAAACATAGGTTATGACCCCTTGTTGGAATGAGCTCATAGAGCTCGTTCCATTGAGGGGTCATAACCTATGTTTTTTAGACAAAAAATTAGTTATTCAAGAATTTTTTTTGCAAGTGTCGTCTGCTTTTCATGTTAGGTTAAGGGTTAAAATAGGTAAGGCTTCTAAAAATGGTCATATTCCAAATGTACATTTTTAAAAAACAACCTTGGAAAATGCTGATATGTCCTTGAAAAGTCCTTGAATTTTTTTGGTCCTTGACTGTAAGAACCCTGATATATTTGTGTGTGTGTGGGGAGGGGTGGGGTGGGAGTGAAAGATATCTGCCAATTATTGAAAATGTAGATTCAGGCAAATGAAAAACAAAGAAACACCTTGTCTGATAAAGAGACAGACAGACAGATTTACAGTCACACATTTAGGAAGTCTTCATGGGAGTAGTGACTGACATACAATGAAAAATACAGTGTGTAGATACGCTTGTGTGTGTGAGAGGACGTATATGTGCATATATGCAGCCTGTGCCAAGCAGCAATAACACAACTCTATTATTTTAGCAAATATTATAGTCTTCCCTTTTTTGTGTGTGTGTGTGTCTCCTCACCTTTGGTTTGTCGCTTGCGTCACAATTCACCCACTCCCGAATTATTCTACGTATGATATCCACTACTATTTTGTTATTTAGTTTGACATTTGACTTTGAATAAGCAGTTCATTCCTTTGGAATATGAATTGTTTTTCCAGCTTGTTTTCCTTATTTTTCTTTACTATTTTCTCTTGCTTGTTTCTTCTGACTTACCTTCTCCACTTTCATCCAAACTCTCGTATAAAGCAACCTGAATTCAATTCGCACCACTGCGAAATGATCCTGTCATTGAAAGTTACCAATCTCCGGGCATCATGCATACGTGTGTATTATTACCACCCACAGATTACATAATGTATAGTCTTGAGTCATACCGCGCCAGGATTGGTACATTCAATACTGTAGTTCATGCTCGCGGCCTGAAAAGAAGACTAACAAAACACCAGTCCCTTTGTGCTCTTGTGTATCTTTACATGTGGTCTATTCGTATTAAGGTCCAGATCAGCATTACTGTAACATCAGCCCTGTTTCATCTTTTATTCAACAAATTTATCCTACGCTGCCAATGCAGTAATGATCTTTGTACGAATGTTGAAAGACCCAATCTCCCACCGACACTTAATGTACCATATACAATGCCAACTTCCTCAGCCATCTGTTATTTTATATATTTTATGACTTTGGTATTGGCTGTGGTCTTGTTATTGTCCGGAGACATTGAATCAAACCCTGGACCAGACTCTGTGTACAGAGAAAATAACCATGATGCATTAAAAATCTTTCACCTGAACATCCAAAGCCTGAAGCCTAAAGTAGACATTGTTCAATATGAATCATCCTTCGACGATATCTTAGCATTTACTGAGACATGGCTTCAATGCTCGGACCCAACATCAGATATTATGATCCATGGCTTCCAAGAACCTGTACGATTTAACCGTTTGTCGAGGGGAGGGGGTGTTGCCGTCTACGTGAAAGACGGCTTGTGCTTTCGGCATAGAACTGATCTTGAGGTGAATGACATTGAATGCATCTGGGCTGAAGTGTTCATGACCCATGGTACGTCACTGCTGCTAGGAGTATTTTACCGCCCACCCAGTAGTCCCTCAGATGTTTGGGATAAAATTACGGCATCTATTGACAAAGCCAAAGATACCTTAATTTCAGACATAGTTATTACTGGTGACTTCAACGACAACCAATATGGTTCTCCCAATGGTTGCTTCCGGCAACTAAGTAATTATTTCAATCTTAGACAGCTTGTGGAAGAACCAACATGCTTTACCGAATCATCTGCAACTCTGATCGACCTATTTGCGGTTAGTAATACTGTACATGTACTGGAATGTGAAGCCCTAGAACCACTTGTACCTGACATGACTCGCTATCATTGTCCAATTTATATTGCCATTGAATTCAAGAAAGAAAAGCCTAAAAACTTTAAGAGACGCATATGGTTGTATGCAGAGGGAAACTTTGATGGTCTGAACACTGCATACAATAACGTAGACTGGGAAAGACTGCTTGCTCATTCGTGCCTGGACACTGTAGTATCCACCTTCACCGATCAATTACTCGAAACGGCATCTAAATTTATTCCCAACAAATTGATAACCTCTAGGGCTAACCAGCCTAAATGGATGCATAATCAAATTCGATTATTAATAAGGCAAAGAACACGTTTATACCGTAGAGCAAAGCGCTCTGGCCAACTGCAAGACTGGGCGAGATATAAGCATAAACGAAATGAAGTCGTATCAGCTGTTAGGAAAGCCAAATCTACATATATATCAAAAGTCCAATCAGAACTAAGTTGTCCGGATACACCATCGTCAGTGTGGTGGAAAACATTAAAAACATTTATCTGTAAAAATATCCATGGAATCCCGACTATAAG
Source organism: Pictodentalium vernedei (assembly GCA_031216915.1). NCBI lineage: Eukaryota > Metazoa > Mollusca > Scaphopoda > Dentaliida > Dentaliidae > Pictodentalium > Pictodentalium vernedei. Next base: position 610,642,872 of record CM062295.1, read on the forward strand.
TCACCTCAACAAACTCTATTCAACTAATCTAGAAAAGGCGGAAGTGTTCAATGATTACTTCTGTTCCATTTCGACATTTGATGACACTAATGCATCCTTGCCAGATTCACCCCTGCCTACCCTACAATCGCTTGACAAAATAACACTTGAAAGCAAGGAAGTGTACGAAGCAATCAAGAGTATTAAGGTATCGAAGGCGTCTGGTCCTGATCTAATAAGTCCCAGACTTTTAAAAGAATGTAAAGACTCATTGTGTGACCCACTTACGGCCCTCTTCAATAGGTTATTAGATAACTGTTACTTTCCAAATTTATGGAAAAAAGCCAATGTGACACCGTTGCTGAAAAAGAATCCGTCTAATGTAGTTACTAACTATCGGCCAATATCTTTGCTTAGCTGTACTGGTAAACTACTTGAAAAATGTATCTTCAAACGATTATGGCATTTCTTATGTGATAACAACATACTAAGCCAGTTTCAGTCTGGTTTTACTCCAGGTGACTCTACGGTTCTACAACTGACAGACCTCTATGATGAATTCTGTCACGCTCTTGACGAAGGAAAAGAAGTAAGGGTCGTCTTTTGTGATGTTAGTAAGGCATTTGATAAAGTTTGGCATGTTGGTCTTATTCACAAGCTCGAGAGAATAGGAATATCTGGTGACTTGCTTTGTTTCCTAAAATCATACCTTTCTGATCGGTACCAGCGCGTCCTTGTAGCCTCTGAGGCATCTCCTTGGAAACCAATAACGTCTGGTGTTCCACAGGGTTCTATCCTTGGTCCCCTGTTATTCCTGATTTACATCAACGATATTACTGTAAACCTACTTAGCAGCATACGTTTATTTGCAGATGATACATCCCTTTATCTTATAATTGAGAATCCTGACCAAGGTGCCATCATACTCAACCGTGATTTAGCCACAATTGAACATTGGGCTAAAACTTGGCTCGTTGAGTTCAACCCCCATAAAACGGAAACCATGATCATATCACGTAAAAGTAACGTTCCAGTGCACCCACCAATATATTTAAGCGGAACTCAAATCTCGGAGGTGTGTAGCCACAAGCATCTGGGTGTAATTTTGAATAAAGGTTGTACATGGAACGACCATATCAATGATATGTGCGCTAAAGCCTGGACACGTATTGACTTGCTCAGGGCCCATAAGCTTACACTTGACCGGAAAGTCCTTGAAAAGATATACTTCGCATTTATCCGACCTCTTTTACAATACGCTGACTCTGTCTGGGACAACTGCTCAGCAACTCAAGCTGCTGACCTGGAGAAAATACAAGTAGCTGCAGCAAGAATAGTCACTGGCGCCACTGTGAGCTGCAGAAAAGAACTTCTCTACACAGAAACTCAATGGGATTCACTGGAAGAAAGACGCCGAAAGCACAAGCTTATCCAATTTTTTAAGATGTATCATAAATTAACGCCTCCATATATCTCCAACAAGGTGCCACCAATTATCTCATCTATCACCCAAAACCACAATCTGCGATCGGAAAATAACCACCGTGTTCCTTTTTGCCACACCAATTTATATAAGTCCTCGTTTATCCCGCAAGTTACCGACCAGTGGAATGGAATACCCCCCTCAGTAAGAGAAAATTGTTCCCTCATAAACTTCAAGACGTTTATAAATAGTGCGAACCTGCGACCACCAATTTTCTACTATGGCGCCAAATCTCGTGCTGCCCAGATTTATCATTGCAGGTTACGCCTGCATTGCAGTAATATCAACGCCCACTTATACGATAACCATCTCTCACCATCTCCACGTTGCCAGTGTGGGGATCTTGAAAATACTGAGCACTTTCTTATGCACTGCCCAATCTATGACGATGCTCGTGATTCCACAATCAATACATTGCCATTTACTTTTGAGCTCTCAACACTTTTATTTGGATCCGAACATTTGAATAACAATGAAAACTTTCTTGTCTTCAGAGCTGTGCAGGACTTCATCATGGTGAGTGGACGTTTTAATACGTAACAGTGAGCCTAAAGACATTTTGGTATTATTTGCCACACATATGGGCCACCGTTACCGATTTGTTCATTGAGGCTGCCCTATTGAATATTCTGTGATAGCCAACATTGAATTCAGGTTGTTTCCCCATTTCCTAGTTAACCCTTTACCCAATGTAACGGTCAGTGTTATCCAAGAAAATCACCATTTAACCCACTTTATATTTTCAGTTTTCGTCTCGGGAACATGGCTAGTGACCCCTCAATGGAACGAGTTCGATGAGCTCGTTCCTGTGAGGGGTCATGGGCTGTGCTTTTGAGACGGACATCGAACATTTCTAGTTATTCAAAAATTATTCTTCAAGTGTCGTCTTCTACACGTGTTGGGAAAGGGGTTAAGTTCCTTGTCCCTTTTTATTCTTCTATTCTCTCTATTACTCTCCTTACTCTCTCTATTTCTCATGTTTAAACAATATTTTACTTAGTGTTTCCAGCTACCTTTAAACTTCGTCAGTCTTCCCAAGGAGACAGCTTATACAAGCTAAAAGCTTAATGCTGAATCCTTCCAACAAATCTCGTTCTTGACACATAACTTTAATGCATATCATTGTATTACGTATTCTGTGTAACAACCATCTTGTAGATAATGATATGTATGTATCATATTTTCTCATGAATAAATATTGTTTAAACTAAAAATACAGTGGAAGAGCCAGAACAAGGTTGTCAAATAGAAAAAATAACTCAGTGGACCATGAGTGCTGCAGTCTCGAAGTAAATCATAAGAAACTGAAAGTTTATGATATTAACTTCAGCCTCTAAAAACATGCTGTACAGTCATTCCAGATGTTTATCATCAGCAGAAGGGTTAAGTATGGGAGGGGGACTTGGTTCAAGGAGAGAGCAATATTTCACAACTGTCATTGTAAATGTGTGCTGTATCATAGGAACCACAACAGCATTCAGGCTAGTACTAGACTACTATATTGGTAGCTATTCACAAATGCCATTCATTCACATTTGTCATTTAGTTATGTCATTTTTCCACTGTAGTTCCGCCCCAAATTTGTGTTCCAAAATATTCTTTCAATGAAGGACTTGTTTTCAGACATTTAAACCCTTTACCCAAAATTTATTATTTTAATTACCATTTTTTAAAATTTTTCAAAAAAATTTCAACAAAACCATATCATATGACCCCTCATTGGAATGGGCTCGATGAACTCATTCCAATGGGGGTCACATGATATGGTTTTGTTGAAATATTTTGAAAAATTTATATTTTTATACTGAACCAATGACCCAGACATAGCTGGTGCTAATTCTCAAAATCTAGGGCCAAACACAAATTTTGCCCCCCAATCCCCAAAATTTGCATCTAAAACCGAAAATAACATGTCCTATATGGTCCTCCATACTTTTCCTCCACTGCGCATGCGCAGTGTCAAGGAGGTCTCGAAATTGGCGCCAATTATCATTCTTTGTTTGGCCCTTCATCAGTTCACATCTGACTGATATTTATGCTTGTACAGTGAAACCTGTCTTGAGAGACCACTGCCGTGAGCGACCACCTGTCTTGAACGACCGCCACGGCCATGTACCGATTGGTTTTGCATTGTAACTGACCTGTCGTGAACGACCACCTGTCTAACGCGACCAGCGACCACAAAATGGTGGCAAAAGTCGAATTTTTCACCTGTCATCAGCGACCACTGGGACCATATACGGACTGGGTTTTACTCGTAAACTAACGTGCCACAAGATTTATTTCAATTTCGATTTTTGTCAAAAAGAGGCGCTTGTCACATAGCACTTGAAAATATAAATAATTTAGAATAAATATATATATATTATGTGTATAAATGACTTTGGTAAAATTGCTGTTCACAAATTAGGACGAATCCATACCTTGTGTTTTTTAAATATCCATAAAGCAACCTCATTTTTAGAAACTATTTGGAAATAACACATGTGAAGAGTCATTTTTTAATAACAATGGGGGATGTCTTGAACACATCAGGGCGGTCCAATTAAATTATAATTTGTTTATACACGTGACTGAAACATGCCCACGTGTTTTTATTTACAGTTCAGAAGCAGGTGAAGCTTGCATTGTTATTCTGCAAAAATGTTTGAGGAGGAGCACGAAGTAATTACATGTACTCGATGTGCACTAAAATAAAAAGTCCCAAGCTGTCATGTAACACTTCTTTGTCCTTTGTTCATTATAAGTTTTTGAATCCATGATTTGTTTTCATTACAATAAATAATTTTTACTTTTCTAACCCATTGTTTCATGAACACAGCGTATGTTTTGACAGTTGAGTGTCAGCTTTACAATGAGGCTTAATCAGATCCACAGCGGTCGGCTTCTTCTTTTGCCCTATTTTATCTTTTCTTACGAATATAAATAATAAAACAAAGTTGTTCCGGTGTTTTTTTTGTAACAACAACGAAAATAGCATATAAGATGATCCAAATGCATTCAGCAACATAACCTTTCATTCATCATCATCAGCAACATAACAACCCTAATCATGAGTACGTACGAACATCCAAGTAAAAAGCGAAAAATATTAACGCTTGAAGAACGTGTTCAAGTAATTGAACGTTTTGAACATGGGAGTAGTGCCAGGAAAATTGCTCAAGAGTTGTCGGTGGGCAAGACTCAAATCCAGAATATAATAAAGGAAAAAGATTCGATCAAACAAAACTGGGAATCAGGAGATGGAGAACTTCTTTTTATGTGCCAGCAAATGGAAACGGCAATTGAGAAAAATAAAGTGCAGGTACTCAATCAATGCCGTCAGTCAACAATAACTAACTTTTTCAACTCGTCGGTTGCAGAATAATGTAAAATATTGAAAATAATAGGTCTGTAGTTTGTGACCCCCCCCCCCCCCCCCCCCCCCCACACACACACACACACACACAACCGTATTAAAAAGTTTTCGTCTCCTGGACCATTTGTGTTCCAATGGCCCATGGGGTGCAAATTTGTTAATGCAGTTGTAATAGCCCTGTAGTTTGTGGAGAGGTGCACCCCCCCCCCCCTCCCCCCAACTTTTCAAGCTGTATCAACTTTTAAGCTCAGAGAATAAAACCCCACTCCCCCCAGGTGAATGATTATATCCATGAAGAAAACACAACCGTATTAACAAGTTTTCATCTCATGGACCATTTGTGTTCCAGTAGCCCTTGAGGTGCAATTTTGTTAACGCAGTCGTAAAAAAAAAACAGGTCAAGCTCCACATTGATTTATTTGACTAACTTAAAATATTTAAATAGAACAGCACGTGCTATGTAAAAGGCATAAACAGCGCAATTAATGTTTGAGAAAAGGGGTCACTGATTTAATGCAAGATTACATTTCTTGAATCACTGCTTGTGTTTTGTATGCCTTTTTATTGGTGAATGTGTTATTCCATGTTAAATTCTGCTATGAACGCAAACAAATACATTCAGTGCATTCAAAAAAGGCACCATCGATTCATTGCATTCAACGAATGTGCAACGTTCAAAGGGAGGTAACACAATTGGTTTTCAATGACAGAAAATGTCATTTAATCTCAAACCCAAAACGCCCCTACTTCGAAAGGTAATTGAGAATGTTGGTGTATACATGTATATCTTTAGACTGTTAAGTAAATTTGCTTGTTTTAGAAGTGTTATGTATGTCCAACACAAATTATCAATTGTTCCATTTTTTCCATATTCATCAATGAACTGTTTGTTGTACATGCACTACACGTATGACGTCACTCGTCAATGTCAACAACAACTTCTGCACGTGAAATATATAATACATGTAATGGCTATAATATTTTTATACTGTACCAATGACCCAGACTTAGCTGGTGCTAACTCCACAAAAACCAGGGCCAAACACAAATTTTGCCCCCCAATCCCCAAAATTTGTATCCAAAACAAAAAGAAATCATGTCCTAAAGGACCTCCATAGTACGACTCTACTGCGCATGCGCAGTGACGCAGTCGTCCCGAAATTGGCGCCAAATATCATTCTCTGTTTGGCCCTTCATCAGTCAACATCTCACTGATCTTTGTGCTTGTAAATCTCAGTTTAAAGGATGTCAGACACGTAATTCTTGGAGAAAATGTGATTCTAAGGAGGATAGAAGGAGGAGAGGAAAAAAGAAGTGGCAAAAAATAATCAGGGCTGTACTTAAAATTTTTTGTTGAAATTATGTTAAGTTGCCTATTTTCGAGGCAAACGCCTCTTGTTGTCATTCTTGCTAATTGTTGCACTGCTTATTCAGTGTTTCCTCTCCCCTAACCTTCTAAAGTCCCCCCTTGCAATTCTCCCATGCTTTTGGCATATTTTTGAGAAGTTTCATTTCTAAAAATTCCCTGGGAGAGTTGCTTGGTTACAGAATGTTTTCTGTTATTTTCCCCATAGTTACGTTTTCACCCATGGGTGTATAACGTTTGTGTTCTGCACCTTCCATCTGATGTTCTGCAGATTCTCCCCTGGGAGTCTCTGTTTTGCATCAGATAGAGTGTAATTGATGACTGATTCCGGGCCAGTTTTTTCAGTGCCTGGAGTCATGTTTTCTTCTGTGTTTACACTGTTTGTTTTCATTGGCAACAGCCTTTTTTGAGGGGGGCTGTTTGCCTTTGAGGTAGTTTATCTCATTATAAGATACATTTATATTATCCGAAAGTGTCTCATTAATTATTTTATATAATTTTAAAATTTTTGACCACACTTTGCCATCGGATCCATCGGGGCTCAACGTTACTTTTCAGCAACTTGGGCTTCTCTGAAAAAATATTTTTTCAAAATTATTTTGTTTTGCAATTGTTTTTTCATTTATTAATGGATCATGTTATTATGTATCTTTGTGTCAGGGGTTTTTGCGAGTAACTAGGACTTATTGTTGTTCTTTCACAATGAAGGGAACTTGTTCAAATTGTAATAGGAAGAAATCTTCCTCTGACTTTCATGATTATTGCATTAATTGTAGTCAGTGTTCTCGCATTAATCCCTGTCCTGTATGTGAACATTGGGATGAGAAACATTGGAAACGTGTGTCACGATATGTTGTTTCTGGAGAAAGAGCGATGCCGGCTCTTTCTCCACAAGGTCACTCTACTCTCTCAGTTTCTATTTCAGAGGAACCAGAACAGGGTGATGTTTCCATGTTATCTTCTTCAAGTGTGCGTCCGTCGTCACAAATAAATACAGAGCTAGCGGCAAAAGTGCTCATGGAGATTAGACAAATGTCGTCCGCTAGCTCGCCCGGTGTAGCGTCCATTCACCGAATGGTTCGGCAGCCGGGTTCGTCCGATGCGGTCCAAGAGGAAATTTTGGGTGATGCGAGCACTATAAAAATAATAGATGCACACCCAGTGACGGCGGATAGTGAACGAGAACGGAGGAAGCCTTTTAGTCCGGTTCCTAGCTCGTCCAGGTCCAGCCGGGCCGCGAGCGAGAGAGGCCCCTCTCTCGTACAACAACATCTGGGACCAGATGTTGTGGTACAAAATGTGTCTTTAGCGGAGCATACGTCCGTCGCTCGGGACGCTCCGTTGTATAAGCAGTCCGCAGAGACTGTTAAGGCTTCCTCTTCTCGCCGGCGCACACGACCGCACCTTGGCTGCGTGACCTCCGATATTTTGCCAGCTTCGCCGATGAAGGATTCTTCGGCGACCAGGTCACACCATCCGGCAGCCAGGGATTCGAGACCGATGGACTCCGGACGTTCGCATAGGAAAAGTATGCGGGAGCCATCTGATGCGGAGCTGCCCTCGGCAAAGCAGCGAAAGACCGCTCCTCCGCAGGTCTCGACGTCGGACATTCTAGTGCAGATAGCACAGCTTATCGCAGCATCCCAGCAGCCGACAGAGACGGTGTCGGATCGAGAATTATCCGACGGCGCTGGGTCGGTACGCTCCGCCGAAGCATCGGGGGCGGACGACCGGGAACATCGGGAGGTCCGACCGGATGGTGAAAGGGATACGGATGAATTGGAGCTATCCCTTTCGGAACAACACAAAGCTGCCGTGGACTTCATCCGGCACTTTCTTCCTCAAGTTGTTCCGTCGGGCCAGACTGCTGCGCTTCCGGACAGGAGAATTATAGCGTCATTGGACTCTGATTTTTTCGAGCGGTTCAGGGACATCGCTCCCGAGTTTCCGTCGCAGTCCAATAATGTTGCAAGAACATTTGAATTATTGAACGACGCTATTTTTAAACTTGCTTCCAGGACGGGGAAAGCAGGCTTCTTGTCCGCAAATACTCTCAACCTGCCTTTCATTAATGCAAGGATTAAATTCGACACGGCAGGTCAGGGTATACCGAGAGTTCCTCTGCGTATGGACGACGAGGCGGAAGACTTAGAGCTATCATTACCGTCGTCAGCTTCTATTCCAACCGCAGTGTTGGAAACAGCTATTGCGTCTAACAGAGCCAATTTAGATGCCTTATCTTACGCAGATCACCTTACGAAGGCGTTATCACTGCGTCTTCAAGGGGAAGAGTTTCAGGATATACAATCCTCCTTAAGACTTCTTTCAAGGGCAGTAGCTTATTCCACGTGTAACTCCGCCCTTTCAGTGGCAAATCTGGAGTTGGTTAGACGTGACGCAGCCCTGTCTACATCCACACTAGTGGATTCTAAGGTGAAGAACTCTCTTAGAGTCGCTTCGGTCTCAGGAGATCTTCTCTTTGACGGCAAGCTTTCGGCTATTTATGATAATATTAAAAAGAAAGCTAGTGATTCTCTGTTGTTCAGATCCGCTCCTAAAAGGTCGGATACAGCAGACACGAATAAGGCGGGCACTTCTGGGTCTTATCCGCCCAAGAGAGGTTCCTATAGAGGTTCCGGTGCGTCCTCTAGCTCTTATTCGAGAGACCGTCAGGATAGCGACTCTCGTTCGGGACGTCCTTCAGGCCGGGACAATCGGTCGGACGCCCCGAGGTCGACGAGGCGAGGTGCGGGTCGTGGAAGACGTGGTTTCTCCTACCGCAGGCCTCGCAGATCCAGGAGGTGATGGCTCAAACCTCTATCGCGTTCCGGTTGGCGGAAGGTTGTCGAGTTTTTCTCAAGAGTGGGCGTCGATTACGGACGACCCGTGGGTGAGAGGAGTGACTTCGGAAGGTCTAAAGATATCCTTCAAACGAAAGCCTCCATTAACTCGAAGTCCAAAGTGGACTCATCTTCCGTCAAACCCTCAGAAAAGAGACGCTCTGCTATCAGAGGTGCAGTCTCTTTTAATGAAGAACGCGGTAGAGGTCGTAGAAAACCAGGAATCTCTGGGATTCTACAGCCATCTGTTTCTGGTTCCGAAACCAGACTGCTCGTTCCGTCCAGTCATAGATTTGAGCTGGATAAACAAGCTGATCGTCGCTCCGAAGTTTTATATGGAGACGATTCGATCGGTCAGAGCGAGTATTCGGGTGGACGATTATGCAACGAGCATAGATCTCAAAGATGCGTACTTTCACGTCATGGTACATCCGACATTCCGAAAGTATCTACGCTTCGCAGTCCTAGGAGTGGTGTATCAGTTCCGGGCCATGTGCTTCGGATTGAATCTAGCACCCTGGGCTTTCACTCGGGTAATGAACTCGGTAATGATCTACTTCCGAGCTCATTCGTCTGCGGTAACGTCGGCCTACCTGGACGACATTCTTCAGAGGTACGGCAACGAGTTAACGCTTCAGAACGATGTTCAGAATCTTCTTCTATTGCTCCGACGTCTCGGTTTCATAGTAAACGAGGAGAAGTCGGATCTGGTGCCGTCCAAGTCATTCACTCATCTGGGAATGAGCTTCGAGACGCACAACAATCTCGTTCGTCTGCCGTTAACCAGAGCGAAATTAGTCAGTTGTTACGCTCGCTATTGTCTGAATACAGACAAAGTCACAGCGAGAGAATTTATGAGACTGATAGGTCTGTGCGGAGCCGCCGCGGATCTCATTCCGATGGGACGGCTACGCACACGGCCTCTTCAAATTTTCCTGACTCAGAATTGGAGTGTGAAAATTCATTCGCTCGATGTAGACGTTCTCTTGTCAGTTCAAGTGAAACAAGAGATTCAGACTTGGGCAAACATTCAGTGGTTAACTCAAGGAGTTCCGCTGCAGTTGCCGGATCCGAGTTTTACCATTATGACGGATGCCAGTCAAACAGGTTGGGGTGCATCATTAATCCCAACGGATTCGAGATGCCAGGGTCTTTGGGATCCGCAATTCCTGTGCAAGCACATAAACATCAAGGAAATGATGTCAATTTGGCTTGCGTTACGTCACTGGATGGACATTATTCACGATGCTCATGTCCAAATCCTATCCGACAATACGACAGTAGTGGCGTATATACGGAATCAGGGAGGCACTCATTCAGTTCCGTTGTTCAATCTAACGGAAAGAATCCTTCTGTTTGCGTTGGAACATCACGTTCTTCTTTCGGTCCGTCACATACCGGGTCGTCTGAATGTGCTAGCAGACTCCCTTTCACGAAAGGGTCGCTTGTTGCCGTCGGAGTGGACTCTCAACAAACAAGTATTCAATCAGATTTGCTACCAATGGGAACGGCCAATGATAGACTTATTTGCGACACATCTCAACAATCAGTTGCAGACGTATGTGTCCCCGTGTCCGGATCCAAGAGCATTTGCAGTAGACGCTCTATCGATCCCTTGGGACGGAATGATAGGATATGCGTATCCTCCAGCGCCGTTAATTCAACAAGTATTGCTAAAGATAAAACAATCTCAATGCAAGATTCTGTTGGTAGCATCTCTGTCGCCACAGAGACCGTGGATAAATCTACTCAGGTGTCTGTTGTGGGACCTACCGCGGAAGCTCCCTCCACGAGAGGATCTTCTTTGGCAGGGGAAATCGCGCCAACTACATCACAACCCGCAAGGTCTCAACCTTCACGTTTTTCCGTTGTGCGGTCCTTCTTGCATGGCAAGCACTTTACAGGACGAGCAGTGGACGCGATTTCTAACTGTAGGAGGACCTCCTCTTCGCTAAACTATGCGGCTAAGTGGAAGGTTTTCCGTCGTTGGTGTAGGGATCATTCTGTTGATATATTTGATCCCTCTATACCAGACATTGCTAACTTTCTAGTATACTTGTTTGACGAAATCAAACTGCAACCTGTTACTATAAAGGGTTATAGATCTATGTTATCTGATACCTATGCACATCATGATAGTTTACAAATTGGTTCTAATGTCTCTTTATCGAAATTGGTTAGAAACTTTTCGATAAATAGACCCAGAACTCTTAGATTAATTCCTAAGTGGAATTTAGCTTGGGTTCTCCTTAAATTGAAGGAAAAGCCATTTGAACCTCTTGGGACAGTAGATTTCAAATTCTTATCTTATAAGACAGCTTTTCTCTTAGCTTTCTCTTCTGCCAGAAGAGTCAGTGAGCTTCATGCACTATCGGTGGATGATTCTCATTATCGTAGTGTTGGGAACACTATCACCTTCACTACTAATGTCGGTTTTTTAGCTAAGAATCAGGCTCCTAATAAATATCCGGAACCTATTGTTATTAAGGCTCTTCCGTCTTCAGACGGGCGTAGGCCTTTACTCTGTCCTGTTAGAGCACTACGTATCTATAAACAGAGATCTCAGTTCATCAGAAAGGGACGGAAACGTTTCTTTCTGTCTTTGATGCCTAATAGAAAGGACATTTCAGTCCATTCTATTGCTAGATGGATTCAGTTAACTATCCGTACTGCGTATGAAGATTTATCTTCTTCTCAGCAGTCTGTGCTTAAGATTTCTGCTCATGAAGTAAGAGCTCTTTCTACTTCCTGGGCTTATGCTAATAGTGTTGCTATTACAGATTTAATGAAGGCTGCTTATTGGTCTCAGCCATCCACATTTACTAATTTTTATCTCAGAAATATTGAGTCCATTTCTGGAGACCTGCATTGTTTAGGTCCGTTATCTGTTGCTCAGAATGTCGTCCACTAAACAGTTGCAACTATAGTTATGCAGGCTTTCTGTTCCGGCAGTGACTCCGTCCGGCTGCCCTCTTCGCTCTGGGCTATTTGACCCAGGGCAAGGGGAAGGGGGGGGGGGGGCGGGTGTTCCCTTAGGTCACCTGCTTTATAGTGAAAAGCAAGGGAATGCCTCCTCCAAGACAGTATTTCTGAGTCGCTTCCGGGATGGTTTTAAAGTGTAATATTAATGTTTAATTTCATTCATGTCTTATTTTTAAAGTGTAGCTCGGTGTGAAGCATTTGTATATGTCAAGTGTCAAACGGGCTTTAATATACAATACTCGGACACTTTTAATGATTATAAAGAGTCTCAATTCTCTGGACTACTTTATTTATTGGCTTGCTTTAAAATTAATTAGTATAAAGGTTATACTGGATGTTAATAGAGAACATGAATGTTATTGTGCTCAATTATTAAGGGTAGTGTATCTTTCTAATTTAAATATTAAATAAGAAAGATACATGTAAAGCCTAATACTCCTTTTCTCCTTAAGGGGTTACCTCTTTATTTTATAATTGAGCTTATTGGATTTTCCTCTATGTCCTAGGCCCTCCAGCCTGTTTACTATTCAGCTAAGTCTGGGTCATTGGTACAGTATAAAAATGTTAAAAAATTTATAGTAATTTATATATTTTTTATACTTACCAATGACCCAGACGGGGATGGCCCTCCCTGAGTTGGGAACTCTTGCCTCCCCGCTGAGTACATAGCGCTGACCAGGCACTGCCAGTAAGAATGATATTTGGCGCCAATTTCGGGACGACTGCGTCACTGCGCATGCGCAGTAGAGTCGTACTATGGAGGTCCTTTAGGACATGATTTCTTTTTGTTTTGGATGCAAATTTTGGGGATTGGGGGGCAAAATTTGTGTTTGGCCCTGGTTTTTGTGGAGTTAGCACCAGCTAAGTCTGGGTCATTGGTAAGTATAAAAAATATATAAATTACTATAAATTTTTTAACTTTCGGAGGTTTGTTTGCTCTACTTTATTTAAAAGTCTGTTTATACATATGTTGTGTGAACTGTACAATACCAGTGGATATAATTTGTGCGCGAACTGCTTCTGCTATTTCTTCTCAATCATTTAATCAGAGGCCTCATAGTTTGATCAAAGTTAGTTAAATACAGGTGCCACCAAAATATTATCAATTTGTACATTGAAAATGTGATAATCTGTTAATAATAATTTGGTAGCATCTGTATTTAACTTAAGAATATTGATCAAAATACGAGGCCCTCTGCTTTTTATCGCATCAAATGACTGGGACTTAGAGAATTTCCTGTACTTTTTGTTCCCCATCCCCCTCACTCATAATAATAATATTGGGAAATATATGGAATGTAATTTAGGGCGTCCTGAACTCCTTACCTTCACTTCCTCATGAAGCCACTAATCGTCCATCGGTTGGGTATCCAACAAATTACAGAACAAATAAGTTGCAGGATAAGCACAAGAAAATTCCTGATATATTGGTAGCATCTGTATTTAACTTAAGAATATTGATCAAACTACGAGGGCCTGTGCTTTTTATCACATCAAATGACTGGGACTTGGAGAATTTCCTGTAATGTTTGTTCCCCACCCCATAATAATATGATTGGGAAATATATCCTGAATTCCTTACCTTCACTTCCTCATGAAGCCACCAATCATTCATTGGTTGGGAACTTGGGTTTCCAACAAATTTCAGAAATGTACACTGTTCAAATAAGTTGCAGGATAAAATAACAACAATGATGCAACTATTGGTTTTTTATTCACACAAGAGTATTATATTTATTTTATTTACACATGAAATAAGGTTATACAACATGTACATGTAACTGAAATACATTATTCATGAATGCATGTAATGAATGAAAACATTAAAAAAATATTTGACATGTAATAAATTATAAGATGAATTAAAAATATTTGACATGTACATAATAAATTATAAGATGAATACATAAAGTTGTTCTGTTTTTTTTTTATTTATTAGCCCCACAACAAATATACCTTGGATTTGTCAGTGACTTACAGAAATCCCCAAACCTGTTATGAGAGACCACCTGTCTTGAGAGACCGCTTTTGCTTGGCAAAACAGGCGGTCTCTCAAGACAGGTTTCACTGTAAATCTCAGTTTAAATGATGCCAGACACATAAATATTAGAGAAATGGTGGATCTAAAGAGAAGGAGGAGAGGAAAAATTAGTGGCAGGAAATAATCAGGGCTGTAACTTAAAAATTTTTTATGAAATTATGTTATGTTACCTAATTTCAAGGCATGGGCCTGTTGTTGTCATTCTTGCTATAAAGTTACACTGCTTGTTCAGTGTTTCCTCTCTCCCTTTCCTTTAGTCCCCCCTTGCTATTCTCCCAGGCTTTTGGCATATTTTCTGTGATATTATTACTAAAATTTCTTGGGAGTTTTAGCTTGGTAACAGAATGAATTCTGTTTTTTCCCCATGTTTACGTCCTCACCCATGAGTGTTTAGGCATGGTGTTCTGCATCTACCATCTGATGTTCTGCAGTTTCTTCCTGGGAAGTCTCTGTTTTGCATCAGATAGTGTTGTAATTGGTATCTGATTTCGGGCCATGTTTATCAGTGCCTGGAGTCATGTTTCTGGTTTTTATACACTTCTTGTTTACATTGACAACGGTTTCTGTTGAGAGTGATTTCTTGTCTTTGTATTAGTTTAATCATAACAAGATACATTATTATTATACGTAAGTGTTGCATTAATTTTTTTGAAATATTTTAAAAAATTTTGTCCACACTTAGGCTTTTTTGGGATCCATTGGGGCTCAACGTTACTTTCAGAAACTTGGGCTTTTCTGAAAAAATATTTTTTCAAAAATTTTTTTGATTTAAATTATTTTTTCTATATGTTAATGGATCATGTTATTATGTATCTTTGTTTTCAGGGGTTGGTGCGAGTACTAGGACTGTTTGTGTTCTTTTCACAATGAAAGGATATTGTTCAAATTGTAATAAGAGGAAATCTTCCTCTGACTTTCATAATCATTGTATTAATTGTAGTCAGTGTACTCGCACTAACTCCTGCTCAGTGTGTGTTAATTGGGATGACAAACATTGGAAACGTGTGTCACGGTATGTTGTTACCGGGGAAAAGGCCATGCCAGTCCTTTCTCCGCAGGGTCACTCTAGTTTTTCAATCTCTTTTTCAGAGGAACAAGAACAGGGTAATGTTTCCGTGATGTCTTCCAAAAGTGTGCCTCCGTCGTCACAGTTAAATGAAGAGCTAGCGGCAAAAGTGCTCATGGAAATACGTCAATTGCCTAAGAGGTCCCTAGTAGGATCGACGGCATTGGCGTCCGCTAGCTCGCCCGGTGTAGCAACCATTCATCGAATGGCTCGGCAGCCGGGTTCGTCCACTGCGGTCCAGGAAGGAGATTTGGGTGATGCGAGCACTATGATAACACAAAGTGTACACCCAGTGACGACGGATCAGAGGATAGAACGGAGGAAGCCTATTAGTCTGGTTCCTATCTCGTCCAGGTCCATCCAGGCTGCAAGCGAGAGAGGTCCCTCTCTTGTACAACAACATCTGGGACCAGATGTTGTGGTACAAAACGTTTCGCATTCGGAGCATACGTCCGCCATTCGGGACGCTCCGTTATATAGACAGTCCGGAGAGACTGTCAATATGGCTTCCTCATCCTCACGGCAGCGCACACGACCGCACCTTGGCTACGTGACCACGGATATCCAGCCAGCTTCGCCGATCAGGGATTCCACGGCGACCAGGTCACGCCATCCGGTAGCCAGGGACACGAGGCCTGTAGACTCCGGACGTTCGCATAAAAGAAGTATGCAGGAGTCAACGTCCAGGGAGCTTCCAGCGGCAAAGCAACGTAAGACCGCTGCTTCACAGGCCTCAGTGACGGACGTGCTATCACAAATAGCACAATTTATCGCAGCATCCCAGCAGACGACAGAATCTCTGTCGGATCAGGAATTATCCGACGACGCTGGGTCGGTACGCTCCGCTGAAGCATCAGGTACAGACGACCGAGAACTTCATAGGGTCCGACAGGATGGCGAAAGGGATTCAGAGGATCTGGAGCTTTCCCTTTCGGAACAACATAAAGCTGCCATAGATTTTATCCGGCATTATCTTCCAGAGGTTGTTCCGTCGGACCAGAATGCTGCGATGCCGGAGACTGATAGCGTCACTGGACACAGAATTTTTTGATCGGTTTAGGGACATCGTTTCCGACACAGTCCAATAATGTCACAAGAACATTTGAATTATTGAATGACGCTATATATAAGCTTGATACCAAAACAAGCAAGTATGGTTTCTTGTCCACAAATGCTCTACATCTGTCTTTCATCAATTCAAGGAATAAATTCGAAACGGCAGGACAGTGCATACCGAGAGTTCCTCTGCGTCTAGACGACCAGGCTGAAGACCTAGAATTGTCTATACCGTCGTCTATGTCAATTCCAACCACGACGTTGGAAACGACAATTATGTCTAATAGAGTTAACTTAGACGCTTTATCATACGCAGATCACCTTACTAAAGCGTTATCATTACGTCTTCAAGGGAAAGAATTCCAGGATATACAATCCTCATTAAGAGTTCTTTCAAGGGCAATAGCTTATTCCACATATAACTCCGCCCTTTCAGTGGCAAACCTGGAGTTGGTTAGACGTGACGTGGCCCTAGCTACATCCACGCGCATGGATGGTAAGGTGAAAAACTCTCTCAGAGTCGCTTCGGTCTCCAGAGAGCTTCTCTTCGACATCAAGCTTTCAGCAATCTATGAGCAGATAACCAAGAAAGCTTCGGATTCTCTGCTATTCAAATCCGCTTCTAAAAAGTCGGATACAGCAGAAAAGAGTAAGACAGGCGCTTCTGGGACAAGTACGCCCAAGGGAAGTTCCTATAGAGGTTCCTATGCATCCTTTAGCTCTTATTCTAGAGACTGTCAAGGCAGCGACTCATGTAGGGGACGTTATTCTGGCCGAGATAACCGGTCAGATGTCCCTAGGTTGACGGGGCGAGGTGTGGGTCGTGGAGGACGTAGTTTCTCCTTCCGCAAGCCTCGCAGGTCCAGGAGGTGATGGTATGAACCTCTATCGTGTTCCGGTAGGTGGAAGATTGTCGAGTTTTATAAATAATTGGGCGTCAATTACGGACGACCCCTGGGTTCGAGGGGTAATTTCGGAAGGACTAAGAATATCCTTCAAACGAAAGCCTCCATTAACTCGAAGTCCAAAATGGACTCAGCTTCCGTCAAATCCGCAGAAAAGAGACGCTCTTCTATCAGAAGTACAGTCTCTTCTGGAGAAGAACGCGATAGAGGTCGTAGAAGACCAGGAATCACCGGGTTTCTACAGCCATCTGTTTCTGGTTCCGAAACCAGACGGCTCGTTCCGTCCAGTCATAGATCTGAGCTGGATAAACAAGCTGATCGTCGCTCCAAAGTTCTATATGGAGACAATTCGATCAGTCAGAGCGAGTATTCGGGTGAACGACTATGCTACAAGCATAGATCTCAAGGATGCGTACTTTCACGTCAAAGTACATCCGACATTCAGAAAGTATCTACGCTTCGCAGTCCTAGGAGTTGTATATCAGTTCCGAGCGATGTGCTTCGGTTTGAACCTAGCGCCCTGGGCTTTCCCTCAAATAATGAACTCGGTAATGATACATTTCCGAGCTCATTCTTCTGCGGTACTGTCGGCCTACCTGGATGACATTCTTCAGAGGTATGGCAACGAGTTAACGCTTCAGAACGATGTGCAGAATCTGCTTCTATTACTCCGACGTCTTGGTTTTATAATAAACGAGAAGAAATCGGATCTGGTGCCGTCCAAGTCATTCACCCACTTGGGAATGAGCTTCGAGACGCACAACAATCTTGTTCGTCTGCCGTTAACCAGAGCGAAATTAATCAGTTGTTACTCTCGCTATTGTCTTCACTCAGACAAAGTCACAGCGAGAGAATTCATGAGACTGATAGGTCTGTGCGGAGCCGCTGCGGATCTCATTCCGATGGGGCGGTTACGCACTCGTCCTCTCCAAATTTTCTTGACTCAGAATTGGAGAGTAAAGTTTCATTTGCTTGATATAGACGTTCTCTTGTCAAATCAAGTGAAACAAGAGATTCAGACTTGGGCAAACATTCAGTGGTTGACTCGAGGAGTTCCACTGCAGTTGCCGGATCCAAGTTTTACTATTATGACGGATGCCAGTCAAACAGGTTGGGGTGCAACATTGATCCCAATGGATTCGAAGTGCCAGAGTCTTTGGGATCCGCTGTTTCTAGGCAAGCACATAAACATCAAAGAAATGATGTCAATTTGGCTTGCACTACGTCATTGGATGAACATTATTCAGAAAGCACATGTCCAAATCCTGTCTGACAATACGACAGTAGTAGCGTATATTCAGAACCAGGGAGGCACTCATTCCATTCCGTTATTCAATTTAACGGAAAGAATCTTTCTGTTTGTACTAGAACACCAAGTTCTACTTTCGGTCCGTGATATTCCGGGTCGTCTGAATGTATTAGCAGACTCCCTTTCACGGAAGGGTCGCATGTTGCCGTCAGAATGGACTCTCAACAAACAGGTATTCGATCAGATTTACTACCAATGGGAGCGGCCAATTATAGACTTATTTGCGACACAGCTCAACAGTCAGTTGCAGACGTATGTGTCACCATGTCCGGATGCTCGAGGGTATGCAGTAGATGCTCTATCGATCTCGTGGGATGGAATGGTAGGATATGCGTATCCTCCAGTGCCGTTGATTCAGCAGATATTGCTAAAGATAAAACAATCTCAATGCAAAATTCTGTTGGTAGCATCTCTGTCTCCACAGAGACCATGGATAAATCTACTCAGGTGTCTGCTGTGGGACATACCGCAGAAGCTTCCTCCACGAGAGGATCTTCTTTCGCAGGGGAAATCGCGTCAACTACATCACAACCCGCAAGGTCTCAACCTTCACGTATTTCCGTTGTGCGGTCCTTCTTGCACGGCAAGCATTTTACAGGACGAGCAGTGGATGCAATTTCTAACTGTAGGAGGACCTCCTCTTCGCTAAACTATGTGGCTAAGTGGAAGGTCTTTGTCGTTGGTGTAGGGATCATTCTGTTGACATTTTTGATCCCTCCATTCCAGACATTGCAAACTTTCTAGTATACTTGTTTGATGAGATCAAACTGCAGCCTGTTACTATTAAAGGTTATAGGTCTATGTTATCTGATACCTATGCACACCATGATAGTTTACAAATTGGATCTAATGTCTCTTTATCTAAATTAGTTAGAAACTTCTCGATAAATAGACCTAGAACCCTTAGATTAATTCCTAAATGGAATTTAGCTTGGGTTCTTCTTAAACTAAAAGAAAAGCCATTTGAGCCTCTTGAGACAGTGGACTTCAAATTCTTATCTTATAAGACAGCATTTCTCTTAGCTTTCTCTTCTGCTAGAATCGTAAGTGAGCTTCATGCATTATCTATGGACGATTCTCACTATCGTATCATAGTGTCGGGAACACTATTACCTTTACTACTAATGTTGGATTTTTGGCTAAGAATCAGGCTCCTAATAAATATCCGGAACCTATTGTTATTAAGGCCCTTCCGTCTTCAGATGGGCATAGGCCTTTACTCTGTCCGGTTAGAGCTTTACATATTTATAAACGAAGATCTCAGTTTATCAGAAAGGGACGAAAACGCTTCTTTCTGTCTCTGATGCCTAATAGAAAGGACATTACGGTCCATTCTATTGCTAGATGGATTCAATTAACTATCCATACTGCTTATGATAATCTATCTTCAACTCAGCAGTCTGTGCTTAAGATTTCGGCTCATGAAGTAAGAGCTCTTTCTACATCTTGGGCTTACGCAAATAGTGTTGCTATTACAGATTTAATGAAGGCTGCATATTGGTCTCAGCCATCCACATTCACGAATTTTTATCTCAGAAATATTGAGTCCATTTCTGGAGACCTGCATTGTTTAGGTCCGTTATCTGTTGCTCAGAATGTTGTCCACTAAACAGTTGCAACTATAGTTATGCAGGCTTTCTGTTCCGGCAGTGACTCTGTCCTGCTGCCCTCTTCACTCTGGGGTATTTGACCCAGAGCAAGGGGAAGGTGGGGGGGGGGGGGTTCCCTTAGGTCACCTGCTTTATAGTGAAAAGCAAGGGGATACCTCCTCCGGAGTCAGTAATTCTGAGTCGGTACCGGGATGGTTTTAAAGTGTAAAGCTAATGTTTAAATTCATTCATGTCATATTTTTAAAGTGTAGCTCGGTGTGAAGCATTTGTATGTGTCACGTGTCAAACGGGCGTTAATATACAATCCTCGGACACTTTTAATGAGTATAAAGAGTCTCAATTCTCTGGACTTACTTTATTTATTGGCTTACTTTAAAAATAATTAGTATAAAGGGTTATACTGGATGTTAATAGAGAACATGGATGTTATTATGCTCAATTATGAAAGGTGTTGTGTCTTTCTGATTTGTCATAAATAAGAAAGATACATGTAAAGCCTAATCCTCCTTTTCTCCTCGAGGGGATAACTCTATTATATATAGTTGAGCTTATTGGATTTTCCTCTATGTCCTAGGCCCTCCAGACTCTTTTCTATTCAGCTATGTCTGGGTCATTGGTACAGTATAAAAATGTTAAAAAATTTATAGTAATTTATATATTTTTTATACTTACTAATGACCCAGACGGGGATGACCCTCCCAGGAGTTGGGAACTCGTACCTCCCCGCTGAGTACATAGCACTGACCAGGCACTGCTTGTAAGAATGATAATTGGCACCAATTTCGAGACCTCCTTGACACAGCGCATGCGCAGTGGAGGAAAAGTATGGAGGACCATTTAGGACGTTATTTTCGGTTTTAGATGCAAATTTTGGGGATTGGGGGGCAAAATTTGTGTTTGGCCCTAGATTTTGAGAATTAGCACCAGCTATGTCTGGGTCATTGGTAAGTATAAAAAATATATGAATTACTATAAATATTTTAACTTTTTTTCAATTGCTTAATTTGCAAATTACGCAGGCGATTCATTAGGTAAAGGCTTAAAGAGCATAATATAGAAGGTAAAAACTTAAAAATACCAGGGAATAGAAGTGCAGTATAGGTTGTTTGGCTGTGTGTTTGAATGGTGATTTGGGAGGGGATTGGAAGGTTGGAATCCCCCTGTCCCTAGTACTATGAAGGGGAACCTAGTTTAATTAAATGTGTTAATAGGGTCAGCTAGGCTGTTAGTTAGCAGCTGCCAGAGGTTATAGTGTGCTCCAGGGGGAAAACACTTGCTCAAGATGTGAATTTGCTTGCATTAACAGCCTTAGTTTTGGTAATATATAGCCTTTATTGCTGACTGTGAGAAAAATGTAACTTTTCAAAACAAGAAAACAGTTTTGTAAGTTTGTGATCCCCCCAATGAACATTTAATTGTGAAATAATCCCCCAAAATAATAATTGAATCTGGTTTGGAAGCCAAAAACTTATTTCCTATAGGTATCGGGGAACTAAATATTTTCTCATAGGCAACCATTATAACGTTCAAATATTTAGTTCAGTGATACCTATTCAGAACCACTGTACCGAAAATGTTATTTTTTGGCAAGCTACATCTTACACTCGTTACATTTAAGTTTGCTCAGGCCAAGTTGGTTTCTTAGTTATTGTGCTCATTTGGAGCCCGAAAGTTGACTTTGGGCTCCAAAATGAAAAAAGTTGTAAATTTCTTTTTCAGAACCAGTGCACAGCAAATGTTGGACTTTTAAGTCTTAAAAATAATTTTTTGGTGTGGTATTTTTTGCAGGATTTTAATTCTTTCCCACACAATAATACAGTATCAAAATTTATTTATTTTTTTTTTCAAATTTTAAATACAAGTTCAAGAAAACCATATCATGTGATCCCTCATACTGCTTGTTTCATTGAGGGGTTCACATGATATATAGTTTTGTTGAGAAATTTTGTTTTGAAAAATATTTTTCTTCTCAGTTTGTAAATAATGTGGTTGGATAATGCCGATTCGTTAGGTGAAGGGATAAACACCAGAAACTTATTTTGTGGCCTTACCACCCAAGTTTAGACTGAATAGCCTCAAGCAAAATGAGCAGTTTGCAAATATAGGATAATATGGTATTTAACCTATTGATTCTCGAATTCATGTGCTATGAAAATGTACTGGGAGTTTCGTCATTTAGTACTGGAATAGTACTGGAATACACCCAGAAAGATGTTTATACCATGCTCACCTATGTTACTACCTGTGAAAAGCCTGTATGTTATATTTTAGATTTTAACCCTACTACCGGTGTAAAGCTCCTACTGCAGTTAAAAAATTTTACCCCTCTAGTAGGAAGTTCATCCAACTTCACCTTTGACATGATGCAATTTGCCAGTTTCGATACATTCACACTTTGCGATGTTTCATTCAAACATACAAAGTTTTTCAGTACTGTCTATGTGCAATGACTTATTAAGTTTAAAATACCTACAATTAAATATCTAAAATAAAATTTAAGAATTGTTAGTAATAATTTGACTGAAAAAGCAAGGTAAATTCAATCAACTTTGCCAATGTGTGTAGCTGTCAATCAAGCATTCACGTGCAGCTGGTAGTACTGCCCATCTTCACAGATGTAAACAAAACAAACCTGTGTGTTTGCGGCAGAAAGTGTCATTTTTTTCTCCATTTTAAGTGACAAAGTCCATTATTTATAATGAGCATGGCATAAATAAAACAAATAGGTACTAGCGCCGGTAATCAGATTTAAACTACTCGTAGAATAAGTGGTTAAAACCCTTATCCTACTCGTGGTTTAAATCTAATTACGGTCTTAGTACCCATTTATTCTATGTGTACAAACCTATAGCCTTTATACCTAAATCCTAACTTCATCTTATAGCTCTGTGTTAGTTAACTTTTTCTTCATAAGAGTAAATTTTGACTCACTTTATCTTTCCTAGAGGTGATATAGATGTATTGAGAAAGAGACTGAAAAACTACCTCAAGAAGGCAAAGTTGGCAAAAGCTGATATCCATCCTGCAATGTCAACAAGCTATGATTACCTTTTGGTTATAGATTTTGAAGCAACTTGTGAAGAGGACAATTCTAGCTACCAGCACGAGATAATTGAGTTTCCAGCAGTTCTCATTGATGTTCTAGAATGTAATATAGTAGGTATTTCAGTTTAATCATCATGTCTACTTTATTATAGTTTATTTGAGTATTTATTTGAGTCTACTTTATTATACCCCCACTAGGCTATATAGTCATCACTCTACATCCTGTCCCCCACATAACCGCCATATGGTCTGTAGACCCATTTTCCCATCCTTGTTGATCTGTATAAGATTCTTGTGAGCGCACCTCCTCATATATTTTTGAACTGTATTTCGATTAAACTTCTCAAATATGACCACTGACAAGTGAACACCGAACAAGCATATATGCCAAAATTGTCAATCTATGACAATTTTAACAAAGTTATCTTTTCTTGAATTTAGATTATTTTCACATCTGTATATGAAACTCTTGAATGCCCAACTCCTATAGTTGTGATTTTTTTTTTATTAATTTTTTTTTTTATACATGATTAACAATTGAACGTGCACCAAATATTTCCAAATTTTTCAAGCTGCAATGCTCTCTCCATTGAACTGTAATACAGATATAATATAGAGTCCAATATGAGAAACTCCTTCATTTATGAACATATTGCGACCTTACTTCTTAAACATGAGCCTATTTAAAAATTTTCAGACTGTATTAATTTTTACCAAATTATCTCCTCTTGAACTTACATTTAAACAGATTTCTGTATGAAATTATTCTTTGTGCAACTTCTCCTACAGAAATGATTTGTTTTGTGCAAAATGTTTTATGCATGATGATTTTCAAACAGACATGTACATTCTGAAAATTTATATACCACAACCAATGGCCAAGACCAGCTGGTGCTAATTCAATTTAATTCAGGGCCAAATACAAATTTTGCCCCCCAGTCCCAAAAGTTGCATACAAAACCGAAAAATTCAAGTTCCTATCTAGTCCTCCATACTTTTGTTATCTGCTTATGCACAGTATCCAGGAAGGTACTGAAATTGGCGCAACCATCATTCTTTGTTTGGCCCTAAAGTAAGTAACAATGATCTGTGCTTTAAAATCTCCTTTTTTTGAGGATGCCAGTCACAAATCAATGAAAGAATTTGTGGATCCAAGTCTGTAAATGGATAATGGAAGTGAACAACAGTGTTTCAAATGTTCAAGGCTGTAACTTTACAATATTTTATAAAAATTATTTCATGTTTCCCATTTCGGGACATATGCCTGACACCATCATTCTTGCTAATAATTAATTCACTGTTTGTTAAGTGTCCCTTTCCTATCCTTCCCTGAAGCCCTCCTGTTAAACTCCTAATCTTTTTGGCTATTTTTTATTGAAATATTTTATTAAATTTCTTGGGAGTTTAACGTGTATTACAGATTGTTTATTCTGTTTATCCCCATGGTTATGTCCTCACCCTAGTGGTGTTAGGTCGTTTTGGTCTTGCATCTTCTATCCGATGTATCGTTTTTTCTTTGTATGAAGATCTAGCTTTGCATCTGGTAGCATTTAAATTAGTTACTGACTTTGGGCCTTTTTGTGTGCCTGCTGTCTTGTTTCCGTTTTTTAGCTCACCTGAGCGAAGCTCAAGGGGAGCTTTACTAATCACTTTCCGTCCGTCGTCCGTCGTCGTCCGTCGTCCGTCGTCGTCGTCGTCCGGCGTTAACTTTACATTATCGACTTCTCCTCCTAAACCACTAGCCCAATTTTATTCAAATGTTGGCTAAATGTTTATTACCTAATGCCAATTCAGATTTGTTCAAATGAAGTTGCCCCTCCTCCTGGGTGGTGCCACGCCCCCAAGGGGCACCAAAATCTTTGTAAATCTTCTTCTCATGAACCAGCAGTAGCAGAAACTTGATATTTGGTGTGCAGCTTCCTTTTGAGGTGTAGACTCAGATTTGTTCAAGAGAAGTTTGTGGGGCTATACTTGGCGTTGTTATGAGAGGGGCAAAATTTTTTGCCCCGCCCAAAATTTCTATTTTCCAAACCGAGAGGCTGATTTGAACCAAATTTTATGTGAGGGCTTATTGGGTCATGAGTACTTGATTTATGCAAAAAAAATTTTTCCCGCAGCCCCGTGGGAACCGCAGGAGCTAAAAATAGAAAAAATTTAAAACGCCCATATCTCCAAAACTGCACGGCACTGAGAATTTTTATTTGGTGTGCAGCTTCCTTAGGACCAACAGAAAGGATTGGTAAAAAAAATTTGCCATCGGTTTTATCATAGGGTACAATTTCGGGACTTTGAAAAAGTGCTGAGTCAGCACTTTTTAACACTGTAGGCAATGGGAAAAACATTAAAAAATCTTCTTCTCCAGATTCAGCAGGCAGAATCTTTTGATATTTGGTATGCAACATTGTAGGGTGGATCTGATTCAAGTTTGTTCAAATCGGCCCCCTGGGTTCATATTTGGGCTCAGTATAGGAGCCCGATTTCGAACTTAGTGCATTTCAGGCAAATTTCTTAAAAAATCTTCTTCTCCAGATCCAGCAGGCAGAATCTTTTGATATTTGGTATGCAACATTGTGGGGTGGATCTGATTCAAGTTTGTTCAAATCGGCCCCCTGGGTTTATATTTGGGCTCAGTATAGGAGCCCAAATTTGAACTTACTGCATTTCAGGCAAATTTATTTGAAAATCTTCTTCTCCAGATCCAGCAGGCAGAATCTTTTGATATTTGGTATGCAACATTGTAGGGTGGATCTGATTCAAGTTTGTTCAAATCGGCTCCCTAGATTCATATTTGGGCTCACTATAGGAGCTCGAATTCGAATTTAGTGCATTTCAGGCAAATTTCTTCAAAAATCTTCTTCTCCAGATCCAGCAGGCAGAATCTTTTGATATTTGGTATGCAATGTTGCGGGGTAGATCTGATTCAAGTTTGTTCAAATCGGCCCTCTGGATACATATTTGGGCTTACTATAGAAGCCCAAATTCGAACTTAGTGCATTTCAGGCAAATTTCTTAAAAAATCTTCTTCTCCAGATCCAGCAGGCAGAATCTTTTCATATTTGGTAAGCAACATTGTGGGGTGGATCTGATTCAAGATTGTTCAAATCGGCCCCCTGGGTTAATATTTGGGCTCAGTATAGGAGCCCGATTTCGAACTTAGTGCATTTCAGGCAAATTTCTTAAAAAATCTTCTTCTCCAGATCCAGCAGGCAGAATCTTTTGATATTTGGTATGCAACATTGTAGGGTGGATCTGATTCAAGTTTGTTCAAATCGGCCCCCTGGGTTCATATTTGGGCTCATATTTGGGCTCAGTATAGGAGCCCAATTTCGAACTTAGTACATTTAGGCAAATTTCTTAAAAAATCTTCTTCTCCAGATCCAGCAGGCAGAATCTTTTGATATTTGGTATGCAACATTGTGGGGTGGATCTGATTCAAGTTTGTTCAAATCGGCTTCCTAGATTCATATTTGGGCTCACTATAGAAGCTCGAATTTGAACTTAGTGCATTTCATGCAAATTTCTTAAAAAATCTTCTTCTCCAGATCCAGCAGGCAGAATCTTTTCATATTTGGTAAGCAACATTGTGGGGTGGATCTGATTCAAGTTTGTTCAAATCGGCCCTCTGGGTTTATATTTGGGCTGAGTATAGGAGCCCAAATTTGAACTTAGTGCATTTCAAGCAAATTTATTAAAAAATCTTCTTCTCCAGATCCAGCAGGCAGAATCTTTTGATATTTGGTATGCAACATTGTGGGGTGGATCTGATTCAAGTTTGTTCAAATCGGCTTCCTAGATTCATATTTGGGCTCACTATAGAAGCTCGAATTCGAACTTAGTGCATTTCAGGCAAATTTCTTAAAAAATCATCTTCTCCAGATCCAGCAGGCAGAATCTTTTGATATTTGGTATGCAACATTGCGGGGTGGATCTGATTCAAGTTTGTTCAAATCGGCCCCCTGGATTCATATTTGGGCTCACTATAGAAGCTCGAATTCAAACTTAGTGCATTTCAGACAAATTTCTTCAAAAATCTTCTTCTCCAGATCCAGCAGGCAGAATCTTTTGATATTTGGTATGCAACATTGCGGGGTGGATCTGATTCAAGTTTGTTCAAATCGGCCCCCTGGATTCATATTTGGGCTTAATATAGAAGCCCGAATTCGCACTTAGTGCATTTCAGGCAAATTTCTTCAAAAATCTTCTTCTCCAGATCCAGCAGGCAGAATCTTTTGATATTTGGTATGCAACATTGCGGTTTGGATCTGATTCAAGTTTGTTCAAATTGGCCCCCTGGATTCATATTTGGGCTTAATATAGAAGCCCGAATTCGCACTTAGTGCATTTCGGGCAAATTTATTAAAAAATCTTCTTCTCCAGATCCAGCAGGCAGAATCTTTTGATATTTGGTATGCAACATTGTGGGGTGGATCTGATTCAAGTTTGTTCAAATCGGCTTCCTAGTTTCATATTTGGGCTCACTATAGAAGCTCGAATTTGAACTTAGTGCATTTCAGGCAAATTTCTTAAAAAATCTTCTTCTCCAGATCCAGCTTCAGAATCTTTTCATATTTGGTAAGCAACAACATTGTGGGGTGGATCTGATTCAAGTTTGTTCAAATCTGCCCCCTGGGTTTATATTTGGGCTCCGTATAGGAGCCCAAATTTTAACTTAGTGCATTTCAGGCATATTTCTTAAAAAATCTTCTTCTCCAGATCCAGCAGGCAGAATCTTTTGATATTTGGTATGCAACATTGTAGGGTGGATCTGATTGTGATTCATGAACGTATTTATTTGTAAAGTTGATAGAATCTTAGACAAAATTGGCAGAAAAGATCTACTATAGAAGGGGTGGTATCCAGGGTGAACTGTTTACCCAAATCTAGCAGTACTAATGCATTATTCACACAAATCTTCGTTCAAATTTTATGACCCCTCATTGGAACACACGCATTCAGCTCATTCCAACAAAGGTCATATGCCATGTTTTCGAGACAAAGGAATAAAAATTTTAGTTATTCATGAAATTTTTAGGCAACTGTTGTCTGTTATTCACATTGCTTCATGAAATTTCAGTACTTTTAGAAGTTACCTCAGTAATCAAGGGTTAATTCCCCTTAATTAAATGTCGCCTCTAAAAAACAACCACTTTGCATATCTTACCTTTTTACCAGCATAACTGCCAAAACTTGTCAGCATTCTTCGCAAAAATCGCTATTCAAATTTTAATTTTTGTCTCTTAAACATACATGTACTTATCGCTTGTAAATACCCCATTGGAATGAGCTTTTTGAGCTCATTCCAATGAGAGGTCGCACACCATGCTTTTTGAGTCAAAAAAGCAATTTTTTTAGTTATTCCAGAATTTCGTACGTAAAACACAGCTTTATGACTTCACATTAAAATGAGCTCTCTAAGCTTGTTCCAATCAACATTCACGCACTGTCTTTCACACAAAAAATAAAATTTTCCATTTATTCAGGAATTTTGTTTGCAAGAACACTCTTAACCCCCCCCCCCCCCCCCCCCCCCCCCACACACACACACAAACACACACACACACACACACACACACACACACACACACACACACACACACACACACACACACACACAAACACAGACACACACATCTAAAAGTTCGTCAGCAAAAAAACAGTTACTTCAATTTTTAAATGCATTATAGGAACAACTTGCCTAATCAAATTTAAATACTTTTGCATCATTCTGTATCTAGAACAAACCATTTACCATATCTTTACGCAAAATTCTCCAGCATCATTCACAAAAAAACACCATTATTTATATATTCACATTTCTGTCTCAAAAATATACCTGATCTTCCCATACCCCTATTGGAATAAGCTGTTTGAGCTTGTTCCAATGATGATAAAAAAAAATAAAATTTGTGAAAATTTTTGTTTTCTTGCATGCAAATATATACATGTAGCACATGGAAGATATCCACAGTTGGGGAGAGATGTCCAAGGCTATCTCTTCACATTCCTTGTTTGTGCTTCATGCTAAACCAGTTTGTCTGCAGAGATAAATTTGCTTTATTAAAAATCATTGGAGATTGGCCACACACCAATGATTTTAAATAAAACTAATTTTAGGTAACAAATGTTGAACTTCAAACAAAATCTATCACTCAACCAGTTAATGTTGATGAGGCATGACATGGTGAAGGTGACCTAAAATACTTCTTAGAGTCACTTTGTCAGGTGAGCGATTAAGGCCACGTGGGGCCTCTTGTTTCCTTTGACTTGACATTGTTTACATTGGCAACATCCTTAAATATATGTGGTATTTAATATTATGTTACTGTAGAATTACTGTAGGATACAGTGATTATGATTCCAGAGGTTTAGCTCAAAAAATTTGGATTTTGTCCACACTTAGGCTCTATCGGGACGCCCTTGGGCTCATGATGTTTCCTTGGGGAACTTAGGCCTTTTCTCAACATTTTTTCTAAATTTTTTTTTATAATTTTTTCGAGTTTAATTTTGATTGCTATTATTCATATATCTTTATCATATATTTTTTTGTGGAGTTTGTAAGAGTGCTATCGACTTTGTATTTTGATTGTAATTATGAAAGTTTACTGCTCTAAATGCAAGGCGAGGAAGTCTTCCTCGGATTTACATGCTTGTTGCCTTGTCTGTAGTAGTGTTGTACGGTTAACCGGTTTTATAAGTCGGTTTCGGTTTTGCTTGAAAACCGAAACCGTGTAACTGGTAAATGAGTACGGTTTCGTTTTTTTCCTAAAATGTCGGGAAGAGATGTTTTCTTTATTCAGTTTGCACTAACAATGTCTGAAATGTCAAGCTTTGTCAGGAAATAACAGTGTCGTCAACGTACGCCACATTCTGGGTGCAAATAGGCCACTGCAGCATGTTCAGATCACTCGAGAATTATGTATGACAAGTTGTCAATCACAAATGGTTGACGTAAAAATGGGTTGTGTTTTCTGTGAGAATGACAAAACAGACAGCCAACATGCCTACATTTCACTGATTACAGGAAATTCCTTGCGCAATTGGCTTCGTTTTTGAACAGGTTTATATGACATAGTCAATCAGTTTAATTAAAATTACTTATCTACAATCTGTTGGACAGGGAATAATATCATATCAGAAAAAGGTCTTGGTATTTCATTGTCGTATTCAAAAATAACATTTGTCACGGATTGCCCCACCACGTGCATCGGATGTTGTCTGTTGCCTCCCTTGATGTGCTTATCTGGGAAGAGGTTTTACTGCAATTCAGTTTTGGGACGTTCCGACCCGAGACAATTTGTCCTGAAGGCTTCGGCCCACTAAAACGCGAAACCGCAAGTTCTTATACTGTTTAGTTCAATATATGAAGGCCAAAATGTCTTGAACCGAAACGTCCCGAGGCCAAAACGTCCCAAGACCGAATCGTCCATATCCACGGGATAAAGCTGCGTTCCGTAATATCGCTGTCAGCGTGCCACGGTTGCATTCCCACACAACTTACTTTAAGGGGGCCAACCAAAGGAACAAATCAGCGGTAGAAATTGGAATGACAAGAGGCAAACGCAAAAAAGTTACAATATATAACAGTACACCAGTGAATTTGTGAAATCAATTCCGCTGAGCTAAAGCCATTGCATGCGTGAGGTGGTGGGGGGGGGGGGGGGGGGGGGAGACAATAGGTATTTGGTAAAGTGGTTCGTTTTGAAGCCCACCCAGCTACAAACAATATGACTTTCCCATTCCAGGCTGACATGAAATGATTGCTGATTATTTTACTAGGGCGGGTGGTGGCACTAGTCACCACTGTGTGTGTGTGTGTGGGGAGGGGGGGGTATTGAAAAGAGTACATACATCAGTTCATTGTCAAATATGTTAGGATGGGTGTCTAGGTGACCCACTTGGCAACGCTTGTTGTTATTTGCAATGCCTGGTAGGGTCATTTTGTTAGGCTGCCCAGGGCCCACCTAGGAGTGAGCACTGAACAGGGTGCTGGGAAATTGTGAATTAGCTCTTTTCACACCCATGTGTTAATATCAATTCATCATAGACTCTCTATGCCTGAACTTAAAGACCAGAGGTGGGGGGGGGGGGGGGGCATGTGCCTAGAATTGGTGAGTGGTGATATTCTACGAACACTGTTACATTTTATTTTCTTTTATATTATTTTGTTTTGATAATGCCTGCCATTTCTGCACTTAGCACAAATGCTTGACAATGCCAATTAAATCATCATTGAAAATATGACAGTATGGGCATTATATCGACACTACATAATTTCTGTTGGAAACTGCAGATGTCTTACTATAAAAAACCGAAAACCGACCTATAAACCAAGTTTTTTTTTAAATAACCGAACCGAAACCGAACCGAAACAAGAAAAATAAAACCGCACAACACTAGTCTGTAGTCGATGCATGCCTATGGATTCTTGTCCTACATGTGTGTATTGGGATGACAGATGTTGGAGATGGGTGTCGCGGTGCATCGTTGGCGGTGAGGTTCCTATGCCAGAGCTGTCACCGCAAGATAATTCAAGTTTTTCAGTTTCTTTTTCAGAGGAACAAGAACATAGTGATGGTATTGTGACACCCATCCAAAGTGTGCTACCGTCGTCACGCTCTGATGAGCAAACAGAGCTAGCTGCAAAGGTGCTCATGAATATTAAGCAAGGGATAAGGCCTCTAGTTAGTGTTCTTAATCACTTGCAAGCAGCTAGCTCGACCGGTGAAGCTGTTACTCCGTTTGTGGGAGCCGTGACACCGGGTAAGTCCATTGTGGTCGAAGGAAGCGTAGATTTGGGTAGAGCGAGCACCTCAAAAACTAAAGATCACCCAACGACGACGGAAATAGGGAGAAAGTCAGCAAGTTTCTCTTCGGGAAGCTTGGCGAGGTCTGATAGGCCGCGAGCGAGAGAGCCTTCTCTAACCCAGCAACATTTGGGGCCAAATGATGTTTTGAGAAACTTGCATGAGCTGGAGCAGACGTCCACACCCGCCGCTCAGGACACTCCGACTAGACTGCAGTCAGGGTCGGCTACAGTCCAGGCTTCCTCCGCTATGTTAGAAAAGCACTCATGACAGCATGCTAGCTACTTCGGATATCCAGCCAGCTGCGCGAAGATGGAGCCAGTCCTCACCTGTGAAGTCAGACCGTCCGGTAGCTAGCGATCCGAGGCTTCGTTCATTGGGACATGCAGAGAAGAGATCTACCTCAGGATCTTCGTCCCAGGAGCAGCAAGCACAGAAGACCGCTGCTCCTCAAGCCTCGGGTAACGGACTTGCTGTCACAGATTGCACATCTAATCGCAGCATCCCAGCAAGGGTAAGAGCAGCCTTCCGAAGACTCCGGTGGTGAGCTGTCAGACAGTGCTGGGTCGGTCCAGTCATCCGCATGTGCAGATGTGATGGACCGAACGTCACAGCTGAATCAGTCGGATGGTGAAAGGAACAAGAAAGAGGATTACCCTTCCCTTTCGGAACAGCATATGGTAGCAATGAATTTTATTCATCAGTACTATCCTGACTTTGTTCCACCTGATCAGCAAGCTGCGACTACTAGAGAGAAACCGCTGTCATCTCTGGACGCAGATTTCGTGCAAAGGAAAGAGGATGTTCTTTCCTTCCCGAAACAGTCTTGACAGGTTCAGATGCCTTTGGCCATGTTAATGACGCCATATTCAACCTTTCTAGTGCTAAGAGGAAAGGCGGTTTCTTAACATCTTCAATAAATATACTGTTCCTTAAACCACGTTCATTAAAAATGGTTGAAGAAGATGGCTAGAGAGCTCCTCTGCATCATTCAATATATGCTCGGAAGTGATGGAATGTGATATTTCATCCAATAGGGCAAATCTGGATGCGATGTCCTACGCAGATCACCTCACCAGAGCTATGGCGCAACGTCTTATTGGGAAGGAATTTGATTATGTTTGTTCCTCGCTTAAAGTTTTTTCCAGGGCAGTCATGTATGCCATGTAGAACTCCGCCCTGACTGCTCCAAATTTGGAGTTGATCAGATGGGATGCTGCCCTTGCGTGGTCATCACTTATAGATGACAAGGTGAAAAGCTCTCTCCAGGTCGTTCCAGTCTCTGGACATACTATATTTGACATCAAGCTTTTGTTAGTCTATGAACAGGCTACAAAGAAAGCTTCCAGTGCACTGCTACTGAAGTCTCAACAATACGCTTCAGCAGACCAGGGTAAGCGAGGCCGTTCCACTTCAAAATCAAATAAAGGGAACTCCTTGTGAGGTTACAAGAAACCCTCTTGTACTTACTCCGGAGGGCGTCAGTATAGCAACTCGGGAAAGGGGCACAGGTCTGATCAAGACTATAGGTCAGATGCCCCTAAGCCGACGGGACGAGGTTCTTCGCGGGGAGGACGTAGTTTCTCCTCCCATAAGCCTCGTAAGTCGCACAGGTGATGGACAAGACCTCTATTGCTTGCCAGTTGGCGGAAGGATATCAAATTTCACGAGAAACTTGATAGAAGTCACGGAAGGTCAGAGGGTGAGAAGTGTAGTCACGGAAGGCCTACGGCAATCATTCGGAGCAAAACCTCCACTTACAAGATGTCCGCGTTGGACAAATCTTCCAGCGGGCCCTTTCAAAAGAGAGTCACTCCTAGCAGAGGTTCAGGCTCTCTTAGTAAAGGAAGCAATAGAGGTCGTCGAGAATAAAAATAATCAAGGTTTTTACTGTCACCTGTTCCTCGTACCGAAGCCAGACGGCTCGTTCCGACTGGTAATAGACTTGAGCTGGATAAACAAGTTTATCGTAGCTCCAAAGTTCTATATGAAACCATTCAGTCCGTAAGAGTGAGCATTCGTGTGGACGACTATGCAGCAAGCATAGATCTAAAGGATGCCTACGTTCATGTCCTGGTACATCCGGCATTAAGAAAGTACCTGCAGTTTGCCATGCAAGGAGAGGTTTATCAGTTCAGAGCAATGTGTTTCGGTCTGAACCTAGCTCCTTGGGATTTCACTTGAATAATGAACTCCGTAATGTCATACTTCCGAGCTCATCCGTCTGTGGTAACGTCGGCTTACTTGGACGACATTCGTCAGAGATACAGCATTAACTACTCTTCAGAAGGATGTTTAGAGTCTGCTTCTCTTGCTTCATCGTAACGAGAAGAAGTCGGATCTAGCTCCGTCCAAGTCGTTCATTCACTTGGGAATGAGCTTCAAGACTCGCAACAATCTGGTTCATCTGCTGTTACACAGAGCGAAATTAGTCAGTTATGCTCGCTCTTGTCTAAACTCTCCCGCAGTAACAGTGAGAGAGTTTATGCAACTGATGGGGCTGTGCAGAGTGGCTGCGAATCTTATTCCGATGGGCCATCTGCGCACGCGTCTCCTCGAGATATTTTTTACCCAGAACTGGAATGTGAAGACACACTCGCTCGAAACCAGAATTGTTTTAACGGACCTGGTAAAACAAAAGGTTCAGATTTGGGCATATCTCCATTTGTTGACTCAGGAAGTTCCGCTTCAACTGCCAGATTCGGCTTTCACGATTATGACAGAAGCGAGTCAGACGGGCTCAGGCACGTCCCTAAGTCCTGCAGACTTGAAGTGTTAGGGTCTTTGGGTCTCTCGGTTCCTAGAGAAGCACATAAACATCAAGGAGATGATGTCCATCTGGCTTGCACTACAACATTGGATTCGTCAAATAGCGAACATCGATGTTCAATTTCTGTCGGACAACTTGACAGTAGTAGTTTACCTCAGGAACCAAGGTGGCACTCATTCAATTCCTTCATGCGAATTAACGGAGAAGATTCTCCTATTCGTTCTGAATCATCATGTTCATCCCTCAGTCCGTCATATACCAAGTCATCTGAACGTACTAGCAGAATTGCTCTCTCGGATCGGTCGCCTGTTACCATCAAAGTGGACTCTCAACAAGCGAATATTCATCAGATCTGCTACCAGTGGGATCGTCCCATGATAGATCTTTTTGTGACTCACCTAAACAATCAGTTACCGACGTTCATGTCCAGATCATCGATCGTATGCAGTAGATGCTCTATCAATCTTATGGAACGGAATGATAGGATATGCATATCCTCCTGCTCCGTTGATTCAGCAGATTCTGTTAAAAATCAAACAGTCTCGCTGCAAAATCCTGCTAGTAGCACCTCTGTCATCACAGAAACCTTGAATCAATTTTCTCAGGTGTCTGTTATGGGACATTCCGCAGAAGCTTCCTCCTTGAATGGATCTTCTATATCAGGGGAAGTCACGTGCACTGCATCACAACCCCGGAAAGTCTCAACCTTCATGGATTTCCGTTGTGAGCTCCTTCTTGCACAAGAAACATTTTACAGGACGAGCAGTGGACACAATTTCTAACTTGAGGAGGATCTCCTCTTCGTTGAATTATACAGCGAAGTGGAGGGTTTTCTTCCGTTGGTGTACGGATCAGTTTGTAGGGTTTGTCTTTTTATTTTACAATATTTCAAACTCAAACTGTTTGCTGAATGCTTGAAGTCCCGGCCAAGAGCATCTTGGATAATTTTGACATAATCACATGGTCAGGCCTTTAAAACTTAGAAATTTTCTAACCTAAAAAAAGGCTTATGCAAAAAATTTTTTTCATAACTAATATTTTTTGTTGGCATAACCCCTTTTCCCAGTATGTATGCCACTTTTCTCTGATCTATCCACAGTATTTTAAGTTTCATGAAATGCTTGCGATTTTTTTAATTTCTGACCAAATGAAATTGATACTGAAGGGCTATTACAACACATTATCATTACTTAATCCTTTGAACTTGAGTGGCCGTTTTCCAGTCCAGGAACATGATACATAAAAATTTCATTAACTCTGTACCTAACGCAGACGATATCAAAATGTATTATTTTAAATATCATTTTTAAAAAATTTTCCAAAAATTTCGGCCAACCATATCATGTGACCCATCATTGGAACGAGCTCATTCCAAAGAGGGATCAGATGATATGGTTTTGTTGAAATGTTTTGAAAAATAATTTTTTTTTTTCAGCTACTGAATTTGCATATTACGTGAACGGATGTGGCCGATTTGTTGGGTAAAGGGTTAAATAGGATAAGAGCAAAGTGCATGTGTGGGGGAAGACCAATCAATATACTCCACAGGCAGCCAAAAGGCAGCATGTTGAAAATATTAATTGGTCTATACCCAAATAATGAATATGGACTCTTCCAATTGCTGCCATTAAACTGACATGGAAGATACCACCAGGGTTCAAAAAGTTAATCTTGCTTCTGTTACACAATGATCACCTGTCACACTGAGTCAGTTTCTTGATATTTACTAGTATTTGATACTCAACTATCCTGAGTTCCCAGAACAAATATTTTGATTATCTTGGAACCATGTTTGACTGAATAAATTCATGGGCTTCAAGTGTAACTAAAATACACTTCACATCTGCATTTTTTACAAATATTTTTATTTTAAATAAATTTTGAGGACACATCAACTTTGGAGGCTTATACTCCTTGTTCAATTTGATATGGACTATAACTGAGTCAGACTAGATAATTGTAAAGCTTGTCCAGAGAATGAGACGCTTTATACTGATTAATGGAGAAAATATGTAATTCTCTTTTACATTGTTGGTGTTATGCCATTCTCTTTTCTTGTAAAAGAGGAGGACAAATGTAACTCCTATGTCTTCTCCTATTCTGTAGGAGCTATCCTTTATCGAAGTAATTGAGTGATTGGATATTTTTATACTGTACCAATGACCCAGACTTAGCTGGTGCTAACTCCACAAAAACCAGGGCCAAACACAAATTTTGCCCCCCAATCCCCAAAATTTGCATCCAAAACAAAAAGAAATCATGTCCTAAAGGACCTCCATAGTACGACTCTACTGCGCATGCGCAGTGACGCAGTCGTCCCGAAATTGGCGCCAAATATCATTCTCTGTTTG
This sequence comes from Pictodentalium vernedei, assembly GCA_031216915.1. Classification (NCBI taxonomy): domain Eukaryota; kingdom Metazoa; phylum Mollusca; class Scaphopoda; order Dentaliida; family Dentaliidae; genus Pictodentalium; species Pictodentalium vernedei. Next base: position 610,679,837 of record CM062295.1, read on the forward strand.
GCCCTTCATCAGTCAACATCTCACTGATCTTTGTGCTTGTAAATCTCAGTTTAAAGGATGCCAGACACGTAATTCTTGGAGAAAATGTGATTCTAAGGAGGATAGAAGGAGGAGAGGAAAAAAGAAGTGGCAAAAAATAATCAGGGCTGTACTTAAAATTTTTTGTTAAAATTATGTTAAGTTGCCTATTTTCGAGGCAAACGCCTCTTGTTGTCATTCTTGCTAATTGTTGCACTGCTTATTCAGTGTTTCCTCTCCCCTAACCTTCTAAAGTCCCCCCTTGCAATTCTCCCATGCTTTTGGCATATTTTTGAGAGGTTTCATTTCTAAAATTTCCTTGGGAGAGTTGCTTGGTTACAGAATGTTTTCTGTTATTTTCCCCATAGTTACGTTTTCACCCATGGGTGTATAACGTTTGTGTTCTGCATCTTCCATCTGATGTTCTGCAGATTCTCCCCTGGGAGTCTCTGTTTTGCATCAGATAGAGTGTAATTGAGGACTGATTCCGGGCCAGTTTTTTCAGTGCCTGGAGTCATGTTTTCTTCTGTGTTTACACTGTTTGTTTTCATTGGCAACAGCCTTTTTTGAGGGGGGCTGTTTGCCTTTGAGGTAGTTTATCTCATTATAAGATACATTTATATTATCCGAAAGTGTCTCATTAATTATTTTATATAATTTTAAAATTTTTGACCACACTTTGCCATCGGATCCATCGGGGCTCAACGTTACTTTTCAGCAACTTGGGCTTCTCTGAAAAAATATTTTTTCAAAATTATTTTGTTTTGCAATTGTTTTTTCATTTATTAATGGATCATGTTATTATGTATCTTTGTGTCAGGGGTTTTTGCGAGTAACTAGGACTTATTGTTGTTCCTTCACAATGAAAGGAACTTGTTCAAATTGTAATAGGAAGAAATCTTCCTCTGACTTTCATGATTATTGCATAAATTGTAGTCAGTGTTCTCGCATTAATCCCTGTCCGGTATGTGAACATTGGGATGAGAAACATTGGAAACGTGTGTCACGATATGTTGTTTCTGGAGAAAGAGCGATGCCGGCTCTTTCTCCACAAGGTCACTCTACTCTCTCAGTTTCTATTTCAGAGGAACCAGAACAGGGTGATGTTTCCATGTTATCTTCTTCAAGTGTGCGTCCGTCGTCACAATTAAATACAGAGCTAGCGGCAAAAGTGCTCATGGAGATTAGACAAATGTCGTCCGCTAGCTCGCCCGGTGTAGCGTCCATTCACCGAATGGTTCGGCAGCCGGGTTCGTCCGATGCGGTCCAAGAGGAAATTTTGGGTGATGCGAGCACTATAAAAATAATAGATGCACACCCAGTGACGGCGGATAGTGAACGAGAACGGAGGAAGCCTTTTAGTCCGGTTCCTAGCTCGTCCAGGTCCAGCCGGGCCGCGAGCGAGAGAGGCCCCTCTCTCGTACAACAACATCTGGGACCAGATGTTGTGGTACAAAATGTGTCTTTAGCGGAGCATACGTCCGTCGCTCGGGACGCTCCGTTGTATAAGCAGTCCGCAGAGACTGTTAAGGCTTCCTCTTCTCGCCGGCGCACACGACCGCACCTTGGCTGCGTGACCTCCGATATCTTGCCAGCTTCGCCGAGGAAGGATTATTCGGCGACCAGGTCACACCATCCGGCAGCCAGGGACTCGAGACCGATGGACTCCGGACGTTCGCATAGGAAAAGTATGCGGGAGCCATCTGATGCGGAGCTGCCCTCGGCAAAGCAGCGAAAGACCGCTCCTCCGCAGGTTTCGACGTCGGACATTCTAGTGCAGATAGCACAGCTTATCGCAGCATCCCAGCAGCCGACAGAGACGGTGTCGGATCGAGAATTATCCGACGGCGCTGGGTCGGTACGCTCCGCCGAAGCATCGGGGGCGGACGACCGGGAACATCGGGAGGTCCGACCGGATGGTGAAAGGGATACGGATGAATTGGAGCTATCCCTTTCGGAACAACACAAAGCTGCCGTAGACTTCATCCGGCACTTTCTTCCTCAAGTTGTTCCGTCGGGCCAGACTGCTGCGCTTCCGGACAGGAGAATTATAGCGTCATTGGACTCTGATTTTTTCGAGCGGTTCAGGGACATCGCTCCCGAGTTTCCGTCGCAGTCCAATAATGTTGCAAGAACATTTGAATTATTGAACGACGCTATTTTTAAACTTGCTTCCAGGACAGGGAAAGCAGGCTTCTTGTCCGCAAATACTCTCAACCTGCCTTTCATTAATGCAAGGAATAAATTCGACACGGCAGGTCAGGGTATACCGAGAGTTCCTCTGCGTATGGACGACGAGGCGGAAGACTTAGAGCTATCATTACCGTCGTCAGCTTCTATTCCAACCGCAGTGTTGGAAACAGCTATTGCGTCTAACAGAGCCAATTTAGATGCCTTATCTTACGCAGATCACCTTACGAAGGCGTTATCACTGCGTCTTCAAGGGGAAGAGTTTCAGGATATACAATCCTCCTTAAGACTTCTTTCAAGGGCAGTAGCTTATTCCACGTGTAACTCCGCCCTTTCAGTGGCTAATCTGGAGTTGGTTAGACGTGACGCAGCCCTGTCTACATCCACACTAGTGGATTCTAAGGTGAAGAACTCTCTTAGAGTCGCTTCGGTCTCAGGAGATCTTCTCTTTGACGGCAAGCTTTCCGCTATTTATGATAATATTAAAAAGAAAGCTAGTGATTCTCTGTTGTTTAGATCCGCTCCTAAAAGGTCGGATTCAGCAGACACGAATAAGGCGGGCACTTCTGGGTCTTATCCGCCCAAGAGAGGTTCCTATAGAGGTTCCGGTGCGTCCTCTAGCTCTTATTCGAGAGACCGTCAGGATAGCGACTCTCGTTCGGGACGTCCTTCAGGCCGGGACAATCGGTCGGACGCCCCGAGGTCGACGAGGCGAGGTGCGGGTCGTGGAAGACGTGGTTTCTCCTACCGCAGGCCTCGCAGATCCAGGAGGTGATGGCTCAAACCTCTATCGCGTTCCGGTTGGCGGAAGGTTGTCGAGTTTTTCTCAAGAGTGGGCGTCGATTACGGACGACCCTTGGGTGAGAGGAGTGACTTCGGAAGGTCTAAAGATATCCTTCAAACGAAAGCCTCCATTAACTCGAAGTCCAAAGTGGACTCATCTTCCGTCAAACCCTCAGAAAAGAGACGCTCTGCTATCAGAGGTGCAGTCTCTTTTAATGAAGAACGCGGTAGAGGTCGTAGAAAACCAGGAATCGCTGGGATTCTACAGCCATCTGTTTCTGGTTCCGAAACCAGACGGCTCGTTCCGTCCAGTCATAGATTTGAGCTGGATAAACAAGCTGATCATCGCTCCGAAGTTTTATATGGAGACGATTCGATCGGTCAGAGCGAGTATTCGGGTGAACGATTATGCAACGAGCATAGATCTCAAAGATGCGTACTTTCACGTCATGGTACATCCGACATTCCGAAAGTATCTACGCTTCGCAGTCCTAGGAGTGGTGTATCAGTTCCGGGCCATGTGCTTCGGATTGAATCTAGCACCCTGGGCTTTCACTCGAGTAATGAACTCGGTAATGATTTACTTCCGAGCTCATTCGTCTGCGGTAACGTCGGCCTACCTGGACGACATTCTTCAGAGGTACGGCAACGAGTTAACGCTTCAGAATGATGTTCAGAATCTTCTTCTATTGCTCCGACGTCTCGGTTTCATAGTAAACGAGGAGAAGTCGGATCTGGTGCCGTCCAAGTCATTCACTCATCTGGGAATGAGCTTCGAGACGCACAACAATCTCGTTCGTCTGCCGTTAACCAGAGCGAAATTAGTCAGTTGTTACGCTCGCTATTGTCTAAATACAGACAAAGTCACAGCGAGAGAATTTATGAGACTGATAGGTCTGTGCGGAGCCGCTGCGGATCTCATTCCGATGGGACGGCTACGCACACGGCCTCTTCAAATTTTCTTGACTCAGAATTGGAGTGTGAAAATTCATTCGCTCGATGTAGACGTTCTCTTGTCAGATCAAGTGAAACAAGAGATTCAGACTTGGGCAAACATTCAGTGGTTAACTCAAGGAGTTCCGCTGCAGTTGCCGGATCCGAGTTTTACCATTATGACGGATGCCAGTCAAACAGGTTGGGGTGCATCATTAATCCCAACGGATTCGAGATGCCAGGGTCTTTGGGATCCGCAATTCCTGTGCAAGCACATAAACATCAAGGAAATGATGTCAATTTGGCTTGCGTTACGTCACTGGATGGACATTATTCACGATGCTCATGTCCAAATCCTATCCGACAATACGACAGTAGTGGCGTATATACGGAATCAGGGAGGCACTCATTCAGTTCCGTTGTTCAATCTAACGGAAAGAATCCTTCTGTTTGCATTGGAACATCACGTTCTTCTTTCGGTCCGTCACATACCGGGTCGTCTGAATGTGCTAGCAGACTCCCTTTCTCGAAAGGGTCGCTTGTTGCCGTCGGAGTGGACTCTCAACAAACAAGTATTCAATCAGATTTGCTACCAATGGGAACGGCCAATGATAGACTTATTTGCGACACATCTCAACAATCAGTTGCAGACGTATGTGTCCCCGTGTCCGGATCCAAGAGCATTTGCTGTAGACGCTCTATCGATCCCTTGGGACGGAATGATAGGATATGCGTATCCTCCAGCGCCGTTAATTCAACAAGTGTTGCTAAAGATAAAACAATCTCAATGCAAGATTCTGTTGGTAGCATCTCTGTCGCCACAGAGACCGTGGATAAATCTACTCAGGTGTCTGTTGTGGGACCTACCGCGGAAGCTCCCTCCACGAGAGGATCTTCTTTGGCAGGGGAAATCGCGCCAACTGCATCACAACCCGCAAGGTCTCAACCTTCACGTTTTTCCGTTGTGCGGTCCTTCTTGCATGGCAAGCACTTTACAGGACGAGCAGTGGACGCGATTTCTAACTGTAGGAGGACCTCCTCTTCGCTAAACTATGCGGCTAAGTGGAAGGTTTTCCGTCGTTGGTGTAGGGATCATTCTGTTGATATATTTGATCCCTCTATACCAGACATTGCTAACTTTCTAGTATACTTGTTTGACGAAATCAAACTGCAACCGGTTACTATAAAGGGTTATAGATCTATGTTATCTGATACCTATGCACATCATGATAGTTTACAAATTGGATCTAATGTCTCTTTATCGAAATTGGTTAGAAACTTTTCGATAAATAGACCCAGAACTCTTAGATTAATTCCTAAGTGGAATTTAGCTTGGGTTCTCCTTAAATTGAAGGAAAAGCCATTTGAACCTCTTGGGACAGTAGATTTCAAATTCTTATCTTATAAGACAGCTTTTCTCTTAGCTTTCTCTTCTGCCAGAAGAGTCAGTGAGCTTCATGCACTATCGGTGGATGATTCTCATTATCGTAGTGTTGGGAACACTATCACCTTCACTACTAATGTCGGTTTTTTAGCTAAGAATCAGGCTCCTAATAAATATCCGGAACCTATTGTTATTAAGGCTCTTCCGTCTTCAGACGGGCGTAGGCCTTTACTCTGTCCTGTTAGAGCACTACGTATCTATAAACAGAGATCTCAGTTCATCAGAAAGGGACGGAAACGTTTCTTTCTGTCTTTGATGCCTAATAGAAAGGACATTTCAGTCCATTCTATTGCTAGATGGATTCAGTTAACTATCCGTACTGCGTATGAAGATTTATCTTCTTCTCAGCAGTCTGTGCTTAAGATTTCTGCTCATGAAGTAAGAGCTCTTTCTACTTCCTGGGCTTATGCTAATAGTGTTGCTATTACAGATTTAATGAAGGCTGCTTATTGGTCTCAGCCATCCCCATTTACTAATTTTTATCTCAGAAATATTGAGTCCATTTCTGGAGACCTGCATTGTTTAGGTCCGTTATCTGTTGCTCAGAATGTCGTCCACTAAACAGTTGCAACTATAGTTATGCAGGCTTTCTGTTCCGGCAGTGACTCCGTCCGGCTGCCCTCTTCGCTCTGGGCTATTTGACCCAGGGCAAGGGGAAGGGGGGGGGGGGGGGGGGGGGGGGCGGGTGTTCCCTTAGGTCACCTGCTTTATAGTGAAAAGCAAGGGAATGCCTCCTCCAAGACAGTATTTCTGAGTCGCTTCCGGGATGGTTTTAAAGTGTAATATTAATGTTTAATTTCATTCATGTCTTATTTTTAAAGTGTAGCTCGGTGTGAAGCTTTTGTATATGTCAAGTGTCAAACGGGCTTTAATATACAATACTCGGACACTTTTAAATGATTATAAAGAGTCTCAATTCTCTGGACTACTTTATTTATTGGCTTGTTTTAAAAATAATTAGTATAAAGGTTATACTGGATATTAATAGAGAACATGAATGTTATTGTGCTCAATTATTAAGGGTAGTGTATCTTTCTAATTTAAATATTAAATAAGAAAGATACATGTAAAGCCTAATACTCCTTTTCTCCTTAAGGGGTTACCTCTTTATTTTATAATTGAGCTTATTGGATTTTCCTCTATGTCCTAGGCCCTCCAGCCTGTTTACTATTCAGCTAAGTCTGGGTCATTGGTACAGTATAAAAATGTTAAAAAATTTATAGTAATTTATATATTTTTTATACTTACCAATGACCCAGACGGGGATGGCCCTCCCTGAGTTGGGAACTCTTGCCTCCCCGCTGAGTACATAGCGCTGACCAGGCACTGCCAGTAAGAATGATATTTGGCGCCAATTTCGGGACGACTGCGTCACTGCGCATGCGCAGTAGAGTCGTACTATGGAGGTCCTTTAGGACATGATTTCTTTTTGTTTTGGATGCAAATTTTGGGGATTGGGGGGCAAAATTTGTGTTTGGCCCTGGTTTTTGTGGAGTTAGCACCAGCTAAGTCTGGGTCATTGGTAAGTATAAAAAATATATAAATTACTATAAATTTTTTAACTTTCCTGTAAGTCCTAGGCCCTCCAGCCTTTTTACGATTTAGCTAGTCTGGGCCATTGGCTGTGGTATAAAAATATGATAAATTTTAAGTAAAGTGCGTATTCTTTATAGTTACCAATGGCCCAGAGGGGGATGGCTCTCCCATGAGTGGGTCATACTTCCCCAATGATTATAACATTTAACAGGCACTGTAGAAAGAATGATGGTTGGCGCCAATTTCGATACCTTCCTGGATACTGCGCAGATAACAAAATTATGGAGGACCAGATAGGACTTGAATTTTTCTGTTTTGTATGCAAATTTGGGGGATTGGGGGCCAAAATTTGTTTTGGGCCCTGAATTAAATTGAGTTAGCACTAGCTAGTCTGGGCCATTGGTAAGTATAAAAATATACAAATTACTTAAAATTTATCATATTTTTATACTGTACCAATGACCCAGACATAGCTGGTGCTAACTCTTAAAATATAGGGCCAAACACAAATTTTGCCCCCCAATCCCCAAAATTTGCATCTAAAACTAAAGAGAACATGTCCTGAAAGGCCCTCCACACCTCGCCCCCACTGCGCATGCGCAGTGTCAAGGACGTTCCGAAATTGGCGCCATTTATCATTCTAAGTTTGGCCCTTCATCAGTTAACATCTGACTGATCTTTGTGCTTTTAAATCTCAGTTTAAATGATGCCAGACACATAAATATTAGTGAAATGGTGATTCTAAGGAGGATAGAAAAGGAGGAGAGGAAAAGAATGTGTGACAGAATATTATCAGGGCTGTAACTTAAAATTTTTTAATGAAATTATGTTAAGTTACCTATTTTCAAGGCAGCAGCCATTTTGTTGTCATTCTGATTATTTAGTTACACTGTTTTTTCAAGTGTTTTTCCTCTCTCCCTGTCCTTTAAGTTCCCCCTTGCTATTCTCCCATGCTTTTGGCATAGTTTCTGTAATTATTATTACTAAAATTTCTTGGGAGTTTTAGCTTAATAACAGAATGAATTCTGTTCTTTCCCCATGTTTACGTCTTCACCTACGGGTGGTTAGGCGTTGTGTTCTGCATCTTCCATCTGATGTTCTGCAGTTTCTTCCCTGGAAGTCTCTGTTTTGCATCAGATGGTGTATTTTTGGTAACTGATTTCGGGCCTGGGTGCCTGGAGTCTTATTTTAGTGTTTTTACACTCATTGTTTACATTTACAACAGCCCTCTGTGTGAGGGGGGGATTTCTAAAAAATAATATCTTTATGTTATTTTAATCATAACTAGATACATTATTATTGTTCGTAAGTGTTGAATAAATTGTTTAAAATATTTTTAAAATTTTTGTCCACACTTAGGCTTGGGATCCATTGGGGCTCAACGTTACTTTTCAGCAACTTGGGCTGTTCTGAAAAAATATTTTTTCAAAATATTTTGATTTCAATTATTTTTTCTATATTAATGGATCATATTATTATTATGTATTTTGATTGCCAGGGGTTAGTGCGAGTACCAGGACTTGTTTTCTTTTCACATTGAAAGGATATTGATCAATTGTTTTAGGAGGAAGTCTTCCTCTGACCTTATTATCATTCTATATGTGGTCAGTGTACTCGCATTAACTCCTGTTCTGTATCGTATGATTTCGATGACAATATGGGAAGCGTATGTCACGGTATGTTGTTGGGGATTTGGACACTCCGGTCCTTTCCCCGCAGGGTCACTCTACTTTATCAATTTCTATTTCAGACGATCAAGATTAGGGTGATGTATCTGTGATGTCTTCCAACAGTGTGCCTCCGTCGTCACAATTAATGAAGGGCTAGCGGAAAAGTGCTCATGTAATACGCCAATTGCCTAAGAGGACCCTAGTAGGTTCGACGGCCTTTGACGTCCGCTAGCTCGCCCGGTGTAGCGTCCATTCACCGAATGGTTCGGCAGCCGGGTTCGTCCGTTGCGGTCTAGAAGGAATTTTGGGGTGATGCGAGCACTATAAAATTAACTTAATGCACACCCAGTGACGGCGGATCGGAGGGAGAACGGAGGAAGCCTTTTAGTCCGGTTCATAGCTCGTTCCGGTCCATCCGGACGGCAAGCGAGAGAGGCCCCTCTCTCGTTCAACAACATCTGGCCCCAGATGTTGTGGTACAAATGTGTCGTTAGCGGAGCATACGTCCGTCGCTCGGGACGCTCCGTTGTATAGGCAGTCCGCTGAGACTGCTAAGGCTTCCTCTTCTCGTCAGCGCACACGACCGCACCTTGGCTGCGTGACCGCCGATATATTACCAGCTTCGCCGATCAAGGATTCTTCGGCGACCAGGTCACACCATCCGGCAGCCAGGGATTCGAGACCGATGGACTCCGGACGTTCGCATAGGAAGTATGCGGGAGCCATCTGATGCGGAGCTGCCCTCGGCGAAGCACCGATAGACTGCGCCTCCGCAGGTCTCGACGCCGGACATTCTTGTGCACATAGCACAGCTTATCGCAGCATCCCAGCAGCCGACAGAAACGGTGTCGGATCGAGAATTATCCGACAGCGCTGGGTCGGTAGCCGGGGACTCGAGGCCTGCAGACTCCGGACGTTCGCATAGGAAGTGTGCGGGAGTCAACGTACACGGAGCTTCCAGCGGCAATGCATCGTAAGTCCGCTACTGCACAGGCCTCGGGAACGGACGTGCTTTCCTTAATAGCACAGTTTATCGCAGCATCCCAGCATCAACTGAATCTGTCGCATATATTTTATCCGACGATGCTGGGTCGGGACGCTCCGCGGAAGCGGGTACGGACGTCCGAAAGTTTCATCCGGTCCGACGGGATACCGAAAGGGATTCGGTGGATTTCAAGCTTTCCCTTTCGGAACAACATATGCTGCGATGCCGGATAAGAAACTGATAGCGTCGGTGGACTTAGAAATTTTTGGTTCGGTTCAGGGACATCGTCCCTCAGTTCCGGCATAGTCCAATAATGTCACACAAACTTTCGAATTATTGAACGACGCTATATATATTATTATTTTATGCTTGCTATCCAAGCATTTCTGGTTTCTTGTTCGAAGAGTTATGGAGATGTCTTTCAAAAGTGTGCCTCTGTCGTCATAGTTAATGAAGAGTTAGCGGCAATAAGTGCTCATGGAATATGTCTATCGCTTACGGAATGACATTCGCTAGCTCACCCGGTGTAGCGTACATTCATCGAATGGTTCGGCTGCCGGGTTCGTCCGTTGCGGTCTAGGAAGGAGATTTGGGTGATGCGAGCACTTTAATTACTTTAGTACTCACCCAGTGACGGCAGATTGAGGACAGATCGGAGGAAGCCAACAACATAGGGGACCGCATGTTGTGGTTCAGATATTTTACATTCGGAGCATATGTCCGTTGCTCGGGACGCTCCGTTATATTGACAGTCCGAGAGACTGTCTTTAATGCTTCCTCATCCTCACAGCAGGGCACACGACCGCACATTGGCTACGTGACCTCGAGTATCCGATCAGTTTCGGCATTCAGTGATTCCACAGCGAATAGGTCGCGCCATCCGGTAGCCAAGGGACACGAGGCCTATACACTCCGTTCGCTCGCATATTGGAAGTATGCACGGGGGTAACGATCTCGGAGCTTCCTGCGGCAATGCATCGTAAGACCGCTGCTCCTCAGGCCTCAGTGACGGACGTGCTATCCGAGTTAGCACAGTTGTTTCGCAGCATCCCAGCAATTGACGGTTTCTCGGTCGAATCAGGAATTATCCGACGGCGCTGGGTCGGTGCGGTCCGCGGTTGCATCAAGCTACGGACGACCGAACGCTTTATAGGGTCCGACAGGATGGCGAAAGGGATTCGAAAGATTTCGAGTTTTCCCTTTAGTAGTATCGGAAGATGCCTTTCATATCTTCTGGCATTTCTTCCAGTGATTATTTTTCGGACTTCATTGCTGCGATCTTGGATAAGAGACTTATAGCGTCATTGGACTCGGATTTTTCGATCGGTTCAGGGACTTTGTCCCTGACTTACCGACGCAGTCCAATATTGTCATTACAACATGTGTTTTATTTTTCGACGCTATATATTATATATATATACAAGCCTGCTACTAAGCATGATAGTTTAGTTTCTTGTCCGCGTGGCTCATTTCTGCCATTTTATCTTTTTTTACATATAGTTTATTTTGGCAGAGCAGGGCATACCGAGAGTTCATATGCGTCTAGACGGTGTGATTAAAGACTGCATATTTTCTTTTTCGCCGTTTATGTCTTTTCCAATTTCAATGTTGGGAACGACATTATGTATAGTAGACTTAACTTAGACGCTTTATTATACGTAATCCGCCTCACTGAGGCGTTATCATTACGTCTTCAAGAAAAGATTTACGGGATATTATTCTCAATGTAATTTCTTTTGAGGGCAGTAGTTTGTTCACGTATAACTCCGCCCTTCAGTGGCTGATTGGAGTTGGTTAGACGTGATGCAGCCCTAGCTACATCCACGCGTGGATAGTAGGTTAAGAACTCTCTCAGAGTCGCTTCGTTCTCGGAGGAGCTTCTCTTCAACGGCAACTTTCCGGCAATCCATGAATTGCTTGATTTATACATTCTCTTGTCTATCTAGTGTTACAAGAGATTCAGACTGGGGCAACATTCGGTGGTTGACTCAGAGAGTGCCGCCGCAGTTGCCGGACCCTAGTGTGGCTGTTATGACGGTTGCCAGTCAAACAGATTGGGATATATACTGATCCCTACGGATTCGAAGTGCCAGGGTCTTTGGGTTCCGCAGTCTTTTAGCTATCAGTTTAACTTCCGCGGAATAATGTTTTTTAGGCTTGCTTTATGTCATTGCATGAACATTATTCAGAAACGCATGCCCAAATTCCTGTCCTTTAATTCGACAGTAGTGGCGTATCTCCGGAACCAGGGAGGCACTCTTTCGTTTCCGTTATTCAATTTAATGGAAAGAATCCGTCTGTTGGTTATAGTACACCAAGTTCAGTTTTGGTCCGTCATATTCTGGGTCGTCTGATTGTTTTATCGCACTCCCGTTCTCTTACGGGTCGCTTGTTGCTGTCAGAATGGACTCTCAGCAAACAAGTATTTAATCAGATTTGCTATCTATGGGAGCGCCCAATGATGTTTTATTATGACACAGCTTGCTAATCAATTGCAGACGTATGTGTTGGCTTGTCCAGATCTCTGAGCTAATACTGTTAACGCTCTATTGATCTATAGGACGCAATGATAGGATACGCGTATCCTCCGGCGCTGTTGTTTTAGCAGGTATTGCTTAGATAAACAACCACAATACATTTCTGTTGATAGCATCTCTATCTTCACAGAGATCATGAGTAATTTACTCTCTTGTCTACTGTGGATCTTAACGTGAAATCTTCCTCTATGTGAGGATCTTTTTTCACTGGGTAAATCGTGTCATCTTTATCACAACCAGCAAGGTCGCAATCTTCATGTATTCCGTTGTGTGGTCCGTATTGCATTGTAAGCACTGTACTGGACGAGCTTTGGACGCGATTTCTTACTATAGGAGATCCTCTTCTTCGCTATTCTATGCGGCTAAAGTGGAGGCTCTTCCGTCGTGGTGTAGGGATCATTATGTTCATATTGTTGATCCCTCCATACTACGCATTGCTAGTTTTTAGTATACTTGTTTCACAAGATCTACTGCAGCCTGTTGTTATTTAGGTTATAGGTTTATGTTACCTCATACCTATGCACTCTACGATAGTTTACAATTGAGTCTTTTGTCTCTTTATCTAAGTCAGTTAGTAACTTTTTGATAAATAGACTTAGAATCTTTAGATTAAATTCCTATACGGATTTTAACTTCGGTTCTTATTTAGCTAAGTAATCATTTGAGCCTCTGGAAACAGTTTTCAAATTCTGACCTTTTAGACAGTAATTCTGTTGGTTTCTCTTTTACTGTAGAGTCAGTGAGTTTCATACACTATCGATGGATGATTTTCACTTTCATAGTTTCGGAATCAATACTTCCGTTACTATTTAGGTTGGATTGTTGCATAAGAGTTAGGCTCCTATTATCCGGAACCTATTATTTTAAGGTCCTTCCGTCTTCGTATGGGCATAGGCCTTTACTCTTTCCGGGTACAGTTTATGTATTTATAAACAGATATCTGTTTATTACAAGGGCGTAAGCTTCTTCTGTCTTTGATGTCTAGTAGAAGGACGTTACGCTCCATTTTATTGTTAATCGATTCTATTAACTAACTGTGGTATATCATTGGCTTAGCAGTTGTGCTTAAGTTTTCGGCTCATGAAGTAAGAGTTCTTCTACTTCTTGGGCTTACATTAATAGTGTTACTATTATAGATTTTTGAAGGCTGCTCATTGCGCTCAGCCATCCATTCATGAATTTTATCTCAGAAATATCGAGTCCATTTCTGGAGGCCTATTGTTAGGTCTATTATCTACTGCTCAGAATGTCATTCACTAAAACAGTTGCTACTATAGCTAGGTAGGCTGTCTGTTTCGGCAGTGTCTCCGTTCGGCTGCCCTCTTCGCTCTGGGCTATTTGACCCAGGGCAAGAAAAAGGGGGGGGGGGGGGGGGGAGGGTGTTCCCTTGGGTCACCTGTTTTTACTATGAAAACAAGGGGATACCTCCTCCGGAGTTAGTAATTCTGAGCTGTTATTGGGATGGTTGTTTAGTGAGAAGTTTAAGTTTATAAAATTCATTCAAGTCTTAGTTTTTAAAGTATAGCTTTTGAATATTGCATATGTCAACGGACATGATTATGCAATTCTCACACACTTTTAGGAGTATAAGAGTCTCTATTCTCTAGACTTACTTTATTATTGGCTTACTTTAAAAATTATTAGTATAAGGATTATTGGATATTAATAGAGTACATGGATGTATGAAGCTCAATTTTTGGAGGGTGTTGTATCTTTCTAATTTATCATAAATAAGAAAGATACATGTAAGGCCTATTACTTCTTTTCCCTACAGGGGATGACTCTATTTTATTTTATTGAGCGTATTCCATCTTGCTCTATGTCCTTGGCCCTCCAGCCTTTTTACTATTCAGCTATGTCTGGGTCATTGGTACAGTATAAAAATGTTAAAAAATTTATAGTAATTTATATATTTTTTATACTTACCAATGACCCAGACGGGGATGGCCCTCCCAGGAGTTGGGAACTCTTGCCTCCCCGCTGAGTACATAGCGCTTACCAGGCACTGGTTATTAGAATGATAAATGGCGCCAATTTCGGAACGTCCTTGACACTGCGCATGCGCAGTGGGGGCGAGGTGTGGAGGGCCTTTCAGGACATGTTCTCTTTAGTTTTAGATGCAAATTTTGGGGATTGGGGGGCAAAATTTGTGTTTGGCCCTATATTTTAAGAGTTAGCACCAGCTATGTCTGGGTCATTGGTAAGTATAAAAAATATATAAATTACTATAAATTTTTTAACTTTTCAAGCAACGACAATTCTGACCAGGTTATCTCCCCTTGAACATAGATTTCATTTAGATTTCTATGAAATCCTTTGGTATATGACTCCTCCTAGATTTATGAAATGATTTTGATGAAGCTTCTCGGACATGCCCACTGTCAAGTGAACATCCACATAATTAAGACTTTTGAAGCTCCAGGAAAGCCAAAAGGTAGAGTCTTTGATCACTTTAACTGGTACTTCTAGATAGTTTTAAAAGTGAAGATGGAACGTAACCTATTTTCGGCACATATGAAATATTTTTCAACTCACTGGTAAAATGATTTTGGTATCCTCTCCAGAAATGTATACCGATATGTTTTTTTTAAATATTTTTTTAGTGTTTAAAGACGGCTGATCACGCAGTTTAAAGAACCACTTATCATCAGTGATTCAGGGTTCCCACGAGCCTTGGATTTAAGAAACATCCTTGAATTTGACTTGGGCTGTTCCAGCCCTGAAAGCCTGGAAAATGGGCTGGGAGGCCTCGAAATACCTTGAATTTTCTCAAAATATCTTCTCAGACAAAGTACATAATTAATCGCAGTATTTCATTTTCATTTACAGTAACTGTGAGCAAGATACAGTGGAGCTCTGTTAATTGAACAGCCACTTTGCCAATGAAAATTATTCAGTTAACAGGAGTATTCAATTAACAGGAATTATGTCACTTTCCTGTCTTCTAGAGATGAACTTGGCAATTATTCAATTATATCTTGTTTGACAGAGCTCTATGAGCTCTGTCAAACAAGATATAATAGATTAAATGCCTGTATTGGATGTACTGAGGCCAAATAGGTCTATAAACATCAGAAAATGGGGGAAAGTCGGGGTAATTTCTTGACAGGTTACAAAATTATTTTTTATTCAATTAACAGGGGTTTACTCTATTACCTATATTCAATTAACGGGTAAAATTTGTACTGGATGTATGGTAAATGGTTTTGTGTTGGGAAATTATATTCAATTAGTAGGGTTATTCAGTTAAGAGATATCCAATTATGTGGGCTCCACTATAATAAAGACTTTCTGAAGACAAGGCCTTGAAAATCCTTGAATTTGGCTATTGTAAAGCCCTTAAAAGTTTTAAAAATTGTTTAGTCTGTGTAGGGTTGCACTCTCCCATATATTTTAACAAGGCAAGAACATGGTAACAAATTTTTTAGCTTTAATAATTTAGCTTTCAACCAGTCATCGAACTAAAAAATAAAAATAAAACCCTCCCTCAATCATTGATTTGAAAAATTAATTGCCGAGAGCCAAATGTATTTTTTTATTTGCACATAGGTATAAACAATTTGTTCAACCTTTTATGTTACACATGTTTGCAGTCATGATATAGCTCAAGATGCTGAATGACCTTGAACACCAATAAATAAATATTTTTCATCTTTGATATTTTACATTTTTTTGATATTATTTTATGGGGAAGCTTATAATAAAATTGCTTGTATACTATTTCAGGTGAGTGAATTCCATGCGTATTGTAGACCAGTGCTGAATCCTAAATTATCAGAATTTTGTACAGAGCTGACAGGTATTACTCAGGTATGTTGTAGTTTTTCTGTTTCTTATTTTCTTTTTATTTGACAATATTTCAAACTCAAACTGTTTGCTGAATGCTTGAAGTCCTGGCCATGAGCATCTTGGATAATTTTGACATAATCACATGGTCAGGCCTTTAAAAATTAGAAATTTGTTAACCTAAAAAAAGGCTTACGCAAAAAATCTTTTCCATAACCAATATTTTTTGTTGGCATAACCCCTTTTCCCAGTATGTATGCCACTGTTCTCTGATGTATCCACAGTATTTTGAGTTTCATGAAATGCTTGCGATTTTTTTTAATTTCTGACCAAATGAAATTGATACTGAAGGGCTATTACAACATATTATCATTACTTAATCCTTTGAACTCAAGTGGTCGTTTTCCAGTCCAGGAACATGATACATAAAAATTTCATTAACTCTGTACCTAACGCAGACGATATCAAAATGTATTATTTTAAATAGCATTTTTAAAAACCATAAAATGTGACCCATCATTTGAACGAGCTCATTCCAAAAAGGGTTCAGATGATATGGTTTTGTTGAAATGTTTTGAAAAATATTTTTTTTTTTCAGCTACTGAATTTGCATATTACGTGGACGGATGTGGCCGATTTATTGGGTAAAGGGTTAAGTAGGATAAGAGCAAAGTGCATGTGTGGGGAAGACCAATCAATATACTCCACGTGCAGCATGTTGAAAATATTAATTGTTCTGCACCTAAGTAATGAATATGGACTCTTCCAATTGCTGCCATTAAACTGACAGGGAAGATACCACCAGGGTTCAAAAAGTTAACCTTGCTTCTGTTACACAATGATCACCTGTCACACTGAGTCAGTTTCTTGATATTTACTAATATTTGATACTCAACTATCCTGAGTCCCCAAAACAAATATTTTGATTATCTTGGAACCATGTTTGACTGAATAAATTCATGGGCTTCAAGTGTAACTAAAATACACTTCACATCTGCGTTTTTAGCTCAACTTGACAAAGCCAAGCTGAGCTATTGCCATCACTTCTCGTCCGTCGGCGTACGTACGTACATATGTACGTTAGTACGTAAGTAGGTACGTCCACAATTACCTTTGGCACACCTCACAGGTCGCATTTATGATCAGATTACTTTGAAACTTGGTATGCTTGTTTGGGGTGACCTCTAGATGGGAGCTATCGATTTTCTTCAATTTCTGGCAAAAAATGTGGCCGCCACCAATGTTCTTAGAACTTAGTTTAGTCAGAAGACTCAATATTTCCCTTTGGCACACCCTAAAGGGTACATTTATGATCGGATTGCTTTGAAACCTGGCATGCTTGTTTGGGGTGACCTCTAGATGGGAGCTATCAATTTTCTTCAATTTCCGGCAAAAAATGTTGCCGCAGCCAACGTTCTTAGAACTTAGTCTAGTCAAACCACAATATTTCCCTTTGGCACACCCCACAGGGCACATTTATGATTTGATTGCTTTGAAACCTGGTATGTTTGTTTAGGGTGACCTCTAGATGGGAGCTATCGATTTTCTTCAATTTCCGGCAAAAAATATTGCCTCGGGCAACGTTCATAGAACTTAGTTTAGTTAGACCTCAATATTTCCCTTTGGCACACCCTACAGGGCACATTTATGATCAGATTATTTTGAAACCTGGTATGCTTGTTTGGGAAGACCTCTAAATGGGAGCTATCGATTTTCTTCAATTTCCGTCAAAAAATATTGCCGCGGCCAACGTTCTGAGAACTTAGTTTAGTCAGACCACAATATTTCCCTTTGGCACACCCTACAGGGCACATTTATGATTTGATTGCTTTGAAACCTGGTATGCTTGTTTAGGGTGACCTCTAGATGGGAGCTATCGATTTTCTTCAATTTCCGGCAAAAAATGTTGCTGTGCCCAATGTTCTTAGAACTTAGTTTAGTCAAAAGACTCAATATTTCCCTTTGGCACACCCTACAGGGCACATTTATGATCGGCTTGCTTTGAAACCTGGCATGCTTGTTTTGGGGTGAACTCTAGATAGGAGCTATCGATTTTCTTCAATTTCCATCGACAAGCATACCAACATTTTTTGATGGAAATTGAAGAAAATCGATAGCTCCCATCTAGAGGTCACCCCAAAAAATGTTGCTGCAGCCAACATTCTTAGAACTTAAATTAGTCAGAACACAAAATTTCCCTTTGGCTCTCCCTACAGGGTACATTTATGATTAGATTGCTCTGAAACCTGGTATGCTTATTTTACGGTGACCTCTAGATGGGAGCTATCGATTTTCTTCCATTTCCGTGAAAAAAATGTTGCCACGGCCAACGATCTTAGAACTTAGTCTAGTCAGACCACAATTTTTCCCTTTTGTACATCCTACAGGGCACATTTATGATCGGATTGCTTTGAAACCTGGCATGCTTGTTTGGGGAGGCCTCTAGATGGGAGCTATCGATTTTCTTCGGTTTCCGTCAAAAAATGTTGCCACTGGCAGTGACCTTCAATTAACTTAGTAAAAAACTTAGTGCAGTTAAGCATCAATATTTCCCTTTGACACACCCTGCAGGACACATTTATGAATGGATCGCTTGCAAACTTGGTGAGCTTGTGTGGGGTGACATTTATATGGGAGCTGTTGATTTTCTTCCATTTCTGTCAAAAAATGTTGACCTTTGAGTTTAGTCAGACCTCAATATTTCCCTTTAACATGGCCTTCAGGGCACGTTTATGATCGGATCACTTTGAAACTTGGTATGTGTGTTCCATGTGACCTCTATATGTGAGCTATTGCTTTTTTTCATTTCCATAAAAATTTATTGTCGTTATCACCAACCTTTGAACTTACTGCATTTATGCATCAACTTATCCCTTTTGCACTCTCTACAGGGTATATTTATGAATTTCCATAAAAAAAACCCATTGCCACAAGCAATGACCTTCTACTTAGTGCATTAACATCTTCCTTTGGCGTGCCTCAGAGGACACATTCATTATCAGGTTGTTTTGAAACTTTGTATGCTTATGCAGGGTGACAAAGATAGGAGCTATTGATTTTCTTTTTGAACTTGGTGTGCTCATTAGGCAAGAACTTTAGATAACAGCTATTGATAAGCATTCATTTCTGTGAAAAAAGTTGCCATTTACAATATCCTGTGAACATACTGCTTTTGTGTATCAACATTCTTCCTTTAGCCAGTCTTACAGTTTACATTTAAAAATGCATGGTTTACTCTTGACGTTGGGCACACTCAATGCTGTTATGTTGAAATTTCAAAAAATAACATTGGTACCAATGATCTTCAATTTTGCCATTTCATTTATAACTTACCAAGTTCAAGTTTGTCAAGTTGAGCTACAGTGTCATTGACACTTTCATTTACAAATATTTTCATTTTAAATAAATTTTGAGGACACATCAACTTGGAGGCTTATACTCCTTGTTCAATACTGACAAAACAAACTGACCATTGACATTTTGTTCTGTTGAGGCAATTTGGTTTCAGTTTGAATCTTTTTCGCTTCTATAACCCAGTCTGCTCCCAAAGACCCTTGGAATATATTTCTTTCAAATTGGTTAGCCCCCACTCACTACAGTTACATCCTCTAAAATTTTGAGAGAATTCGAAACTTTGAGGTGAGAAGACACCTGTGCTCAAGCACAGATGATCACATTGGACATATTGACCAATGTTGTTCTGGGATTTAGAACATGCCTGTTCTATGTAATCCCCATCTACAGCAACACTAAACCACGTGGAAAATGCAAATCTGTTCTGCACACATGTGCAGAATGGATATCATTGATGGACTATTTTTAAATAGAAGCGAAATTTCACTGGAATATTCTACAAATCGTGCAATGCAATTACAATTTGAATTGCTAGCGACAGCTGAGAATCGTCCACTGTGTTTCAATGTGTTTCTATGAAAATTGTATTTCAAGAACCAGTGGGCCAATTTGAACCAAATTTGGCATGTAGTACAAGTGGGTCCTAAGCAATTGATCGATGCACGAAAAAAAAATTTCCCAATCCTGTGAGAATCTCAGGAGCTAAAAATAGAAAAAAATTCAAATGCCCATATTTCCCAAACCATGTGGAACAGAGGACTGTTATGAAGCATCTTTAGGACCAGTAGAATGGGATGGTTAAAAAAAAATTGCCATTGGTTGTGTCAGGATGTTCTGTAGGGGGATGGGGGGGGGGGGGGGGGGGGGGGGCAGGCATTGAAAATAAGCAGGCTCATCAAATTTCCAGTAATTTATCCTGAGGTAATCCTGTTACAGTTATTCTAACTACAAAACAATTTAGAGCTAATGTAAAGATCTTTTTAAAGACCGGTTGTGTTAGCTGTCAAACATGACATATTTTTATACTGTACCAATGACCCAGACATAGCTGGTGCTAATTCTCAGAATCTAGGGCCAAACACAAATTTTGCCCCCCAATCCCCAAAATTTGCATCTAAAACCGAAAAAATCATGTCCTAAATGGTCCTCCATACTTTTCCTCCACTGCACATGCGCAGTGTCAAGGAGGTCTCGAAATTGGCGCCAATTATCATTCTTTGTTTGGCCCTTCATCAGTTCACATCTGACTGATATTTGTGCTTGTAAATCTCAGTTTAAATGACGCCAGACACATAAATATTAGAGAAATGGTGGATCTAAAGAGGAATTAGAAGGAGGAGAGGAAAAATGAGTGGCAGGAAATAATCAGGGCTGTAACTTATAATTTTTTTATGAAATTATGTTATGTTGCCTAATTTCAAGGCATGGGCCTGTTGTTGTCATTCTTGCTATAAAGTTACACTGCTTGTTCAGTGTTTCCTCTCTCCCTTTCCTTTAGTCCCCCCTTGCTATTCTCCCATGCTTTTGGCATATTTTCTGTAATATTATTACTAAAATTTCTTTGGAGTTTTAGCTTTGTAACAGAATGAATTCTGTTCTTTTCCCCATGTTTACGTCCTCACCCATGGGTGTTTAGGTGTTGTGTTCTGCATCTACCATCTGATGTTCTGCAGTTTCTTCCCTGGAAGTCTCTGTTTTGCATCAGATAGTGTAGTTATTGGTAACTGATTTCGGGCCATGTTTATCAGTGCCTGGAGTCATGTTTCTGGTGTTTATACACTTATTGTTTACATTGACAACGGTTTCTGTTGAGAGGGATTTCTTGTTTTTGTATTAGCTTAATCATAACAAGATACATTATTATTATACGCAAGTGTTGCATTAATTTTTTTGAAATTTTAAAAAAAAATTTGTCCACACTTAGGCTTTTTTGGGATCCATTGGGGCTCAACGTTACTTTCAGAAACTTGGGCTTTCCTGAAAAAATATTTTTTCAAAAAATTTTTTTGATTTCAATTATTTTTTCTATGTTAATGGATCATGTTATTATGTATCTTTGTTTTCAGGGGTTGGTGCAAGTACTAGGGCTTTTTGTGTTCTTTTCACAATGAAAGGATATTGTTCAAATTGTAATAAGAGGAAATCTTCCTCTGACTTTCATAATCATTGTATTAATTGTAGTCAGTGTACTCGCACTAACTCCTGTTCAGTATGTGTCAATTGGGATGACCGACATTGGAAACGTGTGTCACGGTATGTTGTTAGCGGGGAAAAGGCCATGCCGGTCCTTTCTCCGCAGGGTCACTCTAGTTTATCAATCTCTATTTCAGAGGAACAAGAACGGGGTGATGTTTCCGTGATGTCTTCCAAAAGTGTGCCTCCGTCACAGTTAAATGAAGAGCTAGCGGCAAAAGTGCTCATGGAAATACGTCAATTGCCTAAGTGGTCCCTAGTAGGATCGACGGCATTGGCGTTTGCTAGCTCGCCCGGTGTAGCGACCATTCATCGAATGGCTTGGCAGCCGAGTTCGTCTGTTGCGGTCCAGGAAGTAGATTTGGGTGATGCGAGCACTATAATAAGACAAAGTGCACACCCAGTGACGACGGATCAGAGGAGAGAATGGAGGAAGCCTATTAGTCCGGTTCCTAGCTCGTCCAGGTTCATCTGGGCTGCGAGCGAGAGAGGTCCCTCTCTCGTACAACAACTTCTGGGACCAGATGTTGTGGTACAAAACGTTTCGCATTCAGAGCATACGTCCGCCGCTCGGGACGCTCCGTTACATAGACAGTCCAGAGAGATTGTCGATATGGCTTCCTCATCCTCACGGCAGCGCACACGACCGCACCTTGGCTACGTGACCACGGATATCCAGCCAGCTTCGCCGATCAGGGATTCCACGGCGACCAGGTCACGCCATCCGGTAGCCAGGAACGCGAGGCCTGTACACTCCGGACGTTCGCATAAAAGAAGTATGCAGGAGTCAACGTACACGGAGCTTCCAGCGGCAAAGCAACGTAAGACTGCTACTCCACAGGCCTCAGTGATGGATGTGCTATCCCAAATAGCACAACTTATCGCAGCATCCCTGCAAACGACAGAATCTCTGTCGGATCAGGAATTATCCGACGATGCTGGGTCGGTACGCTCCGCTGAAGCATCAGGTACAGACGACCGAGAACTTCATAGGGTCTGATAGGATGGCGAAAGGGATTCAAAGGATTTGGAGCTTTCCCTTTTGGAACAACATAAAGCTGTCGTAGATTTTATCCGGCATTATCTTCCAGAGGTTGTTCCGTCAGACCAGAATGCTGCGATGCCGGATAAGAGACTGATAGCGTCATTGGACACAGAATTTTTTGATTGGTTCAGGGACATCGTCCCTGAGTTTCCGACACAGTCCAATAATGTCACAAGAACATTCGAATTATTGAATGACGCTATATATAAGCTTGCTACCAAAACGGGCAAGTCTGGTTTCTTGTCCGCAAATGCTCTAAATCTGCCTTTCATCAATTCAAGGAATAAATTCGAAACGGCAGGACAGGGCATACCGAGAGTTCCTCTGCGTCTAGACAACCAGGCTGAAGACTTAGAATTGTCTATACCGTCGTCTATGTCAATTCCAACCACGACGTTGGAAACGACAATTATGTCTAACAGAGTTAACTTAGACGCTTTATCATATGCAGATCACCTTACTAAGGCGTTATCATTACGTCTTCAAGGGAAAGAATTCCAGGATATACAATCCTCATTAAGACTTCTTTCAAGGGCAATAGCTTATTTCACGTATAACTCTGCCCTTTCACGTGACGCAGCCCTAGCTACATCCACGCACGTGGATGGTAAGGTGAAAAACTCTCTCAGAGTCGCTTCAGTCTCCGGAGAGCTTCTCTTCGACGGCAAGCTTTCAGCAATCTATGATAAGATAACTAAGAAAGCTTCGGAATCTCTGCTATTCAAATCAGCTTCCAAAAAGTCGGATACAGCAGAAAAGAGTAAGACAGGTACTTCTGGGACAAGTATGCCCAAGAGAAGTTCCTATTGAGGTTTCTATGTGTCCTCTAGGTCTTATTCTAGAGACCGTCAAGGCAGCGAATCACGTGGGGGACGTTATTCTGGCCGAGATAACCGGTCAGATGCCCCTAGGTCGACGGGCGAAGTGCGGATCGTGGAGGACGTAGTTTCTCCTTCCGCAAGCCTCGCAGGTCCAGGAGGTGATGGTTTGAACCTCTATCGTGTTCCGGTAGGCGGAAGATTATCGAGTTTTATAAACGATTGGGCGTCAATTACGGATGACCCCTGGGTCGAGGGGTAATTTCGGAAGGACTAAGAATATCCTTCAAACAAAAGCCTCCATTAACTCGAAGTCCAAAATGGACTCAGCTTCCGTCAAATCCGCAGAAAAGAGACGCTCTTTTATCAGAAGTACAGTCTCTTCTGAAGAAGAACGCGGTAGAGGTCGTAGAAGACCAGGAATCACTGGGTTTCTACAGCCATCTGTTTCTGGTTCCGAAACCAGACGGCTCGTTCCGTCCAGTCATAGATCTGAGCTGGATAAACAAGCTGATCGTCGCTCCGAAGTTCTATATGGAGACAATTCGATCAGTCAGAGCAAGTATTCGGGTGAACGACTATGCTACAAGCACAGATCTCAAGGATGCGTACTTTAACGTCATGGTACATCCGACATTCAGAACGTATCTACGCTTTGCAGTCCTAGGAGTTGTATATCAGTTCCGAGCGATGTGCTTCGGTTTGAACCTAGCGCCCTGGGCTTTCACTCGAATAATGAACTCGGTAATGATATATTTCCGAGCTCATTCGTCTGCGGTAACCTCGGCCTACCTGGACGACATTCTTCAGAGGTACGGCAACGAGTTAACACTTCAGAACGATGTGCAGAATCTGCTTCTATTACTCCAACGTCTCGGTTTTATAATAAACGAGGAGAAGTCGGATCTGGTGCCGTCCAAGTCATTCACTCATCTGGGAATGAGCTTCGAGACGCACAACAGTCTCGTTCGTCTGCCGTTAACCAGAGCGAAATTAATCAGTTGTTACGCTCGCTATTGTCTTCACTCAGACAAAGTCACAGCGAGAGAGTTCATGAAACTGATAGGTCTGTGCGGAGCCGCTGCGGATCTCATTCCGATGGGGCGGTTACGCACTCGTCCTCTCCAAATTTTCTTGACTCAGAATTGGAGTGTAAAGATTCATTCGCTCAATATAGACGTTCTCTTGTCTAATCAAGTGAAACAAGAGATTCAGACTTGGGCGAACATTCAGGGGTTGACTCAGGGAGTTCCACTGCAGTTGCCGGATCCGAGTTTTACGATTATGACGGATGCCAGTCAAACAGGTTGGGGTGCAACATTGATCCCAACGGATTCGAAGTGCCAGGGTTTTTGGGATCCGCATTTTCTAGGCAAGCACATAAACATCAAGGAAATGATGTCAATTTGGCTTGCACTACGTCATTGGATGAACATTATTCAGAAAGCACATGTCCAAATCCTGTCCGACAATACGACAGTAGTAGCGTATATTCGGAACCAGGGAGGCACTCATTCCGTTCCATTATTCAGTTTAACGGAAAGAATCCTGTTTGTTCTAGAACACCAGGTTCTACTTTCGGTCCGTCATATTCCGGGTTGTCTGAATGTATTAGCAGACTCCCTTTCACGGAAGGGTCGCTTGTTGCCGTCAGAATGGACTCTCAACAAACAGGTATTCAATCAGATTTGCTACCAATGGGAGCGGCCAATGATGGACTTATTTGCGACACAGCTCAACAATCAGTTGCAGACGTATGTGTCTCCATGTCCGGATCCCCGAGCACATGCAGTAGGCGCTCTATCGATCTCGTGGGTTGGAATGATAGGATATGCTTATCCTCCAGCGCCGTTGATTCAGCAGATATTGCTAAAGATAAAACAATCTCAATGCGAAATTCTGTTGGTAGCACCTCTGTCTCCACAGAGACCATGGATAAATCTACTCAGGTGTCTGCTGTGGGACTTACCGCGGAAGCTTCCTCCACGAGAGGATCTTCTTTCGCAGGGGAAATCGCGTCAACTACATCACAACCTGCAAGGTCTCAACCTTCACGTATTTCCGTTGTGCGGTCCTTCTTGCACGGCAAGCATTTTACAGGATGAGCAGTGGAGGCAATTTCTAACTGTAGGAGGACCTCCTCTTCGCTAAACTATGCGGCTAAGTGGAAGGTCTTTTGTCATTGGTGTAGGGATCATTCTGTTGATATTTTTGATCCCTCCATTCCAGACATTGCAAACTCTCTAGTACACTTGTTTGATGAGATCAAACTGCAGCCTGTTACTATTAAAGGTTATAGGTCTATGTTATCTGATACCTATGCACACCATGATAGTTTACAAATTGGATCTAATGTCTCTTTATCTAAATTAGTTAGAAACTTCTCGATAAATAGACCTAGAACCCTTAGATTAATTCCTAAATGGAATTTAGCTTGGGTTCTTCTTAAATTAAAAGAAAAGCCATTTGAGCCTCTTGAGACAGTGGACTTCAAATTCTTATCTTATAAGACAGCATTTCTCTTAGCTTTCTCTTCTGCTAGAAGAGTCAGTGAGCTTCATGCGCTATCTGTGGACGATTCTCACTATCGTAGTGTCGGGAACACTATTACCTTTACTACTGATGTTGGATTTTTGGCTAAGAATCAGGCTCCTAATAAATATCCAGAACCTATTGTTATTAAGGGTCTTCTGTCTTCAGACGGGCATAGGCCTTTACTCTGTCCGGTTGAGGTTTACGTATTTATAAACGAAGATCTCAGTTTATCAGAAAGGGACGAAAATGCAGCTTTCTGTCTCTGATGCCTAATAGAAAGGACATTACGGTCCATTCTATTGCTAGATGGATTCAATTAACTATCCGTACTGCTTATGATAATCTATCTTCATCTCAGCAGTCTGTACTTAAGATTTTGGCTCATGAAGTAAGAGCTCTTTCTACGTCTTGGGCTTACACAAATAGTGTTGCTATTACAGATTTAATGAAGGCTGCATATTGGTCTCAGCCATCCACATTCACGAACTTTTATCTCAGAAATATTGAGTCCATTTCTGGAGACCTGCATTGTTTAGGTCTGTTATCTGTTGCTCAGAATGTCGTCCACTAAACAGTTGCAACTATAGTTATGCAGGCTTTCTGTTCCGGCAGTGACTCTGTCCTGCTGCCCTCTTCGCTCTGGGCTATTTGACCCAGGGCAAGGGGAAGGGGGGGGGGGGGGAAGTTGTTCCCTTAGGTCACCTGCTTTATAGTGAAAAGCAAGGGGATACCTTCTCCGGAGTCAGTAATTCTGAGTCGGTACCAGGATGGTTTTAAAGTGTAAAGTTAATGTTTAAATTCATTCATGTCATATTTTTAAAGTGTAGCTCGGTGTGAAGCATTTGTATATGTCATGTGTCAAACGGGCGTTAATATACAATCCTCGGACACTTTTAAAGAGTATAAAGAGTCTCAATTCTCTGGACTGGCTTTATTTATTGGCTTACTTTAAAATAATTAGTATAAGGGGTTATACTAGATGTTAATAGAGAACATGAATGTTATTATGCTCAATTATGGAGGGTGTTGTGTCTTTCTAATTTATCATAAATAAGAAAGATACATGTAAAGCCTAATACTCTTTTTCTCCTCGAGGAGATACCTCTATTATATATAGTTGAGCTTATTGGATTTTCCTCTATGTCCTAGGCCCTCCAGAATTTTTACTATTCAGCTATGTCTGGGTCATTGGTACAGTATAAAAATGTTAAAAAATTTATAGTAATTTATATATTTTTTATACTTACCAATGACCCAGACGGGGATGGCCCTCCCAGGAGTTGGGAACTTATACCTCCCCGCTGAGTACATAGCGCTGACCAGGCACTGCTTGTAAGAATGATAATTGGCGCCAATTTCGAGACCTCCTTGACACTGCGCATGTGCAGTGGAGGAAAAGTATGGAGGACCATGTAGGACATGATTTTTTCGGTTTTAGATGCAAATTTTGGGGATTGGGGGGCAAAATTTGTGTTTGGCCCTAGATTTTGAGAATTAGCACCAGCTATGTCTGGGTCATTGGTAAGTATAAAAAATGTATAAATTACTATAAATTTTTTAACGTTTCTCTTATTTTAAATAGGATTCGGTTTCATTTCCAAACAAAGTTGAGAGAAACCCTATGCTTCCCTTTTGGAAAATAAAATGATTCAGTTCAATGCTTTTAATCCACTTAAGAATTCAATGCGGATTCCAAAGATTTTTTTTCATGTAATGTGACAATAATGATAACTCTTTCCATACTCACATTATTGCTATAAACATCATTCAGATAAGTGGCAGAACCAAAAATGTCCATTTCAGATTCCTTGATTGAACCCTTTCAGTGCTGTGCACATATGTTTTTTTTGGTTTCGTGGAAAAATTTATCTGATTACTGTAGGAATATCTTCAATTTCACCCTCTCTATACTTTAATGTGGGTTCCAAAGATTTTATTTTGCGTTATGTTAGAATAACGATTACCTTTTTCCATACTCACATTACTGCTTTAAACCTCATTCAGATAAGTGTTAGAGCCAAAAAATGTCCATTTCTTATTCCTTGGTCGAGCCCTTTAATGCTCTGCGCATATGTTTTTTTCTGGTTTCTTGGAAATATTTATCTGATTCCTGTATGAATATCTTTAAATACTGTTAACAAAAACCTGTTTCTGATTTCTTTAAAAATATTTTACCCCCCAAAATAAGCCTCCATAAATTCCCTTTCTATTTTGTTTATTTCTGATGCCCTAAACATTTTTACACAGACTTGAATTTACTGGTGTCAGTAAATTCTGTTTCTCTAGTTTGAAATTTTTCTTATTCTTTCATTTAAATTCATTAAATTTATGGCACAGACCATCTTTGGACCATACCTTTTCTACTTTGTTCAAATGAAGCTGCTGCCATCTTCAGGCTTGTGGAGTTTACTTTTATGACCCCCCCCCCTCCCCTAATTACTATATTCCTTGGGGTGGGGTTAATGCTCCATAAGCCTAAAATGCTTTAAAAATCCTCTTCTCATAAGTCACTTGCAATAGTGCTTAGATTTCTAGTATGAAATTACTTGAGTGATGCAGATTCACTTTTTTTCAAAGAAACTCACTAGGTCAAAATTTGGACTCCCAAATTAGGGCTCTGCTCAAAATATCTGTTTTCAGAACCAGTGGGCAGATGTGAACCAGATCTGTCATGTAGTATTTTACAGGGTCATAAGTACTTCATTTATCCAGATTTTTTTTTGGGGGGGGGTGGGGGGGGGGTGGGTTAAAGGGAACCACAGGAGTTGAAAACAAAACCAAAATTTTGTTTGGTTACTGCCGTTCGTTGTTTGTTTTTAAAGTGGCACAAGCAGGGTTAAAATTGTAATGTGTAATGAGGTGAATTAACAGATTATTAACCTTTGAAATGTCTAACCATAGTTACTTGTAATATCACATGGCCTTTGTTTTCCACATGATTATGCAACAACAATGTAATTTTAAAAATGCTGAGCCTTGCCATTTGATCAATCCTTGTTCTCTGTAGTATTAACCAGCACTCGTTAATCAGTACTAAATAGTATCGTTCATACAGTGTATCTTTGAATAAATGCTGTTTGGGAAGTCATTGCAGACTGCAGAGCATATAGAATCTTCAGTCTTTTACACTCAGATGACCCCTTTGGAATAATTGGAATCGCGAAAGTGAGAAAATTGTCACAACGATAACTGCACATGTACTTCTAAACTGTAACTTGTGTTGGAATGCAGGGAGTTTATGTTCGAAATTTCTGGAAATTAGTTTTCGAAATGAAACATTTGCACAATTGTTTTTCTCTTCAAATTCTTCAGATCAATCGGAGTCTGACAGAGATATTTTAGTGTTTCCATTTTATCTCAATACATTAGTGTACACATTCAAACATCGTCAGTTTTAAATTTGTTTTTGTAAGTATAAAATATTAGAGATTGTTGAATTTCGGAGATACAACTATTAATCAACTAAGTGTTTATTAATGCTGGCGATTAGTCGACTGTGAAAATTGTTAGTCGTGACAGCCCTAGTTCAAATCAAGTCCATGGTATCATATTTCGGCTCCTTGTTGTGCCATTTGATATTTGGTAATGAAATTTTTTTTATTTTAATCAAATGTTCTGTTTTCATTAATAATTACATTTGTTCATTTGTCTGTAAGCCCTAATTTGTCCTCCCCGCCCCGACCCCCACGTCTCAATCATGTTTTTGTTGACAACCTATTCTTCCCACAACTGATGGCTTCCAGGAACATTGAATATTTGAATGAATTTCAACCCCAAATTTTAATCAGCCTAGGTGGTCTTTTCAGATGGAAGCCCTCTTGTCATTTTTCAACATAATCTAAAGCCTAACATATGATGTGTGCTTGGAGTGCGGGGGTTGAAAAATAGTCATAATTTATTTGAGACTTTGTGGAGAGAGTCATTGCAGTGTGCACACATGTTCATGGTGACACTTCATTTTTGTCTCCATATTTCTGATGCCCTGACACTTATACCATTATTACTTGATCTAGGGAAGTGTTTTAGGTTCACTTGAGATTCTGGTATTTATTAAGCAGGCAGCTCAGTTGCATGAATGACAATACTAATTATTGTTAATTTACAGCCCATTTGAATATATGCGTTAGAAGTTAACTTCTAAATAAACAAATCAATCAATCAAATAAACAAATCAATCAATCAATCTGATGTGAAGCAATTTTACGTCGACTTTTACCTCGACACTGGTGAATATTGGTGCTAATTGCAAGGGTTGTCATATGTCCAATTTGCAATGAGGATGATTCTGATTGGGCAGTCAGTTCTGGAAATTCCAGTACATGAATTATATAATGACATGGATAAATTTCATTTCCAAATCTCTGACCGATTTTAGGCTGAAAATTTGGACAGACAGCTAAAAGGTTACGTCAGAGAGAGTTCGCTTAAATTACATATTTTTATACTGTACCAATGACCCAGACTTAGCTGGTGCTAACTCTAAAATATTTAGGGCCAAACACAAATTTTACCCCCCAATTCCCAAAATTTGCATCTAAAACCGAAAATTACCTGTTCTATATGGTCCTCCATACTTTTACTCCACTGCGCATGCGCAGTGTCAAGGAGGTCTCGAAATTGGCGCAATGATCATTCTTTGTTTGGCCCTCAATTCAGTTACAACTGACTGATATTTGTGTTTGTAAATCTCAGTTTAAATGATGCCAGACACATAATTATGAGAGAAATGGTGGATATAAGGAGGAAATAGAAGGAGGAGAGGAAGAAACAGTGGAAGGAAATGTTCAAGGGCCTCACGTATAACTCTGCCCTGTTAGTGGCGATATGGAGTTGGTTAGACGTGACGCGGCCCTGGCTACATCCACGCGTGTGGATAGTAAGGTGAAAATCTCTCTCAGAGAGTCGCTCTGATCTCCGGAGAGTTTCTCTTCGACGGCAAGCTTTCCGTAATCTATGATCATATAACTAAGAACGCTTCAGACTCTCTTATTCAAATCCGCTTCCATAGAGTCGGATTCAGTGGAGAAAAGTAGGACAGGCACTTCTAGGGTGAATACGTCCAAGGGAAGTTCCTATAGAGGTTCCTATGCGTCCTCTAGGTCTTACACTAGAGACCGTCAGAGTAGCGACTCAGATAGGGGCTGTAATACTGGCCGAGACATCCGGTCAGACGCCCCCAGGGCGACGGGGCGAGGTGCGGGCCGTGGAGGACATGGCTTCTCCTTCCGCAAGCCTCGCAGGACCAGGAGGTAATGGTTTTAACCTCTATCGTTTACCAGTGAGCGGAAGACTGTCGAGTTTCTCAATCAATTGGGAGTAGATTACAGACGTCCCTTGGATTTGAGGGGTGATTTCGGAAGGACTAAATTGTCCTTCAAACGAAAACCTCTGTTAACTCGAAGTCCAAGATGGACTCAGCTTCCGTCAAGACTGCAGGAAGAGGCTCACTTCCATCAGAAGTCCAGTCTCTTCTGGAGTAGACCGCGATAGAGATCGTAGAAATCCAGGAATCTCCAGGTTTCTACAATCATCCTTTTCTGGTTCCGAAACCAGACGGCTTGTTCCGTCCACTCATAAATCTGAGCTGGATAAACAAGCTGATCGTGGCTCCAAGATTCTATATGGAGACCATCCGATCGGTCAGAGCGAGTATTCGGGTGAACGACTATGCTATATGCATAGATCACAAGATTAGAGCTGTGCGGTTAACCGAACATTTCGGTCGGTTCGTTTTTTTTTAATCACCGTGCATCAGAACTGAGCATGCGCCAAAAAAACGGAAGTTTCGGTCTCCAAGTATTTTTCATCATGTCTGACAACAACAATCAGCTTCAAGACGATAAGGGCGATTAAATGCCAGATGAAACTCGCGAAAAAAGTTCCGTATGGAACTACTATTCAAAAGAAGATAAAAGGCAGAAATTTGCAGTATGTAATATATGCCAGAAGGCTATCAGTGCCAAATACGGCAACACATCGAATCTAAGAAGGCACATTCAGAATAAACACAAACTGGTCCACACGGAGCTGTGCAAATTGGATGCGTCTCAACCAAAAAAAAGATCTCTAAAGGTGAGTTAAAAATCCTTTCATCAGAGGGACCCAGCCTTCTTCGTTTGATTATTTAATTTATCGCTTTAACAGGCTGCAAGCCTTTCCCACCCAACTTGAAAAACTTGGAGTAATAACGTCAGTTGTGCTCAATAAATAATACTAACAGTGTTAACACCACGTGTTATCATGTTGTTTTCATACCAGGAAGTGTATTGGTAAGCCAATTGAAGTATTCCGTTTGATCACATGGTAATTAATATGCAGCGGGAGTTATTGTTTTGATTTGTTATTGGCGAAAAACTGGATGATAAATTCTCCAGCCCAGCACGTGACCCGGCTTTATGTTAATAAAGCAGGTTTTCGTCTGTTGTTGAACGCTGCCATGGGTTTATTTTGAAAATCGTCGAAGTTTAGTTCTTGTAATTAAAGAGGGGAGTCAAGTCTCAAGTACCGATTGTAGCCTCCCAATAACCTAAAATCAATCCATGTGTACAACAAACGATGTGTAGTATTGTGTACTTGTCTAATTTATCTGCTCCCAACTTCTTGTTTTGATTGTGAAATGTCAATCTCAGTGAAAAAAAACGGAACAAGAAAATACCGATGCAGAACACAAAGCTCTAAAAAGCAGTGTTTTCATGGGCTGTTTCTGTCTGTATTAACCTTAGGCAAAGCATGAACGCATGTGGTACATTGATTCCGAACATTGGTGAATGCTGATAGAAAGGCCCAACTTGTTAAAAAGATTTTTGCCCTACATCCTAAGCCCCCCCCCCCCCCCCCCCCTCCAGCCCCACGTCTCCCTTCCCACTCTGTGAGCTGATCTTTTCTCAGGACAACTTTATGGATCGATCTCCCTTGATTTCCCAACCTTATCTTTGATCTTTGTGCCCCAGACTAGTCAGAATCCTTACCCCCCCCACACACACACACACAATGGCCCCATACAGGCAACTGTACTGTATTAACCCTTTACCTAACACAGCTTTTTGGAAATTATTCTAAAGTTTCAATTTTTAACCCATAATTCTGAACATTTTTCAATAAAACTATAAAAATATGGGCATAATAAGAATCGGCTAATTGAGCCGATTCTTATGATATTGATAATTTAATATCCATATTTGTATGGTTTTATTGAGGCACTAAAAAGTTACGCTGGACCATGAAAGGCTTATAATGGTTAATTTTCTTGACGCATCTGACCGCTACGTTAGGTAAAGGGTTAACTAGTCTGCAAGCGGTATTGGTAATGACTCCAATCACCCCTGACTCCATACAACAAAAATTAAGTCAAGGCATCATTTTTTGTCATTTCAGACAATTCAGTCAACATCAAAAAATTCAAAGCAACCAAGACTTGATCCATTTATGCAAGATAAAAAATGGTTTCCCACTGATAAGCGACAAGTTGACTGTTGTCAAAATCTGGCAAGAATGATCTGTGCACAGACCTACAACCATTGAGCATAGTGGAGGACTGGGGATTCAGGGATTTTGTTAACAGTTTGCAGCCCAGTTTCAACACACCTGATCGACGGGTTTTGCGTTATAACACCATACCCGACCTTTATAAAAGAGAGAAAGAAAAGATTCAACAGAAATTGGATGACTGCACAACAATAGGAATAACACTGGATCATTGGACATCGGTTGCACAAGATGCGTATATGGCTGTCACAGCCCACTTTCTGTCACAAGACTTTACTATAAATGACTATTGCCTCAGTGTAAGACACATGCCCCAGTCACATGATGCCAAAAATATTTGTGATGAACTTTGTTCTTGCCTCAAAGACTGGATCCCAAATTATGAGAAAAATCTCAACAAAATTTATACAGTTACAGACAATGCATCAAATGTAAAAGCTGCAATGAAGCGTCTACCCCAAGAAAAGTTCTAAGCAATGTACTGTTTTGCCCACACATTGCAACTTGTGGTCAGTGGGGCTGTGGAAGCTTTCCCGGGGTTTGGGCGGGTAATCAAGAAGGCAAAGGTTATTGTGAATCACTTCCGCAAAAGATACTCACAGACTGATTGAAATACAAAAATCTCTAAACTTAAAGCAACACAAACTTAAAACTGAGAGCCCAACACGATGGAATTCATTGTATTATTTAATGGATAGACTTGTGGAACAGCGGGAGGCTATTACGGTTGTCCTTGCATCAAACGATAAAGTCAGTAATCTCCAAAATTTTGAATGGAAAACTGCTGATAGCTATGTCAAAGCTCTTAAGCCTTTTGAAGATGCTACTTGTATGATGTCTGCATCTAGATATCCTACACTTTCTATGGTCCTCCCCGTTCTTAACTGTCTAAAACAGCAAATGAATGAAACTGAATTAGATGAGTTTGGAAAAAAAATTTCTGAAAACATTTCACAACGATGGCCTAATTATGAAAATAATCTTGATCTAGCAATACCCGCCATCCTTCACCCAAGATTCAAGGAGTATGCCTTTAATAATGAAAATGCTAAAGATTCTGCCATTGAGGTGGTAGTTAAATTAATGTGTGCAAACAGTGCAACTATTGAATCTAAATGTGGGAAGTTAGAACAACCGTCAACCTCGACATCTGATGTTGCTACAAGCTCGACAAACACTTCAACCTCAAGTAATGTGTGGCAGGTGTTCAGAAAAATGGTGGCAAAGAAAAAGGAGAGTACTGCTGAGAGTGATACAGAGGAAAGTTTAATAAAAAACATGCAAAAAGAATTTTCATTATTTTGTCACGATAATCTTCTGGAACCTGAAAAATCCCCCTTTGATTGGTGGAAGGTTAATAGTGCAAAATACCCCAATGTGGCAAAGTTAGCTCAAGCTTATCTGTGCATACCGGCCACATCTGTGTCAAGTGAGAGGTTGTTTAGTAAGGCCGGGCTAGTCATAAATCAGAGACGGTCTTGTCTGGAGCCAACTATCGCTGAACAATTGGTTTTTCTTGGGCATAATTTGAAACAGTGATTCTTTGAAACTGACATAACTCTATATTGCGGGCTGCAATTCGATGCATATTATTGAACTTGGTGTAAAGCAACTGTCTTACTGAAAGTCTCGAATCTAGTCAGATGACTCACTCAGGCCATATCTAATTTTATTTTTTTAAGTTTAGCCATTTTGTTGATTCAACTTGATTGGTTGTGTGAAATTACTGTGAACTTGATCTAAAATTATGTATAATACGACTTGTACATGTATGGGGTATTATTTTGCATAATTTTTGTTCAAGTTTACGTTTGTCCTTCACTTTGACAGGCTGCCAGCAGGTTTAGCTGTCTCTGTTGTGTGATAAGCATTTTGTTATCCGTTTGATCTAAGAACGTTATTTTTTTACTCTATTTTATCTTTTTTATGCTTCAAATTAAAAACCGAAATTGAAACCGAACCGAGGTTTTTTTTCTTTAAAAAACCGAAACCGAAGTGGAAAAAGTAGGAACCACACAGCTCTACACAAGATGCGTACTTTCACGTCATGGTACATCAGGCATTCAGAAAGTATCTTCGCTTCGCCGTCATAGGAGTCGTGTATCAGCTCTGAGCAATGTGTTTCGGTCTGAATCTTGCGCCCTGGGCTTTCACTCGAATAATGAACTCGGTAATGACTCATTTCCGAGCTCTTTCGTCTGTGGTAACGTCGGCCTATCTGGGCGACATTCTTCAGGGTTATGGCAATGAGTTAACTCTTCAGAACGATGAGCAGAATCTGCTTCTATTGCTCCGACGTCTCGGTTTCATAAGTAAACGAGGAGAAGTCGGATCTGGTGTCATCCAAGTCATTCACCCACCGGTGGATGAACTTTGAGACGCACAACATTCTTGTTCGTCTGCTCTTAACCAGAGCGAAATTTAATCAGTTGTTAGGCTCGCTATTGTCTTCACAGACAAAGTTACAGCGAGAGATTTCATGAGACTGATAGGTTTGTGCTGAGCTGCCGCAGATTTTATTCCAATGGGGCGGCTACGCACTCGTCCTCTCCAAATTTTTCAGACCCAGAATTGGTGGGTGAAGATTCATTCGCTCGATATGGACATCCTCTTGTCAAATCAAGTGAACAAGAGATTCAGACTTGGGCAGATATTCAGTGGTTAACTCAAGGAGTTCCACTGCAATTGCCGGATCCGAGTTTTACAGTTTTGACGGATGCCAGTCAAACAGGTTGGGATGCAACATTGAGCCCAACGGATTTGAAGTGCCAGGATCTTTAGGATCCGCAGTTCCTAATCAAGCACATAAACATCAAGAAATGATGTCAATTTGGCTTGCGCTACGTCATTGGATGAATGTTATTCAGAGTGCTCACGTGCAAATTCTGTCCGACAATTCGACGGTATTAGCATATATTCGGAACCAGGGTGGCAATCATTCCATTCTGTTATTCAAGTTAACGGAATGAATCCTTCTGTTTGTACTAGAACATCAAGTCCTCCTATCAGTCCGTCATATTCTGGGTCGTCTGAACGTATTAGCGGACTCCCTTTTATGGAGGGCCGCTTGTTGCTGTCAGAATGGACTAACAAACAAGTATTCAATCAGATTTGCTACCAATGAGAGCGGCCAATGATGGACTTATTTGTGACGCATCTCTACAATCAGTTGCAGACATATGTGTCACCATGTTTGGATCCTCGAGCGTTTGCAGTAGATGCTCTATCGATCTCGTGAGACGGAATAATAGGATATGCGTATCCTCCAGCGCCGTTGATTCAGCAGATATTGCTCAAGTTAAATAATCTCAATGCAAAATACTGTTGGTAGCATCTCTATCTCCACAAAGACCGTGGATTAATCTACTCAGGTGTCTGTTGTGGGATATGCCGTGGAAGCTTCCTCCACATTTCGGTCCATTCTGTGACTAGATGGATTCATTTAACTATCAGTACTGCTTATGATAATATCTTCAACTCAGCAGTCTCTGCTTAAGATTTCAGCTCATGAAGTAAGAGTTCTTTCTACTTCATGGACTTACGCTAATAGTGTTGCTATTACAGATCTAATGAGGGCTGCATATTGGTTTCAGCCTTCCACTTTCACGAATCTGTACCTTAGTAATATTGAGTCCATTTCTGGAGATCTGCCTTGTTTAGGTCTGTTATCTGTTGCTCAGAATGTCGTCCACTAAACAGTTGCAACTATAGTTGTGTAAGCTTTCGGTTCCGGCAGTGACTCTGTCCTGCTGCCCTCTTCGCTCTGGAGTATTTGATCCAGAGCAAGGGATTTGATCCATGGCAAGGGGGGGGGGGGGGGGGGGGTGTTCCCTTAGGTCACCTGCTTTATAGTGATAAGCAAAGGAATACCTCCCGTGGAGTCAGTAATTCCAGTCGGTAGCGGGATGATTTTAAAGTGTAAAGCTAATGTTTACTCATCCATGTAATATTTTTAAAGTGTAGCTTGGTGTGAAGCATTTGTATATGTCCCATGTCATATGGGTGTTAATATACAAGAGTCTCATTTCTCTGGACTTCCTTTTTTTATTGGCTTTCCTTTAAAAATAATTAGCATAACGAGTTATACTGGAGGTTAATAGAGATCATTGATGTTATTGTGCTCAAGTACAGAATGGTGTTGTGTCTTTCTCGTTTTGATGCAAATTGAAAGATACATGTAAAGCCTATTTCTCCTTTCTCCTCGAGGGGATAATTCTGTATATGTAGTTGAGTCTATTGGATTTTCTTTATGTCCTAGGCCCTCCAACCTTTTTACTATTCAGCTAAGTCTGGTTCACTGGTACAGTATAAAAATGTTAAAAAATTTATAGTAATTTATATATTTTTTATACTTAACAATGACCCAGACGGGGATGGCCCTCCCATGAGTTGGGAACTCATACCTCCCCGCTGAGTACATAACGCTTACCAGGCACTGGTTGTAAGAATGATAATTGCGCCAATTTCGAGACCTCCTTGACACTGTGCATGCGCAGTGGAGTAAAAGTATGGAGTACCTTATAGGACCATATAGGACATGTAATTTTCGGTTTTAGATGCAAATTTTGGGAATTGGGGGGTAAAATTTGTGTTTGGCCCTAAATATTTTAGAGTTAGCACCAGTTAAGTCTGGGTCATTGGTAAGTATAAAAAATATATAAATTACTATAAATTTTTTAACTTTTTCAGAGTTTTGCATTGGGCTTTATCGGCACTTATGAAAGTATTGGGGGTCAACACCAAGAACAGTCACATATGTGATTGATTAGGTGGTTGGTTGGTACATCATTCAATTTATTTATTTAAATAAAGAAAAATATTGAAAACAAACACAAAATCTCAATAACATAAATAATTTGATGTCCACTATGAATAGTACATCCCCTGCGTGAACCACGGGAAGAGGAGCAGTTCTTGCTTACTGTAGCAAACAAGATCTGCTTTACTTGTAAAATCGGACTAGGTAAGCAATACCTCTGGTGGAAGTCCTCTAAAGTGATCAGCGTAGGTATAAACAATTGGCTAAACTTGATTTCATACCTATACTGCATTCATGATATAGCCATAGCTGCCATTCTTAA
Source organism: Pictodentalium vernedei (assembly GCA_031216915.1). NCBI lineage: Eukaryota > Metazoa > Mollusca > Scaphopoda > Dentaliida > Dentaliidae > Pictodentalium > Pictodentalium vernedei. The sequence continues at coordinate 610,718,230 of CM062295.1, forward strand.
TTTTTTCAGGCAGACTTATCACAGCCACAATTCATGAGTACCTGTTTTCAGGCTAAAATAATTGCAGAAATTGGAATAAATTTACCCCAAAGTGTTTTAGTATCAGACAGCCTATTGAACACCTGTAGCTTAGTACATTTTTGCCCTTAGGCCTAAAAAAATTAAAAATCTGTTTCTCAGGCCCTCCTGCATGGTCCTTTTGGCTGCAGGATGCTCTCTCTTTATAACCAATGTAAACTTAAAAAAAATAAAAATTAAATGGTTTATGTCTGATAGCTTACCCATGTTAAAAAAATTGATATATTTGTCCCTTGAGTGCAAGAAGGCTTTGCAATGCTAGCAAAGCCTTCTTGCTCTCAAGGGACGAAATACACCACCACCCATGCTATTTCGTAGATTATGAGGCCTAAAACATAAACCAAAAATATGAACTTTTGATGGCAAAGAAATAATTACAGAAATAAAAAATAAAATAAAGAAACACTTGCCGGCATGCAATTTTACAAATAATGGCCTTAGAAACAGAAGACATACTTTGTGTGGCTTTATTTTCTTTGTGAATTTTTTGGGTAATCCTGTGAAGTGTGGATGATCATGGAAGTAAGCAGTGGAGTTAATGACCAGAGAGTTCTTGTTAGGACTGTTATAAGAAAGCATCACTATCATAAAACGATAGTTGGCTTTGAAGGTGCCCCTACTTTCTCAATTTTCTTCTATTTTTTAGGCCCTTACCCAATGCATAGGAGGTCAAATTTATCATTTTAAATGTTATTGTGCCCCCACAAAAGAAGTTTAGGGGTGGGGGGTGGGGGTATATAGGAGTCAACTTGTCGGTTGGTCTCTGTCGTCGTCGGTCCGTTGCACATGTAAACTTGTGGAGCAAACTACTTCCACAGTTTTAGCCACATTTTCATGAAACTTCAAAAAATGATCAACATGATGAGGGGAAGTGCGTGACATAATTTTTTTCCTGCTCGGTTTCAAGATGGCCGACTGGCAGCCATATTGGATTTTGCAAAATACTTGTGGAGCTAACTACTTCTACAGTTTTTACTGCATTGTCATGAAACCCAATATAAATAATCGACATGATGAGGAGCAGTGCGTGACACAATTTTTTTCACGATTGGATTCAAGATGGCTGACTGGCGGCCCTATTTGATGTTGCCAATACTTGTGGAGCGAACTCCTTCTACGGTTTTTGTCGCGAAACTCAATATAAATGATCGACATGATGAGGAGTAGTGCATGATATCATTTTTTTCCTGATCAGATTCAAGATGGCCGACTGGTGGCCAGGTTGGATTTTTTTTACTAACAAAATTTGAATGCCTCTTTCAGTCACCCACACTAGGTGGTATGTCATGCTGGGGATATAGCGGGTGACAGACCATCTCTAGTTTTTTCAGTTTCACAAAAAAAATTTCAACAAAATCGTATCGCGTGACTCCTCATTGGAACGAGCTCAACAAGCCCGTTCCAATTACGAGTCACATGATAGGGTTTGTTGAAATTTCTTTAAAAATAATATTTTTTCAACTACTCGATTTGTAAATTATGTGGGCAGATATAGCCATTTTGTATTGGCATTGGCTGTTGATCTTTCATCAGACCAATGGCGATTTCTGGGCACTCGGGCTGTTGGTCCAGCAGTACTGTAAATTGAGTTTATAGCTAGGGCTGCACGGTATATCAATAAACCGATATATACCGGTATTCAAACCAATATCGATTGAATACCGGTGTAATTACAAAAATATTGGTTTATCGTCATTATTTATTTACCCTCAATTTAATTTTCAAGATGTCTTGAGTTTTTTAACTGTAGCTCCGAATGAATAATATTATCCCGTTATCCAAGGAATCGTCTGCTTGAGCCCTCGTAATATACAAATTCAGCAGTTGAAAAAATAATTTTCAAAAGTTTCAACAAAACTATATCATGTGACCCCTCATTGGAACGAGCTCAACGAGCTCGTTCCAATGAGGGGTCACATGATATAGTTTTGTTGAAATCTATGGTTAAAATCTAATTTTGAAAATAATACATTTTGAAATCGTCTGCGTTGGGTAATGGTTTTTCGAACTGCATCATCAAGGTGTGCTAATTCGCTCTGACTGTGATGACTCGAGTCTCTATTGTGGTACTTGTGTTCATATATCTGAACAGTTTTCGATATACTGGTATACCACGGTATTTTTTTTAATACCAATACCGGTATTCAGTTTTGAATATTGTGCAGCCCTATTTATAGCTCAAAAAAGTTAGAAATTTTGGGGCGTGGGGACTATTCAGTGAGGCAGAGTATTTGCAACAGCCTTTGATTTGTAGTATTCTTTGTGTTGGAGTAGTTAATATTGTTGTATATTAGTTAACTGATTACACTATACAGTGATGGCTGTCTGCCCATCTGTCTGTGGATTTGTAGACTAAATTTCCATTTGTCATTGAAAGGTTAATCCTTTACCCAACATGAAAAGAAGACAATTCTTAAAAAAACTAATTGTTTTAATTTTTTTGTCTCAAAAACAGGTTATGACCCCTTGTTGGAATGAGCTCAACGAGCTCGCTCCAACAAGGGTGTCATATCCTGTTTTTGAGACAAAAAATGAAAAAATAATGAAAATTAATTGGCGATTTTTGTGAATAGCGCTGGCCGGTTTTGATCATTACGTTGGGTAAAGAATTAAAAACAATACCTGTAAGAATAATGTAATTATTTTCAGGACAAAGTAGATGGTGCAGATATATTTCCAGTAGTTCTTTCAGACATGCAGAAGTGGATGGACAAACAGAGACTTGGTAAAGGAAGAAAATTTGCTTTAGTCACTGATGGGTATGTCATAAATTTTATAAAAAAAAAACAATTTCAAAAATGTATTATATTGACCCGATTCAATGTTGAAACCAGAAATATTTCACTAATAATTACATATAAGATATGACAAAACGTGTACATATTTTACTATATTTTTACCTTAACCCTTTACCTAACACAAAAAGAAGACAACGCTTGCAAATAAAATTCTTGAATAACTCAGTTTTTTTTTTTTTTTGCGTCAAAAACATAGCTTTTGACCCTTCATTGGAACGAGCTCAATGAGCTCGTTCCAATGAGGGATCATAAGGTATGTTTTTGACACAAAAAATGAAAAAAATAATGAAAATTGGATAGTAATTTTTGTGAATAGCACTGTCCGGTTTTAACCGTTACATTGGGTAAATGGTTAACTTGACAAAGTCAAGGTAAACTATTGCTGTTATGTGTGCGGATGTCTGTGTGTCTATCTTTCCACAATTCATTCAACATGTGCTACAGCTTGTAGTTATTTTCCAGTCATCAAATTTCATGTGCATGTTCAAGTTCATGCCCAGATGAGAATGTCCTATTATGGTCGTGATTGACTGCCACTCAGTGGTTGCCACTTCAGCCATCTTGAATTTCTCCAGCCATCTTTAATTTCTTCGGCACAGGTAGCATTTATGCATTAACTTTCTTGAAATATGTCAGAGCGACTAAGTATGATGAGTAGATGAGAATTTCCTGTTTTGGTAATGGATGGCCACTCATAGCCGCTACCACAGTGGCCCTATAGTATTTCTTCAGATTGTCCTGCAGGTCATATTTAGGGATCAATTTTCTTGAAACATCATTGAGACATCCTATGTTGGTTTCAATTGGCAGTACACAATGACTGCCACAGAAGCAATCTTAGATTTCTTTATCATGCCTTGCATGAATCACTTTTAATGAAACTTGGCAGGATGACTCTGTATGATGAGTAATTGAGAATGTCATATTTTAGTCATGGTCGACTGTCCACAATAGCCACAATGGCAACCATCTTTGATTTCTTTGGAACAATCTGCTGGTTTCATTTATGGATTATCTTTCAACGTCTTATACTGATACAGATATGTAATTTTAGTTTAAGCTTTGGATTTGAAACTTAATGTGACAAATAACATTCCAAAGTTTGATTGTTATAGGTGGCATTTGCCTCAATATGATCCATGGTCACAAATGGAAGAAGGTGTTATTGTTCATATTCAGTGTTCGATATTTGAAATATACAGATGTATATTGGACTCGATATTCAATTTGAGTGCATATACTACATTCACAGGGCATATACTTGGGAGCTTTTGAATGCCATAAAATCATAACACTGATAAAATAAATTTGAACTATTTGTTTGATAGGAGCTATTATCATGCCTCCTTTTAAAAGTGCTGAGACTTTAGTGTCTTTACACTGTAAGCATTAGTTATACTGTGGAGAGTACCAACAGGCACTCGGCAATAAATTACAAAAAACATTTATGAATTAAAACCTTTTTAGCTTACCTGACCCAAAGGGCCATGTGAGCTATTGCCATCACTTGGCGTGCAGTGTCTGTAAACTTTTCACATTTTCATCTTCTTCTCTAGAACTGCCGAGCGGATGTGAAACACACTTGGTAGGAATGGACTGTGGGAGATCCTCTACAAATGATCGTCATTTTGTTCCCTTCGGATGAAAAACATGGCTGCCAGAGGCTGCCAGAGGAATTCTTTGCTTCTGATTTTGAAAAATTTTCTCTGAAACTACAAGGCCAAATGTTTGGAAACTTCACATTATTGATGACTGGCACATCCTCCACACCCTCCACCAACGATCCTCATTTAATGTTGATTGGGTTGCAAACATGGCCACAATTGCAGGTCATAGTTACTATGGAAACCCTTTGAGAAATTAAATTTTCATCTTATCTGAAACTACTTGGCCAATGTGAACCAAACTTGGCACAAAGAATGTATGGAAAGTCCTCTGAAAATAACCATCATTCTGTTCCGTTCAGATTAAGGAGCTTGACAACCAGCTGCATTCTTTGGTTCTGATTAGAAAAACTGAAGGATATAATAGTTCTTCCCGGTGAACGATTACGGGCGCTTTAGAGCATCTTGTTAAACTAAGGTCCTCTACTGGTAGCATAGGATCTTTTAGAAAGTACACGTTGTAAATTATCTTTGAAAAATAATTGAGCACTCCACTAGTTGATGATGTGCTGTCTTTATCTTTGCTTGAATATATGTGTGTCATAAGTCTCTCACTTTCAGTTTACTCATCTTGAGGCTTATGTCCACCATGGTCTCCAGTTTCAATGAATATTGTTCTACTGATTTGGGTACCAACTAAGGCCCTACTAATCTCAAATTCTGGCTCGAATAGAATCCCCAAATCGAATCTAAAAGTAAAAAGTAAATATTATATTTGTATATTTTAGAGAGTTTAGTCTCTAAGGACCCAGTTTCAGTTTTGGTGAGTTTCTTGCCATGCATGTACTGGTAGAACATACAGGCTTTTCGTGGTCTTGTTGGTGGAAATTACAGTAATGTGGCAGTGGTGTCCAGCAGAATTGGGGTATTTGGTATTCAGGCATATTCAATACATTTTTTCGGGGACATGGTGGCTCAGTAGGTAGAGGTGCAGGTAGCAAGCCAAGGAGAAATCCTTGGTTCGAATCCCACCTGTGGCAACCACTTTGTGTCCTTGCACAAGACACATCACCCCCATTGCCCATGTGAGGGCACCGTAGCATTGTGTACTAAGGCATACTGCATGTCAATGGTGCACCTCTCTTCAACCATTGCTAAACCTGCTTGTATGGAATTAGGATGTTGGGGAGCTGACAGTTGCTCTCTACGGCTACTCCTGCTTCCTCCACCCATAAAACTGTCATGGTCATGATTAGCCATTGTGCAGAAATTTTTTACCTTAAACACCAATAAATAAATAAATAATACATTTTTTCAAGTTTTTAGATGTATTGAGTATTCATGCAATTTTAAAGTATTCATATTCGTATTCGAATACAGTCAAATTTGAGGTGTACTTATGAATACATTTTTCATATATTTTTATACAACCAATGGCCCAGACTAGCTGGTGCTAACTCAAAAATTAATCCAGGGCCAAACACAAATTTTGCCCCCAATCCCCAAAATTTGCATGCAAAACCGAAAATTTTATGTCCTATCCGGTCCTCCATACTTTTGCAAACTGCGCATGTGCAGTATCCAGGAAGACACCGAAATTGGCACCAACCATCATACTTTGTTTGGCCCTTCTGTCAGTAACAACAAACTGACATCTGTGCTTTTAAATCTCAGTTTTATTGATGCCAGACACAAATCAGTGGTAGAATTGGTGGATCCAAGGACACAACTGGATGATTGAAGGAAACAACAGTGGTTGGAAACGTTCAGGGTTGTAACTTTATAATTTTTATCTAAATTATTTCATGTTTCCCAATTTCCAGACATGGGCCTGACGTCATCATTCTGCTAATGATTTTTCCACTGTTTGTTAAGTGTTCCTTCCCTATCCTTCCTTGAAGCCCCCGTTAAACTCCCAAGCTTTTTGGCTTATTTTATTGAAATTTTTTTATAAATTTCTTGGGAGATTGACGCGTTACACAGAATGTTTATTCTGTATTTCCCCATGGTTACGTCCTCACCGTAGGGATGTTTAGGCATTTTGGGTCATGCATCTTGCATCCGATGTATCGTTTTTTCTTCTTCTGAAGATCTTGCTGTACATCGGATAGTTCTAAATCTGTTACTGACTTCGGGCCTTGTTTATTCAGTGCCTGGGGTCTAGTTTCCGTTTTTTCTTCTGACGTTTACATTGGCAACGTTGTATAAATATATGTAGTTTCCTATTTATTTCATGGTAGGATTGTTGTAAGATACATTTATAATATTCCGGTAGTGTAGCAATTAATTTTTGGAATTTTGTCTACAGGCTGTATCGGGATACCTTTGGGCTTGTCTTGTTCCCTTTGAGAACTTGGGCTCCTATCAAAATTTTTCGAAATTTTTTTTTTACGTTTTTTTGATTTATATTTTGAATGTTATTTATTATGTATCTTTTTCATATATTGTGGAGTTGGTGGGAGTACTGTCGACTTTGTTTTGATTCATTATGAAAGCTTATTGCTCAAAATGCAAGGTGAGGAAGTCTTCCTCGGATTTACATGCTTGTTGCCTTGCTTGTAGTCGATGTACTCCCACTAATTATTGTCCAACCTGTGTCGGATGGGATGACAAACGTTGGAGACGGGTGTCACGGTACGTTGTTGGCTGCGAGAGGCCAATGCCAGTCCTCTCGCCACAAAGTCAATCAAGTTTCTCAGTTTCTTTTTCAGAGGAACAAGAACATGGCGATGTTTACATGATGCCTAGAGATAGTGTGTTACCGTCGTCATGCTCAGATGAGCAAACAGAGCTAGCTGCCAAGGCGCTCATGAACATCAGACAGGGCATAAAACCACTAACTGGTGATTTTAGTCCTTTGTCGACCAGTGAAGCGGTTACTCCGTCTGTGGGTACCGTGATGCCCGGCGTGTCCATTGCGATCGATAGGAGTGGATTGGGTAGGGCAAGCACCTTAAAACATAAACATGCCCACCCAGCGACGACGGAACAGAGGAAGAAGCCAGTAAGTACCGTGGGAAGCTCAGCAAGGTCCGAAAGGACTGCAAACGAGAGAGTCCCTCTTTTTCCCAGCAGCATCTGGGGCCAGATGTTGTGATTAGAAACTTGCATGAGTCAGAGCATACGTCTGCACCTTCCATCCGGAATGCTCCATATAGTTCGCAGCCGGCCTCGGCTACAGTTACGGCTTCTACAGTGTCATCTTCAAAGCACACACAACCGCACCTTCGGGATATCCAGCCTGCATTGCCGAAAAGGGACCACTCATCATCTGCGAAGTTGGACCATCCGGTAGCTAAAGAGACAAGGCCTCATTTATCGGGGCGTCAACAGAAAAGAGCCATCTCGGACACACCATCCCAGGAGCAGCAGTCAGCCAACAGAAGACCGCTGCTCCTCAGGCCTCCGTTTTGGACTTGCTGTCGCAGATTGCGCAGCTCATCAGAGCAAGTGCAAGAGCAGCCTTCGGCAGTCTCAGAGCCTGACCTGTCGGACGGTGCTGGGTCGGTCCAGTCATCTGCACGTTCCGATGCGGTAGACTGAGAGTCGCAACTGATTCAATCGTATGGTGAATGGGATATGGAAGAAGATTACCCTTCCCTTTTGGAACAGCACATGGTTGCGATGGATTTAATCCATCAATATTACCCTGAATTTGTTCGGCGAATCAGAATGCTTCGACAACTAGAAAGAAACTGCTGGCGTCGTTGGACGCAGACTTTATCCGGACAAAGGAGGAGGTCCTGTTTTTTTCCAGTTCAGTCTAGACAGGTGTCACAGGCCTTCGGCTATTTAAAGGATGCCATATTCAAGCTCTCCAGTGGGAAGAAGAAAGGCAGTTTCTTGACATCATCTTCCATAAATTTACCATTTCTTGGACCACGTTCATTTTAAATGGTCAGGGAAGATGTACAGACAGTTCCTCTGCGATTAGATGAATAGGCCTAGGATCTAGAGCTATCCTTGCCTGGGTCATTCACAGTTCTCTCGGGCACAGTTGAGACGGCAACTTCTTCAAATAGAGCGAATTTGGACACTATGTCTTACGCAGATCACCTTTCAAGAGCTGTGGCGTAACATCTCAACGGGAAGGAATTTGAGGATGTTTGTACCTCTTTAAAAAGAGTTCTTTCCAGGGCAATTATGTTTACCACGTATAACTCAGCCTTAACAGTGGCTAATTTGGAGTTAATCACATGTGATGGTGCACTTGCATCGTCATCTTTAATAGATGACAAGGTGAAAAACTCCCCGGGTTGCTCCGGTCTCTGGACACACAATTTTTGACGACAAGCTTTCATTGGTTAAGACCAAGCTACAAAGAAGCGTCTAATACTCTGCTTCTTAAGTCGGCGTCTAATCGACCCACTACTGCAGAAAAGAGTAAAGGAGGACGTCCCAGACAGAAATCGTCAAAGGGGACTCCTCAAGAGGGTATAGGAAACCCTCCTATAATTACTCTAGATCGTCAATACAGCAACTTGGAAAAGGGGTGTTGGTCTGATCGAGACTACCGGTCAGACGCCCTTAAGCCGACAGGTCGAGGCTCTTCACGAGGGTGACGTGGTTTCTCATGTAAGCCTCGCAGGTCCTACAGGTGATGGTCAGGACCTCTATTGCTTGCCAGTTGGCGGAAGGTTATCAAGATTCACAACAAACTGGATAACAATTACGGAAGACCAGTGGGTGAGAAGTGTAGTCTCAGACGGCTTACGGCTGTCTTTCTGAGCAAAACCACCACTAACAAGGTGTCTGCGGTGGACAAATCTTACGTCAAATCCTTGCAAAAGAGAGTCTCTCCTAGCGATGGTACAGGTTCTCTTATCAAAGTAAGCAATAGAGGTCGTTGAGAATCAAAATTCTCAGGGTTTTTACAGTCACCTGTTCCTTGTACCGAAGCCAGATGGCTCGTTCCGACCAGTAATAGATTTAAGCTGGATAAACAAGCTTATCATGGCTCCAAAGTGTTCTATATGGAGATTATTCGGTCTGTAAGCATAGATCTAAAGGATGCTTACTTTCTTGTCTTGGTACATCCGGAATACAGAAAGTACCTGCGGTTCGCCGTTCATGGGAAAGTATATCAGTTCCAAGCGATGTGCTTCGGTCTGAACCTGGCGCCCTGGGCTTTTACTCAAATAATGAACTTGGTAATCAGGGCTTGATTTAATCTGAAAATTTTGAATAGCAATTTACTATTCACCCTGGAAAATTGATTAGCAGTTGATCCAAAAGCACTTGAAACTAATAAATCTTGAATAGCAAAATTCAGAAATTGGAGAGCAAAGTGCTATGCTAATCCAGTTAAATCGAGCCCTGTCGGTAATGCCTCACTTCCGAGCTCATTCGTCTGCGGTAACGTCAGCTTACTTGGACGACATTCTTCAGAGATACGGCAACAAAACTATTCTTCAGAATGATGTTCAGAGTCTGCTTCTTTTGCTCCGATGTCTCAGCTTCATCGTAAACGAGAAGAAGTCGGATCAAGCACCGTTCAAGTCATTCACTCACTTGGGAATGAGCTTCAAGACTCACAACAATCTAGTTCGTCTGCCGTTACCTAGAGCGAAAATTAGTCAGTTGTTATGCTCACTTTTGTCTACACCCAGGTGCATTAACAGTGAGGGAATTCATGCGACTGAAGGGGTTGTGTGGAGCAGATGCCGATCTTATTCCGATGGGTTGCACTTGCGCACACATCCCCTCCAGATACTCTTTACTCAGAACTGGAGTGTGAAGACGCATTCGCTCAAAACCAGTATTGTTTTAATGGACCTGGTAAAACAAGGGTCTATATTTGGGCAGATATTCAGTGGTTAACTCAGGGAGTTCCGCTGCAGCTGCCGGATCTGGCTTCCACGATTATGATGGAAGCGAGTCAAACGGGTTGGGGCACGACCCTGAGCCAGACAGTCTCAAAGTATCAGGGTCTTTGGAACCTTCGGTTCCTAGAGAAACACATAAACATCAAGAGATGATGTCAATATGGTTAGCGCTGCAACATTGGATTCACTTTACAGCGGACGCTCATGTTCAGATATTGTCGGACAACTCGACAGTGGCAGCATATATCAGGAACCCGGGAGGCACTCATTCGGTTCCATTATGCGAACTGAGAAAATTCTTCTGTATGTCATGAATCATCATGTTCAACTATCAGTCTGTCATATACCGGGTTGTCTGAACGTACTAGCAGATTCGCTCTCTCGGAAAGGTCGCCTGTTGTCATTGGAGTGGACACTCAACAAGCAGGTATTCAGACAGATTTGCTACCAGTGGGATCGACCTATGATAGATTTGTTCGTGACACACCTGAACAAGCAGTTGCAGACGTACATGTCGCCATGTCCAGACCATTGAGCGTTCGCAGTAGACGCTCTGTCAATCTCACGGGACGGAATGATAGGATATGCGTATCCTCCAACTCTGTTGATTCAGCAGATTCTGTTAAATATCATACAGTCTCATTGCAAAATTCTGTTAGTAGTATCTCTATCGTCACAGAAACTGTGGATCAATTTTCTCAGGTGTCTGTTATAAGCTTCCTCTGCAGAAGGACCTTCTTTATCAGGGGAAGTCACGCACACTGCATCACAACTAGGAAGGTCTCAACCTTTACATATTTCCGGTGTGCGGTCCTTCTTGCATGGCAAACAATTTATAGGATGAGCAGTGGACGCAGTTTCTAGCTACAGGAGGTCCTCCTCTTTGTTGAATTACGCAGCGAAGTGGAAGGTTTTCTTATGTTGGTGTAAGGATCAGTCGACAGACGTCTATGATCCGTCCACACTGGATATTGTCAACTTTCTGGTCTACTTGTTTGATGATCTCAAACTGCAGCCTGTCGCTATTAAGGGCTATAGGTCTATGTTATCAGATACTTACGTTCATCATGATAACTTGGCAATTGGATCTAATGCTTCTTTATCCAAGCTAGTTATAAATATATCTATCAATAGACCTAGAACCCTCAGATTAATTCCAAAGTGGAATTTGGCTTGGGTTCTGTTGAAGCTCCAAAGAAGCTCCTTTTGAGCCGTTGGACGTCGTAGAGTTCAGATTCTTGACCTATAAACAGCATTTCACTTAGCCTTTGCATCTGCTAGAAGAGTCAGTGAACTTCACGCTTTATCTGTTGATGAATCTCACTACCCTAGGTTGGGTAATACCATCACCCTCACTATGGAAGTGGGGTTTTTGGCTAAGAATCAGATTCCAGATGAGCAGCCGGAGCCTATTGTCACTTAGACTTTACCGTCCTCCGATAACTGTAGACCTTTGCTGTGTCCAGTCAGGCTATGCACATTTATAAACGTCGATCAGATTTTATTAGAAAAGGAAGAAAACGTTTCTTTCTTTCATTGATTCCTAACAGAAAGGATATTTTCATTTTACTGGCTCCGCTAATGCGTCGCCGGCAAAACTCAATTTGCGACAGTAAAACCATCGTTTACGGCCCCAAACAATCAAATACAACATAGTTATCCCCTAATTTATGTACTGTTTTTAAAGTGTAGCTCACTGTGAAACATTTGTATATGTCACATGTCAAACGAGCATTAAAATACAATCCTCAGACACTTTTAAATGAGTATAAAGAGTGTCATTCTATGGACTATCTTTATATTTTCGCTTCCCTTCACCGAATTAGCATAAAGGGTTATGCTGGCATAAAGTGGAGAAATATATATTATGTAATACTCAATTACATAGTTGGTGTTAAGCCCTTCTCGATTCTCGCAAATGAGAAAGACATATATAATTCCTTTCTCTCCTATTCTCCTGTAGAAGATATCCTTTATGAAGTGATTGAGTAATTGGATATTCCTCTCTGTCCTAGGCTCTCCAGCCTTTTTACGATTAAGCTAGTCTGGGCCATTGGTTGTTGTATAAAAATATTATAAATTCTAAGTAATCTGTATATTTTTTATACTTACCAGTGGCCCAGACGGGGATGGCCCTCTGCTCATACCTCCCTGCTGTTTACAACATTTAGCAGGCAATTTTTAGAAAGAATGATGGCTGGCGCTAATTTCGGTGTCTTCTTGGAATCTGCGCTTGCACAGTTCGCAAAAGTATGGAGGACCAGATAGGACATAAAATTTTTGGTTTTGCATGCAAATTTTGGGGATTTGGTCGCAAAATTTGTGTTTGACCCTGGATTAATTTTTGAGTTAGCACCAGCAAGTTTGGGCCATTGGTAAGTATAAAAAATATACAAATTACTTTGAATTTATAATTTTGCATGAATCAAAGCTGATTCTCATTGCTTTCCTTGCGAGAATCATTTGCGCGAATTGATTCTGATTTTTGCTTGAATTTTAAGCTCTGATCCTGGCACAGTTGTAAATGTCAAGCACCCTAATTTCTAAAGGACATTTTCTTGTTTTTTTCTTGCAGTCCATGGGATATGAGTCGGTTTTTATATACTCAGTGCCAGTTGAGTGACATCAGAGTTCCAAAATGGTGTAAAAAATGGATCAATATTCGTAAGTGCTTCACAAACTATTATAATGCTCGACGAGTGAAATTGGAGACAATGTTGACAATGTTGGGACTGAAGTTTGAAGGAAGATTACATTGTGGTTTAGATGACACGAGGAACATTGCTAGAATAGTGCTTGTACTGCTTAAAGATGGCTGCATATTTAAAGTGAATGAATGTTTTCAGGAAGTTTATTGCAGAGATAAAAATGGTTCCATTGCTCAGGTCCACCCATTTAAAGACAATTTTGAAGGTGAACACAGAAGTCGCCGGACCAACCATAACTCAACTGACCTGCCAACTAAAACAGATGTTGTAGATTCTTTGAAGAAACTAAATATTGAAGAGACACAGAGCTGTGATAATGTGGAGGATACAGATGATGTCAATGACTTACTTGATTATTACAAACTGCAAAATTCCTAAGGTCTAAAAAAATTTAAAATCTGTTTCTCAGGCCCTCCCGCATGGACCTTTTGGCTGACGCATGCTCTCTTTTTATAACGAATGTGAACTTTAAAAAAATAATAATTAAATGGTTTATGTCTGATATTTTACCCAAGTTAAGAAAATGATAAATTTGTCCCTTGAGTGCAAGGGATGAAATACACCACACCCATGCTATTCTATAGATTATGAGGCCTAAAACATGAACCAAGATCATGAACTTTTGATGGCAAAGAAATAATTACAGAAATAAAAAAAACAAAAAAAAACAGCTCGCCGGCATCCAATTTTACAGATAATGGCCTGAGAAGCAGAAGATCTACTTTGTGGGGCCTTGGGACTCAAATTTAACCCTTAATGGCACCAAAATTTTAAGACAACTTTCTAAAATGATAAACTGGCCAAACTGTGGTTGACTTGTGATTTTAGTGAATTCTTGGCTGGCTATAATGGCAGCCAAGACTTGATTTGAAGCCACTTTAACACTAGTTTACTTGACCAAGTAGACTTACCAAACACTTTATCTTTGAGAGCTGTCCTAATATTATAAAAAGTACCAAGTTCAGAACTTTGCACTTGGATATTCAAAAACACATTTTACCCTTGTTGCTACTAGATTTTGAATCCTCTTACATCCAGTTACATCCCTGACATATTCGTGAATGTCTCCTATAGTTGATAAATATACATTATCATGACCATGTGCATGTCCTGTAATTTGTATAAGATTCAAGGTTGTGTTTACAATCAGATCGCAATGAGGGCGAGTTGTGATCCGATTGTAAACACGACCGAGAATCTGATACAAATTACAGGACATGCATTTGGTAATGATAATATATATTTATCAACTATAGGAGACATTCACGAATACATTTATCTAACAATCCCGTCACATGAAGCCCGTTTCCCCCGTTTATCAGTTTAAATTGGGTTGGAATTAGTCAAAATTTTGAATTTCATATTTTAGTGCATAATAACAATGCATATAATGATATTATTTGTCATAGCGCGGTGTTTACCGGAAGTTGAATCTATATGATACGGAATCAGAATGAGTTGTCTATATGATACGGAATCAGAACACATTATGTGATACGTACTGTTTCTCGTGGTTTTCAGGCCAAAATCTATATGATTATTAGATAAAATAATTTCTGTGATACTCTCTAGGAGAGAAATATTCCTTTCCCACAGTGCATAACATTATGACATATTTCTGTTGTGTTCTGACAGTCACAGATTCTCCATGGTAATCCCAGGAAATGGTGCAGTGCTTGTTTACTGCAGTAAACAAGTGCTGCTTTACTGGTAAAATAGGACCTGGAATCAATGCCTGATGTGGAAGTCCTATAAAGTGGACAGCATAAGTATAAACAGTTGGCTAAACCTGACTTCATACCCATGTTGCAGTCATGATGTTGCCAAAGATACTGAAAATGGCATTAACCCTTTACCCAACGAATCGCCCGCATCCGCCCGCGTAATACGCAAATTCAGCAGTTGAAAAAATATTATATTTTTATACTGTACCAATGACCCAGACTTAGCTGGTGCTAACTCTTAAAAATCTAGGGCCAAACACAAATTTTGCCCCCCAATCCCCAAAATTTGCATCTAAAACCAAAAGAAATCATGTCCGAAAGGACCTCCATACTTTGCCCTCACTGCGCATGTGCAGTGTCAAGGACGTTCCAAAATTGGCGCCAATCATCATTCTTTGTTTGGCCCTTCATCAGTTAACATCTCACTGATCTTTGTGCTTGTAAATCTCAGTTTAAATGATGCCAGACACATAAATATTGGAGAAATGGTGATTCTAAGGAGGATAGAGAAGGAGGAGAGGAAAAAGGAGTGACAGAAAATATTCAGGGCTGTAACTTAAAATTTTGTTATGAAATTATGTTAAGTTGCCTATTTTCGAGGCATGGGCCTGTTGTTGTCATTCTTGCTTTGAAGTTGCACTGCTTATTTAGTGTTTCCTCTCTCCTTATCCTGTAAGTCCCCCCTTGCTATTCTCCCATGCTTTTGGCATTTCTTATCAACCTACTCACAATTGTTTACTACAGGCTTGCACTACAGTGGAAGTCCCTAACTCGGATAAAATACTCTCTATTTTGTCTTTCCCAAGCAAGTTGGGAAAGAAAAGTGGTGCAAAAGCACCAATAAAAATAAGCCAAAACTGGGTCGAGTGCAACCGGCACAGACCCAGTACGGGACGCTCTCTCCCAAGTACAACTCCACGACTTCCGTTGCCAGTGCGCATATACCGTCTCTAAAGACTCATTCTTTTTAAAATCCGCTTCGTGTCGAGATGTTTTTGCACGCTTATCAGTGTTCCACCAGCTCGATGTTTGATGATTCCTGATTCATTATACCACAGTGTATCCTTTGTATTCTCAGGAACAGTGTTTTATATTCTCTTTTTTCTATTATATGTCCATAATGTATATTTATTTGCTCTCTCTCGGGTCGCGCGCGATTTTCGCGGGCCATGCGGTTCGGACTTAGATTTTCACAATTATTGTTCATGCTTTTTTTGCAAATTTTTCTAATTGTGTTAGAGTTAGGTGTCAGCGGGGTACCACTCCTACAGTGTTTCTTCTTTCTGTTGAGAGTAGTCTTCCTGTTGGGTGGTTCCCGGTCGACCGTCTGGGGTCTTTGTTTCTGTCACCTTTCTCTCTTTGGGGGTGTTCTGTTTTCTGATCTCACCTTCTCTGCTCCTCTCACCTCTTTCATGCCTAGGACAATTCCTTGTGGGCAGTGTCTGCTGCCTAAGCATGTCGTGTTCCTCCTGTAATGGGTGTTCGGCCGAGCGGCCGTGTGGTGTCTGTGGAACATGGTCTTCCACCTTTTGGGCGTCTGTAAATCGTGTCGTTCGTTCTCGTGGCCGTGCCTCCCACTCCCGCGGGAAAGGAGAACGTGGTCGTTCGGGGCCTCCCGAGCCGACTTTGTCTGGTGAGAGTTATTCCTCCTCCGTGGGGGATGTGCAGTCTTTTCCTGTGGTGAATACTGCGGGAGCCGTTGAGTGTTCTGGTGTAGAGATGCCTGGTTCCGGGACTACGGTCCCCCTCCAGTCGACATCTGAGGCTGTCACTAGGGTTGTGACTCCTCCTTCGGAGCCGAGCCGGTGTGCTCTCTCCATTATTTCACCAGCCTCAACGACTCTCGACGTATCTACTACTGCTGCTGGTCCGTCTACTTCGTTGTCTGTTTCAGCCGGCCTCGGCTTTTCGCTGCAGGGGACTGCAGAACTGTCCGATACTGTAGACATGGGATATCGGCCCCAGCCTTCCCTGACTTCAACTCGGCGAAGTCGGAAGGGGCTGCCGGCCGAGCCCATCGCTGTGGTCTCGTCGCCGTCGAGTACCACAGTTGTGTCTTTGGATTCGGATGTTCGTAGTGGAAACACTATGAACTCCGTGGCGTTTCCGTCCACTCACTCTGGTCACACGACCAGTTTTGGGGGACCAACGCCTTTTGTGCAGCCTGGACCTTCTGCCCCGCAGAGGTCCGAGGTGACTCTCATGAGTTCTCGCAATATTGATCCTCGGGGTGCATCGTACCCCTATACACGTCTGCCTTCAGATGTTTCGGCTGCCGCCCGTCGTCCCGCGTTGGGTGTTTTGGAGGATCGTGACCCTTCGCTGGTTAAGAGGGTCAGAGTTGAAGCCACTTTGCCGGTTCGCTCCCCTGTCGAACCGGTCGGTACAGGCAGTGAGCTTAGGGAGGCCCTCTCCTTACTCACTCAGGTTCTCTCAAAGAGCCTTCCTGTTGCTTCCAGCGAGGCTATGGGTGGTTTCCAGGCGCCTCCTATGGCGCCGCCTCCCGGGATTGGAAACAGGCCGGTTTCCGATTCCTCTGGTGTCCCGACACCATGGGAGGCGTCGGCTGGTTTGCCCACGATGGGCTATGTGTCTTCCGACTCTGGGGAGGAGTCCGACATGCTTGAGGTCGAGGGCCAGCAGTCTTCGGACTTGGGGGCGGCTCTTGACTTTGTGTTTGGGTTTCTGCCTGAGCTCAAACCTGCTAACCAGCCGACAGTGTCAGCCTGGCCGCGATCATCGGTCGCGCGCCAACAGCCTATGGAGCAACCTGCTTCTGGGCGCCTTCGACCATGCCAGTCGGTACAGGTGGTTGAGGCTTTTTCAGCATTGGATGCCAAGCTGAATTCCAAGGCTTTGAAGACTTCGTTCTTCACCAGGGTTGACACCTTTTTGCCTCCTGTGCGTTATCGTTCCTACGATTCCGCCAATCCGTCAGTCTGCCAGACTTTGACGGTTCTGGATCAGGACTCCAGTTCCCTCGGGCTTTCCAAGCCCAAGTCTGCCGTCATTCCAATGACGACTCTGGAGTCCACGTTGGGCTTATCTAGAGAGATGCTTGGCATGCTTTCTCTCTCAGATCACGTCGTCTCAGCTTTGGCTGCTTATCTGCCTCCAGATAAGTTTGTCGAGGTACAGGCTCCTTTGCGTGTGCTGTCCAAGGCGCTTATGCACCTTACTCACACGCATGCCTGTAACACGGCCAATTTGGAATTAGTTCGAAGGGACGCTGTGCTGGACACAGGACGATCCCTTCCCGAGGAGCAGCGTGCTACTCTTCGATCTGCTTCTTTGGCAGGTCCGCAACTTTTCCATGGTTCCGTGTCGACGGTCCGGGATGACGTCCTACGTCATTCCAAAGATCAGCTGCTGTTTCGTCAGCTTGATCAGCCTTCTCGGGGAGGCAAGGGCCGTTCCAAGCCTAACAAGTACCCTTCTGCTTCCTCTGTGAAGCAAAAGGCTGGTCCTTCTGCCGCCGCCTCTACTTCTTACTCACGGGGTAAAGGTAGGGGTCGGCAGAATCGAGGGAAGTCTCAGGATTCTTCATTTAGCAGAGGAGGTGGTTTCTCCTCTCGCGGGCCTCGTCAGGGCTCGAAATGAAGGTCCTCACCTCGACTCGTCCTAGGTTGGAGGAAGGATAGCAGAGTTTGCAGACCATTGGACCACCATCACATCCGATCCATGGGTGTTAGATGTTGTTCGGTCCGGGCTGCGCATATCCTTCCGACGGCACCCCACTCTGTCAAGGGTGCCTCTTCCAACCACAGTTCCTTCAGACGTTTTACGTCGGGAACTTTTGTCCACGGAGATTGCCAATCTCCTGGCAAAGGGGGCGATCGAGGTCGTCAAGAACGTTCAGTCAGTGGGTTTCTATTCCCGCCTGTTCTTGGTGCCGAAGAAGGACGGCCGACTCCGACCGGTTATCGATCTGAGCATCCTGAACCAGTCTATCATTGCTCCCAAGTTCAGCATGGAGACTTTCAGGTCGGTCCGCCAATCAATTCACCAGGGAGATTTCGCAGCCAGCATCGACCTGCGAGACGCTTACTTCCACGTTCCGATGCATTGGGCGTCACGGAAGTATCTCAGGTTCGCTTTTCTGGGGCGAGTTTACCAGTTCAAGGCCATGCCTTTCGGCCTCAACCTGGCTCCTTGGGCGTTCACCAGACTGATGTCGCATGTGATAGCGTTCCATCGCACACAGTCCAGGGTGACTACTTCGGCATATCTGGACGATATCCTCCAGAGGCATTCCAATGCTGCCTTACTGGAATCGGATGTCGCCACTCTGTTGAGCTTGCTCACGTCGCTAGGATTCAGAGTCAACGAGGAGAAGTCGGACCTGGTCCCTTCTCAGTCGTTTTGTCATCTGGGGATGTCTTTCCAAACCAAATTCAATTTGGTGGCTGTTCCCCAGGCCAAGGCTGTGATTCTCTCAGCTTTTGCTCTGACTCTGTCCCAGTCCAGGTCCGCGACCGCTCGGAGTTTTCTCCGGCTGATCGGTCTCTGCGGTTCGGTGACGGATCTCATTCCTCTAGGTCGGCTGCGTGTCAGACCTCTCCAACACTTTCTGCTCAGTCGTTGGAGACCGAATGTAGATTCTCTGGATCAGGTGCTTCCGTTTCCGGACTCTCTGTATCCTCACCTTCTTCCCTGGACAGATGTTCAGTGGATTACGCAGGGTGTTCCGCTGGACTTACCCACGTCCGATCGCGTTCTGACGGCAGATGCCAGCGATCTCGGATGGGGTGCGACGTTGGATCCTCTCGGTCTTTCCCTACACGGGATGTGGGACCAGGATCAAGCAGCTCTACACATCAACCAGAAGGAGCTTCTTGCTCTTCTTCTGAGTTTCAGGCAGTGGATCCCTCACCTGTCGAATCGCCAGGTCCTTCTACTATCCGACAATTCGACAGTGGTTGCTTACATTCGGAACCAGGGCGGCACGCACTCGCTTCCGATGTACGAGTTAGCTCGGGATCTTTTACTGCTCGCTCAGGAGGTTCACGCCGGGGTGGTTGTTCGTCACATTCCCGGTCGTCTGAACGTCCTAGCCGACTCCCTGTCCCGACAGGGCAGGGTTATTTCCACCGAGTGGATGCTTCACAGGGCAGTGTTCCAGTCGCTTTGCGATCTCTGGGGACGTCCCCACATCGATCTCTTTGCGACTCGTTGGAACCATCAGGTGGACACTTTCGTGTCCCCGTGTCCAGATCCTCTGGCTTTTCCCGTGGACGCTCTGTCACTCGATTGGAACGGTCTAGTCGGCTACGCCTTCCCGCCGGTTCCGATTCTTCCTCAGGTTCTCGCCAAAATTCGAACCTGCAGTTGTCGAATCATTCTGATCGCTCCCCTGTCGCCTCAGCGGGTGTGGATCAATCAGCTCCGCTCGCTGATGGCGGCGGTTCTTTGTCAAGGTCGCCCGAGGAGGTTTCACATCGACCCGACTTCATTGTGCCTTCACGCATATCTTTTGTCAGGTCCTGTCTCCTCCGTAGAGGTTTTTCGAGACGAACAGTGGAGTGCATTTCTTCTTCAAGGAGGCACTCCACTGGTTTAGCTTGTGCAGCTAAATGGAAGGTCTTCTGTCGATGGTGTGCTGATCACTCTGTTGATTATGCCAATCCTTCGATTTCACAGATTGCGGAGTTTCTGGTATATCTGTTTGATTCTCGGGGTCTCCAGCCTGTTACCATCAAGGGTTACAGGTCTATGCTTTCAGAGACTTTTTCTTATGTGGGGAAGCGTCGTATCGGCACTAATCCTTACCTCTCCAAGCTTGTTCGGCACTTTTCTTTGAAAAGGCCTCGGACTTTGCAGCTTGCTCCACGATGGAATCTTTCGTGGGTGCTGCTTTGCTTGGGGGGGGGGGGGGGGGGGGGGGGGGGGTGCGCCGTTCGAACCTTTATCCCAGGTGGATATGCAATTTCTCACATATAAGACGGCTTTTCTGATGGCATTTGCTTCGGCCAGACGGGTTCGTGAGCTTCACGCCCTCTCGGTTGACCCGGCCTTTTTTAGGAGCTTTTTTTTTTTTTACTTTTACCACTGATTGCTCCTTTTTGGCTAAGAATCAGTTACCAGATACTACTCCTCCTCCTATCTGTATCAGGGCTCTTCCCTCTGTCGAGGGTACTCGCCCTTTGCTCTGTCCGGTCCGTGCTATTCGCATTTATCTTGATCGGACACGCTTCATACGGAAGGGCAGAAAACGTTTTTTTCTGTCTCTCATTCCGGGTCGACAGAAGATCTCTCCTCAATCCATTTCTCGATGGATTTGTCTTGCTATTCGTACGGCTTATAGTCGTTTAGCAGCTGGCGATTGTATTACCAATCATATTTCTGCCCACGAGGTGCGGGCTCTGTCTACCTCTTGGGCTTAGTCTAACTCCGTCAAGTTGTCGGATGTTATGCAGGCAGCCTACTGGAGAAATGCTTCTACTTTCTCCACCTTTTATTTACGCCAGTTGCAGGAGCAGTCGGAGGACCTTTTTGCCTTGGGTCCTCTTTCTTCTGCTCAGGCTGTTGTCTGCCATAGCCATTAGGCTTCTTGAAGGTCAGTTTCAGCCTTGTGCTGTTACTGCCCTTTTTTCTGTCTGTGTGTCACACAGGCTCATATGTCTCTTTTCATTGTCCTTTACCAATGATTGCGACATTATGGTTGATAAGCCTCGGGACCTCTTCCTTCTGCTTCACGGTTCCAGTGCACTAGGGTTATGTGGGGGTTGGTTATGCGATTCCCTCCAGCCTTTTGTCTATTCAGCCTGTAGTAAACAATTGTGAGTAGGTTGATAAGAAATCTAAATTTTATAGTAAATTTCCTTTCTTATTATACCTACCACAATTGTTTACATGGAGGCCCTCCCGTCTTCTTTACGGGTAAAGAATCTTTCCTCCCCGCTGATCACATAACTCTAACATTTACGGATTCAAAAAGAATGAGTCTTTAGAGACGGTATATGCGCACTGGCAACGGAAGTCGTGGAGTTGTACTTGGGAGAGAGCGTCCCGTACTGGGTCTGCGCCGGTTGCACTCGACCCAGTTTTGGCTTATTTTTATTGGTGCTTTTGCACCACTTTTCTTTCCCAACTTGCTTGGGAAAGACAAAATAGAGAGTATTTTATCCGAGTTAGGGACTTCCACTGTAGTGCAAGCCTGTAGTAAACAGTTGTGGTAGGTATAATAAGAAAGGAAATTTACTATAAAATTTAGATATTTTTGAGTAAGATTACTACTAAAATTTCTTTGGAGAATTAGCTTGGTTACAGAATGAATTCTGTTATTTTCCCCATGTTTACGTTTTCACCCATGGGTGTTTAGTTAGACGTTGTGTTCTGCATCTACCATCTGATGTTCTGCAGATTCTTCTTTGGAAGTCTCTGTTTTGCATCAGATAGTGTGTAATATTGATAACTGATTTCGGGCCAGTATTGTCCGTGCCTGGAGTCATGTTTTCTGGTGTTTATACACTTCTTGTTTACATTGGCAACAGTCTCTTTTGAGGGGGGGCTTTTTGCCTTTGGAGTAGTTTATCTCATTACAAGATACATTATTATTATCCGTAAGTGTTGCAATAATTATTTAAAATAATTTTAAAATTTTTGACCACACTTACCCTTGGGATCCATTGGGGCTCAACGTTACTTTTCAGAAACTTGGGCTTCGCTGAAAAAATATTTTTCAAAAATTATTTTGAATTTCATTTGCTTTTTTCAATGTTAATGGATCATGTTATTATGTATCTTTGTGTTTAGGGGTTTGTGCGAGTACTAGGACTTGTTGTCTTTTCACAATGAAAGGACAATGTTCAAATTGTAATAGGAAGAAATCTTCCTCTGACTTTCATGATCATTGTATTAATTGTAGTCAGTGTACTCGCACTAACTCCTGTTCAATATGTCAATATTGGGATGACAAACATTGGAAACGTGTGTCACGGTATGTTGTTAGTGGAGAAAGGGCTATGCCGGTCCTTTCTCCGCAGGGTCACTCTAGTCTATCAGTTTCTATTTCAGAGGAACAAGAACAGGGTGATGTTTCCATGTTATCTTCCAAGAGTGCACTTCCGTCGTCACAATTGAATGAAGAGCTAGCGGCAAAAGTGCTCATTTAGATACGACAGTTGCCTAAGAGGTCCCTAGTAGGATCGACGGCGCTGTCGTCCGCTAGCTCGCCCGGTGTAGCGTCCATTCACCAAATGGTTCGTCTGTTGCGGTCCAGGAGGAAATGTTGGGTGATGCGAGCACTATAAATATACTAGGTGCACACCCAGTGACGGCGGATGTTAGGAGAGATCGGAGGAAGCCTTCTAGTCTGGTTCCTAGCTCGTCCAGGTCCAGCTGGGCCGTGAGCGAGAGAGGCCCCTCTCTCGTACAACAACATCAGGGACCTGATGTTGTGGTACAAAATGTGTCGCAAGCGGAGCACACGTCCGACGCTCGGGACGCTCCGTTGTTTAGGCAGTCCACGGAGACTGCTCAGGCTTCCTCATCCTCTCACCAGCGCACACGACCGCACCTTGGCTACGTGACCGCGGATATTCTACCAGCTTCGCCGATAAGGGATTCTTCGGCGACCAGGTCACGCCATCCGGTAGCCAGGGACACGAGGCCGGTAGACTCCGGACGTTCGCATAGGAAGAGTATGCGGGAGTCAGTTGATGCGGAGCTTCCCGCAGCGAAGCAGCGAAAGACCGCCACTCCGCAGGCCTCGATGCCGGACGTGCTTGCTCAGATAGCACAAATTATCGCAGCATCCCAGCAACCGACAGAATTGGTGGCGGATCGGGAATTATCCGACGGCGCTGGGTCGGTACGCTCCGCTGAAGCATCGGGTGCGGACGACCGGGAGCATCATGAGGTCCGACCGGATGGTGAAAGGGATACAGATGACTTGGAGCTATCCCTTTCGGAACAACATAAACTGCCGTGGATTTCATCCGGCACTTCCTTCCTCACGTTTTTCCGTCGGGCCAGACTGCTGCGGTACCAGACAAGAGAATAATAGCGTCATTGGACACTGAATTCTTTGAGTGGTTCAGAGACATCGTCCCCGAGTTTCCGTCTCAGTCCAATAATGTCACAAGAACATTTGAATTATTGAATGACGCTATATTCAAGCTTGCTTCCAAAACAGGCAAAGCTGGTTTCTTGTCCTCCAATGCTCTTAACCTGCCTTTCATTAATGCAAGGAATAAATTCGATACGGCAGGACAGGGTATTCCGAGAGTTCCTCTGCGTCTTGACGACTAGGCGGAAGACTTAGAATTGTCGTTATCGTCGTCTATGTCCGTTCCAACCGCGGTGTTGGATATGACAATCACGTCTAACAGGGCCAGTTTAGACGCTTTATCTTACGCAGACCACCTTACAAAGGCGTTATCACTGCGTCTTCAAGGGAAAGAATTCCAGGATATACAATCCTCTTTAAGACTTCTTTCAAGGGCAGTGGCTTATTCCACGTATAACTCCGCCCTCTCAGTGGCAAACCTGGAGTTGGTTAGACGTGACGCAGCCTTAGCTACATCCACACGCGTGGATAGTAAGGTGAAGAACTCTCTCAGAGTCGCTTCGGTCTCCAGAGAACTTCTATTCGATGGCAAGCTTTCTACAATCTACGATAAAATTACTAAGAAAGCTTCGGATTCTCTGCTGTTTAAATCCGCTTCCAAAAAGTCGGATATGGCAGAGAAGAATAAGACAGGCACTTCTGGGTCTAATGCGCCCAAGAAAGGTTCCTATAGAGGTTCCGGTGCGTCCTCTTGGTCTTATTCAAGAGACTGTCAAGGCAGCGACTCACGTGCGGGACGTCATTCGGGCCGGGACAATCGGTCGGATGCCCCGAGGTCGACGGGACGAGGTGCGGGTCGTGGAGGACGTGGTTTCTCCTCCCGCAGGCCTCGCAGGTCCAGGAGGTGATGGCTTCAACCTCTATCGTGTTCCGGTTGGCAGAAGGTTGTCGAGTTTTTCAGAAGAGTGGGCGTCGATTACGGACGACCCTTGGGTGAGAGGGGTGATTTCGGAAGGTCTAAGAATATCCTTCAAACGAAAGCCTCTTTTAACTCGAAGTCCAAAATGGACTCAACTTCCGTCAAATCCGCAGAAAAGAGACACTCTGTTATCGGAGGTGCAGTCTCTTTTAATGAAGAACGCGGTAGAGGTCGTAGAAGACCAGGGAACACCGGGATTCTACAGCCATCTGTTTCTGGTTCCGAAACCAGACGGCTCGTTCCGTCCAGTCATAGATTTGAGCTGGATAAACAAGCTGATCGTCGCTCCGAAATTTTATATGGAGACGATTCGGTCGGTCAGAGCGAGTATTCGGGTGAACGATTATGCTACAAGCATAGATCTCAAGGATGCGTACTTTCATGTCATGGTACATCCGACATTCAGAAAGTATCTACGCTTCGCAGTCCTAGGAGTTGTGTATCAATTCCGGGCGATGTGCTTCGGATTGAACCTAGCACCCTGGGCTTTCACTCGGGTAATGAACTCGGTAATGATGTATTTCCGAGCTCATTCGTCTGCGGTAACGTCGGCCTACCTGGACGACATTCTTCAGAGGTACGGCAACGAGTTAACGCTTCAGAACGATGTGCAGAATCTGCTTCTATTGCTCCGACGTCTCGGTTTTGTTATAAACGAGGAGAAGTCGGATCTGGTGCCGTCCAAGTCATTCACTCATCTGGGAATGAGCTTCGAGATGCACAACAATCTCGTTTGTCTGCTGTTAACCAGAGCGAAATTAGTCAGTTGTTACGCTCGCTATTGTCTTCATGCAGACAAAGTCACAGCGAGGGAGTTTATGAGACTGATAGGTCTGTGCGGAGTCGCCGCGGATCTCATTCCGATGGGGCGCTTACGCACTCGTCCTCTCCAAATTTTCTTAACTCAGAATTGGAGTGTGAAGATTCATTCGCTCGACATAGACGTTCTCTTGTCAGATCAAGTGAAACAAGAGATTCAGACTTGGGCAAACATTCAGTGGTTAACTCAGGGAGTTCCGCTGCAGTTGCCGGATCCGAGTTTTACCATTATGACGGATGCCAGTCAAACAGGTTGGGGTGCAACATTGATCCCAACGGATTCGAGATGCCAGGGTCTTTGGGATCCACAGTTCCTAAGCAAGCACATAAACATTAAGGAAATGATGTCAATTTGGCTTGCGTTACGTCATTGGATGGACATTATTCACAAAGCTCATGTCCAAATTCTGTCCGACAATACGACAGTAGTGGCGTATATACGGAACCAGGGAGGCACTCATTCCGTTCCGTTATTCAATCTAACGGAGAGAATCCTTCTGTTTGCTCTAGAACATCAAGTTCTACTTTCGGTCCGTCATATACCGGGTCGTCTGAATGTACTAGCAGACTCCCTTTCACGGAAGGGTCACTTGTTGCCGTCGGAGTGGACTCTCAACAAACAAGTATTCAATCAGATTTGCTACCAGTGGGAACGGCCAATGATAGATTTATTTGCGACACATCTCAACAATCAGTTGCAGACGTATGTGTCACCGTGCCCGGATCCAAGAGCATTTGCAGTAGACGCTCTATCGATCTCATGGGACAGAATGATAGGATATGCGTATCCTCCAGCGCTGTTGATTCAGCAAATATTGCTAAAGATAAAACAATCTCAGTGCAAGATTCTGTTGGTAGCATCTCTGTCTCCACAGAGACCGTGGATAAATCTACTCAGGTGTCTGTTGTGGGACCTACCGCGAAAGCTTCCTCCACGGGAGGATCTTCTTTCGCAGGGGAAACCGCGTCGACTTCATCACAACCCGCAAGGTCTCAACCTTCACGTTTTTCCGTTGTGCGGTCCTTCTTGCATGGCAAGCACTTTACAGGACGAGCAGTGGACGCGATTTCTAACTGTGGGAGGACCTCCTCTTCGCTAAATTATGCGGCTACGTGGAAGGTTTTTCGTCGTTGGTGTAGGGATCATTCTGTTGATATTTTTGATCCCTCCATACCAGACATTGCAAACTTTCTAGTATACTTGTTTGACGAAATCAAACTGCAGCCTGTTACTATTAAGGGTTATAGGTCTATGTTATCTGATACCTATGCACATCACGATAGTTTACAAATTGGATCTAATGTCTCTTTATCTAAGTTAGTTAGAAACTTCTCGATAAATAGACCCAGAACTCTTAGATTAATTCCTAAGTGGAATTTAGCCTGGGTTCTTCTTAAACTAAAGGAAAAGCCATTTGAGCCTCTTGGGACAGTAGATTTCAAATTCTTATCTTATAAGACAGCATTTCTCTTAGCTTTCTCTTCTGCTAGAAGAGTCAGTGAGCTTCATGCACTATCGGTGGACGATTCTCACTATCGTAGTGTCGGGAACACTATCACCTTCACTACTAATGTTGGATTTTTAGCAAAGAATCAGGCTCCTAATAAATATCCGGAACCTATTGTTATTAAGGCTCTTCCGTCTTCAGACGGGCGTAGGCCTTTACTCTGTCCTGTTAGAGCTTTACGCATTTATAAACAGAGATCTCAGGTTATCAGAAAGGGACGAAAACGTTTCTTTCTGTCTCTGATGCCTAATAGAAAGGACATTTCGGTCCATTCTATTGCTAGATGGATTCAATTAACTATCCGTACTGCTTATGAAAATTTATCTTCTTCCCAGCAGTCTGTGCTTAAGATTTCGACTCATGAAGTAAGAGCTCTTTCTACATCTTGGGCTTACGCAGATAGTGTGGCTATTACAGATTTAATGAAGGCTGCTTATTGGTCTCGGCCATCCACATTCACGAATTTTTATCTCAGAAATATTGAGTCCATTTCTGGAGACCTGCATTGTTTAGGTCCGTTATCTGTTGCTCAGAATGTCGTCCACTAAACAGTTGCAACTATAGTTATGCAGGCTTTCTGTTCCGGCAGAGACTCTGTCCTGCTGCCTTCTTTGCTCTGGGCTATTTGACCCAGGGCAAGGGGAAGGGGGGTGGGAGGGTGTTCCCTTAGGTCACCTGCTTTATAGTGAAAAGCAAGGGAATTCCTCCTCCGGAGTCAGTAATTCTGAGTCGTTTCCGGGATGGTTTTAAAGTGTAATATTAATGTTAAAAATTCATTCATGTCATATTTTTAAAGTGTAGCTCGGTGTGAAGCATTTGTATATGTCAAGTGTCAAACGGGCGTTAATATACAATCCTCGGACACTTTTAATGAATATAAAGAGTCTCAATTCTCTGGACTAACTTTATTTATTGGCTTACTTTAAAAATAATTAGTATAATGGGTTATACTGGATGTTAATAGAGAACATGAATGTTATTGTGCTCAATTATGAAGGGTATTGTATCTTTCTAATTTATCATAAAATAAGAAAGATACATGTAAAGCCTAATACTCCTTTTCTCCTTGAGGGGTTCACTCTATATTATATAGTTGAGCTTATTGGATTTTCTTCTATGTCCTAGGCCCTCCAGCCTTTTTACTATTCAGCTAAGTCTGGGTCATTGGTACAGTATAAAAATGTTAAAAAATTTATAGTAATTTATATATTTTTTATACTTACCAATGACCCAGACGGGGATGGCCCTCCCAGGAGTTGGGAACTCATACCTCCCTGCTGAGTACATAGCGCTGACCAGGCACTGCCAGTAAGAATGATGATTGGCGCCAATTTCGGAACGTCCTTGACACTGCGTATGCGCAGTGAGGGCAAAGTATGGAGGTCCTTTAGGACATGATTTCTTTTGGTTTTAGATGCAAATTTTGGGGATTGGGGGGCAAAATTTGTGTTTGGCCCTAGATTTTTAAGAGTTAGCACCAGCTAAGTCTGGGTCATTGGTAAGTATAAAAAAATATATAAATTACTATAAATTTTTTAACTTTTCAAAAAATTTCAACAAAACCATATCATGTGAGCCCTCGTTGGAACGAGCTCATCGAGCTCATTCCAACGCGGGGTCACATGATATAGTTTTGTTGAAATTTTTTTAAAAATTTGAAAAAATGATATCTAAAATAATAAATTTTGATATCGTCTGCGTTGGGTAAAGGGTTAACACCTTGCATGCTGTTGGCAGATGCTCCCCTCCCCCAGGATAGGATTTCTGTTGTCAGTGAATTTAGTCTGATTTGGGTACATTTAATCAAATTTCATCCCCTGTAAATATAACAGATATTTTGACCAATGATTTTTTGAGTTACACTTTGATGAATTTTTCATCAAATCTAGTCATGGCTGCTTTACAGCAGCCATGACTGGTTTTGAAGAAAAAATTCTTGGAAATACTCAGCGGGTTAAGTATTAAACACCAACAAATAAATAAATATCCACAGATGTGGAAAATGACTTTAAACCCAATACACTAATAAAGAACCCCTAAGAATAAGCTGGGATCATCTGGAATGATCGGATGAGCTTCAACACTGAAACGGTTGATCACTAAAAATATTCATATGCACATTTTGTGAATTTTTTTTTAAATTGCTGTTACTTGATTTTTGAGAAGTTGAACTTCAAAAATTATTTTTAGAGAAGATTTAAGCCTGAATCGAATGATTTCTCACTTTTTTTTTCTCTGCCTACTATCATCTTGAATCTGCAGTGATGTTCTGTATTAAAAACCGTATCACTTTTAACCCTTTAACTAATCAGCCACATACACCAGCGTAATTTATAAATTGAGAAATTGAAAAATAAAACTTCCAAAAACTTTTAACAAAACCACATCATCAAGTCCATTGAAAGAAATGGAGCACAATATGTTTTTTTTTAAATTATTTAAAAAATTTGAAAAATACTTTTTACATACCAAATGTTTGATGTCATTTTCATGGCGTATAGGGTTAATCAAATTTAATGCAATCACTGCAGAAAGTTTCCTTTAACACCACTGCCTAACAAAAGACTACTACCAAATACACTGGACTACAGATACTGCCTAATGTTCGTTGTTTTTGAATTGAATTGTTTTCCAAAACACAGCTTACAGATTATAGCTCTTCATTTAAAGGAGCTTATTATACACTTTGTGTTTAGTTGTTTGTTAATATCTAGTTAGTGCTTTTAAATGTTTCTTTTGTATTATTCTCCTGATGAAAATTAAAGGAAAGAGGGGCAATGGGCAGATATATAGACGTTCTTGAATGAGTCATAATTTGACAGGAAATTTCCAAACTAATATCACTAAAGTCATTCAGAGCCACAGCCCAGGTAATTCACCCTCAGCAATGAGCAGTGCCAAGGAAAATGCCAAGGAAACAAAAAATATCCGCAGCAAAAATACTGCCGAGATGGCTTCTTCACAAAGCCTTGTGGTGGCAGAAATTGCACAATTTCTAGGTTACACAACGAATCAAACCATGTGGGTTGCACTACGCTGTATTGCTAATCATACAATTTACAGTACAAGCTGCAGCATAACCACTAGAAACTATGTGTTCTAGTTCTTACAGAGCTTTTCAGACACTGATGTCAGATTCTGGTGTTGTCAACATGGAAGCAGTGAGATACTTAGTTTGTGGTTATGCTGCATCTTATTTTCACTCATTCTATACATATTGAGAAGTCGCCTGCTTACTTACAAGATTTTTTCTCAGTATTCACATGGTTCATGATATTGGCATGATCTAATTGAGTGAAAGATTCTGCACATTGATTGTGATTATATACACATGTATCTCGAACTACTTTCACATGTTGAAGTTACTTGAATGTTTTCACTTCACTGCATACTACATGGCAATTGAGACTATGCCCTGCCTCCGGATGATTTTTACACAATCGAACAGGCTTCACAGCAATTGCTGTAGAAGCACCAGTTTTCCATAGTAATTTTTTTGCCGGGGAAACAAGGATGAATTACCAGGACTGGAGCCAAGTTTAGTGAACAAGGTTAACCCTTTACCTAACATGAGAAGCAGACGACACTTACAAACAAAATTCTTGAATAACTAATATTTTTTCATTTTTTGTCTTAAAAACATAGGTTATGACCCCTCATTGGAATGTGCTCGTTCCAAAGCGGGGTCATAACTATGTTTTTGAGACAAAAAATGAAAATATAATGAAAATTAATTGGTGATTTTTTAGAATAGCTCTGGCCAGTTTTGGCCGTTATGTTAGGTAAAGGGTTAACAAATTTCATGTCATTTCATGATGAAATTTGAGATTCTTTTTATCACATGCTGTGTAATTTAGCCCAAAGCCTAACACAGTTCCCTAAAGCAAACAAATAGTGCTATTCACAAAAACTGACAACAAAATTTCACTTTTTAAATGTTTGCCTCCAAAACGTGGCTTATTGCCATTCATTGGAACCAAGTCTGGAAATAAACCATCGGCCATTTACAGATGGAGGTCCCCAGATGGGGAATTTGCTGCTGTTATCCCCAGAGGGGGAATTTGCTCATGTTATCCCATTCAGTGGGCTAGAATCTCCCTATATATCCACGGAATTCCTCTTTCTGTTTGGGACTAAGACCTTGATTCACATTAAGGTTCACAGAGGGTAAATTTAGTGATCCACCCTCTGGGGACCTCATTCTGCAGATGACAGTCTGTTCCAGGCTTGGTTGGGACGATCTCATTGTTCCAGGCTTGTTTAGAACAAGCTCATCGATCTTGTTCCAATGAGGGTTCCTAAGCCATGTTTTAGAGGCAAAAAGTGAAAATGTTTATTTATTCTGAAAATATTTTTGGAGATATCTGCTGGTCATGTAATGGTGAAAAGTTTTCAAAATAAAAGACTTCACAAACAGCAAAGATTATTTCAGTTCTACTTCTCACAGTGTTAAAACGTGACCAACTTCAAGGGCAAATTTATCAAATTGCAAGGTTGTAACAATTTTTTTGTATGGATAGATGCAACAATGATTGCAGAAGAAAGTTACTGTTTACTTTTTAATCTCAGATTTAACCCTCAAGCACAATTAGGGCGAGAATAAGAGTTCTGTTTGAAATTGCCAAAATTAGCCAACTTCCGTTGCTTTTTTCTATCGTTTTGGAAAGGGTTAATTTCAAACACTTGGCTTTTGATAGAAAGCCCCCTGTGAAAGCCTTCTGTCAGTAAATAACGAAGTTAGTAATGTAATGCAAGAAATATTGACAAACAGTTCAATATCCCTTTAATTAGAGGTGTATGGTTATGAAAATTTGGTTTCGGTTTCATTTTTTTTTTAAAGGAAATGAGTCTGGTTTTGGTATCGGTTTCAGTTTTTTTCATTCCTGTGTCATAATTATGGCCAAATTATGTTTTTATGCTCTGGACAACAGATTTTAATCATATTAGGATCATTCTCTGTAAGGGTTCTAAAGGACAAAAGCAGGATGAGTTGAAAATATAATTCTTAACTCCGTGAACTGACTGAAAAGTATAATGACTAGTTGCACACTTTGGTCTTCATAATAGTTCATATACATGTATTAAATTAAAATAAGTCACTCAGATGCTCAACAACCAGAAATAATGAACATTCCAAGTTTGAATGTTAACAACTTAACACTAACAGTGTGTGGAAAAAAATGAGAATACCCCCATCGTCTTGCCATTGTGTTTTTTTACACTTTTACTTTATAAATTGCAGCTATTATTGGCAGTGGAACGGGTATATTAATAGAGATATGTGTGAAAAACGAAACGTATACGTTTTCAGTAAAGGTACAGAAAAAAATCGTGTCAGGATTTTCAATATGCCACGGTTCGGTTGTCGGTTGTCACTACAAAATCCCGACCTGAACTGTTTTTCGGTTTAACCATACACCTCTACCTAATCAACTCATTTTGACTTGAACTGTATTATCACTGTGTTTACGAGCTCTCACGATAAAATGAACAATGTCATCAAATGCACAACCCAACACATTCCAACAGTTTGTGTGTGACAGTAATTTGTACTAAATGTATTTCATCTTATCTGAAACAGATATGTTTGAAAAATTGTGAAATCGTTGTAGCAGGAAGCTAACCCTCTTATGTTGGCATGTCTCACTCATTCACAAACGGACAGAATGGTAGAGAATAAATTAATTATTGGTATTTAAGGTCACTTTGAGCATCTATAGCTATTTCATGACCATAACATAGATATTTATACAAGTTTAGCTACTTGTTGACACTTAAAGCACACCCTGTTTTGCTGGCATGTACCACACATTCACAAACTGACAGAATGGTAGTGTATAAATTAATTATTGGTATTTAATGTCACTTTCAGCATCTATGGCTATATCATGACCATAACCTTGGTATTCATGTTCAGCTAATTGTTGACACCTGAGCTGCATACTTCGGATGACTTCGTCCCCAGGTGTTGGTTGGCGGGTCCTGTTTTACCGCAATATAAAGAAGAGTAAATTCAGTATCGCATTGTTTTTAAATGAACAATGGTCTCTTCAATGTGCTTAGTTCCAGATGTTATATTTCTGTGGATTTATTTTGAAGATGAGATCTGATTGGTCCAATCAAGAAAATAAGTTTTGGTTTTTCAAGTGTCATACCTTGAGTTTGTTTTTAGCTCACCTGGCTGAAAGTCAGGATGAGCTGTAGTGATCACTCACCATATTTTGTCCATGAACATGGTGTTTGCACCTGCTCCTCCTAAACTGCTGAACCAGTTCTAATTAAATTTAAGGGGATTGCTTGTTCTAACATCGCATTTTGTTTTTGTTCACATCAACTTGCCCAGCCCCATAGGGAAGGGGTGGAGGAAAACGTTCCAAAATTTTTAAAAAATCTTTCATGAACCAGTGGGTACACAATGACTTGATATTTGGTATGGAGCTTCCTTTTGAGGTGAAGAATCAAGTTTGTTCAAACAAAGTTCGGGGATCAATATTTGCCTTTGTAATGGGAAGGGAAAATTTTTTGGCCCCGCCAAAAATTCCTATGTCCTGAACTGATGGTCTGATTTGAACCAAATTTGCTATGTGGTATTATTGAGTCATAAGGACTTAACCGTGTCCCCGTGGGATCCCCAGGGGATAAAAATAGAAATATTTTCAAACCCCCATATTCCCCAAACCACACGGAACAGAGAACTGTTATTTGGTATGAAGCATCCTCAGGATCAGTAGAACAGAATGGTAAAAGAAAATTGCCATCACTTTTGTTTGTGTGGTCTGTAGTTGTGGGGGCATCAAAAGAATGCCGAGTCAGCATATTTGCAAGCAATGAAAAACAATTTCTCCAGAACCACTGCATTCTTTGTTGTTTGGTACACAGCATCTGGGGGGGGGGGGGGGGGGTGTTCTTCCTATGGGGGCTGATATTTGGTTTACAGCATGCTTCAGGAGGTTAGATCTCATTTTGTTCAAACCAAGTCTCTGGGTTAATATTTGGGCTCCCTATTGGAGCCTAAATCTTTACTTTGTCCAATATGAGGAATAACCTTTAAAACTCTTCTTCAGAAACACCAGTCAGAATCATTTAATATATGGCATACAGAATCCTTGCATGGGTTGGATTCAATCTGTTCAGTTCAAATTTTTTCTCGGTGCAGTATGAGGAATAATCTTTGAAAATCTTCTTCTTGAAATCCCAGCAGTCAGAATCTTTTGATATTTGGTATATAGCATCCTTAGGGAAGTCAGATCTAAGTTTGTTCAAATCAAATCTTTGGGTTAATAGTTGGGCTCCCTATTGAAGCCCAAATTTTAACTTAGTCCTATATTAGGAATAATCTTTAAAAGCTGCTTCTTGAGATACAATCAGAATCTTTTGATATTTGGTATACAGCATCCTTAGAGAGTTCAGATTCAGTTTGTGCAAATAAAGTCCCTGGGTTGATATTTGTGTTCCCTGTGGGGAGGGTGGGGGGGTAAATTTGAACATAGTGCAAAATTGGTAAGATTCTCAAAATCTTCTCCAGAACTGCCAGTCGGAATATTTTGATATTTGGTATACAACATCCTTCAAGTTTGTTCAAGTTAAGAGTCCCTAGGTTGATATTTGGACTCCCTACTTTTGCATTACTGAAAATCTTGGCATTATTTCTGTGGTAGCATCCCAATACTAGAAAGAAAATCATCTAGCATGGACAACCGAGTTATAAATAAATCCTTCTTTAAACAAACAACATATGTGTGCCTGTACTGTCTGACAAGCCTGGAAATAAGCAGATTGTCATCTGCAGAATGAGGTCCCCAGCGGGTGAATTTGGTGATACTGTTCTGTACAGCTGGATGCCATCACTAAATTTACCCTTTGTGAACCTTAATCTACAGCAAGGTCTCAGGCCTAAACAAAAAGAGGTACCCAAAGGATAAATTGGCCCACTGTATGGGATAGCATCTGCAAATTCACCCTCTGGGAACCTCATTCTGCAAATGACAGATTGCTTATTTCCAGGCTAGGGGCCCTGTTGTCACATCAGGGATCAAGCCTAACCAGACAATTATCATTGCCATGTCCAAATTCTGCAGATGATTCCTCACAGTTACATGCTACTTGTAACCTGAGATTGCCATTGTCATACAAGTACTTATTGTCCTGACAAGTTATTGTCGAGTTGTGTTAACACCCAACACCCATGGTTTGGCAATGGTTGGTTTGTGTCCGGGTGGGCGGGCCAGTGTCCTCGCACTGTTAGTGCAATAATTTGAACAATGATTTGACAAATATTTGCCCTACAGGTCTTTTGCAATAATATCTCTAGTGAGTTCGTAAACTGACCGGCCTGATTTTTTGTTGCAGAGTTATGGGTCTTAATTTGTCGATTTTTATGAATTTTGAGCTCGTTAGCACAATAACATGGAACAAATGTTCTTGGATTTGACTATTATTTGCCAAACAGATCTTTTTAAAAATATCTCAAGTGAGGTAAAAAACTGGCCTGGTCCAATTTTTCATCACAGAGTTGTGGACCTTAATTACTCATTTTTAGCTCATCTTGACAAAGTCAAGCTGAGCTAATCTCATCGCTTGCCGTCCGTCGTCCGTCAACACCATGTTTTGGTCTTCTCCTCCAAAGCCACTGGGCCAATTCAAGTGAAAGTTTGTGTGAGTGATGGTCCCAAAGGGGCATTTCATTTTTGTTCAACTCAGCATGCCCAGCCCCATAGGGAGGGAGTGGGGGAAAATGCTCCAAAATATTTTAAAAATCTTCTTCTTGAGAACCACTGTGTACAATGACTTGATATTTGCTATGGAGCTTCCATATGAGGTGTAGAATCAAGTTTGTTCAAACAAAGTTCGTGAAGTAATATTTGGCTTTGTAATAGGAGGGGTAAGATTTCTGACCCCGCCCAAAATTTCTATTTTCTGAACCGATGGTCCGGTATGAACCAAATTTGGTTTGTGGTAGTATTGGGTCATAAGTACTTGACCCATGCCAAAAAATTCCCACATCCCCATGGGAACCCTGGGAGCTAAAAATAATAGAAATATTTTCAAACGCCCATATTTCCCAAACCCCACGGAACAGAGAGCTTTTATTTGGTATGAAGTATCCTTATGACCAGTAGAATTGAATGGTAAAAAAAAATTGCCATCGGTTATGTTAGGGTGTTCTGTAATGGGCATCGAAAAAATGCGGAGTCAGCATATTTGCAAAATTTTTTAAAAATCTTTCCTCCAGAACCAATCATCAGAATCTTTTGATATTTGGTATACAGCATTCATAGGGGGGTCAGATAAAAGTTTGTTGAAATAAAGCTCATTGGTTCATATTTGGGCTCTCTACAGGAGCCCAAAGTTTTAACACAGGGTAATATGGGGAATATTCTTTAAAAATCTTCTTATTCAGAACCACCAGTCAGAATCTTTTAATATTTGGTATACATCATTGTTATGAGGGTCAGATTCTAGATTGTTCAAACCAAATACCTAGGTTAATATTTGGGCTTCCTATGGAAGCCCAAATTTGATCTTTGTTCAATATGGAGGGTAATTTAAAAAAATCTTCTTCTTCAGATCCATCAGTCAGAATGCTTTGATATTTGGTATGCAACATCTCTATGGGGGTCAGATTCAAATTTGTTCAAATCAGATCCCTAGGTATATATTTGGGCTCACTATGGTAGCCCAAATTTTTACTTAGTGCAATATGAGAAAATTTCTTTAAAAATTTTCTTCTTCAGATCCTCCAGTCGGAATGCTTTTATATTTGGTATACAACATCTCTAGAGGGGTCAGATTCCAGGTTGTTCATTTCGAGTGCCTAGGTTAATATTTGGGCTCCATATGGGAACATGAAATGTAACTTAGTACAATATGAGGGAATTTCTTCAAAAATCTTCTTCTTCAGATTCACTTGTCAGAGTGCTTTCACATTTGGTATACAACATCTCTAGGGGGGTCAGATTCAAGTTTGTTCAAATCGGATCCATAGGTCAATATTTGGGCTCGCTATGGTAGCCCAAATTTGAACTTAGTGCAATTCGAAGAAATTTCTTTACAATTTCTCTTCTTCAGATCCAATGGTCAGAATGCTTTCATATTCGGTACACAACATCTCTAGGGAAGTCAGATTTAACTGTGTTCAAATCAAGAGCCTGGGTTAATATTTGGGCTCTCTATGGAAGCCAGAATTGGCCATTTTGCTGAAGAATTAAAAAATTTGTATTCAGTACCCTCTAGAGGTACTAAGATTGATCCACATAAGTTGTATCAAGGGGCTTCATAGAGGAGCTCTACATTTTACTTATGATCAACTGAAGAAAAGGCATGATGCCTAGATTATGTTTGTCACTCCTGAGGGACTCAAGGATTGACAGTGCAGCCTATGGAGATGGCTTGCTTAATGTAGACTCATTCTTGGGCTCTGTTTAAATTGTGTTCTGTACAAGATGAGCGCTTCAGGCCCCGTGGGGCCTCTTGTTTATGAATTTTCAGCTTGTTAGCACCATAACTTCAACAAACATTCTCTGGTTTGACTAATATTTGCCATACAGGTCTTTTGCAATAATATCTAAAGTGAGTTCTAAAACTGCCCCAGCTAGATTTTTTCGTTACACAGCTATGGACCTTAAAATTAGTAAATTTTTATGAATTTTGAGCTTGTTAGTGCAAAACTTGAACAAACGTTCTCTAATTTTATTAATATTTGCCATACAGATCTTTTGCAATAATATTGACCCTGCCTGATTTTTAGTCCCCTACCAGCATCGCTGGAGGGGACTATAGGTTTGCACTCCGTCCATCCGTCAGTCTGTCCGTCTGTCAGTCTGTCAGTCACACATTAGTTTTCCGGAGTTTTTTTGGAAACGCTTCAACGGAATGATTTCATTTTTGGTAAACTACTATAGAACGATGACTTACAGATCAAGTTTGAGTTTCATCCTGATTGCATTATTCTTGTGTGAGTTATGGCCCTTGGAAATATGGGAAAAAGCACCAAAATATCAGTTTTCCGGAGTTTTTTTGGAAACGCTTTAACGGAATGATTTCATTTTTGGTAAACTACTATAGAACGATGACTTACAGATCAAGTTTGAGTTTCATGCTGATTGCGTTATTCTTGTGTGAGTTATGGCCCTTGGGAATATGGAAAAGCACCAAAATATCAGTTTTCCGGACTTTTTTTGGAAACGCTTCAATGGAATGATTTCATTTTTGGTAACCTACTATAGAACGATGACTTACAGATCAAGTTTGAGTTTCATGTTGATTGCCTTATTCTTGTGTGAGTTATAGCCCTTGGAAATATGGGAAAGCGCCAAAATATCAGTTTTCCGGACTTTTTCTGGAAACGCTTCAACGGAATGATTTCATTTTTGGTAACCTACTATAGAACGATGACTTACAGATCAAGTGTCATTTACACTCTGTCCATTCATCAGTCAGTCGGTCATACATTAGTTTTCTGGACTTTTTTTGGAAACGCTTCAACGGAATTATTTCATTAACTCAAGTTTGGCAAAACCAAATTTGAGCTTTTGTCATGGCCTGTCGTCCGTCTGTCCATCTGTCCATACATCAACAATTGGATACGGCTCGGGCTAGAGGCCGTATTTATGAACCGATCTTTATGAAACTTCTTGGGTACCTTTGGTAACACCGTGGGACGAGAACGATGATAAGCATCAAGGGTCCGGTCTGAAATTCAAAATGGCTGATGGCAGCCATTTTGTACAAAATTAGGTGCAATCAGATTTTTGCACAGAACTTCCACATGAAAGTGCTGATTTGAATAATTTTTTGTGTGAATGTTCAGTACCATGGGATACATCACATATAATACGGGTTTTTTTCTTGTGCAGAACTTTTGCAAATTAGATGAACTTTGATTTTTTCAGTGCGACTTACACACAGTAAGTACACATGTCAATACGGCTCAGGCTAGAGTCTGTATTTATGAACTGATCTTCACGAAACGTCTTGGGTACCTTTGTTATCACCTTGGGCTGAGAACGAGTGTTTCTGGGTGCGGTCTAAAATTCAAGATGGCTGCCAGTGGCCATTTTGTACCGAAATTAGGTCTAATCAGTTTTTTTGTACACAACTTCTATAGGGCTCAGACTAGAGGCCATATATATGAACCAATCTTTAAGAAACTTCTTGGGTGCCTTTGTTATCACAGTTGGATGAGAGCGAGTGTTTTTGGGTGTGGTCCGAAATTCAAGATGGCCACCAGCAGCCATTTTGTACCAAAATTAGTGCAATCAGTCTTTTGTACAGAACTTCTGTATGAAAGTTCTGATTTGAATAAATTTTTGTATGAATGTTTAGTAACATGGAATACATCACATATTGTAAGGATTTTTTTTTCGTGCAGAAATTATGCAAATTAGATGAACTTTGATTTATTCAGTGCTACTTACACAATGTAAGCACACATGTCAATATGGCTCAGGATAGAGGC
The DNA here is from genome assembly GCA_031216915.1 of Pictodentalium vernedei. Lineage (NCBI taxonomy): Eukaryota > Metazoa > Mollusca > Scaphopoda > Dentaliida > Dentaliidae > Pictodentalium > Pictodentalium vernedei. The sequence goes on from CM062295.1 coordinate 610,757,740, forward strand.
TGTATTTATGAACCGATCTTCACAAAACTTCTTGGGCACCTTTGTTATCACCTTGGGACGAGAATGAGTGTTTCTGGGGCGGTTCAAAATTCAAGATGGCTGCCAGTGACCATTTTGTACCGAAATTAGGTCCAGTCAGTTGTTTGTCACAAGTTCTAAACAGCTTGTATTTATGAACTGATCTTCACAAAACTTCTTGGGTACCTTTGTTTTCACCGTGGGACAGGAACGAGTGTGTTTTGGGGTGCCTTTGTTATCACTGTGCTATGAGAACAAATATTTTGGGGTTCAGTAAGACCCACTCTAGGACTCAAAGATTTCTTTTCTAGTTTAGCATCTGACTGTCACTCATCCTTTACAATACTTTACCTATACATTTGTTACAGGCAACGGTCAGTATTTATGTACAGACCGTTACAATACTTTATATGTACCTTTGTTATCAGGTCATTTCCTAGATGTTTGTCATTGCTGTGTCACATACTATTCATGTACATGTACATGTCTTTGTCTTGACAAGTTGAGCTACAGTTTCATTGACACTTTTATTTTGTTAATGTACTTTGCTAAGAACTGTACTTTAATATACATTGCTGACAACTGTACACTGTCACATTAAGGGAGATAATTAAGAATCACCATAAGGAACTTACTTGAATATCAAGGGACATAATTGACAAGTGACTTCCTGTGAAAAAGCAGTGTTGTGTTTAAAAATGGCAGATTGAACAAGAATGATATGTGAGCTCTGATAAAGGTAATTAAACAATCAAGTGGTAGCAGAGTGATGGAACCTGATTTATAGTGGATTGTGACTATTATTAAATGCTGGAGACTACTGTGAAAAAAAAAATATTTAGCAAACAAATAGAGTTTAGGAAGTTTTTGTGACTTATATTTTGGAGCTGAAGTGTGACAGAACAATGACAACAAAAATCAATCCACCTTTTTACAATAAGAAAAAGTCTGATGAACTTTACAAACAAGAACTTTTAGCATGGAAAGAAGTTACTGATTAACCTAAGAAGAAAATGGGTGTAGTTATTGCATTATCTCTACTGGAAGACGATGAGACAAAAATATGTGAAAAAGTGTTTGATCAGATAAAATTAGAGGAGTTAAAAATTGAGACAGGATTAGATATTCTAATAACCTTCCTTGATAAACATTTAGCAAAAGATGATTTAGCAGACAGCCTAGAGAAATTTGAAGACTTTGATGATTTTAAACATGAACCAGGTCAGAATATTCATGATTACATAGAAACATTTGATTCAAAATATCGGAAAATAGAAAAGAAGGATATGAAGCTGCCATCTGAAATACTGGCCTTTAAATTGTTGAGGAAAGCTAACATTACCAAGGAAGAAAAGTTACTGGTACTTACAGGAATGAATTATGATAAAAGAGAAACACTGTATGAACAAGCTAAGCGGTCACTCAGAAAGTTCAAGGGTGACAAATGTGAAACAACTGACAGTTTGACTGCTAGTATTAAGTTAGAACCAGCATTTTTGGCAGAAAATGAAGAGGTTTTAGCAGCAGCAGGATATATTAAAGCATGATCAAATTACCGTGGTGCTAGAACCTCTTGATGGAATAGAAGACGAGGAATGTGGAATTTTTGGCATGGAAATCAACCTTCTCAAAGTAAAGCTTCTGTTGAAAGTAATGCATGCAAAAAACCTGTGAATCGTACAGGATCTGATGGCCGTATTCTAACCTGTAAGTCATGTGGTTCATTCCGTCATATGCTTTCAGATTGCCCTGATAGTTGGGAAAACCTAGCGAAAGTTAATATAGCTGAGGAAGAACATGTAGTTCTGTTCACTGGGTATCACAAAAGTGACATTGCTCGTTTAGGTATTGATGCACAAAATTGTGCTGTATTAGATAGCACATACTCAAGTACAGTGTGTGGTCAAAACTGGTTAAAACATTACATTGAAACTCTTAGTGAGGACGACAAGGAGAAAGTTAAATGTTTTGATGGTAACAAGTGTTTTAAATTTGGAGGTGGCACATGTTTAAAGTCAACTGCTGAATATGAACTCCCTGCTCTTCTGGCTGGTAGAAATGTGACAGAACTGATGTGGTGAAATCAGATATTCCACTGTTGCTATCTAGAACTGCAATGAAAAATGCAAATGTTAAATTAGACTTAGTTAATGACACAGCTGAAATAATGGGTCTGAAAGTAACTGTAAATCTAACATCCTCTGGGCACTATTGTATACCAATAGACAATACTGAAGAAATATCCATAGAGAATGTTTGTGCTGTCAAACTGGATGAAGTTAATGGAACAAAAAGACATGACATTTTACATAAATTACATCGTCGATTTGCACATCCTCCAGAAAAACGTCTAATTGCATTACTCAAAGATGCTGGAATATGGGAAGATGAGTATAAGGAATTGACTTCACAAATATATGATAAGTGTGACTTGTGCAAAATGTATGCTCGGACACCTTCTAAGCCTGTTGTTTCAATGCCTATGGCAAAAAAGTTCAATGAAAAAGTGGCTATGGAACTGAAGTATTGGAATAGACACTGGATACTGCATATGATTGACATGTGGTCAAGGTATACTATTTCTGTTTTTATCAACAGGAAGAGACCCTGTGATGTAATTGATGCTGTTATGACAAATTGGATTGGTGTTTTTGGAGTGATGGGTGCACTGATGGCTGACAATGGAGGTGAATTTAGCTTAGATGAAATGAGGGAAGTTGCATCAATCCTTGATATTAAAGTTTGCACAACATCAGGTATGAGTCCTTTTCAGAATGGATTGTGTGAACGTGTACATGCTATTACAGATATGATGTTATTAAAATTAGAAGCTGATTATGGTAAAGTGGACAGTCAAACTTTACTGTGTTGGGCTAATATGACACGCAACAATTTACAGGTGTGGAATGGCTACAGCAGTCATCATCTAGTATTTGGTGTAAATCCTAATCTACCTAATATAATGAAAGATGAATTACCCACCTTGGAAGGTTCAACATCCAGTGAGACATTCGCTAAACATTTAAATGTTTTACACGGTGCACGGAAAGCATTTATTCAAACTGAAGCTGCAGAGAGAATTAGAAGAGCACTTCGCAGCAAGATTAGAGCCTCTGACCAGATATTCAAAAATGGTGATCTCGTATTTTATAAACGAGAAGGAAAATAACGATGGCTTGGACCTGGTAAAGTCGTCTTTCAGGATGGAAAAGTTGTCTTTGTCTGTCATGGAGGTGTGTTTGTTCGTGTGTCACCTAATAGACTGTGTAAATCATCAGATGATATTAATGATCAAACTATTGAAACTGAAGTTAAAAACAAAAGTACTGACCTCTATACTCTTGGTTCAAATGAAACTGAAGGAAATGAAGAACAAAAGACAATTCCTATATTTACAGAATCTATACTGGATAGATTTGATAACATGCATGAGACACCAGAAAAGGAACAATCATTAGACAGCAAGTGTAAGTTACCATTAAAACCAAGTGAGAGAATTAAATATAAACTGCAAGATTCAGATACATGGAGACATGCTACTATTCTCAGTAGAGCAGGGAAAGCCACAGGTGCAAATAAAAATTGGTACAACATTCAGGAAGAAAACACCGAAGAAAAGAGTGTGGATTTAGGTCGATTATTGTGAGAAAGAATCAAAGATGAAGAGACTAATATTGTTACAATTCCAAAAACCTTCCATAGTGATACAGATAGTGTTAGTGCCGCAAAAGAGGCAGAATTACAAAAATTAAAAAACTTTGATACTTATGAAACAGTTAAAAATACTGGTCAACATGCTATTTCAACAAGATGGGTAATCACTTGCAAAGATGGTCAAACAAAAGCTCGTCTGGTTGCACAAGGATTTGAAGAACAAGGTTTTATTCAAAAAGATAGCCCAACTATAGACAAAAGTGCTATGCAAATATTTTTAGCAGTTGCATCAAGTATGTTATGGCAAGTAAAGACAACTGATATAAAATCAGCACTTTTGCAGGGAAAAGAACTTGAACGTGATGTTTTTCTCATCCCACCTGTAGAAAGTGAACTGCCAGCAGATATAATTTGGAAGCTTAAACATTGTTTATATGGACTCAAGGATGGTGCAAGGCCGACAATCTAGACTTGATTCAGCATTGTTTTACTTACGAGGGGTGCAAAAACTCAATGGAATCATCTGTTGTCATGTAGATGATTTTTTACACTCTGGTGACGAAATATTTGATAAAACAATGTGTAAACTGACAAGAGAGATTTATTGTTAGTAAAGTTGCAGAAAATAATTTTCAATATATTGGGTTTCAAATAACCAGAGACTGTAGTGGCATAAAACTTGATCATTCTCACTACTTAGAGAAGTTAGAAGAAACAGCAATTAATCCACAAAGAGCACTACAGAAACAAACGCCACTGAATCCAGATGAACAGACTAAATTTAGGCGCTTAGTTGGTCAGCTCAACTGGGCAGTTCAAGGATCTAGACCTGATATAGCGTTTGATCTGATAGACTTGAGTACCAAGATGAAATCAGGAAGTGTTGGTGACTTAATAAGAGCTATAAAAGTTATAAGAAAATTGAAAAATATTAAGTCTGTAATTTCATTCCCGTCTCTTCAACCCGACGTGAAGGAATGGAAATTATTGGTTTTCTCTGATGCATCCCTAGCTAACATTAGTGATGGAACAGGAAGTATAGGGGCTCATATCATTTGGTTAACAGACAAACAAGGACATTCCTGTCCTCTCACATGGCAGTCAAACAAAATTAAAAGGGTTGTAAGATCTACAATTGCAGCAGAAGCATTAAGTTTGCAAGAAGGCCTAGAAGCAAGCTATTATCTTCGTCATATTATTGAAGATATCATGGGACTTGATAAGAAAGATTTGCCTATTATTGCTTATGTGGACAATAAGAGTGTTGTGGAAGCTATAGTGTCAACAAAACAAGTAGATGATAAACGACTCAGACTGGACATTGCTGCTATTCGTGAATCTTTGGCTCAAAATGATGTGAAGGCTGTTAAGTGGTGTTCTAGCAAGTTGCAACTGGCCAATTGTATGACTAAGCAGGGTGCATCAGCATACCACCTTCTTGAAATTCTTCAAAAAGGAAGAATGATAGAAGATTTTGTATAATGTCACTCAAGAAATCATATCCATGTACATAGTGTTAATACCGAAAACAGAAGACATTACACATATGTATAAAGTGTAGATATGTTTCACTTGTTTTTTAGAGGGACAGAATGGGACAAGAAAAAAAAAAAAAAAAAAAAAAAAAAAAAGAAAAAGGCGAGATTTAAAATCGTTAATGTACTTTGCTAAGAACTGTACTTTAATATACATTGCTGACAACTGTACACATTCACATTAAGGGAGATAATTAAGAATCACCATAAGGAACTAACTTATCAACAATATCAAGGGACATAATTGACAAGTGACTTCCTGTGAAGAAGCAGTGTTGTGCTTAAAAATGGCAGATTGAACAAGAATGATATGTGTCCCCGTGGGAACCCCGGGAAGTAAGCAGCACTTGTTTACTGTGGTAAACCAGTTCCGCTTTACTAGTAAAATAGGACCCAGTCACCAATGCTTGGGGTGAAAGTCCTCTAAAATGGGCAACATGTTGATCAATGATTGACTAAACTTGACTTCATCTCCATGTTGTGTCACGATTAGCCATGGTGCATAAGTATGTGCCGTTAACCACCAACAAACAAACAAACAAACAATGATATGTGAGCTCTGATAAAGGTAATTAAACAATCACATTTTTGGTAACCTACTATAGAACGATGACTTATAGATCAAGTTTCATTTGCACTCTGTCCATCCATCAGTCTGTCAATCAGTCTGTCAGTCATACTTTAGTTTTCCGGACTTTTTTTGGAAATGCTTCAACCGAATGATTTCATTCTTGGTAACCTACTATAGAACAATGACTTACAGTTCAAGTTTGAGTTTCATGCTGATTGCATTATTCTTGTGGAGTTATGGTCCTTGGAAATATGGAAAAGCGCCAAAATATCAGTTTTCTGGACTTTTTGGGGGGAAATGCTTCAACGGAATTCATGCTGATCACATATAGGTTATAACATTTGTATAATTATTAATGCTCATTAGTCCGGTAGGGGACATTGTATTGCTTCAGCGATACGTGCGCTCTTGTTCATTATGGGCCTTAATTAGTCAATTTTTAGCTCACCTGAGCGAACCTCAAGGGGAGCTTTACTAATCACTTACTGCCCGTCATCTGGCGTTAACTTTACATTATCGACTTCTTCTCACAAACTACTCGACCAAATTGATCCAAATCTGGTTTGCATGTTCCCTATCACATGTCACTTCAAATTTGTTCAAATCAAGTTAACCCGCCACTTGGTAGGGTCACATTCAAAAAGTGAGCCTAAATCTTAAAAAATCTTCTTCTCATGAGCCAGCAGTAGCAGAGACTTGATATAAGGTGTGCAGCTTCCTTTTGAAGTGTACACTCATATTAGTTCAAGAGAAGTTCTAGGGGCTATATTTGCCATTGTTATGGGAGGGGCAAGAATTTTTGCCCCGCCCGAAATTTCTATTTTCCAAACTGAGAGGCTGATTTGAACCAAATTTGACATGAGGGTTTATTGGGACATAAGTAGTTAATTTATGCCAAAAAAAATTTTTCCTGTCGCCCCATGGGAACCGCAGGAGCTAAAAATAGAAAAAAATTAAAACGCATATATCTCCAAAACTACATGGCACTGAGAATTCTTATTTGGTGTGAAGCTTACTTAGGACCAATAGAATGGAATGGTAAAAAAAAATTGCTATCGGTTTTATCATGGGGTACTTTTTTGGGACTTTGAAAAAGTGCTGAGTCAGCATTTTTTAACACTGTGGGTAATGGGAAAAACATTTAACACTACTTTTCTCCCAAACCACTGCTCCAAAAGCTTTCAAATTTCACATATAAATATCTTTGGAAGATTGTTTCACATGTTTATTGAAATCAATTCTCTGGGTCCATATTTGGGCTCTATGGGAGCCCAAATGTTTAAATTAGTGCAGTGTGAGGAATTTTCTTTAAAAATCTTCTTCAGATCTACCAATAAGAATCTTTTGATATTTGGTATGCAGCATGCTTAAGGGGGTGAGATTCAAGTTTGTTCAAGCCAAGTCCCTGGGTTCATATTTAGTCTGAAAATTTGGGGTCCTGGTCCAGACTTTGTTTTTTTATGCATTTCGGTCAATTTTAAGACAAAACTTTTTTTTTTTTTTACACTGAAAATTTGGGGTCTGGTGGGACTTTGAAAATTTTGGACCAAAATCCAGAAATTAGTTTTTTGTATTTTTATGCGTTTTGGTCAATTTTAAGAAGAAAAAAAAATTTTAGTTTGAAAATATTCTGTTTGGGACTTCGAAAATTTCCGAACAAAAATAAATAAAAATCTGTTTTTTATGTGTTTATCTCAATTTTGGGACGTAAAAGTGCAGGAACTGAAAATAGAAGGAAAATCCTGTGTATTTTGTGGGCACAATCGCTTCATCTAGTTGGTATATGCTTTTCTTACGAGGGGCGTATGCAGCTTATTCAAGTCAAGTCCCTGGTTTGATATTTAGACTACCATGTCAGGGGAGCACCCTCAGGCCCCCAAGGCCTCTTGTTTGTTAGAGTTATGAGCCTTAATTAGTAAATTTTGAACTCGGCACCATGACCTTTCTGATTTCCAACAGAGAATGCTTGAAGAAAGTAGCCACAACTCAATGCCTGCATCTCAGATGTGCACCTCTTGTCTGAGAATTCAACAACCTTCTCTCAGGTGTAGTTATGACAACAATCTGTTCATTGACCTCAATTTCTTTCTAATAGTTATTAAACTTGCAACATATATCTGTCTGTAAGAAATTGAGATGTGCGAGTAGAGTGTTGTGAATGCCAGTGAAATGTTAACTATAGTTTCTTCAATGGCCCATCATTTACTTAATTTACAAGTTTGGTTATTTATTTATTGGGGCTTAATGACACATTTGACAGTCAAGATGACCTCGTGTTGGACAGTTTTACAAGTAGAGGTAGCCGGATTACCCAGAGAACACTGAGCAGTGGAGAGCATCTGTCAGACTCCCCACCATACTAACTCTGCACAAGCTCAAGCTCCTTACTACACATCACCACCATGCCCTTTGAGGCATTTGGGTTTCAGTGCCTTGTCCAAGGACATAATGCCATTACTGCTGGTCAGGCTGGATCTGTCAACCTTTTGTTTGAAATCCAATGCGCCAACTGCAGAGCCATTCCACTCCCAAGTTACAAATTTTCACTCGGGGACAGTTTGTATTGCTTTATTCATCATTATTGTCATTTATTGAAGAAAATTATTCAGTCAACAAAAATGGGTTATCCTAACCCTTTACCCAACGCAGACGATATGAAAATTTATTATTTTAAATATTTAAAATTTTAAAAAAAATTTCAACAAAACCATATCATGCTTAATGAGCTTGCTCCAAAGAGGGGTCACATGATATGGTTTTATTGAAATTGAAAAAACATTTTTTTTTCTGCTGGTGTATTTGCATATTACGGATGTGACCGATTCATTGGGTAAAGGGTTAAGCAAACAGAAAATGGTTAATAAAAAATATTCTTCTGAACCTTTTGGGGTTTGAGAAAACTTTGAATTTTCACACCTCTCTTTATTATTTCCAAGATTGATTTTTTTTAAAAAACATTTCTCAACTTGTAATGACTGCTTTACAGCAGTTTGAGATTAATATTATACTGAAGCTTGATAACCTACTCATGGTCAGTGATCAGTTTGAAAAGTTGTCAACTAGTTATCTGTGATATTGATAACAATCAGGATTCTAAGGGTAAAATATATGTTTATGTTGGCTGTCCCACAGTTTTTTAATCCCATTAGCCTAGAGTTCCAAAAAGCATGAAAATTCTGCTTAATTATTTATTTACAGGTGTTTACGGTCTCATACTTATGTACAATGGCTAACTGTGACCATGATAGTTTATGGGTGGAGGAAGCCAGGGAGAACCACGAGCATTGATGAACAACGGTCAGCTCCTCAACATTCTATCTCTGTTCAAGCAAGGTTACAGCAGTTGAAGACGTGTGCACCATCGACGTGTAGCACACCTTAGTACACAGCATTATCGTGCCCCCAGGTAGGCAACCGGGATAAAGTGCCTCGCCCAGGTACACAACGCAGGTCGTCCCAGATGGGAATCAAACTCTGAACCTCTAGCATAGAAGTCCAACAGTCTACCACCGAGTCTCAGTGCTCGAATCCTTATTTACGAAGTGTACTCAATGACGTATGGAATCTACAAACAGGCCTGTCAATTTCAATCCGCTGAATGCCCCAGGCTGCATTCACCCGCTTTAAGTAAAAATTTTGCGGATGGTAAATATCCACCTGACCCTGATTTCAGCAGACCATCAATTCAGTCAAAGGCACTTCAAAATCGGCTGTCTCAAATGGCAATCTTCACGGATAGAAGGAGGCAACAAAGTGCAATTTGTGCCGTATGTAGTGTGTCGTTGCAGTCACTTATGTGATACGAGCTATAGGTCTGCAGAATTCCAAAGTTGAAATTACAGGTTATTTTTTGTTGGTTTGTTTGGCATTGCTGTTTGTGAAGCAAAATCTTCCAGGTGCAATCCAATCACTGAAACGGAATTCACGTGGTGCAATTCAATGGTTGTTTTTCGGATTTTTCATGCACTTATCCAACATTCCAACTCAAAAGCGATATAACTACAGATAAACAGCATAACAATACAGCAATTATCACCATTGGTTGTGCATAATGATAAATGGAACAACCATTTTTACGAGTGTTTTCCAATCAGTTGACAAAACTTCCCTAGTGTTTTCTAAGATGTTGGTGGCTCCCTTGATGTGCACCAATCATTCTCCATAATCTGAACATTCAGGAAATCATATGGTATGTTATGCTGCAAAATATATGTCTTCCGTATTTGTACAGTCTACAATTATCTGCTTTAGATACACAGTGAGTGTTATGACTTATGGGTATCTTGAATCTAAATTTTCAAGCCTGCATCAATACACTACATGATGTACAATCATATTACAAAAACTATGTACCTTAAAATGAGTCAGTGGTCTTTCTGACAGGGTGAAACAATGAAAGTGTCTGTGACACTGTAGCTCAACTTGTGTAAGACATGTACATGTATGGTATGTGTCACAGCAATGACAAACATCTGGGTAATGACGTGATAACAAAGGTCCATATAAAGTATTGTAATGGTCTGTACATAAATGCTAACTGTAGCCTGTAACAAATGTATAGGTAAGTTTTGTAAAGGTGGGCGGCAGTTAGATGCTAAACTAGAAAAGAAATCTTTGAGTCCCAGAGTGGGTCTGACTGAACCCAAAAATATTTGTTCTCATAGCACAGTGATAACAAAGGCACCCAAAAACACTCTTTCCTGTCCCAAGATGATAACAAAAATACCCAAGAAGTTTCGTGAAGATCGGTTCATAAATACGGACTCTAACCCGAGCCGTATTGACATGTGCACTTACTGTGTATATGTAGCAATGAATAAATCAAAGTTCATCTTTATTGTATAATTTTTGCACGAGAAAAAAACCTGTATTATATGTGATGTATTCCATGTTACTAAACATTCATACAAAAATTTATTCAAATCAGAACTTTCATACAGAAGTTCTGTTCAAAAAACTGATTGTACCTAATTTTGGTATAAAATGGCCACCAGCAGCCATCTTGAATTGTGGATCGCACCCAAAAACTCTCGTTCTCATCCCATGGTGATAACAAAGGTACCCAAGAAGTTTCATAAAGATTGGTTCATAAATAAGGCCTCTAGCCTGATCCGCATAGAAGTTGTGTACAAAAAACTCATTGGACCTAATTTCGGTACAAAATGGCCACTGACAGCCATCTTGAATCTTGGACCACACCCAGAAACACTCGTTCTCATCCCAAGGTGATAACAAAGGTACCCAAGCAGTTTTGTGAAGATCAGTTCATAAATACAGCCCCTAGCCCGAGCCGTATTGACATGTATACTTACTGTGTGCAAGTAGCACTGAAAAAATCAAAGTTCATCTAATTTGCATAATTTCTGCATGAGAAAAAACCCTGTATTATATTTGATGTATTCCATGTTACTAAACATTCAGACAAAAATTTATTCTTATCAGAACTTTCATACAGAAGTTCTGTACAAAAAACTGATTGCACTAACTAAAGTACAAAATGGCTGCTGGTGGCCATCTTGAATTTTGGACCACACCCCAAAACACTCTTTCTCGTCCCACGGTGATAACAAAGGTACTCAAGACGTTTCGTAAAGATCGGTTCATAAATACAGCCTCTAGCCCGAGCCATATTGAATTGTTGATGGATAGATGGACAGACAGAACGACTGACGACAGGACATGGCATAATCTCAAATTTGACTTGCTTCAAAGTTGAGCTAAAAATTTGACTTGCATCAAAGTTGAGCTAAAAATAGCCTCAGTAAACCAAAAATGGCTCGTCTGGGATCTTTTGGAGTGAACCAAAAATGGCCCTCCTGGGGTTATTCAAGGCAAACCATAATGACCCTCCTGGAATTTTGAAAATAACAGGCCTATACAAATAGCAGTTACATTTGTTGGTTACATCCTCCTTTTGATGGCTTTGCACCAAAGAATTCTGACATCCTTTATTCCTTTGATACCTTCCTCAATGTCGGTGGGGTCCATGTTTTCTCGGAAAGTATTCCATAGTGTATATATTGATTAATGGTGTCAAGTACAACTCGGACAACATTCATCTGTATATGCACTTCAGATTAGTTTCTGTGAATACTACTTGTAAATCCCAACTCTTATTCTCATTGTCACTCCAAGAATGGCTGCAGATTGTTATAACCCCCAGTTAGCCAGTGTTGAGAAGGGGTACATCAGGCCTGCCAAAGTTTTTAAATTTGCACTAACTACCTGAAAATTTGTCCTGCAAAAATGTTATTGCATAACCGGCTTCATTTTCATTTTCATTTTCATTTCATAACCTGTTTTTCTTTTAATAATGAAATTCCTCAACAATTTTTAAGTGTACTCAAATAGCACTACCTTAATGTATGTAAGACTCATTGGCCTTATCCATGGTTGCCCTGGGCTGCCGGGAAGAAGGCTCATGAGCCTTACAGACACTTGTATGTGACAGAGTCTTAATGAGTCCACTGATACATTAAATACTGTTGATATGATTGTATCCTATTTAGTCAAATAGCTTAACTAAGGAAATAATTTCAAATATAACTGGACATGATAAATGTATTAGTCCTCACCTTATTAATTCACACACTTCTGGAAACCACGCACTAATAATTCCATAAAAAAAAAAAAGAATTGTTCCCAAAACTGTTGTTCAAGTGAAAAATTGTTCTTGCTATCAGAAAGTTAACTTGGGCAATTGCTCTGGTAGTTTTGGCAGTTGTATATCAGGGACCAGCCTAGGAGTGAATTTTAGGGAGAAGTGACTTCTCTCTCTTGGAAAAATAGGGAGAAGTGATAGCTCTTAAGGGAGCCACTCTAGTGTGGGGGAGGGGTAGAATTACAGGATGTCAATTATATGAGCTCATGCTTGGGCCATTAAAAAAATTCTTTCTCAGGCACCTCCCTCGTAATTGAAAAACTGACTTATTACTTTTTTTCACCTGGCGATCTCTTCAATGATATTATTTTGTACTTGTAGAACTAAACATTTTATCAACTAGATCTTGTTTGACAACGCTCTTTGAGTGCTGTGAAACAAGATATAGTTGGTTAAATTTGCAACTGCACTATGGGAAATTTTCACTGCTGAAAACATTGGGTTTTTTCCACAGAATAGTGTAAGTTGTTAAATTAATAATTAATAATTCCAACTATTCAGAAAAAAAGCTTCCTTCCCTCATCACAGAGTTTAGAGAAAATTGCCTTAGAAACAAGAAACATTTTTTAATAGGCGATATCTTAAACTTGATATTGCATGTCCCTTAATTATTTACAATACTCACTATCAAATGGTGCTTTGCCTGCCACCTTCACTTCCAGATCAAGTCATATTTCCAAGATGTGTAATCAAACTGCCATTTGAAATAAATTGTAAAAGAACAACTGGAAAATTAAAAGTTATAATTTTCAACCAACATGTTTCTGCCAAGTTAAAACTCATTGCCAACAGTGTCCTTGGATTCGCCCTTGCTGTTTTCTGAAAGCAATAAGTGTGCATTATTTTTAGCTCAACATTGACATAAGTCAAATATTTAGCTCAACTTTGCCATAAGTCAAATTTGAAATTATGCCATGGCCCGTCGCCCATCTGTCTGGCAACAATTCAATATGGCTCGGGCTAGAGGTTGTATTTATGAGCCGATCTTTACGAAACGTCTTGAGTACCTTTGTTATCACCATGGGACGAGAACGAGTATTTTGGGGTCAGGTCCGAAATTCAAGATGGCCACAGGCAGCCATTTTGTACAAAATTAGGTGCAATCAGATTTTTGCGCAGAACTTCCATATGAAAGCGCTGATTTGAATAATATTTTGTGTGAATGTTTAGTACCATGGGATACATCACATATAATATGGGGTTTTTTTTTCGTGATGAAATTATGCAAATTAGATGAACTTTGATTTTTTCAGTGCCACTTACACACAGTAAGTACACATGTCAATACGGCTGGGGCTAGGGGCTGTATTTATGAACTGATCTTCATGAAACTTCTTGGGATGAGAACGAGTGTTTCTGGGTGTGGTCCAAAATTCAAGATGGCTGCCAGCGGCCATTTTGTACCGAAATTGGGTCCAATCAGTTTTTTGTACACAACTTCTATAAGGCTCAGGCTAGAGGCTGTATTTATGAAACAATCTTTAGGAAACTTCTTTGGTACCTTTGTTATCACCTTGGGACAAGAATGAGTGTTTTTGGGTGCTATCCAAAATTCAAGATGGCTGCCAGTGGCCATTTTGTACTGAAATTAGGTACAATCAGTTTTTTGTACAGAACGTCTGTATGAAGGTTCTGATGTGAATAAATTTTTGAATGAATGTTTAGTAACATGGAAACAACACATATGATGCAGGTTTTTTCTTGTGCAGAAATTCTGCAAATTAGATGAACTTTGATTTATACAGTGCTGCTTATGCACAGTAAGTGCACATGTCAATACGGCTCGGGCTAGAGGCTGTATTTATGAACCGATCTTCACGAAACTTCTTGGGTACCTTTGTTATCACCTTGGGACAGGAACAAGTGTTTTGGGGTGCCTTTGTTAGCAGTGTGATATGAGACGAAATATTTTGGGATTCAGCCAGACCAACTCTGGGACTCAAAAGATTTCTTTTCTAGTTGTTTAGCATCTAACTGTCGCCCACCTTTACAATACTTTACCTATACATTTATTCGGTAAAATAGGACCCAGTCACCAATGGTTGGAAAGTGCAAACCCTCTCTAAAATGGGCAACATGGCTTATTAACACTCACCCCTGGTCTTCAGTTGATACTCATGTTGTGGTCATGATTAGCCATTGTGCAAAAATATGTGACCTTAAACACCAATAAATAAATACATTTGTTACAGGCTATGGCTAGCATTTATGTACAGACCGTTACAATACTTTATATTTACCTTTGTTATCAGGTCATAACCTAGATGTGTGTCATTGCTGTGTCACATACAAAACATGTCTTACACAAGTTGAGCTACAGTGTCATTGACACTTTCATTAAGAATGACCTCAGGAAGTGATGTGGTGCTTGTTTACTGTGGTATAAACAAGCTCTGTTTTACTGGTAAAATAGGACTTGGTCATGAATGCCTGGGGTGGAAGTCCTCCAAAACATTGGTATAAACGATTGGCTGAATTTTACTTTATATTCATGTTGCACTCACAATTAGCCATTGAATAGAAATATGTGGCCTGAACTGGTAGAGTGCAAGAAGCCACTATCAGGGCTCTACTGAAAAGTGCTAAAAGCCCGCTTTTCACTCTGCACATTAACTTGCCGTTTGTGCAGCCGTTGATAAGAAAAAGTTCATATAAAATTTTTGTTGCAATTTATTGGAGAGTGCCACCCAGGAACTCTCCTGTAAATAGTAACAAAACAATTACTGATGAACAAAATCTTGCTGAACTAAGGCTCCCTTTGCCGGCAGCATTGTATCTTTGAGAAAAAATACTCATGTTGTTATAAATAAATAAATAAATAAATCATTCTAGTAGAATTGCCACATATTCTTTTTAATACTACACAGTTATTGTTCTGATATAATCATTCAACCTGGCCTGACTTGAGTTTTTACCACATCTACTCAAACTTCAGACACAACATGTTATTGCCTTTGATGAGTTATCCCAAAAAGTAACTTGCCAATCAAAAATGTTTACAACTTTTATTCTCCTCAAAGTGATAAAACTATTTTCATTTTTTTCGCATGAAATCAAGAATATAATTTAATACACTTGATTCAGGATATTTAGTCAAATAATGGTCCAGTAAGAAGCATAAGACCATTATCTGGATGAATATTCTGAATACCCCAGGCCTCGTGTGTTATCTCTTACCGAATTTTGAATATTCATTGAATGAATTGTGGGTTTATATGGACATTCAAATCATTCATGCCGAAGAGTTAAAAATCAATTCATAGATGCTGAATAGTTGTGAAAATATATGCGAAGAAGTCACGAAAGGGAAGAATATTGTAAGATAAATTGGGTTATTACCACCAAGTTGGTTTCCGTGATGATGTTTTGAAGTCTCTACCTCGTCTCATCATATATCGACTAGTCTTAACGGACTTGTTGATATATTCTCAGAGACGATATTTTGACTTCAGTACACAATCTCAGAAACCCACAGAAACCTGTATTTATCAGATACTCACAACCAAATAGCCCCATTATGGAAATATTGTCTGTAACACATTTGATAAACAAGTAATGTCCAGGGACGTGGCAAGAGGTTTCCGATTGGGAGGGTGTAGGGTAGTGCATTTCCAACTGGGGGGAGGGAACGGGAGGGGGAAACCCCCTCCCAATCCCTCCCCATAGTTGGAAATTTACTACCGAGAATGATTTTGAAAGTGAAGCCATGAAAGGGGGCATAAAATTGATTCTAGTAACTGAAATGCCAACACATTTATGATAGAATTATCAGGTTTTTATTATTTGGTATTTTTGTGGGAACTGAATATGTGCAAAACAAATGCTCAAGCTTAAAACTTTTAAAATTCACACTGTCCTAACATTAAATCAGATCTTATGCAGGAATGATCAATTTTCGATGTTTCATCATTTTGTAACTGTGAATGATGGAATTAACTCAGGACAACGATTTTACATGATGTGATTTTCTTGAAGTGCATGTCGAGGATTTTTTTTATTACAATAAGTAAACATACTATAGAAATCTTGTACCGATTGACATCATGCATACTTATGAAGCTTGATATTACATACACTGTAGTTGTAAATAGTAACAGTTAGAATTTTTGCTGATTTGAAACTGAGTTGGCATTTTGGGAAGTAAAGGAAAAATCAGCATTGCCAAAGAAACTCTAAAATCCAGATTGATGGAATTTCCAACTACTCATGACTTGCCCTTCGAATTTCCAACTATAGGAAATTTTGGCCAGGATTGGGGGGGGGGAGGGCCCCCCCCCCCACACACACACACACACTCTGTGACCACTTCCCTGGTAATGTTAGGATTTATTATGAGTGAGTTGGTTTCTGAAGTAAAAGTGAATTAATCTTTTCTGCTTCTGAAGTGATTTATTTCATTAACTGTTACTTTACCTCTCATGACTATCTGACAACATTTGCAAACATATTTCCTGAATAACTATAAATTCTCATTGTTTGCCTCGAAAACATAACTCATTGACCCTTCATTGGAATGATCACATCAAGCTCATTCACAGTGATGGGTCATAAACTATGTTTTCAAGGCAAAAACTTAAAAAATAATAAACTTTGGTTGCCGATATTTGCGAATTGCATTGGTCGTTTTTTACCGTTACGTGAGATTATTATTATCCCTGCTGGGTGAGGGTGTGAGATGGGGAAATCTCACCCTCGGGACAAGATATTTGGTCCAGACACTCAGATTTTCTCCCCCCACCAAAACACACTGATGTCATCAAAAGTAATCCAGGGTCACTTGCAGCTATATCAAACAATTCTGTTGTCCTTTTCTGAAAAAAAACCTGATTTGCTTATTGATAAAGTTCTGTATATACCACAGGTATATACCACAAAATTAAATCCCAACGTCGCCAAGACAGGGGTTAAAGATTTGTAGTGAAATGAACATGGACACATTCCGATGACTGACATTTATTTTGAATTCTGCAATGTATTTCCACAACGTTTTGTCAAAAGTTTTGTGCAACTCTCTCCACTCATAAAGGCGTTCACCCCAAAATTCATAAAAAAGAGTCAAGTGTCCTTTGGTTTTGCAGTCTGTGTTTTTATTATACCCCCACTTTCGAAGAAAATGGGGGTATACTGGATTACATGAATCCGTGTGGCCGTGTGTGAGTCCGTCCGAGAATATTCATAACTTTCATAACTTAAGTAAGTTATTATTTTCTATAATATTTGTTGCTCATAGGTGTGCACACACTAGTTATTTTTTATTTTTTTTCACTTGTTTTTATTACTTGTTCACCAAGAAATTGTGTCCGTCCGAGCCAAATTTTGTCTGTTCTGCCTGTATCTCGGGTATCGAATGTTCTATTGCAATGAAATTTGCCATGAACACTGCTTATGGTATAGGCTTTAAAAAAAGGATTCAACGATATTTCTCACATTCTCCTTTTTAGAGTTATCCCCCTTTTTTTGACTAAGAAATTGTAGGAAATAGACATTATTTGTCTGTTCAGCCTGTATCTCGGGTATGGGTTATCAGATTTCAGTGAAATATGGCATGCAGTTTGCCTATGACAAAGGCTTCTGCCTCATTGCATAAAACTTCCAAACACCAAACAATTTACCATACTTTTTGACTTAGAAATTGTTGGAAATTGTTAATACCGCCACTTTCGAAGAAAATGGGGGGGGGGGGGGGTATACTGGATTACATGTGTCTGTTTGTGCGTCTGACCGCCCGTCCGTCCATGTGTGAGTCCATCTGAGAATATTCATAACTTTCATTATTTTCTATAATATTTGTTAGTCATAGGTATGCTCACACTGGGGGTATGCACCGAACGACAGTCCAGCTCTTGTTTATATTTTCTTCGATAAACATTTGTCTGCTAATATTTCTAAAACGTGATGCCATGTTTGCCTACAGAAGAACGTGCGATGATTAAATAGTCTGTGTGCTCATTAAATATGCTAATAAGCCGGTCATGTGGGTCATGTGATATAGATATCTAACTCACATGGCTTTCTCACATAAGACATGCATATCTTACATAGGAAGCAGAAATAAAATTCATGGAATATTAAAGGATTTTTCAATGCGTACAATGAAGGAATCCCAGTTTCACCTATCCAAAAAAAAATATCTTGCACTATTAAAAAAAATTGGTTCCGAAATTTTGTGTCAAATCATGACTCATTAGAGATCATATACATTGTATATGGTACCAGCACAGTGTTTACAGTGTTCCTGTACCTGGGCAGAAATAAAATTCAGGGAATATTAACCCTTTGAACACTGTTGGTATCTTCCATGCCAGTTAAATAGCAGAAATTGAAGACTCCATATCCATAATTTGGAGGTAGAGCATTTAATATTTTTAACGCGCAGCCTGAAGGCTGCACGTTGAAAATATTAAATGTTCTACGACATGTTCACGTAGTAGCCATCCTACTTAATGAAATCATGACGTATCGTGTTCCTGGACCAGAAAAGCGGCCTCCCATGTTGAAAGAGTTAAAGGAGTTTTAGGCTTAAAAAAAAAATAGAAATCCATTTCTCAGACCCTCCCACAGAGTCCTTTTGGCTGCCGCATGCTGTCTTTTTATTACCAAAGCAAAATTACTTGAAAAAATAAAACTTCAATGGTTTATGTCCAATATTTTAAGTTAATAAAATTGATAAATTTGTTCCTTGAGTGCAACAAGGCTTTGCAATGCGTCAGTTTTCCAAAGCCTTCTTGCACTCTATGGACAAAATACGGAACCGCCCATGCTATTGTGTAGATTATGAGGCCTAAACCAAACGAAGAACATGAACTTTTGACAGCAAAGAAATAATTACAAAAATAGAAAATAAAATAAAAAAACGCCCGCCTGCATGCCATTTTACAAAAAATGGCCTGAGAAACAGAAAATCTACTTTGTGGGGTCTTAAAGGAGTTTTCAATGAATGCAATAAAAGAATCCCAGTTTTACTTATCAAATAAAATCATTACGCTACTAAAATAAAGTTTCTCAGGTAATTATTTCTGAATTAATTTAACAAGGGAGGGAGGCCTTTAAGCTCACCGAAGGGAGCTCAACTTATCACTTGCCGTCCATTGTCGTGAACATTTTTCAAACGACTTCTCTGAAACCACTGGTCTGATTTTCATGAAACTTCATGTGGATGTTCATTACTATATGGCAATTCATGCTTGATCAAATGAAATGGCCACATCCCTTGGGGGCTCTGTATGGGGCATAACTCTGATAGCACCGTATGAATTATAGAAAAATTATTAAAAAATCTTCTTTTCCAGAACCAGTGGGGAGAATCTTTTGATACTTGGTATGCAGCATTTTGGTATGGGTCTGATTCAAGTCTGTTCAAATCGAGTCCCTCAACCAATATTGGGGCTCACTATGGGGGCGTGAATTTTTACTTAGTGCAGTTTAAGAAAAATTCTTTAAAAATCTTCTTCTCCAGAACCAATAGGCAGAATCTTTTGATATTTGGTATGCAGCATCTTGGTATGGGTCTGATTCAAGTTTGTTCAAATCGAGTCCCTTGATCAATATTGGGGCTCCCAAAAGGGGCATGAATTTTTCCTTAGTTCAATTTAAGGAAAAATCGTCTTCTCCAGAACCAGTGGGCAGAATCTTTTGATATTTGGTATACAGCATCTTGGTATAGGTCTGATTCAAGTTTGTTCAAATAGAGTCCGTTGATCAATTTTGGGGCTCACTATGGGGACCTGAATTTTTACTTACTGCAATTTAAGAAGAAAAATTTAAAAATCTTCTTCTCCAGAACTAATGGGCAGGATCTTTTAATATTTGGTATACAACATCTTGGTATGGGTCTGATTCAAGTTTGTTCAAATTGAGTCCCTCGATCAATATTGGGGCTCACTGAAGGGGTGTGAATTTTTGCTTAGTGCAATTTAAGAAAATTTCTTTAAAAATCTTCTTTTCTGGAACCGATGGGCAGAATCTTTTGATATTTAGTATACAGCATCTTGGTATGGGTCTGATTCAAGTTTGTTCAAATTGAATCCCCCGTCCAATATTGGGGATCACTATGGGTGTGTGAATTTTTACTTAGTGCAATTTAAGAAAAAATCTTTAACAATCATCTTCACCAGAACCAGTGGGCAGAATCTTTAGATATTTTGTATGCAGCATCTTGGTATGGGTTGGATTCACGTTTGTTCAAATTGAGGCTTTTGATCAATATTGGGGCTCAATATGGGGGTGTGAATTTTTACTTAGTACAGTTCAAGAGAAATTCTTTAAAAATCTTCTTCAGAACCAGTGGGCAGAATCTTTTGATATTTGGATGCTAGTATGGGTCTGATTCAAGTTTGTTTAAATTGAGCCCCCCCCCCCCACCCCCCCCCCCCCACCCCCACACACACACACACAATCAATATTTGGGCTCAATATGGGGGCATGAATTTTTATTTTGTGCAATTCAAGTCTAATTCTTTAAAAATCTTCTTCTCCAGAACCAGCATGCAGAGTCTTTTGATATTTGGTATACGGCATTCTAGTATGGGCTTGATTCAAGTTTGTACAAATTGAGTCCCTTTGTTGATATTAAGGCTCATTATGGTAATTTGAATTTCAACTTTGTGCAATTTACAATTTTCCAAATGACTTCTCCTCTGAAACCACTGGTCCGATTTTCACAAAACTTCATGTGGATGTTCATTACTATATGGCAATTCATGTTTGTCAAATGAAATGGCCACATCCCTTGGGGGCTCTGTATGGGGCATAACTCTGATAGCACCGTATGAATTATAGAAAAATTATTAAACAATCTTCTTCTCCAGAACCAGTGGGCAGAATATTTTGATACTTGGTATGCAGCATCTTGGTATGGGTCTGATTCAAGTTTGTTCAAATCGAGTCCCTCAACCAATATTGGGGTTCACTATAGGGAGGGGGGGGGTGTGAATTTTTACTTAGTGCAATTTAAGAAAAATTTTTTTAAATCTCCTCCAGAACCAAAGGGCAGAATCTTTTGATAATTTGTATGCAGCATTTTGGAGTGGGTCTGATTCAAGTTTGTTCAAATCGAGTCCCTTGATCAATATTGGGGCTCCCTATAGGGGCATGAATTTTTCCTTAGTGCAATTTAAGGAAAAAATCTTCTCCAGAACCAGTGGGCAGAATCTTTTGATATTTGGTATACAGCATCTTGGTATGGGTCTGATTCAAGTTTGTTCAAATAGAGTCCCTTGATCAATTTTGGGGCTCACTATGGGGACCTGAATTTTTACTTAGTGCAGTTTAAGAAAAAAAATTTAAAAATCTTCTTCTCCAGAACAAATGGGCAGGATCTTTTGATTTGGTATACAGCATCTTGGTATGGGTCTGATTCAAGTTTGTTCAAATTGAGTCCCTCGATCAATATTGGGGCTCCCTACGGGCCGTGAATTTTCACTTAGTGCAGTTTAAGAAAAAAAATTCTTTAAAAATCTTCTTCAGTGGGCAAAATCTTTTGATATTTGGTATGTAGCATCTTAGTAAGGTTCTGATTCAATTTTGTTCAAATTGAGTCCCTCAATCAATATTGGGCCTCACTATGGGGGCGTGAATGTTTACTTTGTGCAATTCAAGGAAAATTCTTTAAAAATCTTCTTCAGAACAATCATGCAGAATCTTTTGATATTTGATCAGCAGCATTGTCCCATTCAGTCCTGTTGATGTTTTAGGTCCACAGAGAGTATAGATTTACTCTGTAGAACCTAAAGAATAGCTTTTGATAAAATTTGTGTCTTAACAGTATGGAACATTCGATGAGTGCCTAAGGCCCTCTGGGGCCTCTTGTTTCTTTTTTAATTTCTGAAAACAGTTTGAAATGTTGCAGAATTTTAAAATGTTTAAAATGATTATTCTCCTAGAAATCATTAGTCATTCAACAGTTGTTTTTTGTTTGAAAGAGTTTCGATCATATTTATTACACATTAAAGTTTTAGCCCTTTGAACACTGGTGGTATCATCCATGTCAGTTCAATGGAAGCAGTTGGAAGAGTCCATATTTATTATTTGAGGGTAGAGCAATTAATATTTTCAATGTGCAGCCTTAGGTCTGCACGTTGAAAATATTAATTGGTGTACCCCATACTTTAACTTGGCAACCATCCCACTTAATGACAGTATTGACATATCATGTTCCTGGACCAGAAAAGGGGCCTCTCGTGTTGAAAGGGTTAAAAGTTTTGGCTTTAGTCTGTGTAGATTTTGACTGGTGAAAAATAAAAGGGAGTAAAAAAAAATTTCTATAATTTTAATGATTAGGGAGGTACCTGAGGAGCAAGATATTTTTGTAATAGCCTCAAACAATAGTATATTACATTATAGGGGCCTTTTGCCATTTTGAAGTTCTTGAAAAAGTCTAGAAATTTGTATTGGTCTGGAAAGGTCTTGAAAAGTATGGAACAAAAAATATCAGCAGAGCTGAATGATGCTCCTCAAATATGAGCCCAAAAGATAAGGCATTACAGTGATAGTCTGTAAAGCAGTTTAATCAAGCAAGTGCAATTCTCAAAATTTCAGTGAAAATAGGGTGTGTTCAAGTCAGCAAATGCATTTTTGTTAATAGCCTATGCCTTGATGTGTGAAGTCTGTGACCTTGAAATTATATTTATTTATTTGTTGGAGTTTAACAACACTTTTGACAGCCAGGGTCTCCTTGTGTCAGACAGTTTTACAGGTGGAGAAAGCTGGAGTGAACCACTGAGAAATGGTGAGCAACTGTCAGACTCCCCAACATACTAGTAATTCCACACAAGCAGGGTTAGCATTGGTTGAAGACAGGTGCACCATTGATGTGCAGTATACCTTAGTACACAGCGCCACCATGCCCAAAGACATAATGCAGTTACCCCTGGTGGGGCTCAAACCATGGATCTCTCGGTATGAAGTTCAATACCATTCAGCACCCACGTCCCCCCCTTGAAAATATTAACCTTGCATGAAAGCCATGACTCAGTGGGATCATGAGCAAGCACTGTGTGAACTTTGAACAAGATCAGTCCATTGAATAATTTGGTATGGTTTGGATTTTTAGTTGAACAAAGAATGGATGAATAAACAAATGAACAGTCTGACCTTGACCCTGGAACTAAGACTTTGGGACAAGGTCACGACACACTCTTGGGTCATAGGCAATAATTGTGTGAAGTGTAAATAAGATCAGTCCCTTGAATAATTTGTTATGGAAAGGACTAGGTTATAATGGATGAAAAACAAACAAACAGTCTGACATTGTATGGAGCGGACAAAATTAGAATGAATGAACAAACAATTGAATAGTCTCTGATCTTGACCTTGAAGTTATGATCTTGGGTCAAGGTTGTAGTGCACTCTTGGGGCATATTTTATTTATTTATGGGTCCTTGGGGCATAAATAATCATTGTATGAAGTATAAACAAGATTGGTCCCTTGAATAACTTTTTATGCATCAGACAAGATGAAAATGGATGATAAACAAATAAACAGTCTGTAACCTTGACCTCATAGCTATGACCTTGCTTCAAAATCATGACATATCCTTAGGACATTAGCTATCAATGTGTGAATTCTGAACAAGGTTGATCCCTAGAATAATGTTTCATGGCCCAGACAAGGTTAGAATGGATGAAAAAGCAAGTTAACAGCCCACAACCTTTGAGCAATGACCTTGGGTGAAGGTCGTGGGTCATAAGCAATCATTGTGTGTCAAGTATGAACAAGATAGCTGCTTTGAATAATTTTTATGCATCTGACAATATGAGAATGGATAAATAAACAAACAAATGAAGTCTGTGACCTTGACCATTGAGCTATGACCTTGAGTCAAAAGCAATATTTGTGTGAAGTGTGAGCAAGATCGGTCCATTGAATATTTTCTATGGGCAGGACAAGGTTAGAATTGATAAACAAACTGTGTGGCCTTGACCTTCTATCTATGACCTTGAGTCCATCTCATATGACACACCCTTGGGTCACAGGCAACCAGTGTGTGAAGTATGAAGAACATCGGTCCTTAGAATAGTTTTTTTTTATGAACAATACAAAGTCAACCAGACAAATGGATGGATATACAAATAGACAAAGTTGGTACTATATCCCCCACCCCCCCCCCCCCCCACCCTCATTTTTGTGGAGCACTGAAATGTCAGTTAAGCATTAAAGGTATTCGAAAAAGAATGGAAATTAATATATTGAACAATTTTGAATCATTTGGGAGGGGACAAAAACACCACTAAAATTCCAAATATACCATTAAAAAAAGTAGTAGATATTTGATAAAAGTGGGATATATGAAGAAATATATTTATATTTTCATCAAAAAGACAGTTGAGGCATTGCACTGTGACATCTGGTGAATGATTTCAGCGATTGTTGGGTGTCTGATAAGCACACATTCCATCCACTGAGCTGTAGAAGAAGACATGGATGCTGAGTCAGAGAATTTACCACATTCAGTCCAAGACCTCTACACCTTGGAAATCCTCCTCAGTTCGCAAGACAAGCGCGGATCCGATGTGGCATACTCCTCACCAAACGTCCAATCTCAGCTTGACTGATGTTATTCCATTCTTCCTGCAGTGCAGCGGCGAGTTCCTGGACATTGGTAGGGGGCTGTTGTCGTAGGCGCCTGCCAAGCATATCCCAGACGTGCTTGATTGGTGAAAGGTCTGGACTCCGTACTGGCCAGGGCAGTGTAGTGATGTTCTGCTCCAGGAGGAACTCTGTAGCGCCAAGTGCCCTGTTTGCTCTTGCATTGTCATCTTGAAAATTGAATCGACGTCTGTGATGTCGCGCAAACGGCACCACATGAGCTACTAACATGTTGCCACGGTAGTACTGCCCTGTGAAATGCCCTTGGAAGACATGTAATACTGTTCTGCTTGTCATGGTTATGCCTCCCCACACCATAACCAATCCACCACCAAAACGACTGTGCTGTCTAATGGTTACGTCATGGTATCGTTCGTTCTGCCGCCGCCACACTCTGTTTCGCCTATCGTGGAAGTCAAGAATGAACCTTGATTCATCAGAAAACATGACGTTGCTTCACCGACAATTGTCCCAGCACTGCTGTGCTCCACACCAATTACGCCTTGCTGCAATGTGACGTTCAGTCAAACATGGAACTATTTGAGGTCGTCGAGCGTACAAATTCCAGCTGCATAAGCGATTTCGGATAGTCTGACCACTGGCTCGTGTAACTGTCGCTCGGAGCAGCTGCTATCCAATTTCTGAGGCACTTTGATGGTGGGTACGTAATGCTTTGGTTCGGATGAAACGATCCTGGTTAGCAGTTGTCGCCCTTCGACGACCTGACCGGTGTCCATCATCAACATTGCCTTTCTGACGGTAGCGTGACCACAACCTGCTAATCACCGATTGAGTTACGTTGAGAATTTGAGCCACTGCAATCTGTCTGTTGCCAGCTTCCAACATGCCAACGGCACATAAACGTTCATCACGTGTCATTCTTTGCATACCTCAAGCGTTTCGACCAGAAACTATTGATGAACGAGTTTTTACCAAGAAAAGAACAATGAGACCTCTGAAAAGCCCATCTAGTACAAATGAAAATTTCAAATCGTACCCCACAGAGATTATCGCCGCACTCGTGCGAAAAACCTGCTCAATGTTTTAGTGGGTTGGTGACATTCATGATCCACACTACACTTGGTAACATATTGATGTGTCCAATCACGCATATCCAATACCATTTTACGAAAATATCAACATCAGTTTGGATAGCCCCTACTTTTTTGGAATAGTATAATTTAATGGTTTTTGTCTGCACAAACAAGGGGAACTTTACCGAAGGGGAACTTTACCGAACTTCATCATTTTTAGAATTTAAGAAATGACCTTCTTAACTAGTAGAGCGCTAAATTTTCTTGAGTTGCCAATGTTTTTTCAAATGTCTTTGACTTGTAACAATTTAGGGGAGAGTGCCTAAGGGCCATCGACTGTAACAAGGCTGATACATGCAGACTAAATAATTTTACTTCAAATTTAATGTGAAGCACACCCACAGAATATGAAGCATTTAGGTTGCAATATATGCATAGAATAAAGCCTAGATTTGGGCTTCCAGTACTCGACCAGTTAAAACAAATTGTTACCTTGTGTTACTGACCGTTTACATCAAAATCGTACCGCATTCAGATTTCTATCAATCTGAAGTACCGTTACTTAATTAGGTATGGAAAATGGCCGATGTGTCTAGAAAAAGTATGGTACTTTTTATACACCCCCCCCCCCCCCCCCGCAACGGTTTGTGTGGGTGGAATCACCTCGTCCATCTGTCCGTACATCCATCTGTCGACACAATTTTGTCCAGAGATTTTCTCAGACATTTGTGGACCAATCTGCTTGAAACTTGATATGAATGGTCACCACCATGGGAACTTGTGCACCTGCAATTATAGATCTGGTTAGCTTATTTTTGCCAGAATTATGCCCCTTTCGACTTGCAAAAGCGGGCCTAAAATTTTGTCCGGAGACATTCTCATATGTTTATGGGTCGATCCCTTTGAAACTTGGTATGGATGTTTACTTCCATGGGATCCTGTGCACCTGCAATTATAATTTTGATCGGACTTTTTTTCTGGCCAGAGTTATGCCCCTTTTCATCTCAGAATGCCTGAATTGCCAAGAATTTTGTCCGGAGCTTTTCTCAGGTGATTATGGGTCGATTTCGTTGAAACTTGGTAAGGTTGTTCACCACTATGGAAACCTGTGCACCTGCGATTATGGTTTCCATCAAACTTTTTTCCCAGAGTTATGCCCCTTTTCAACCTAGAATGTCTGAAATTGTCCGGAGATTTTCTCAAATGTTTATCTGTCGATATCATTGAAACTTGGTATAGATGTTCATTACCATGGGAACCTGTGCATCTGCGATAATATTTTCGATCAGACTTTTCTTGCCAGAGTCATGCCCCTTTTCTTTTTAGAATGCCTTAATTTTGTCTGGAGATTATAACAAATGTTTATGGGTCGATTTCTTTGAAACTTGGTATGGATGTTGACTACCCTGAGAACCTGTGTACCTGTGATTATAGTTTCAATCGGACTTTTCTTGCCAGAGTTATGCCACTTTTCTTCTTAGAATAATCATGGCGGTGGGGGTATGGACAGGCCCATCTGGGACAGTTAGACCTCTAGTTCTCTTAGAAAGTGTAAGACCCAGTGGTAATAATCGCACTAATATTTTTACACCCCTGCCCCCAGCAGGGGTATATTGGAGTTGCCTTTTCCATCCATCTATCCATCCGTCTGTCCCAAAATGCAATCATGAATAACTTGTAAAGTACTTAGTTGAGTGACTTGATATTTGGTGTGCAAGTGTATCCTATTGCTGTATAATCATAGTGAAATGCAGATGTCGTGCGAGATTTTATTGCCAGAGTTATTGCCCTTTATGGACTTAGAATTTGTCCGTCTTGAAATTAATTCATGAATAACTTGCAGAGCACTCAATGGAATGACTTCATATTTGGTATGTAAGTCTGTCCTATTGATGTCTACCAACAGTACAAGGCAGACACTATGCAGTGTATTATTGTAGGAGTTATTGCATTTTATGGACTTTGATTTTGTCTGTCCCAAAATTCAATCATGAATATCTTGTTTAATTAAGGATACCTTCATGGTGTAATCAATTCCTCCCACAATTTCTAATGTAGAGAGTTGAAACTTTATCAAAGGTTACACATATCTTGCAGATGCGCAACATATATAAAGTGTGCAGACAAATATTTTTTCACAGAATTTGAGGCGGGGGTACCTTTTTGTGTCACCCTATGGTGACAGTTAATAGTTCTTATGATATATGCCCCAATGGTTTGTAAGCTGTCACAGGTCTGTCATCTGTCATCCTTCAGCGTCACCCGGTAGTAAATGTTTAATTTCTGTAATGCTATCCATTGTATTGCAAGCGGGGGTATATGCCACCCTCGACTTTGCTGTAGTGTTACTTGTTTTGATCAAAAAGGCCAGAAACAATGCAGTCTGCTGTCTGGAAAAATGTTTTTAGTGGAAGGAGATATCCCGATGAAACTTAAAACAACTTATGTATCACCACTGGATGGTGTGTGGTGTATAAAATTTATGAGTGGACAACTAAGGTCAAGATCACTGATAGAGGTCAACACATAGAATCCGCATGAACATCAGCTTTTTTCAAGTCCAAGACCCAACTTAAAAGTGGAACGAGATACTACAATGGAACTTGGTGTGTGTGGTGGGGGGGGGGGGGGGGGGGGGGGGTTTGTCAAGTTGTTTAGCAAAGTTTCCCATTATATGGCACCATTTTTCTATTCCTGGGTGGCATGTCACCAGACCACCCGTCTGTTAAGCTGACCAAACCGAAAGTCAGAGCGGGCTATCGACATCACTTCATGTTCGCCATTTGTAGTTGTGGCGTAAGGATTTCCCCGACAAGGGACAGTAGTGGAACAATGGGTTCTATTTCAAGAACTAATAGGCTGATTTGAACCACATTTGGGTCATATGGGTACTTGATTGATGCCCCAAAAGTTTTCTGCAGCCCCGCGGGAACCCAGGGGAGGTAAAAATAGCAAAAAAATTCAAATGCCCATTTTTCAAAACTACACAGATCAGTTCATGAACCAGTGCACAGACCAGAATATTGTTTGTAGCTCATCTTGACAAAGTCAAGCAGAGCTAATCTCATCGCTCTGCATCCGTCGTCCGTCAACACCATGTTTTGATCTTCTCCAAAGCCAATAGGCCAATTCAAGTGAAAGTTGTGTGAGTGATGGTCCCAAAGGGCCATTACATTTTTGTTCAACTCAACATGCCCAGCCCCATAGGGAGGGAGTGGGGGAAGAAGCTCCAAAATATTTTTAAAATCTTCTCATGAACCAGTGTGTACAATGACTTGGTATTTGCTATGGAGCTTCCTTTTGGGGTGTAGAATCAAGTTTGTTCAAACGAAGTTCGTGAAGCAATATTTGGCTTTGTAATGGGAGGGGTAAGATTTTTGGCCCCGCCCAAAATTTCTATTTTCTGAATCGATGGTCCGGTTTAAACCAAATTTGGTACGTGGTATTATTCGGTCATAAGTACTTGACCCATGCAACAACAAAAAAAACTTCCTGCATACCCATGGGAACCCTGGGAGCTAAAAATAGAAATATTTTCCAACGCCCATATTTCCCAAACTACACGGAACAGAGAGCTGTTACTTGGTACGAAGTATCCTTAGGACCAGTAGAACTGAATGGTAAAAACAATAATGCCATCGGTTATGTTAGGGTGTTCTGTAATGGGCATCGAAAAAATGCCGAGTCAGCATATTTGCAAAAATTTTTAAAAATCTTTTCTCCAGAACCAGTCATCAGAATCTTTTGATATTCGGGATACAGCATTCATAGTGGCGTCAGATACAAGTTTGTTATATTAAAGCCCATTGGTTCATATTTGGGCTCAATACAGGAGCCTAATTTTTTTTACATAGGGTAATATGGGGAATTTTCTTTGAAAATCTTCTTCAGAACCACCAGTCAGAATCTTTTAATGTTTGATATACATCATTGTTATGAGGGTCAGATTCAAGATTGTTCAAACCAAGTCCCTAGGTTAATATTAAAGCCCAAATTTTAACATTGTTCAATATGGGGGATAATTTTAAAAAAATCTTCTTCTTTAGTTCCACCAGTCAGAATGCTTTCATATTTGGTATGCAACATCTCTAGGGGGTAAGATTCAAGTTTGTTCAAATCAGATCCCTAGGTTTATATTTGGGCTTGCTATGGTAGCCCAAAATTTTACTTAGTGCGATATGAGGAAATTTCTTTAAAAATCTTCTTCTTCAGATCCCCCAGTCGGAATGCTTTCATATTTGGTATACAACATCTCTATGGGGGTCAGATTCCAGTTTGTTCAATTCGAGAGCCTGAGTTCATATTTGGGCTCCATGTGGGAACCTGAAATTTAACTTGGTACAATATGAGGGAATTTCTTCTAAAATCTTCTTCAGATCCACTAGTTAGAATGCCTTCATGTTTCGTATACAAATCTCTAGGGGGTCAGATTCAAGTTTGTTCAAATCGGATCCATAGGTTAATATTTGGGCTCGCTGTGGTAGCCCAAATTTTAACTTGGTGTAATATGAAGAAATTTCTTTAAAATTTCTCTTCTTTAGATCCAACAGTCAGAATGCATTCATATTTGGTACACAACATCTCTAGGGAAGTCAGATTGAACTGTGTTCAAATCGAGAGCTTCGGTTAATATTTGGGCTCCCTATGGGAGCCGGTATCAGCCATTTTGCTGAAGAATTAAAAAATTTGTTTTTAGTACCCTCTAGAGGTGTGTAACTAAGATTAATCCACATATGTTGTATCAGGGGGCTTCATAGGGGAGCTCCACATTTTACATTATGATCAACTGAAGAAATGGCATGATGCCCGGATTATTTTTGTCACTCCTGAGGGACTCAAGGATTGAGAGTGTAGCCTATGGATATGGATTGCTTAATGAAGACTCATTCTTGGACTCTGTTTATGTTGTGTTCTTTTCAAGTTGAGCGCTTAAGGCCCCGTGGGGCCTCTTGTTTGATATGCAGCTTCCTTAGGACCAGTGGAATCAGGTGGACAAACAAATTGCTATCGGTTTTATTATGGGGTTCCATATGGGGATGCCCCTTTTAACACTGTTGGCAATGGGGAAAATGCAGAGTCATCATCTTTCGTGTACTTCATCAACCAATTTGAAACTTGTCTTAAAAACCATCTTCTCATTGACCACCAGAAAGAATGCTTTGATATTGGGTATGGAACTTCCTTTTGTGGTGAAGATTTAAGTTAAAGGCAAGTTGGTAGGTTAATGTTTAGGCTCTCTATGATAGCATACCAATTTGGGCTCCGCCCCAAATTTCTATTTCAAAAACCGATGGAATGATGTGAACCAAATTTGGCTTGTTGTATAATTTGGTCATGAGTACTTGATTTATTCCTGAAAAGTTTTTGAGCCTGAGGCAACCCCAGGAGCTAAAAATAGACTAGAGTCGATCCATCGCCAGGGGGTGCGATACCCCCGCAATCCATCGCCAGGTGGTGTGTTACCCCCGCACCAATACCTGAGGGTGAGCAAGGTCAACAATGTGACATCTTGGTGTTCAGAAAACAATAGGTGTCACCTAAAGGTGACACAAACAAATACCCCCCCCCCCCCCCTTTCAGTTGGTAATGTTTTAAAGTGCATGATGTAAGTGAGGCATACATGTATTCTCGATATTAAGAGAATATTAGACATTGAAATCAACCAAGGACATCACAAAAGTTTTCATATTAATTAAGAGCAGTAAATGTGTTGCTCAACTGCTACGGTGGGGAATCGCGTGGTTTCGAGTTGAATGGCCGAGGAGTTCAGAAACAGGAGAAGAATCGAGGAAGAAAGATAATATACTGGATACGAATATTAAATAGTATTTTGGCAGCAACGAGCACATAGGATACTATTTTTCAAACAAACTGATACCTCTTATGTGTCCAAACTCACTGTAGTGTTCTATAACATTCTGACAAAAGTTGCCAGTCGGAGGTTTTTCCACAATGTGTTTACTGGTGTATTCCACGAACATGTTCTATTTTTATGCTTTCTCTCTACTTGAATAAAATCCTCCGACTGGCAACTTCTGTCAGAATGTTATAGAAAACTACTGTGAGTTTAGACACAAATGGGGTATCAGTTTCTTTGAAAATAGTATCTCAAATACTCGTCGCTGCCAAAATACGATGTAATATGTCATATCAAGTATATTACCTTTTTCCTCGATTCTTCTCGCGTTTTCGAACTCCTCCGCCATACAATTCGAAACCACGTGATTCCCCACTGTGACTACACTATATAGATAAAATGACAGGTTTCGTTAAAACCATCATTGAGCTGAAATCCCCTTACCCAATCTTTAAAAAAAAAAAAAAATAAATAAAATGAAATATTTTAAAAAATTATGGGGTTTCCAAAGCTGTTGGTTAATTTTCAAGTACTTTTTAAGGAAAATAATGCATAAAATGACTTTCCAATAAAAATTCAAGGATTTACAAGTGTGTGTGTGTGTGCGTGTGTGTGTGTGTGCGTGTGTGTGTGTGTGTGTGTGTGTGAACCCTGTGTATTTCTGGAAATTTAAATATTTTTATACTGTACCAATGACCCAGACATAGCTGGTGCTAACTCTTAAAATATAGGGCCAAACACAAATTTTGCCCCCCAATCCCCAAAATTTGCATCTAAAACTAAAGAAAACATGTCCTGAGAGGCCCTCCACACTTCGCCCCTACTGCGCATGCGCAGTGTCAAGGACGTTCCGAAATTGGCGCCATTTATCATTCTAAGTTTGGCCCTTCATCAGTTAACATCTGACTGATCTTTGTGCTTTTAAATCTCAGTTTAAATGATGCCAGACACATAAATATTAGTGAAATGGTGATTCTAAGGAGGATAGAAAAGGAGGAGAGGAAAAGAATGTGTGACAGAATATTATCAGGGCTGTAACTTAAAATTTTTTAATGAAATTATGTTAAGTTACCTATTTTCAAGGCAGCAGCCATTTTGTTGTCATTCTGATTATTTAGTTACACTGTTTTTTCAAGTGTTTTTCCTCTCTCCCTGTCCTTTAAGTTCCCCCTTGCTATTCTCCCATGCTTTTGGCATAATTTCTGTAATTATTATTACTAAAATTTCTTGGGAGTTTAGCTGAATAACAGAATGAATTCTGTTCTTTCCCCATGTTTACGTCTTCACCTACGGGTGGTTAGGCGTTGTGTTCTGCATCTACCATCTGATGTTCTGCAGTTTCTTCCCTGGAAGTCTCTGTTTTGCATCAGATGGTGTATTTTTGGTAACTGATTTCGGGCCTGGGTGCCTGGAGTCTTATTTTAGTGTTTTTACACTCATTGTTTACATTTACAACAGCCCTCTGTGTGAGGGGGGGATTTCTAAATAATAATATCTTTATGTTATTTCAATCATAACTAGATACATTATTATTGTTCGTAAGTGTTGAATAAATTGTTTAAAATATTTTTAAAATTTTTGTCCACACTTAGGCTTGGGATCCATTGGGGCTCAACGTTACTTTTCAGAAACTTGGGCTGTTCTGAAAAAATATTTTTTCAAAATATTTTGATTTCAATTATTTTTTCTATATTAATGGATCATATTATTATTATGTATTTTGATTGCCAGGGGTTAGTGCGAGTACCAGGACTTGTTTTCTTTTCACATTGAAAGGATATTGATCAATTGTTTTAAGAGGAAGTCTTCCTCTGACCTTATTATCATTCTATATGTGGTCAGTGTACTCGCATTAACTCCGATTCTGTATCCTATGATTTCGATGACAATATGGGAAGCGTATGTCACGGTATGTTGTTGGGGATTTGGACACTCCGGTCCTTTCCCCGCAGGGTCACTCTACTTTATCAATTTCTATTTCAGACGATCAAGATTAGGGTGATGTATCTGTGATGTCTTCCAACAGTGTGCCTCCGTCGTCACAATTAATGAAGGGCTAGCGGAAAAGTGCTCATGTAATACGCCAATTGCCTAAGAGGACCCTAGTAGGTTCGACGGCCTTTGACGTCCGCTAGCTCGCCCGGTGTAGCGTCCATTCACCGAATGGTTCGGCAGCCGGGTTCGTCCGTTGCGGTCTAGAAGGAATTTTGGGGTGATGCGAGCACTATAAAATTAACTTAATGCACACCCAGTGACGGCGGATCGGAGGGAGAACGGAGGAAGCCTTTTAGTCCGGTTCATAGCTCGTTCCGGTCCATCCGGACGGCAAGCGAGAGAGGCCCCTCTCTCGTTCAACAACATCTGGCCCCAGATGTTGTGGTACAAATGTGTCGTTAGCGGAGCATACGTCCGTCGCTCGGGACGCTCCGTTGTATAGGCAGTCCGCTGAGACTGCTAAGGCTTCCTCTTCTCGTCAGCGCACACGACCGCACCTTGGCTGCGTGACCGCCGATATATTACCAGCTTCGCCGATCAAGGATTCTTCGGCGACCAGGTCACACCATCCGGCAGCCAGGGATTCGAGACCGATGGACTCCGGACGTTCGCATAGGAAAAGTATGCGGGAGCCATCTGATGCGGAGCTGCCCTCGGCGAAGCAGCGATAGACTGCACCTCCGCAGGTCTCGACGCCGGACATTCTTGTGCACATAGCACAGCTTATCGCAGCATCCCAGCAGCCGACAGAAACGGTGTCGGATCGAGAATTATCCGACAGCGCTGGGTTGGTAGCCGGGGACTCGAGGCCTGCAGACTCCGGACGTTCGCATAGGAAGTATGCGGGAGTCAACGTACACGGAGCTTCCAGCGGCAATGCATCGTAAGTCCGCTACTGCACAGGCCTCGGGAACGGACGTGCTTTCCTTAATAGCACAGTTTATCGCAGCATCCCAGCATCAACTGAATCTGTCGCATATATTTTATCCGACGATGCTGGGTCGGGACGCTCCGCGGAAGCGGGTACGGACGTCCGAAAGTTTCATCCGGTCCGACGGGATACCGAAAGGGATTCGGTGGATTTCAAGCTTTCCCTTTCGGAACAACATATGCTGCGATGCCGGATAAGAAACTGATAGCGTCGGTGGACTTAGAAATTTTTGGTTCGGTTCAGGGACATCGTCCCTCAGTTCCGACATAGTCCAATAATGTCACACAAACTTTCGAATTATTGAACGACGCTTTATATATTATTATTTTATGCTTGCTATCCAAGCATTTCTGGTTTCTTGTTCGAAGAGTTATGGAGATGTCTTTCAAAAGTGTGCCTCTGTCGTCATAGTTAATGAAGAGTTAGCGGCAATAAGTGCTCATGGAATATGTCTATCGCTTACGGAGTGACATTCGCTAGCTCACCCGGTGTAGCGTACATTCATCGAATGGTTCGGCTGCCGGGTTCGTCCGTTGCGGTCTAGGAAGGAGATTTGGGTGATGCGAGCACTTTAATTACTTTAGTACTCACCCAGTGACGGCAGATTGAGGACAGATCGGAGGAAGCCAACAACATAGGGGACCGCATGTTGTGGTTCAGATATTTTACATTCGGAGCATATGTCCGTTGTTTGGGACGCTCCGTTATATTGACAGTCCGAGAGACTGTCTTTAATGCTTCCTCATCCTCACAGCAGGGCACACGACCGCACATTGGCTACGTGACCTCGAGTATCCGATCAGTTTCGGCATTCAGTGATTCCACAGCGAATAGGTCGCGCCATCCGGTAGCCAAGGGACACGAGGCCTATACACTCCGTTCGCTCGCATATTGGAAGTATGCACGGGGTAACGATCTCTGAGCTTCCTGCGGCAATGCATCGTAAGACCGCTGCTCCTCAGGCCTCAGTGACGGACGTGCTATCCGAGTTAGCACAGTTGTTTCGCAGCATCCCAGCAATTGACGGTTTCTCGGTCGAATCAGGAATTATCCGACGGCGCTGGGTCGGTGCGGTCCGCGGTTGCATCAAGCTACGGACGACCGAACGCTTTATAGGGTCCGACAGGATGGCGAAAGGGATTCGAAAGATTTCGAGTTTTCCCTTTAGTAGTATCGGAAGATGCCTTTCATATCTTCTGGCATTTCTTCCAGTGATTATTTTTCGGACTTCATTGCTGCGATCTTGGATAAGAGACTTATAGCGTCATTGGACTCGGATTTTTCGATCGGTACAGGGACTTTGTCCCTGACTTACCGACGCAGTCCAATATTGTCATTACAACATGTGTTTTATTTTTCGACGCTATATATTTATATATATATACAAGCCTGCTACTAAGCATGATAGTTTAGTTTCTTGTCCGCGTGGCTCATTTCTGCCATTTTATCTTTTTTACATATAGTTTATTTTGGCAGAGCAGGGCATACCGAGAGTTCATATGCGTCTAGACGGTGTGATTAAAGACTGCATATATTCTTTTTCGCCGTTATGTCTTTTCCAATTTCAATGTTGGGAACGACATTATGTATAGTAGACTTAACTTAGACGCTTTATTATACGTAATCCGCCTTACTGAGGCGTTATCATTACGTCTTCAAGAAAAGATTTACGGGATATTATTCTCAATGTAATTTCTTTTGAGGGCAGTAGTTTGTTCACGTATAACTCCGCCCTTCAGTGGCTGATTGGAGTTGGTTAGACGTGATGCAGCCCTAGCTACATCCACGCGTGGATAGTAGGTTAAGAACTCTCTCAGAGTCGCTTCGTTCTCGGAGGAGCTTCTCTTCGACGGCAACTTTCCGGCAATCCATGAATTGCTTGATTATACATTCTCTTGTCTATCTAGTGTTACAAGAGATTCAGACTGGGGCAAACATTCGGTGGTTGACTCAGAGAGTGCCGCCGCAGTTGCCGGACCCGAGTGTGGCTGTTATGACGGTTGCCAGTCAAACAGATTGGGATATATACTGATCCCTACGGATTCGAAGTGCCAGGGTCTTTGGGTTCCGCAGTCTTTTAGCTATCAGTTTAACTTCCGCGGAATAATGTTTTTTAGGCTTGCTTTATGTCATTGCATGAACATTATTCAGAAACGCATGCCCAAATTCCTGTCCTTTAATTCGACAGTAGTGGCGTATCTCCGGAACCAGGGAGGCACTCTTTCGTTTCCGTTATTCAATTTAATGGAAAGAATCCGTCTGTTGGTTATAGTACACCAAGTTCAGTTTTGGTCCGTCATATTCTGGGTCGTCTGATTGTTTTATCGCACTCCCGTTCTCTTACGGGTCGCTTGTTGCTGTCAGAATGGACTCTCAACAAACAAGTATTCAATCAGATTTGCTATCTATGGGAGCGCCCAATGATGTTTTATTTATGACACAGTTTGCTAATCAATTGCAGACGTATGTGTTGGCTTGTCCAGATCTCTGAGCTAATACTGTTAACGCTCTATTGATCTATAGGACGGAATGATAGGATACGCGTATCCTCCGGCGCTGTTGTTTTAGCAGGTATTGCTAAGATAAACAACCACAATACATTTCTGTTGATAGCATCTCTATCTTCACAGAGATCATGGGTAATTTACTCTCTTGTCTACTGTGGATCTTAACGTGAAATCTTCCTCTATGTGAGGATCTTTTTTCACTGGGTAAATCGTGTCATCTTTATCACAACCAGCAAGGTCGCAACCTTCATGTATTCCGTTGTGTGGTCCGTATTGCATTATAGCACTGTACTGGACGAGCTTTGGACGCGATTTCTTACTATAGGAGATCCTCTTCTTCGCTATTCTATGCGACTAAAGTGGAGGCTCTTCCGTCGTGGTGTAGGGATCATTATGTTCATATGGTTGATCCCTCCATACTACTCATTGCTATTTTTTAGTATACTTGTTTCACAAGATCTACTGCAGCCTGTTGTTATTTAGGTTATAGGTTTATGTTACCTCATACCTATGCACTCTACGATAGTTTACAATTGAGTCTTTTGTCTCTTTATCTAAGTCAGTTAGTAACTTTTTGATAAATAGACTTAGAATCTTTAGATTAAATTCCTATACGGATTTTAACTTCAGGTTCTTATTTACCTAAGTAATCATTTGAGCCTCTGGAAACAGTAGTTTTCAAATTCTGACCTTTTAGACAGTAATTCTGTTGGTTTCTCTTTTACTGTAGAGTCAGTGAGTTTCATGCACTATCGATGGATGATTTTCACTTTCATAGTTTCGGAATCAATACTTCCGTTACTATTTAGGTTGGATTGTTGCATAAGAGTTAGGCTCCTATTATCCGGAACCTATTATTTTAAGGTCCTTCCGTCTTCGTATGGGCATAGGCCTTTACTCTTTCCGGGTACAGTTATGTATTTATAAACAGATATCTGTTTATTACAAGGGCGTAAGCTTCTTCTGTCTTTGATGTCTAGTAGAAGGTCGTTACGCTCCATTTTATTGTTAATGGATTCTATTAACTAGCGTACTGCTTATGGTATATCATTGGCTTAGCAGTTGTGCTTAAGATTTCGGCTCATGAAGTAAGAGTTCTTCTACTTCTTGGGCTTACATTAATAGTGTTGCTATTATAGATTTTTGAAGGCTGCTCATTGCGCTCAGCCATCCATTCATGAATTTTATCTCAGAAATATCGAGTCCATTTCTGGAGGCCTCTATTGTTAGGTCTATTTTCTACTGCTCAGAATGTCATTCACTTAACAGTTGCTACTATAGCTAGGTAGGCTGTCTGTTTCGGCAGTGTCTCCGTTCGGCTGCCCTCTTCGCTCTGGGCTATTTGACCCAGGGCAAGAAAAAGGGGGGGGGGGGGGAGGGTGTTCCCTTGGGTCACCTGTTTTTACTATGAAAACAAGGGGATACCTCCTCCGGAGTTAGTAATTCTGAGCTGTTATTGGGATGGTTGTTTAGTGAGAAGTTTAAGTTTATAAAATTCATTCAAGTCTTAGTTTTTAAAGTATAGCTTTTGAATATTGCATATGTCAACGGACATGATTATGCAATTCTCACACACTTTTAGGAGTATAAGAGTCTCTATTCTCTAGACTTACTTTATTATTGGCTTACTTTAAAAATTATTAGTATAAGGATTATTGGATATTAATAGAGTACATGGATGTATGAAGCTCAATTTTTGGAAGGTGTTGTATCTTTCTAATTTATCATAAATAAGAAAGATACATGTAAGGCCTATTACTTCTTTTCCCTACAGGGGATGACTCTATTTTATTTTATTGAGCGTATTCCATTTTGCTCTATGTCCTTGGCCCTCCAGCCTTTTTACTATTCAGCTATGTCTGGGTCATTGGTACAGTATAAAAATGTTAAAAAATTTATAGTAATTTATATATTTTTTATACTTACCAATGACCCAGACGGGGATGGCCCTCCCAGGAGTTGGGAACTCTTGCCTCCCCGCTGAGTACATAGCGCTTACCAGGCACTGGTTATTAGAATGATAAATGGCGCCAATTTCGGAACGTCCTTGACACTGCGCATGCGCAGTAGGGGCGAAGTGTGGAGGGCCTCTCAGGACATGTTTTCTTTAGTTTTAGATGCAAATTTTGGGGATTGGGGGGCAAAATTTGTGTTTGGCCCTATATTTTAAGAGTTAGCACCAGCTATGTCTGGGTCATTGGTAAGTATAAAAAATATATAAATTACTATAAATTTTTTAACTTTTCAATCAAGACGCAACATACAATGGAAAATGTGCATTGGAAATCTTTCTAGTTTAAACAATATTTATTCAGAAAAAGTACATGAGCTATACATACAAGACTATAGAAAAAAAAGAACAAGCACACATGACTACAACTACACGAACAGTTGTATGTATAGGAATAGAAATAATTAACACAAGAATAAATTTATGGGATTCGGCAGAAAGCTGTGAGCTTATGTTAAGCCGTCTCCCAAAGCAGCATAATAACAAAAATGACTAGGCGGTGGATGCAAGCACTGCGTAAATATTGTTTTGTTATAGAAAGAAGGAAGAAGAACGAATTTGAGTTAAAATTTTGATTGACTTAGGGAAGCATACACGAAAGTTAAGAAAAGTGTGTGTGTGTGTGTGTGTGTGTGTGTGTGTGTGTGTGTGAACCCTGTGTATTTCTGGAAATTTAAATTTTTCAATCAAGACGCAACATACAATGGAAAATGTGCATTGGAAATCTTTCTGTAACTGTTCCAACTATTTTCTCATTTAAAAGAGGTAGAGCTGTCTTTCATCGGTGGAGACCCACTTTACTGTATCTCAAACTATGAAAGACAAGCCTTCCAAAACAATTGATTCCTCACAACATTGTGAAAAATGCAGAACGAACTTACATGATCAGTGGTGAGTTGAGCTCATTTCTGTGATCACCTCCAATGAAATAATGTTTTGTTTTATTTTTGCACCAGTTTGTGGTGGTTTTTCGAAATAAAGTTAAATAACTGATTGGTGTTCTGTGATATGTTTCAGGAAAACAATAGTTGGGTTGAAAAAATGAGCTTCTCTTCTATTGAAGTGATTATTGAATGCTTTGCAAAATGAACAGGTGTGAGAAATGGACATCAGCTTGCGCAAGTTTGTGGTGGTTTTTCTAAACAAAGTTAGATAACTGATTTGTGTTCTGCGATCAACTGAAGTGAAACAATGGCTGGGTTGAACAAATGAGTTTTTTCTTCCATTGTGGTACAAATGAAGTGATGAATGCAGTGAAAAGTGAGCAGGCGTGACACATGGAGAACATCTGTTTGCACAAGTTTGTGGTGGTTTTTCTGAATAAGTAATAGATATATCACTATTTTGTGTACTATATTATATTTTAGAAAGTTTGACACGAGTAAAACCACATTTTAAAACACTTTTTGCTTGCTCTACCCCCGAAAAACAAAATGGGCATAACCCATTGTTTGCTTGCTAGAAAGTCTGTTGAAGTTATGACACGCATCAGGAGTTCAGACATTGTGAACAGATCTGTGGTTTCGAAGTGAACTCACATCATGACGTAATTTGTTCTCCCGCAAATGTAATGTCTCAGCTTAAGGGTGGAACACTTGTTCAGTCCCTCATCGAAAGTGAGGCAGATAAATTTAATAATCGTTCATTTCAAAGCATTTGGACAGGAGTCCTTTTTAGGTTACCAGGACTGTTGGTTATTAAAAGTAACAAAAAATTAAAAAGTACATTATAATTTGGACACGATGTACACTCAATTCAGTCGCTCTGCCGAGAAAAGCTTGTCGATAATTCATGTGTTAGAAAGTTTTTCACACCTCCTTTACAACATCTTTACTTTTGAATGGTTATGATTACAGTACCGTGACAATCGTACAAATATCTAGTTATTGGGACTGTTTCAAAATCGTCCTCATTATAATAACACTTTGGCCAGCCGCTGATTTGTCGCGGTTCTCGGACGAGAAGGCCACGGTTACCCCTGTACTCCCAACTGCCTCCCTATTCCCACGCTTCTCCTCTCCTCCCAACACTCTGAGTCGAACTGCTTGATGACATC
This sequence comes from Pictodentalium vernedei, assembly GCA_031216915.1. Classification (NCBI taxonomy): domain Eukaryota; kingdom Metazoa; phylum Mollusca; class Scaphopoda; order Dentaliida; family Dentaliidae; genus Pictodentalium; species Pictodentalium vernedei. Next base: position 610,799,156 of record CM062295.1, read on the forward strand.
CCTTGTCCCATTCTTCCCAATCTCTCCGATTAGTATAATAATATTAACCCTTTCCTTTGAGTCTCCCCCTAACCACTTGCCCTTCATTCTCCCATACCACTTCCCCATTATACTCCCAGTGAATATCATTCTTTTAGACTGATACTTTGGGCATTCTAGAAGAAAGTGTTCCAGGGTCACCACCATGCCCAAGTTACACATCTGGCACTCCCTTTCACCGTTTTTCCCAATTTTTCCCCTCAGCTCCAGGGATCGCGACCTCAGCTTGAACAACAGTGACCCCCCAAAGCAGTGGCGGCGCCAGAAATGGGGGGGGGGGGGGGCACTAGGGGGGCATACTCCCATGAAGGGGGGCAAATACGTAAAGGATCATATCATTACTTTGTTATGAGGTAGTCCAAACTTGGACCCAAAGTCCGTAATATACTTTTTTGGTTTGGTACGTCCTGTGGACGTACCAAACCAAAAAAATTATATTACGGACTTTGGGTCCAAGTTTCGACTAAATGTAATGGTAATTAGCGGTCCTCCTTTCAAAAAATCCTGGATCCGCGTCTGGTGGGTCTGTGCGTGAGAGAGAGAGAGAGACTTCAAATAATTGAACAGTGCAAGGGAGATAATGCCCGTCTGTCATAATGCGAAATCCATGATTTTTTTCAGACAAGGGATATGGATAGACATGCCTTTGTTGGCTCATAACTTAATTATAACTTATAAGTATCTGCATCCGAGTCTTTAAATCTCTACTGCCTGGATGTGTTCATCAGCTAGCCTGAGGCTTTGGGCGAAGTGTGTATGGGAAATTATTGGGAATAAAAAAAGAGAGGGGTGTGTGTGTGTGTGTGAGAGAGAGTGACTGAATGTGTTTGTGTGTGAGGGTGGATGGAAATGCATGCGAGATGGTTGGGGGGGGCAACTGGGGGGCAAAGCCTTCGTTGGGGGGGATGCCCCCATGCCCCCCCCCCCCCCCCCCCCGTAGCGCCGCCACTGTCCGAGATCTCCAATGATTAGTTCTCTACTAGCTCCCTCACTTGGACCATCCACCCCGTTTTGATATTTGAGTTGAAAATTCTCAGGAACATTACTGTACACCATCGGCTGTCGGGGAGATTTACCAAATAATTAAGATAACCGAGCTTCAACAGGTCTATCCTGTCCTTGATCCTCATCCACCCAAGCTCACCCCTGATTGCTTCTAGCGCTGCGGCATTTCTCGACCCTGTTATCCATCGGCCTGCATCGTTCTGCAGGATTTCCAAGCTCTTTACGGCCGTCTGGTTTAGGGGTACCACTTTCGTACCATATGTTATACTTGGCAGCCCCACCATTTCCCAAATGGTTTTCCCCACGAAAACCGTATTGAAACTGTTTCTCCCTCTATAAGTTTCATTTGGTTACGGATTCGCTTCCCCTTCAGAATCAATTTATTTCTGTGGTTCCGGTAGATGCCTCTTCCTGTAATGTTTATATTTACCCCCAGATACTCGTAATCACCTGTCTCTCCCACACTGAGAAGTTTGCTGCTCCCTTCCGGAATGCAGAACTCACCCACTCTCCACCTTCGAGTGGGGTCCACTTTGCGGGTATAACTTTGCTCTTGCTTTCATTAAGTTCGAGTCTCCATTTGCTCCCATATTTTCCAACAATTCCCAGCATTTTCGTTAGCCCCTCTTCGCTTTCTGACGCTAGAACCATATCGTCTGCAAAAAATAGCCCTGGGATCTTCAAGTCCCCAACTGCTACCCCCACCTCGCTACGCAGGAGTTCATCTCCTAAACCTTTGATGTCCAATGCAAATGGGATTGGCGAAAGGATACACCCCTGTCCTAATATCCAGATATTGGTACTGTTTTACTGAGCTGTTCTCATCAAAACCGTACTTGGTGTGATTTTATAGGGCTTGTTTTCATGACAGAGAACAAAAGAAATATTAGGTAGCTGTGGATTAAAGTGAAGATAACTGATTGGTGTTCTGTAATATGTTGAAGTAAAACAATGACTGGGTTGAAAATGAGTTTTTCTTCTATTGCGGTAAAATCGAAGTGATTATTGAATGCTGTGAAAAGTGATCAGGTGTAACGAAAGGACAAACATCAGATGGAAACCGAAAATTAACGTACATATGATCAATCAGAGAACCAGATATGTGTGAGCACTGTGAAGTTACCAACTTATTCCTTTTTCCTTATTCGACATTCGAAAAAAAGGAAAATTGTCCAAACAAACTATGGTGTAGAATGGCACAGAACAAGAAAAATTTAATGACACCTTAACCTTACCTGTGGGACCCCTAAAAGGGGCTGAACTTGACCCCTAAAAGTGACAAACTTGACAAATTCCCCTATAACAGAGACATTTTGCTTAACAAACTGCGGTGTAGGGTGGCACAGAACGAGACAAATTTAATGACACCTTGACCTTCCCCGTGGGACCGCCAAACGGGGGCTGAACATGACCCCCCTAAAAGTGACAAACTTGCAAACTTCCCCTATAATGGAGGAATTTTGACAAACAAACTATGGTGCAGGGTGGCACAGAACGAGCCAATTTTTTGGACACCTTGACCTTCCCTGTGGGCCCCCTAAAAGGGGCTGAACTTGATCCCCTAAAAGTGACAAACTTGCCAAATTTCCCTATAATGGAGAAATTTCGCAAAACAAACTGCGGTGCAGGGTGGCACAGATCGAGACAAATTTAATGACACCTTGACCTTCCCTGTGGGATCCCTAAAAGTGGCTGAACTTGACTCCTAAAAGTGACAAACTTGCCAGATTCACCTATAATGGAGAATTTTTGCCAAACAAAGTGTGGTGTAGGGTGGCACAGAACGAGGCAAATTTAAGGACACCTTGACCTTCCCTGTGTGACCCCAAAAAGGGGCTGAACTTGAACCCTAAAAGTGTCAAACTTGCCAAATTTCCCTATAATGGAAAAATTTTGCCAAACAAACTACGATGTAGGGTGGCACAGAACGAGACAAATTTAATGACACCTTGACCTTCCCAGTGGGACCCCTAAAAGGGGCTGAACTTGACCCCTAAAAGTGACAAACTTGCCAAATTCCCAGCGATGTGAAGTTAGTTACTTATTCCTTATTTGACATTTTGACATTTTTTATTCCATCAAAACAGGAAAAATGGCACCTGCTGTAGGGTGGCACAAATGAGGACAAGTTGATTGACATGTTGCCCGTCCGCATAAGGCCTTTCTTTATGGGGCAACCAAGGCCCTAAAAGTGACAACCTCCCAGAAAACCTTCTAGATGGGCAAATCTGATCAAATAAAAGGTGCTGTAGGGTGGCACAAATGAAGACGAGTTCATTGATATGTTGCCCGTCCGCATAAGGCCTTTCTTTATGGAGCAACCAAGGCCCTAAAAGTGACAACCTCCCAGAAAACCTTCTAGATGGGCAAATCTGATCAAATAAAAGGTGCTGTAGGGTGGCACAAATGAAGACGAGTTGATTGACATGTTGCCCGTCCACATAAGGCCTTTCTTTATGGGGCAACCAAGCCCTAAAAGTGACAACCTCCCAGAAAACCTTCTAGATGGGCAAATCTGATCAAATAAAAGGTGATGTAGGGTGGCACAAATGAAGACGAGTTGAATGACATGTTGACCGTCTGCATAAGGCCTCTCTTTATGGGGCAACCAAGGCCCTAAAAGTGACAACCTCCCAGATAACCTTCTAGATGGGCAAATCTGATCAAATAAAAGGTGCTGTAGGGTGGCACAAATGAAGACGAGTTGATTGACATGTTTCACGTCCCCATATAACCCCTCTTTATGGGGCAAACAAGGCCCTAAAAGTGACAACCTCCCAGAAAACCTTCTAGATGGGGAAATCTGATCAAATAAATGGTGCTGTAGGGTGGCACAAATGGAGACAAGTTGATTGACGTATAGCCCGTTTTGACATCGCGGATAACTTGTGTTAACCCAGCACATTGACTCCCCAAGTGTATCCTCGCGTTTAACACGGGATTAACGCGAGTTAATCCGCGATGTCAACGCGTGTTTATCCGTGCGGTTAACGCGAGTTTATCCGCGAGGTAATCCGTGAGGTTAACGCGAGTTTTTCTCCGAGGTTAACGCGAGTTTATCCGCGAGTTCATCAGCAAGGATAACACGACTTTAATCCGAATTTATTCACGCAATTAACGCGTGTTTAACGCATGTTTAACGCGTTTTTAACGTGTGTTGTGTTTAACGCGAGGCAATCCTCGTTGTTAACTGGAGTTTATCCGCGAGATTAATACGAATTTAACGGGAGTCTGTTCGCGAGGTTAACGCGAGTCTATCCGCAAGGTTAACGCCAGTTTGACGCCAGTTTAGTCGAGTTGAACGCGAGTTTATCCGCAATGTTAACACGAGTTTAACGCGAATTTAATGCGTGGTCGTCGGCGAGTTTGGCGGTAGTTTATTCCGTGAGGTTAACGCGAGTTTATCCGCGAGGTTAACATGAGTTTAACGCGAAGTTATCACGAGTTTATCTGCGAAGATAACGCGAGTTTGGCGCGACTTCATACGCAAGGTTATCACAAGTTTATACGCGAGGTTACCACGCGTTTAACGCGCGTTTATCGGCGATGTTAGGGCGAGGTTATGCGCGAGGTTATTACGAGTTTATCCACGTTGTTAGCGCGAGTAAAACGAGAGGTTAACTCGATTTTAACGCGAAATTGTCTGCGAGGTTATGTAGTTGTGGCGTAAGGATTTCCCCGACAAGGGACAGTAGTGGAACAATGGGTTCTATTTCAAGAACTAATAGGCTGATTTGAACCACATTTGGGCCATATGGGTACTTGATTGATGCCCCAAAAGTTTTCTGCAGCCCCGTGGGAACCCAGGGGAGGTAAAAATAGCAAAAAAATTCAAATGCCCATTTTTCAAAACTACACAGATCAGTTCATGAACCAGTGCACAGACCAGAATATTGTTTGTAGCTCATCTTGACAAAGTCAAGCAGAGCTAATCTCATCGCTCTGCATCCGTCGTCCGTCAACACCATGTTTTGATCTTCTCCAAAGCCAATAGGCCAATTCAAGTGAAAGTTTGTGTGAGTGATGGTCCCAAAGGGCCATTACATTTTTGTTCAACTCAACATTCCCAGCCCCATAGGGAGGGAGTGGGGGAAGAAGCTCCAAAATATTTTTAAAATCTTCTCATGAACCAGTGTGTACAATGACTTGGTATTTGCTATGGAGCTTCCTTTTGGGGTGTAGAATCAAGTTTGTTCAAACGAAGTTCGTGAAGCAATATTTGGCTTTGTAATGGGAGGGGTAAGATTTTTGGCCCCGCCCAAAATTTCTATTTTCTGAATCGATGGTCCGGTTTAAACCAAATTTGGTACGTGGTATTATTCGGTCATAAGTACTTGACCCATGCAACAACAACAAAAAAAAACTTCCTGCATACCCATGGGAACCCTGGGAGCTAAAAATAGAAATATTTTCCAACGTCCATATTTCCCAAACTACACGGAACAGAGAGCTGTTACTTGGTATGAAGTATCCTTAGGACCAGTAGAATTGAATGGTAAAAACAATAATGCCATCGGTTATGTTAGGGTGTTCTGTAATGGGCATCGAAAAAATGCCGAGTCAGCATATTTGCAAAAATTTTAAAAAATCTTTTCTCCAGAACCAGTCATCAGAATCTTTTGATATTCGGGATACAGCATTCATAGTGGCGTCAGATACAAGTTTGTTAAATTAAAGCCCATTGGTTCATATTTGGGCTCAATACAGAAGCCTAATTTTTTTTACATAGGGTAATATGGGGAATTTTCTTTAAAAATCTTCTTCAGAACCACCAGTCAGAATCTTTTAATGTTTGATATACATCATTGTTATGAGGGTCAGATTCAAGATTGTTCAAACCAAGTCCCTAGGTTAATATTTGGGCTTCCTACGGAAGCCCAAATTTTAACATTGTTCAATATGGGGAATAATTTTAAAAAAATCTTCTTCTTTAGTTCCACCAGTCAGAATGCTTTCATATTTGGTATGCAACATCTCTAGGGGGGTCAGATTCAAGTTTGTTCAAATCAGATCCCTAGGTTTATATTTGGGCTTGCTATGGTAGCCCAAATGTTTACTTCGTGCGATATGAGGAAATTTCTTTAAAAATCTTCTTCTTCAGATCCCCCAGTCGGAATGCTTTCATATTTGGTATACAACATCTCTATGGGGGTCAGATTCCAGTTTGTTCAATTCGAGTGCCTGAGTTCATATTTGGGCTCCATGTGGGAACCTGAAATTTAACTTGGTACAATATGAGGGAATTTCTTCTAAAATCTTCTTCTTCAGATCCACTAGTTAGAATGCCTTCATGTTTCGTATACAAATCTCTAGGGGGTCAGATTCAAGTTTGTTCAAATCGGATCCATAGGTTAATATTTGGGCTCGCTATGGTAGCCCAAATTTTAACTTGGCGTAATATGAAGAAATTTCTTTAAAATTTCTCTTCTTTAGATCCAACAGTCAGAATGCATTCATATTTGGTACACAACATTTCTAGGGAAGTCAGATTGAACTGTGTTCAAATCGAGAGCTTCGGTTAATATTTGGGCTCCCTATGGGAGCCGGTATCAGCCATTTTGCTGAAGAATTAAAAAATTTGTTTTTAGTACCCTCTAGAGGTGTGTAACTAAGATTAATCCACATATGTTGTATCAGGGGGCTTCATAGGGGAGCTCCACATTTTACATTATGATCAACTGAAGAAATGGCATGATGCCCGGATTATTTTTGTCACTCCTGAGGGACTCAAGGATTGAGAGTGTAGCCTATGGATATGGATTGCTTAATGAAGACTCATTCTTGGACTCTGTTTATGTTGTGTTCTTTTCAAGTTGAGCGCTTAAGGCCCCGTGGGGCCTCTTGTTTGATATGCAGCTTCCTTAGGACCAGTGGAATCAGGTGGACAAACAAATTGCTATCGGTTTTATTATGGGGTGCCATATGGGGATGCCCCTTTTAACACTGTTGGCAATGGGGAAAATGCAGAGTCATCATCTTTCGTGTACTTCATCAACCAATTTGAAACTTGTCTTAAAAACCATCTTCTCATTGACCACCAGAAAGAATGCTTTGATATTGGGTATGGAACTTCCTTTTGTGGTGAAGATTTAAGTTAAAGGCAAGTTGGTAGGTTAATGTTTAGGCTCTCTATGATAGCATACCAATTTGGGCTCCGCCCCAAATTTCTATTTCAAAAACCGATGGAATGATTTGAACCAAATTTGGCTTGTTGTATAATTTGGTCATGAGTACTTGATTTATTCCTGAAAAGTTTTTGAGCCTGAGGCAACCCCAGGAGCTAAAAATAGACTAGAGTCGATCCATCGCCAGGGGGTGCGATACCCCCGCAATCCATCGCCAGGTGGTGTGTTACCCCCGCACCAATACCTGAGGGTGAGCAAGGTCAACAATGTGACATCTTGGTGTTCAGAAAACAATAGGTGTCACCTAAAGGTGACACAAACAAATACCCCCCCCCCCCCCCTTTCAGTTGGTAATGTTTTAAAGTGCATGATGTAAGTGAGGCATACATGTATTCTCGATATTAAGAGAATATTAGACATTGAAATCAACCAAGGACATCACAAAAGTTTTCATATTAATTAAGAGCAGTAAATGTGTTGCTCAACTACTACGGTGGGGAATCGCGTGGTTTCGAGTTGAATGGCCGAGGAGTTCAGAAATAGGAGAAGAATCGAGGAAGAAAGATAATATACTGGATACGACATATTAAATAGTATTTTGGCAGCAACGAGCACATAGGATACTATTTTTCAAACAAACTGATACCTCTTATGTGTCCAAACTCACTGTAGTGTTCTATAACATTCTGACAAAAGTTGCCAGTCGGAGGTTTTTCCACAATGTGTTTACTGGTGTATTCCACGAACATGTTCTATTTTTATGCTTTCTCTCTACTTGAATAAAATCCTCCGACTGGCAACTTCTGTCAGAATGTTATAGAAAACTACTGTGAGTTTAGACACAAATGGGGTATCAGTTTCTTTGAAAATAGTATCTCATATACTCGTCGCTGCCAAAATACGATGTAATATGTCATATCAAGTATATTACCTTTTTCCTCGATTCTTCTCGCGTTTTCGAACTCCTCCGCCATACAATTCGAAACCACGTGATTCCCCACTGTGACTACACTATATAGATAAAATGACAGGTTTAGTTAAAACCATCATTGAGCTGAAATCCCCTTACCCAATCTTTAAAAAAATAAATAAATAAATAAAATGAAATATTTTAAAAAATCATGGGGTTTCCAAAGCTGTTGGTTAATTTTCAAGTACTTTTTAAGGAAAATAATGCATAAAATGACTTTCCAATAAAAAAATCAAGGATTTACAAGTGTGTGTGTGTGTGTGTGTGTGTGTGTGTGTGTGTGTGTGTGCGTGAACCATGTGTATTTCTGGAAATTTAAATTTTTCAATCAAGACGCAACATACAATGGAAAATGTGCATTGGAAATCTTTCTGTAACTGTTCCAACTATTTTCTCATTTAAAAGAGGTAGAGCTGTCTTTCATCGGTGGAGACCCACTTTACTGTATCTCAAACTATGAAAGACAAGCCTTCCAAAACAATTGATTCCTCACAACATTGTGAAAAATGCAGAACGAACTTACATGATCAGTGGTGAGTTGAGCTCATTTCTGTGATCACCTCCAATGAAATAATGTTTTGTTTTATTTTGCACCAGTTTGTGGTGGTTTTTCGAAATAAAGTTAAGGGGCTGCCAAACCGAAACTTTTCAGAATTTCACGTTACACTTTCGTTTGCAAATAAAAATAATAAGCTTGAACCATATCTATCAGGTTATATACCGTTTTCTTCATTGCGAGATTTTCTAGTTTGTGGTTGAGAAATGTTGTAAGTATTGTTCAGTTTTCGATGCATGCTCGGGTTACGTAATACTGGTGTGCATTAGCAACAAAGCAATTTAAATAGCACAAGGAAAGAAAATACCTCTCAGGTACATATACTTAAGGGCCTATCTTGAGACAATTGTTGAGTTTGAGGGGAGATTGCTGAGCTGAAGGGAAAACTTGGTAGGGCGGGGCTGTCTGGAGTTACGCCTGTGAAAGTGGCTTTCCGAGAAGGATGGAAGGTTGTCGGTGGTTCCAAGAGGAAACATGGGGGTAGAACCTTTGATGTGAATGAGGTAGGTGATGAGGTGGGGGCTGCTAGAAAAGTACGTAGGACAGATGAGGGGGGCCCAGGCCGGAGCAATGCTGTAAAGCGTTTGGCGTGGACTACCAAAAGTGGTAGGAAAGGGGGGCCAGAGAAGCAGGTAGATAGGGGTGTAAAGTCCAAAGGCAGTGGGGAGTGCAGCACCAGAAACAGATTTGATGTGCTCGATTCGGAAGAGACAGAGGAGGAGATGGAGGTAGTTGCAACAGATAGTAGCTTGGGGTCTAGGCCAGGAAAAAGGAGGAGGGATCCGGGGGAAGACCAGGGGAGTAGTCCAGGTAGCTCAGGACCTGGAAAGAGACGGAGAGACAAGGGTAGGAGTAATCCTAGGTCAAAGATACCGATACCGATATTGATTCCGAGTGGGGCTGTTGGAGAGGAAGAGGACGCTGTAAACAATAGGAGACTAGAGGAGATAAATAGGGCGAGGTCCAAAAGTAAGTTGGTGGTTGCGGGAAGTAGCATAGTTCGGGGGATCGACAAGGTTGTCTGTGGTCCGGACAGTAAAAATAGAACAGTTCTGTGCTTTCCGGGGGCTAAAGTGGAGGACCTGAGGGATAGAGTGGACGGTATTGTAGCTGGGTCGGGGCCTGATCCGGTAGTGGTATTACATGTGGGGTCCAATAACATCAGGGAGAGGAAATCAGTTCGTTTGGTGGACACATACAAGGACCTAATTAGTAAGCTACTTAGCAGGAATGCTCGGATCATCGTTTCAGGGGTGCTCCCCGTTATGGGTGGTGGGAATGAGAGGAACTCGCGGATTATGGCACTAAACGAGGAGCTGGGAGAGCACTGCAAAGACTTGGGAGTACATTTCATTGACCACTGGGATTCATTCTGGGGACAAGGAGAGTTGTATGGGCGAGACGGATTGCATTTAAGTAGGATGGGTACAGACCTGTTGGGCCAAAAAATCTTACAGGTGGCTGGACCTTTTTTGGAGAAAAGGGGGGTAGGGGACCACAGCCGGTAACCCAGAGTGGCACAAATGTTGGGAACATAGGAAGAACAACAAACATGCACAATACAGGGACATACCAGGGTTATAATAATGTGCCAGTGATGACAAAAAAACAAAGATTCATTAAGTTTGGGTACTGTAACATCCAGGGTCTGCACAAGAAAGTAAGCGAAATATCAACAATGATGGACGAAGGAGACTTCGATATAATGGGTCTAAGTGAGACGTGGATACGACGGGATGAGCGGGTTGATCAGATGAAGGGTTGCGTGTGGATAGGAGCTGGGCGAACTGAGGGTCAGAAACGGGGTGGGGGTGTTGGCATCTACGCTAAAGAGGAATTACAGCCCTCATTGATTACAGATCTCACAGAAGCAAGGACTCAGATTCCAGTATCCAACGAAATAGTCTGGGCAAAAATCAAGTTAGGAAGCAGGAGTGTTGCCGTTGGTGTTGTATACTTAGCAGTGGAGGGAAGTAAGCCCGAGTGGAATGATTCAATATATACAACTCTTAGATCGAATATCACAGAGCTTGGGAGCAGAGGGTTCAGTATTGTCCTAATGGGGGACTTCAATGGGCACATCGGGGATAAGGAGGAGGGCATACAGGGAGGTGATAGGAAAATTAACACGAATGGGAGGAAGATGTTGGACCTATCAAAAGAGCTTGGTTTAAAGATCCTGAACAGGGATGCGAAATGTAAGGGTAAATGGACCTGGGAGAGGAACGATAAGAAAACAATAATTGATTATATACTCACTGACATTAGCGTATGGAGGGAGGTTATAGATGTAGAAATAGATGACGAGGGAAAAAATGACTTGGGTAGTGATCACAACCTGATAACAGTTAAGATTATGGGCAAAAAGACTAATAGAGACAGAAATACCTTCAAGGAAGTTTGGGGACTAAAACAAGGAGCCGACTGGAAGCAGTTTCGGGAAAAACTAAAACCAAATCTTGAATGTATACCTAGGGATGCAAATGTCCAGAGTATTTCAGATGGCATAGTAAATAGCCTAACAGAGGCAGGGAAGGAGTGTATAGGAAGGGTGAGGGTCCCAACGAGAGAGCTTGGATACAGGGTTAACGAGGGACTGAAAAAGGCTATAAAAGAAAGGAAGGTAAAATGCGCTGCTTACAGAAGAAGTAGGAAGCTTAAAGGGGTGGATAACAATGACACGAGACTAATGAAAGGAGAATATGAACTGGCACGGAAAAAGGTGAATGAGATAAAGGATAATAATAGGAAGGAGCGCAATTGCAGTCTTGCCAGAACAATAAAGAAAACGGGGGGTTCGAGCTCAAACGTATTTTGGAACTGGGTAAATAAACGGGGGAAAAGTAGTGTGCAGAGTATCAAAGTGGATGGGGAAAGTACAGAAGATAAAGGCCGTATCGCTTCAGAGTTAGTCAAGCACTGGGAAAAGATAAACGATAGGCGATGGGGCAGTGGGTCCCCACCAAAAAGAAATACACTGGTGGAGGAGAACCTATCCAATCGTGTATGTAGCGAAATAACGGCAGAAGAAGTGCGGAACGTGGTCTCGAAATTAAAAAATGGTAAAGCGGGAGGGACTGATGAAATTCCGAACGAATTCCTCAAAAATGGAGGGGAGGCACTTATTGAAGTCCTGACAAACCTTTTCAACCTGGCTCTGCGAAAGCAAGAGGTCCCCAGAGAGTGGAGGGAAAGTAAGGTGTCGTTCATACACAAAAAGGGGGATAAGGAAGTTCTAGATAACTATAGGGGGATATCAGTTAGTAGTAACATCGGAAAAGTATTCTGTAAGGTCATATACGGTAGACTAGAGGAAGTTATAGAAGAGAAAGGTTTTTTAGGAGAAATTCAAAATGGTTTCAGGAAAGGACGAAGAGTCACTGATCACCTATTTACACTCACCCAACTGATAGAATCAACAAAGGCTGAAAAGAAAAAGATGTTTCTGGCATTTCTAGATGTGAAAAAAGCGTACGACCGAGTGTGGAGGGAAGGTATGTGGCGGAAGCTCGAGGGCATCGGACTGGGGGGTGACTTTGTGGGAATCATGAAAGCACTGTATACAGATGTGCAAAGCCAACTCAGTCTAGGGAGTATCACTACAAAACGAGTCCCTATGGATATAGGCCTCAAGCAGGGGTGTATCTTTTCACCGATTTTGTTTGCATTGTATGTTAAAGATTTAGGGGACGAACTAATTCAGAGTGCGGAGAGGGTAAATGTTGGAGACATAAAGATACCAGGCTTATTCTTTGCGGACGACATGGTGTTAATGTCTAGAACTGAACAGGGGCTAGAGAAACTGCTGGAAATTGTTGGTAGATATGGGAACACTTGGCGGCTCGAACTAAATGAAAATAAAAGCAAGGTAATACCCGTTGGACGCAAGGTAGATATGACGAAGAGATGGAGAGTGGGGGAGTTCTCAATCCCCGAAGGGGAAAGCAAACAAATCACTGTAGGAGAAACGGGAGAGTATGAGTATCTAGGGGTAAGCATAAATATAACGGGAAGAGGGGTGTACAGAAATTACTCAGCCAAACTGATTCTGAAGGGGAAAAGAATTCTGAACCAACTAAAACTTTTAGGGAAAAATAGTTTCAACAAGGTCTTTGTGGGGAAAACACTGTGGGAGAGGGTGGGTTTACCAAGTATAACGTATGGCACGGACGTGATTCCATTAAACCAAACCGTTACTAAGAAGTTGGAAAATACTCAAAATGATGCCGGCAGATGGATAACAGGGTCGAGTAATGCTGCAGCTTTGGAAGCAGTAAGGGGGGAGCTTGGGTGGATGAAAATCAAGGACAGGGTAGATTTGGGAAAACTGTGTTACTTTAACTACTTGAGAAACCTGCCTGACAACCGGTGGTGCAAATTGATGCTCGATACCATTTGGAATTCTAATATAGAAACGGGGGTGGTCAAAACATGTGAGGGAACTAATGGACAATTACTCTATAGAGGTCACAAACATAGAAGTAGGAATGAAAGAAGGCAAAAGGTTTGTCAAAGAGAGAGTCATGGAAGATTGCAATCGAAACTGGCGAGCAGGGGTTAGCGTGAAAAGATCACTGCAGGGGTTACAATATAAAGAAAAGCCAGCTTTTGAGAAGTACCTAGATGGCACCTTTGGAGGGTCACTGCTGTTCAAACTGAGATCAAGATCACTGGAGCTTCGGGGAAAAATTGGGAGAGATGGGGAAAAGGGATGCCAAATGTGCCACTCTGGAGTAGTGGAGACCCTGGAACATTTTCTCTTGGAATGCCCACAGTATATACCTCATAGAATAAAATTTACTGGAAGAATAATGCAGAAGTGGGGTGAAGAAACAAAGGATAGATGGCTGAAGGGGGACACGAGGGAGAGGGTAGGAATGCTTATTGAAGAAATTGAAAAAGAGGAAGTGAGGGACACTATTAAGCAGTTTATATCTGAATGCTGGGAGGAGAGGAGGGGAAGAGGGGGTGGGGTGCAGGGGGAATGATGGCCTTCTCTTATGAGGACCGCGACAAATCAGCGACTGGCCAAAGAGTTATTATTATTATTATAAGTAATAGAATTTTGTTTTATTTTGAAATTCTCACCTCTCATATTCCTTAAATTCAGATTAAATATACACAAGTTATACATCAAAATGAAGGTTGGGATGTATAGCACACGAAACACATATGTAATCAACTCATAGAGTCGACTGTAGGCACCACTGGTTCCTGGAAGTCTGCTACCGTATTCGCACCAGAACTGATAATAAAATAATATTTCATCAGAACAACTTGTGGCCAAATGTGCTTCATATATCCAAGAACAAAGGTAGGCATTCAAAACACTTTCGAATACAGCGATAGGACTGCATTTGGGAAAACGACAACACTGTCTGCATTTTTTATTGAAGATGGTTTCCATGCTCGACAGACATGCGCAAATCACTCGTTACCACGAATTTCCATCCAAAAACAAAATCGTAATTCTAAGAAATTTCAACAGGTATCCTGATACCTTGCACTCAATATGGCAAGTATGCAATCTCTATCTAATAACAGTAGACTGTATGAGGGCGATCTTTTTCATTATTTGATTTTAGACGGCGTTGTTTTTACATGCTTTTTCTGTCCGATGACGTCGACCGGAAATCGAAAGTAGACTCATACGTAAACAAAAGCAAAGGCTTTGGAATTTTCCCCAATGTAGCTCTGTCGCCGTGTTTTGAAGAATTTTTATCCCCTAGCTTTGTTCTTGGATATATAAAGCACATTTGGCCACAAGTTGTTTTCGTGAAATATTATTAAATTATCAGTTCTGGTGCGAATACGGCAGCAGACTTCCAGGAACCAGTGGTGCCTACAGTCGACTCAATGAGTTGATTACGTATGTGTTTCGTGTTCTATACATCCCAACCTTCATTTTGATGTACATTTTGTGTATATTTAATTTGAATTGAAGGAATATCAGAGGTGAGAATTTTCAAAATAAACAAAATTTCATTACTTATATAGGCCCTTAAATATATTTGCAACAACATCCGGGATATATTTTTCATATTTTCTGTGGATAAATTATGAATTTGTGAAAAATGTGATGCCGTCTGTATTTCGAGGAACGAATCTCTTGTTTGTTTACATTCTGCAACAATCCACGTGGCAGGATTATGCGATCAGTAATCAATAAAAATGAGAATTACAGCACTCTGCAAATCTTATCTTGTTAATATTAATTTACTGACTTCTAACATATGCTCTACCAATCAAGTACACTTTTTTTGGAAAGTCATAATTAGTAAGAATTTGAAGAAAACTTGAAACAGACCACTGTAACAGAATATTATATACATGTGCTCTGTTTGTTTCTTGATTTAGTCGCGTCTGTCACGCTGGAGTAACCGACCAATAGATGTACATAATAGCTTGCGTCGCACGATTTGATTGTCTTGTTTGGGAAGTTATTCTGCCCATTTTTAATCGCGTCATTCGAAAATGTAAACAATGATTCTGTTGTGGTTCAGAATTTACCACCTTGAAATAATTTGCTCAAAAGTGGATTTATTCAACAAAATAATTGAAAACTATACCCGTAAGTATACATATCTGAGAGGAATTTGCTGAAGTCGCACTATTCAAATCGTTCTGTTGCTAATACACATGAGTATTATGTAACACGAATATGCACCGAACAACGCACAATATTCACAAACCTTTTGAACCATTGCCTAGAAAATCTCATAACGAAGAAAACGATATACAACATAGTACATATGGTTCACGCAAATGATTTTTATGGCAATCAAAAGTTTCTCTTGAAATACTAGAAGGTTTCGGTTTAGCAGCCCCTTAAATAACTGATTGGTGTTCTGTGATATGTTTCAGGAAAACAATAGTTGGGTTGAAAAAATGAGCTTCTCCTCTATTGAAGTGATTATTGAATGCTTTGCAAAATGAACAGGTGTGAGAAATGGACATCAGCTTGCGCAAGTTTGTGGTGGTTTTTCTAAACAAAGTTAGATAACTGATTTGTGTTCTGCGATCAACTGAAGTAAAACAATGGCTGGGTTGAACAAATGAGTTTTTTCTTCCATCGTGGTACAATTGAAGTGATGAATGCAGTGAAAAGTGAGCAGGCGTGACACATGGAGAACATCGGTTTGCACAAGTTTGTGGTGGTTTTTCTAAACAAAGTTAGATAACTGATTTGTGTTCTGCGATCAACTGAAGTAAAACAATGGCTGGGTTGAACAAATGAGTTTTTTCTTCCATCGTGGTACAATTGAAGTGATGAATGCAGTGAAAAGTGAGCAGGCGTGACACATGGAGAACATCGGTTTGCACAAGTTTGTGGTGGTTTTTCTGAATAAGTAATAGATATATCACTATTTTGTGTACTATATTATATTTTAGAAAAGTTTGACACGAGTAAAACCACATTTTAAAACACTTTTTGCTTGCTCTACCCCCGAAAAACAAAATGGGCATAACCCATTGTTTGCTTGCTAGAAAGTCTATTGAAGTTATGACACGCATCAGGAGTTCAGACATTGTGAACAGATCTGTGGTTTCGAAGTGAACTCACATCATGACGTAATTTGTTCTCCCGCAAATATAATGTCTCAGCTTAAGGGTGGAACACTTGTTCAGTCCCTCATCGAAAGTGAGGCAGATAAATTTAATAATCGTTCATTTCAAAGCATTTGGACAGGAGTCCTTTTTAGGTTACCAGGACTGTTGGTTATTAAAAGTAACAAAAAATTAAAAAGTACATTATAATTTGGACACGATGTACACTCAATTCAGTCGCTCTGCCGAGAAAAGCTTGTCGATAATTCATGTGTTAGAAAGTTTTTCACACCTCCTTTACAACATCTTTACTTTTGAATGGTTATGATTACAGTACCGTGACAATCGTACAAATATCTAGTTATTGGGACTGTTTCAAAATCATTTCATCAAGAAAAATTCACAGAGCACCGCTACTGGAAAGGACTCGGTGGTCACATCAAGAAATGGGGACTCTGTTAACGCAACAGAGTCTACATCACCGGAAATAGTGAATGCGACAGCTAGCCCAACCGATAGAGCGGCGTACGCCGATAAAGTAAAAGCCAAAACGCCCCCTAAGGTGACCAATAAAACCAACAAGACACAGGGCCACCCGCAACCAAACCCCTGTGTCGTAATCACACGCGTCCACCCCAAAACGGAAAAAAACTCGATTGATAAAGCCCTTCCAGGATGCTCGTGTGAGAGACTAATCTCCAAAGCCACGGGTAACCATACTTGGAAAATAAAAGTAAAATGCCCTAATAGAGCAACGAAATTAAATCTGATAAGCAAAGGGGTAATTATTAATGGCAAAAAATACGAAACCGAGGAATATCGTGTACTTCCGCAACCCGTTCAGTGTCACAAGTGTCAGAAATTTGGGCACTTGTCACACAAATGCAACGGGGAGCAACGATGTATGAAATGCGGTGAAAAACACATCGCGAAGGCATGTAGTGCTAAAACTCTGAAATGCCCGAATTGCGGTGGTCAACACCCCAGCAACTACCGGGGTTGTAGCCACTTCAAAAAAGTTAAAACAAACATCCAGCTTAAAGCTCTAAATGTAAGTAATGTCGAGAACTCATCTTCCCCTTATTCCACGTGTACTCTAATGGCTGGCTCTATTTTCAGCATAATGAAGAAACACTTGGACACCAGTCTTTCGGACGTTTGCAAAGAGATTAGTAAAACAGCCTCCAAGTTATATAATACTCAAATATCTCACACGCTATTAGAAGCGGCCGTCAACAGAATATAATTATGTAACAATATTACAAATAGTAATTAAACTTAAATAAACTTAGTACAGTTATTCCTAAACCATTCATGGATACACTAAAAATAGTCCAGTGGAACGCTCGAAGCGTTAATCAGAAAAATTTGCAAATGTCACATTATTTAAAAAATACGGACGTAATTGGAATTAGCGAAACCTGGCTTAAACCAAACAAACAATTCTCGTTATGTGGTTTTGATATTATTAGAAGAGATCGCCCCGCCCAAAAAGGCGGCGGTGTCGCTCTGTTAATAAGGCAGGAGATTAAATACAAATCAATACCATGCGACCACCTCAATGCTGAAGTGATTGCAGCTGAAATTGAACTTGACCACAAACACGTGGCCATCATATCATATTATAACAAGCCGCAAGCAACAGTAGACAGTAAAGTATTTGAATTTTTTACCAACAAGTACAAGCACTGCATATTCTTGGGTGATTTCAATTCCAAACACCAGGTATTCGGTTGTCATAAGACTGAGCCTAATGGTGACGCCCTTTTCCATATCATTGAAGAACTCGATCTATTCGTGGTAAATAACGATCAAGACGTAACATACATAAGCAACAACCCACTCCATCAATCAGATATACTAGACTTGATTATCACCAGCAAATCACTAACCAGCCAAATGCAAGACATATTTGTAGGAGATGATGATCTAGGCAGTGATCACCTGCCGGTTCACGCCACTCTGAAATGTAATACTGGTCCCGCAAGGTATCCTCCCGTGAATAGGAGGAACCTATCAAAAATTGACTGGAACCTCTTCAGAAACATTATCGAAGTAAAAATAAAGGCAAATGACCCCTCAAATGTTCATGAACTAGAAAAAGCCTGCACCCACCTTAACGACGTTATCAACAGTACGCTAGATGAAATCTGTCCCAAGCAAACAGTAAAGACGCAGATAAACAGAATAACCCAAACAACTCTTCAAATAATCAAACAAAAAAGAAAAGCCTTCCGGGCTTACCAATCAGAGAATGATCAAATGAAAAGAGCAGAACTTAAAACCGCGTATAATCGCCTTCATGGGGAAGTAAAAAAGGCCATAGCTAACGACAATCGCGTGAGATGGGAAAAAGCAACCGAAAACCTAAATGGGCTGAGAGAACCTAAGAGGTTCTGGGATACATTTAAAACTCTTACTGGCCAAAAGAGCAAAATTGCCAATAATAATGCGCTAAAGACTAGCGACGGATCTATGGCCATAGACGACAAGGCAAAGGCCAGTGCTTTTGCCGAACTTCTAAAGAAGGCACATCGTCCACAAGAAGGGAACAGATATGACAACGATTTTAAGGTACGAGTAAATAAATTTGTCCAAGATAACAACTCAATCTTCAATGAACCGAACTTCGACCAAAGGCATGAAGACGGGGACGACCATGAATTAACCGAACCAATAAGCGTAGAAGAGGTCATGGGTATAATCAGAAAATGCAGGTCATCTTCGTCCCCAGGAGAAGACGAAGTCTCTTACAAAATAATGAAACAGTGCCCCAACATCTTCTACTGCAGACTTACCAAACTCTTAAACTGCTGTCTCTCCTGTGGGTACTTCCCAAAATGCTGGAAAGTGGCCACGGGAGTCATGATACCTAAACCCGACAAAGACCTTACCAACCCTTCTAACTACCGCCCAATCAGCTTGCTTAGCTGTGTTGGGAAAATATTTGAGCGGATTCTCACTACGAGACTTCGCAGCTATCTCGAATCAATCAATTTTTTCAACAAATGGCAAAGAGCGTATAGGAGTCAGAAAGAGGGAATCGAACACGTATATAGACTGGTCGATTATATGAAAACAGCATTTAGTCAAAACGAAATCGGAGCCGCGCTTTTCTTGGATGTAGAAAAAGCGTTCGACTCGGTATGGCACAATGGCGTGAGATATAAACTAGCGAAAATGGGATTACCCACTAAAATTCTAAGGATCATATCATCATTTCTAACTGACCGAAAAATCAAGGTGAGGGTTAATCGCGAGGTGTCAGAGGAAGTAATACTCGAAGCGGGAACACCACAAGGGTCGGTTCTAAGTCCGCTTCTTTTCATAATATATGTGAATGATATAGAAAAAGTAGGGAAAAACTTTGTTGAACTATCGCAGTTCTCAGATGACAAAGGCATTTGGACAGCCAGCAAGTCAGAAACATAATTAAAAATCGTCTGCAGGATACCATTCGCGATCTTGAAAGCTGGTGTGCCCTGTGGCGCATCAAACTCAATGCCGCCAAAACTCAAAAAGTTACGCTCTTCAAAAAGCAAAGGAAAAAACCAGTCCCGAGTATCGATCTCCAGTTATACGATCACAAACTAGAAGCAAACAAACAGGCCAAATTTTTGGGATTTATCCTAGATAGCAATCTCAGTCTAAACAGTCACGTAAACTCCATTACGGTTAGAGCTACTAAACGTATCAATTTTCTGAAGATGATCAGAGGTAGAAATTGGGGAGCAAACAAAGATGTGCTTCTCAAGCTCTACAAAACGTTTATACGTCCGGTACTAGAATACGGTGCCATAATAACAAGCGACCTAAGCAAAACCAACATTCAGAAGCTACAGAGGGTTCAAAATTATGCCCTGCGAGTGGCACTATGCAAACCGAAATGGACACCGATAAAGGAACTTCACGAGCTAGCAAAAATAGAAACTATTGATACGCGATTAAAAGACCTACAAACCAAAACCCTCAACAGACTCCAAGATAGTGAATTAATGGTTGAGTTGAACGAACACCGATCCCTTAACAGAAAAACAAAATAAGTTTCCAGAAAATAAAAAAAAAAAAAAAAAAAAAAAATAATAAAATGAAAATAAAATAAAAATTATACAATATAACTAAATCGCGTGGAGTCAGTGAGGATTGCCTCGCTACTCATTGGGAACTTTAGGATAGAGTCTGTGAGGACTGCCTCGCAACTCTGCTGAAGCGCGATTGAAACGCGTTTAATAAGATCTATATAACAAAACCCTCCACATACTCCAGGATAGTGAATCAATGGTGAAGCTGAACGAACACCGAACCCTAAACAGAAAAACAAAATAATCCACAGTAAATTAAAATTACTCAATAGAATTAAACTGCGTGGAGTCAGTGAGGATTGCCTCGCTACTCATTGAGGTCTTTAGGATTGAGTCTGTGAGGATTGCCTCGCAACTCTGCGTGTTGGGAGTGGACTCCGAAGAAACACACCCCTTACCCCATCCATAGCAACAATCACACAGCAGGCACAATATACAATAGCGGATACCTATCTTTCTCTCTACCTTTTACTTTTCTAACTGAACATTCTCAAATTTTCTTGCAACACTCTTATCAAGAAGACGCATGGAAATGGTAGACAAAGCGTAGGAGGAATTGGTGCAACCTACCTTTCTGCAACATATACAAGAAACCACCAAACGCTAGGCAAGGATTGAAACAAGCTTGTCTGGCTGGGAACGAGTGTACATTTGATATAAATAAACATTTGAATAAAGATTTAACAGCCCTTTTAAGGGCTTGAGGGTGTGTGTCAGTGATTTTTTTTTTTTTGGGGGGGGGGTTGGGGTGGGGTGGAGGAGGTCATTTGGGATTCCCGAAGGATAACCAGATACCTCAAAATCACATACGGCATCCTATCTCCCAGAAGGCTTGATGGATGACTCCCGGTTTCTTAAAACTAAACTGTTGGAGCTTTCTCCACTTCTTTTTTGTAACCGCTATGGTCATATACCGGGGCCGCTACCAAACCGGCGTTGCTGTTTGGTTTTCTTTTCTCTTCTTCCCTTAAACTTGCCATCGCACAACATTACATTCTGGCTCGCCACCATGGTGGGACTCAAACCTCTACCATCGCCGAACTGGAACCGAACAGAGCTCGCTCTCTAATAGTTTTAAAGGCGTTGGGGGATTGAGTATTGACCATCTAACACTCCAGCTTAAACTGCCGGGTATTCTAACCGCGTGCATAACCCCCTCAGACTCCATTTTGGGCAATAGGAAAGCTAGGCCTGTGTGATCCAAGTATAATAATAACTCTTTGGCCAGCCGCTGATTTGTCGAAGGCCATCATTCCCCCTGCACCCCACCCCCTCTTCCCCTCCTCTCCTCCCAGCATTCAGATATAAACTGCTTAATAGTGTCCCTCACTTCCTCTTTTTCAATTTCTTCAATAAGCATCCCTACCCTCTCCCTCGTGTCCCCCTTCAGCCATCTATCCTTTGTTTCTTCACCCCACTTCTGCATTATTCTTCCAGTAAATTTTATTCTATGAGGTATATACTGTGGGCATTCCAAGAGAAAATGTTCCAGGGTCTCCACTACTCCAGAGTGGCACATTTGGCATCCCTTTTCTCCATCTCTCCCAATTTTTCCCCGAAGCTCCAGTGATCTTGATCTCAGTTTGAACAGCAGTGCCACTCCAAAGGTGCCATCTAGGTACTTCTCAAAAGCTGGCTTTTCTTTATATTGTAACCCCTGCAGTGATCTTTTCACGCTAACCCCTGCTCGCCAGTTTCGATTGCAATCTTCCATGACTCTCTCTTTGACAAACCTTTTGCCTTCTTTCATTCCTACTTCTATGTTTGTGACCTCTATAGAGTAATTGTCCATTAGTTCCCTCACATGTTTTGACCACCCCGTATCTATATTAGAATTCCAAATGGTATCGAGCATCAATTTGCACCACCGGTTGTCAGGCAGGTTTCTCAAGTAGTTAAAGTAACACAGTTTTCCCAAATCTACCCTGTCCTTGATTTTCATCCACCCAAGCTCCCCCCTTACTGCTTCCAAAGCTGCAGCATTACTCGACCCTGTTATCCATCTGCCGGCATCATTCTGAGTACTTTCCAACTTCTTAATAACGGTTTGGTTTAATGGAATCACGTCCGTGCCATACGTTATACTTGGTAAACCCACCCTCTCCCACAGTGTTTTCCCCACAAAGACCTTGTTGAAACTATTTTTCCCTAAAAGTTTTAGTTGGTTCAGAATTCTTTTCCCCTTCAGAATCAGTTTGGCTGAGTAATTTCTGTACACCCCTCTTCCCGTTATATTTATGCTTACCCCTAGATACTCATACTCTCCCGTTTCTCCTACAGTGATTTGTTTGCTTTCCCCTTCGGGGATTGAGAACTCCCCCACTCTCCATCTCTTCGTCATATCTACCTTGCGTCCAACGGGTATTACCTTGCTTTTATTTTCATTTAGTTCGAGCCGCCAAGTGTTCCCATATCTACCAACAATTTCCAGCAATTTCTCTAGCCCCTGTTCAGTTCTAGACATTAACACCATGTCGTCCGCAAAGAATAAGCCTGGTACCTTTATGTCTCCAACATTTACCCCCTCCGCACTCTGAATTAGTTCGTCCCCTAAATCTTTAACATACAATGCAAACAAAATCGGTGAAAAGATACACCCCTGCTTGAGGCCTATATCCATAGGGACTCGTTTTGTAGTGATACTCCCTAGACTGAGTTGGCTTTGCACATTTGTATACAGTGCTTTCATGATTCCCACAAAGTCACCCCCCAGTCCGATGCCCTCGAGCTTTCGCCACATACCTTCCATCCACACTCGGTCGTACGCTTTTTTCACATCTAGAAATGCCAGAAACATCTTTTTCTTTTCAGCCTTTGTTGATTCTATCAGTTGGGTGAGTGTAAATAGGTGATCAGTGACTCTTCGACCTTTCCTGAAACCATTTTGAATTTCTCCTAAAAAACCTTTCTCTTCAATAACTTCCTCAAGTCTACCGTATATGACCTTACAGAATACTTTTCCGATGTTACTACTAACTGATATCCCCCTATAGTTATCTAGAACTTCCTTATCCCCCTTTTTGTGTATGAACGACACCTTACTTTCCCTCCACTCTCTGGGGACCTTTTGCTTTCGCAGAGCCAGGTTGAAAAGGTTTGTCAGGACTTCAATAAGTGCCTCCCCTCCATTTTTGAGGAATTCGTTCGGAATTTCATCAGTCCCTCCCGCTTTACCATTTTTTAATTTCGAGACCACGTTCCGCACTTCTTCTGCCGTTATTTCGCTAGATACACGATTGGATAGGTTCTCCTCCACCAGTGTATTTCTTTTTGGTGGGGACCCACTGCCCCATCGCCTATCGTTTATCTTTTCCCAGTGCTTGACTAACTCTGAAGCGATACGGCCTTTATCTTCTGTACTTTCCCCATCCACTTTGATACTCTGCACACTACTTTTCCCCCGTTTATTTACCCAGTTCCAAAATACGTTTGAGCTCGAACCCCCCGTTTTCTTTATTGTTCTGGCAAGACTGCAATTGCGCTCCTTCCTATTATTATTCTTTATCTCATTCATCTTTTTCCGTGCCAGTTCATATTCTCCTTTCATTAGTCTCGTGTCATTGTTATCCACCCCTTTAAGATTCTTACTTCTTCTGTAAGCAGCGCATTTTACCTTCCTTTCTTTTATAGCCTTTTTCAGTCCCTCGTTAACCCTGTATCCGAGCTCTCTCGTTGGGACCCTCACCCTTCCTATACAATCCTTCCCTGCCTCTGTTAGGCTATTTACTATGCCATCTGAAATACTCTGGACATTTGCATCCCTAGGTATACATTCAAGACTTGGTTTTAGTTTTTCCCGAAACTGCTTCCAGTCGGCTCCTTGTTTTAGTCCCCAAACTTCCTTGTAGGTATTTCTGTCTCTATTCGTCTTTTTGCCCATAATCTTAACTGTTATCAGGTTGTGATCACTACCCAAGTCATTTTTTCCCTCGTCATCTATTTCTACATCTATAACCTCCCTCCATACGCTAACGTCAGTGAGTATATAATCAATTATTGTTTTCTTATCGTTCCTCTCCCAGGTCCATTTACCCTTACATTTCGCATCCCTGTTCAGGATCTTTAAACCAAGCTCTTTTGATAGGTCCAACATCTTCCTCCCATTCGTGTTAATTTTCCTATCACCTCCCTGTATGCCCTCCTCCTTATCCCCGATGTGCCCATTGAAGTCCCCCATTAGGACAATACTGAACCCCCTGCTTTCAAGCTCTGTGATATTCGATCTAAGAGTTGTATATATTGAATCATTCCACTCGGGCTTACTTCCCTCCACTGCCAAGTATACAACACCAACGGCAACACTCCTGCTTCCTAACTTGATTTTTGCCCAGACAATTTCGTTGGATACTGGAATCTGAGTCCTTGCTTCTGTGAGATCTGTAATCAATGAGGGCTGTAATTCCTCTTTAGCGTAGATGCCAACACCCCCACCCCGTTTCTGACCCTCAGTTCGCCCAGCTCCTATCCACACGCAACCCTTCATCTGATCAACCCGCTCATCCCGTCGTATCCACGTCTCACTTAGACCCATTATATCGAAGTCTCCTTCGTCCATCATTGTTGATATTTCGCTTACTTTCTTGTGCAGACCCTGGATGTTGCAGTACCCAAACTTAATGAATCTTTGTTTTTTTGTCATCACTGGCACATTATTATAACCCTGGTATGTCCCTGTGTTGTGCATGTTTGTTGTTCTTCCTATGTTCCCAGCATTTGTGCCCCTCTGGGTTATCGGCTGTGGTCCCCTACCCCCCTTTTCTCCAAAAAAGGCCCAGCCACCTGTAAAATTTTTTGGCCCAACAGGTCTGTACCCATCCTACTTAAATGCAATCCGTCTCGCCCATACAACTCTCCTTGTCCCCAGAATGAATCCCAGTGGTCAATGAAATGTATTCCCAAGTCTTTGCAGTGCTCTTCCAGCTCCTCGTTTAGTGCCATAATCCGCGAGTTCCTCTCATTCCCACCACCCATAACGGGGAGCACCCCTGAAACGATGATCCGAGCATTCCTGGTAAGTAGCTTACTAATTAGGTCCTTGTATGTGTCCACCAAACGAACTGATTTCCTCTCCCTGATGTTATTGGACCCCACATGTAATACCACTACCGGATCAGGCCCCGACCCAGCTACAATACCGTCCACTCTATCCCTCAGGTCCTCCACTTTAGCCCCCGGAAAGCACAGAACTGTTCTATTGTTACTGTCCGGACCACAGACAACCTTGTCGATCCCCCGAACTATGCTACTTCCCGCAACCACCAACTTACTTTTGGCCCTCGCCCTATTTATCTCCTCTAGTCTCCTATTGTTTACAGCGTCCTCTTCCTCTCCAACAGCCCTACTCGGAACCACTATCGGTATCGGTATCTTTGACCTAGGATTACTCCTATCCTTGTCCCTCCGTCTCTTTCCAGGCCCTGAACTACCTGGACTACTCCCCTGGTCTTCTCCCGGATCCCTCCTCCTTTTTCCTGGCCTAGACCCCAAGCTACTATCTGTTGCAACTACCTCCATCCCCTCCTCTGACTCTTCCGAATCGAGCACATCAAATCTGTTTCTGGTGCTGCACTCCCCACTGCTTTTGGGCTTTACACCCCTATCTACCTGCTTCTCTGGCCCCCCCTTTCCTACCACTTTTGATAGTCCACGCCAAACGCTTTACAGCATTGCTCCGGCCTGGGCCCCCCTCATCTGTCCTACGTACTTTTCTAGCAGCCCCCACCTCATCACCTACCTCATTCACATCAAAGGTTCTACCCCCATGTTTCCTCTTGGAACCACCGACAACCATCCATCCTTCTCGAAAAGCTACTTTCACAGGCGTAACTCCAGACAGCCCCGCCCTACCAAGTTTTCCCTTCAGCTCAGCAATCTCCCCCTCAAACTTAACAATTGTCTCAAGTAGGCGGAGGATTTCCTGACAGTTTGCACATACCTCTCCATATCCCATCGAACGACAGTCCCCATACATCATAGAACACTGTTTACAAACTTCAAGCCCAATATCGCCATCGGTGGCCCCACCAACCCGGCTCTGACCGACACCCCCAGTGACCTCTGTCTGCACACCAATACTTACCCCGTTGGCACCGTTGACCTGGACCGCGATATTACACGTATTTACCTCCATACTTACCTCCGTCTGAACAGACTTGCTCGCCATCATCAAAACAAAATTACGCGATCGGACAGGGAAAACTGTAAACACGCGACAAAAGGCAACACGACGAACCGTTCGACAACTTAGCGCTCACAGTTTTATTTAAGACCTCCTAACTTTGTCCCAGTTACTATACTAAACTACCTCCCCCACAAAGTTAAGGGGACGTCCAACCTAACTTTGGTCAAATTTCATGTAATTTTCTTTCAAGTCTAAAAAAGGCCCAAAATGAATAACCCCAATAAATTATATACCAAAATGCTTGGAATGAAACATAGAACATGTGGAAACTGAAATTTGCCATGGAACTGCTGCCATGTGTAAATAGCACCACCTGAAAGTCTGCTATGGCATAAGTAAGAGAACAAAATTTTTACAATAAAATACCTCAAAATAAAATAACAGCTGTATTCTATAAACATTTAAGTACATACTCGAAGAAATCTTTTCCTAATTCATGAAAGTAATGAAGATTGAGACCAAATGTTATAAGTGGAGTGCTCACTGATTGAAGGCAGACATTTTCTTTTGTTTATGTTTTGATTTGGGGAGTTCAACAAAGGTCAACTTGAAGGAGTCCAGCAGAAGAAGTATGGAAGGACAAAAGAGTGTCTCCCAATATCAAGATGTATGTGTTACTGTAATGGTTTGGAAAGAAAATATGATATTCTCCTATGTAGAATGCACTGCAAAGTCATACATTGTAGTTGAATAAATATATTTACAAACCCCTTGCACTGTAACCCCTTTTATCCCATGCATCAATTTGATAGTGATTAAATTGTTAAATTTGTCTGGTTTATCAATAAGTACATTAGCTTTGTTTAACCCTTGGACACCAATACACTCATGATATCTGTTGGAGAAGAAATAAGGGTAACTGTAACCTGTCACTGCAATAAACCATCTAATGTACTTAAAAGTACATTGTTATTCAAAACACATCAAATCAACCTTACATAACCATTATTGCATGTACTTTCCCCAAGGAGGCTTACTGACATATTGAGATCAGAAGGGCACATCCAGAGGGTCTCACATATTTTTTTCAAGAACGCAGTACACAAAGCAATCCCCAAAAGATGACAAGTGAGCTCCATTTGACACAGAAAATTTTTGGGGGGGGGGGGGGGGGTGGGGGGGGGGGGGGCTCTCTTCCTTGTATGACTCTACCTCCGGCACTCAAGGCATATGCCTTTTTTCTCAAAGTTTAACTCTTTTTTCTTTTTGAAGATCCTGGCCACACATGTTCCAAACACTATCAGACAGGTAAACCTCCAAATAAGTGTATCTGCAAAAATCATGTTACATTGCAAAACATTCTTTTTAGACTTTTAGTTCTGGACCTTTCATGCTTCTTACTTCCAACTATAACACTTACTTTATCGATTCATGGGTGAATAGAAAACTCCTGCCATAATCAACATTTTGAGTTCCATAAGCCTTCAAAACAGCTCCAATAAAAGTGTCAAACATCAGATTGGTGGCTTTATACAGAATATTCATTAGGTTGTTGCTTGATAAGTAATAGGAACAAAATCTTCACAAGAAAATTCTGCAGCAATACAATTGAGGGTATTAGCAGGCACTCTGCAACAAATTGTAACAAATCAACTAGTTATAAACAAAATTTTCTAACTCAAAAGAGTGAAAAAGTACCACAACTCTGAAAAAATGTGGGAAGAAACACATGCTACAGCAGCTACACAGGCATTGTTTCTCCATGATGCTCGATCACAAAACCAAATATCCTTCAAATTGGAGTAGCAATGGTTGAGATACAAGGGGGAATGTTGGTACATGCAATGATGAATGGGTAAGACTAAGATTAAGAGGACAGGGGGTCACCACTGCACGGCCCTAGATGCACCTTTGATTTTCCAACTTCCACTAAGTTCCAGGTCTGGGGCATAATAATCGCAACACATCCAACTTATCAGTTCATAATTTCAGTTAAATAAAAGAAATTATCAATTTGAATTAAATAATAGATGATGTAAAAATATTTGGCTTCCTTCGCCTTCTCGTACTATTTAATTACCACAAACAATATCAGTTTGATGCCGACAAACGAAACTGAACGCATGTGGTTTGATTAAAATGTAACTCGGCATGAATAATGAAGAAATTGCGAATATTTCGTGTATTTCATTTATTTAAAAGCCAATTGCAGCTAATATTGACCGTGCATTCGATAATTCGTTTCGGTTTTGACCACACGGCCACGCTGACACTCCGTGACAGCGGTTATGTTTATTGTGATATGCAAATTGGGGGATGGTTTCCGGTGAAGGAGATTTGTCACATTTGTCAGTGTAAAACGATAAAAAAACACTGATCGACGCTTGTATTACTATGGTTGGTTGGAAGAAAAAACTAAATTCTCAGCATCGTCCAAGCGCACCTTATTTAAAAGCACGAATGCATCATTTTCAACCCATCTTCAATCGGTCCTTTGCAGACATCAAACATACCCGTCTTCGAATTCCATGGTTACTAGGACGTAAATAACTTCGCAGCGACAGGGGGAAATTAACACACTCAATATAGTTCCAGGTCACTTGGAATATACTTCGTGAAAAAGTGATTTCTGAAGCATTCTGCTTACTTTGTTATGAATATTGCCTTATTTTATGTGTATCGTCCCGATTTTATACACTCGGTTATTTTTTTTACAAGTGGTTCATGTTGTCTTTCTAGTGCGCAATAATTCAGATTTTTTGTCAACAAAAAGTTCAGACGGCCTGTAAACACGAGAGGGAATTTCGAACCATATTTTGCAGTTATGACAGTAACAGCTCAAGTACTTGCTGTCACCTGTTTGCAAATACGCTCATACATTGTCTCGAACAAATAAAGGGCGTGATCACGTCCTTGCATTCTTACGATTGCCCAAATTGAGTATTTCTGCAAGAACCACATCGTAATCACATGACCGGAAAAACATCGTTGAAACATGGCCACATCCGGAACATCAAAAATTTGTGTTGATGTTATTACATTCAAACGTCAAAACCCACCAGAGTGTGTGTCAAAAAAATGCTTTCTCCGAGTCTGTAGTATGTTATCATTATATTGAGGACAAGGCTTTCGAATTACCGATTATTTTGTGGTTTTACCGGTTCGTTACTTATGCCATTTGCAAATTAATCTTCTTCAAAATCATAAAATTCACTTTTTTTCCTGAAAAAAAATATATGTACCTTTTCTATGCACTTTACTCATTATTTTGATATATAATTTGCCTTTCCTTACTTCTCTTATCTGTTTCTGAGGCATTGGGAAAAATGTCAAAAAATTGACCAAAGTTAGGTTGGACGACCCCTTAAATAAAATAACCTGAAAATGAAAATTATATGATTAGTAAACAATAAAAATACTTAATTTCGATTCGTAGCCAAGGAGACTTCTTTCTGTATACTTGCGGATCGATGATTGGCATTGAACAGCAGTGACCTTCCAAAGGTGCCATCGTGGTACTTCTCAAAAGCTGGCTTTTCTTTATATTGTAACCCCTGCAGTGATCTTTTCACGCTAACCCCTGCTCGCCAGTTTCGATTGCAATCTTCCATGACTCTCTCTTTGACAAACCTTTTGCCTTCTTTCATTCCTACTTCTATGTTTGTGACCTCTATAGAGTAATTGTCCATTAGTTCCCTCACATGTTTTGACCACCCCGTATCTATATTAGAATTCCAAATGGTATCGAGCATCAATTTGCACCACCGGTTGTCAGGCAGGTTTCTCAAGTAGTTAAAGTAACACAGTTTTCCCAAATCTACCCTGTCCTTGATTTTCATCCACCCAAGCTCCCCCCTTACTGCTTCCAAAGCTGCAGCATTACTCGACCCTGTTATCCATCTGCCGGCATCATTCTGAGTACTTTCCAACTTCTTAATAACGGTTTGGTTTAATGGAATCACGTCCGTGCTATACGTTATACTTGGTAAACCCACCCTCTCCCACAGTGTTTTCCCCACAAAGACCTTGTTGAAACTATTTTTCCCTAAAAGTTTTAGTTGGTTCAGAATTCTTTTCCCCGTCAGAATCAGTTTGGCTGAGTAATTTCTGTACACCAGATATGTGTGAGCACTGTGAAGTTACCAACTTATTCCTTTTTCCTTATTCGACATTCGAAAAAAAGGAAAATTGTCCAAACAAACTATGGTGTAGAATGGCACAGAACAAGAAAAATTTAATGACACTTTAACCTTACCTGTGGGACCCCTAAAAGGGGCTGAACTTGACCCCTAAAAGTGACAAACTTGACAAATTCCCCTATAATAGAGACATTTTGCTTAACAAACTGCGGTGTAGGGTGGCAC
This sequence comes from Pictodentalium vernedei, assembly GCA_031216915.1. Classification (NCBI taxonomy): domain Eukaryota; kingdom Metazoa; phylum Mollusca; class Scaphopoda; order Dentaliida; family Dentaliidae; genus Pictodentalium; species Pictodentalium vernedei. The sequence goes on from CM062295.1 coordinate 610,829,966, forward strand.
AGAACGAGACAAATTTAATGACACCTTGACCTTCCCCGTGGGACCGCCAAAAGGGGCTGAACATGACCCCCTAAAAGTGACAAACTTGCAAAATTCCCCTATAATGGAGGAATTTTGACGAACAAACTATGGTGCAGAGTGGCACAGAACGAGCCAAATTTTTGGACACCTTGACCTTCCCTGTGGGACCCCTAAAAGGGGCTGAACTTGACCCCTAAAAGTGACAAACTTGCCAAATTCCCCTATAATGAAGAATTTTTGCCAAACAAAGTGTGGTGTAGGGTGACACAGAACAAGAAAAATCAAAGGACACCTTGACCTTCCCTGTGGAACCCCTAAAAGGGGCTGAACTTGACCCCTAAAAGAGACAAACTTGCCAAATTCCCCTATAATGGAAACATTTTGCCAAACAAACTGTGGTGTACGGTGGCACATAACGAGACAAATTTTTGGACACCTTGACCTTCCCTTTGGGACCCCTAAAAGGGGCTTAACTTGACCCCTAAAAGTGACAAACTTGCCAAATTCCCCTATAATGGAGTAATTTTGCCAAACAAACTGTGGTGTAGGGTGGCACAGAACGAGCCAATTTTTTGGACACCTTGACCTTCCCTGTGGGCCCCCTAAAAGGGGCTGAACTTGATCCCCTAAAAGTGACAAACTTGCCAAATTTCCCTATAATGGAGAAATTTTGCAAAACAAACTGTGGTGCAGGGTGGCACAGATCGAGACAAATTTAATGACACCTTGACCTTCCCTGTGGGATCCCTAAAAGTGGCTGAACTTGACTCCTAAAAGTGACAAACTTGTCAGATTCATCCATAATGGAGAATTTTTGCCAAACAAAGTGTGGTGTAGGGTGGCACAGAACGAGGCAAATTTAAGGACACCTTGACCTTCCCTGTGTGACCCCAAAAAGGGGCTGAACTTGAACCCTAAAAGTGTCAAACTTGCCAAATTTCCCTATAATGGAAAAATTCTGCCAAACAAACTACGATGTACGGTGGCACAGAACGAGACAAATTTAATGACACCTTGACCTTCCCAGTGGGACCCCTAAAAGGGGCTGAACTTGACCCCTAAAAGTGACAAACTTGCCAAATTCCCAGCGTTGTGAAGTTAGTTACTTATTCCTTATTTGACATTTTGACATTTTTTATTCCATCAAAACAGGAAAAATGGCTCCTGCTGTAGGGTGGCACAAATGAGGACAAGTTGATTGACATGTTGCCCGTCCGCATAAGGCCTTTCTTTATGGGGCAACCAAGGCCCTAAAAGTGACAACCTCCCAGAAAACCTTCTAGATGGGCAAATCTGATCAAATAAAAGGTGCTGTAGGGTGGCACAAATGAAGACGAGTTCATTGATATGTTGCCCGTCCGCATAAGGCCTTTCTTTATGGAGCAACCAAGACCCTAAAAGTGACAACCTCCCAGAAAACCTTCTAGATGGGCAAATCTGATCAAATAAAAGGTGCTGTAGGGTGGCACAAATGAAGACGAGTTGATTGACATGTTGCCCGTCCACATAAGGCCTTTCTTTATGGGGCAACCAAGCCCTAAAAGTGACAACCTCCCAGAAAACCTTCTAGATGGGCAAATCTGATCAAATAAAAGGTGATGTAGGGTGGCACAAATGAAGACGAGTTGAATGACATGTTGCCCGTCTGCATAAGGCCTCTCTTTATGGGGCAACCAAGGCCCTAAAAGTGATAACCTCCCAGAAAACCTTCTAGATGGGCAAATCTGATCAAATAAAAGGCGCTGTAGGGTGGCACAAATGAAGACGAGTTGATTGACATGTTGCCCGTCCGCATAAGGCCTTTCTTTATGGGGCAACCAAGGCCCTAAAAGTGACAACCTCCCAGATAACCTTCTAGATTTGCAAATCTGATCAAATAAAAGATGCTGTAGGGTGGCACACATGAAGACGAGATTATTGACATGTTTCACGTCCCCATATAACCCCTCTTTATGGGGCAAACAAGGCCCTAAAAGTGACAACCTCCCAGAAAACCTTCTAGATGGGGAAATCTGATCAAATAAATGGTGCTGTAGGGTGGCACAAATGGAGACAAGTTGATTGACGTATTGCCCGTTTTGACATCGCGGATAACTTGTGTTAACCCATGAGATTGACTCCCCGAGTGTATCCTCGCGTTTAACACGGGATTAACGCGAGTTAATCCGCGATGTCAACGTGTGTTTATCCGTGCGGTTAACGCGAGTTTATCCGCGAGGTAATCCGTGAGGTTAACGCGAGTTTTTCTCCGAGGTTAACGCGAGTTTATCCGCGAGTTCATCAGCAAGGATAACACGACTTTAATCCGAATTTATTCACGCGATTAACGCGTGTTTAACGCATGTTTAACGCGTTTTTAACGTGTGTTGTGTTTAACGCGAGGTAATCCTCGTTGTTAACTGGAGTTTATCCGCGAGATTAATACGAATTTAACGGGAGTCTGTTCGCGAGGTTAACGCGAGTCTATCCGCAAGGTTAACGCCAGTTTGACGCCAGTTTAGTCGAGTTGAACGCGAGTTTATCCGCAATGTTAACACGAGTTTAACGCGAATTTAATGCGTGGTCGTCGGCGAGTTTGGCGGTAGTTTATTCCGTGAGGTTAACGCGAGTTTATCCGCGAGGTTAACATGAGTTTAACGCGAGGTTATCACGAGTTTATCTGCGAAGATAACGCGAGTTTGGCGCGAATTCATACGCGAGGTTATCACAAGTTTATACGCGAGGTTACCACGCATTTAACGCGCGTTTATCGGCGATGTTAACGCGAGGTTATGCGCGAGGTTATTACGAGTTTATCCACGTTGTTACCGCGAGTAAAACGAGAGGTTAACTCGATTTTAACGCGACATTGTCTGCGAGGTTATCGCGAGTTTATGCGCGTTGTTAGCGAGAGTTAACCCGCGATGTTAACTCGAGATTAATGCGGGTTTTTCCGCGAGTTTAGTGCGCGTTTAACGCGAGTTTATTCGGGATATTAATGCGAGTTTATGCGCAAGGATATTGCGAGTTTTTCCGCGATATTATTTGGCGCGAGTTTATCCGGGAGGTTAACTCGAGTTTAACGCGCGTTTATCGACGATGGTAACATGTTAACACGAGGTTAATACGACATTGGCGCGCGTTTTTCGGCGATGTTAACATGAGTTTATGTGCGAGGTTATCGCGAATGTATCCGCTTTGTTAGCGCGAGTTAAACGCGATGTTACGCGAGTATGAGGTGAGTTTATCCGCGAGGTCATCGCGAGTTTGGAGCGAGTATATCCGCTACGTTTACGCGAGTTTAACGCGAGTAAATCCGCGAGGTTAACGCGAGTTTAACGTGCGTTTATACGCGAGATTAACGCGATTTTGACGGGTGTTCATCCGCGAGTTAACGCGAGTTTATCTCAGAGGTTAACGCGAGTTTTGTGCGAGTTTAACGTGAGTTAATCCCAGAGATTGACATGTGTTTATCGGCATGGTCAGCGCGAGTTTATGCCCGACGTTAACCCGAGCTTTTCCGCTAGTTTAACGCGAGTGTTTCCGCGATATTAATGCCTGTTTGTGCGCAAGGTTATCGCGAGTTTATCCGCGTTATTAACGAGAGTTTAACTTGAATTTGGCCACGAGGTTAACGCGAGTTTGGCGCGAGTTTTTCCGCGAGATTAACACGAGTTTATCGGTGAGTTTAACTCGAGTTTGACGCGAGTTTATCCGCGATTATAACGCAAGTTTATGCGCAACATTAACGCGAGTTTATCCGCGAGGTTAAATCGAGTACATCTCGAGTTTATCGGAGATGGTAACACGAGTTTATGCGCCAGGTTATCACAAATTTATCCGCGAGTTAATCCGCGATGTTAACGCGAATTTAACGCGTGTTTGTCCGCGAGTTTAACACGAGTTTATCCCCAAGGTTAACGCGAGCTTAACGAGTATCAGTGAGATTAGCGCGAGTTTATGCGCCACGCTAACCCGAGTTTATCCGCGAACTTAACGCGAGTCTAACCACTGGGTGCGAGTTTAACACGAAGGTAACTCGAGTTTAACACGCGTTTATCCGCGAGTTTAACGCCAGGGTAACGTGAGTTTATTCGTGAGGTTAGCACGTGTTTAACGCAAGCTTATCCGCAAGTTTAACGCGAGTTTAACACGAGTTTATCCACGAGGGTAATGCAAATTTAACGCGAGGTTATGCGCGAGGTTAACGTGAGTTTGTCCGCGAGTTTAACGCGAGTTAAACGTGAGTTTATCGGTGATGTTGACGCGAGTTTATGCGCGAGGTTATCGCGAGTTTATCCGCGTTGTTAGCGTGAGGTAAACGCGAGCTTAGCTCGAATTTATCCCCGGGCCTATTGCGAGTTTTCCGCGAGTTAATCTGCGAGGGTAACGCGAATTGAACGCGATTTTAACACTAGTTTATCCCCGAGGTTAAAGCGAGATTAATCTGAGGTAATCCGTGAGGTTCACGCGTGTTTATCCGCGTGGTTAGCCGGCGTTTGGCCTGAGAATATCCACGAGTTTAACGCGAGTTAATCCGGGAGGTTAACGCATGTCAACTGCTAGGTTAACGCGAGTTATCCGCGAGGTTAACGCGAGTGTAATGCAAGTTTAACGCAAGTTAATCTACGGTGTTAACGTGTGTTTATCCACGACTGTAACGCAAATTTATCGCCGAGGTTAAGGCGAGTTTAACGCGCGTTTAACACTAGTTAATCCGCGAGGTTAATGCGAGATTAACTCGAGTTAATTCGCGAGGTTAACGCGTGTTTATTCGCGAGACTAGCGCGAGTTTATGCGCGATGTTAACGCGAGTTTATCTGCGAGATTTAACGCGAGTCTATCTGCTAGATTAACGCAAGTTTAAAGTGAGGTTAACTCAAGTTTTCATCCGCGAGGTCAACTCGATTTTGAAGGAAGATTATCCGCATTGTCAGCGCGCGATTATCCGTGAGGTTAGCGTGTGTCTTACGCCAGTTTGTCCGCAAAGTTAACTCGAGTTTAACGCGCGTGTATCGGCGATGTTAATGCGAGGTTATTCTGGAGGTTATCACGAGTTTATCCACGTTGTTAGCGCGAGTTAGACGCAAGGTTTACGCGAGTTTAAAGCGAATTTATCCACGAGGTTATGGCGAGTTTATCCCCGTTGTTAGCTAGAGTTAATTCGCGAGGTTAACGAGAGTTTAACGCAAGCTTATCCATGATATTGATGCGAATTTCTGTGCAAGGTTATCGTGAGATTATCGGGTTTAAAGCGAATTTATTCCTGAGATTAACGCGAGTCTATTCGGTTGGTTAACGCGAGTTTATCTGCAAGGTTAACTCGAGTTTTCGGCGAGTTTATCCGCGATTATAACGCGCGTTTATGCCCGAGGTTATCGCGAGTTTAGCCGCGTGTTTTTCTGCGAATCACTCCGTGAGAATAACGTGAGTTTCGCGCGTGTTCATCCGCGAGTTTAACGCGAGTGTATCCCCGAGGTTAACGCGATATTAACGCGAATTAATCCGCGAGGTTAACGCGAGATTAATTCCTCCAGTTAATCCAGGAGATTAATACTAATTAATCCGTGAGGTTAACGCGAATTTAACGAGTGTTTGTCCGCGAGTTGAACGCGAGTTTATCCCCGAGGTTAAAGCGAGATTAATGCTAGTTTATCGGCGTGATTAACGCGAGTTTAACGCAAGTTTAACGCGAGGAAATCCGCGATGTTAACGTGTGTTTAGCCGCGAGTTTAACGCGAGTTTATCCCCGAATCTAAGGCGAGTTTAACACGAGTGTAACGCGAGTTATTCTGCGCGGTTAACGTGTGATTATACGCAACGTTAACGCGAGGTTAACGCGTGATTATACGCGAATTTAACGCGCGATTGTCCGCGAGTTTAAAGCGAGTATATCTCCAAGGTTAACACGAGATTATCGCGAGTTAATTCGCGATGTTAACGCGTGTTTATCCGCGAGTTGATCCGCGAGTTTAACGCGAGGTAATCCGCAAGGTTAAAGCGACTTTATCCCTGATGGTAACGCGAGTTTATCCGCGAGTTAATCAGCAAGGTTAACGCGACTTTAACTCGAGTTTATTTGGGAGGTTAACTCGAGTTTAGCGTGAGTTTATTCGCGAGTTTAACGCAACTCGTGGTTAACGCGAGTTTATCCGCGGAAATAACGCGAGTTTAACGGGAGTCTGTTCGCGATATTAATGCGAGTCTATCCGTAAGGGTAATGCCAGTTTAACGCGAGTTTATCCGCTTCGTTTAGTCGAGTTGAACGCAAGTTTATCCGCGACGATAACGCGAGATGATGCGCGAAGTTAACCCGAGTTTAATGCGTGTTTTTCCGCGAGGTTAACACGCGTTTGGCGCGAGTTTATCCGCGAGGTCAACACGCGTTTATCCACCACGAGGTTAACTTGAATTTTTCGCGAGTTTATCGACGATGTTAACGCAAGTTTATGCGCGAGATTATCGCTAGTTTATCCGCGCTGTTAGCGCGAGTACAACGCGAGGTTAGCTCGAGTTTAACGTAACTTTGTCCGCGAGGTTAGCCCGAGTTTAACGCGTGTTTACCCAGGATATTAATGCGAATTTATGCACAAGGTTATCGCGAGTTTATCCGCGATATTATCACGAGTTTGGCGCGAGGTTAACATAAGTTTATCCGCGAGGTTAACGCGAGTTTGGCGCGAGTTTTTCCCAAGGTTAACACGAGGTTATCCCCGAGGTTAACTCGAGTTCAACGGGACTTTATTTGTTTGTCCGCGAGTTTAACAGGAGTTGATTCCCGAGGTTAACGCGAAATAAACGCGAGTTAATTCGCGAGGTTAACGCGTGTTTATCCGCGGGACTAGCGCGAGTTTATGCGCGACACTAACGCGAGCTTAATGCAACTTTGTCCGCGAGATTAACGCGAGTCTAACCCCTAGATTAGCGCGAAGTTAACTGTCAAACTCGCGTTAACCTTGCGTTAATTTCGCGCACAACTCGCGTTAAACTCGTGTCAAACTCCAGCTAACCGTGTGGATTAACATCCGTTGTCCTCGCGGGTCAACTAGCGTTAATCTCGCGCCAAACTCGCGATGGCCTAGCGGATAAACTCCTGTCAAACTCGCGTTAACATTGCGTTAACCTCGCGTTAACCTCGCGGATAAACTCGCGTAAAACTCGCGCTAACCTCACGGATAAACTCGCGATAAACTCAGGATAAACTCGCGTTAACCTGGCGAATTAACTCTAGCTAACAACGCGGATAAAGTCGCGATAACCTCGCGGATAAATTTGAGTTAATATCGCCGATAAACTCGCTTTAAACTCGACTTAACCTACAGCACTTTTATTTGATCAGATTTCTTGGTTGCCCCCTACAGCACCTTTTATTTGATCAGATGTGCCCATCTAGAAGGTTTTCTGGGAGGTTGTCACTTTTAGGGCCTTGGTTGCCCCATAAAGAAAGGCCGTATGTGGACGGGCAACATGCCAATCAACTCGTCTTCATTTATGCCACCCTACAGCACCCTACAGCACCTTTTATTTGATCAGATTTGCCCATCTAGAAGGTTTTCTGAGAGGTTGACACTTTTAGTGCCTTGGTTGCCCCATAAAGAAAGGCATTATGCGGACGGGCAACATGTCAGTCAACTCGTCTTCACTTGTACCACCGTGCAGCACCTTTTATTTGATCAGATTTCTTGGTTGCCCCCTACAGCACCCTTTATGTTATCAGATGTGCCCATCTAGAAGGTTTTCTGTGAGGTTGTCACTCTTAGGGCCTTGGTTGCCCCATAACGAAAGGCCTTATGCGGGCAGGCAACATGTCAATCAACTCGTCTTCATTTGTGCCACCCTACAGCACCTTTTATTTGATCAGATTAGCCCATCTAGAAGGTTTTCTGGGAGGCTGACACTTTTAGGGCCTTGGTTGCTCCATAAAGAAAGGCATTATGCAGATGGGCAACATGTCAATGAACTCGTCTTCATTTGTGCCACCCTACAGCACCTTTTATTTGATCAGATTTGCCCATCTAGAAGGTTTTCTGGGAGGTTGCCACTTTTAGGGCCTTGGTTGCCCCATAATGAAAGGCCTTATGCGGATGGGCAACATGTCAATCAACTCGTCTTCATTTGTGCCACCCTACAGCAGGTGCCATTTTTCCTGTTTTTATGGAATAAAAAATGTCAAAATGTCAAATAAGGAATAAGTAACTAACTTCACATCACTGGGAATTTGGCAAGTGTGTCACTTTTAGGGGTCAAGTTCAGCCCCTTTAGGGGTCCCAAAGGGAAGGTCAAGGTGTCCTTGAATTTGTCTCATTCTGTGCCACCCTACACCACAGTTTGTTTGTCAAAATTCCTCCATTATAGGGGAATTTGGCAAGTTTGTAACTTTTAGGGGTCATGTTCAGCCCTTTTTAGGGGTCCCACAGGGAAGGTCAAGGTGTCATTAAATTTGTCTCGTTCTGTGCCACCCTACACCGCAGTTTGTTTGGCAAAATTTTTCCATTATAGGGAAATTTGGCAAGTTTGTCACTTTTAGGGGTCAAGTTCAGCCCCTTTTAGGGGTCCCACAGGGAAGGTCAAGGTGTCCTTAAATTCGTCTTGTTCTGTGCCACCCTGCACCACACTTTGTTTGGCAAAAATTCTCCATTATAGGGGAATTTGGCAAGTTGGTCACTTTTAGGGGTCAAGTTCAGCCCCTTTTAGGGGTCCCACAGGGAAGGTCAAGGTGTCCAAAAATTTGGCTCGTTCTGTGCCACTCTGCACCATAGTTTGTTTTGCAAAATTTCTCCATTATAGGGGAATTTGGCAAGTTTGTCACTTTTAGGGGTCAAGTTCAGCCCCTTTTAGGGGCTCCACAAGGAAGGTCAAGGTGTCCTTGAATTTGTCTCTTTCTGTGCCACCCTACACCATAGTTTGTTTGTCAAAATTCCTCCATTATAGGGGAATTTGGCAAGTTTGTCACTTTTATGGGTCATGTTCAGCCCCTTTTAGGGGTCCCACAGGGAAGGTCAAGGTGTCATTAAATTTGTCTCGTTCTGTGCCACCCTAAACTGCAGTTTGTTTAGCAAAATGTCTATTATAGGGGAATTTGTCAAGTTTGTCACTTTTAGGGGTCAAGTTCAGGGGTCAAGTTTAGCCCCTTTTAGGGGTCCCACAGGGAAGGTCAAGGTGTCCAAAAATTGTCTCATTCTGTGCCACCCTACACCACAGTTACTCCATTATAGGGGAATTTGGCAAGTTTACCACTTTTAGGGGTCAAGTTCAGCCCTTTTTGGGGGTCTCACAGGGAAGGTCAAGGAGTCCAAAAATTTGTCTCATTCTGTGCCACCCTACATCAAAGTTTGTTTGGCAAAATTCCTCCATTATAGAGGAATTTGGCAAGTTTGTCACTTTTAGGGGTCATGTTCAGCCCCTTTTAGGGGTTCCACAGGGAAGGTCAAGGTGTCATTAAATTGTCTCATTCTGTGCCACCCTACACCACAGTTTGTTTAGCAAAATTTCTCTATTATAAGGGAATTTGTCAAGTTTGTAACTTTTAGGGGTCAAGTTCAGCCCCTTTTAGGGGTCCCACAGGGAAGGTCAAGGTGTCCAAAAAATTGTCTTCTTCTGTGCCACCTTACACCGCAGTTTGTTTGGCAAAATTACTCCATTATATGGGAATTTGGCAAGTTTCTCACTTTTAGGAGTCAAGTTCAGCCCCTGTTAGGGGTCCCACATGGAAGGTCAAGGTGTCATTAAATTTGTTTTGTTCTGTGCCACCCTACACCATAGTTTTTTGGACAATTTTCCTTTTTTTCGAATGTCGAATAAGGAAAAAGGAATAAGTAGGTAACTTCACAGTGCTATCTGTGTGTTGGTGAAGCAATAATCTGACGAAATCCATAATGTTTCATAAATTTTTCTAGTTGTGCATGGCCATATATAGATGGTTGAAGAATATTCACATTAAAATCACCTGTAATTATAGTTGGAAGGTTCAGGTGTGGGACATTAGCCATAACTTCATCTAGGCCATGAAGATATGATTGTACTGGAGTGTTTGGTCTCCTGTATGTTGCAACTATACACATTCTGGAGTTATAATTGCGGTTCTCAACTACAACTGCCAAGCTTTCATGGCAAATTCTATATACAGATTCAATCATAAAAGCTTGAAGAAGTTCATGAACATAAATGAGCAAACCACCATGTGCACTGTAATCAGCTCAGTTTACAGGTGGTGACTCTTCAGAAATACATTGATATCGATCTTTTCGAAAAAGATTATATTGTGGCCATTCAAGTTCTGAGTCTGAATCACTTGGCATTAGGAAAGTTTCAGATATACAAAAAACATGACTGGCAAGAGCAATTTGGTTTTTGTGTATCTCACACTGGTGGCAGTGAAATGACTGGGCATTGAGATGAGAAACTGAAATGTTTGTTGCAATATCTGGAATACCAGGAGTAGTTTTCTGAATGCAAGGGTGGTGAGGCGTGGTGTCGATTTCAAATTTTGTTGATTTGCTTTTAATTTTTCTAGCATTAAAATCTAAGAAGTTAAGGCCTTGAATATTCTTGACTCTTCTCAAAGCTACATATAACTGTCCCTTCTGGTAACTACCTTTACAAGAAATTACAATTTGGTCAAGTGTCTCTACTTGTACTTTGTGAATTGTTGTAGCCCAGGCTAATGTCAAAGGAAACTGATGTCTGGTAGCATTGATTTTTGAATATTTTCCCAGCCAAATATTCACTGCTTGGCGTCCAATTGGGACAGATGAAAGTTGATCTTTCGGAATATATTGTTTCATATTTTGTCTTGTTTTTTGACCGACTCTTTCAATATCAAAATGTACCATAATATGGGCTGGCTGATACCTCTCAAATCAGCAGGAGGTTCTGGCAGGAATCCAGTCACAGTACCCTTTGCGCCATTAATCAAACCATTAGCTGTGTCTACATAATAGGTTAGCATTACACGTGCACCTATGGAAATATCCACAACTGCTCTCAGACCTGCTGTGCGTATGTGCTTCTCCGAGAATCAACAGGCATTGTGCTTGTGGTAGAGTCTTTCTTTGAATCAAAAGCTTTAATAGATATTACAGAATGAGGAAGACATTGCAACTGTGTAGCATTATATTTATCTACTCTTTTGTTTGTTGTTTAGACATGGAGAGTACCTATTGGAGGTGAAGTTGTTGTCTGAGATGCAAGAATATCTTCGTCGTCAGAGGTGTGATTACCAGTACGAATGCGATTCAGTAACTCAGCAAATGGGTGGTCATCTTGTTGTCACATTATTTTAGTGAGTTCTACAATTTTAAAGTTCTTTTTCTAAACTGACCCATAAAGCCTTTTCAGTGGATCATTTGGTGAAACAAACACTGATTTTTGGGCAACCGGTGGTAACTGGTACAGGTCTCCCAAAGTCAACACACTGACACCTCCGAATAATTCATCATTGCCTTTTATTTCCTTCAGTCGTGAATCAATAGCTAGCAGAAGATCAGCACTCACCATAGATATTTCATCTATTATCGGAATTTTAAGGTTACTCAACTTTGATCTCAGAGTACTGAGTTTATCTTGCGTCAACCCTGTGATGTTCGACATAGACTCTAGAACCGGGAGTAGGAAACATGAATGAAGAGTCATACCATTTATGTGGAAGGCAGCTGTTCCTGTTTGGGAGCTTAATGCCACAGCTATATCTTCTGGGTTATCAGTGAGTGGATGAAGCATTCTCACTGCTGTTTCTTCTACTGCCTCTATAAGATGAGATTTTCCTGATCCCACTCCACTTGTTACAAACAGGTTGAATGATTTTGGCTTAGAACTAATCCACAATAAAGTTGATCCCACTCCACCTGTTACAAACAGGTTGAATGATTTTGGCTTAGAACCAATCCACAATAAAGTTGTGCACTGCAGTTTCGTCCTCATTGAGAGAAAGTACATGCTTTTTCCACTGACTGTCTGTAGCTAGAGTTGTTTGTAATTCATATGATGCTCGTGGTGTTGTCTGGAGTGCTGGATCAACAGATGTTGGCATGGTCATCAATGATGGGTGAAGGTAATGCTGGTGTTCAACCTCTGTTGTCTTCCATCAGTGTATTATCATTTTCTTGTACTTGTTGAGGGTTCAGAGAAGCCCAAGCATGCTCATATTCGGCTGGTCCATTCTCTTGGATCTCATTTAAAAGTGCTTCAATAAGAGAAGAAATTTTCTCAAATTTATTAATATTGTCTACAATTAATGGTAGGACCTCATGCAATTTATGTTCAAAATTTACAGAGCCCAAGTCAGTGCTTTCATTTCTCCATCGGGAGTAGTTAAAAAGCATGCTGTATGAATGTCTTTCTGGATCTTTATTCTTAGAAATAGTATGGGTTCTTATTATGGCCATATTTTTTCTTTTATGCATCTTTTTCCCATCAATGAGAGTAATAGTTTCAGGTGTAGTACTAACATCGTCTATATCTGGAATGAAATCCCCATTAGTGTCATTACACTTGGACTTGGATGTTTCATAGAAAGCAGCAAACTCAGCAAGACATGTACTTTCAAGTGATGAAGGTAGTTTTGAATATTTTTCAAGAAGTCCTTCAGAAAAAACATCTTCATTGTCATCATCCATCTCCTCTAAAATTGTTTTTGGTTTTAGGAGTTTCACTCTCTCATTTGGGTAGTTTGTTGGTATGAAAATTCGTTTCAGAGAAAACTTGGACAGAGGTAAAAACAAACCTCTATAACAGGCTTCCCGAGCACTGACTTCTCTGTGTGAAAGGAATTTGTTGCTAACCTTTTTGAGCCTATTTTGTTTATCAATGTTTGCACATTCTTTACTAACATTTTTTAATACATCTCCCAATGTTCTTTCAGCTTTAGTGATATAAGAACAAATATACATAATGCATGCATAAGCATCACAGGCCAACTGAATGTCCATGTTTACCTTCCACAATAGGAGGATAGTTGGATTATAATTGTTTATGTTCTTGTCTTTAGGGTTTCGTTTCAAAATTATGGTATTTGATTTTACAGAGTTCTTCAGAGCCTGTACATAGGTGCTGTAGTCGACATCTGATTATTGTATCAGAAAATCATCTATTGAATCACTGTCACTTGATTGTTCCAGAGCATTATAGACATCTTGTAATATCTGATCTGTCTGTTTTTTTGTTAGTTCATTTTGTTCATTGTCGTCACCTTCAGCATTAAAGTTCTTGAGAATAATAATTGTTTCTTTTGTAGGTGGTCGTGGAAACAGGAAACGACACTTTTTTCCAGTCTTTTAGCAAGAGGGTGAGTGTGAATGGCGCTGCACCTTATTAACAAGCTGGTAAAGTTCGGGATTGTTTTCTGGAACTGATGCAGACACATACTTTTGTAAAAAAATTGTTAACTTCCTCACCAGAAGCATTCTCCACACATGGTGCATCTTTAATCCAAATTGCCATATGGGCATGTTGGGAGCCTCTCTGTTGAAACTCACTTCTATGCATAAGCATTTCCACTTTTCCGATAGGGTGCTCAGAATTCTTGAGAACATATTTTATAAAAAGTCTGAGACGATAGTCAAAATGTCGTGCTGCAGTGAGAGGATTTTTTCTTAGCCAGCTGCATCTCTCTTCATATGGCATGTTGTCAACATCGTCATCTGTAAATTGTTTAGCATTCTGTTGACCTACAACCTGAATTGTTTCGTGCCATTGTAGATCAGCTGCTGAAAGGGTTAAAAACCAAGTGAAAGGTCCTAACTGCCTTACACAGGCTAATAGTTCAAGATTACTTTCTCAAAATATGCTGGTGATCCTCTTATCTGTGATAAGAATTTATACGCATGATCATGCTGTATAAACCTTCGTAGCTGAGTGGCATCTTTGAGTTGTCCTGCTGTCAATTTTCGAGACTTTGCTTTTCTCATTGCAATGTTTATTGATGAATTTATATGATGGTGGTCCAACAAATGTTGTGCATAAAATATGTAATCAATGTTACTAGCTAAGCGACCATATGAGTGAAGCAATCGAGCATTGAAGTAGCGTGAGATATTCAACTTATGTTTTCGTTTTGTATTGAGTCCAAAACATCCATTTGGAAAAAGTTTGTGGAAAGCTAGAACTTCATTGTTTTGATCTTTGGGAAGAGAAACTGGCTGGCATCCCTCTCTGGGAGCAACTGATAAAATTTCACTACCTATATATGCAGGATTGTCATGCTGTAGATATGTATCAAAAGCAATTGAACGTAGCTTTGATTGTTCCCCAGTGTTATTTTCTGATGTGTTCTCTTCATTTCCGACATAATCATCATCGTTTATATCTTGATCTGAATCATCCGTGTCATCTCCACTGTCATCACTGTCTGTATCTTCTTGCCTTTGCTTCTTGTGAACTGTCTCATAGCCAGTGCTATTCAAGCGTTCCTCTGGAGCCTCACTGAAATTACGTGTATTATTATCTCCATTGTGCGTAAAAATTTCAGGGATTTCTGTAACATCCACCAAGTCATTAGTCATTCTATCCCAAAGATCATTATCATCTGTGGAGGCTAAATATCTCCAGTCTTCAAGTACTGTAATGTCTTTGTAGCAAGAATTATTTATTTTCAACCATAGTAATGCACCGATGATCCGGTCAGGGCTGATGTTTTCATAATTAACATGGCCTCTATATTCAAGTTTTCTCGTTAGATTTACAGGAATGAGTCCTGCATTTGACGGAACTCGAGGAAGGAGAGAACAAGTTTTTGTCGAATCTACAATCACATTCACAACAGTACCATGAATAGCTTTTTGTTTGCCTCTTGGTAGAGCTAATATTTTCATAAACATAAGCCGCTGCGATACAAATCTAGCCTCAAAGTCAGTCAGACCCTTTATTTCAGCGACTTGAGGTGTCAATTGTAATTCATTAACTGTGGCTTGAGGTGGGATTTTCTTTCTTTTTAAAGCTCAGAAACATGTGTTGCACATATAAGACTCATCACTGTTAACATATACCCAATTTGGTAAACACACATTGAGGCTGGGTTTGTCAAGCTCGTTGTAGCATTTTTCACTCAGTTTAACAACAGGTTGTTGAATAAAGTAATCTTAAACATATAATACATTCATAAACTGGCCCTTGTTTGATACCATCTTTAAACTGTTGATACTGAAGCAAACTATTATTTCGGCGAAATGTTTTCGTTTCAGTGTCTGTTGACTTCCTCTGTCTCTTTTCATTTTCAGACATCCTTTCTCTTAGTGTGGTTTTTCTTTCTTTGTTCTTTTTTTATGTTGTATTTTTCTGCTTCTTGCATTTTTTGTCTGGAACGAGCTTTTCAGACTCTGTCCTTAAGTTCAAGTCTCACTTGTTCATCTCCAAGCATATCTTCTCTGATGCGAGTCTTGTTGTTCATTTTATTTTTATTTTTCTCTGCAACATTCATTTGTTCTCTTGAATCAGTTTTCCTCTGTTTGTCGTTTAGTTTATTTTCAACGTTTTCTTCCAGGGACATCTTTGCTCTCACTGAGATTTTTCTCTGTTTGTTCTTTAATTCATATTTAATTTTTTCTTCCAGAAGCATTTTCTATCTTGAATCAGTTTTCCTCTGTTTGTCTTTTAGTTTATTTTCAACTTTTTCTTCCAGAGACATCTTTGCTCTCACTGAAATTTTTCTCTGTTCGTCCTTTAATGCATATTTATTTTTTTCTTCTAGAAGCATTTTCTCTCTTGAAGCAGTTTTCCTCTCTTTGTCCTTCAGTCTAAGTTTATTTACTTCGTGCACAGACATTGTTTCTCTTACCCACTTTTTTCTTCCTTTGTTTTTCATTTTATGTTGAAATATTTCATCTACAGGCATATTTTGTCGTGCTATAGATTTTCGATGTCTATTTAGAGTCTTTTGTTTTTCTTTATCATCATTTAATTCTTGTGCACGGGTAGTCTTCCTTATTTTTCGCACACACTCTCTTTCCTTTCATCTGACATTTTTGCCCTATGAATACGCTGTCTTTGAGTTTCTGATTATTTTTCAATTTTGTTATTAGATGTTTGCTTTCTATTGGTGCACTTTTTGCATTTCTTTGGTAATGTTATAATGTTCTCTACTTGATTGTGCAGAATACTTCTGTTTTCAGACAAAAGCACTTGTCTCTCAATTTCCTTTTGAAGCATATTTTCCAATTTCCTGTGAGAAGAATGCTCAAAGGATCCATTTTCATTTTGAAGTGGATGTCTTGTAGCCTTTTCAGATGCTGTTATTGCACCATCTACTTCAAAGTCACACTTTTTGCATTTATTAGGGGATCTAGAAATTTTTCACTTTCTTTCGTGTTTTTCCTTTTATGTAACACTTGTACTGTATTAGACCTCTTGCAATCTAATGATGTATGAATGTTTGGGATTGGCAGATTAGCAGATTGAAGTTGCTCACAAGGTCTCTTCACATCAACATTCACAGCGGATGATTTTTCTTCTTCTTCAAGAACAGTTTTGACATCACAAGAAGTTCTGTAAGACAAAAATGTAAAATAATGTCAGATTTCAATAATAAAAAAAAACAAAAAACGAAGAAAGCAAAGGAATCTATAATGTTGGGAAGACAAACCAATTGTTTTCGTTGTGAATCCATAGTGGGAACTAACAGTACTCTCCAGGAACTCCAACAATGGGGGAAGAACATGACCCTGATATACACACACCCACAACATTAGGAAAACCACCCGACCCTCATATTCACGAAACACCTTGGGGAACATTTGGTCACAACAGAACCATTTCAATCTGAATGGTATTCTTTAACTGGTCACTCACTATACACAGTGTTGGTCACTCAATATACACTAACTATACACAGTATTGGTCACTCACTACACACTCACTATACACAGTATTGGTTAATGGTCACTCACAATACACAGTATCAGTTCATGGTCACTCACTATACACATGCAGTATTGGTTTATGTAAGTTTCACTTAACAAAGCAAGAATTTCACAGATTTCATTTGAGAAAGGTAAACAGACAAAATATAGTACATTAAATTTATTTGATAAAATTTTTTTTATTATTTATTTATTGCTGTTTCAGGTCAATTTTCTGCAGCAATGGTTAATTGTGACCAAAACACAGGTATGAAGTCCAGTTTAGCCAGTCATTTGTACCTATGCTTCTCAGTTTAAGGAGACTATTACCAAAGTCGATGGTGACCGGGTCCTATTCCACCAGTAAAGCAGAACATGTTGGCTAAAGAAGAATTTTTAATCTCATTTATCAGGGCCTGCTACTCAATTTTTAGGCATTCTATGTTACTGAACTCAATAACATAAATATCTCATAATTTCAGCCACAATTGAGTTCATTCATCATTTCATAAAGAAGTGAAAATTCTGCCAACTATTCACCTATTTAGTTGAGCTTCACGCTTCATACTGCACCAATATCTGTATGATTTCTTTCTATTTTTTTCGGCATATTGCATTATCTGGAAAAAAAATCAATCTTTATTTGTTCAAATTAAGAAACCCTACACATGTCCTACTTTTAACAGTAATAAGCCTGAGTCACATATTGCTTAATAATGGATGGCACAAAAATTATTCATTCAAAAAAGAAACTTTCACAAATCTGCACAGTCTGAGATAAAACAGAAAGAAAACTTTGCTGAAATATATAACATTTAAACTTAATACACTCAGCACATTTTGAAAAATTATTGTTTGTCAGTTACTGCTGAAATACTAGCATCATCTTCATGGTCTGAGCTCCTAGTCTCTTCATCACCCTTCAGTTTGAAGGCATTCCCAATTGCTGAAGTACTAGCATCATCTTCATGATCTGAGCTGCTAGTCTCTTTATCACCCTTCAGTTTGAAGGCATCCTCAAAATCTGTGCTAATTTGAGAAGAAATAATCTCTTGACTACTATCAGAATCATCTTTGAGCTTTTTACATTTTGAAGTTAACAAATCAACTTCATATTCTAACTCCCTCTTGCGACGGGTACCATCACTAACTAAGGCATTAATCTTGGCATCTTTGGCCTTAATAAGTCTTTGTGCAGTAGTTATAATGTTGTCAACTTTCAAACATATTTTCCGCCATGTCATTCATTGTCTCTATTTTTGCGGAGTTCTCACCATGCCTTTGCACCGATACTAATAAACCTCTTATCGCCATGCTACTTTTTTTTATTTCAGCGGCTTCTTTCTTAATAGATTCCATTTCTGGAAATAAAGAGGAGTCTAAATTTATTTAAAATTTATTTATTGGTGTTTAATGTCACTTTTGTGCAGCTAGGCTAATTGCGACACAACACAGCTAAAGTCAAGGTTAGCCAAGGGCACACAACCCAATAAAGTGAACAGTTTCCCAATGACATTCCTGAATTTATTAGAGATTATCATGGTATCTTTTGGACAATTTTGTAATAATTCTGCATAATTTTCAGTTTTTAAGTTGTAGTTTAGGTGACTCTTCTACAACCAAGACTAACTGCAACAACAACAACAAAATTAAGATGTAAAAGGTTCAATGCCTTGTTTATACAGATACTGCCCACTTCAGGGGACTTTTAACAGTCATTAATGGCTAAATTCTACTGTAACAGTAGAGAAGAACATGCTAACCTCAGTAAAGGTGTAGTGATTCACCTTCCAGTGGTCCCTTTTGGGTAATATGGCAAGTTTTGACCTGTTAAGATTCAACAAAAAGTAATTGGAAATTTAGGGTTTAGCGAATATTAGTTTCCTTTCTAAGGTGGCAGTTTGAGCATGATAAAATATTGAGACGTGACAGTGGATTAAGAAATTCATTTTGCACAAAACATCATTTAACTCTTTTCTCTCCAATGACGTATATGTTATGGTGCATGTGGTATAAACACAAAGTGTCCAGATAAATTAGGTGCAGCGAATTTTCAAGCTCATAACTTAATAGTTTCTGCAATCTTCTGCTACATTGTCTGATCCTTTTCAATGTTACTGGACTCAATGATACTGCAGCAATAGATCTCACAATTTAATAATATCATCGTGGGGAAAGAGTTGAATGTTCAATAAGTTGAAACAGGTGAAACACTTAAAATAGACATTTCTTTGGCATGCAAAGCAGTTTGTGATATCTATGCTTTTTAACCATTTGCCCCATAAAAATATGAAGTAACTAATAACTAAAAAAAATTGATACTTTCCATCATGTAAAACACCACAAATGTATTCTATAACATTAATAAGACAAATTTACAAATTCAACCAAAATCACCTGTGTGTTGTATGATTTACATGCGTATTTGAAAAAGAAATTTAGGTATAATCATTTATTATCACTTTCTGTACACAGGCTTTTGACATTCTGTTAGGCAAACAGTTAGGATTGTGTAAACAGTTAAAAAAAGAATATAGGTAATGATACAGATCTATTTACTACAACTACTGCAAAGAGCAAATGGTATGAGGAAAGCCCGCTACTATGACATTGAAACATGACATTCCACTTATGACCTATAAAAAATAAAAATATTAATGTGTCAATTGGCATGCAAAGCAGTTTTTGAAAATATCTATGGCTTTTTAACCATTTGCCCAATATCAATATGAGGTAACTAAACAATTTGATACTTTTCATCATGTAAAACATCACAAATGTATTCTATAACATTAATAAGACAAATTTACAAATTCAACCAATATCACCTGTGTGTTGTATGATTTACATGCATATTTGAAAAAGAAATTTAGGTATAATCATTTATTAGCACTTTCTGTACACAGGCTTTTGACATTCTGTTAGGCAAACAGTTAGGATTGGGTAAACAGTTAAAAAAAAGAATATAGGTATTGATACAGATCTATTTACTACAACTAGTGCAAAGAGCAAATGGTATGAGGAAAGCCCACTACTATGACATTGAAACATGACATTCCACTTATGACCTATAAAAAATGAAAATATAAATGTGTCAAAAAAAAAACAACTTTTGTGAAGCAGCTAAACATAATTTTAGAATGAGCTCTGTTATAAAGGGAGGCTGTGCGGTCAGGAGAAAAAAGACACCACCAAGCATACACAAATTTGAACTTTAGAAGCACTAATATTCAGCTCATAACCTGTTTTTCATTCCATTGAAAATCTGAAAGCAAATAAAATAACATTAATTGAGGGGCTTCTTCGCCATGAAAAACGAACAATGGGCGATGTTTTGCAGCTGGAATCATTAGCAACACAAAATATTAATTATTACTTCATTAGTTCCTATTCCATGTGTCCAGTACACCGACGAGGACGGGTCCCCTCGTCACTGCAATATTAAATTTATCAAACATTGAATTTTTCCAAGTTAATAAAGTTTTTATAAGAAAAACAATAATGCTTCTTTAAAACTTAATAATACTTTTATTAATGAATAGTCTTAACAGATTAAATGTAAACTCCAAATTTGTACTAAAAATGAAGGTTTGTTTGCTGTAGGCATACTGTTCAGAATATCGCAATGATGTACCATAAGCAAAGAATTGTATGTATAAGATAGAAAATACTTACATAAAATATTCTGCAAAATTGCATCACTGTAAATCTTCTGGCGCTATCATAAAAAAATACCAAAGAAGGTACTGCTCTCCCTGTAAACTGAAAAAGTCATACCATAATGTTCTTAAGAAAACAAACAAGCAAAAGCCATAATTTTGAGCAAATAAAATTTTGCAACAAACTCTATATATGTTGCATATCTTCCATGTGTTTGTAATCATGTCCTAAAGTTTCAGTTCACTGCATTCAAAACTGTAAGAGGAGTTGATTACAGCATGAAGGTACCCTCTATTGACAATAGCAAAAAAAAAATCCCTGAAAATTTTTTAAAATCTGTGAAAATTTTCCAAGTAGACCAAGGCCATAATTTTGAGCAAATAAAGTTTTGCAACAAACTCTCTTGATGTTGGATATCTTCAATGTGTTTGTAATCATATCCTAACGTTTCAGTTCATTGCATTCAAAACTGTAAGAGGAGTTGATTACAGCATGAAGATACTCTCTATTGAAAATAGCACTCAAAATATTCTAAGTCGAGAAAGGGAAATAACTGTGAAAAATAAAATTTTGGTGAAACTTTATACATGTTGCACATCTTCATTGTGTGTACGATCATATCCTATTTGAACACTGTTGGCAATGGAAAAAATGGCAAGTCATCATTTATCTTGTGCTCCATCAACTAAGTATTCTTCAAAACCTTTGGGCCAAATCTAAACTATTTTGGTACAAAACATCTTGGAGTATACTCTTCTTTAAAAACCATCTCATAAACCACTTGCATCAATGCTTAGATATCTGGTGGTATGGAACTTCATTTAGTGGTGCAGATTCAAGTTTGTTCAAAGGAACTAAGTAGGTCAATATTTGGGCTCCCTGTGAATAATGCCCATTTTGGCATCCACCCAAAATTTATATTTCCAGAACCAGTGGACTGGTTTGAGAACCAAATCTGTCATATGGTATAATTGGGTCAAAAGTACTTGTTTTATGCCCAAAATTTAATTCTTCTTCTGTAGTCCCATGGGAACCTCATGAGCTAAAAAAATAAAAATAAAATGCACATATTTACAAAACTGTATGGACCAGTATATTGTTTTTTGGTATGCAGCTACCTGTGGCAGAATGGTTCTGAAGCAATAAGATGAATAATCCTCTCTACCGCACCCGGATCCAAGATTTAATGTGCTATTAACTTGACCTGTTGGGGGGCGCGGTGGTTCAGTTGGTAGAGGTGCAGGCTGCAAGCCGAGAGGTCCTCGGTTCGAATCCCACCTGCGGCAACCGCGCTGTGTCCTTGGGCAAGACACTTCACCCCGATTGCCTACATGGGGGCACGATGACGCTGTGTACTGGGGCGTACTGCACGTCGATGGTGCGCATGTCTTCAACCAATCTAACCCTGCCTGTGCTGCGGTGCAGAGTTCAGAGTTACGATGTTGGAGAGCTGACAGCTGCTCGTCGTTGCTCGGTGGTTCTCTCCGGGTACTCCGGCTTCCTCCACCCGTAAAACTGTCGCGGTCACGATTGGCCATTGTGCATAAGTATGTGACCTTAAACAATAATAAATAATAAATAAATAAATTGACCTGTTGGTGAGAAAATAGTAGTTCAAGGAAGATTTTACTAGACACTCGCCATCACTTAATACCAATAGGTTTCTCCTTCAGAAAGTTTTGAGACTACACTTCCACAAGCGGCAACACTAACACTCAATGGAGACGAGGCGATGGAACTCGACGAATTAAAATTTCACACATTCAAAACTAGAAGTTACAATGCCTTTCATCTCAAATCATACCTCAATAACCTGACTAATCTCGGCGAATATCGGTCGCTATGTGCCACCGCCTATATGTACCAGTCGCTATGAACCACATCGTCGGTCGATATGTACCACGCAAAAAGTCGATATGTACCACGCAAAAGGTCGATATGTACCACCCAAAAAGTTGATATGTATCACATGGAAGTCGATATGTACGATACCAATTTAGTATTTTATTTTATTATTAGCATTAAATGTAAATATTATACAATAATACATACGTGTATATTGATACATGATTACATGTATTAACTAGTGGTCCAAGTTAATCGTGTTTGAAACAAGCTTTGATCATTGTTTGAAAATCACCGTGTCTATAGTTTGAATAGGATGTCTGCGAGTTTGGAACAAGCTTGGATCGGCGATTGAATAGGATGTCTACTTGCAATCAAAACATATTATATGGTCTTCTTGAATAACAAGTGGGAGCTCATTCAAGAAACACTTGCCAGAGTGAAGGCTACCTTTGCTACCACCTGGAGTATCCAGGTGCTCAAAGGTAAAATTCACCTGACAGTGCATTTTGATAAAGAAGCCAAACCGAGTCCTTGGAGAGGTGTAGTACCTTTCGTGAGGGGATTCCCCCCCCCCCCCGCACTCGTCACCCTCCAAGTGACTCGGACTTGCAAAAGGATGATGACAAGCGCCCGAACACAGCCAGGTGATATCCAAAAGAAGAAAAGGAAAAGAAAGAAGGGACCTTCCGCCAGACGACGCGATGCCCGCCGACTGACGGTGTTCTTGGAAAAGAAAGGACGAAAAAGGAAAAGAGGGAGGCTAACCATGGCGTTGAAAGCTCAATGCCTGCTACCCCTGTCCGTTCCACGTTTAGCTCGGCTCCTTCACTCCAGTGGAGGGTCCGGAGGACGCAGGTTCACCAGGTGACAGCCCTATCTCCAGCCCACCACACTCTTCCTCGGAAGAGGAGATGGAGGATGAAGGTCTGTCTCTGGAGCTGGATGTTGAGTCGGACGTCGCACATGTCGCTAAACCCACTCTTGCTCTTCCAGCCCTTTCCCACCAGGACACCATCCAGGAAGCATACACCGCGGAGTCCGTGGAGAGTATCCTAGAAGAAAAGGTAAGAGATGACGAACACCTAGCATTTCTTGTAGACACGATCAAAACCTTGGAAAACCGCGGGCTAAATAAAAAACATGTTCAGAACAGCAATAGAGAGTGTCAGCAGCCATTACCAGCGCACAACACCAAAGAGCTCTCCATCACCGGCATCTGCAAGGGCTAGACCCTACTGACCTAGTCAGCCCCCCCCCCCCCCCCCCCATCACTCCTCCTTCAACACCACCAAAGGAGGTATCACCATCGCAGCCACCACCTCCAAAAAAGAACAGACGAAAGCACAGACGCCGCTGAGTACCTTTATCATTCTCCTCCTTTGACACGGCCAGACCAGTCAAAATCACATACAGCTAAAGAGGGTTGAAAGGGGCATGCCCCACGCCGTCCCTGCGCGCCTTCGGCGCGCGAAACCATTCCGTCCATCCAACATCAATCTCGCTCGCTTACTTACTTGCTGATACCTACCTTGTTAGGCGGGGCCGAGATTGCGAGGATGTAGTTAAGTAAATCAAATCTTTATTCACTCTCCTTGACCACATAAGCGATATGAGAGGTATATATGTGTGTGTACATTAAAGTATATTGTATAGCAGTCAGTATAAATTGTTATATATTACTAAGTATAAATAGAAGTAGGATATGCCAAAAGTCAGCAAGACTCATCCCCAGAATAAAACCCACTCCAACAGAAATCGATAAAATATCAGACCATCTCCAGAAACTGAAACCTCTTCCAGCCTGAAACCACAGTTGCAGGATGTCGCATGAGTCGACTCACTGCGTCGACTCCAGTGGCACGACCACGTCCCGAGTAGCTATTCAGCATTTCACTTCTCGACATAGCATCGCTTGGTCACTAGAGTGATCGATGTCCAGCTGTGACATAGAACACTCTAGCCCCCATCCGACGATATGGTGAGCCACAAGACTGTAGAGACCCCCAATGTACCTCTACTCGATTTAAAATTCACCCTAAATTGATCATAACTGAGAGATACTTTATCGTTACCTATAATCTAACGACTGTCAGATTTAAAAGTTAGTTTGAAATGGAACACCCCTCGCTCAAACACCCTTGGGAGAAGAAAATTAGACGAAAACAAGGATGCTTTAAAGGGCACCATGTTCAACATATCACGATAAGGTAGGTACGCGGGTACTATGTCTCATATACCCTATGTCCGCTGCAGACCGGGAAGAGAAAATTTGATATTCACAATTAACGTGTCCACTTAGATTTCTGACTGAGTGGGTGGGTTTTATATTGTGCATATCACCAAATTTAAAACTGAGATATCGACGGGGAAAAGACTGGTGGATTCGTCCATTTTATGTATAATGCTCATCTTGTCATAACATTAACAACTCTAATAAATTGGCATAATTTATGAAGGACTGTAATATTTTTACTTGAGAAGAACTCTCTGTATTTGAAAGCCGAAGGACGTTTATGCGTAAAGGAGGGAAAGTACATTTTGTACATTTTTCTTTCATCGTATAATCTTTGGCATTCCATAACGTAGTGATACTCGTCCCCAACCTTTCCCATTGGGCAAAGCTTACAAATGCGGTCTTGTCTTGGGATATTTTTCCATCGACTTGTGTTAATCGGCAGGTGATGATTAGATGTGATAAATTTAACAAGGGTAAAGACATCTGTTAATGGCAGACGGGATATATAAAATTTCATTTCTAAGTTGTGATCGAGTAACCTGTAATTATCGTACAATGTCGACCTGGTAACGCTTGACCACCATTCTTGACGGAACTGGTCAGTCAGGATATTCTTAACTTCAGCTACCAAAAATCTTGGGTTTCCACAGTTTTGAGAATACCAAACGTGGGATAACCCGCATGTGTCTAGGATATTCTTAACATTCAGAAGCCACTTGCAGCAGTGTTTATTATTAGTCATTAACACATTTAAATAATTATAAAGGATAAGATTATTTTTTGTTTCGGGGCTATTTATTAATCTACACCAGTAACTAATAATTCGACATTTTATTTCAATCTGTTTTGGACGGAGTCGTCCCCAATTCACCGTAAATAAATATGGGTGGCGTACTTGGCTTTAATTTCAGAATGAATTTTAAAAATTTATGTTGGAACCTTTCTATTGATAGTATATTTTGAACCCCCACACCTCACAGCCGTACAGCAAGATCGGTTGGATTATTTTATGAAAAAGGTCTAACTGAATATCAAACGGAAGAGAGAAGTGTCTTATTTTTCTGATCACAGAGTACATCGCCTTTGTAGCCCTTTCCACTAGGTCTTTCTTGGCCTTAAGGAAGGAATCGTTCCTGTTGATGACCACGCCTAAATACTTATAGTCATTGACTATGTCTAGTTGTTCGCCTTGTATTACGATCTGATGTGAAGGTCGCCTTCCGCCTATGACCATTAATTTTGATTTCTTGGGGTTAATTACTACTTTCCATTGGGAACAATAATCTGAAAACTTGTCCAGGGTTCGTTGCATATCAGATCTTGTCTTAGCTAAAAGCACGGTATCATCGGCATAGAGGAGAATGAGCAATTTAATATAGACTGATGTTTCTTCTGCTATTTGGGTTTCTATATTGGAGAGACCTTTGGTGGTATTCGTGGATAGAAATGATTCTAATTCGCTGCTAAGATATATAGAGAAAAGTAAGAGTGATAAATTTTCCCCTTGCCTAACGCCCATCGTGGGGTAAAAATTCTCAGATAGTTCGTTTTCAACTTTTACTTTGGATTTAATTCCTTTATACATGTTTATTATAGTCCTCAGGATTTTCCCGTCGACCCCCAATGCCAATAGTTTTTTCCATAGACCTACCCGCCAAATGGTTTCAAATGCTTGTTTAAAATCAATGAATGTACAATACAGTTTTTCCCGAGAAGTTTTGTTATTTCTGAGATAAAGTATAAGGACATAATATTGTCTAGGGTCTAGGGTAGAGTAGCCTTTCCTAAATCCAGTCTGTGTTTCACCAAGCAAATTGTATAGTTCAACGTAATCGTTTAGCCGAATTTTTGTAAAAAGTTTACCAAGACAGCTGAGGACTGTAATAGGCCTGTAGTTTTCAGGTTGTAAAGGATCTCCCTTGTTTTTGTATACTGGAGACACAATGCCAGTCAGCCACACATCAGGAATAACTCCAGTTTCCAAAATAATATTAAAGAAAAGTTCATAAATGGGCAGCATAAAGTTAGCAGTGGCCTTAATATGTTCATTTAATATATGATCACAACCACCGGATTTATTTGTCGTGAGGCTGTTTATTGCATTCAATATTTCAGAACTGGTTATTTCCATGTTCAGTGGGTGGTCAAGGTTTTCATCTGGGCTAACTGTGGGTTCTTCATCGTCAGTGTAGCTGTATTCTTGGGAGCTTTTAAGAAAGTTATATATATCATTAATTGCAACTTGAGGCTTAGAGTTTTGATTAGTACAATTTAAGATATTCCAGTAATCACGGGGGTTACTCTTCTGTAAAGTTTTTAGCTTATGTGACATATTTTTATTATATTTCTTAACACCAGATTTTATACATTTTTTTATATGTTTTACTTTTAATTGTCAGCATGATCTTAGTATCAGTGTCCCTGTATAAAGCATGAGATCTCATGGATTTTTGGTATTCCCGTCTCCCTGTCTTACAAGTATCGTCAAACCATGGTTTTCTATTTGTGTTTACTTCCTTGTTTTTTTGTGCCCGAATATCGCTTCTGCCGCAGACAAAAATAGATCGCTGATTGAATTCGCAATTACATTTGCTTGAGTTTGACTAAACTGGTTCGTGTCGTGTTCAGCAGCTGCTACAATTTTGTGCAATTCGTCAACCAATCCCTGGTCGATGTTTTGCACAAAGTCGTTCGCCTTGGGCGCTGACCATAATATGGGAGTGGTCTTTTTATGCTTTTTGTATTGGGATCACAATTTCCACCGAGCCTTTCCCCCGTATTATTATTAGCTGATTGGGTTTTTTTGATTATGATTTCTATGGGGTTATGTACATCTGAAAATAAGTTTGAAAAATCGAGAACGGAAAATTCATGTATAATGTCAAAAAAGTGTATTGTAGATATACAGTAGTCGACCACGCTGGACCCCTTACATGTTAAGTGCCCAATACCTTTATCTTTCCTTATTCTCCCGTTATTAATAAAGATTACAAGATTTGCACAGCTCGATAAGACGTCGACCAAAGTTGTTGATGCCTTTATCCTGTGATTTTCGGGGTGGGATAATTCTAGATTCTGGGGGCACACGATCTGGAAGTTCAAACAGGAAGTCTGAGTTATTTAAATGCAATACCGGCTCGATCTCGGCTGGTTGATGGAAGTCATGTATTTCGGCAGTTCTAGCGTTAAAATCTCCAATAAGAGCGATCATTTTACAGTCATTAAATTTACCGGTCAGCTCTTCTTGAATTTCGTAAAAAATATCGGGGGAAGAGTAACTGCTATTTTCTGGTGGGATATATACAAAACCTATAATACAATCTTCAGGGGAGTTTATCAGTTTCTTGGAAATCCGGGTCCATAAAACACAGTTATTTTCCTGTCGGCAGAACTGAAAGGTGAGACTCCAGTTCTTGTCTATAATATAGAATTATCCCCCTTGATTTTCTTACCGATACTCTTTTCCTGTTTTTCATGGTGCATTTATAACCAGGTATAAGTACATTGTCGGCATCATCTGTTTTAGTTTCGAGTAACCCAATTATGTCGTACTGGCCTATCAATTCAAGGAATTCTGGGCACTTTAGCCTAGTGACTAAACCACATACGTTTAGACTCAAGATTTTCAAAGAGGGTTTATCTTTACCTTTTTTAATTTTTGACCCCCTCTCAGGCACATTGTTAGAAGGTTCCCTACACAAGCTACGGGGGGCGAATCCCTATTTCGTCGGTGTTGATGAAACTCTGCCTAGTTTTTAGGGGGTTTGTCGGTTGAAAGTGGCGACTTGATTGGCGAGGACTGATTTTTTTCCAGTGATGTCCATTTTGGCTTCACTTTGAACAGGGGGGTTCGGGAGGTAAAGTTTATTGTTTTTATAAAGTTTATCTTTAACTAGATAGGCTTTTTGTCCGTCTTTCATGGCTTTTCTCATTACAGGGTACATCTGTTTCCTCTTCTGTTCAACCTCGGCCGGGAATTGTTCATTAATATAGAAGTTTGTTCCTTTCAGTTTTTTGCTGCGCTTCCTTACGAACTCACGGTCCTTGAAAAACGAAAATTTTGCAACTATTGGGCGTTTGCGCGACTCAGATTTTTGACCAATGCGATGCAGTCTTTCAAGTTCAATCTCTTCTACTCTACTTATGGCTAACTCCTTTGCTAGAATAGTACGTAAAACGTTTTCACAGTTTTCATCGTCACATTCTTGTGTCCTCGTAAATATGAGATTATCCCGCATTGAGCGGCACTTCAAGTCTGTGATAACCTCTCTCAACTTGTCGTTTTCCTCCCTAATAGACCTAATTTCCCCAGCCACGAGGTTACCCCGGGATTCAGTTGAGCACTGGCTTATACTTTCAGTTAATGACTGTATGTCCGTTTCATGGTGGTGTGTTAAAGTTTTTAATTGGTCATATTCCGAGGACATGAATTCTACACTATGTTCAATATTTAAGACTTTAGTCTTCATCATAGTCAAATCTTCTCCCATTGTAGTGTACCTAACATCCATTTTGGGCAATGACTTTTCGGACGCCGTCAATTTTATCAAGCTGGGAAAGTTTACATTCGATATTTTGTAATCTAGTTTCTAGTCGTTCGATTCAACTGAGACGCTCTTCCACACGATCAAGTTTATCCAAGCGAACATTAATGTCACTCAAGAGGCTATATAAGCTCAACACATCACCTGCAGAGATTTGATCTTGATGCGGCTGTAATGTGGGGGTGGAATACCCACCGTGTGCCCCACTCGTGCTTGGGCTAGTATCGTTGACAAGCTCCGAGCTACTTTGCACTAAGTTCGCTGTTTCCAATAACGACATAATTTGTCCGAAGAGAATAATGAGTACAATGTGAAGTGAACAATGTTTATGTACTGAAGAGTTTAGTCTTAAAATGTCATTCAAGTGAAAGCTAATGAATGCAAAACGTGGAGTGAACTCAGAAGACGTGGAAAACTAAAATGTTATTATCTCAAACTTGTCAGAAACTCAACCTATCAGAACTACGTGAGCGTTAATGTCAAGATTTTCCTATTCACCACACAATAGAATCAGTAGAGTCATTTGTAACGTGTTGATCACACGTCCATAACGGTAAATACGTCTATAACGGTAAGCCATCCATTCACGTTCATTCACCGTGACTGTCAATGAATGTGGTTGGCGGCGATTTGAAAACCCGAGTAAGAATTGTAACAACGAAGATATCCAAGAAGTTAGAGGAAGCATGGGAGAAATATAAAGAGAATGATACAACTACATCTAGATTTTTGAGGTTGTGTGCCAGTATATATAAAGTGTAATTGTATTTTGTATTTGTCAATGTATTTTATATTGTATATATTGTATATTACGCTGTATTTATTTTTGTTTTTGGTTGTAATAAAGGTGTTTAAAGTCATCTTAACCCGCGTCTCTCTTACTCTCCCTAGTTTAAAATGGAGGCCGAATGTTCCCAAGCCGAACGTACCCAAGCCGAATGTTCCCGGGGCCGAATGTTCCCGGGGCCGAATGTTCCCAAGCAGTTTAATTGAAGGCCGAATGTTCTCGGGGCCGAATGTTCCCGAGGCCAAATGTTCCCGAGGCCGAAAAGACCCGCTCCCCTTCTACGGATGTGGGGTGGCAAGGGCCAAAAGCGATTTTTCAGTAAGAAGTTGTACATATCGACTGTTCCCCATCTCGGCCAGCTATACAAAGGAAGTAATGTTTTTTCAAAAATAGTATGAATGATATTTCTCCAGATCATTTCGCTCACTTGCACAATCCTAGCAAGAGCACAACATTAATCTCTTCAACAAATTATTAATTTTTTCCCTGGTAGATTGGCCCTCTTCTTAATATTTCAATATGGCTAATACGCTCACATTCGATGAGGTACAGAGCAGCAGCACATTTGACTTTATTTCGCAGTTCAACGATGCATTCAATGAGAATGATGCTGCTGAATTAACCTCTCCATTCACTCTAGAAAAGAACTGCTGTGAATATTATACTCCGGAACGGTTCAACAAGGAAAGCTTTAAAAATACATTTACAGGAAAGCCCAGCTCACTCACTCTCTTAAACTTTAATTGTCAAAGTTTAAATGCTAAGTTGGAGGCTTTTCGTGACTTGGTTGGTAGCCCATAAAATGACTCTAACGTTTTGGATGTTATCGGCCTGGCGGAAACAGTTTAATATTATAAATACTTATTCACTATAAGGCTACCACCCCTTGATATCACGCCAAAGGCCCTAAAATGACGGTGGTAGAGGGGGTGTAGGTCTTTATATTAAGGATACAATTCGTTTCAAAATTCGTGAAGACTTCCCTGTCTTCATTCCTCATGTCTTTGAATCTCTCTTTGTGGAAATTTCCACCAAAAGAAAAAACTATTGTTGGGATAATTTACAGACCAAACACCCCCCCGAAAGCGGATCTCGACTTGTTTCGTCAAACATTGACTGATATTACCAATACCTCAGTTGAATCAACTACCGACGCCTACTTAATGGGCGACTTTAATGTCGATTTACTTGGATTCTCAAAATACAACAAGACAGATTTATTCACCGAAAGTATGTTTAGTTCAGGCTTCATCCCATTCATTACAAAACCAACCAGAATCACAGATTATTCAGCTACAATAATTGATAATATTTTCAGTAACACAATTTCCTCCCATACCTCGGGAATAATAATTACAGATGTAAGTGACCACTTTGCAACATTTTATGTTGATGAATCCACCCCGACCCATCCCATGCATGCCTACAAACGATCTTTCGAATAGGAAAATATCAATCGGGTTTAGGTCCCTCTTGTCCGAAAATAACTTCCTTAATGTACCGTAAACGCACAATGTCCAAATCAAGCCCATGATAGCCTTGTAGATATTATTCAGACGGCCTTTGAACGATCCTTCGCGGAAAAACTTTTAAAAATCCCACAAAAGTATGTGAAACGTGAACCATGGATGACATCAGGTATCTTGCAGTCATCATTAGAAAAAAAAAAACAAATTATATTTGAAGAAACTGAAGTCCCCAACAGCTCACAATAATCTAAGATACAAAACATACTGTACACTTTTTAACAGACTAAAAAGGGCTCTCAAATCAGATTATTATAAAACTATATTAAATGAGAACAAAAATAACATGAAGAAAACATGGGAAATATTAAAAAAAGCAATCGATAATAGCAACTCCACCCCAATATTCCCGGCAACATTCCGCGATGGCAGTACGGAAATAAACCCCGAAGAAATAGCTAACAAGTTCAATACTTATTTCGTTAATATTAGCTTGAAACTGAATGAGTCCATGTCGTCTGAAAGCCATCCTTTCACGGACTATATGAGAGAGAACAGTGCCGAATAATTTTTTCATTGTAC
This sequence comes from Pictodentalium vernedei, assembly GCA_031216915.1. NCBI lineage: Eukaryota > Metazoa > Mollusca > Scaphopoda > Dentaliida > Dentaliidae > Pictodentalium > Pictodentalium vernedei. The sequence goes on from CM062295.1 coordinate 610,861,918, forward strand.
CCACCACAACACTTGAAGTAATACAGTGCGTTAAAAAATTGAAGTCCAAATCATGTCGAGATTCGGACAATATGTCCTCAAAATTATTGAAGGAAATTATCGTGAACATTGCTAACACATATAATAAATCTATCCTTTTCAACCGGTATTGTTTCTAAAAAATGAAAATTTCAAAAGTAATTCCCATCTTCAAATCTGGTGATCAACAATTGTTTAGTAACTATAGGCCAATTAGCATTTTGCACACTATCTCAAAAGTACTAGAAAAGTTAATGTATTCCAGAGTAGTATCTTTCCTAGAAGAAAAAAAAATTACTTCATCAATACCAATTTGGATTTAGAGAAGCACACTCCACTGTACATCCGACATTACACCTGAATAATGTTGCGGAAATGAATGAATCAACAAAAGACTGTACTCTTGCCCTTTTTCTTGACTTTTCAAAAGCCTTTGATACTATAAATCATTCGATTCTATTACGGAAGCTACAACACTATGGAATTCGAGGACACTCAAACTCTTGGTTTGCGAACTACCTGACAGAGAGAACACGATCTGTCTACCTCCCATATGCTACTTCCGATTTTCAATCGATTTCAACTGGTGTTCCCCAGTGATCCTTTCTCGGTCCGCTCCTTTTTTATTAGCTCACCTGACTGAAAGTCAAGGTGAGATTTTCTTATCAATCTTCGACCGTCGTCCTTCGTGAAGGTGGTGTTCGAACCTCTTTCTCCTAAACCACTGGTCACATTTTAATTAAATTTCATGTAAGTAGTGGTTATATAGGGGAATTTTGATTTTTATGTAAATTAGGTTTCGGCTCTTATTGAGCAGAGGTGTGGGGAAAAAATGGCCATTTTTTGAAAATCTTCTTCTCATGAACCACCAGTAACAGAGACTTGATATGTGGTATACAGAGCCCTTTTGAGGTTTAGAATCAAGTTTGTTCAAGAGAAGTTTGTCGGGCATTATTTGCCGTCGTTATGGGAGGGCAAGAATTTTTACCACTCCCAGAATTTCTATTTTTCAAACCGAGAGGCAGATTTGAACCAAATTTGATATGAGGGCTTGAAGTACTTAATTTATGCCTAATTTTTTTTCCCGTCGCCCCATGGGAACCGCAGGAGCTAAAAATAGAAAATAATTAAAACGCCCAAATCGCCAAAACTACACAGCACTGAGAATTCCTATTTGGTGTGAAGCTTCCTTGGGACCAACAGAATGGAATGGTAAATAAAACTGTTATCGGTTTTATCATGGGGTACTTTTTGGGGACTTTGAAAAAGTGCTGAGTCAGCATTTTTAACACTGTGGGTAATGGGAAAAACATGTAAGACTACTTTTCTCCCAAACCACTGCTCCAAAAGCTTTCAAATTTCACATATAACATCTTTGGAAGATTGTTTCACAGGTTTATTGAAATCAGTTCCCTGGGTCCATATCTGGGCTCTCTATGGGAGCCCAAATGTTTAAATTAGCGCAGAATGAGGAATATTTTTTTAAAAATCTTCTTCTTCAGATCTACCAATAAGACTCTTTTGATATTTGGTATGCAGCATCCTTAGGGGGTGAGATTCAAGTTTGTTCAGGCCAAGTCCTTGGGTTCATATTTAGGCTGAAAATTTGGGGCCCTGTTCCGGACTTAGAAATTTTGGACCAAAATCCGGAAATTTTTTTGTTTTGTTTTTTTATGTGTTTCGGTCAATTTTAAGACAAACAAGAAGTTATAGCTAAGCTATGCAAAAAAGGACGATGAAAAATGCACATGAGGTGATCCACGAAGCTGAAATTCTATTCTCCAAAGGTGATCAATAATCTTACCCAGGGGCTCTTCAGGTGACAATATGTAAGAGTAGAATAAGTGATGAACACGCTTAGAGAAATGTCGTGCTGTTGCTACAGGATTTGCAACCATCAGTGATCTTTTTCCTGACTTGTGAGATTTGATATGTACTTCTCATCAGAAGGCAACTCAGAAAGTTTGCATAGAACAGTCGTAAGGTCATTCCAGTGCATATCATTTGCACTCAGTGTGAGAAACCATGTTGGTGGACCAAGATGCCGAATGATAGCAAATAAATCCAGTTTTGCTGCATTCCAGTAAGCTTCAGAACCTCTTATTGGCTTCATAAAACCATAAAAAAAATTCAGGATAATCTGGATTGGTTTTGAAGACTTGCTTTACCTGTTGAAGTGTTAATTTACTTGTTCCATGCTGTGAAACTGATGTTCTAATTCTAAGTGCTACAGAAATAGATTCTACGAACTTCTGCTTTTCTGTCAAATTTGTTGCCCAGAAAAGGTATGATAGATCAGACTGCCATCGAAGGTCTGAGGACAAAAGTCTGCTTTGAAAATACTGTAGTACTGTAAGTGATTTTGGTCGATAAGCCCTTAAACCATTTTTACATTGGGGAACAGTGTGGAAAAAGCCATTTGCTCTAGCAGTTCCTCCTTGTAAACAACCAAGGGCGAATTTCTGTTTCTTGCAAGTGTGAAGTATGGAATGTTGAAAAGATTTTCAAAATTCATTTTTGGGAAGGCCGCATCTAGCAACTGACATTTCACCGACATGAATATTATCAACCGTAATCACATTCTCAGCCCTACCTGTATTCATTTCAGAACACATCTGATTATTTCCATTTTAATTATGTGTGGGACCGTCCCATTTACTGAATTGCTATCTACTTCAATATCTTGGTACATGTAATTATTCTTTTTGAGTCAAGAAAGAGCATATCTGACTTTTTTAACATCAATATGGTACTCACAGGGAATTTCATTTTCTTTTGAAGTGCCCTCAATCGAAACAATGAGAAAATCATCTGCGTTGAACTTAGAAATTTGCTCTTGAATGTCATATGGGAAGTTTTTCACTTGACCATTAATGGCTTTTTGACCATATGGCAAAATTACCATTTTGATGTAGGCCTGGATTAGAGAAATGAATATTCTTTCTGTCATTATTAGTACAGATAAAACCTGAGGACAGTCAGGAACTTGAAGATTATTCAGGATACACAATGGATGTATATTGTTCATGTTTAGTGACTTCAAGCAACGATCACAAAGTTGACCATGTTCATCTTTTTCGTTCAAGGGCAAATCCAAAGTGTTCACCATTCCTCTCTTATTTTATGTACAGTTAAAGAGTCTTTGTAAAAAGGTTTTCTACAACTTTTACAAGTATATGTAGGTCCACAATGTATTTTCTGCAAAAACATTTGCTTCCGCGGTTGAAGCATTTCTATTCTGCGCACATCCATGTTTACCAATAATTTTTTTGAAGACAATACTTCATCTTTCTTATTTGTTTCATAAACTGAGTGCCTTATCATATCATTAATGATAGAGGTCTGAGATCGTGATGCTTGCGAACACTCAAGCGCATTATTGTTACTGAATCGTGTATATCGTTTGTTACTAGGGAGGCACGTTGGTTGCTAAGGTAACAAACTAACATCATTGCCGACTCCTTGGTTTAGATCCCTGGTGTATTATAGGTAGATCCCTGGTACATTATAGGTACATATATTGAATTTAGTCAAAATTGTCCTAATAGATAGCCCATCGATAGGGAGGCACGTTGGTTGCTATGGACACCAATTGACATCACTACCGACTCCTTTTAGATCCTAAGTGTATAATGGGCCCATATATCAGACTTGGTCAGAATTGGCCCAATAGACCACCCGTTGCTAGGGAGGCATCTTGGTTGCCAAGGAAACCAATGGACGTCATTTCCAACTCATTGGTTTAGGTGTCTAGTGCATTATGGGTTCATATATCAATATATCAAATTTGGTCAAAATTCACCCCGTTCTCGACTCCAGGGTTTAGATCCCTAGTGGACATTTATATTTATTTATTTATTGGTGTTTAAGGTCACATATTTCTGCACAATGGCTAATCATGACATCGACAGTTTTACGGGTGGGGGAAGCCGGAGTACCCGGAGAGAACCACCGAGTAACGGCGAGCAACTGCCAGCTCCCCAACATACTAACTCCACACAAGCAGGGTTAGCATTGGTTGAAGACAGTGCACCATCGACGTGCACTACGCCTTAGTACACAACGTCATCGTGCCCCCACGTGGGCAATGGGGGTGAAGTGTCTTGCCCAAGGACACAACGCGGTTGCCGCAGGTGGGATTCGAACCGAGGATCTCTCGACTTGCAGCCTGCACATCTACCTACTTAGCCACCGCGCCCCATCCCTAGTACATTGTGGGTCCATAGATTGAATTTGGTCACAATTGACCCAATAGGTCGCCCGTTGCTAGGGATGCACGTTCGTTGCTAGGCAAACAAACTGACATCATTACCGACTCCTTGGTTTGAATCCCTGATGCATTATGGCTCCACATATTAAATTTAATCAAAATTGGCCTAGTTGGTTGCCCGTTGCTAGGAGGGCACGTTGGTTGTTAGGGAAAGAGACTGACACCATTTTCGATTTTTTGGTTTTGATCCCTAGTGCATTGTGGTTCCATATATCAAATTTGGTCGAAATCGGCCCAAGAGGCCGCTCGTTGCTAGGGAGGCACGTTGGTTGCTAGGGAAACAAACTTGCATAATTTTCGACTCCTTGGTTTGGATTCCAAGTGCATTATGGGTTCATATATCAAATTTGGTCAAAACTTGCCCAATAGGTCGCCCGTTGCTAGGGAGGCACGTTGGTTGATAGGGAAACAAACTGACATAATGATCAGCCTGGGTAGAAAGTGAAGTGTAAACACAAGTTAAGCAGATAATGCTTTTATTGAAGTGGCCTTTGGTATTTAACAAATACATATGAAAAAATAACAGGATAAAAATAATAGGTGAATTTCAGAAAAATGAAATTGATACTTCAATTATCCATCGTCAATCGTCGAACTACTATTTTCCAATACAATCGATTGGAAGAAGAAATTCAACATCAAATGGACAATGTCATAGGATTTCAAATGAGAAATTTCTGAAAATATTATGTACATATTACCTTTTATAATGGACAATATCCACTGCATAATATCATAAATTAATGATCTTTTAATAGCCATAAAAATAACAAATATCCGTTAATAATGAAAAGATATGATGGCAGTCTGCAAATAAACTAGTTCAGTTGTTTGTAAAAACAATTGTCAAGGGTGAGTGGGTGGGTTTTTTGAAGAGAATAATGACCACGACCAATTCAAGTTGAAACCAAAATACCACTGAGACAATTCGTTCAGTGCAAATTGTTCGATAAGGATGAGAAGAGCTCATGCGATTGTTGTCATTGACGACCTGATAAGGATTTCACGTTGGTTGCTAGGGGAACAAACTGACATCATTAGCGACTCCTTGGATTGAATCCCTGATGCATTGTGGGTCCATGAGTGGAATTTAGTCGAAATTGGCCCAGTAGGTCGCCCGTTGCTAGGGAGGCACGTTGGTTGTTAGGGAAACTAACTGACACCATTTTCGATTCATTGGTTTGCAACCTTAGTGCATTGTGGATCCATATAACAAATTTGGTCGAAATTGGCCCAAGAGGCCGCCCGTTGCTAGGGAGGCACGTTCGTTGCTATGGAAACAAACTGACATCATTACCGACTCTTTGGTTTGGACCCCTATTGCATTATGGGTCCATATATCAATTTTGGTCAAAATCGATCCAATAGATCGCCTTTTGTAGGGGTGTTGCGTGTTGCTAGGATCGTCACGTGATATAGTAAATTGTAAATTAGTCTGACTCCCGGTGTATTATGGGAGAATATCTCAATAGCACCCACGCCCCCTCCCCTTTTACTTCCCTCAACTGATGGTTCACTCACTTTACCCAATTGGTATCCGAATGTTCCTTTGAAAACAATTATATTGTCCCTTTTTGTTCTTGGAAAGATTCCTCGAGTAAGAGCCGTTCTCGTAAAGTCTCTTCTCGGGCGTTCCTTCCGGTGAATAAAAAAAGTGTTTATAATATAAAGGACTCTCGAGTTCAGACACCTCGTGCGCCTGCGGCGCAATCGTCCTTCAAATTTTTTTTTTTTTTTTTTTTTTACACTGAAAATTTGGGGTCCTGAATTTTTTTTGTTTGTTTTTTTTTAATGCGTTTTGGTCAATTTTAAGACAATTTTTTTTTTATTTTTAGCTGCCTCATCCTGCCCCCCACCCCCCACCCCCCACCCCCGGTCTAGCTGCTATTCTTCCAAACCGGAATTGCCCTGATGGTTAAAAAAAGAGATATCGACCAATCTTAGTCCTTATCAAAATTTAAAATAATTGAGAAGTTTGTGGCCCCCCTGATCCTAGCATCATACCTACCTGCGGCGCAGAAACTGTAAATTTTATTTAAAACATCCCATCAGATGGTCTGCGATATTTTTGCTTAAAACAGTAAACAGATGATTCTACTATTTTCACCAGGACCCAACGAATAAAACCTGTGGTCCATGTACCGGGCGTGGGAATGCCCGGCGAATAGAAGGTTCATGTGACCATTATGATTATGGGCTATTTATAATGTCCGTTGATAGGGGGGCACGTTGGTTGCTAGGGAAACAAACCGACATCATTAGCGACTCCTTGGATTGAATCCCTGATGCATTATGGGTCCATGAGTGAAATTTAGTCAAAATTGGCCCAGTAGGTCGACCGTTGCTAGGGAGGCACGTTGGTTGTTAGGGAAACCAACTGACACCATTTTCGATTCTTTGGTTTGTAACCTTAGTGCATTGTGGATCCATATATCAAATTTGGTCGAAATAGACACCTTTCTAGTTGCCGACATCCACATGCAGACGGCGCGCCATATCGTCTTCTCCTCTCCATTCCAGCTGAACCTTTTAAGAAGAGTACGTCGATGGTTCATTGATGGAACATTCAAGGTAATTTGAATAAAATACTCTACATTATTAGTTTTGCTCTCGTTGTTGCTGCGTAATATTATGGTAATAAGGGTAATTTTTGGTATGGGGAGGGGGTGTGGGAGGGGGTGTTAGTAGAGTGTAATTGAGTGGTACTGCATTTCATTCGTCATAATCATCCGAAATCTTCTAACAAGTTCTTTTTCATTACAGATTGCTGGTGCGCCATTCAACAATGGTCATTTGATGAGTATAAATGCCTTCGTACAGAAAGATGGAAAGAAAAAACAATTCCCATTGGTATTCGTACTGATGTCTAATCGCGGTCGGGCCGACTATGTAAAGGTGTTGCAGGCAATATCCTTGGAATTACAAGAACCAGCGGTGACCAACATCGTTCTAGATTTTGAAGCAGGTATTGTATCTCTATTCATCCGTTTGTTCATTCATTCGTTCATTCATTCGTTCATTCATTCCTTTATTCAATCGTCTGTTCATTCATTCGGTTAATCATTCGTTCATTTATTCATTCCTTTATTCAATCGTTCGTTCATTCATTCGGCTATTCATCCATTCGTTCATTCAGCAGTATGTTATTCACCAATTCATTTCTTCATTCATTCATTCATTCATTTATTCCAGCCGCCTGGCAAGCTGTTCGGGAAGTGTTCCCTGGACGAGACATTAAAGGATGCTGCTTTCACTGGACACAAGCGGTTTGTAGGAAGGTTACAACAGTTGGTTTACAGTCAGCTTATAGAGAAGGTGGGGCGGTTCATGACTTTTTTAGATAAATTTTAGCGTTGCCTTTTTTGCCTGCCATGCAAATCCGCGACACCTTTGAAGCACTCTACAATAGAACACCACCAGATTCAAAACTCAGAGAATTGGCTGATTATGTGCAACAGCAATGGGTCGACTCGACAACTTTTGGGATTCAAGAGTGGAGCATTTTTGGACACACAATCAGGACAAATAATGACACTGAAGGTTAGTTATTCTTTAATTTTAAAAAAAATTTAAATATAAATTAAAAAAATTAAAATAATGTAAAAATATTGTAAAAATAACTATAATTAAAGCAAAGTTTAGACATATATTATGATAATATATTTTATAAATATATAATAATGTTAAATTTTAAACAATCTTCAATGATTAATTTATGATTTGAACACTTACACGCTGAAATAATAATCTATATAAAAACCCACTTAATACATTTTTTTTACGATTTTTTCAGCATGGTATCGTAGAATGAACACGATAGGTAAAGATATCAGTTTCTACAAATTGATTCCAATTCTCCAAAAAGAAGCAGAAACAGTAGAATTGCGTGTCCGAGCAGTCGATTTGGAGACAGATTCACGAACAAAATACACCAAGATGTCGCAGAGAATTCAGAAGTACTGGGACCAATATATGGCAGATCCTCCTCAACTATCTACTGCAGCATTCTTAAAAAAATGTTCTTCTGTGTATGAAAGAAAGTAATATTATTAGTAGTACTATAGTATGTAATATTGTGCTAATATGAAAGTGGTTCTGATGTTATCAATATCATTGATTGTTATTTTATACTTTTTATACTTTATACTTACTTAAGAATAGCAAACGGTCATATAATTTTGTGTTACATATGTATCAAAATACATCGTTTTATGTCTAGTTCAAAATAAAAACATTCACACATTTATGCCACGTCTTGTTGGTTTCTCAAACCATCCCATAGGTCCCATTGATTCATTTGGGGGCGAGTGGACGCGCTAGGCTGGGAGTGAGTGGACCCGGGGACGAGTGGATCCGTTCCCATCAGTGGTAGTACAGTAGTCAATGAAACAGGATAAAGTTAAATTGATTTTTTAGACAGTATATTTGGTGAAAATTCGATAAAATATCTCAGAGAGACACTAAAAAGCTGGATTCACCAAATATACTGTCTAAAAAATCAATTTAACTTTATCCTGTTTCATTTGGCTTCCACTGATCCATACCAAAAATAATTTTAATGGAACGACAAACACGGAAGAAAACGAAAGTTTATTTCTCAGCGATACCGTATTCTCAGCTCGGGCTACACTTTTTAGTGTGTCCCCTTAATACATTAAATTCTGCTAGCGCATGTGGCTAAAACTTTCTTTCTTGCGGTCAAGTTTATGGGAATCAGGTCTTATTATAAAAGGAGGCATTTTCCTGCGTCCTTTTTGCCGTTCTTGTGTTTTGTCAGCTGAAGAGGCAGGCGCACTGAGAAAAAGCGGATCTTGTTACTATAGAAACCATGTCAACACTTCGATCGTCTTCTTCAGTGTGACGTCACATAAATGTCGTGACAGGTGCCCTTGCGAGTGCGGAAATATATATCAATAATAACACTCATGAAGGATGGGGATTTTTAAGTCATGAGAGCGTTTTCTTCAATTGCTTGTAATTTCAATGGCGAGTACTTCCACTTCCAAGGAATATACCACAGTGACATGCCCGTCTTGTGACTACACTGTTCCTCAAGCGCCAGGTACTCGCAGAACTATCTGTCCCAACTGTGGCAAATTTTACGACAAAAATGCAACCGGTCGTCCCCCAGAACCGAGGCGACTACAAAGACAAAGAGCACAGAAGCCTAACATCAGCAATGTATGTATCTGGCGGTGGTACTGACAAACATGCATATTTACGTTAACTCTAAACTGTATATTTCACGGATATGTTCCCAATTGTCGTGGTACACAAAAGTTTTTTTTTTAAGGTTTACTGACGTTTCGGCCTTGGGACGTTTCGGTCTGGACGTTTCGGCCTCCAATCGGGCCGAAACGTCCCGGGTTTTAATGATTTTTTTTTTAATTTTTATATATTTTGGAACTTAATTTCCTTCATGTTAATGGTCACAAAAAGTTGTCTTTGAATTAAAAAACAATCTTACAGTTAAAACTAGAAGTCCTGTCACGAACTGTGCGCTTATCTAGGCTTAATTGCGCATTGGAATTGCGTGCAATTGCCATATGGAATGGCATCCAAATCACAACAGGTACTCCTGGTTACTCATAGCAAACACAAGCAATGTTTCTGCCAATGGACCTCCGGGTAACCCGGAGGTCCATTGGCTGAAACATTGCTTGTGCACAGACCATATGTACAGAATTTGATAGCCTTACTGTGGTCATACCGCGTAGATTAACGTGCAAATCGACGTGCTATTTGTGCGCATTTCATGACAGGACTTCTAGTTTTAACTGTACCTTTATCGAAGATTATAATTTATCTGTTGTTTGACACTTTGATTAAAAGATACGGATGAACTTTTTGAATTTGTTTATACAAGCTTTTCGGAATAAAACTGACTCTGATGAACTGTTTGTATGTGTTGATACAACACTCTCGATATGGTATCTTTGGTGACTTCTGATCTACCGACGACAATGGGTTCAGATATGTTTGTGTTTTCTGAGGATACTTCTGATATGTCGATAGAATATGTATGAATAATATATTCAAATGTTTGTAAATAATGTATTTCTTAATAAAATGAAGGTAAACTGCATTTTTGTTCCGTTACAAGTGTATACAAAGATAAGTTCTATAAAACCTAGCTATGTCAAAAGATGCTTTATAGGCCCGTGTGATCCTAGTGAAATAGGCCTGTGTGATTCAAGTGAAATAAAATAAGGTTAACCGGGTCGCAAGCGATTTGTAAATCCCACATCGTCCCTGTGCGCCTTCCCTAATTCCCCAATCCATATTAACAGTCAATAGTGATGGAAATTATCTCATTCGGAAGGTCAGATAATAGAGGTTATTAATTTGTTAAATTGAAAAATACTGATCAATTAACACCTCTTAATATCCTCTTCTATCTATACTGGCAGATGAGATAATCCCCTTCACTATTGACTGTTAATATAGGAGGCTGAAACATCCAGGGCCGAAAAGTCTCAAGGCCAAAACATCCTGAGGCCGAAACGTCCCAATACCTTTTTTTTAATGCCTGAGTCTCACTGACCTCTACCCATAATCACTCAGTACAAGCTAGCGAACAGACAGTTATTCAACGATAGGGGGATTAAGACCTATACTTTGCAACAGAGCAATAAAAATTTCCGAAAGGTTTCAGATTGGTTGCCTTATTCTACCATTTTTGCTCCCCAACCTGGTTTGTTTTTTGAAAATTCACTCTAAAACCACAGGAGTCCGTAACTTGACATCCATCAGGCCTGGCATTCTGAAAAATGCAGGAGGGCAAAAAGTCGCTCTCCTCAATCAGCTTAGGAGAGCAATTAGCTTTACACAGCATTTTAAGTATCCAATTGAACGAACTCATTGAAACTGAAACCAACAGCCTATTACATCGGTGATTTTATTAACTTTACTAAGGTAAAGCAAAATCTCTTAGACATCTAGATGTCTCACTCAACAACCGAACACACACTTGACAAGACCTGTGTGTGTACACAGACCTGTTGTCCAAGAAAGTCATACGCCTACCACTACCACCTTCAACCCCCCCAAGGGGGTTGAAGGTGGTAGTGGTAGGCGTATGACTTTCTTGGACACCAGGTCTGCTTGAATCTACCATCACATCCTGGTGTAAGTGCTTCAAGTGACAGGATAGTAGTAATGGTAGTATATTAAACTGTCAATATTCCTTGAATAATTACCGCTCAAACTGTGATGTCAGTTGTTGAACTTGAAACTGACAGAAAAAAAAAATATTGCTGTGACCCATTTTGCTTCAAATGATTGCAACTGTGTTTGGGTATGGTTGCAGCCATTACCTTTTACCACTAAACCACTTTCAAAATGAAATTACGTGATGTTATGTGACTTCGAAGTTAAATTACATTTTTGCTTTACAACAAAAATTTAATGTGAGCATAATACATGTAATCTCAATCATCCCAGACCAAAATATTTAGGAGGGCAATTTTTCGCTCTCCTTAATTCTTTCAGGAGGGCAGTAAGGAGAGCTAAAAAATTGCTAAATACTCCTGGTGAGCTATGTAAGACCATCTGAAGATAGAGTGTACCTCAAGCATCTTACAGTACAGTTGCCATGGACTGGTCATAATCCACATGTTGGCAGTGATGTACACGCATGCGTTTACCAGGTAATAAAAATCATCAGCAAAATTTCAGGTAATGAAGCACAGGGTTGTGCATAGTGCATCATTAATTAAATTTTTGATGGTTGTTCCTATAATTAGTGTTTGGAATCTTATATTATTGTGAAGAGGAAATATAGCCCCTCCCCCTCCCCCCCCCCCCCCCCCATGAAAAGTTATTATTCCACAATGGCTGTACTGTATGTATGATGATATCAAGTTAATTTTTTCACTCTCAGTCTTGTTTATGAATTCGAAACACATTCCTTCACCCCCACCCCACCCCCTCCTCAAATGAAAAATAAATAAAAGGGTAAACAAGAAAAAGGGTATGAATCTTTGGGAATAATCTTGATAGCAAATCATTTTTACTGTTCCGAATTCCTGGCACAGTGCATGTTTGTGTGCAACTGAAATGAACATTTTTCAATCATGGTCAAATAAATAAAGAAATGAAAAAATGCAAAGTGAAAGATATTTAAAACGCATCTAATGCAGACATACTAGGCTGATAAATTGTCAATAGTGAGATTTCTTATTAAAAAAATAGTGCAATTTTTTATAAAAAATAGTGATTTTTTAAATTTTGAATGTCTCCAAGAGGAAAATTAATTGACTTTGATAGTGAGATTCTGTTAAAAGTTAAAAAATTTATAGTAATTTATATATTTTTTATACTTACCAATGACCCAGACTTAGCTGGTGCTAACTCTCAAAATATCTAGGGCCAAACGCAAATTCCCCCCCCCCCCCCCCCCCCCCCCCACCAATCCCCCAAATTTGCATCTAAAACCCCAAATTACATGTCCTATATGGTCCTCCATACTTTTACTCCACTGTGCATGTGCAGTGTCAAGGAGGTCTCGAAATTGGTGCCAAATGTCATTCTTACAACCAGTGCCTGGTAAACGTTATATACTCACCGGGGAGGTAAGAGTTTCCAACTCATGGGAGGGCCATCCCCGTCTGGGTCATTGGTAAGTATTAAAAAATTACTATAAATTTTTTAACATTTTTATACTGTACCAATGACCCAGACTTAGCTGAATAGTAAAAAGGTTGGAGGGCCTAGGACATAAAGGAAAATCCAATAGACTCAATTACATATAACAGAACTAACCCCTGAAGAAGAAAATGAGAGATTTTTTACATGTATCTTTCTTATTTGTATCAAAAAGAAAGACACAACACCTTTCTGTAATTGAGCGCAATAATATCAATGATCTCTATTAATATCCAGTATAACCCTTTATACTAATATTTTTTAAAGGAAAGCCAATGAATAAGGAAGTGCAGCAAAATGAGACTCTATATACTCATTTAAAAGTGTCCGAGGATTGTATATTAACGCCCGATTAATACGTGATATATACAAATGTCTCACACCAAGCAACACTTAAAAAATATTACATAGATGAGTAAACATTAGCTTTACTTTAAAACCATCCCGGTACCGACTCGGAATTACTGACTCCAAGGGAGGTATTCCCTTGCTTTATACTATAAAGCAGGTGACCTAAGGGAACCCCCCCTCCCCTCCCCTTCCCCTTGCGCTGGATCAATTATTCCAGAGTGAAGAGGGCAGCAGGACAGAGTCACTGCCAGAACCGAAAGCCTACATACATATAGTTGCCACTGTTTAGTGGACAACATTCTGAGTGAAAAATAACGGACCTAAACAATGCAGATCTGCAGAAAAAGACTCAATATTTCTCAGATACAAATTCGAGAAAGTGGAGGGCTAAGAACAATATGCAGCCCTCATTAGATCTGTAATAGCAACCTTATTAGCGTAAACCCATGATGTAGAAAGAACTCTTACTTCATGAGCTTAAAACTAAAGCACAGACTGCTGACTGAAGATATTATCTTAAGCAGTACTGGTAGTAAATTGAATCCATCTGACCACAGAATGGACCAAAATGTGGAGGAAGCTTCCACGGCATGTCCCACAACTACGCCTGAGTAGATTAATCCACAGTCTTTGTGGAGCTAGAAATGCTACCAACAGAATTTTGCATTGAGATATATAACTTGAGCAATATCTGCTGAATCAACGGCTTCGGAAGATACACATATCCTATTATTTCGTCTCACGAGATCGATAGAGCATCTACTGCAAATGCTCGAAGATCCAAACATAGTGACACGTACGTCTGCAACTGATTGTTGAGATGCGTCACGAATAAGTCAATCATATGCCGCTCTCCTTGGTAGCAAATCTGATTGAATACTCGTTTGTTGAAAGTCCTTTCTGGCGTCAACAAGCGGCCCCTCCGTGAAGGGAGTCCGCTAATACGTTCAGACGACCCGGAATATGACAGACCGATAGGAGAACTTGATGTTCTAGTACAAACAGAAAGATTCCTTCTGTTAACATGAATAACAGAATGGAATGAGTATCTCCCTAGTTCCGAAAATACGCTAATACCGTCGAATTGTCGCACAGAATTAGCACATGAGCATTCTGAATAACGTTCATCCAATAACGTAGCGCAAGCCAAAATGACATCATTCTTGATGTTAATGTGCTTGAATAGGAACTACAGATCCCAAAGACCCTGGCCCTTCAAATCCGTTGGGCTCAATGATATGACCCAACCTGTTTGACTGGCATCCGTCAAAACTGTAAAACTCGGATCCGCCAATTGCAGTGGAACTGCCTGAGTTGACCACTGAAGACCTGCCCAAGTCTGAATCTCTTATTCACTTGATTGACAAGACGATATCCATATCAAGCGAAAAAATCTTCACCCTCCAATTCTGGATCAGAAGAAATTGGAGAGGACAAGTGCGTAACCGCCCATCGGAATAAAATCACGGCAGCTCTGCACAAACGTATCAGTCTCATGAGATCTCTCGCTGAGACCTTGTCTGAGCGAAGACAATAGTGAGCATAACAACTGATTAATTTTGCTCTGGATAACGGCTGACGAACGACAATGTTGTGTGTTTCGAAGCTCATCCCCCCAGTGGGTGAATGACTTGGATGATACCAGATCCGACTTCTCCTCGTTTACTTATGAAACCGAGACGTCAGAGCAATATAAGCAGATTCTGCACATCGTTCTGAAGCGTTAACTCATTGCTGTACCTCTAAAGAATGTCGTCCAGGTAGGCCGACGTTATCGCAGATGAATGAGCTCGGAAATGAGTCATTACCGAGTTCGTTATTCGAGTGAAAGCCCAGGGGGCTAGATTCAGACCGAAGCTCATTGCTCGGAGCTGATACACGACTGCTATGATGAAGAAGCGAAGATACTTTCTGAACGCCCGATGTACCATGACGTGAAAGTACGCATCTTGAGATCTATGCATGTAGCATAGTCGTACACCTGAATACTCGCTCTGACTGATCGCGTGAACTCCATATATAACTTGGAGCCACGATCAGCTTGTTTATCCAGCTCAGATTTATGAGTGGACGGAATGAGGCGTCTGGTTTTGGAACCAGAAAAGGATGGTTGGAGAAACCTGGAAATTCCTGGATTTCTACGATCTTTATCGTGATCATCCCAGAAGAGACGGGACTTCTGATGGAAGCGAGCCTCTTTCCTGCGGACTTGCTGGAAGCTGAGTCCATCTTGGACTTCGAGTTAATGGAGGTTTTCGTTTGAAGGAGAATTTAGTCCTTCCGAAATCACCCCCGAATCCAAGGGACGTCCGTAATCTACTCCCAGTTAATTGAGAAACTCAACAGTCTTCCGGTCACTAGTACACGATAGAGGTTAATACCATTACCTCCTGGTCCTGCGAGACTTGCGGAAGGAAAAGCCATGTCCTCCACGGCCCACACCTCGCCCCGTCGACCTAGGGGTGTCTGACCGGATGTCTCGGCCAAAATTACAGCCCCTACCTGAGTCGCTACCCTGATGGTCTCTAGAGTAAGACCTAGAGGACGCATAGGAACCTCTATAGGAACTAGTGCTGCCACGGTTATCCGGATAACCGGTTAACCTGTGGTTAAAACTTTGACCAGTCAAGAAAATGTTTTAACCGGTTAACCTTACATTCACTATAGTACATGCCAATCATGCCATGTTATATTATTTGACTGTTTTCGGTGCGAATTCAACTAATGATGCTTACTGGCCACTGAGTTATCTTCTAAGTTCTAACATCAAACAGGTCAAAGAACAGCGACGTTGTAACTTGTATCTTTCCCTTTGATGTGCGAACTTGCATCTTTCATCTTTGTCGGCGAAACTTAAAGACAATCATTGTCACTGAGCCTTATTAACAGTGATTGTCTTTAAGTTTCGCCGACAAAGAGGGTCTGATGAGTACGAATGTACGATGTTGTGATTGTCAATTTGTCATCTCGCTACGCATGTCTGATGCTGCAAGCATGGCACAATCAGAGAACTGATATTTCAAATTCAATGATACATGAGCAATGGCTTCGGCACCATCAAGTTCACAATTTGAATTGCCCACACATCTGTTCCGAATCCGATCGTCTATACGGTAAGTAACAGTATACAGTACAGTCGCCGTGGGCAGTCACTTTTCCACATGTCCACAGTGGGCACCCACTGATTTTCCACAGAAATAAGTTTGATACCAATTTCTGTGGACTTCTGTGGGCATGTAGTTCTGTGGGCAAAAGCCTGTGGACTTCTGTGGAAAAGATTACTGAACGATGATAATGCCGGACGGCAGTGTCCACATAATTAATCCGAAACACGTCTGCCCACAGAAATGTTACTGGAAGTAATTATTAACACGTCTTGATAGAATGTGACTCTGATTAAAAATGTATATTTCTTCATCATTTTAATTAGCAAGCACAGGTATATGGTCATTTTTGTATTTACAAAAAGGAAAAAATTGATAACTTTTTAAAATTACGTCACACTTTCTCAATCTGAAAAGTGAATAGCACAACCCACACTGTGAAAACAAGACACAGTGACAAACCCATGTCGATTGCGAATGAGGGCTTTGAAAAAAATGTGTACAAAACGAAAAAAATAGTTGCAAATAAAAGAGTGCACCTGCGAATATCGCTGATATGCAATTATGCATTGATATGATCTTTCTGTTAAACCAAATCTGATTTTCAATCGACTGTTGAACAATTCATTCACTTTCGTTGACAACTCTAAGCTCGGACTGGAAGGGGAACATTCGGCTTCTAGAATTTTCGGCCTGGAAATATTTTGACAAAGGAACATCAGCCCGGGGTAATTAGCGCCTAGTACTCAGGCCCATTTATTTATTTTATTTATTTATTTATTTATTTATTTATTTATTTATTTATTTATTTATTTATTTATTTATTTATGTTTAATGTCATATATTTATGCAGAAAGGGGCTAATCAGGACAGCACCCCCAGGCCTTGAACCTTTTTTAATTCTGATTGTTCAGTGAACAATACAAATGCATCGTGAAATTAATTTTTTTTTTTTTTTAACCTGGTACTATCGATAAATTACTTCGGAATTATTCACTAAAAAGTGTAATATGAAAGTTGCCCTTTTTAGTGGATAATTTCAGAGTAATTCTGATTGTTCAGCGTACAATAAAAATGCATCGTCAAATTAATTTCATTTTTTTTGACCTGGCCCTATCGATAAATTACTTCAGAATTATTCACTAAAATGTGCAATATGACTATCCCACTTTTTAGTGGATAATTTCGGAGTAATTCTGATTGTTCAGCATACGATAAAAATACATCGTCAAATTAATTTCGTTTTTTTATGTGTACCCATACTATGTATGGTACACATAATGCTGGCATCCGGGGTGACCATCTGTCGTTCGTCCATCCTTTGTCCATCCGTCTGTTCGTCCGGCATCCGTATCCATTTCTTTGTCATTCGATAACTTGAAAAATATTGCTAGGATTGTGAAGTTACTTTATATTTGTGTTCAAGTTACTGATGTGCCAAGCTGTATAGTTTTTGGTGTAAATCTGATAATTTGATCCTGAGATATTAACCCTTTATCCTTCAAATTGAAAATTCCTTCAATCCCTTTGGCATTTGATAACTTGAAAAATATTACTTGGATTGTCAAGTTACTTTATATTTGTGTTCAGGTTACTGATGTGCCGAGCTGTATAGTTTTTGGTGTAAATCTGATGATTTGATCCCGAGATATTAACTTTTTATCCTTCAAATTGAAAATTCCTCCAATCCCTTTGGCATTCGATAACTTGAAAAATATTGCTTGGATTGTGTAGTTACTTTATATTTGTCTTCAGGTTACTGATTGGCCGAGCTGTATAGTTTTTGGTGTACATCTGATGATTTGATCCCGAGATATTAACCCTTTATCTTTCAAATTGAAAATTCCTCCAATCTCTTTGGCATTCGATAACTTGAAAAATATTACTTGGATTGTCAAGTTACTTTATATTTGTGTTCAAGTTACTGATGTGCCGAGCTGTATAGTTTTTGGTGTAAATCTTATTTTGATCCTGAGATATTAACCCTTTATCCTTCAAATTGAAAATTTCTCCAATCCCTTTGGCATTTAATAACTTGAAAAATATTACTTGGATTGTCAAGTTACTTTATATTTGTGTTCAGGTTACTGATGTGCCGAGCTGTATAGTTTTTGGTGTAAATCTGATAATTTAATCCTGAGATATTAACCCTTTATCCTACAAATTGAAAATTCCTCCAATCCCTTTGGCATTCGATAACTTGAAAAATATTGCTTGGATTGTCAAGTTACTTTATATTTGTGTTCAGGTTGCTGATGTGCCGAGCTGTATAGTTTTTGGTGTAAATCGGATAATTTGATCCTGAGATATTAACCCTTTATCCTTCAAATTGAAAATTCCTCCAATCCCTTTGGCATTTGATAACTTGAAAAATATTTCTTGGATTGTCAAGTTACTTTATATTTGTGTTCAGGTTACTGATGTGCCGAGCTGTATAGTTTTTGGTGTAAATCTGTTATTTTGATCCTGAGATATTAACCCTTTATCCTTCAAATTGAAAATTCCTCCAATGCCTTTGGCATTCAATAACTTGAAAAATATTGCTTGGATTGTCAAGTTACTTTATATTTGTGTTCAGGTCACTGATGTGCCAAGCTGTATAGTTTTTGGTGTAAATCTGATAATTTAATCCTGAGATATTAACCCTTTATCCTTCAAATTGAAAATTCCTCCAATCCCTTTCGCATTCGATAACTTGAAAAATATTGCTTGGATTGTCAAGTTACTTTGTAATTGTGTTCAGGTTACAGATGTGCTGAGCTGTATAGTTTTTGGAGTAAATCTGATAATTTGATCCGGAGATATTAACCCCCCTTATCGTTCAAATTGAAAATTCCTCCAATCCCTTTGGCATGAGATAACTCAAAAAATATCAATCCGATTGTCATGTTACTTTATATATTTATTCAGGTTACTGATGTGCTGTGCTGTATCGTTTTTTATGTAAATCTGATGATTTGATCCGGAGATATTAACCCTTTATCCATCAAATTAGACACTCCTCCAATCCATTTCTATATGTAACCATAACTTGTATGGTGTACATTATGTCAGCATCCGTGGTGGCCCTCTGTCATACAGCTTTCTACTAATTGCGCGTATGGGTACACATCTGACGATTTCATCGGCCTATTTTTTTAACCTGGCTCTATCGATAAATTACTTTGGAATTATTCACTAAAAAGTGCAATATGAAATTCGCACTTTTTAGTGGATAATTTCGTTGTAATTCTGATAGTTCAGCGAACAATAAAAATGCATCGTCAAATTAATTTCTTTTTTTTTAACCTGGCCCTATTGATAAATTACAATGTATATTTTTAATTGTTAAAGTGAAAGAATGAAAAAATAAAAACCAAACATTTTTATTCTCTTGGTTGTTATTATTTTTCTGCAAGATTGTTTGTTATTCATCAATGATTAAATTAATTAACTTGATTGACTTATGTTGATCGGCAATTAATGCTGCTCTTGTGTTTATGATTTATGACCTGCTATAATCCTTCTGAAGTAGTTTTACAGAAGTTAGTGGCATGTGTATACTATATACATCAGCGTTTGAAAGGATTAAAAACTTCAAACGACTTGTGTTCAGGAGACTAATGGATCTATCTTGTCTGACGCAGACCACTGGGGCTAACTTTTATTAATATCCATGGGGAGTAGGGTTAAAAAGCAACATCAGGTATTGGTAAGCAAATACTCGAGAGTTGCTTCCCCCACCTGTAATGGACCGACCTCTGAAATTATACTCTCAACTCTTGATTCGAATTTCGAAGACAGCCGGTAACTGTTGCGAAAACGAACCGGAACTTTGCGCAAACGGAAGATAAAAATAACGCCGTGAAGGGGAGAGGCCTTATTTGGTGACGATAAATTCATAATTGGTGGAAATATTCCTCCTTTATTTAACCCTTTATCTAACGTAAAGGCAAAAACCGGCCAGCGCTATACACGAAAATCGCCATTCAGTCTATTTTATATTTTCATTTTTTGCTTCCAAAACATAGGTTATGACCCCTCATTCGAAGGAGTGCGTCACGCTCATTCCAATGAGGGGTCATGACCTATGTTTTGGAAGCGAAAAATGAAAATTTTTAGTTACACAAGAATTTTTTTCACGAGTGTCGTCTACTCCTAGCGTTAGGTAAAAGGTTAACAAATGGCAAACAGATGAGTAGATAAATATCACATGGTCCAAAAGCTTTTTAGTTTCTGCATTTTCGTCAGTTGGATTATCCCGTGAATTTGTCCTGACAGGACAGAACAGAAACTAGTCTGATATTTTGACCTCGTTCCGATGTTAACAGATTTCTTTTCTCATTGCTATCGTGTAGAAAAATTACGTAACATAAATATTATAGTGGTGTAATAAAAAGTCAGATCCATATGGATTCCATGGGAATCGCCATGTTAGTTATTAAATTCTGTGGGCAAGTAGGTAGCATGCCCACGGTCTAGAAAAATCTCTGTCCACAGAAATCTCTGTGGGCAGTTGAAGGGTAATTTGCCCACGGTTTTCCTCAACCACTGTGGACATGTGGAAAAGTGACTGCCCACGACGACTGTACTGTACATCAGGTCCTAATTGTCAAAAAATAGTCAGGTCCGAATTCCATGGGTTCCCAGGGAGTAGAGTTACTCTGCTTGTGTTGTCTGTATTCACTGACCGGAGACACACCGACGATGTTCATGACTTCATGTCTCAGTTAACTTTTAAAGTCCATTGATCAGAAAAAAGTGTTCGTGCATGAAAAATCACTTTCAGTACCGTATCAGAAATAGAGGGGCGCTAGCGTGATCGCTCACTGTTCCCAATGGTCAATGTAGATAACATTGGCCGGCCCGATATAATAGTTACAGTTGAAGCAAGAACACACTGCAAATATAGGTACCTTAAATGCGGTTAACCACGGTTAACAATGGTCAAACATGCTGATTAACCGGTCAGAAAAAAGTCTTAACCACGGCAGCACTAATAGGAACTTCCCTTGGACGCATTCATCCCAGAAGTGCCTGTCCTACTTTTCTCTGCTGAATCCGACTATATGGAAGCGGATTTGAATAGCAGAGAGTCTGAAGCTTTCTTACTTATCTGATCATAGACTGCGGAAAGCTTGCCATCGAGGAAAACTCTCCGGAGACCGGAGCGACTCTGAGAGAGTTTTTCACTTAACTATCCACACGCGTGGATGTAGCCAGGGCCGCGTCACGTCTTACCAACTCCATATTTCCACTAAAAGGGCGGAGTTTTACGTGAGGCCCTTGAAAGAACTCTTAAGGAGGTTGTACATCCTAGAATTCTTTTTCCTTTGAGACGTAATGATAACGCTCTGGTAAGGTGATCTGCATACGATGATGCGTCTAAGCTAACCCTGCTAGACGATATTGTCGTTTCCAACATCGGGGTTGGAATTGACATTGACGACGGTATAAACAATACTAGGTCCTGGCCTGGTTGTCTAGACGCAGAGAACTCTCAGAATGCTCTGTCCTGCCATTTCAAATTCCTTGAAATGATGAAAGGCAGATGTAGAGCATTTGCCGATAAGAAACCTGACCTGCCCATTTAGGTAGCAAGTTATATAAATATAGTGTCATTCAACAGATCAAATGTCCGTGAGACATATCTGGACTATGTTGGAAACTGAGGGATGATGTCCCTAAACTGATAAGAATTCTGAGTCCAGTGGCACTATCAGTCTCTTATCTGGCAACGCAGCAATTTTTGGTCCGGAGGAACAACGTCAGAAGATAATGCCAGATGCACTCTACGGCAATTATGTTGTTCCGAAAGGGAAAATACAACTCATCCGTATCCCTTTCGCCATCCTGTCAGACCACTTGTAATTCTTGGTCATCCGTGCCTGAACCTGCAGCAGAACGTACCAACCCAGCGTCCTCGGATAATTCTTAATCCGACAGAGTTACTGTCGGGTGCTGGGATGTTGCGATAATTTGTGCTATCTGCGATAGCACGTCCGTAACGGAGGCCTATGGAGCTGCAGACTTACAGAATTTTGCCGCTAGACGCTCCTTGGACGTTGACTCCTGCATATTTCCTATATGCGAACGTCCGGAGTATGAAGGCCTCATATCCTTGGCTACCAGATGGCGTGACCTGGTCGCCGTAGAATCCCTGGTCGGTGATGGTTGAATATGACTGGTCACGTTGCCAAGGTGCGGTCGCGTGTGTTGCCATGAGGATGAGGGAGCCGAAAGAGCAGTCTCCCTGGACTGTCTATATAACAGAGTGTCCCGAGCGGTGGACGTATGCCCCGACTGAGGAACGTTTTGTACCACAACATCTGTGCCCAGTTGTTGTAGTACGAGAGAGGGACCTCTCTCGCTCGCAGCCCGGATGGACCTGGACAAGCTAGGAACCGGACTAATAGGCTTCCTCCATACCATCCTCATATCCGTTGTCACTGGGTGTGCACATTGTACTTTATAGTGCTCGCATCACCCAAATTTCCTTCCAGGACCGCAACGGATGAACCCGGTTGCTGAGCCATTCGGTGAATGGTCGCGACACCGGGCGAGCTAGCGGACGTCAAAGCCATTGATCCTACTAGGGAACTCCAGGCAATCTACATGAGCACTTTTGCCGCTAGCTCTTCATTTGACTGTGACGACTGAAGCACACTTTACGAAGACATCACGGTAACAACACCTTGTTCATGTTACTCTATGAGACCCGTGGAGCTGCGGTCCTATGTAAATTATCTGCTGGAAGCTCCAGGGACGTTCATTCCTGCATTTATATAATATGCGAACGTCCCAACTGGAAAGGTCTCGTATCTTTGGCTAGCAGATGGAGTGACCTGGTTGACGTGTATTCCTTGGTCGGCGAAGCAGGAGCACCGAGGACGTTCAATCCTGCATTTATATAATATGCGAACGTCCCCTGGAAATCTGTGGTCACATAGCCAATGTGTGGTCGTGTGTGTTGACGAGGATGAGGAAGCCAATATAACAGTCGCGTTGGACTGTCATGTGACGGAGCGTCCAGAGCAGGAGGAGTGGACGTAAGCTCCGACTAAGCGAACAAACATACAACAACAATGCGAGCTAGCTATCAGACTGACAGGCTTCCTCCGTACTATCCTCGGATCTGTTGTTGCTGGGTGTGCACATCTGATGTTTTATAGTGCTCGCATCACCCAATCTGCTTCCCTGGACCGCGCCGGACGAACCCGGGTGCTGAGCCATTCTTTCCTGGTGAATGGTCGCGACACCGGGCAGACTAGCGGGCGATCAGTGCCTTCAATTGAACTAGCAAACTCCCGGCAATTGTCGTAATACCTTGAGCACTTCCCGCTAGCCCTAATATTGCAACGGCGGAGACACACTTGTTGAAGACATCACAGAAACATCACTCTGAATTCTGAAAAAGAAACTGATAATATAGAGTGACCCTATGGAGAGAGGACCGTAATGGACCCCTCACCGCTAACAAAATACCGTGACACACGTCTCCAACGTTGTCATATCAATCAACACACACAGAGCAAGAATTAGTGTGAATACATTGACTATAAGAAACACAATGAACCTGTGAATTAGAGGAAGATATCCTCGCATTACAATTGAACAATATTTTTTATCAACATGAAAAAATATACACAGTCATATTACTCGCACTAACCCTTGAAATAAATATACATAATATATTATCCATTATAACATTTCAAAAGAAAATAATTTAAAAGAAAAAAAAAATTTTGGAAAAAATTTTCAGAAGAGCTCAAGTTCTCAATGGGAACAATGAGCCCAAATGGATCCCAAAAATGTCTAAGTGTGGACAAAAATTTTAAAATCATTTCAAAAAATTAATGTAACACTTACGGACAATATTAATGTATCTTGCTATGAACTGAACTAAGCAGAGGACAAGTACTCACTATAAGAAGTAACCGTTGTCAACATAAACAAAAAGTGTAAACAAACCAGACACATGACTGCAGGCACTGATAAACATGGCCCGAAATCAGTTACCAATTTAAACACTATCTGATGCAAAACAGAGACTTCCAGAGAAGAAACTGCAGAATATTAGATGGTAGATGCAGTCCAAAACACCTAACCACCCAAGGGTGAGGACGTAAACATGGGGAAAAAAACAGAAAATAATTTGGTTTCCAAGCCAAAACTCCCAAGAAATTTTTGTAATAAACATTACAAAAAATAAGCCAAAAGCATGGGAGAATAGCTAGGGGGAATAAAGGAAAGGGAGAGAGGAAACACTGATTAAACAAGGGAAAATTCATAGCACGAATGACCACAACAAGGTCATGCCTCAAAAATAGGTAACATGAATAATTTGGTAAAATAATTATAAGTTACAGCCCTGAACATTTGTTTCCACTATTTTTTCCTCTCCTCCTTCTATTTCCTCCTTATATCCACCATTTCTCTCATAATTATGTGTCTGGCATCCTTAAAACTGAGACTTACAAGCACAAATAACAGTGAAGTGTAACTATATGGAGGGCCAAACAAAGAATGACATTTGGCGCCAATTTCGAGTCCTCCTTGACACTGCGCATACGCAGTGGAGTAAAAGTATGAAGGACCATATAGGATATGTAATTTTCAGTTTTAGATGCAAATTTTGGGGATTGGGGGGTAAAATTTGCATTTGGCCCTAGATATTTTAGAGTTAGCACCAGCTAAGTCTGGGTCATTGGTACAGTATAAAAATATCTCATTTTTGTGCAAATGTGTCAAAAATTTGTTCTGGAAATAGGGAGTCTACCTTTAAAATAGTGAGACTTAATATGTCTGATCTGATGTCATCATATTATTTCTTTGAAAAATATCAAAAGTAATGTAGAAACAGATGTAATATGTATGGAAAACTGAACTGGAAATAAAAAAAATTGGCAAGTTTTTCCACTTGTTTGCTAGAAGATAACTGGAAAAAACCTCAGTTGAATTTGTACATGTTATATTCTGAACATTAAAGGAGAAAGATCAAAAATATTTGGTAGATAGATTCCATGTTATTACGCCAATGAATACATCCTTTGTCTTCATTAAAATTAATTTATTTATTTTATTTTTTTACTTGCTGGGGTTAAACGACACTTTTGACAGCCAGGCTCATTTGGTGTTGGACAATTTTATGGGTGGAGGAAGCCAGAGGAGTGGCAGGCAACTATCAGACTCCCCAACATACTAACAGACTCCCCAACATACTAACTCTGCACAAGTGGGGTTGAAGGCAAGTGTTCCATCAACATGCAGTATGCCTTAGTACACAGCCCCACCAAGTCCCCCATGCAGACAATCAGGAGTAAGTGCCTTGCTCAAGGACACAATGCAGTACCCCTGGTGGGGATCAAACCTTGGACCTTTTGGTTTGAAGTCCAATACTGTAACCACTGAGCTACCGCACTCCCATTTGAAGTTAATGAAATAGTAAACCATGGTATAAACACCATCAGTGACAAGTCTTTTAACACTTTACCCAACGAATCACCTGCATCCACCCACGTAATTTGCAAATTGATCAGTTGAAAAAAATTAATTTTTCCAAATATTTCAACAAAACCAGATGTGACCCCTCATTGGAACGAGCTCATCGAGCTTGTTCCAATGAGGGGGTCACATGATATGGTTTTGTTTAGAAAATTAAAAAAAACAGTAATTAAAATAATAAATTTGGATATCGTCTGCGTTGGGTAAAGGGTTATTAATCCTACTGTGTTCACAAATTTAATGGAAACAATTTTTTTCAGTAAGAATATTCATATTTTTCCTGACAAAGTCAATTTGGGGTTGTAAACGTTACTGTTAAGATGAGTTTGGTTTCTGTGGGTCAAGACCGTCGCAGTAATATTTCACCCTTATTTTATGTATACTTCATGAATTTGATGGATTTTAATGAAAACCTTAATTATTTTCTGTTTGTAAGAATTAGTGTGCAGATTGTGGTGCTTTAATCTCTCATTATTAAGTATTTTTTGAGCTCGCCAAGTTCAACGAAGTTGTTATTTGCTCACCTACTTCAACGAAGTGATGAGGTTTTGTGGGGTCTCCATCAGTGTCAGCATTAGACGTACGTGTCCAATTTTGTAAGAATTACATGTTGTGTTTAGATCATTTTTTTGGAATGAGTGTGTTTAACTCATTCCACAGAGGGGTCATAATCTATGTTTTTGAGACAAAAAATGAAAATTAATTTGGCGACTTTTGTGAATAGCGCTGGCCGTTTTTTTCCATTACATTGGGTAAAGGGTTAAAATCTTTAGTTATTAACCCCACTGCATACGAAAATGTAACAAAATTTTTTTTTTTGCTCATTCAAAATTTTCGGGTTTCCCTCTTAGTAAATTTTAAGTTGTAAAAGTTTATTGTCAAGATGAGTTTTGTTTCATTGTGTCTTTCCAGGAGATTTATATTGTAGAATAGGATTAGGCCTAAAAATAAAAATCTGTTTCTCAGGCCCTCCCTCATGTTCCTTTTGGCTGCCGCATGCTCTCTTTTTATAACCAATGTAAACTTAAAAAAAATAAAAATTAAATGGTTTATGTGTGATATTTTACCCAAGTTACGAAAATTAATTAATTTTTTCCTTGAGCACAAGAAGGTTTTGCTAAAGCATTGCAAAGCCTTCTTGCTCTCAAGGGACGAAATTCACCACCACCCATGCTATTCCGTAGGTTATGAGGCCTAAAATATAAACCAAGAACATGAACTTCTGATGGCAAAGAAATAATTACGGAAATAAAAAATAAAATAAAAAAACGCTCGCCCGCATGCAATTTTACAAATAATGGCCTGAGAAACAGAAGATCTGCTTTGTGGGGCCTTATTGAAAAACAAGCTTTTAACTGAAAATAGAATATGCTTTCATTTTTGGAATTCACTTTACAAAACCTCCCAAAACCCAATGAGGGGTCTTAAGCTGAGTTTGATTAGTACTGGCTGTTTTTTGCAATGAGGTTTGGTAAAGAGTTGATATGGATGAGACTTACACTAAGGCTGTACAGTACACAAAGTTAGTTACTCAGTTAAAAATTTAAAAAAAAATTTTAACGAGAAAGTATGACTAACCCTGTGCAATGCAGAGGGTTATTCACACTTTCTTGTTATAAAAAATTAGTAACTGCCATATCACACCTTACATGAAAGTATACACTAACTAGGGATGTAAAAATGCACAGGGTTAGTTGGTTACGTGTTGTTACGTTAGGTGCAGGATTCCAGGAAATATTGGAAATACTTATGGACAATTTTTAAAGTGAATTCCAAAAATGAAAACATATTCTAATAGATTCTTTGAAGTTCTTTGCAGTTATATTTAACCCTCATTTTATGTATATTTCAGGAATTTGATGAGGATTTTTAGTTAAAAACTTGGTTGTAAGAAATTTACATCAGCTTTTGTATAGATTTGGGTGCATTACTTATTACTTCATATTTTTTTTTTTTGCATAACATATTTAGATATTACCTTTGTCGTATGCACAAATTTTACAGAATTTTAAAAAAAAATTTCGGTCAAAATTTTCTTGTTTTTCTCAAACTTTGTCAATTTTAGGTTGTGTTGAAGTGAGTTTTCTTTCTGTGTGTCTTTCCCGTTGATTGATATTGTAGACTTGGGTTAGTGAAAACTAATGCAGTAAAATTTAAACCTTATCTTCTGTATATTTCAGAAATTTGATGGAGATTTTTAGCCAAAACTTTTGTGGCAAGAATTTGCATTTAGGTCAGCATTTATGCACATTGTGTTGCCGTAACTTCTCATTTGACTGCCGATGGGTCTTTATCGGATTATGCTGAATGTGAATGCTGAACATTGGTTGATCACTAGATAATTACAATATATCCCATTAGACATTAAATATATCCATTATTTGGGATGATATAAACAACAAAAATGCCACTTCAAGGAGCTTTCTTGATACTAAATCGACTATATCAAGTACAGATGCAGGCAAGTCAGAAAATAAGCAGACTGTCATCTGCAAAATGAGGTCCCCAGAGGGTGAATTTAGTGATGCTATCCTGCACAGGGTAGCATCACTAAATTTACCCTCTGTGAACCTCAATCTGAATCAGGGTCTCAAAACTAAACAGAAAGAGGTACACAGAGGATAAATTGGCCCATTGTATGGGATAGCATCATCAAATTCACCCTCTGGGGACCTCATTCTGCAAATGTCCGACTGCTTGTTTTCGGGCCTGGATGTAGGTGAGCGGACAGGATATAATAATATCCCTTGTTAATTTACAGTGCACCCTCAGATCCTTGAATTTCAGTTTTGCACTTACAAGTTCTTGACTTGGTATTTTGCCTTCAAAAGTATTTGAAAATTATTGTTGAGTCTTGAAAAGTACTTCATTTTAAATAAAATTGGTGGGAATCAGTATCAGACGTGTTAAGTTTCACTATTTCCGAGGAAGACCCCCTATTTTTCCAGAATAAATATTTGTTAAATGTGTCTGCAAATTGGGAATTTTAAAAGAAATTTTGAGCCATATAATAATTAAAAACTCAATATTTTTGCTCTGATATCTCACTACTTTACAATTCGACAACCTAAAAATTAATAAAATATAAAAAAACTGTTTATTCAAGGTACTTTTCAGTATCCTAGTTTGGTTCTATCCACCCTTTTTGAGAAAGGATCTGTTGCCCTTTTCATTGGGTAAACTTGGACTGTAAAGTACTGAAATGGGAATTTCTTTTGGATGACCGTCTGATCAATTCGGACTCCTGCGTAGTGTCCTTGGGCAAGGCACTTAACCCTGATTGTCCACATGGGGGCATGATGACACTGTGTACTAAGGCATACTGCACGTCGATGGTATGCATGTCGTCAACCAATCTAACCCTGCCTGTGCTGCAGTGCAGAGTTACGATGTTGGGGAGCTGGCAGCTGTTCGTTGTTGCTCGAAGGTTCTCTCTGGGTACTCCGGCTTCGTCCACCCTTAAAACTGTCACTGTCATGATTACCCATTGTGCATAAGTATATGACCTCAAAACACCAATAAATAAATAAATATTGGGAATTTCTTTAGCAGTGAGAAGTCTGAGGTTAAGTCCTCTCACCTCTGTTGTTGCATTGGCCAGTACATAAGTCTTCATAATTTTGATGTTTGTTCAGCTTGTAGGAGTAAGTGGTTTACAAAATGTTATTTCTGTTAAAAGTTCAAAATAATTCTATATTTCATTTTACATGTATAACATACTTTTTGATCCCCACCCCAATTTTTCGGTGGACTATTAAAATAGCCATTGTCCATGCATCCATCTGCGTGTCCATCCCACTTTGGTTTCCCGAGGATAACTTTAGTTATAGTTGACCAAATCAAATGAAATATGGTTTGTAAGTGTATAGGTATAAAATACAGGTCAAGTTTGAATTGGGATGCAGTCTGACAATTTTTACCCGACTTATGCACCTTTTTCGACTTTAAAAACTAGTTTAGTTTCTAACCAAAAACTTTAGCTGTAATTGACTGAATCAAATAAAATTTGTTGTGTATGTGTATCAACTTAAAATACAGGTCAAGTTCAAATCAGGGTTTAGTCTGAAGTTTTTTTGCCTCAGTTATGTACATTTTTCGAAAAATTCAATCAGAGGGGTGGGGTTTGGGGTGGTGGATGGAATGACAGGGTTGGGGCAGGTGGGGTGGGGATGTGTGGTCAAGCGACCTTTTATTTATAGAATATTTGCGATCTCTTGCTTTACTTACAGGAGGAAAGATCAGGTGGAAGATTACAGACAATTACCAATTTTTTCCAAAATCTTACCCCTGGAAGAAAACGATCTCCTAAATCAGAAAATCAGTCCTCGGTGATATCTTCAAATCCATCAATAGAATTACCTGCTATTGATAATGGTCGGCAACTGACTGCCAGAAGCAGTTGTCAGTCTCCATTGTCACCAAGAAGTGCAGCCGAGACTCCATCGTCATCAGTTCCAAGTAGTTCTTCAAGGATTCCAGGGACAAATCCGGAGTGTCCCTCAGCAGACAAATCAAATAACAGGACTGAAGATGAACCGAGTTTGAGAAGTCCAAGAACTCCAAGAACAGTTTACCCTGCAAGAAATGTGACTGCTGAAAAACTGAAGTAAGCTTTATTATGTGAACAATTTTTCAACATTGTTGTGAGAGTGTACCACAAAATTGATTAAGTTTTCCGAAACATTATATTTCAACTTCTCTCTTGTGTCGTACCACCTTAGTTAAAATGGCAGATCCGACATATTGTCACAACGTAATGGGTATATTATTTTCATCCATAAATTTTGTCATAACATGTTTTGTTCTCAAAATCTCGATCTGTCATGCTTCTATTGAAAAGTGCTGAAGCCACTTTAGTGGCATTACATTGCAAGCATTAGCTTGTTGTTTGTTTAGGAGGAGAAAAAAGTTTAGATATATAGAGGATATCTACACTGTTTTAGTGAATATACACTAAAATAATGTAGACTTTCTTTTTATTATATGCCACTTGACATTTTACTGTGCAATATTCAGCCCAATTTCACTGCAAACAGTTATGTTTGAGAAAAATAACAAAGATCAGCTGATCGTTCATTCAGGGCGATGTTCAAGGCGACGTCATGCGTCGAAGTGTAATGTCATTTAGGAAGGTACTGAAAAAATTCACCGTGTGGACCTAAAAGTATTATTTTTCACTCGTGCAAGCGCGTGTGAAAAATAAAACTTTCAGGTCCACACTCATGAGATAATTGCAGATACTGACTAAAATAGAGTAGATTTTCTTTTTATTATATGCTATTAGACATTTTATTGCACAATATTCAGTCCAATTCGATCCCAAATGCGTACCTTTCAAAACAATAACAAAGATCACTTGATCGTTCCTTCAAGGCGACGTGATGCGACGTAGCGTGATGTCATTTAGGAAGCTACTGAAATATTTCTCGATATCTATCGAGCCAATAGATATCAAGAAATATCTTTTAGATAATTTGCGATAATTCCCAAGCTAGCATATAATAAAATTATTTAGTACCTTTTTTTGGAGAGTGCCAATGTGTGCTCTCCAATAAATTGCAAGAGAACAAATATTTATGAGAGAGTGTGGTGGCTCAGTGGTTACGGACTAGCACTTCAATCAGAGAGGTCCACCTTTCGATTTCCACCATGGTTAACTGCATTGTGTCCTAGGGCAAGGCACTTAATCCTGAGTGTCCATGTGGGGGCAGGTAGCACTGCTGTGTACTGAGGCATACTGCACGTCGATGGTGCACCTGTCTTCACCCAATGCTAACCCTGCTTGTGTGGAGTTAGTACTTTGGGGAGTCTGATAGTTGCTTGCCGTTTCTCTCCAGGTACTCCAGCTTCCTCCACCCATAAAACCATCCAGCACGAGGTGAACCTGACGGTCGAAAGTGTCGTTAAACTTCAATAAATAAATTAGTATTTAGGCCACACAAAGTAGATCTTCTGTTTCTCAAGCCAATATTTGTAAAATTGCATGTGGGCGAGCAGTCTTTTATTTTATTTTTTATTTCTGTGATTATTTCTTTGTCATCAACAAAAGTTCATGTTCTTGGTTCAAAGTTTTAGGCCTTGGTGATGGTGTATTGTGACCCTTGAGTGCAAGAAGGCTTTCCAATGCTAAAGCATTGAAAAGCCTTCTTGCACTCAAGGGACAAATTTATCAATTGTATTAACTTGGGTAAAATAACAGACATAAACCATTTCTTTTTATTTTTTTAAAGTTTACATTGGTTATAAAAAGAGAGCATGAGGCAGCCAAAAGGACCATGCGGGAGGGCCTGAGAAACATATTTTTAATTTCTTTAGGCCTTTTGAACAAAATTTTGTTAGTACATGTAGCATAGTGTCTTTGAAAAAAATAGTAATTCTGCACTACAATGTATACCAGTTAACCCTTCACCTAACATGAAAGGCAGATGACAATTGCAAACAAAGTTGTTGAATTACAATTTTTTTCATTTTTTGCCCCCAAAACATAGCTTTTGGGCCTTCATTGAAACAAGCCCATGGAGCTCCTTTGGGGTCTAAAGCTATGTTTTGGAGACAAAAATTTTTTAAAATATTCAAGATTGAATGTTGAATTTAGTAAATACACTGCCCGATTTTGGCCGTTATGTTAGGTAAAGGGTTAAATCTGATGGGCAGTTGGGTTCAAGTGGAAATTTTGTCAGCATTGTTTTGAGAGTGCAGAATCTGTTTGCAAATTAAAATAAGTCTTCAGACAGCCGCAAATTTAAGTGTACCATATTTCTCAGAAGAAAAGGCCTCCATTACTTTTGCACCCAAAGCGGCTGTTTTTTCCTCTTTTCTCCTTTTACATTTCTCCAACTGGTGTTCCAACTCTCCCTCATGTCTACCCCTACCTACCTTTCCTTCATCTTTCCATCCCACATCTTCATTATATTGCAGAATGAATCCTGTCCTTGGGCAATATTTTGGAGATTCTAGAAGGAAATGTTCCCTTATCCCCAGAGAGGTTGACCTTAATTTAAATCATTTAAAGGCTTTCAAACTGAATTGAATTCCTTTGGATCTTGTACCATGCTATATTAGCCGATTAAAGACGCTGTAACTTATTTTATACCATGTCAAGAATCTTCACATTTTTAATGACATGGATGACCTTGAAGGAAACAGCGGTATTTATTGAATTATTTTTCAAAGGTTATTTGAAATGTGAGTATTTTTCCAAAGATGCCTTGCAGCCTGCATGGGAAGCTTTAGTTTAGCGAGATCTTTTTGTTCATGAATAATTGTTTTGTTACAATTTGTTGGAGAGTTCCTGTGGCACACTCCATAAATTATAACAAGACAATTTTTTTATAAACATTTATTTTGTACTGCTAAGAAAACAACTAGCCAATGCAAACAGTGTAAAGCCACTAAAGTGGCTCCAACACTTTTCAATAGAGCCATGATAGTGGCTTCTACAATAGGGTGCTGTCGATTGGTCACTGTCCACGAGTGAGCAGTATTTCCACGGATGCAATAAAGTTAGATTCCAAACACTAATTATAGGAATAATCATAAAAGATATAATTAACCCTCTGTCCACTGATATCAAAATGGTAAAGTTTTCAGCAGCAAATATTTCCCGTAATGCCATTTGATATTTAACCAAATATACCTTGTTCGACAGAGCTTTGACAGTACAACCCGGTGCTTCATTAATTAATTTTGCTGATGATGATTTTTATTACCTGATAAATGCATGCATGGACATCACTGCCCATGCGTGGATTATGACTCATCCATGAGAGCTGTACTGTGGACATCACTGCCCATGCATGAATTATGACCAGTCCACGGCAACTGTACTGTAGCACTTAAACAGTTAAAAATGGTGAAATTTCTCTTTAAAATCAACTTGTCAAACAGTTTAGCTCACAAAATATTTGAATTTTTTGTGAAACTATCATGTACATACCACATGTATGTGCTTGAAAAGAGAGATACACTCAGAAAAGGCCCATGTGAGCGCAAAAATGAAATAGGGCCCAGCATATCTAAGATTGTGGATCATATCAAATCCCAAGTTGAATCAGGCAGAGGATTTTAACCATTTACCTAACTTAATGGCCAAAACCAACCAGTTCTATTCTCAAAAATCGCTAATTAATTTCCATTATTTTTTCATTTTTTGAGGGGTCATAACCTATGTTTTTGACCCTTCAAAAACATAGGTTATGACCCCTCAAAATTTTTCGTTAGTACATGTAGCATAGTGTCTTTGAAAAGTCATTCCAGTGAGGGGTCATAACCTATGTTTTTGAGACAAAAAATGAAAAAAATTAGTTATTTAAGAATTTTTTTTGCTAGTCTCATCTGCTTTTCGTGTTAGGTAAAGGGTTAAATTGAATGAAATCTGGAATCATATCTCGCAGACTCTTCAAACTGTAATACAGTGGAACCCACTTGACTTGATATCTCTTAACTGAATAACCACCTTAATTGCATATAATTTCCCAACACAAAACGATTTACCTTACCTCCAGTACAAATTTGTCCTGTTAATTGAATATAGGTTATAGAGTCAACTCCTGTTAATTGAATAAAAAATCATGCAACCTGTCAAGAAATTACCCTGATTCTCTGCAGTTTTCCTTTGTTTAAAGACCTACTTGGCCTCAACACATCCAATACACATATTTAATCTATTATATTTTGTTTAACAGAGCTCATGGAGTTTATGTGTAGAATACATGAAAGTGATGCAATCCCTATTAATTGAATACTCCTGTTAATTGAATAATTTTCATTGGCAAAGTGGCCATTCAATTAACAGGGTTCCACTGTATTGCATCCTCTTACAAACATAAATATTGTCAGTCTCCACCAAGTATTGTATTCCATGGCAATGCATTTGTTCGGTCAAGTCAATCAAAAATGTGGAATATTCTAGAATGGAATCAAAGTAGTCAGGAATAGGAACTTGAACTATTCTATTACCATGTCTTCTGTTCAGGAGACATGGTGATAGAAGAAGTGTTCAAGAGAAGACAGCTGAAGAATTTTGAGAACATCTTGTCTATTCGAAAATGTCGGTGTCAGTGCAACTTGTGTCGAATTGAAACAAATTGACTCATTAGAACAATTTTGATCAAATTTAATTTTGAAGCTCTGTGTGGCCCTAAAAATCTTGACTAGAACTCACTGTCCATGTGATTGTCTGTTGTCAGCAGGACCTCCCAATGATTACATTTTAACCCTTTACCCAACGAATCGATGGCATCCGTCCGCATAATATGCAAATTCAGCAGTGGAAAAAATATTGTTTTTCAAAAAATTTCAACAAAACCATATCATGTGACCCCTCGTTGGAATGAAATCGTCGAGCTCATTCCAACGAGGGGTCACATGATATGGTTTTGTTGAAATTTTTTGAAAAATTTGAAAAAATGATATTTAAAATAATAAATTTTGATTTCGTCTGCATTGGGTAAAGGGTTAAGGACACATGCTCTGAGATCACAGAAGCCTTAAGTAGGCTATTAAAACGCAAAGTCACAAAATTACTGTAGAGTAATGTTCAACCGATGATCGGAACTGGCCACCACAATCAGTTGATTGTGGGCAATTGGATGGCAGTGGCAATGGCTCCTGGAACGTCGGTGAAACCAATTGTTGCCAAGCATTTTACGATGATTCATAAACCTCATTTTTTATCTTCTGCAATTGTTCAGTTGTTAATGTAAAATGATGTCAGTGAATAAAGTTGAAAAACCACCACAATTCTCTCTATATACCCCTTTACGGGATATACAAGTTAAACGACATGTAAAGCTTACAATTGAGCGTAGTTGTGGCAATAGCCAGTTCATACTGGAAAAGTGAAGGTGGCACTCCATTGACTCAGTTTGCAGTAAAAATTACCAGTTGCGCACATTTGGGTGGTAAACATGGCTCTGACAGCCACGTTTAACACCAAAGTGTGCACGACTCGTGATTTTACTGGACCTGAGTCAACGGAGTTTAACACTGTGAAATATGTTCAATTTAATGTAGCTCTTTCGAGTCTTGACTTATGTAGTAGTGAATGGGCTGTAAACACTGTAAAATATGTTCAATTTAATGTAGTTCTAGACGAGTCTCGACTTGTCTAGTAGTGCACGGTATTACAATCACAGTCAGCATCGGAATTGGCCGATTGTGAGCTCAAATAACCAGTAATTGGTCAGCGGCCATTTTTGGTAATCGGTTGAACACTACTGTTGATATGATTTGTGTTGTCAAAAGAATGCCAATGTTGAGCTCATTGACAGTGGCATACACATATGTGGCACTGGTAGAGTGATACAAGAACACCTTATTCTGTATTTTCAAGGTGTGAATTTCCTTTCGGTTCTACAGTGGAGCCTATTTAATTGGATATCTTTTAAATGAATAACCCTGTTAATCGAATATAATTTCCCAACACAAAATCATTTACCATACCTCCAGTACAAATGTGACCTGTCAATTGAATATAGGTTATAGAGTAAACTCCTGTTAATTGAATAAAAAATCCTGTAAACTGTCGAGAAATTACCCTGACTCTCCCCAGTTTTCTTTTGTTTATAGACCTATTTGGCCTCAGTACCTCCAATACAGGTATTTGATCTATTATATCTGGTTAGACAGAGCTCATGGAGCTCTGTCAAACAAGATATAATGGAATAAATGCTAAGTTTATCTCTGGATTACAGGAAAGTGATACAATCCCTATTAATTGAATACTCCTGTTAATTGTATAATTTTCAGTAGCAAAGTGACTATTCAATTAACAGGGGTTCAACTGTATTAGCAAATCTCAGCGAAGCTAGATACTGAACACCTAACCGATACCGCGATACACCACCTAAAAATATTGAAACCGATACTGAACTCAAAATTCCAATTCCACCCGTCTCTAATGACAATGGCATCTTGCATTCAATATTGTCACATTTCGTTTCTGATGATTGGGATTCTACAGTGCTGCAGAGAGAAAAGCAGAAAGATAACTTTGTCCGAATCTCAATGCAGTTCAATCTGATAGAAATTCTCTTTTCGGATTTGTGATCTCAATTCTGTACATCTTGTTTACTGTGGTAAACAAGCTTTGTTTTACTGGTACAATAGGACCCAGCAACCAATGCTTGGAGTGGAAGTTTTTTAAGATGGGCAACATGGGTATAAACAATTGACTAAACTTGGCTTTATCTCCATGTTGTGGTCAAATAAATAAGTAAATACTAGAGATGGGCAATATACCCCATATTGATGAAACGAAAAAGTTGAGAGAAAATACCCCAGGGGGCATTTTCTATGAGCTTTTTTGTTACACCATATGACTGATGGTGAATGCCTGTGTTACTTACATTTTGACAATTCAGCAGCTTTGTCTGCTGTAAAACAGGGATCTGCAGCTTGGCTGTATACCTAAAATACCATTCAATGTTGGTATTGGTGTGAGCACATGTATGTTGACACTGCATACCCTCTCCAGTACCGAGGTAAGTCATTCTAAAAATACCGATATCGAAACCGATCTTGAAATTTCAACACTGCCCGGCTCTAGTACATTCCCATATTGATGTTATTGCAAACTCACAACAGCAACCTTTCTTCACAGTTGAGGACATTGTGTCATTGAGATTTGGTTAATCTGGTAAATTAGTATTGGTTTGTTGTTGTATTTCCCAAACCGCATAGAACAGAGAACTGTTATTTGGTATGAAGCATCCTTTGGACCAGTAGAATGGATTGGTTAAAAAAAAAATGACACTGGTTCTATCAGGGTGTCCAGTAGAGGGTATTGAAAAAATGATGAGTTAGCATTTTTGCAGTAGTTTATCCTGGAGGAATATCTCATACACTTTGAACCTAGAATAACATATTGCTCTTATCAAAACATTTACCTGTCAAACACATATGCTAATCTTCTTATTTTAATCAGAAAATGAAATTGTTCAGTAAATTTTCTGATTCCCTTAACAAACCCTTTCAATGCTGTCCACATATATTAGTGATGAACCTTTTATCGGCATCGGCCATCGGCATCGGCCGATAATGGGGTAATCGGTGAATCATCGGCATTGGCAGAAAAGGGCATCTTTTGCCGATAGGGGTGCGCCGATTGTTACAGGGTCAAAATAAACCGTCGTTTTTTTTATTTTTTTACTCACAGACATATCGTCAAAAACAGTGTTTACACGTGAAACGTCCTGGGAATGTGCCAACACTACTGATTCCAAAATTCTGTGCGTTTTAATATTCTATGAATAATTTAAAGCTAAGCCACAATTTCAATTTGTCACACAGTCATGTATGATTCTTATTACATGGAAATCTCGGCCCAGTTTCTTAAGTTGTAACATCATTGTTTAAAATTTGGCTTTCCTAATTTACTCCATTTTGGAAATCGCACATTTTCTTATTAAAACAAATATCAGACTGTTTGTGCCGGTTTCATTTTTCATTTATTCATAAGTACTATATTACGAAAAAAAATCTGGTGGGAGACAAGTGAAGTAAATTATACAAGGCAGCTTCTTTGAAAACAATACATGTGCATTCCATGGAGGATTAGTGTTGTTTCGTACACAGGCATTTCGTAGGGAACGGGACAACCCGCCCCAGGGACAACAAGCTGGGACTACCCACCCGGGGACAACCCACCCCAAGTTTTTACGAGCCGCAGTTATGAGCCATTTGACTATGATATTGGACTATTTGACTATGATATTGGACAACCCGCCCCAATCAAGCTGGTACTTCCCGCCCGGGGACAACCCACCCCAAGTTTTTTACGTGCCGCAGTTATGAGCTATTTGACTATGATTGGATTAAAAGTAATAACAAATGAACTATTCAGCTGTCATTACTTATAATACGATCATTATTAATTAGCGGACAATACTAGAGCTGTAGGTTAACCGAAACCGAACCAAGGTTTTTAGTTTTTTTAAAAAACCGAAACCGTCGACATCCCGTAATCTGAGGTTTTTCGTTTTTTATTAAATACTCTCTTGCTGCAGAAATTCACAGAATGTAGCCATCCCAGAGTAGTGAGAGTACCCAGACACTGCCAATGGCAGTGTCTGGGTACTCTCACTGCTCTGGGAAGGCTACATTCTGTGAATTTACGACATTTCAGTTTAGTTGTGTTTGCAGCTTTCCTCAAGTTGCATGTGGGTGTCAGACTTCGAAAAATGGACAAGCACAATAAAAGTTCTGTATATTTAGGTAATTATTATATTGGCCTTCCTGATTCTTCATGTATTATAGCTTATTTTGGGCATTCATTGAGTTTCACTCAATTTCACTACCATTCAGTCCGGACATAAGAATGCGTTTTAGTGAATTTTACTTGGCCTCATGAACAAACCGAAAACCGAACCGAACCGAGGTTTTTCTCCACCGGAAAAACCAAAACCGAAACCAACAAGAAATTTGAAAACCTACAGCTCTAGACACTAGATTTGTTTATTGGACTTAATTATGATGATATTAAAAGTAATATCATGAATAAATCCAAATGAATTATTATTATTAGAAGTATCTGTGGTAATGGTATCTGTGGGTGTCTCATTGATGGATGTTTCAGTGGCCTGACTGTTTGTTGTCTCAGACGTGTCCATGGCTTCATCTGAGTCAATGATTGTTATCAGCTTAAAAAGCACATTTATTGTCTTAGTCTTAGATAAAGGAAAAGTGATCAACGCTGTGATGAATCCATATCACGCTGAAACAACATGTATGGTCATTTGATTTTTTCGCAACAAACAAATATCATTCCCCTTAGAGGGTACCCGACTGAAACAACATGACTAAAACAACACATCACTTCTGACTGGTCTCTACATGCAACCAGTTCAGTATAGACTTATTATTACTTTAATTCAGTCATACTGGGATGTTTTAATAGGATCACTGTGGATTGTGGATAATTTTCGATAAACTTGGATAATTTTTCGATAAAAAAGTGAGTAAAAATTTTTTTATATATTACTATCCCTCAAAAACTTTTTCTTCAAAAATCAGAAAAAAATCGGGACAACCCACCCCAAAAAGTGTGACAACCCGCCCCAAAAATAGGCCTGGGGCGGGTGGTCCCTGATCCCATTTCGTATACTGACTTTCGTATACAAAAGAAGACATTTCATACATATATCATCACTAGTACACAGGAAAATTTGATAGGGTTTTTAAGAATTTTTTTATATGAAATAATAGACTAAGGTATTATAATCCAATATAAAATATTTTTACATACAGGGTTATCTTTACTTGACTCAAGGCAGTCATAACCCCATGTACGAAATGTCATAGCTTGTGCACAAAACGTCCTACAAGTTTGTGTACGAAACGTCCCAAACTGCTGTGTACAAAACGTCCAGCCCCCTTCCATGGCGGGCAGAATCACATGATTTTCAAAATGGAGAGGTCTATTCAGAACGTACATATTGAATATTGGGCTTATGACCGATATGAGAAGAAAGGAATAAGTCGGATTTATCCAGAGTCAGGACAGTGTCTGTCGGCCTGTGTACGAGTTCCCACAGGATTGCTATGAGTTTGAAATATATGGGATTTAATCTTATTGGGAGAATATGTAGTATTCCATGCAGGGAGAGTCAATCTGACACGGGTGATTCCGTTATTCTCACTGAGGAATGGATTGCACAAAACGATTGGATAAATTGTCTGGGGAGCTGATTTGGTGGAGAGTTTACCAGGAACAGAACCACAACCCTGCATTGACATTCTAATTGCAACTTAGCAGGGTTCGATCAAGTTATTCACATATTTTCACAGAATTTAAAACATCGGAATCGGCATCGGTATCGGCCGATTATTAAATTTTTAACATTGGTATCGGCCGATGGTTTGTTTACCATATCGGTTCATCACTAACATATATGTTTTTTTTGGTTCCTTGGAAAAAAATGATTCCTATATGAATGTCTTTAAGTTAACCCTCTCGTGACTTCAGTGTGTTTCCCAAAGATTTCATTTTATGGTGAACCTTTTCAATGCAGTGCACATATATTTTTTTTCTGGTTTCTTGGAAAAATATCTCTTGATTCCTTTTTGAATATCTTTAATTTAACCCTCTCAAGACTTCAATGTGGGTTCCAAAGATATTATTTCATGTATTACTATTTCCAAAAACCTATTTCTGATTTCTTTAAAAATATTTTACCCCCTAAAATAAGCCTCCATAAATTCTCTTTCTGTTTTGTTTATTTTTGATGCTTTAACCCTTTTCACACAGACTTGACTTTACTGGTTGCAGTAAAATTCTGTTTCTCTAGTTTGAAATCTGTCTTAATTTAAAACCACTGGGCCAAATTCATTCATTTATGGCACAGACAATCTTTGGAGTAAACCTTTTCTCCTTTGTTCAAATGAAGCTACTGCCATTTTCAGGCTGGTGGAATTTACTTTTCTGATCCCCCCCCCCCCCTCCCCAAATTACTATATCTCTTGGGGTGGGGTTAATGCTTCATAAGCCTAATATGCTTTTAAAATCCTCTTTTTATAAGCCACTTGCAATAATGCTTAGATTTCTTGTTTGGAACTTACTTTAGTGATGCAGATTCTCTTTTTTTCTGTAAGTCAAAATTTGGTCTCCCAAATTTTGGGCTACACTCAAAATTTCTATGTTCAGATCCAGTGGGCAGATGTGAACCAAATTTGTCATGCAGTATATAACTGGGTCATAAGTGTTTCATTGATGCCAGAATTTTTTGTTTGTTTCTGGGGTGGGGTGAGGGGTTAGAGAGAGACACAGTAGTTGAAAACAAAACAAAAATTTCACTGGGAAGTAATATCGATGACCTCGCGACCGACATTCTGAAACAATCAAATGTCCAATTTGTTTTTGTGTGCCAGTTATTTCATCGCATATACATTCATCCATCAACGAAATGTCCCACAATATCTTTTGTTGAATATAACACCAGAGTCAATACATTAAATAATTATTTAAAGGAAGTATTGCCTCCTTCATCCCCCAAAATTAAGTTCTGGACACACGCGCAGCTACATTCTATTGCCAGACAACATTTGTATGATGTGGTTCGCCTTTCTGAGGCAGGGCTTAAAAAATATTGTCCCAGCTTACACGTCTGTATCTTGTTTTTCTTCTTTTAGGTTGGCCTCCATTAAAATAATTACATTTTAAGGAATTGTATGCATATTATTGATGTTTAGTCAAACAAAACTTTACTTACTACATACATGTATGGTGTGTCATGTTACGGCCCGGTGACTGACATTGACGTTAAGATAAATGATTAAATACTTTACATAGATTGAGTTTTAGGAGGAGCTTGCCTGTCTTGGATACTGTTTTGCCTTTTTAGGCTCTTATGTCTAACTTCCACCTGCTGGGGTTAGTGGCACATGTCTATGTTACTCTGTCGTTGCCTCTGGTTCAAGTTGTTGCGCTGCCCGCTTTGTGTACATTCTGTGCATCAGTTGGTAGCTTCATCTTGTTAATTGTGATCAGGCATGGGGTAGCTGTTCCAATTCCCTCCCTTCATCTACAAGAAACTTTACAGGTGTATGTTTATACTCCACATTCTATGATTCCATGACACGAATTGCATTTGTTTTTATATCTTTTTGCTCCCTGGGCTCGGTCGTCAGTTGCAGGGGCGACAAACTTTTATTTGTAGCTTCTATATGGGTTACCTATTGTTGATCTTATTGTAAGATCTTCTTGAACGGCTAACATTTGTCATTCTTTGGCCAGATGTTCTCGGGTATGTAACATGTATGTTCTGTTGGGTATGTAATGGTGCATTCATGCTACTTCCTGTGGGAGCTTTATATCCAGATCGGCGATCCTTACCCGATGTTGTGACCGCTTGCTTGTGTTTATCCTACTTTTTATTCATTTTTTTGTGTGTATTTTTTTTCAAAATGCCCAAACAGCATAATAATCTGACTGATGGTCTTTCAGAATTATTTCAACCGTCAAATGCCAAAAGGCCCAGTATTCATAGGATTTAGGCTTCGAGCATCACCACTCATGACAATCTTGGACAGCCTAGGGTGTCTGTTCGTGCTCCAGGGGACATCATTGACAGTCCTATTGCATCCACCTCCACAGCAGTTCTGGACAATAGGACTAGGCCACAATCCCAGAATGCTAAGGGACGCAAGCATAAACCCGGGACTGGTCGTTCTGCACAGATAAGAT
The DNA here is from genome assembly GCA_031216915.1 of Pictodentalium vernedei. Taxonomy (NCBI): domain Eukaryota; kingdom Metazoa; phylum Mollusca; class Scaphopoda; order Dentaliida; family Dentaliidae; genus Pictodentalium; species Pictodentalium vernedei. The sequence continues at coordinate 610,904,972 of CM062295.1, forward strand.
CCAGAAATAGTAGGGTCGATAGGGTTAGTACCCCCAGTCCAACAGATATTACTGTTGCCCATAACTCTATGGGGTTTTCACGTCGGCAGGAGTTTGTACCAAGTTTTGATTCCCCCTTTCCCCTACCAGTGGTTACATCTGTATACAACTGCCTCTCTGGGCAGTGCACGGGGGGCTAACTCTATTTTTGTGCACAGTAACTCAGATAGCTTCTCCACTAAAATTCCTGTTACAAGTACATCAAATCTGGGACATACCACCGTTCATTCATCTGCAAACTTTTTACCTTTGGCTGGATCACAAGTGTCTCCTGATTCCGAGATATTAACAATGCGTTTACTGCGACACATTGTGGAACAGTTACAGGTTGATCATGGAGGGGTATACAGACTGTTTCTTATGCAGTTACTGCAGCATTACAGGCTACAGGGTCTTCCAAAATTCCTACTTCCTCCCCATTTCGACCCGGTATGGGATTCCATCATTTCAGGGGCTGATTCATTGTCCAATGGGGATTTGATTCCATTCAATCCATTTCATCAGTCCATGGTTACTCAGTCACCTAGTTGGCAAGGTAATGATCATACATCTTCTTCAGTTCCATCAGCACACCATGTCAGTCCAAAATTGAAATCTCAGTTATGGGCTAATGAATATGTTAATTTGGCAGCCCCTCTTCCGCAGCAAGAGCATGAAGCTACTTATTCCATGGCAATGCAGCAGCAGGGTCCTGACGAAGGTCCTTCTTTGGTTTTTGTTCCCAAACCTCTGAAATCTGTCACACTCTTTGTTCAATGGTTTTGTGCTTTTGAGATTTTTTGTTCAGTTTACGTGGAGAAATTTCCACATCAGATTCAAGCTCTTCTTAAATATCCGTCCAGTATTTGTCATATATCATCAATTGGCTGTGACTGGATTTCTTATCAGGAATTTCGAACATTTCAGCAAACTAATCTTTCTTTCCAGTGGGATAGTCTCCATAGGGAGTTATATCTCAAAGCCATGCCCTCTACCAGGACTTCAGTCGGTTCTCAAAGTCAAAACCAGATTCGTCCCAGGGTCAGCTCTTTCAAAGGTCGGCAGCCACAGCAAGACTGTTCATGTATTCCTAATGGATTTTGTTATATGTTTCATTCTGGTCGATCCTGCCAGGGCAAATGTGGTTTTTCGCACCTCTGTTACTGTTGTCAACTGGATCATAACACTGCTAAGTGCTTAGAAGGTCTGGGTAATTCGAGGCAGAATTTTCATGTGGGCAGAAATACCGATCACTCCACTGAACAGGTTTTTCCAGGAGGGGTTTCACCAGGGAATTTTCAGTACCATAGTAACGCCAATGCGAGTAAAAGTTCTAAGTAAACTGTTACAGGATTTTGATACATCTGCTGGTGCCACTCTTATTGACGGGTTCCAGCATGGCTTTCGAATTGGTGTGGGGACACCTGTTGTTCATGGGGAACCTGACAATCTCCACTCCGCTCATACCTTCCCGGCCATTGTTCAGAAGAAAATTGATAAGGAAATTAAAATGGGCAGACTCGAGGTTCCCTTTTCTGGACTGCCTTCTTGTCCTGTTATTATATCACAGGTTGGTGTTGTTCCCAAAAAAGCTCCAGGAGAATGCCTTATGATTCATCACAAAATCCCTATCGGTTTGATCAAAAGGTACTTTTTTCAGGACTTTTGAAAAAGTGCTGAGTCAGCACTTTTTAACACTGTAGGCAATGGGAAAAAGATTAAAACATCTTCTTCTCCAGATCCAGCAGGCAGAATCTTCTGATATTTGGTATGCAACATTGTAGGGTGGATCTGATTCAAGTTTGTTCAAATCGGCCCCCCTGGGATCATATTTGGGCTCAATATAGGAGCCTGATTTCGAACTTAGTGCATTTGAGGCAAATTTCTTCAAAATCATCTTCTCCAGATCTAGCAGGCAGAATCTTTTGATATTTGGTATGCAACATTGTGGGGTGGATCTGATTCAAGTTTGTTCAAATCGGCCCCCTGGATCCATATTTGGGCTCACTATAGAAGCCCGAATTCAAACTTAATGCATTTCAGGCAAATTTCTTAAAAAATCTTCTTCTCCAGATCCAGCAGGCAGAATCTTTTGATATTTGGTATGCAACATTGTGGGGTGGATCTGATTCAAGTTTGTTCAAATTGCCCCCCTGGATCCATATTTGGGCTCACTATAGAAGCCCGAATTCGAACTTAATGCATTTCAGGCAAATTTTCTTAAAAAATCTTCTTCTCCAGATCGAGCAGGCAGAATCTTTTGATATTTGGTATGCAACATTGTGGGGTGTTATCTGATTCAAGTTTGTTCAAATCGGCCCCCTGGGTTTATATTTGGGCGCAGTATAGAAGCTCGAATTCGAACTTAGTGCATTTCAGGCAAATTTCTTAAAAAATCTTCTTCTCAAGATCCAGCAGGCAGAATCTTTTGATATTTGGTATGCAACATTATGGGGTGGATCTGATTCAAGTTTGTACAAATCGGCCCCCTGGATTCATATTTGGGCTCACTATAGAAGCCCGAATTCGAACTTTGTGCATTTCAGGTAAATTTCTTAAAAATTCTTCTTCTCCAGCTGCAGCAGGCAGAATCTTTTGATATTTGGTATGCAACATTATGGGGTGGATCTGATTCAGGTTTGTTCAAATCAGCCCCCTGGGTTTATATTTGGGCTCAGTATAGAAGCTCTAATTCGAACTTAGTGCATTTCAGGCAAATTTCTTAAAAAATCTTCTTCTCCAGATCCAGCAGGCAGAATCTTTTGATATTTTGTACGCAACATTGAGGGGTGGATCTGATTCAAGTTTGTTCAAATCGGCCCTCTGGATTTATATTTGGGCTCACTATAGAAGCTCGAATTTGAACTTAGTGCATTTCAGGCAAATTTCTTAAAAAATCTTCTTCTCCAGATCCAGCAGGCAAAATCTTTTGATATTTGGTATGCAACATTGTGGGGTGGATCTGATTCAAGTTTGTTCAAATCGGCTCCCTAGATTTATATTTGTGCTCACTATAGAAGCTCGAATTCGAACTTAGTGCATTTTAGGCAAATTTCTTTGAAAATCTTCTTCTCAAGATCCAGCAGGCAGAATCTTTTGATATTGGGTATGTACCATGCTTAGTGGGGTGAGATTCAAGTTTGTTCAAGCCAAGACCCTGGGTTCATATTTGGGCTCACTGTGGTAGCCTGAATTATAACTTAGTTAAAAATGAGGAATTTTCTTTAAAAATCTTCTTCAGATCCAGCAGTTGGAATGTTTTGATATTTGATATGCAACATCCTTAGAGGGGTGAGATTCAAGTTTGTTCAAGCCATGTCCCTAGGTCCATATTTGGACTCACTGTGGGAGCTTAAATTGTAACTTTCTTTAAAAATCTTCTTTTTTTTTGGCTCCACTGGTCAGAATCTTTGGATATTTGGAATAAGCTTTTCTTAGGAGGAGCAGATGCAACTTGTTGAAATCAATTCTCTGGGTTGATATTTAGGCTACCATGTCAGGTGAGCGCCCTCAGGTCCCTTGGGACCTCTTGTTTCAAGTATGTTATCAGGTGGATCAGGAAGCACTGAAAGACAATGAATAAGTGTTGACTAGGCGAGTGTTTTAATGACTGTCATTTTTCCATTTAAGGTTAGGTTCCTAAAAGATCAGTCACTGAAAAGTTTTTCCATTTTTTTCATTTTGTCCATATAATTTTTTTTACGTAGCCCTCACCAAATAAATCGTATTGAATGCTGATATCATGAATACACCACTGTGATTCCACTTGACTTTTTGTTTTGCAGATATTTCCACCCCAACCTCTTTTTTTGGTGCAGTCCATATAATTTGTGTCTTATCAAAGTTCACCTGAAGTCCCGACTGAACAGCAAATTGGTTTACAGCTTCCAAGGCAATCATATTTTATAAAAGGTGTTGAAGCTTCCACATATTCGTTGAATTTTTCATCAAATCTAGTCCTGGCTGCTTCACAGCAGTCGTGACTAGATTTGATGAAAATTATTTTGGAAATACTCAGCAGGTTAAGAGTTAAATGTATCAAAATCAGATGGGATGAGCTGAAGAAAAAGACCACTTTTGTGATCACTATGACTGTTAGACTTCAGGCCTTAAATTTTGTCCCATTTCAAGGGAATCGGAGGCCTTAAAATTTGTCCCATTTCAAGGGAATCGGTTTTGATATTCATTGCCTCCTGCTGCAATATTTAGTTCTTAACCGATTAAGTGCTAGAATCCTCTCACTATCAGAGCTTTCAGAAAAATGAGGGTACAGAGCAAAAGCTGACATTTTCCTTGCTCCTCTTTCATATTTTAGTCAAATGCAAATAATATTTCATTCATATCATTTTTTTTTATTAGCTCAACTTTGACGAAGTCAAATTTGAGTTATTGTCATGGCCCGTCGTCCGTCGTCCGACTCTCCATCCGTCCATCTGTCCGTCTGTCTGTCTGTCCGTACGTACGTCAACAATTGGCTATGACTCGGGCTAGAGGTCGTATTTATGAACCGATCTTTACAAAACTTCTTGGGTACCTTTGTTATGACCGTGGGACGAGAACGAGTGTTTTTGGGTGCGATGCGAAATTCAAGATGGCTGCCAGCCACCATTTTGTACCAATGATGCAGAAATCTGTTTTTTGTACAGAACTTCCATATGTAAGCTCTGATTTGAATAATTTTTTGTATGAATGTTTAGTACCATGGGGTACATCACATATAATACGGGTTTTTTTCTCGTGCTTAAATTGTGCAAATTAGACTAATTTTGATGTTTTTTGGTGTTAATTTCAGCACTATAAGTGCAAATGCCAATACACCTCGGGCTAGAGGCCGTATTTATGAACCGATCTTTACGAAACTTCTTGGGTACCTTTGGTACCACCGTGGGACGAGAACGAGTGTTTTTGGGTCCGGTCCGAAATTCAAGATGGCCGATGGCAGCCATTTTGTACAAAATTAGGTGCAATCAGATTTTTGCACAGAACTTCCATATGAAAGCGCTGATTTGAATAATTTTTTGTGTGAATGTTTAGTACCATGGGATACATCACATATAATACGGGTTTTTTTCTCGTGCAGAAATTATGCAAATTAGATGAACTTTGATATTTCAGTGCGACTTACACACATTTTAAGTACACATGTCAATACAGCTCAGACTTGAGTCTGTATTTATGAACTGATCTTCACGAAATGTCTTTGGTACCTTTGTTATCACCTTGGGACGAGAACGAGTGTTTCTGGGTGCGGTCTAAAATTCAAGATGGCTGCCAGTGGCCATTTTGTACCGAAATTAGGTCTAATCAGTTTTTTGTACACAACTTCTATACAGCTCAGACTAGAGGCCATATTTATGAACCAATCTTTACGAACCTTGTTGGGTACCTTTGTTATCACCGTGGGATGAGAGCGAGTGTTTTTGGGTGTGGTCCGAAATTCAAGATGGCCACCAGCAGCCATTTTGTACCAAAATTAGTGCAATCAGTCTTTTGTACAGAACTTCTGTATGAAAGTTCTGATTTGAATAAATTTTTGTATGAATGTTTAGTAACATGGAATACATCACATATTCTAAGGGGTTTTTTTTCGTGCAGAAATTATGCAAATTAGATGAACTTTGACTTATTCAGTGCTACTTGCACAATGTGAGCACACATGTCAATATGGCTCAGGATAGAGGCTGTATTTATGAACCGATCTTCACAAAACTTCTTGGGTACCTTTGTTATCACCTTGGGACGAGAATGAGTGTTTCTGTGTACGGTCCAAAATTCAAGATGGCTGCCAGTGGCCATTTTGTACCAAAATTAGGTCCAATCAGTTTTTTGTCACAAGTTCTATACAGCTCGTATTTATGAATTGATCTTCACAAAACTTCTTGGGTACCTTTGTTTTCACCTTGGGACAGGAACGAGTGTGTTTTGGGGTGCCTTTGTTATCACTGTGCTATGAGAACAAATATTTTGGGGTTCAGTCAGACCCACTCTGGGACTCAAAGTTTTCTTTTCTAGTTTAGCATCTGACTGTCACCCACCTTTACAATACTTTACCTATACATTTGTTACAGGCAACGGTCAGTATTTATGTACAGACCATTACAATACTTTATATGTACCTTTGTTATCAGGTCATTACCTTGATGTTTGTCATTGCTGTGTCACATACTATACATGTGCATGTCTTTGTCTTGACAAGTTGAGCTACAGTGTCATTGACACTTTCATTTTAACTGCCTGTGGTCACTCTCCTATAATCCTATAATTTGTAATAAAGCATTTTGAATAACAAATGGGGGTGGCAAGTAGCCAATCTGGCTATGCCACTTCCCACAGTATACTACCTGTTATTATGCCCCGAAATTTTTTTTTTGGGGGGGGGGGGGGGGGGGGGGGGGTGTATAGTCGAGGTCTCCGCCTGTACGTCCATCCGTATGTCCGTACATCCATCCGTACGAACATTTTGTATTATAACTCGAGCATCAGTTGTCGGATTTTAATGTTCTTTGGTATAGTGATAGGGCAGCTTGGGGGAACGGATGCCCTCACACCTAGCGTTTCGTCCTTTCATGTTTGGTGGAGTTATGGCCCCTGTTTGTATATATACTGTGAGTAAAGAATGTGAATCTGAGACCACCAAAAATAATCTCCCCCAACCAGTTAATTCAGAATTTGAGAGTATTGTTACACCCTTGTCTTTGTGAGTGCAACCATTTCATAATAGCTAGCAAAAACAAATGTCATATCTATATATTTACAAGGGTTTGACCCTGAAGGGCCTAGTCCCAATTTTGATGAGCCTCTTGTCTTACATTTTCGTGCAGAACACATGTTCCAGCGTACAGGCTACACCCTGAACCCGCCACCCTGAGCCACTGCCGCCAGCCATATTCACCTTAAGCCATAGCCAGCCAAATTTTGTGTCCAGCCAGCCACGGTTAAAAAATGCTGCCATAAACATTTTTCACAGCTGAGCCATGTTAATTGTCAAACATCGTCATTATTGTAATTCGTTATTGAATATATTCGTTGGTATTTTACTACCAGAAGCTTTAAAAATGTTGTTCTTGCTTCTATTGACCTCCATACTCATTATTCAACTAAAACAACCAGGACATATGTGTAAATAAATCCCATTTCTGAAAATATGACACTTGAAACATTTGGTCTTGTCACCAATTACCACTTGTTTCAATAGACCTTAAGATTTTTTCTCCTCTCAGCCGGCTGAGCCACCATATTCTTTCAGCTGAGGAACCCATGGCTGAGCCAACTAAGCTGACTAGCCAACCGTGAAATTGCTCAGCCAGGCATAAAAGATATATTTCACGGCTTCGGGGTCTAGTACAGGCATTTGGGTGGTCTTGCTGATGGAAGTTTCATTACCATGACAGTGGTTTCTACTGAAGTCGGGGGGCGCTGTGCTCAGTAGGTATAGGTGCAGGCTGCAAACCGAGAGGTCCTCAGTCGAATCCCACCTGCGACAACCACATTGTGTCCTTGGGCAAGACATCTCACCACCATTGCCCACCTGAGGGATTGTTGGCATTGTGTTCTAAGGCATACTGCATGTAGATTGCACACTTGTCTTCAACCAATGCTAACCCTGCTTGTGTGGAGTTAGTATGGTGGGGAGCCTGACAGTTGCTCGCCATTGCTTGTTGGTTCTCTCCGGGTACTCCGGCTTCCTCCACCTGTAAAACTTTCTGACATGAGGTGACCCTGGCTATCGAAAGTGTCATTACACCCCAATAAATAAATAAATCTACTGAAGTCTTGGCTGCCTGTATCAGCAGCCAAGACTTCACTTGACACCACTGTTAAGTTAAAGTATTATCTTATTATAAGGAGCAAAATTTAAATTGAATTCCTTAGGACTATAAGGACACTTTTAGAATCAAATGAACATTTTGCGAGAATCAAAATTGATTCTCATTGTTTTCCCGGCCAGAATCATTTGGCTGAATCGATTCTGATTCTCACATGAATTTTTCGACCTGGACTAAAGGCCTAAAAGAATTACAATTCTGTTTCTCAGGACCCCCCCCCCCACCCCCCCCCTCCCCCCCGCGCATGGTCCTTTTGGATGCTGCATGCTCTCTTTTTATAACCAATGTAAACTATAAAAAAATAAAAATTAAATGGTTTATGTCTGATATATTACCCAAGTTAACAAAATTGATTTGTCCCTTGAGTGCAAGAAGGCATTGAAATGCTTTAGCATTGCAAAGCCTTCTTGCTCTCAAGGGATAAAAAATACACCACCACCCATGCTATTCCATAGATTGTGAGGCGTAAAACATAAACCAAGAACATGGACTTTTGATGGCAAAGAAATAATTACAAAAATAAAAAATAAAATAAAAAACCGCTTGCTCACATGCAATTTTACAAATAATGGCCTGAGAAACAGAAGATGTACTTTGTGGTGCCTAATTGTTGTATTTTATTTACAGAGAAGATTTCCATGCATCAAAACAGGCAGATAACTGGAAGCCTATGACTGATTACTATGCAACTACTTTTGAGTCTTTCTTAGAAATCAATGCAGCATTCAAGGTTGGTATAATTACTATTAAACCTTCACACTACGCACTCCACAAGTGATCTGTGCTTGATCTTGCATTCCTTATGAAGAACACACTTCTTGGATCAGCCTAATAGGTGACAACTTGTGGATGTGGCCAACTACTGATGAGTTTATAATGCAGGGTCTTTTACCAGTGATTGTTCCATTATAGTTTATTGGAAATTTCAGTATTGCACTCTCAAGTAAAGTGTAATGAATGACTATGTTGTTAATCAAAAAATCAAATTGGTTTGGGTTTTTTAAAAACAATATTGGAAGGAGGCAAATGCAGTGGAACCCTCTCAATTGAATTGTCACTTTGCCAAAGAAAATTATTCAGTTAACACAGGTTTTCAGTTTTAACAGGAATTTAGTTATTTCCTGTATTCTAGTGATAAACTGAGTATTTATTGTCCCCTGAAAAATTTTTTCAGGGGACTATTAAAATAGTCGGTGTCTGTGCATCCATGTGTGTGTCCGTCCCACTTTGGTTTCCAGATGATAACTTGAGTTATAGTTGTCCAAATCAAATGAAATTTGATATGAAGGTGTATTGACATGAAATACAGGTCAAGTTCGAATTGAGGTGCGGTCTGACAATTTTTCCCACACTTATGCCCCTTTTTAAAATTCAAAAATTCATTATACCCCCACAAAATGAAGTTTTAGGGGGGGGGGGGGTGGTATATAGGAATCAACTTGTTGGTCGGTCGGTCGGTCGGCCGTCGTCAGTTTGTTGCAATTTGTGGAGCGAACTACTTCCACAGTTTTAGTTGCATTTTCATGAAACTTCACAAAAATGATCAACATGATGAGGGGAAGTGCGTGACATAATTTTTTTCCAGATCAGATTCAAGATGGCCGACTGGTGGCCATATTGGATTTTGCAAAATACTTGTGGAGCAAACTACTCCTACAGTTTTTCCTGTATAATATGAATTGATCGACATGATGAGGAACATTTTTTGACATAAATCTTTTCCAGATCGGATTCAAGATGGCCGACTGGTGGCCATATTGGATTTTGCAAAATACTTGTGGAGCGAACTACTTCTACAGTTTTTGCTGCATTTTCACGAAACTCAATATAAATGATTGACACAATGAGGAGCAGTGCATGACATAATTGTTTTTCCAGATCAGATTCAAGATGGCCGACTGGCAGCCATATTGGATTTTGCAAACTACTTGTGGAGCGAACTATTTATACAGTTTTTGCTGCATTTTCATGAAACTCAATATAAATTGATCGACATGATGAGGATGCAATGCCTGACATAAATTTTTTCCATATCGGATTCAAGATGTTTACTAGCGGCCATATTGGATTTTGTAAAATACTTGTGGAACAAACTATTTCTACAGTCTTTGCTGCATTTTCATGAAACTCAATATAAATGATCGACACAATGAGGAGCAGTGCATGACATAATTTTTTTCTAGATCGGATTTAAGATGGCCGACTGGCAGCCATATTGGATTTTGCAAAATACTTGTGTAGCAAACTACTTCTACAGTTTTTACTGCATTTTCATGAAACTCAATATAAATTGATCGACATGGTGAGGAGCAGTGTGTGACATAAATTTTTTTCCGATCAGATACAAGATGGCCGACTGATGGCCATATTGGATTTTGCAAAATACTTGTGGAGCAAACTACTTCTACAGTTTTTGCAGCATTTTCATGAAACTCAATATAAATGATCGACACAATGAGGAGCAGTGCTTGACATAATTTTTTTTCCAGATCTTCTACAGTTTTTGCTGCATTTTCATGAAACTCAATGTAAATTGATTGACATGATGAGGAGCTTTTTTGACATAAATCTTTTTCAGATCGGATTCAAGATGGCTGACTGGCAGCCATATTGGGTTTTGCAAAATACTTGTGGAGCGAACTACTTCTACAGTTTTTGCTGCATTTTCATGAAACTCAATATAAATTGATCGACATGATGAGGAGCAGTGTGTGACATAATTTTTTTTCCAGATTGGATTTAATATGGCCGTCTGGTGGCCATATTGGATTTTGCAAAATACTTGTGAAGCGACTTCTTCTACAGTTAAGTTTTTGCTGCGTTTTCATGAAACTCAATATAAATGATCGACACAATGAGGAACAGTGCATGACGTAATTTTTACCCCAATCAAATTCAAGATGGTCGACTGGTGGCCATATTGGATTTTTTTTTTACTTAGAAAAATTTAATGTCCCTTTTCAGTCACGCACACTAGGCGGTATGCCACGGAGGGGGTATACCAGGCGACAGACCATCTCTAGATTTTTTTTGGTTTCCCGATGACGTGTGCCCGAGCGGCCTTTTATTCCTATATATCTTATTCGGTGGAGTTCATTATTTAATTTATTTATTTGGGTTTAATGACACATTTGGCAGCCAGGGTTACCTTGTATCAGTACTCGGAGAGAACCACCAAGCAGTGGCAAGTATCTGTCAGAATCCCTAGTGTACTAACTCCACACAAGCAGGGCTAGGGCTGGGCGATATTTCGATATACCGGTAAATACCGGTATTGAAATCAGTACCGGTTAAATATCGTCTATTTTTTGGCAATACCGGTATATCGTCTGTAACGATATTGGTTTGGGTCACATGATAATAAAATTTCAACATGTTTTTTTTCGTAAAATCGCACAGAAAGTTGCTTTGAAAATACAGGAAGTTTATCTTTCCTTATTTCGTGAACAAATGATAAACAGCGAGAGATGATGAGAGTAACGGAAAACACACCCGACTGTCACACTGTAAAAACACGGTCACCTGCTGTTGGTCGCATTTGTTTGAACTGTAATCAGCAAGCCATACTTATCGCTCAATTCATTGTCAGCAATCTGACACAAAAATGTTTCAAATCACACTATTCACAATTGCGAAATGTGCAACAATTTTTGTCAAATATGACAGAGGTGTGATTCCATCACTGGGAGAAAACATTGTCGGCTGGTGATTGACACTTGCAGACTATCATGAAAGTGAAGGGTGAACACGTCTTGGAGGTGTGCTTAATATCAACAGACCGACTGGCCTGACATGTGACAGATGACATTTGACATTGTCATCTTAGGAAGTTCACTGCTGGAAGATAGGAGAAGGGGAGGAGCTACTACTGGTTCTTTGTGAAACCAGGCCCTCGGAATTCCATCAACTGGATACCCGTTGTTTTGATAAAAAGTTTTGTTTGCCACTGTTTTCATGAAGACACATACGCAATTAACACAATGTGACAATTGACTGGCTCAGTAATTAAACGCTTATCAGTCAAGAGAGGCTGGCCATGTTTTTACAGGAATTAAATTGACAAAGACTAATTTACTTGTATCCCAGATTCAGATGAAAGCCAGTAAACCCATGATAATTTTATGGCTTATTTTCGTATTAAACAATAGGTTCAATAACTTTGTAGACATGGATTATTATGGTCTTCCATTCAAATCACTCATTTTTCCAGAGCAGTAAGTGATACTTCTATCTTTTGCTCCAAAAATATCTATTTTTATACTGTACCAATGACCCAGACTTAGCTGGTGCTAACTCCAACAAAACCAGGGCCAAACACAAATTTTGTCCCCCAATCCCCAAAATTTGCATCCAAAACAAAAAGAAATCATGTCCTAAAGGACCTCCATAGTACGCCTCTACTGCGCATGCGCAGTGACGCAGTCGTCCCGAAATTGGCGCCAATTATCATTCTCTGTTTGGCCCTTCATCAGTCAACATCTCACTGATCTTTGTGCTTGTAAATCTCAGTTTAAAGGATGCCAGACACGTAATTTTTGGAGAAAATGTGATTCTAAGGAGGATAGAAGGAGGAGAGGAAAAAGAAGTGGCAAAAAATAATCAGGGCTGTACTTAAAATTTTTTGATGAAATTATGTCAAGTTGCCTATTTTCGAGGCATGGGCCTCTTGTTGTCATTCTTGCTAAATGTTGCACTGCTTATTCAGTGTTTCCTCTCCCCTAGCCTTCTAAAGTCCCCCCTGGCAATTCTCCCATGCTTTTGGCATATTTTTGAGAAGTTTCATTTCTAAAATTTCCTGGGAGAGTTGCTTGGTTACAGAATGTTTTCTGTTATTTTCCCCATAGTTACGTTTTCACCCATGGGTGTATAACGTTTGTGTTCTGCATCTTCCATCTGATGTTCTACAGATTCTCCCCTGGGAGTCTCTGTCTTGCATCAGATAGAGTGTAATTTTGATGACTGATTCCGGGCCAGTTTTTTCAGTGCCTGGAGTCATGTTTTCTAGTGTGTTTACACTGTTTGTTTTCATTGGCAACAGCCTTTTTTGAGGGGGGCTGTTTGCCTTTGTGGTAGTTTATCTCATTATAAGATACATTTATATTATCCGAAAGTGTCTCATTAATTATTTTATATAAATTTAAAATTTTTGACCACACTTTGCCATCGGATCCATCGGGGCTCAACGTTACTTTTCAGCAACTTGGGCTTTTCTGAAAAAATATTTTTTCAAAATTATTTTGTTTTGCAATTGTTTTTTCATTTATTAATGGATCATGTTATTATGTATCTTTGTGTCAGGGGTTTTTGCGAGTAACTAGGACTTATTGTTGTTCTTTCACAATGAAGGGACATTGTTCAAATTGTAATAGGAAGAAATCTTCCTCGGACTTTCATGATCATTGTATTAATTGTAGTCAGTGTTCTCGCATTAATCCCTGTCCTATATGTGAACATTGGGATGAGAAACATTGGAAACGTGTGTCACGATATGTTGTTTCTGGAGAAAGGGCGATGCCGGCTCTTTCTCCACAAGGTCACTCTACTCTCTCAGTTTCTATTTCAGAGGAACCAGAACAGGGTGATGTTTCCATGTTATCTTCTTCAAGTGTGCGTCCGTCGTCACAAATGAATTCAGAGCTAGCGGCAAAAGTGCTCATGGAGATTAGACAAATGTCGTCCGCTAGCTCGCCCGGTGTAGCGTCCATTCACCGAATGGTTCGGCAGCCAGGTTCGTCCGATGCGGTCCAAGAGGAAATTTTGGGTGATGCGAGCACTATAAACATAATAGATGCACACCCAGTGACGGCGGATAGTAAACGAGAACGGAGGAAGCCTTTTAGTCCGGTTCCTAGCTCGTCCAGGTCCAGCTGGGCCGCGAGCGAGAGAGGTCCCTCTCTCGTACAACAACATCTGGGACCAGATGTTGTGGTACAAAATGTGTCTTTAGCGGAGCATACGTCCGTCGCTCGGGACGCTCCGTTGTATAAGCAGTCCGCAGAGACTGTTAAGGCTTCCTCTTCTCGTCAGCGCACACGACCGCACCTTGGCTGCGTGACCGCCGATATTTTACCAGCTTCGCCGATGAAGGATTCTTCGGCGACCAGGTCACACCATCCGGCAGCCAGGGATTCGAGACCGATGGACTCCGGACGTTCGCATAGGAAAAGTATGCGGGAGCCATCTGATGCGGAGCTGCCCTCGGCGAAGCAGCGAAAGACTGCGCCTCCGCAGGTCTCGACGTCGGACATTCTTGTGCAGATAGCACAGCTTATCGCAGCATCCCAGCAGCCGACAGAAACGGTGTCGGATCGAGAATTATCCGACGGCGCTGGGTCGGTACGCTCCGCCGAAGCATCGGGGGCGGACGACCGGGAACATCGGGAGGTCCGACCGGATGGTGAAAGGGATACGGATGAATTGGAGCTATCCCTTTCGGAACAACATAAAGCTGCCGTGGACTTCATCCGGCACTTTCTCCCTCAAGTTGTTCCGTCGGGCCAGACTGCTGCGCTTCCGGACAAGAGAATTATAGCGTCATTGGACTCTGAATTTTTTGAGCGGTTCAGGGACATCGCTCCCGAGTTTCCGTCGCAGTCCAATAATGTTGCAAGAACATTTGAATTATTGAACGACGCTATATTTAAACTTGCTTCCAGGATGGGGAAAGCAGGTTTCTTGTCCGCTAATACTCTTAACCTGCCTTTCATTAATGCAAGGAATAAATTCGATACGGCAGGACAGGGTATACCGAGATTTCCTCTGCGTATGGACGACGAGGCGGAAGACTTAGAGCTATCATTACCGTCGTCAGCTTCTATTCCAACCGCGGTGTTGGAAACAGCTATTGCGTCTAACAGAGCCAATTTAGATGCCTTATCTTACGCAGATCACCTTACTAAGGCGTTATCACTGCGCCTTCAAGGGGAAGAGTTTCAGGATATACAATCCTCTTTAAGACTTCTTTCAAGGGCAGTAGCTTATTCCACGTGTAACTCCGCCCTTTCAGTGGCAAATCTGGAGTTGGTTAGACGTGACGCAGCCCTAGCTACATCCACAATAGTGGATTCTAAGGTGAAGAACTCTCTTAGAGTCGCTTCGGTCTCAGGAGAACTTCTCTTTGACGGCAAGCTTTCCGCTATTTATGATAAAATTAAAAAGAAAGCTAATGACTCTCTGTTGTTCAGATCGGCTCCTAAAAAGTCGGATACAGCAGACACGAATAAGACAGGCACTTCTGGGTCTAATGCGCCCAGGAGAGGTTCCTATAGAGGTTCCGGTGCGTCCTCTTGGTCTTATTCGAGAGACCGTCAGGATAGCGACTCTCGTTCGGGACGTCCTTCAGGCCGGGACAATCGGCCGGACGCCCCGAGGTCGACGAGGCGAGGTGCGGGTCGTGGAAGACGTGGTTTCTCCTACCGCAGGCCTCGCAGGTCCAGGAGGTGATGGCTTAAACCTCTATCGCGTTCCGGTTGGCGGAAGGTTGTCGAGTTTTTCACAAGAGTGGGTGTCGATTTTGGACGACCCTTGGGTGAGAGGAGTGACTTCGGAAGGTCTAAAGATATCCTTCAAACGAAAGCCTCCATTAACTCGAAGTCCAAAGTGGACTCATCTTCTGTCAAATCCACAGAAAAGAGACGCTCTGTTATCAGAGGTGCAGTCTCTTTTAATGAAGAACGCGGTAGAGGTCGTAGAAAACCAGGAATCTCTGGGATTCTACAGCCATCTGTTTCTGGTTTCGAAACCAGACGGCTCGTTCCGTCCAGTCATAGATTTGAGCTGGATAAACAAGCTGATCGTCGCTCCGAAGTTTTATATGGAGACGATTCGATCGGTCAGAGCGAGTATTCGGGTGAACGATTATGCAACGAGCATAGATCTCAAAGATGCGTACTTTCACGTCATGGTACATCCGACATTCCGAAAGTATCTACGCTTCGCAGTCCTAGGAGTGGTGTATCAATTCCGGGCCATGTGCTTCGGATTGAATCTAGCACCCTGGGCTTTCACTCGGGTAATGAACTCGGTAATGATCTACTTCCGAGCTCATTCGTCTGCGGTAACGTCGGCCTACCTGGACGACATTCTTCAGAGGTACGGCAACGAGTTAACGCTTCAGAACGATGTTCAGAATCTTCTATTGCTCCGACGTCTCGGTTTTATAGTAAACGAGGAGAAGTCGGATCTGGTGCCGTCCAAGTCATTCACTCATCTGGGAATGAGCTTCGAGATGCACAACAATCTCGTTCGTCTGCCGTTAACCAGAGCGAAATTAGTCAGTTGTTACGCTCGCTATTGTCTGCACGCAGACAAAGTCACGGCGAGAGAATTTATGAGACTGATAGGTCTGTGCGGAGCCGCCGCGGATCTCATTCCGATGGGGCGGCTACGCACACGTCCTCTTCAAATTTTCCTGACTCAGAATTGGAGTGTGAAAATTCATTCGCTCGATGTAGACGTTCTCTTGTCAGATCAAGTGAAACAAGAGATTCAGACTTGGGCAAACATTCAGTGGTTAACTCAAGGAGTTCCGCTGCAGTTGCCGGATCCGAGTTTTACCGTTATGACGGATGCCAGTCAAACAGGTTGGGGTGCATCATTAATCCCAACGGATTCGAGATGCCAGGGTCTTTGGGATCCGCAATTCCTGTGCAAGCACATAAACATCAAGGAAATGATGTCAATTTGGCTTGCGTTACGTCACTGGATGGACATTATTCACGATGCTCATGTCCAAATCCTATCCGACAATACGACAGTAGTGGCGTATATACGGAATCAGGGAGGCACTCATTCAGTTCCGTTGTTCAATCTAACGGAAAGAATCCTTCTGTTTGCGTTAGAACATCACGTTCTTCTTTCGGTCTGTCACATACCGGGTCGTCTGAATGTGCTAGCAGACTCCCTTTCACGAAAGGGTCGCTTGTTGCCGTCGGAGTGGACTCTCAACAAACAAGTATTCAATCAGATTTGCTACCAATGGGAACGGCCAATAATAGACTTATTTGCGACACATCTCAACAATCAGTTGCAGACGTATGTGTCTCCGTGTCCGGATCCAAGAGCATTTGCAGTAGACGCTCTGTCGATCCCTTGGGACGGAATAATAGGATATGCGTATCCTCCAGCGCCGTTAATTCAACAAGTATTGCTAAAGATAAAACAATCTCAATGCAAGATTCTGTTGGTAGCATCTCTGTCGCCACAGAGACCGTGGATAAATCTACTCAGGTGTCTGTTGTGGGACCTACCGCGGAAGCTTCCTCCACGAGAGGATCTTCTTTCGCAGGGGAAATCGCGCCAACTCCATCACAACCCGCAAGGTCTCAACCTTCACGTTTTTCCGTTGTGCAGTCCTTCTTGCATGGCAAGCACTTTACAGGACGAGCAGTGGACGCGATTTCTAACTGTAGGAGGACCTCCTCTTCGCTAAACTATGCGGCTAAGTGGAAGGTTTTTCGTCGTTGGTGTGGGGATCATTCTGTAGATATATTTGATCCCTCTATACCAGACATTGCAAACTTTCTAGTATACTTGTTTGACGAAATCAAACTGCAGCCTGTTACTATAAAGGGTTATAGATCTATGTTATCTGATACCTATGCACATCATGATAGTTTACAAATTGGATCTAATGTCTCTTTATCGAAATTGGTTAGAAACTTTTCGATAAATAGACCCAAAACTCTTAGATTAATTCCTAAGTGGAATTTAGCTTGGGTTCTCCTTAAATTGAAGGAAAAGCCATTTGAACCTCTTGGGACAGTAGATTTCAAATTCTTATCTTATAAGACAGCTTTTCTCTTAGCTTTCTCTTCTGCCAGAAGAGTCAGTGAGCTTCATGCACTATGGGTGGATGATTCTCATTATCGTAGTGTTGGGAACACTATCACCTTCACTACTAATGTGGGTTTTTTAGCTAAGAATCAGGCTCCTAATAAATATCCGGAACCTATTGTTATTAAGGCTCTTCCGTCTTCAGACGGGCGTAGGCCTTTACTCTGTCCTGTTAGAGCACTACGTATCTATAAACAGAGATCTCAGTTTATCAGAAAGGGACGGAAACGTTTCTTTCTGTCTTTGATGCCTAATAGAAAGGACATTTCAGTCCATTCTATTGCTAGATGGATTCAGTTAACTATCCGTACTGCTTATGAAGATTTATCTTCTTCTCAGCAGTCTGTGCTTAAGATTTCTGCTCATGAAGTAAGAGCTCTTTCTACTTCCTGGGCTTATGCTAATAGTGTTGCTATTACAGATTTAATGAAGGCTGCTTATTGGTCTCAGCCATCCACATTTACGAATTTTCATCTCAGAAATATTGAGTCCATTTCTGGAGACCTGCATTGTTTAGGTCCGTTATCTGTTGCTCAGAATGTCGTCCACTAAACAGTTGCAACTATAGTTATGCAGGCTTTCTGTTCCGGCAGTGACTCCGTCCGGCTGCCCTCTTCGCTCTGGGCTATTTGACCCAGGGCAAGGGGAAGGGGGGGGGGGGGGGGGGGCGGGTGTTCCCTTAGGTCACCTGCTTTATAGTGAAAAGCAAGGGAATGCCTCCTCCAAGTCAGTATTTCTGAGTCGCTTCCGGGATGGTTTTAAAGTGTAATATTAATGTTTAAATTCATTCATGTCTTATTTTTAAAGTGTAGCTCGGTGTGAAGCATTTGTATATGTCAAGTGTCAAACGGACTTTAATATACAATACTCGGACACTTTTAAATGATTATAAAGAGTCTCAATTCTCTGGACTACTTTATTTATTGGCTTGCTTTAAAAATAATTAGTATAAGGGTTATACTGGATGTTAATAGAGAACATGAATGTTATTGTGCTCAATTATTAAGGGTAGTGTATCTTTCTAATTTTATATTAAATAAGAAAGATACATGTAAAGCCTAATACTCCTTTTCTCCTTAAGGGGTTACCTCTTTACTATATAATTGAGCTTATTGGATTTTCCTCTATGTCCTAGGCCCTCCAGCCTGTTTACTATTCAGCTAAGTCTGGGTCATTGGTACAGTATAAAAATGTTAAAAAATTTATAGTAATTTATATATTTTTTATACTTACCAATGACCCAGACGGGGATGGCCCTCCCTGGAGTTGGGAACTCTTGCCTCCCCGCTGAGTACATAGCGCTGACCAGGCACTGCCAGTAAGAATGATAATTGGCGCCAATTTCGGGACGACTGCGTCACTGCGCATGCGCAGTAGAGGCGTACTATGGAGGTCCTTTAGGACATGATTTCTTTTTGTTTTGGATGAAAATTTTGGGGATTGGGGGGCAAAATTTGTGTTTGGCCCTGGTTTTGTTGGAGTTAGCACCAGCTAAGTCTGGGTCATTGGTAAGTATAAAAAATATATAAATTACTATAAATTTTTTAACTTTTTATTCATGATATCCTTTGCACTTAATATGTGTTTCACACACTGGTGCACGATATACCGGTATATCGCGATATTTTTTCTGATATCGTTACCGGTATTCAGATTCCCATATCGCCCAGCCCTAAGCAGGGCTAGCATTGGTTGAAGACAAGTGCACCGTCGACGTGCAGTACTCCTTAGTACACTGTACCATCGTGCCCCCACATGGGCAATTAGAATTAAGTGTCTTGTCCAAGGGCACAATGCAGTTACCCTTGGTGTTGATCGAACTGTGGACCTTTTCAGTTTGAAGTCCAATGCCTTAACCACTGGCCACCATGCTCCCAGCTCATAGATATTTGGTGAGGCTATATACGTCTGGAAACAGGCCATATTTAGTGTTTGTCAGCGTATTTAATGACTCATAAGATTTTTGTAACAATGTACAGGAGTATCTGTACATGGAATGACCATACTGATCATATTTGCTCCAAAGCCTTGTCTCGTTTAGATTTGCTAAGAAAACACAAATTTATTCTTGATCATAGTGTCCTTGAAAAAATATACTTCACCTTTATTAGGTCTCTTCTCGAATACGCTGATACTGTTTGGGACAACTGTTCTGTATCAAAAGTCACAGAACTTGAAAAACTACAAATCGCTGCAGCAAGAATCATTATGGAACAAACCCTCAGTGCCAGAAAGTCTTTGTTATATTCTGAAAGAAGACGGGACTCTACAAGAAAGACATTGCAAACATAGCTTAATACAATTTTTCCAAATGTACCACCATATATCACCTCCTTACATCTCCAATAAAGTTCCTCCACTTGTTTCCTCGACTAATATATCAGTTGGACTCCGGTCAAGTCACAACCACTAAGTTCCTTTCTGTCAGACACAGTTGTATCAGCCTCAGTTCATCCCCAGTGATTGATCCGTCCGTCCATAAACTTTTCCGTTTCCGGATGGTAACTTGAGTTTGGTTTTATAGATCAGGATCAAACTCAGTTTGTTCCTCAATTATATCAAAATGAAGGTTAAGTTTAAATTGGGGCTTGGTTCAATGATTTTTACAAGAGTTATGGGCCTTTTCGACTTAGAAATATCACATGCCCATCAACATTTTGGTTTCCGGTTGATAACTTGAGTTTGAATTCATAGATCAGGACCAAACTTGGCTTTTGCTTCAGTTATATCAAAATGAAGGTTAATTGCAAATTAGGGTATGGTCCGATGATTTTACAAGAGTTATGGGCCTTTTCAACCTAGAAATTGCATATTTTCATCAACATTTTGTACGAACTTTGTTTATGGCATAAATAACTTAAACAATAGTGAACGGATTTCAATTGTTTTTGCTATATGTCTACGCCAAGTTCAATGACTAGCAACATCCAGTGAAAATTATGGGAGTTATGTATAAATGTATATCACAACTGTGTTGGTCAGAGTATTATCTGGGGCCCCAGATGCAAGTAAATGGCTAGTTTTAGGTCTATATTTTCAACATTTTCTCCTACTGGGCTGAATCATTGCCAACTTGATAGCATCTGTGACCTTCACACATTATGCCCAAATTTGGACACTCTGAAGGCCTGAATTATATTGTCGAAATTATCAGGTAATGACCTCAGGAGCTATCAATATTATTAAATAGATAATAATGCCTGCTACATCTGTTTACAGTGCACTCACTGTTCACCATACTCTCAGGACCTAATATTTTATTAAAAAATGAAACCCAGCTCCCACTCTGGATTCAAAATCAGAGGGCTCTTTCATAAGATTATGACAATTGTATGAAAAATGGATGAAAATGGATTAGTTTGCTGGAATTTCCCCTGGTTCTGATTATTGCTCTAAAATTATCATTTCATTACCACACAATTGACTTTGAATTATTAATTACTAGGAATCTTTGATGTAGTTCATAACTAGAGGGTACTTGTCCTCAAAGAGCATTCATTGGTCAGTTGATTTGTAAGTCTCTGTATCTGTTGAGAATATATTGATTTTCTACAGAATTCTCTTACATTTTCTCTCGTAATTTTATTTAACTGGTTGTGTGCTGGAAGCCCACATTTGGGCTTTACTCTAAGGTGCAGGTTCTGTAACTTAGAGGCTTTAAACTCTGTGGGTGTCCTTCATATTATCTTTCAGTCTAAACTATTTGGTCTGTATGGATTTTCCTTGTTACAATTTATTGGAGAGTGCCAAGACTTGTGAACAAATTTTGACGACATAACATAACTTAGCAACCTTCCAGTTAACTTACACTGTTAACAAAATTTCTGGTTTCTTAGGCAATTTTTCATCTGTTTTGTTATGAGGGGGGACGCTTATTTTTTTCTTCAGTTCTTGAAAACACTTGGGGTAAAAAACATATTTTTATACTGTACCAATGACCCAGACTTAGCTGGTGCTAACTCTAACAAAACCAGGGCCAAACACAAATTTTGCCCCCCAATCCCCAAAATTTGCATCCAAAACAAAAAGAAATCATGTCCTAAAGGACCTCCATACTACGCCTCTACTGCGCATGCGCAGTGACGCAGTCGTCCCGAAATTGGCGCCAATTATCATTCTCTGTTTGGCCCTTCATCAGTCAACATCTCACTGATCTTTGTGCTTGTAAATCTCAGTTTAAAGGATGCCAGACACGTAATTTTTGGAGAAAATGTGATTCTAAGGAGGATAGAAGGAGGAGAGGAAAAAGAAGTGGCAAAAAATAATCAGGGCTGTACTTAAAATTTTTTGATGAAATTATGTTAAGTTGCCTATCTTCGAGGCATGGGCCTCTTGTTGTCATTCTTGCTAATTGTTGCACTGCTTATTCAGTGTTTCCTCTCCCCTAGCCTTCTAAAGTCCCCCCTGGCAATTCTCCCATGCTTTTGGCATATTTTTGAGAAATTTCATTTCTAAAATTTCCTGGGAGAATTGCTTGGTTACAGAATGTTTTCTGTTATTTTCCCCATAGTTACGTTTTCACCCATGGGTGTATAACATTTGTGTTCTGCATCTTCCATCTGATGTTCTACAGATTCTCCCCTGGGAGTCTCTGTTTTGCATCAGATAGAGTGTAATTGATGACTGATTCCGGGCCAGTTTTTTCAGTGCCTGGAGTCATGTTTTCTAGTGTGTTTACACTGTTTGTTTTCATTGGCAACAGCCTTTTTTGAGGGGGGCTGTTTGCCTTTGTGGTAGTTTATCTCATTATAAGATACATTTATATTATCCGAAAGTGTCTCATTAATTATTTTATATAAATTTAAAATTTTTGACCACACTTTGCCATCGGATCCATCGGGGCTCAACGTTACTTTTCAGCAACTTGGGCTTCTCTGAAAAAATATTTTTTCAAAATTATTTTGTTTTGCAATTGTTTTTTCATTTATTAATGGATCATGTTATTATGTATCTTTGTGTCAGGGTTTTTTGCGAGTAACTAGGACTTATTGTTGTTCTTTCACAATGAAGGGACGTTGTTCAAATTGTAATAGGAAGAAATCATCCTCTGACTTTCATGATCATTGTATTAATTGTAGTCAGTGTTCTCGCATTAATCCCTGTCCTATATGTGAACATTGGGATGAGAAACATTGGAAACGTGTGTCACGATATGTTGTTTCTGGAGAAAGAGCGATGCCGGCTCTTTCTCCACAAGGTCACTCTACTCTCTCAGTTTCTATTTCAGAGGAACCAGAACAGGGTGATGTTTCCATGTTATCTTCTTCAAGTGTGCGTCCGTCGTCACAAATGAATTCAGAGCTAGCGGCAAAAGTGCTCATGGAGATTAGACAAATGTCGTCCGCTAGCTCGCCCGGTGTAGCGTCCATTCACCGAATGGTTCGGCAGCCGGGTTCGTCCGATGCGGTCCAAGAGGAAATTTTGGGTGATGCGAGCACTATAAACATAATAGATGCACACCCAGTGACGGCGGATAGTAAGCGAGAACGGAGGAAGCCTTTTAGTCCGGTTCCTAGCTCGTCCAGGTCCAGCCGGGCCGCGAGCGAGAGAGGTCCCTCTCTCATACAACAACATCTGGGACCAGATGTTGTGGTACAAAATGTGTCTTTAGCGGAGCATACGTCCGTCGCTCGGGACGCTCCGTTGTATAAGCAGTCCGCAGAGACTGTTAAGGCTTCCTCTTCTCGTCAGCGCACACGACCGCACCTTGGCTGCGTGACCGCCGATATATTACCAGCTTCGCCGATGAAGGATTCTTCGGCGACCAGGTCACACCATCCGGCAGCCAGGGATTCGAGATCGATGGACTCCGGACGTTCGCATAGGAAAAGTATGCGGGAGCCATCTGATGCGGAGCTGCCCTCGGCGAAGCAGCGAAAGACTGCGCCTCCGCAGGTCTCGACGCCGGACATTCTTGTGCAGATAGCACAGCTTATCGCAGCATCCCAGCAGCCGACAGAAACGGTGTCGAATCGAGAATTATCCGACGGCGCTGGGTCGGTACGCTCCGCCGAAGCATCGGGGGCGGACGACCGGGAACATCGTGAGGTCCGACCGGATGGTGAAAGGGATACGGATGACTTGGAGCTATACCTTTCGGAACAACATAAAGCTGCCGTGGACTTCATCCGGCACTTTCTCCCTCAAGTTGTTCCGTCGGGCCAGACTGCTGCGCTTCCGGACAAGAGAATTATAGCGTCATTGGACTCTGAATTTTTTGAGCGGTTCAGGGACATCGCTCCCGAGTTTCCGTCGCAGTCCAATAATGTTGCTAGAACATTTGAATTATTGAACGACGCTATATTTAAACTTGCTTCCAGGACGGGGAAAGCAGGTTTCTTGTCCGCTAATACTCTCAACCTGCCTTTCATTAATGCAAGGAATAAATTCGATATGGCAGGACAGGGTATACCGAGAGTTCCTCTGCGTATGGACGACGAGGCGGAAGACTTAGAGCTATCATTACTGTCGTCAGCTTCTATTCCAACCGCGGTCTTGGAAACAGCTATTGCGTCTAACAGAGCCAATTTAGATGCCTTATCTTACGCAGATCACCTTACTAAGGCGTTATCACTGCGCCTTCAAGGGGAAGAGTTTCAGGATATACAATCCTCTTTAAGACTTCTTTCAAGGGCAGTAGTTTATTCCACGTGTAACTCCGCCCTTTCAGTGGCAAATCTGGAGTTGGTTAGACGTGACGCAGCCCTAGCTACATCCACACTAGTGGATTCTAAGGTGAAGAACTCTCTTAGAGTCGCTTCGGTCTCAGGAGAATTTCTCTTTGACGGCAAGCTTTCCGCTATTTATGATAAAATTAAAAAGAAAGCTAATGATTCTCTGTTGTTCAGATCGGCTCCTAAAAAGTCGGATACAGCAGACACGAATAAGACAGGCACTTCTGGGTCTAATGCGCCCAAGAGAGGTTCCTATAGAGGTTCCGGTGCGTCCTCTTGGTCTTATTCGAGAGACCGTCAGGATAGCGACTCTCGTTCGGGACGTCCTTCAGGCCGGGACAATCGGTCGGACGCCCCGAGGTCGACGAGGCGAGGTGCGGGTCGTGGAAGACGTGGTTTCTCCTACCGCAGGCCTCGCAGGTCCAGGAGGTGATGGCTTAAACCTCTATCGCGTTCCGGTTGGCGGAAGGTTGTCGAGTTTTTCACAAGAGTGGGCGTTGATTACGGACGACCCTTGGGTGAGAGGAGTGACTTCGGAAGGTCGATATCCTTCAAACGAAAGCCTCCATTAACTCGAAGTCCAAAGTGAACTCATCTTCCGTCAAATCCACAGAAAAGAGACGCCCTGTTATCAGAGGTGCAGTCTCTTTTAATGAAGAACGCGGTAGAGGTCGTAGAAAACCAGGAATCTCTGGGATTCTACAGCCATCTGTTTCTGGTTCCGAAACCAGACGGCTCGTTCCGTCCAGTCATAGATTTGAGCTGGATAAACAAGCTGATCGTCACTCCGAAGTTTTATATGGAGACGATTCGATCGGTCAGAGCGAGTATTCGGGTGAACGATTATGCAACGAGCATAGATCTCAAAGATGCGTACTTTCACGTCATGGTACATCCGACATTCCGAAAGTATCTACGCTTTGCAGTCCTGGGAGTGGTGTATCAATTCCGGGCGATGTGCTTCGGATTGAATCTAGCACCCTGGGCTTTCACTCGGGTAATGAACTCGGTAATGATCTACTTCCGAGCTCATTCGTCTGCGGTAACGTCGGCCTACCTGGACGACATTCTTCAGAGGTACGGCAACGAGTTAACGCTTCAGAACGATGTTCAGAATCTTCTTCTATTGCTCCGACGTCTCGGTTTTATAGTAAACGAGGAGAAGTCGGATCTGGTGCCGTCCAAGTCATTCACTCATCTGGGAATGAGCTTCGAGACGCACAACAATCTCGTTCGTCTGCCATTAACCAGAGCGAAATTAGTCAGTTGTTACGCTCGCTATTGTGTGCACGCAGACAAAGTCACGGCGAGAGAATTTATGAGACTGATAGGTCTGTGCGGAGCCGCCGCGGATCTCATTCCGATGGGGCGGCTACGCACACGTCCTCTTCAAATTTTCCTGACTCAGAATTGGAGTGTGAAAATTCATTCGCTCGATGTAGACGTTCTCTTGTCAGATCAAGTGAAACAAGAGATTCAGACTTGGGCAAACATTCAGTGGTTAACTCAGGGAGTTCCGCTGCAGTTGCCGGATCCGAGTTTTACCGTTATGACGGATGCCAGTCAAACAGGTTGGGGTGCATCATTAATCCCAATGGATTCGAGATGCCAGGGTCTTTGGGATCCGCAATTCCTGTGCAAGCACATAAACATCAAGGAAATGATGTCAATTTGGCTTGCGTTACGTCACTGGATGGACATTATTCACGATGCTCATGTCCAAATCCTATCCGACAATACGACAGTAGTGGCGTATATACGGAATCAGGGAGGCACTCATTCAGTTCCGTTGTTCAATCTAACGGAAAGAATCCTTCTGTTTGCGTTAGAACATCACGTTCTTCTTTCGGTCCGTCACATACCGGGTCGTCTGAATGTGCTAGCAGACTCCCTTTCACGAAAGGGTCGCTTGTTGCCGTCGGAGTGGACTCTCAACAAACAAGTATTCAATCAGATTTGCTACCAATGGGAACGGCCAATGATAGACTTATTTGCGACACATCTCAACAATCAGTTGCAGACGTATGTGTCTCCGTGTCCGGATCCAAGAGCATTTGCAGTAGACGCTCTGTCGATCCCTTGGGACGGAATGATAGGATATGCGTATCCTCCAGCGCCGTTAATTCAACAAGTATTGCTAAAGATAAAACAATCTCAATGCAAGATTCTGTTGGTAGCATCTCTGTCGCCACAGAGACCGCGGATAAATCTACTCAGGTGTCTGTTGTGGGACCTACCGCGGAAGCTTCCTCCACGAGAGGATCTTCTTTCGCAGGGGAAATCGCGCCAACTCCATCACAACCCGCAAGGTCTCAACCTTCACGTTTTTCCATTGTGCGGTCCTTCTTGCATGGCAAGCACTTTACAGGACGAGCAGTGGACGCGATTTCTAACTGCAGGAGGACCTCCTCTTCGCTAAACTATGCGGCTAAGTGGAAGGTTTTTCGTCGTTGGTGTAGGGATCATTCTGTAGATATATTTGATCCCTCTATACCAGACATTGCAAACTTTCTAGTATACTTGTTTGACGAAATCAAACTGCAGCCTGTTACTATAAAGGGTTATAGATCTATGTTATCTGATACCTATGCACATCATGATAGTTTACAAATTGGATCTAATGTCTCTTTATCGAAGTTGGTTAGAAACTTTTCGATAAATAGACCCAGAACTCTTAGATTAATTCCTAAGTGGAATTTAGCTTGGGTTCTCCTTAAATTGAAGGAAAAGCCATTTGAACCTCTTGGGACAGTAGATTTCAAATTCTTATCTTATAAGACAGCTTTTCTCTTAGCTTTCTCTTCTGCCAGAAGAGTCAGTGAGCTTCATGCACTATCGGTGGATGATTCTCATTATCGTAGTGTTGGGAACACTATCACCTTCACTACTAATGTGGGTTTTTTAGCTAAGAATCAGGCTCCTAATAAATATCCGGAACCTATTGTTATTAAGGCTCTTCCGTCTTCAGACGGGCGTAGGCCTTTACTCTGTCCTGTTAGAGCACTATGTATCTATAAACAGAGATCTCAGTTTATCAGAAAGGGACGGAAACGTTTCTTTCTGTCTTTGATGCCTAATAGAAAGGACATTTCAGTCCATTCTATTGCTAGATGGATTCAGTTAACTATCCGTACTGCTTATGAAGATTTATCTTCTTCTCAGCAGTCTGTGCTTAAGATTTCTGCTCATGAAGTAAGAGCTCTTTCTACTTCCTGGGCTTATGCTAATAGTGTTGCTATTACAGATTTAATGAAGGCTGCTTATTGGTCTCAGCCATCCACATTTACGAATTTTTATCTCAGAAATATTGAGTCCATTTCTGGAGACCTGCATTGTTTAGGTCCGTTATCTGTTGCTCAGAATGTCGTCCACTAAACAGTTGCAACTATAGTTATGCAGGCTTTCTGTTCCGGCAGTGACTCCGTCCGGCTGCCCTCTTCGCTCTGGGCTATTTGACCCAGGGCAAGGGGAAGGGGGGGGGGGGGGCGGGTGTTCCCTTAGGTCACCTGCTTTATAGTGAAAAGCAAGGGAATGCCTCCTCCAAGTCAGTATTTCTGAGTCGCTTCCGGGATGGTTTTAAAGTGTAATATTAATGTTTAAATTCATTCATGTCTTATTTTTAAAGTGCAGCTCGGTGTGAAGCATTTGTATATGTCAAGTGTCAAACGGACTTTAATATACAATACTCGGACACTTTTAAATGATTATAAAGAGTCTCAATTCTCTGGACTACTTTATTTATTGGCTTGCTTTAAAAATAATTAGTATAAGGGTTATACTGGATGTTAATAGAGAACATGAATGTTATTGTGCTCAATTATTAAGGGTAGTGTATCTTTCTAATTTAATATTAAATAAGAAAGATACATGTAAAGCCTAATACTCCTTTTCTCCTTAAGGGGTTACCTCTTTACTATATAGTTGAGCTTATTGGATTTTCCTCTATGTCCTAGGCCCTCCAGCCTGTTTACTATTCAGCTAAGTCTGGGTCATTGGTACAGTATAAAAATGTTAAAAAATTTATAGTAATTTATATATTTTTTATACTTGCCAATGACCCAGACGGGGATGGCCCTCCCTGGAGTTGGGAACTCTTGCCTCCCCGCTGAGTACATAGCGCTGACCAGGCACTGCCAGTAAGAATGATAATTGGCGCCAATTTCGGGACGACTGCGTCACTGCGCATGCGCAGTAGAGGCGTAGTATGGAGGTCCTTTAGGACATGATTTCTTTTTGTTTTGGATGCAAATTTTGGGGATTGGGGGGCAAAATTTGTGTTTGGCCCTGGTTTTGTTAGAGTTAGCACCAGCTAAGTCTGGGTCATTTGCAAGTATAAAAAATATATAAATTACTATAAATTTTTTAACTTTTGTAGAATTTTAATGCTGAGGGATTTGGCAAGGAAACAATTTTTTTTTAAATGGCATTATATATGCCTGGAACTTAAGCACCCCCTGTTTTTTTTGCAGTGGTTTTAATAGAAACTGTCATTACTTTCATACTATCTTTAAAATGGCCAAAAGTTATTGTTTGTGGAAAGAATAGGCTGTTGACAAATGAAAGACAACACAATGATGAAATTATGCAGTATTTTAATGGCGTTAATTACACATATCTGCCACTAATGTGTTTGATGGAAAAATGTTCTCTCGACGAGTATGGTGCTGGAACAGTCCATGATGAAACAATGCTGGTAATTACTGACAAAAAATGTAACTTGTCTCCTGAACACAATAGGAGTGTCTGACATCAGTAGCGAGTGTATCCACCACGTGCCCGAATGATAGCCTGAATCCTTCTCCTAATGCTACCAGTAATGCTACCAGTGAGCCTTCTGATACGGTCCAGAGGCAAATGCTGCCACTCATGCAATGCAGCTTCCAAATCGGCCAATTTCTGTACAGGCAGATTCCTTTCTTGCACACGATGTCCTAGAAAGTCCCAGATTAGATGTGTTCTAAGGGATTCAAATCAAGGCTCATTGCAGGCCAAGGTAAGGTTGTAGTAGTGTTGTTCTGAAGGAATTCTCTCACAGCATGGGAACGATGTGGCCTTGCATTGTCGTCCATGAATATAGGGCGAGTATCCAAAGGGTGGTTGTCAAAATGAGGCAAGACAACCGGATTGAGAATGTCCTGGATGTACTGATGACCATTGAGATTCTTATGTACAGTCACTATGTCAAGTTTACAATCATGAGAGAAGTATCCCCAGATCATTACTGACCCTCCACCATAATGAACAGGAGGTCTGATGTTCCTGGGCACTTAAGCAGTATTTCTATGCCTCCACACTCTCATGCGACCATCTGTGACATGAAACCTACTCTCCTCCACATCCTCCTGAGATTCCAATGTTGTTGTGCAATACACCATTCCAAACGTCGTCTTTGATGCTGAGCGGACAGAGCTGGATGCTTGATGACCCTTCTGGGCCTCATACTCAGTGCATTGAGACAGTTTCGGACAGTTCTGTTGCACAAACACCTTTTGGGGAGCCAAAGGCATTTCAAAACCCCACTTGAAGTAGTGATGAACCGATAATTGGAATCGGCAATCGAAACCAGCCGGTTATATGGGATTGGCCGATTATGACAACCGGTAGTTAAAAACCGTCAGTTTCCAGTTATTCCATATTTAACACTGACTATTAAAAATCCCTTTTGATATCTGGCCATTTCATTAAAGTTTCGCCATTCAAAACGTGTGTAGTGCATAGCAGAAAATTTAGGGATTTGCAGAGCAGAGATATTATGGAATTTACCAACTGCAATCGGTACGAGATTGCCACCATTTCCCGAAGATTATAGAGTTCATGTAAACGTTAGAGAAACACATCAAGGGAGGTAACAAGTTGAAAAAAAGAACATTGAATAATACATTCTGACAAACGTGTAAACCATGCGTCATACGACTTCACTACACACGAACATCAAAATTATTATTCATTTAAGACACAAAGTATGTGTGCTCAGTATATTCCTGGTTAATACAGCCAAGTGTATTGTATCCTTACACAAAACTGTATTAACACTATTTACCGGAATAAAACACAATCTTCACGAGAACAATATCGTGTGATTGTATCGGTAATAACCATCTTTTCCCCACACCCCAACCAAAATGCAAATATTATTTTGGCTGATATTGCCCAGCACTAAATATGCATACTCTGAGAACTTATATGGTATTAAGCTTTTTTAATTGATGATTTATCGATGAAATTCTGTAGTATAACAGGCACCAACAGATTTTCTTCAGTGTCCTACTTCAACCATCGGAATCGGCATAATCGGCAGAGAAATAACCGGTAATCAGTTGATAGCAAGTTTTGATAATCAGTTCATCACAAACTTGAAGCAAAGGGTTCACAACGAACGAGGCTTGCCAGACTCCAATCTTTCCAAGGAGAGGTCTCTTGGGGTTGTCCAGGCCTTGATCGGTCCTTAACTTTGTTGGTTTGTTGATTTTGTGGACAGGTCTGCTCATGACAGAATGACTATAACCAAGTTGCCTTCCAATAGCTTTGGATGGTGTGTCTGTTGCATGCATGCCAATGATTTGCCATCTTACTGCCTCTGACAGTCTCCTCCTTGCCATGCCAACATATATTGATAATAGAAGTGACAAATTTTCTTGTTTTATACCCAGATATTGCATGTGGATGATGGTGTTTTTGTGACATTCGTGGGTAGCATGCTTCATGTAGACAAGGGGTGTGTTTGGGGTATGCTATCAACCATAAACATCATGTTTCACTAGATGAAATGTACTGCAAGACATACTGCAATCATTGAAACATAATAATCAGTAACATCAACTTCACTGTCATTTCAGGGGGTGCTTAATTAAGTTCCAGGTGAATATAATTAAGTTCCAGGTGAATATAATTAAGTTCCAGGTGAATATAGTATAAGTTTTTAGTTTAGGCCTAAAAAAATAAAAAATCTGTTTGTCAGGCCTTCCTCATGGTCCTTTTGGCTGCCGCATGCTCTCTTTTTATAACCAATTTAAACTTAAAAAAAAATAAATATTAAATGGTTTATGTCTGATATTTTACCCAAGTTAAAAAAATTTATGAATTTGTCCCTTGAATGCAAGAAGGCTTTGCAATGCTTTAGCATTGCAAAGCCTTCTTGCACTCAAGGGATGAAATACACCACCACCCATGCTATTCTGTAGATTATAAGGCCTAAAACTTGAACCAAGAACATGAACTTTGATGGCAAAGAAGTAATTACTGAAATAAAAAATAAAATAAAAAAACGCTCGCCCGCATGTAATTTTACAAATAATGGCCTGAGAAACAGAAGGTCTACTTTGTGTGGCCTTAGTTTTTGTCCATATTCTTTTTGGTTTGGCTTACATGTACAGGAAAATTCCAAGCTTTAAACAAACTTTGCATGCAAATATTATTAGTTTTCAAATTGTACCTTCAAAACATAGCTTATTACACAATTGTTGGCTTGAGCTCAACAAACTTGGTCCAATTAGGAGTCTTTAAGTTATGTTTTTGAGACAAAAGATGAAAAGTTTTAGTTGTTCAAGAATTTTGTTTGCAAATGTTGTCTGCTCTTTGTGTTAGGTAAACAGTTAACCTTGTTTGGTCAGCATGCCTAAATATTTGCGTGAACTCACTCATATTATTGCTGAACTACCTTATAAACAAGCCTGAATATAAGCAACCTGTCATTTGCAAAATGAGGTCCCCAGAGGGTGAATTTGCTGATGCTATCCAGTAGTGGGCCAATTTATCCTCTAGGAACATCTTTCTGTTTTGGCTTGAGATCTTGATTCAGACTGAGGTTCATAGAGGGTAAATTTTGTGATGCTACCCTGCTGTGCAAGGTAGCATCACCAAATTCACCCTCTGGTGACCTCATTGTTCAGATGATCGTCTGCATATTTTCAGGTTCGCTTATAAATACAAAACAGTTTTTGTTGTTTACTTTGTAGCAAATATAGTGTTGCAAACAAGCTGTCTATTGAAAATAGAATATGTTTTTCATTTTGGGAATTCACTAAAAAAGTCTTTCCACAATCTATTCCAATGAGGGGTCATAAGCTGAGTTTAACTGCTTTTTGAGCATATTTCTGGCTGGTTTGTCTGCTATATATGTTTGGTAAAGAGTTGCTTTTGATGAGATTTATACTAAGTTTGTACAGTGCACAGAGTCAGTAACTCAGTTAATAATGAAACTTTTTTATAACCAGTGCAGGGGGACCTGAGGGATAAGTAGACATTTGTGAGCACAAGGCTAATTGAGGCCATCTCACCTGAGAGCCATGACAAATCAGGGGCCAGCCAAAGTGTTATTATTATTATTATGTTACATACAGTACAAGTCAAAACAAGTTGTAGCATAACCGCAATAAACTAATTATACTGTTGCTCCTGCACTGATAAGATCAGAATCTGACATCATTTTCTGGAAAGCTCTCTGTGAGAGCTTTCCAGAAAATGATGTCAGCTTCTGGTCTTATCAGTGCAGGAAGAGAAAGATACAGAGTTTATAGTGGTTATCCTACAACTTATTTTGACTTGTACTGTAGGGTGCAGGATTCAAGGAACTAATGGAAATACTTAAACTGGATTGTGGAAATTTTTTTTAAGTGAATTCCAAAAATGAAAACCTATTCTGTTTTCAATTAATGGCTTGTTTGTATAGCACAGAAATGTTAAAAAATGGGTTAACCTGAAAGTCCCCATACACCCACAAACTTGCTGAAAACATTGTCCAGACTTTTCTCCCCCCACTGCATGTGTAACATGCGTGTGTCCTGGGTGAGATAGCAGGGAGAGACAGATGTTCCCCACCCCACCCATGTGACGTTATACATTTATAACGTTATTATTATGTTATGCATATCGTATCAGTTTCTTGCTACCACCTAATTCATATTGACATCATCGGAATGCAGTGTGAACAAAGTTTGATGCTCTAAAACTCTTCAACTCTCAAGCTGCCACCGTTTCCAATTGATTTAGTGGTATATACATTTGGTATATACATAACTTCTGCATGCTCTTTCCGATGGTGTCATCAGTTTCTCAAAACAACGAATACAAAATGAGTTGATTGAATCAGCACGTGACTCCCGATTACCTCTGGCTAACGTAATCGCTGCCTGATGGGGGAAGAAAAATCATCCTTGATGAGTCTGAAGGTGGGAATGCGGAAATCTCACCCTCCTCGGGGCAAGATATTTGAACCAGTTCAAATATCTTGCCCCTCGGGTAAAATTTCCTCATCCCACCTCCAGACTCATCAGGGATCATAATAGTCCCAAATGTATTCTTCCTTGAGATCTCTACTGGTAGGATGCATTTATCTTTACAATGTTTTTACATCTTCATTGGCTGCTTGTACAGGCAGTCAACAATAATGTAGAAACACTCTTAACCCTTTACTACCTATCACACAGTACATCAAAATGTATATTTTAATTTTTGTTTTTTAATTTTTAAAAACAATGTCAACAAAATCACATATCATGTGACCCCCCCTCATTTGAAAGAGCTCAATGACCCTGTTAATCATCCCTGTTGGGCCATCATTAAATCATAGTGCCATTCAAAATCTATCATAATATTATTTTAGTTTTGCATACAGAATTATCTGTCCTCACGAGAATTCTTTAAATTATTACAGAATCCTCTTTGGGCATCTACCCCAGTATGAGCAACAGGTTTTGCCAGGAATCCAGGGGTCCGGGATATTCTAAGTGTGCCGGTAATAAAATAATATTTATTACTGCTGTGCTTGGAATTGCGAGAACAAGTGTAATGAAGTGGGAGGAACTATCAGTATTAAACAAGAAATTTCCCGGTCCAACAAAAGCCATTATTAATGGAAATATATTAATCATTCTTCATGGTTTGCGTTCGAAGCCATACTGTTTGGGGAAAATCTGTATTTATCCGTGTCATAGGAGAAACAAAAAATAAAACAGCTTATGGGAGAATATTTCACTAGTACCAGGACATGAAGTGTATTGATAAAAACAAACAAATTGCTTTCACAGTTTACTTCTGTTTATATACACATTTTTCAATCAGATGTGGGATTAAATAGAATTTTTACGGAAAATGTCACTAAAAAAATTTAGATCGCAGCTCGAAATTAACCGGTTAAGATTTCAATACCGGTACTACCGGTATATCGAAATACCATGCAGCCCTAGTTTCACTACCAAAACTCTGTGCCCAAATCATGTTCGAAATTACGTACTCAAAGGAGTACCACTATCAAATACCACGATTATTGCAACACAATCAATAACTATTTTATCCAGTGCAGACATCGAAAATGAATTAAAACTAGTCATGCAAAATAATGCTTAGATGGGATTAAAATTGTCATTGAGGGGCTTGAGTGCTGTCCATTGGAGAACACACACCATTTATTAGACATTCAGATGTTTGTTAAAATTAAAGTCCCTAGGTTGATATGTAGGCTTCCTACTTTTGCATTACTGGAAATCTGGGCATTATTTCTGTAGTAGCATTGCAATACTAGAAAAATCATCTGACAAGGACAACAAAGTTATAAATGAATGACTTCATTCGTCTGTGGTGTTAACTTGCCATAGATGCTAATTAAATCCTTCTTTAAACATCTTTTTCAGGTGAGCACCTCCCCCCCTCCCCCCACCCCCACCCCACCCTCACCCCAAGGATCTCTTGTTAAAAAAAACAAATCCTGAACTATTGGCTAAAATGGACTTTATATCTGTGTTGTGGCCATGATGTAATCCAAGATGCAGAAGTTACCAGCCACTAATAAAATAAATATTAAGTTATGAAGGTTGCTATTTATGATGTGCAGAAATATTGACTTTTATTTTATTTTTCAGAAGGAGCCAGATAAAGCCTACGAAACAGTCGAAGATTCTGGCTTGAAATTTGATTTTATAGAAACAGTATTTAATGTCCTCATTGAATGTGTAAGTATAAAATTAAACCATAATCATTTAACCCTTATTGGCCTGCGAATTTCCACAACATGACAGTATGTCATGTAGTAGGAGTTTCAAAATTAGAAATTAGCAAAACTTGTCTTTGTGTTATGTGAAATCCCATTTTTGCTTGAGTAACCCAATTCATTTTGGCATTTTGGCAGATGGTTCAGCTTGAAGAGAAAAGATTTTGAAATTTCACACCTAAAGATGTAGTCTCCTCAGGTTTTGTAACCTTAAAGGATCGTAACAATTCTTTCTCTCACCTTTGCTACCACTTATGTCGTGACTTGATATGGATTTCAGCATCAGGTGTTATTATTAATTATGATTAAATAGGGGAGGGCAGACACCACCAAGCAGCTCCCAGTAGCCATGGCAGCTTCTGGAAAGAGCACATTTAAATTAAAGTCTTCCTGTACTTGACCTTTGCAATTGAAAATTATAGTGAACATGCTCAGTACAGGATTAGTTCAGTATTATCTGATTTTGTAATCGATGCATAAATGTGTTCAACCATGTGATACTTCGTCAATAAGACAATAGGGCTGAAACGGTTGGCTCATTTTCGCAACCGACTAACCAAGAGCTATAAACAGATAATAACCGGTCATCCATGGCCATTATTTCACCGAATATGGGATCAAACCTGTAGTTGGAAAGCAGTGAAACAATTCAGCCGTGGTAGGGTCGGTAAATAAGTCTTGGCTTGGTTCATGGGACCGATGGTAGTGTAGCCGTGGAAGAGTTAAATGATAATACTCGGAGACAAGTAATTCAAACATCACTAGCTGCTCAAATTTCCTTTTTCATAGCGATAATTACACGAGGAATGTATCGCTTGATTGCGCCTTCATGAATAAATATTGTTTCTTTATTATTAGAATTGGGATGTTGTGAAGGCAGCTGTAGGTAATCATTTAGTGATATTTATTTGGAAAATAATGATTTCTTCGATGTAGCTTGCTAGTCGGGATTGGGAAGGATCATGGAATTTCCTCTCTCGGCAGATCATGTAAGTCTGTAGGCAAATTCACTATATTTTTCTTGCCTTTTTGAATATTCTTTTCTTGAGAATTGTGCGACCTGACTGAGATTTTATTAGTTCGATGCACACTTCTCAGCCAGTAGCAGACTCAACCGAGTGGGCCGAGGGCAGAGTAGTCTGAACCTACCCTAGTTTTGACTGGCTGAGATACTGCCCCCCCTTAGGTAGGCAATCGTTGACAACATTATAGTAAAATTAGTAGAGATCATGTCGTAGCCATGTGTCGTATTTAGTACATTATGGACAGATTACTTTAGTGGGGGACACACATTGGTTGAAGGTGGGGGAGACCTTTGCCCCTCCCCCACCCGTGAAGTACAGGAGGAGTTGTCAACTTTCATAAGCATTTCAGCTTGATCATGGCTAGGATTGGGATCTGATTTATGTAGGCCAGCTCGCCTCCAAAGAGGTCTGCACTGGATAAAATAGTTATTGATTGTGTTGCAATAATCGTGGTATTTGATAGTGGTACTCCTTTGAGTTCGTAATTTCGAACATGATTTGGGCACAGAGTTTTGGTAGCGGAACTAGGGCTGCATGGTATTTCGATATACCGGTAGTACCGGTATTGAAATCTTAACCGGTTAATATTTTTATACTGTACCAATGACCCAGACTTA
Source organism: Pictodentalium vernedei (assembly GCA_031216915.1). Lineage (NCBI taxonomy): Eukaryota > Metazoa > Mollusca > Scaphopoda > Dentaliida > Dentaliidae > Pictodentalium > Pictodentalium vernedei. The sequence continues at coordinate 610,941,950 of CM062295.1, forward strand.
GCTGGTGCTAAACTCCTTAATTCAGGGCCAAACACAAATTTTGCCCCCCCAATCCCCAAAATTTGCATCAAAAACCGAAAAATACATGTCCTATATGGTCCTCCATACATTTACTCCTCTGCGCATACGCAGTGTCAAGGAGGTCCCGAAATTGGCGCCAATTATCATTCTTTGTTTGGCCCTCAAAACAGTCACACTTCTCTGTTATTTGTGCTTCCAAATCTCAGTTTTCATGATGCCAGACACATATTCATGAGAGAAATGGTGGAAATAAAGAGGATATATAAGGAGGAGAGGAAAAAATTTAGTGCAAGAAAATGTTCAGGGCTGTAACTTATTTTATTAATATTATTATTAATTAATTATTATTTTATTACTTATTTTATGAAATTATTTCTAGTTGCCTTTTTTCAAGGCATAGCCCTGATGTTGTCATTCTTGCTATGAAATACCATTGTTTGATCAGTGTTTCCTCTCTACCTTCCTTATTCCCCCCTAGCTATTCTCCCATGTTTTGGCTTATTTTTTGTAATGTTTATTACTAAAATTTCTTGGGAGTTTTGGCTTGGTAACAGATTTATTTCTGTTTTTTCCCCATGTTTACGTCCTCACCCTAGGGGTGTTTAGGCATTTTGGTCTGCATCTACCATCTGATGTTCTACAGTTTCTTCTCTGGAAGCCTCTGTTTTGCATCAGATAGTGTTTTAATTGGTGACTAATTTCGGGCCATGTTTGTTTCAGTGCCTGGAGTCATGTTTCCGGTTTGTTGACACTTTTGCTTAGGTTGACAACAGTTACTGCTGATAGTGATTATTTGTCTTCTGCATCTCTTATTCATAGTAAGATACATTATTATTGTCTGTAAGTGTCTCATTAATTTTTTCAAAATTTTTTTTCAAAATGAATTTAAATTTTTGTCCACACTTTTTTCCCGCTTTTTTGGGATCCATTAGGCTCAGGGTTCCTGTTGGGAACTTGGGCTCTTCTGAAAAAATTTTTTTTTTTAAAAATTTTTTCTTTTCAAATCATTATTTATTAATGAATATAATGGATTGTTGTATTATGTATCTTTATTTTCAAGGATTAGTGCGAGTACTTTGATTGTTTACATTTCACAATGAATGATTATTGTTTAAATTGTAATAGGAGGAAATCTTCCTATGATTCTCATGATCTCTGTATTAATTGTTCTCTCTGTACTCGCACTGATCTTTGTTCTGTGTGTTTCAAATGGGATGAAAAACGTTGGAAACGTGTGTCACGGTATGTTGTTCCTGGAGAAAGGTCCATTCCGGTTCTTTCTCCTCAGAGTCACTCTAGTATTTCACTCTCTTTTTCAGAGGAACAAGAACAGGGTGATGTTTCCGTAATGTCGTCCAGAAGTGTGCCTCCGTCATCACATACAAGCGAAGAGCTAGCGGCAAAAGTACTCACGGAGATTCGTCAATTCTCTGAAAGGAACCTGAAGGGGTTGACGTCCGCTAGCTCGACCGGGGTTGCGTCCTTTCACCGAATGGGGCAGCACCCGGGTTCATCCGTTGTGGTCCAGCAGAGAGAGTCGGGTGTTGCGAGCACTATAAAACATCCACGAGCACACCCAGTGACGACGGAAAGGAGGATGGATCGGAGGAAGCCTGACAGTCCGGTGTTTAGCTTGTCCAGTTCGGCACGGGCTGCAAGCGAGAGAGGTCCCTCTCTCATACAGCAGCATCTGGGACCAGATGTTGTAGTCCGTAGTGTTACGCAGTCGGGGCATACGTCTGCTGCTCGGGATGCTCCGGTATATAGGCAGTCTGGCGAGGCTACCTATAAGGCTTCCATATCCTCTCAGCAGCACACTCGACCGCACCTTGGCTATGTGAACAGTGAATTACAGTCAGCTTCGCCGACCAGGGATTCCATGGCGACCAGGTCACGCCATCCGGTAGCCAGGGATACGAGGCCTTCTTCATCCGGACATTCGCATAAAAGATGTATGCAGAATGCAATGTCCAGGGAGCTTCCGGCGGCTAAATCCAGTAAGACTGCCGCTCCCCAGGCCTCTGTAACGGATGTGCTATCACAGATAGCAAAGTTAATCGCAGCATCCCAGCAACCGGCAGAGCCTCTGTCAGAACATGAAATGTCAGAAGATGCTGGGTCGGTAGGTTCCGCCGCTGGATCCGGTGCGGACGACCGAGATCTACATGAGGTCCGGCAGGATGGCGAAAGGGATTCTGATGAATTAGATATTTCCCTTTCGGAACAACATAAAATAGCCGTAGAATTCATCCGGCATTGCCTTCCAGATGTTGTTCTGCTAGACCAAAATGCTGCGCAGCTGGATAGGAGGGTGATAGCGCCACTGGACACCGATTTTTTTAATCGGTTTAGGGACATTGTCCCGGAATTTCCGTCACAATCCAAGAATGTCTCTCGGATTTTTGAATTATTGAATGACGCTATTGATAAACTTGCCAACAAGACGGGCAGGTCAGCCTTCCTACCGGCATCTGCTCTACAGCTGCCGTTTATTAATCAAAGGAACAAGTTTGCTACGGCAGGTCAGGGCATCCAGAGAGTTCCTCTGCGTTTAGACGACCAGGCTGAAGACCTTGATATATCCATGCCGTCGTCTATGTCACTTCCGTCGTCTACGATGGAAACGATGATATCGTCTAACAGAGCTAGTTTAGACGCTCTTTCCTACGCAGATCACCTTACTAGAGCGTTGTCATTACGCTTTGAAGGACCAGAATTTCAAGACATACAAACGTCTTTAAGAGTTCTGTCCAGGTCCATAGCTTTTTCCACTTATAACTCCGCCCTTTCAGTGGCAAATCTGGAGTTAGCTAGACGTGACGCGGCCCTGGCTACTTCCACACGCGTGGACAGTAAGGTGAAAAACTCTCTTAGAGTCGCTCCGGTCTCTGGAGAGTTTCTCTTCAGTGGCAAGCTTTCTGATATATATGATAAATTAACAAAGAAAGCTTCGGACTCTCTGCTGTTTAAGTCTGCTTCCAAGAAATCGGAACCAGCAGACAGGAGTAGGCCAGGCACTTCCGGGACGAGTTCGTCCAGGGGAAGTTCCTATAGAGGTTCCTATGCGTCCTCTAGGTCTTACTCTAGAGACCGGCAGAGTAGCGACTCGACTAGGGGCCGTTACGCTGGCCGAAATAACCGGTCAGATGCCCCTAGGCCGACGGGGCGAGGTGCGGGTCGCGGAGGATGTGGTTTCTCCTACCGCAAGCCTCGCGGATCCAGGAGGTGATGGTCTAGACCTCTGTCGCGTTCCGGTGGGCGGAAGACTGTCGAGTTTCTCAAGCAATTGGGAATCAATTACGGAGGACCCTTGGGTTCGAGGGGTTATTTTGGAAGGACTAAAACTGTCCTTCAAAGGCAAACCTCCATTAACTCGAAGTCCAAGATGGTCTCAGCTTCCGTCAAATTGTCAGAAAAGAAGGCACTTCTATCAGAAGTCCAGTCTCTTTTAACGAAGAACGCGATAGAGGTCGTAGAAAACCAGGAATCTTCAGGTTTCTACAGCCATCTTTTTCTGGTTCCGAAGCCAGACGGCTCGTTCCGTCCAGTGATCGACTTAAGCTGGATAAACAAGCTGATCGTGCCTCCAAAGTTTTGTATGGAGACCATTCGATCGGTCAGAGCGAGCATTCAAGTGAACGACTATGCTGCGAGCATAGACCTCAAGGATGCGTACTTTCACGTCATGGTACATCCGGCGTTCAGAAAGTATCTTCGCTTCGCTGTCCTAGGTGTTGTTTATCAGTTCCGAGCGATGTGCTTTGGTCTGAATCTAGCGCCCTGGGCATTCACTCGAGTAATGAACTCGGTAATGACTCATTTCCGAGCTCATTCGTCTGCGGTAACGTCGGCTTACCTGGACGATATTCTTCAGAGATATGGCAACGAGTTAATGCTTCAGAACGACATGCACAATCTGCTTCTATTGCTCCGACGTCTCGGTTTCATAGTAAACAAAGAGAAGTCGGATCTGGTGCCGTCCAAGTCATTTACCCACCTGGGAATGAGCTTCGAGACGCACAACAATCTCGTTCGTCTGCCATTAACCAGAGCAAAATTAGTCAGTTGTTACACTCGCTATTGTCGTCACTCAGACAAAGTGTCAGCGAGGGAATTCATGAGACTAATAGGTCTGTGCGGAGCTGCCTCGGATCTCATTCCGATGGGGCGGCTACGCACTCGTCCTCTCCAGGTCTATCTGACTCAGAATTGGAGAGTGAAGATTCATTCGCTCGAAACGGACATACTCTTGTCAAGCCAAGTGAAACAAGAGATTCAGACTTGGGCAGACATACAGTGGTTAACTCAGGGAGTACCACTGCAGTTGCCAGATCTGAGTTTTACGATTATGACGGATGCCAGTCAAACAGGCTGGGGCGCGACTCTGAGCCCATCGGATTTGAAGTGCCAGGGTCTTTGGTTTCCGCAGTTTCTAAGCAAGCACATCAACATCAAAGAGATGATGTCGATTTGGCTTGCTCTACGTCATTGGATAGACGTTATTCAGAATGCACACGTGCAAATTATGTCCGACAGTACGGCAGTAGTTGCGTATATTCGGAACCAGGGTGGCACTCATTCCATTCCGTTGCTCAATCTAACGGAAAGAATTCTTCTGTTTGTACTAGAACATCAGATTCTTCTTTCCGTCCGTCATATTCCGGGTCGTCTGAACATCTTAGCAGACTCCCTTTCACGGAGGGGTCGCCTGTTGCCGTCAGAATGGACTCTCAACAAGCAAGTATTCAATCAGATTTGCTACCAATGGGAACGGCCAATGATAGATTTATTTGCGACACATCTCAACAATCAGTTGCAGATGTATGTGTCACCTTGTCCGGATCCTCGAGCGTTTGCAGTAGACGCTCTCTCGATCTCTTGGGACGGAATGATAGGATATGCGTATCCTCCAGTGCCGTTGATTCAGCAGATATTGTTCAAGATAAAACAATCGCAATGCAAGATTCTGTTGGTAGCATCTCTGTCTCCACAGAGACCGTGGATAAATCTACTCAGGTGTCTGTTGTTGGACATGCCGAGGAAGCTTCCTCAACGGGAAGATCTTCTTTCGCAAGGGAAATCGCGCATCCTCCATCACAATCCGCAATGTCTAAACCTTCACGTATTTCCGTTGTGCGGTCCTTCTTGCACGGAAAACATTTTACAGGACGAGCAGTGGACGCGATTTCTAACTGCAGGAGGACCTCCTTTTCGCTAAACTATGCTGCTAAGTGGAGGGTCTTTTGTCAGTGGTGTGAGGATCATTCAGTAGATATTTATGATCCCTCCATTCCAGACATAGCAAACTTTCTAGTATACTTGTTTGATGACATTAATCTGCAGCCTATCACCATTAAAGGTTATAAGTCTATGCTATCCGATACCTATGCACATCATGATAGCTTGAGGATTGGAACTAATGTCTCTTTATCTAAGTTAGTTAGAAATTTTTCGATAAATAGACCTAGAACCCTTAGATTAATTCCGAAGTGGAATTTGGCCTGGGTTCTTCTTAAGGTAAAAGAAGTGCCTTTTGAGCCTCTTGACACAGTTGACTTCAAATTCTTAACATATAAGACAGCTTTTCTCTTAGCTTTCTCTTCTGCTAGAAGAGTTAGTGAGCTTCATGCACTATCTGTGGAGGATTCTCACTACCGTAGTGTCGGTAATACTATTACCTTTAACACCAATGTTGGATTTTTGGCTAAGAATCAGGCTCCTAATAAGTATCCTGAACCTATTATTATACCCCCGCTTCGAAGAAGTGGGGGCTATATAGGAATCGCCCTGTATGTCCGTACATCCATCCGTACGTCCGTCCGTCCGTATGTCTTTCCGGACATGAAATTCTTGTGTGCACAACTCCTCCTACATTTATCAATCAATTTGGACAAAACTTTTCAGACATCATCACTACTAAGTGAACATGCGCATATTCCAAGATTTTTGATCAGCAACAATTTTAACCAGGTTATCTCCCTTTGACTTTGATTTATTGTGTCTTTCCATCCGAACAAATTCTTGTGTGCGCAACTCCTCCTACATTAATGAACCGATTTTGATGAAACCTTTCAAACATCATCTCTACTAAGTGAACATGTGCATATTCCAAACTTTTTAATCTGCGACAATTTTAACCAGGTTATCTCTCTTGAACTTTGATTTAATATGGGTTTCTACATGAAATTCTTGTGTGCGCAACTCCTCCTACATTTATCAATCAATTTGGACGAACATGCGCATATTCCAAGATTTTTGATCTGCGACAATTTTAACCAGGTTATCTCCCTTTGACTTAGATTTATTGTGTCTTTCCATCAGAACAAATTCTTGTGTGTGCAACTCCTCCTACATTAATGAACCGATTTTGATGAAACCTTTCAAACATCATCTCTACTAAGTGAACATGTGCATATTCCAAACTTTTTAATCTGCGACAATTTTAACCAGGTTACCTCTCTTGAACTTTGATTTAATATGGGTTTCTACATGAAATTCTTGTGTGCGCAACTCCTCCTACATTTATCAATCAATTTGGACAAAACTTTTCAGACATCATCACTACTAAGTGAACATGCGCATATTCCAAGATTTTTGATCTGCGACAATTTTAACCAGGTTATCTCCCTTTGACTTAGATTTATTGTGTCTTTCCATCCGAACAAATTCTTGTGTGCGCAACTCCTCCTACATTAATGAACCGATTTTGATGAAACCTTTCAAACATCATCTCTACTAAGTGAACATGTGCATATTCCAAACTTTTTAATCTGCGACACTTTTAACCAGGTTATCTCTCTTGAACTTTGATTATATGGGTTTCTACATGAAATTCTTGTGTGCGCAACTCCTCCTACATTTATCAATCAATTTGGACAAAACTTTTCAGACATCATCACTACTAAGTGAATATGCGCATATTCCAAGTTTTTTGATCTGCGACAATTTTAACCAGGTTATCTCCATTTGACTTAGATTTATTATGTCTTTCCGTTCGAACAAATTCTTGTGTGTGCAACTCCTCCTACATTAATGAACCGATTTTGATGAAACTTTTCAAACATCATCTCTACTAAGTGAACATGTGCATATTCCAAACTTTTTGATCTGCGACAATTTTAACCAGGTTATCTCTCTTGAACTTTGATTTAATATGGGTTTCTGCATGAAATTCTTGTGTGCGCAACTCCTCCTACATTTATCAATCAATTTGGACGAAAGTTTACAGACATCATCACTACTAAGTGGACAGGCGCATATTCCAAAATTTTTGAGCTGTGGCTATTTTAACTAGGTTATCTCCCTTTAACTTAGATTTATTATGGGTTTCTACATGAAATTTTTGTGCGTGCAACTCCCCCTACATTTAACAATCAATTTTGACGAAACCTTTCAAACATTATCACAACTAAGTGAACATACGCATATTCCCAAATTTTTGATCTGCGAACCGATTTTGATGAAATCTTTCAAACATCATCTCTACTTAGTGAACATGTGCATATTCCAAACTTTTTGATCTGCGACAATTTTAACCAGGTTATCTCTCTTGAACTTTGATTTAATATGGGTTTCTGCATGAAATTCTTGTGTGCGCAACTTCTCCTACATTTATCAATCAATTTGGACGAAAGTTTACAGACATCATCACTACTAAGTGAACAGGCGCATATTCCAAAATTTTTGAGCTGTGGCTATTTTAACTAGGTTATCTCCCTTTAACTTAGATTTATTATGGGTTTCTACATGAAATTTTTGTGCGTGCAACTCCCCCTACATTTAACAATCAATTTTGACGAAACCTTTCAAACATTATCACAACTAAGTGAACATACGCATATTCCCAAATTTTTGATCTGCGACAATTTTAACCAGGTTATCTCCCTTTAACTTGGATTTATTATGGGTTTTCAAATGGGATTCTTGTGTGTGCAACTCCTCCTACATAAATGAACCGATTTTGAATACATGTTGCACATTGTAAATGTGTTTTTCCAAATGTAAATCATATATGTGTGGGCTCTTTAAGTATTCAGTGCTGTTCTGTGGAAGGCCACATGCAAATACAAATTTCAACAACAAAAAATGATCTTTATGTATACATTTCCTTATGGCCTTCGCCTACATGATCAGAAGTGCATTCCTCTAAAAACCCAAAGCGGGGGTATTAATCACCTTCAGTGATAGTTCTAGTTATTAAGGCCCTTCCATCATCTGATGGGCGTAGGCCTCTACTGTGTCCTGTTAGAGCAATACGTATTTACAGACGTAGATCTGAGTTCATCAGAAAGGGACGTAAGCATTTCTTTCTGTCTTTGATGCCTAATAGAAAAGATATTATGGTTCATTCTATTGCTAGATGGATTCAATTAACTATTCGTACTGCTTATGAAAAATTATCTTCTTCTTAGCAGTCGGCACTCAAGATCTCAGCTCATGAAGTAAGAGCTCTTTCGACTTCTTGGGCCTATGCTAATTGTATTGCTATTACTGATCTAATGAAGGCTGCATATTGGTCTCAACCTTCCACATTCACTAATTTTTATCTCAGAAATATTGAGTCCATTTCTGGAGACCTCCATTGTTTAGGTCCGTTATCAGTTGCTCAGAATATCGTCCACTAAACAGTTGCAACTATAGTTATGTAGGCTTTCTGTTCCGGCAGTGACTCTGTCCTGCTGCCCTCTTCGCTCTAGGGTATTTGACCCAGGGCAAGGGGAAGGGGGGGGGGGGGGGGTGTTCCCTTAGGTCACCTGCTTTATAGTGAAAAACAAGGGAATACCTCCCCCAGAGTCAGTAATTCCAAGTCGGTACTGGGATGGTTTTAAAGTGTAAAGATAATGTTTAATCATCCATGTAATATTTTTAAAGTGTAGCTCGGTGTGAAGCATTTGTATATGTCATGTGTCAAATGAGCGTTAATATACAATCCTCGGACACTTTTAATGAATATAAAGAGTCTCATTTCTCAGGACTTCCTTTATTTATTGGCTTACCTTTAAAAATATTAGTATAAAGGGTTATACTGGATGTTAATAGAGATCATTGATTATTATGCTCAATTACTGATCGGTATTGTGTCTTTCTTCTTTATTATAAATAGGAAAGATACATGTAAAGCCTATCTCTTCTTTTCTCCTGGAGAGGATATTCTATTATATATAATTGAGCTTATTGGATTTTCCTTTATGTCCTAGGCCCTCCAGCCTATTTACTATTCAGCTAAGTCTGGGTCATTGGTACAGTATAAAAATGTTAAAAAATTTATAGTAATTTATATATTTTTAGCTCAACTTGACAAAGTCAAGCTGAGCTATTGCCATCACTTCTCGTCCGTCGGTGTACGTACGTACGTACGTATGTACGTTAGTACGTTAGTACGTACATCCACAATTTCCTTTGGCACACCTCGCAGGTCGCATTTATGATCAGATTACTTTGAAACTTCTTATGCTTGTTTGGGGTGACCTCAAGATGGGAGCTATCGATTTTCTTCAATTTCCGGCAAAAAATGTTGCTGCGGCCAATGTTCTTAGAACTTAGTTTAGTCAAACCACAATATTTCCCTTTGGCACACCCTACAGGGCACATTTATGATTTGATTGCTTTGAAACCTGATACGCTTATTTAGGGTGACCTCTAGATGGGAGCTATCGATTTTCTTCAATTTCCGGCAAAAAATGTTGCCACGGCCAATGTTCGTAGAACTTAGTTTAGTCAGACCTCAATATTTCCCTTTGGCACACCCTACAGGGCCCATTTATGATTAGATTGCTTTGAAACCTGGTATGCTTGTTTGGGGAGACCTCTAGATGGGAGCTATCGATTTTCTTCAATTTGTGTCAAAAAATGTTGCCGCGGCCAACGTTCTTAGAACTTAGTTTAGTTAGAAGACTCAATATTTCCCTTTGGCACACCCTACAGGGTACATTTATGATTGGATTGCTTTGAAACCTGGCATGCTTGTTTGGGGTGACATCTAGATGGGAGCTATCGATTTTCTTCAATTTCCATCAAAAAATGTTGCCGCGGCCAACGTTTTTAGAACTCAGTTTAGTCAGACCACAATATTTCCCTTTGGCACACCCTACAGGGCACATTTATGATTTGATTGCTTTGAAACCTGGTATGCTTGTTTGGGGAGACCTCTAGATGGGACCTATCATTTTTCTTCAATTTCCATCAAAAAATGTTGCCGCGGCCAACGTTCTTAGAACTTGGTTTAGTCAGAAGACTCGATATTTCCCTTTGGCACACCCTACAGGGTACATTTATGATCGGATTGCTTTGAAACCTGACATGCTTGTTTGGGGTGACCTCTAGATGGGAGCTATCGATTTTCTGCAATTTCTGTCAAAAAATGTTGCCGCGGCCAACATTCTTAGAACTTAGTTTAGTCAGACCACAATATTTCCCTTTGGCTCACCCTACAGGGCTCATTTATGATTAGATTGCTTTGAAACCTGGTATGCTTATTTACGGTGACCTCTAGTTTATACTTACCAATTATATTTTTTATACTTACCAATGACCCAGGCGGGGATGACCCTCACAGGAGTTGGGAACTCATACCTCCCTGCTGAGTACATAACGCTTACCAGGCACTGGTTGTAAGAATGATAATTGGCGCCAATTTCGGGACCTCCTTGACACTGCGCATGCGCAGAGGAGTAAATGTATGGAGGACCATATAGGACATGTATTTTTCGGTTTTTGATGCAAATTTTGGGGATTGGGGGGGCAAAATGTGTGTTTGGCCCTGAATTAAGGAGTTTAGCACCAGCTAAGTCTGGGTCATTGGTAAGTATAAAAAATATATAAATTACTATAAATTTTTTAACTTTCGTGCTGCGATCTAAATTTTTTTAGTGACATTTTCCGTAAAAATTCTATTTAATCCCACATCTGATTGAAAAAAGTGTATATAAACAGAAGTAAACTGTGAAAGCAATTTGTTTGTTTTTATCAATACACTTCATGTCCTGGTACTAGTGAAATATTCTACCATAAGCTGTTTTATTTTTTGTTTCTCCTATGACACGGATAAGTACAGATTTTCCTCAAACAGTATGGCTTCGAACGTAAACCATAAAGAATGATTAATGTATTTCCATTAATAATGGCTTTTGTTGGACCGGGAAATTTCTTGTTTAAAACTGATAGTTCCTCCCACTTCATTACACTTGTTCTCGCAATTCCAAGCACAGCAGTAATAAATATTATTTTATTACCGGCACACTTAGAATATCCCGGACCCCTGGATTCCAGGCAAAACCTGTTGCTCAATTGGCTCATACTGGGGTAGACGCCCTCTAGTGGCGTCCTGTTTAACCAGTACATGGCAAATGCCCTCTAGTGGTGATCTATTCACATGTACACGACAAATGCAGGTTAAGCGTTTTTGTTTTGTAAAGCGATGGATCAAATAGTATATATTTATTTGAAATTATTGACTCAAAATAAACAATATTTATTGTGCCATCATGAAGTTTATTTCCAAATATTTATACAAGAATGAATTAAGACAAGTTAGGCTTATTATTTCAATGCTTTTAAAACGTAATTATTTGACTTCGAATGTCAAAAAATATTGGGACAGTTTGGGTTAGAATTTTACATGTTTTGAACTTGACGATATACTGGTATATCGCAATATTTTTTAAAATACTGTTACCGGTATTGAAATCCAAATATCGTGCAGCCCTAAGCGGAACTCATTTGAGCATGTACAACCAAAACTATTTGTAGCTCCCCTCCTCCCAAGTGGGATAGGGTAAGGGTAGTAGCCTATTTATTATTTCGCACATTAGTTGAGCGTTTGCGACTGGTATTTGGCAGAAGGTATCACGTTAGCTATAATGAGGAGCAGTGCTTGTTTACACAGGTAAACAAGCCCTGCTCGGTTTAGTAACCCTCCTTGAGGTTGTTGGTATAGAAGTTTTCTTGAATGGCTCATTGACCAATTTAAGCAATTGTTAATGATGCAAGACCCCCCCTCCCCCCCCCCCACACACTTGAGTAAGGAGGAGACTAATGTACTGGAAAGAGTTGAAAATGATTTGTTTATAATTGATTAAATACTATATCATCCATTCTCTTGTTATTTAGTCATTGGAAATCCAGCTAGGAATGAGAACCCGCTTCTTAACCCCCAGTTTTTCACAAACTGCAGACCTCAATGGGACCCTCTTGTTGATTTGATCGGGGCCGGTGCACAGGCATTTCTCTGTGGAGGACTGTTGGAGGCACTGGCTTTGATTAGAACCACACCAGGCTCTAGTTGTGTAAATCGAGAGGGGCAGGGCTCAGGTTTGTTACAGTAGTATTCTCAGAAACTATTCCGTAGTGTGTATACAAACGAACGTTGTCGAGTACTCGACAACGTTCGTTTGTATACATACTACGTAATAGTTTCTGCAATTACTCAGTACTCACGGAAATTGCCAATCATTAAAGAAGTCTTGAAAGCCAAAGTCGATTATTTCTCAATATATACAACGTGGCTTCGAGGTGTAATCTATCACAAATGAGAGGCAGCAGATTTACTACGTTTTAACCATGGAATGATGATCACTATCAGTATTTCGGAAAACCAGTTGACGGTTTTTCTAATCGGTTTGGTATGTAATTAGTTTCAAACTGGTTATCCGGTTAATCATTTTGAATTTATAAGACAAACACACATAAGAACAGTTTTGCACTGTTTATAAGTCATTGTTGATTCAGTGACTCGTTCTGAAACAACAGCACATGGTTTGGTGCCATGCATCTTAAGTGTTATTTAAGTGCTGTCCTACAAAAACACAAGTTTGTGCAATATTTAGGGGGTCATGAGTATATTATTTTTGACCATCCTAGTGTAGAATTAATTGGTGGTGTTATAGATTAGGTAGAATGTCACTCATGCCCTACACATTGGGTGAGGGTAGCAGAGTTAAATATACAGCTTTCACCTGTAGTGTGGCTTATTTTGGCACCAGTTGGGGAGATTTAAGCTTAAGCATGTTGATATACGTGTACTATCATTAATATAACTGCTGGTCATGGATGTGATATTACCATCAGCAAATACATATGAGGTTTCTTTGTACCCATGATGGAACTTAGGCATGCTTACAGATGTGGCCCAAGTGGCCAGTGAAAGGCTTAGTGGGTGTAGATATAAATTTTAACCCTTTGCCCAGTACATTCCTTTTCATAGTCTGATAGTTCATGATTAGACAGGTTTGTTATATATTGTATCAGCTGTATTGACTAGCTGATTGATATGCAATCTATGTTAGTACAGTAGAATCCTCTTAATTGAATATCCATTTTGCCAATGAAAATTATTCAATTAACAGGAGTATACAATAAACAGGGATTTGGTCAGTTTCCAGTTCTGGAGGTAAACTGAGCATTTATTCTTTTATATCTTGTTTGACAGAGCTCATAGAGCTCTGTCAAACAAGATATAATAGAATAAATGTCTGTATTGGATGTAGTGAGGCCAAAAAGGTTGATAAATAAGGGGAATTGGTGCGTGTCACAGTTATTTTTTCGACATATTACAAAAATTTATATACAATTAACAGGAATTTACTCTACAACTCATATTCAATTAACAGATCAAATTTGTACTGAAGGTATGGTAAATGGTTTTGTGTTTGAAAATTATATTCAAATAACAGGGATATACAATTGAGAGATATCCAATTAAGTGGGCTCCACTGTACTGCAATTTGATGTGTTGTTTTTAGACTACAGTAAGCTGTAATCCCATTTCAAGTTTATGCTACATTCATGTTTCCCATTTGTCCTGTTTCGTTCCCTTGCCGCTTTATACCTGGGGGGTGGGGGTGGGGAGGCATAAGAGGAGATGAGTTGAGTCTGTCCTGAGTAGATGTGGAAGTAGATGCTAGCAGTTTAGATTATCCCAGTCATTCTAGCGATTTCTCCAGAACTAAACACTGTTCCCCTTTCAGACAAATGAGAGGTACAGAGTCCATCTCTTGCACAATCGGTATATTGTGTCCACATAGTTGTATTTAGAGATTGTGAGTTGGGTTGCTATCTGTGTGTGTGTGTTTGGATTATGCATTTGACATTTAGAATGTGCCCTTTGGGGTAGAGCTACTACATCTTTTGCAATGAGGCTGTATATGCCCTCCTCTTTCTCAGCCCTGAGGAGCTGTGTTTCATGTTTGTCCTCACCCATATTAGTATTGATCTTATTTACCTCACTTGCACCTGTACTTCTTAGTTGGCTTAATACCACTTGGGGCATTAAATGACTCATAGTGAGTGAATTTTAGTATGGTTATTCTCATGGCAGTTGTTTGGGGCCATGCCTGAGTGCAGCATATTACAAGAGAAGTGAACAGAGTTAACACCGCTGCATGGAGTCATCGCTTGAGCAGTCTTATTCACAATTCGATTCCAATTTTCAGTGACAATGACTCATAGTGAGTGAATTTTAGTATGGTTATTCTCATGGCAGTTGTTTGGGGCCATGCCTGAGTGCAGCATATTACAGGAGAAGTGAATAGAGTTAACACCGCTGCATGGAGTCGTCGCTTGAACAGTCTTATTCACAATTTGATTCCAATTGTCAGTAAGATTTGTAGTTTGACATTCAAAGAGGGTTAATTTTTCCATCAATGGAATGATGCAAACATCTCGGGTTGGAATTGTATACAAGTTCAGTGGATACACGCTCATCAATTACTACAATGTTGAGGCTTTAAGGCTGCCTGTGTAGATCTTGCACCATGGGCTCATCGCCATCCCATTCATTTATCTGCTAGAGAGATTGCACCCTTTGTTGGGATCACTAGAAGCAAGAATGAAGGTTTTGAAATATTCACTTCAGTACCTTGCATGGTGGAAATCTCTAGTCAGTTTAAGGTTAGTATATGAGCTGTTGGCATTTACTTTTAAAAGTTTTTTAAAAACCAAGTATGAGATAACTGAAGCAAAAAATCTGGCATCGGAGTTTGGCAGCTTCAAAAAATAGAATGATACATATCTATACTGACCTGATATCATTATTTGGCGCCTCGTGTTCCAGTAAAGTGGTTTAATTCACTTTAATTGGAGTAATCACCAAAATAACTGCTGTGAGGGTTGTTTTTGTTGTGTGGCATCTGAACCTACAAAGCGGAAATAGAAGATTTAGAATGGGACGTAATTCAGTCATGTAAAGCATCAGACCACTTGGCACTAATGGAAAGGAGATACCATTAGTGGCCCAGCATGTCACGTGATGACTTCAGAGCTTATTGCGTATTAATTCCCAACAAATTAACAATAACGTCCTATGGAACATCTGCTAAAGTGGTAATAAATATTTTCTGCCTTATGAGTTGCACTGGCTCAAAATCTACCAGTCGTTTTCTACTTGGCTCTTGGACTTCAAGTACACAGGGTCTAAATTTGGGAGTATTGGGGGAAATATAACCAGTTTTCATGCTGTGTGATGGAGGAAACAATAAAAATCAGCCTCTCACAAACAATGAGTCAAAATATTTTTGTTTTTAACATATAGCATATTTGTACGGTGGCACCCACTTCATTGCATGTCTGTTATTTGAATAACCCTGTTAATTTGAAATAGCATACAAACACCAAACCATTAACCATACCTTCGGTTCAAATTTGACCTGCAAACTGCATATAAGTTATAGAGTACACTCCTCTAAATAGAATAAAAAATCTTGTAATTTGATACACATTTACCTTGGCATTAACTGATTTCATCTTGTTTATCGACCAAATTGGCCTACTACATCCAATGCAGGCATTTAATCTATTATATCTTGTTTGACAGAGCTCCTGGAGCTACAGGATACAATCTAATAAATTTTCAGTTTATTTATAGAATACAGGAAAGTCACCATATCTCTGTTAATTGAATACTCAATAATATTCACTGATAAAAAATTCAATTAACAGTGTTCTACTGTAATATCGTTTACAGTATTGCTTCAATCAAACGCAGGAGGTACATTTACAGGACCCAACATTTTAACAGTGTGAGTAGTGGAGTAAATATTTTAAAAAGGGAATTTTTAAAAAAAAGTTTTGCGGGAATCAAAATGACATCATACCCATTCTATTCTATTCTTAGAAATATATTTATAAGAATCATTATGAGAATCAGGTTATGCCCCTCCCCCCACCCCCCACCTCTCAACCCCCAACCCAATATACCAGTAATAAAAAATTTACTCAAACCAATCCAATTGTTTCATGGTCTGCATATAACATCTTTGTAATGATGACTTACAAGTTGTTTGAATCAAGCCTCCTGAGTCATATTTAGGTATGTGATGGCATTTTAACACTGGGTTATGGATAAAATGGTATAACTTAAATTTCCTTACTTACATGCATGTTTTTCTAATCAACATACAGTCACATAACATTTTTGTTACGACTGTACACAAACTTGTTCAAAAGTTCCCTCCTCCAGGTCATATTTAGGTGTAAATGGGGTGATTGAGACACTGTCGCTTGTGGGGAAGCCATTGAAAAAGTTTATCTATTTATGAGTAAAAAACACTTTCATGTTTGACTTTTAGCATTTTTGTGATGATATTTTTATTAACACTTAGCCTGCTGAGTGTTTTCAGAATTTTTTAATCAAAACGAGTCATGGCGGCTGTATAGCAGCCATGACTAGATTTGATGAAAAATTCATCTAAATTAATCTCTTGAAATCATTGGTAAAACAATCCATGCAATTTACCAGGGTGAAATTTGATCAAATGTGTCCAAATTATATTTATTTCAGTGGCAAGAGATTTTGTGTCCTGGCAGGAATATCTGCCAGCAGCATGCAAGGAGTTGAACTAGAAAATCAGTTTCACACCTTTATTTTATATTTATGTTTAAGCCTCAAGATACTCAGAAGGCTGTCCTAAAAGCTGTAATAAACAACTTACTTAAAGACAGACGGTGAGTTTACACTATTTAATTACTTAAAAATCATCAGCTTACCAGTCTTCATTTTTTATCCCCTGCCAACATTGTCGGGACTTGAAGAAAAGTGGGATGTGTGAGGATTTTGAAACCAATGATTTTTAAACATGGCATAAAGAGCATCAGCAATATTTTAGCCTATGAACTACTGGGTGCAACCCTGTTGCCAGTGGTGGTCCAAGAGCTGAAATTTTTAGCTCACCTTGACCAAGTCAAGCTGAGTTTATCTAATCGCTCTCCATTAGCCATCTGTTGATCGTCATCCATCAACACCATGTTTTGGACTACTCCAAAACCACTGGGCCAATTCAAGTGAAAGTTTATGTGAGTGATGGTCCCGACTCAACTCAACATGCCCAGCACCATAGGTAGGGGGTGGGGGGAAAATGCTCCAAAATTTAAAGAAAAAGTCTTCTCATGAACCAGTGAGTACAATGACTTGATATTTAGTATGGATCTTCCTTTTGAGGTGTAGAATCAAGTTTGTTCAAACAAAGTGCGTGGAGCAATATTTGTCTTTGTAATGGGAGGTTAAGGTTTTGTTTGGTTAAAATGAAGCCTCTGGCTTCATTTTTGGGCCCAGTATCGGACAATATGGGGAATAATCTTTAAAAATCTTCTTCAGAACAACCAGTCAGAATCTTTTAATGTTTGGCATACATCATTGTTATGAGGGTCTGATTCAAGATTGTTCAAATTAAGTCCCTTGGTTAATATTTGGGCTTCCTGTGGAAGCCCAAATTTTAACTCAATGCAATATGGGGGATAATCTGTAAAAATCATCTTCTTCAGATCCACCAGTCAGAATGCTTTCATATATTTTGGTATACAACATCTCTAGGGGCTCAGATTCAAATTGTTCAAATCGGGTCCCTGGGTTCATATTTGGGCTCACTGTGGTAGCCCAAATTTTAACTTAGAGCAATATGAGGAAATTTCTTTAAAAATCTTCTTCAGATCCACCATTTAGAATGCTTTCATATTTGGTATACAACATCTCTAGGGGTGTCAGATTCAATTGCGTTCAAATTGAGTGCCTGAGTTGATATTTGAGCTCCCTATGGGAGTCCAAATTTTTAACCTTGTGCCCTGCAATATAAGGGAATTTCTTTTAAAATCTTCTTCAGATTTTCCAGTCAGAATCCTTTCCTATTTGGTGTACAACATCTAAGGTGGGGTCAGATTCAAGTTTGTTCAAATTAGGTTCCTGGGTTAATATTTGGGCACCCTATGGTAGCTCAAATTGTAACTTACTGCAATATGAGGAAATTTCTTTAAACTTCTTCAGATTCACCAGTCAGAATTCTTTCATATTTGATATACAACATTTCCAGGGAGGTCAGATTCAACTTTTTCAAATCGGCTTCCCGGGTTAATATTTGGGCTCGCTGTGGTATCCCAAATTTTAACTTTAACTAATTAAAATCTTCTTCTTCAGATCCACCAGTCAGAATCCTTTCATATTTGGTAAATAAAATCTATAGTTCACTATTCTGAACTCTCAATCTCATTTAAAAAAAATTTGATGTGCAGCTTAAGTGGGAAACAGATATTTGATTTATATGAAAAAAATTAACACCAGCTATCATTGGACTCACTGTGAGCTCTAAATAGAAATATAATTCTAAGTTGATTTTAAAAGGAGCCATGTAGCTGAACAATTAGAAATATTTTATTAAGTATCCTCTAGAGGTGTCTAAGATTAATCCACCTATGTTGTATCAAGGGTCTCCATAGGGAAGCTTCACTTTTTACATTATGATTAACTGAAAAGGCGTGATGCTTGGACTATTTTAGTCACTCCTGAGGAGCTGAAGGATTGACAATGAATCTTATGGAGATTGATTGCTTCATGTAGATTCATTCTTGGCCTCTATTTGTATTGGGTTCTGTTCAAGGTGAGCATTTCAGGCCCTGTGGCACCTCTTCTTAGTTCTTCCTGTGTATATTGTTTGCTCTCGTATTTTTCCCTGAATTCATCCATTTTCTCTGAAAATCACCCTCAAGTTCCCTGATAATTTTTTTCTGTCTGTTTGTGAGATTAGTTTTTTTCTGAGCAGAAGGGGGAGGGGGTAGCAGGGGGGAAGGGGCTTGAAGAAAAGGGGGGGGGAGGTATGAGGATATTCAAACCAATGATTTTTAAATATGGCATGAAGGGCATTAGCAGATGTTTAGCCTATGAACCCCTGGGTACAACCCCGAGCTGGAATTTCTTAGTTCTTCCTGTGTATATTGTTTTTCCTGAAATTTTTCCACTTTCCCTGAAAACTTTTTTTCTGAGGTTAAAATGTCTGCTGTCCTCTGTGTGGAGAGAGATGCATTCCATGCAGGCTAAAGATCCCTTCCTAGTATTCGAGAAGAGTGAGGTTAAGAAGTTGCTGCGACGAAGGTCATTCCACACATCTGCACAATTTGACCAGGGAGAGATGTCAATATAAGTTGCATAACTTGTTTGCCAATCCTTGTAAAACAAATAAGCTTATGCTTATTGACAAAGCTGTTCATGGAACTACATTTTGTGCAACTCATGAGATAACCACAGGTATCCTTACAGAAACACTAGATAAAGACCACAAAGGAAATGGTGAGATTAGCATATATAGACAATATACATATAGTGTTTTTTTATATCTGGTTTATACAACGAGTTGAAATATAGTTAATATTTTCGAGGCTCTGCCGAGAAAATATTAACTATATTTCAACGAGTTGTATAAACCAGATATAAAAAAAACACTATATGTATATTGTTTTTATCTGATAACAAACAGCAGTTTCAATAGTTGAGGCTTATATTCACTTTTATGCTCATTCCCACGGGCCTCCGTAGAAAATGAGACAAAGCAAACGCGATCTTTTGGTTGTTGCTGTACAGGCAAAACCACTGGTTGCAGTTGATCTATTATTCATGTCTTTTTTAGCTCTTCCTGGCGACGATGATAAAGTGTATTCAATCGAGAAGTTTCCAATTTCCATTATTTATGGTCCACTTTTGTTTTTGTTTACAATTCGTACGAAACGTTTTTTTTCACGTAGCAGACGAACGTGTAATTGGAGCAGTACTTTGATCGTGGATGTAGACGTAGCTATAAATAGCGCATTACACATTACTGACAGTCTAGTAATTTCTACATAAGGTTTTGAACGAAGTAGGTTGTAATTATTTCTTTATTTCAGCAAAATAAACTGAAAATTTACATGTTTATACTTATAGAAAATATGTCATATATATTTCGATTAAATTTCACTTGCTCCTTCAACGTAGAATTCAAACTTGCATTACGAAGTTTATGAATGAATGAAAATGGAATCGAACGAGGTCAAAGGTCGTTCGCATAAATTATAATTAAAAACAACACCCGTTGTATATACTTCAAGTATATACAACGGGTGTTATACTCTATGGTTATCAGATAAATGTATTTATGCATTGGTGAGGTATATTCATAAAAGGTTCAATACATCCTCTTGCTTTTGTCAAAAAACACTGTTGTAAGATATATAACAAGTGGTCGTGAATTAATTGAGATTTGGTGACTTCGGTGATCTTTGTTTTGGACAGTTTTAAGAACTAAGCTAGCTGTCTAATTTGCATAAGTTATGCACAAGAGAAAATCCTGTATATCATGTTGTTTTTATTGTGTTAGTTGTTTCCGATTCCAAAAAATAATCAAAATCTGAATCATCATTTGAAGCTTATTCAGGCTTGGCAATTTCAGGAGAGCGATTTTTTTAGCTCTCCTTACTGCCCTCCTGAAAGAATTAAGGAGAGCGAAAAATTGCCCTCCTAAATAATTTGGTCTGGGATGATTGAGATTACATGTATTATGCTCACATTAAATTTTTGTTGTAAAGCAAAAATGTAATTTAACTTCGAAATCACATAACATCACGTAATTTCATTTTGGAAGTGGTTTAGTGGTAAAAGGTAATGGCTGCAACCATACCCAAACACAGTTGCAATCATCTGAAGCAAAATGGGTCACAGCAATATTTTTTTTCTGTCAGTTTCAAGTTCAACAACTAACATCACAGTTTGAGGGTAATTATTCAAGGAATATTGACACTATAATATATTACCATTACTACTATCCTGTCACTTGAAGCACTTGCACCAGGATGTGACTGTGGATTCAAGCAGACCTGTTGTCCAAGAAAGTCATACGGTTGAAGGTGGTAGTGGTAGGCGTATGACTTTCTTGGACAACAGGTCTGGGTACACACACAGGTCTTGTCAAGTGTGTGTTCGGTTGTTGAGTGAGACATCTAGATGTCTGAGAGATTTCGCTTTACTTTAGTAAAGTTAATAAAATCACTGATGTAGTCTGTTGGTTTCAGTTTCAATGAGTTCAGTCAACTGGATACTTAAAATGCTGTGTAAAGCTAATTGCTCTCCTGAGCTGATTGAGGAGAGCGATTTTTTGCCCTCCTGCATTTTTCAGAATGCCAGGCCTGCTTATTGCTTAAAAAATGTAATTGCTATTTTCAGAACTTCAGCCCAGGCAGACGGACATTACAAAAAACTGATTGTTGTATCCCCCAATTTTTGTTGGGGTTAAATGGTTGTCCCGATTTCGACTTAACCTATTTTGACTTGAAGTCAAACATAAAATTTCTGTTGATAGACCACCTTGTAGACATAGGTAGTTCATTTGCTGCAGCATTACTTGTGTTTGTTTTTCAAAGGACATGAATAGTGCTGAAATGGTTGGCCCATTTTTGTAACCGGCCAACCGTCGGGCATAACCGGATTTCAACTGGATATCCATTAATTTCAACCGCTGGTATTTTTTATTGTCTATTATGCAAAATCAGTAAGGAATGGCGAGAAAACAGTTCAAAACACTGTCACCTGACTTCCGTAAACAAACAAAAACCAAGTGCCAACGGAAAGCGTCAATGTGCAAATGATTGTTAACACATTGTAACTGTGGTTAGCCTGCATTGCTCAGTCACAAAACCAGGCCTTGCCATTTGAAAGTCACAGGCACCTGAAACAAAGTTTATGTGTGTGATTTGTTCCCACATGCGTGTATTTGAAGTGAGGGATGATTGTCATTGATATTACTGAAGAATTTTTCAACCAGTTTTTAAATTATAGTTAGGCCTAATTTGTATTTGCAAAGAGCCTCTAACCTCAAGTGGCTTGAATTTGATGTGATCATGTCATCATAAGGTAAATATGTACTCCTAATTTTTTTAGTATCTTTTTCTGTTCACTGCTAAGATAAATATTACAAACAGTTCCACATTTACATTTACCTATTCATCGCAATGAAATTTCTGGCAGGAATATTATGTTGCGAGTCATGAAAAGGGTGTGATAAGAAATTATTATAAGCATCATTGACCAAGAGCCCCTCATTGTCTGACATTGACCATTGAAAAACAAATTTTAAAATACAAGATTTTAAAATAGTTGTCTCCCGATTTTTGAAAAAAATGTGAGATATTAAATTCGGGTGGCCTTCTGTGTTTTTCATTTCCAGACTCTAACTTTCCTTACAGTGACCGGATTTCGATGAAATTTGGGTAGTAGATCACTTTCATCAATTGTGGCTCTAAGTTCGAATATGGGCATTTTCCGTGCATATTTAATTAGGTTGTTGAAATTTGATTGGCTGACGGTTTCCAGACTCTAACTTTCCTTAAAACAGGGTTTCCGCTATACCGGCAGCGGGTCCGTCAACTGGACCCATTCCCCCGCCGATCATACTATGATCAGTCACAAAATCTGGTGGTTAAAATGTCGAGTACAATGCTGTATCGTAACGACACTCGGGATCCTTTGTTTCCACGTTATATAGGCACAATTATGTTGTATACTATGCCTACTATTACTGGCGACAACCTGATACCTTATAACCCCCAGACGAGAGGGGGAAACAAAGTTCAAATCCTAAACATCGCCTATAAAATTTTGGACTCCAATTGTGTTTGGTCCAAAATCACTGGCTTTTATTTTGAGCGACAATTGATGGACTCGTTTTGGAAGCTGTCACTTGTTTCAAATGAGTGTGCAGGCTGCTGTCAGTAGTTGTCTGAAACATGCCTACAACATATAGTTTTCACAGTATTTACAGTGGTTGAATATCATCAGAAAGATACTGATTGAACACTGCCACTTATGAGCGGTGCACAACTCATTGTGAAAGAACACTGCCACTTTCCAGCGTGAACAACTCATTCTGAAAAACGGGTGTTCAGAAATTAATGAGAAAGTGGTAATTAAAAATAAAAAATAATTACAACTCTGGTATTTGAGAATTATATAACAATATAATCAGGGATATGATTTATGACTTATTGGTTCAATAAAACATGCTCATTTATCATTTCATCATGCCCTGCAACATGTGAAGTTATGACTTTCAGTGTAAAATCAATTTTTCGAATGGTGCCAAGGGAGGCAACTATTTTGTTATTCATATTTCGCTGTGTAAATTTTATCTGGTCTTCATATTATGATTTTTTTTATTGAGTTTGTGTGAAGCTATATTTTGTTTTATTCGTAAAATTTTTTTAAAATGTACATATTTAAAAAAAACTGCTATTTTTAAACAGACTATGTTTGTCTGTTTTCAAGGGGGTGGTTTGCAGTGCTGATTGACATACCAATTAATGTCCATTTCTGGCTTCGACTTTCGAGAGTAGCCTGTACAAAAAAAAATGAAAACAACACCGCATGGTTTTCTGTTTGTTTTATTCATTAAATTGAGGATTAAAACCTGAAATCTGAAAATGAAACGTATGTACAAGATAATTATGAGAATTTTTAAAGCAAATTCTAGAAAATTGGTAGGCTGTTTCCAAAGAAACGTAACATACCCAGTGGATATTTACTTGTCTTATATCGCCAATTTCAGACGCATCCCAAAGTGACTTGCAATCACTATTACTCGTCCCGAAGCCCCCCCCCCCCTCCCTCCCCCACACACACACTGTGCAATTTATCCACTACAAGCACCCCCCTGGGCTTCTACACGAGTCAGTACGGTAATTGCACGTGCATGACATCACACATCCGCATCATGGTTCTTTTCGATTATTACCACGAGCAGTTGTAAACAAAGCTCAGTCACTGTTAGGATTCGTTGATTTTGTGTTGTTCTGGGTTTGTATTTTTATGAAACCTCCGACCAGATGTAGTATTGTGTGTCCTGTGGGAATTTAGAGAATTGTAGGAGTAAAAAATACATATTTTCCACATCAATTATTCGGCATTTTAGCGACCAGAATGTCCCCAGAGGCCACCAGAGAGCACCTAAAAATCAAAATTTTTCTGGGGGGAGAACCCCCCCCCAGACCCTCCTCTATACACACGTGCACGTGCCTTTGGCACGTGCGGCACACGCCTTTGGCATGTGAGTTTCACTTTCTTTAATCTACCGGACCCACAATTTCCCCCCCCCCCCCCCCTAGCGGAAACCTTGCTTAAAATCAACCGATTTCGATGAAATTTCATATATGGATTACTTTTATCAATACCTAGGTCAATTTCAAATGTGGGAAATTTTGTACCGAAAATCTGTCCGTCTGCCTGTCTGTCTGCCCCACACGTCAACGCACCTCGGACTAAAAGCCGTATTTATGAACCGATCTTCACGAAACTTCTTGGCTATCTTTGTTATCATTGTGACACCAGAATATGTGTTTTGGGGTTTGGTCCAAAATTCAAGATGGCCGTCAGTGGCCATTTTGTTCCAAAATTGGGTGTAATCAGTTTTTTGTACAGAACTTCTATATGAAAGTTCGGATTTTAATAAATTTTTGTATGAATGTTTAGTAACATGCCATACATCACATATAATATGGATTTTGTTCTCGTGCAAAAATTATGCAAATTAGGGAAACTTTGATTTATTCAGTGCTACTACTAATACACAGTAAGTGCACGCCTTCCGTGTTTTTCGTTTCCAGACTCTAACTTTCCTTACATTCAATCAATTTCGATGAAATTTGGGTAATAGGTCACTTTCATCAATTGTGGGTTCAAGTTCGAACATGGGCATATTTTTATACTGTACCAATGACCCAGACATAGCTGGTGCTAACTCTTAAAAATCTAGGGCCAAACACAAATTTTGCCCCCCAATCCCCAAAATTTGCATCTAAAACCAAAAGAAATCATGACCTAAAGCACCTCCATACTTTGCCCCTACTGCGCATGCGCAGTGTCAAGGACGTTCCGAAATTGGCGCCAATCATCATTCTTTGTTTGGCCCTTCATCAGTTAACATCTCACTGATCTTTGTGCTTGTAAATCTCAGTTTAAATGATGCCAGACACATAAATGTAGGAGAAATGGTGATTCTAAGGAGGATAGAGAAGGAGGAGAGGAAAAAGGAGTGACAGAAAATATTCAGGGCTGTAACTTAAAATTTTGTAATGAAATTATGTTAAGTTGCCTATTTTCGAGGCATGGGCCTGTTGTTGTCATTCTTGCTTTGAAGTTGCACTGCTTATTCAGTGTTTCCTCTCTCCTTATCCTGTAAGTCCCCCCTTGCTATTCTCCCATGCTTTTGGCATATTTTTGAGTAAGATTACTACTAAAATTTCTTGGGAGAATTAGCTTGGTTACAGAATGAATTCTGTTATTTTCCCCATGTTTACGTTTTCACCCATGGGTTTTTTAGACGTTGTGTTCTGCATCTACCATCTGATGTTCTACAGATTCTTCTCTGGAAGTCTCTGTTTTGCATCAGATAGTGTGTATTTTTGATAACTGATTTCGGGCCAGTAGTGTCAGTGCCTGGAGTCATGTTTTCTGGTGTTTATACACTTCTTGTTTACATTGGCAACAGTCTCTTTTGAGGGGGGCTTTTGCCTTTGGAGTAGTTTACTCATTATTAGATACATTATTATTATCCGTAAGTGTTGCATTAATTATTTAAAATAATTTTAAAATTTTTGACCACACTTACCCTTGGGATCCATTGGGGCTCAACGTTACTTTTCAGAAACTTGGGCTTCGCTGAAAAAATATTTTTCAAAAATTATTTTGAATTTCATTTGCTTTTTTCAGTGCTAATGGATCATGTTATTATGTATCTTTGTGTTTAGGGGTTTGTGCGAGTACTAGGACTTGTTGTCTTTTCACTATGAAAGGACATTGTTCAAATTGTGATAGGAAGAAATCTTCCTCTGACTTTCATGATCATTGTATTAATTGTAGTCAGTGTACTCGCACTAACTCCTGTTCAATATGTCAATATTGGGATGACAAACATTGGAAACGTGTGTCACGGTATGTTGTTAGTGGAGAAAGGACTATGCTGGTCCTTTCTCCGCAGGGTCACTCTAGTCTATCAGTTTCTATTTCAGAGGAACAAGAACAGGGTGATGTTTCCATGTTATCTTCCAAGAGTGCACTTCCGTCGTCACAATTGAATGCAGAGCTAGCAGCAAAAGTGCTCATGGAGATACGACAGTTGCCTAAGAGGTCCCGAGTAGGATCGACGGCACTGTCATCCGCTAGCTCGCCTGGTGTAGCGTCCATTCACCGAATGGTTCGGCAGCCGGGTTTGTCCGTTGCGGTCCAGGAGGAAATGTTGGCTGATGCGAGCACTATAAACATTCAAGGTGCACACCCAGTGACGGCGGATGATAGGAGAGATCGGAGGAAGCCTTCTAGTCCGGTTCCTAGCTCGTCCAGGTCCAGCCGGGCCGCGAGCGAGAGAGGCCCCTCTCTCGTACAACAACATCAGGGACCTGATGTTGTGGTACAAAATGTGTCGCAAGCGGAGCACACGTCCATCGCTCGGGACGCTCTGTTGTTTAGGCAGTCCGCGGAGACTGCTCAGGCTTCCTCATCCGGCACACGACCGCACCTTGGCTACGTGACCGCGGATATACTACCAGCTTCGCCGATAAGGAATTCTTCGGCGACCAGGTCACGCCATCCGGTAGCCAGGGACACGAGGCCGGTAGACTCCGGACGTTCGCATAGGAAGAGTATGCGGGAGTCAGTTGATGCGGAGCTTTCCGCGGCTAAGCAGCGAAAGACCGCTACTCCGCAGGCCTCGATGACGGACGTGCTTGCTCAGATAGCACAAATTATCGCAGCATCCCAGCAATCGACAGAATCGGTGTCGGATAGGGAATTATCCGACGGCGCTGGGTCGGTACGCTTCGCCGAAGCATCAGGTGTGGACGACCGGGAGCATCATGAGGTCCGACCGGATGGTGAAAGGGATACGGATGACTTGGAGCTATCCCTTTCGGAACAACATAAAGCTGCCATGGATTTCATCCGGCACTTCCTTCCTCACGTTGTTCCGTCGGGCCAGACTGCTGCGGTACCGGACAAGAGACTGATAGCGTCATTGGACACTGAATTCTTCGAGCGGTTCAGAGACATCGTCCCTGAGTTTCCGTCTCAGTCCAATAATGTCACAAGAACATTTGAATTATTGAACGACGCTATATTCAAGCTTGCTTCCAAAACAGGCAAAGCTGGTTTCTTGTCCTCCAATGCTCTTAACCTGCCTTTCATTAATGCAAGGAATAAATTTGATAAGGCAGGACAGGGTATTCCGAAAGTTCCTTTGCGTCTTGACGACGAGGCGGAAGACTTAGAATTGTCATTACCGTCGTCTATGTCCGTTCCAACCACCGTGTTGGACACGATAATCACGTCTAACAGGGCCAGTTTAGACGCTTTATCTTACGCAGACCACCTTACAAAGGCGTTATCACTGCGTCTTCAAAGGAAAGAATTCCAGGATATACAATCCTCTTTAAGACTTCTTTCAAGGGCAGTGGCTTATTCCACGTATAACTCTGCCCTCTCAGTGGCAAACCTGGAGTTGGTTAGACGTGACGCAGCCCTAGCTACATCCACACGCGTGGATAGTAAGGTGAAGAACTCTCTCAGAGTCGCTTCGGTCTCCGGAGAACTTCTATTCGACAGCAAGCTTTCTGCAATCTACGATAAAATTACTAAGAAAGCTTCGGATTCTCTGCTGTTTAAATCCGCTTCCAAAAAGTCGGATACGGCAGATAAGAATAAGACAGGCACTTCTGGGTCTAATGCGCCCAAGAAAGGTTCCTATAGAGGTTCCGGTGCGTCCTCTTGGTCTTATTCAAGAGACCGTCAAGGCAGCGACTCACGTGCGGGACGTCCTTTGGGCCGGGACAATCGGTCAGATGCCCCGAGGTCGATGGGACGAGGTGCGGGTCGTGGAGGACGTGGTTTCTCCTCACGCAGGCCTCGCAGGTCCAGAAGGTGATGGCTTCAACCTCTATCGTATTCCGGTTGGCGGAAGGTTGTCAAGTTTTTCCGAACAGTGGGTGTCGATTACGACCCGTGGGTGAGAGGGGTGATTTCGGAAGGTCTAAGAATATCCTTCAGACGAAAGCCTCCTTTAACTCGAAGTCCAAAATGGACTCAACTTCCATCAAATCCGCAGAAAAGAGACGCTCTGTTATCGGAGGTGCAGTCTCTTTTAATGAAGAATGCGGTAGAGGTCGTAGAAGACCAGGAAACACCGGGATTCTACAGCCATCTGTTTCTGGTTCCGAAACCAGACGGCTCGTTCCGTCCAGTCATAGATTTGAACTGGATAAACAAGCTGATCGTCGCTCCGAAATTTTATATGGAGACGATTCGGTCGGTCAGAGCGAGTATTCGGGTGAACGATTATGCTACAAGCATAGATCTCAAAGATGCGTACTTTCATGTCATGGTACATCCGACATTCAGAAAGTATCTACGCTTCGCAGTCCTAGGAGTGGTGTATCAATTCCGGGCGATGTGCTTCGGATTGAACCTAGCACCCTGGGCTTTCACTCGGGTAATGAACTCGGTAATGATGTATTTCCGAGCTCATTCGTCTGTGGTAACGTCGGCCTACCTGGACGACATTCTTCAGAGGTACGGCAACGAGTTAACGCTTCAGAACGATGTGCAGAATCTGCTTCTATTGCTCCGACGTCTCGGTTTTGTGATAAACGAGGAGAAGTCGGATCTGGTGCCGTCCAAGTCATTCACTCATCTGGGAATGAGCTTCGAGACGCACAACAATCTCGTTGGTCTGCCATTAACCAGAGCGAAATTAGTCAGTTGTTACGCTCGCTATTGTCTTCATGCAGACAAAGTCACAGCGAGGGAGTTTATGAGACTGATAGGTCCGTGTGGAGCCGCCGTGGATCTCATTCCGATGGGGCGGTTACGCACTCGTCCTCTCCAAATTTTCTTAACTCAGAATTAGAGTGTGAAGATTCATTCGCTCGACAAAGACGTTCTCTTGTCAGATCAAGTGAAACAAGAGATTCAGACTTGGGCAAACATTCAGTGGTTAACTCAGGGAGTTCCGCTGCAGTTGCCGGATCCGAGTTTTACCATTATGACGGATGCCAGTCAAACAGGTTGGGGTGCAACATTGATCCCAACGGATTCGAGATGCCAGGGTCTTTGGGATCCACAGTTCCTAAGCAAGCACATAAACATCAAGGAAATGATGTCCATTTGGCTTGCGTTACGTCATTGGATGGACATTATTCACAAAGCTCATGTCCAAATTCTATCCGACAATACGACATACGGAACCAGGGAGGCACTCATTCCGTTCCGTTATTCAATCTAACGGAGAGAATCCTTCTGTTTGCTCTAGAACATCAAGTTCTACTTTCGGTCCGTCATATACCGGGTCGTCTGAATGTACTAGCAAGACTCCCTTTCACGGATCGCTTGTTGCCGTCGGAGTGGACTCTCAACAAACAAGTATTCAATCAGATTTGCTACCAGTGGGAACGGCCAATGATAGACTTATTTGCGACACATCTCAACAATCAGTTGCAGACGTATGTGTCACCGTGTCCGGATCCAAGAGCATTTGCAGTAGACGCTCTATCGATCTCATGGGACGGAATGATAGGATATGCGTATCCTCCAGCGCCGTTGATTCAGCAAGTATTGCTAAAGATAAAACAATCTCAATGCAAGATTCTGTTGGTAGCATCTCTGTCTCCACAGAGACCGTGGATAAATTTACTCAGGTGTCTGTTGTGGGACCTACCGCGAAAGCTTCCTCCACGGGAGGATCTTCTTTCGCAGGGGAAACCGCGTCGACTTCATCACAACCCGCAAGGTCTCAACCTTCACGTTTTTCCGTTGTGCGGTCCTTCTTGCATGGCAAGCACTTTACAGGACGAGCAGCGGACGTGATTTCTAACTGTAGGAGGACCTCCTCTTCGCTAAATTATGCGGCTAAGTGGAAGGTTTTTCGTCGTTGGTGTAGGGATCATTCTGTTGATATTTTTGATCCCTCCATACCAGACATTGCAAACTTTCTAGTATACTTGTTTGACGAAATCAAACTGCAGCCTGTTACTATTAAGGGTTATAGGTCTATGTTATCTGATACCTATGCACACCATGATAGTTTACAAATTGGATCTAATGTCTCTTTATCTAAGTTAGTTAGAAACTTCTCGATAAATAGACCCAGAACTCTTAGATTAATTCCTAAGTGGAATTTAGCTTGGGTTCTTCTTAAACTAAAGGAAAAGCCATTTGAGCCTCTTGGGACAGTAGATTTCAAATTCTTGTCTTATAAGACAGCTTTTCTCTTAGCTTTCTCTTCTGCTAGAAGAGTCAGTGAGCTTCATGCACTATCGGTGGACGATTCTCACTATCGTAGTGTCGGGAACACTATCACCTTCACTACTAATTTTGGATTTTTAGCTAAGAATCAGGCTCCTAATAAATATCCGGAACCTATTGTTATTAAGGCTCTTCCGTCTTCAGTCGGGCGTAGGCCTTTACTCTGTCCTGTTAGAGCTTTACGCATTTATAAACAGAGATCTCAGTTTATCAGAAAGGGACGAAAACGTTTCTTTCTGTCTCTGATGCCTAATAGAAAGGACATTTCGGTCCATTCTATTGCTAGATGGATTCAATTAACTATCCGTACTGCTTATGAAAAGTTATCTTCTTCCCAGCAGTCTGTGCTTAAGATTTCGGCTCATGAAGTAAGAGCTCTTTCTACATCTTGGGCTTACGCAAATAGTGTGGCTATTACAGATTTAATGAAGGCTGCTTATTGGTCTCAGCCATCCACATTCACAAATTTTTATCTCAGAAATATTGAGTCCATTTCTGGAGACCTGCATTGTTTAGGTCCGTTATCTGTTGCTCAGAATGTCGTCCACCAAACAGTTGCAACTATAGTTATGCAGGCTTTCTGTTCCGGCAGTGACTCCGTCCTGCTGCCCTCTTCGCTCTGGGCTATTTGACCCAGGGCAAGGGGAAGGGGGGGGGGGGGGAGGGTGTTCCCTTAGGTCACCTGCTTTATAGTGAAAAGCAAGGGAACTCCTCCTCCGGAGTCAGTAATTCTGAGTCGTTTCCGGGATGGTTTTAAAGTGTAATATTAATGTTAAAAATTCATTCATGTCATATTTTTAAAGTGTAGCTCGGTGTGAAGCATTTGTATATGTCAAGTGTCAAACGGGCGTTAATATACAATCCTCGGACACTTTTAAAGAATATAAAGAGTCTCAATTCTCTGGACTAACTTTATTTATTGGCTTACTTTAAAAATAATTAGTTTCATGGGTTATACTGGATGTTAATAGAGAACATGAATGTTATTGTGCTCAATTATGAAGGATATTGTATCTTTCTAATTTATCATAAAATAAGAAAGATACATGTAAAGCCTAATACTCCTTTTCTCCTTGAGGGGTTCACTCTATATTATATAGTTGAGCTTATTGGATTTTCCTCTATGTCCTTAGCCCTCCAGCCTTTTTACTATTCAGCTATGTCTGGGTCATTGGTACAGTATAAAAATGTTAAAAAATTTATAGTAATTTATATATTTTTTATACTTACCAATGACCCAGACGGGGATGGCCCTCCCTGGAGTTGGGAACTCATACCTCCCCGCTGAGTACATAGCCCTGACCAGGCACTGCCAGTAAGAATGATGATTGGCGCCAATTTCGGAACGTCCTTGACACTGCGCATGTGCAGTAGGGTCAAAGTATGGAGGACCTTTAGGACATGATTTCTTTTGGTTTTAGATGCAAATTTTGGGGATTGGGGGCAAAATTTGTGTTTGGCCCTAGATTTTTAAGAGTTAGCACCAGCTATGTCTGGGTCATTGGTAAGTATAAAAAATTAGAATTCTCAATTTTGTCATCAGACTTTGATCCTGGTGAGCTGGCAAAGATGCAGGGGTAGTATTTATTTATTCATTTATTGGGGTTTAACAACACTTTCCACAGCCATGGTCACCTCGTGTCAGACTTTTTTATGGGTGGAGGAAGCTGGAGTACCCAGAGAGAACCACTGAGCAATGGTGAGTAACTGTCAGACTCCCCATCGTACTAACTCCACACAAGCAGGTTTGAAGACAAGGCATCTCCGATGTGCAGTATGCCTTAGTGCACAGCACCACCGTGCCCCCATGGGGGCATTCGAGATTAAGTGCCTTGCCCAAAGACACAACACAGTTGCCCCTGGTGGAGATCGAACCATGGACCTTTCAGTTTGAAGTCCAACGTGTAACCACTAAGCCACCACATTCCCTAGCTGGAGTAGTAAATTCGGGGGAGCTGGCCTGGTCTTATAACACAAGTTGCCCATTGAACTGGAATGAAAGCTGCCAGTCATTCATAGACAAATATGGATGTCGCATGAAGAATCTCAATCTGTTATTTATATAAATTCATTGATTTCGCTCAAGGATCTGAGTAAATGGTGAATTTTCTGGTTTATGTTCAGAAACTTACACATTCCAGGAGATTTTCAGAATTTGGTCGGCAAAAGTAGAGAATGTACATCATGTTTCCAATTACCTCCATACTCTCCCTCTCACATTCTTGAGACTTGAACAATTTACTTCACACCATGAACCAGAGACAGTCATATGCCCAGCCCCATAACAGAATTTATTCCAAGGCTCACAATTCCATTTGAAAGCCCACCTGTATTCAGATAAAAAAAACCTTCAAAATCCTGTTAGACACAGCTCTCGAGGAAATAATTACTGTCTTAAAATGTCCTATTTAATTCATGCCTGCTGAGTATTTTCAAAATTGTTTCCATCAGCAGCCATGGCTAGATTTGATGAAAAATTCATCCAAGTTAAACTCAAGAAATCATTGGTGAAAAATTTCATCCAATTTACATGGGTCATATTTAGTTGAATGCTGAATACTGAAGTCTGTGGCAAGAGAAGTCCTGTCCTGAGCTGGAATATCTGTCGAAACCATGCAAGCAGATAAAAATATCGGATAATTTTTTTCCATATTTTTTCAGTCATTAATGAGTACACATTTAGTCCAGTTCATTAAGCTTGTCTGAGATGTCCCAAAGGCTTTGATCTAATTTATCATTCACAAGTACCTGATATGTAAGTAGGGCAGCACCTGATACCTGATGTGTAAGTAGGGCAGCACGATATTTTAAACTGAATACCGGTATTGATATTAAAAAAAATTTGGTATACTGATATATCGAAAGGCTCTTCAAACATCTGAACATACGTTCCACAATTTGGGCTTGAGCCATCAGATTGGAACAAATATTTTAGCTTGTTCCAACAAGGGGTCCCATGATTAGGATTTTGTTGAATGTTTTTTAAAAATGCTTTTTCAACGGCTGAATATGTATGTTAAGTGGGTGGATGTGGCCAGTTCATTTGGGTAAAAGGATAATATTATTCAGTCGCGACTACAGTTAAAACTCAAGACATCTTGAAAATTAAATTGTGGGTAAATAAATAATGATGATAAACTGATATTTTTGTAATTACACCGGTATTCAATCAATACTGGTTTGAATACTGGGATGTATCGTTTTTTTTATATATTGTGCAGCCATACATGTAAGGTCACTATAATTATTCTGCAACAATACTCTTTACTTCTTTGCTGATATACTTTGTAAAGCTAGTGATACATAAGACAACCTGTGTAAGAAACATTTGGAAGCAACATGTCGAGGTGACACATGTTGTTTCAACATGGCATGATATGATTCATGGAAATTGTAGTGCTTTACCTGTTACCCAATGCACAAGATATTGAAATTTAATATTTTAAATATTTTTTCAATTAAAAACAAAAAATTAAATAAAACCATATCATGTGACCCCTCAATGGAATGACCTTGATGAGCTCATTCCAGTGAGGGGGTCAACTGATACTGTTTTCTTGAATTTTTTTTTAAATAATAATTTTTTTAGCAGCTCAGTTCGCAAATTACTTTGACTGATGCAGCCAATTTGTTGGGTAAAGGGTTGGAAGAACAAGGAGGATAGAACAAGAGGCCCAGCCTTGAGTTCTATCCTTCCACAATGGCATGAGTGCCATATTGACGAGTACATTCACACATCATTACATTCTGTGTTTATTACCTGCCTCTATGACATAGAATCCATTAATTTAAAAATTCTAAAATCTCACGCAGAAAATTTCAAACTTTAAAACTCTTTATTATTTGTAGATTTGAACTAAAACATTTTCCAATTGACATTTGATTTATCAGCTGTCAGTGCAGCTTCTGAATTGAACTGGTTCATAATGTGATGTTTCAAATGACTGATTATGAAAATGAGCAGAATTTAGTTCTTTTGATGGATCCATGATGTCAGATGGGTAATAGTCCATCAATGGAAATCTGTATGGAACACATCTTCCATACAGGTTTGTAAATACGCACCTAGAGGAACCATAATGGGTGCATAATAAGAGCAAAGATTGCAACAATGAAATGTATTAGGAAATAGTTATCACAGGACAGGACTTTAAATTCTTCCAACTAACGATGGTAAACGTTATGCCCAAATAAGATAATTGTGCCCAAATTATGCGGAGTATGAAACTTTTTCCAAAGTTTTGCAGTGTTTCAGCAATATATAGTTTGGCCAGGTTTCCATGATGCTAGTAATATAGCTTAGAGGTTACCTTCGAATCAAACAATGCAACAGATAAATAACTTTTTAGAAAACCCACAGAGTTCACCACAGAAAAGCAATCGGCGTCGACAGGCGATTGCTTTTCTGTGGTGAATTCTATATGATCATGTACTTAAAGCTTGAGATCAATTATATTCATGTTTGTGGCATTTCTCAGAAAACGCCATGCGTAATTTAGCTTATATTTAAATAGGCCTTTGGCTCGACACTGGGAAACTAAGAAACCTTCTCGAGTTTTCGTTGAGCGAGTACACTTACGTCAAGGGGTGGTGGGAGCCAGTGATAATGTTGAAGACCTATAACAAGGGGTTGTAAACTATCATTTTAAGATGGGGGCTTACAACCTAAAACATATGTCAAGAAGAAGGAAATACCTGTGCTTTTTCTCAAACCATGCAGGCCACATCCATATTTGCCATTGTGCCCAAATTAGACTGATCTAAAGGTCTATCACAGGAAGTGTTTTATTGTTTGCTTATTCAGATACCAAGCACTCTTCCGGTCGTGTATAATAGATGACAAAGCTGACATGCCATTTAACATCCTGTAGCATGTACAAAATGTCAGGGGATGGTTATACTAGCTCATAAAATGTTTATGTTGGCCCTAATTGTATGAACAATTGCTATTTCTGATGCGAGGAAATGTGTTCAGTTATAAGGTTTTCCAGGTCCACAGATAGCTATAATTCTTCATATTGACATGTTTTCAATAACCTATGGTGTATTTCTTTATTGGCATGTTTTTCTCTTTTCTGGACTTTGTAAGCTGACCAGATGAATACACAGTCCCTGCTCAATATTTAACTGGTTGAGGGCTAGGTTATTTTTTGTGATCTGAATTTGTTGTTCAATATTTGTTTATTATAAATTATTGGAGAGTGTCCTCATGCCCATTGATTGTAATAAAACAAATTTATATAAACAAAATATTGTTTGCATTTGATTGAATGTGAAACATGAGTAAGGAAAATGTTGGCTTTTACTCTGGTATTCTCATTTTTTTTTTTTTTTGAAAGCCCTGATAGTGGCTTCTAGCACTCAACCAGTTAATACATTGCATTTTTGGATACATCATACAGTTTATCGAAAAATTCAAAAAATTCTTTGTCTAAAACTTGTATTTTTTATTTATTGCTGTTGAAGAATATATGAGGGCAAGATGTCTGAGTAAGTGTCTGACTGTGCCTGTTGTTTCCTGTTTCTCTAAAGGCCTGCAAATATGTTTTGATTCTCAGGCAATCCCTCACTGAAATTAAACCCCCTCATTATACAATTGTACAATTTTATTGCCTTGCTGTGTTTTCCATCATTACTACAAAATCAGGAGACTCGAAACTTTTTACATTTTTTGATTGGTGTATGTAATTGAAATTGGAAGAGTACAACTAAAGACAATCTACATCCTGTGGCTTTGCAGTTATTTCTAGGAAAGTCTTGGCTGCCTATATAGGCAGCCAAGATTTGCCTAGAAATTACTGACATGGCAATTAGAATGGAAAGTGCAAGTTTTCCCCAAAGACAGTATGCTGGGGCACTTGTTCTGTTGCAATAAAAATTAAAACCTCAGAATTAGGCTCTTGATAATTAAAATTAAATGAGTTAATTTGTATAATAATGCATTGTCTGTATATTCTGTGTGCGAAAAGACAATGGAAAGCCTCTCAATCAATGCTTTTTATATGCAAGAAAAAAATAAAAGTTAAAAATAAACCTCTCCCCCTTCACCAATTTAAAAAAAAAAATTGTCTGAGAATCAATTAAGTTATTTTGTGTGGCCTAAGTTTAATTTTATAAGTCTTTACTCAGCAAAATATCCACACATATAGCCAGCTTTCTTCTATCTCTGCCCCTGTGCGAACCCCAGTAAGTGAAGTAGTGACTCTTTACTGTGGTAAACAAGCTCTGTTTTATGGATAAAATATACCTGGTAACCAACGCATGGGGTGGAAGTCCTCTAAAATGAGCAACATGGATATAAACAATTGGCTAGGCTTGACTTTATATCCATGTTGCAGTCACGATTAGCAATTGTGCATAAATATGTGACCTTAAACACTAATAAATAAATAAAAAATAAATAAAGTCTTCCATCTAGGGCTCATTGCTGAATTTTAACATGATTACAATTTGACAATTATATATTTTATAATCCTCAGGACCTAATTTAGACCATTACAATCTCTGTGGCCTCCGGAAAGCTGCCCCAAATGCAAATAACTGCAGATATTCTTGCATTTATCTTTCAGCATGTGGAGTGATAGTTTGTGAGGAGGAAATTTGGCAGAAAATTTTGATTAGTTCATGACCCTGTCACATTCTGGTCAAAATTCATCGTCTTCTTTTGTAATCAGTGAAATGAATACAGTATCGCCACCATGGACTGGTCACTTTCCATGGGAGGGCTATATTTCCGCAGATGCCATAATATCATTCCAAACACTAATTAAAGGAATAATCATCAAAAATTTAATTAATGAAGCTGTACCCGATGCTTCATTAATTAAAATTGTTGGCCATCACTGCCCATGCTTAGATTACGACCAGTCCATGGCGACTGTTCTATACATTGATCTCCTTTGGGAAAACTGTGTTGAAATTGTTAACATGATTATAAAGTAGATTGTTGTTCAGAGAAATAAACAAATATAAATCATGAAAGCAAAAAACAAAACTTTGTTACTTTGTGAATAATAAATTTGCTGGCCAGTTTGAATAATTTGTTGAGTAATAGTTTGATTTATATACCTTTGATTATTTTATGTTCTTAAAAATGTTGTAGTTCCAGAACCTCCATAGATTGATGTTTTTTTCCTAATGTTCTTTTTGTGTAACACAACTGTTGAAGTCAATACACTCTTTTCCCGACTGAATCTTTTGTACTCAGGCTCAATGAATAAGGTTGTTCATGGTTTGTTTTATTGAGAAGTAACATGATACAGGACTCGGGGAAAATTAATGGTCATCTATGATGAGGGATGGATTTGGAGGCAGCATCGCATTAGCTATCTGTCCAAATGTCTTGGACAGTAAATTGAGAAATATTGTTATTTGTTTTGTTCTTTTACAAAAAAATCAAAAAATCATATGCAACACACTTGCTTGCTTTTAAAAATTCCATGCCAATTAAGAGTGTTGAAAGTTCTTGAGTATTAGAATCTTCCTTGAAGTCATAATATTGACTCGTCCTATTGGTCTGGTCGATATTATGCCCAAAGATGAAGTCTCGACTTCAGTCCACCATCTCGGAATCCCACATTATGTAATAAATCTTATCTTACATTATCCCTTCCTTTCCTGAATTGTTCACACAATGAAGGGATAAAGTAGCCCAGTAAAGTTTTTAATGGCATCTGTTTTGAGAGTCATTCAGCATCTATGAAATGTTTTTTCATGAATGAAGATCATGACATCATGGTATTGCATTCTTGTGCTCTGCATGACATAATCCCCATTCCTGGTTGTACTGTAACCCACTTATGTTATAATAGTGTTTCAGCTGTGTGTTTCTTTGTTTTATTTTTCATGTTGAGTGCATGGTTGGCCTGTATAACAAATATCATGGCAAAAAATGATCTGGTCTAATGTATTTTATTGTGCCTGTAATTTATTTATGATTTAATTACTGTATATAATCAAAATGGTGGCCTCCACATGCGTAATAACTTGATGCCAATTGAGTGCAGGTAAAAAATGTTCTCTTAATTTCTGACTCAAATTATTGCATGCGCAGTTGCCACCCTAAATGCAGATTTGTATTTTGTGTAGACATTTTAACTTGTATTGGGGAAATACAGTCTTATTGTAAGATAAATCGGGAGAGATTCTTCTTAGAAGTATTCAGCACAGCAAGCTGAATATTGCTGGAATGGATCTTCTCTGCCCAATGGAATGAGATTCATGCATCAGTCTGTGGATGTGATAGTGATATTTAGAGGTTCTTACTTGGCTAGTTTCATATTGGAAGAGATATCAGCCTCAGGTAACTTCATATTAGCCTGAGATTGAAGGTCGAAGGCTGATGTGAAGTTGCCAAGGGCTGATATCTCGGCTGATATGAAACTAACCAAGTAATAACCTCCTTATTTATTAAACCAAAACAAGTAATTACAAAATGTTCTCGGATCTGTTACAATATTCCGACAGTGTTATTGTATCACATTCTTTTCACAAAATCCAAAGTTTCCCCTTCTCCAAGTTCAGCTATCTGAATGTATCGGTTTCCCCACTGGGAAAGCTGCAACATTCAGATGGCTGAACTATCTCTTCTCCCACTTTGACAAATCGCTGCTTACAACTCTGAACTTAGTTTGCGTTGAATTTTTCTGTACAGCTCTCTTCTTTCTTGTTTTCCTCCACCCATCTTTATTCATTGCTGTCATTAACCCTTTACCCAACATAACGGCCAAGACCAGCCAACGCTATTCACAAAATTCGCCGTTCAATTTTTAGCTCAACTTTGGCGAAACTTCTTGGGCACCTTTGGTATCACCGTGGGACGAGAACGAGTGTTTTTTGGGTGCGGTCCGAAATTCAAGATGGCCGATGGCAGCCATTTTGTACAAAATTAGGTGCAATCAGATTTTTGCACGGAACTTCCATATGAAAGCGCTGATTTGAAAATTTTTTTGTGTGAATGTTTAGTACCATGGGATACATCACATATAATACAGGTTTTTTTCTCGTGCAGAAATTATGCAAATTAGATGAACTTTGATTTTTAGCTCAACTTTGGCGAAGCCAAATTTGAGCTTATGCCATGGCCTGTCGTCCATTGTCCGTCTGTCCGTCAACAATTGGATACGGCTCGGGCTAGAGGCTGTATTTATGAACCGATCTTTACGAAACTTCTTGGGTACCTTTGTTATGACCGTGGGACGAGAACGAGTGTTTTTGGGTGCGGTCCAAAATTCAAGATGGCTGCCAGCCACCATTTTGTACCAACGATGCAGAAATCTGTGTTTTGTACAGAACTTTCATATGAAAGCTCTGATTTGAATAATTTTTTGTATGAATGTTTAGTACCATGGGATACATCACATATAATACGCTTTTTTTTCTCGTGCGTAAATTATTCAAATTAGACTAACTTTGATGTTTTTTGGTGTTACTTTCAGCACTGTAAGTGCAAATGCCAATACGGCTCGGGCTAGAGGCCGTATTTATGAACCGATCTTTACAAAACTCCTTGGGTACCTTTGTTATCACCGTGGGATGAGAACGAGTGTTTTTGGGTCCGGTCCGAAATTCAAGATGGCCGATGGCAGCCATTTTGTACAAAATTTGGTGCAATCAGATTGTTGCACCGAACTTCCGTATGAAAGCGCTGATTTGAATAATTTTTTGTGTGAATGTTTAGTACCATGGGATACATCACATATAATGCAGGTTTTTTTCTCGTGCAGAAATTATGCAAATTAGATGAACTTTGATTTTTTCAGTGCTACTTACACACAGTAAGTACACATGTCAATACGGCTCGGGCTGTAGTCTGTATTTATGAATCGATCTTCACGAAACGTCTTGGGTACCTTTGTTATCACCTTGGGATGAGAACGAGTGTTTCTGGGTGCGGTCCAAAATTCAAGATGGCTGCCAATGGCCATTTTGTACCGAAATTAAGTCGAATCAGTTTTTTGCACACAACTTCTATACAGCTCAGGCTAGAGGCCGTATTTATGAACCGATCTTTACGAAACTTTTTGGGTACCTTTGTTATCACAGTGGGATGAGAACGAGTGTTTTTGGGTGTGGTCCGAAATTCAAGATGGCCACCAGCAGCCATTTTGTACCAAAATTAGTGCAATCAGTCTTTTGTACAGAACTTCTGTATGAAAGTTCTGATTTGAAAAAATTTTTGTATGAATGTTTAGTAACATGGAATACATCACATATAGTACAGGTTTTTTTCTTGTGCAGAAATTATGCAAATTAGATGAACTTTGATTTATTCAGTGCTACTTATACACTGTAAGTGCACATGTCAATACGGCTCGGGCTAGAGGCTGTATTTATGAACCGATCTTCACAAAACTTCTTGGGTACCTTTGTTATCACCTTGGGACGAGAATGATTGTTTCTGGGTGCAGTCCAGAATTCAAGATGGCTGCCAGTGGCCATTTTGTACCGAAATTAGGTCAAATCAGTTTTTTGTCGCAACTTCTACACAGCTCATATTTGTGAGGAACGAGTTTGTTTTGGGGTGCCTTTGTTATCACTTTGCTATGAGAACAAATATTTTTGGGTTCAGTCAGACCCACTCTGGGACTCAAAGATTTCTTTTCTAGTTTAGCATCTGACTGTCACCCACCTTTACAATACTTTACCTATACATTTGTTACAGGCTACAGTCAGTATTTGTGTACAGACCGTTACAATACTTTATATGTACCTTTGTTATCTTATCAGGTCATTACCTAGATGTTTGTCATTGCTGTGTCACATACCCTTCATGTACATGTCTTGACGAGTTGAGCTACAGTGTCATTGACACTTTCATTTCAGTGCTACTTACACACAGTAAGTACACATGTCAATACGGCTCGGGCTAGAGGCTGTATTATCAACCGATCTTCACAAAACTTCTTGGGTACCTCTGTTATCACCTTGGGACAAGAACGAGTGTTTCTGAGTGCGGTCCAAAATTCAAGATGGCTGCCAGTGGCCATTTTGTACCGAAATTAGGTCTAATCAGTTTTTTGTACACAACTTCTATACAGCTCAGGCTAGAGGCCTTATTTATGAACCGATCTTTACGAAACTTTTTGGGTACCTTTGTTATCACTGTGGATTGAGAATGGGTGTTTTGGGGTGTGGTCCGAAATTCAAGATGGCCACCAGCAGCCATTTTGTACCAAAATTAGTGCAATCAGTCTTTTGTACAGAACTTCTGTATGAAAGTTCTGATTTGAATAAATTTTTGTATGAATGTTTAGTAAAATGGAATACATCACATACAGTACGGGTTTTTTTCTTGTGCAGAAATTATGCAAATTAGATGAATTTTGATTTATTTAGTGCTACTTATACACTGTAAGTGCACATGTCAATACGGCTCGGGCTAGAGGCTGTATTTATCAACCGATCTTCACGAAACTTCTTGGGTACCTTTGTTTTCACCTTGGGACCGGAACGAGTTTGTTTTGGGGTGCCTTTGTTATCACTGTGCTATGAGAAAAAATATTTTTGGGTTCAGTCAGACCCACTCTGGGACACAAAGATTTCTTTTCTAGTTTAGCATCTGACTGTCACCCACCTTTACAATACTTTACCTATACATTTGTTACAGGCTACAG
Organism: Pictodentalium vernedei; assembly: GCA_031216915.1. Classification (NCBI taxonomy): domain Eukaryota; kingdom Metazoa; phylum Mollusca; class Scaphopoda; order Dentaliida; family Dentaliidae; genus Pictodentalium; species Pictodentalium vernedei. The sequence continues at coordinate 610,984,154 of CM062295.1, forward strand.
TCAGTATTTGTGTACAGACCGTTACAATACTTTATATGTACCTTTGTTATCTTATCAGGTCATTACCTAGATGTTTGTCATTGCTGTGTCACATACTATACATGTACATGACTTGACAAGTTGATCTACAGTGTCATTGACTCTTTCATTAGATTTTTGGCCTAAAAACATAGCTTATGATCCCGCATTGGGACAAGCTTGTTGAGCTCTTTTGGGTGGGGGGGGGGGGGGGGGTCATTGTTTTGAAGCAAAAAAAAAAAAAAATTGGTCAGTAGTTTTGTTTGCTAGTTTCATCTGATTTTCATGTTAGGTAAAGGGTTAACTGATTCAGAGCTACATTGTTTTGGTGGTCTAAATGTCTTCATCCAACTTTGTTTTTTTTCACAAATTAGATATTTTAAGTATTTGTTATTTTCAAGAGTACAAATCTAATCATGTCATGGCTTTATTTTATGAAACCATAATTACCGGTAGCTGCAATTGTTTGTGTGGTGAGAAAGTATGTAAATATGCATGGAACTTTGATGATACAGATGTATTCAGTCACTTAAGCAATTGGACATCAAACTTCACTTGCGATTAGTTACAGAAGAGCTGATCTTTGAAGGTCGATCATTAAAATCAGAAATAAGTTTTCAAAGTCTTGCAAATCCTTAATATAACTTTTCAGAACTCCATAGGTCAATAAAAGTGCTTGAAAATGATGATGCGCCATTGAAGGCCATGAAGTGAAACAATGCTAATCCCTCCTTTCCTGACCATGATTTAATCTAGAATATTATAGAAGTTTTCTAGAATATTCATGAATAATGTTCTAGAATATTCTAGAATATTCTCCCGAATACTCTAGATATTGTAAAAGTTTCAAAGATGTAAACAGACATGTGTATCCTAGAATATTCTAAACTATTCCAGGGCTGAAATAACCAAGAATATTCTAGGGCTGCTTTAACCAAGAATATTCCAAACTATGTTGGAATAACCTGGAATAGCCCAGTATTTAAATCTCATTCCAGGATGATTAGGGGATTATGTGTCTATGAACTGGATGGAATAACTTAGAATTTTTTGAAGGATGACGAACCTAGACTATTCTAACTTATTGTGGAGTAAACTAGAGTATTCTAGAAAATCCAAATGGCAACAAATGAGTTGGAAAAAATAGATGATAATTGCTAGAAGTACCCAGAATATCTGTGATTTTAATTTCCAAAATGGGCTGACAAGTTTTGAAGGTGTACATTTAGATTGGGACTTCAAACTGAAGCAAACAATTGAACTAAAAATCAATAGTCAGTCAGTTGAAGATACCCTTTCAAATACATTATCCTTCTTGCCAATCATGTACACATACATTATTCATTCTGCAAATCTGGAAATATATTGTTCAGAATATTACTTGTCTTTCAAATTTTTTTTCAAATGAATATGTTTACTATTATCCCTGAAATAAGTATTTCTTGTTACAAGAATTGGTCTCTGTAAGACAGAACAAACTTACATATTTTTGAAAATCTAATGCAAAAGCCTCTGTCTGCCTGAGATGCCTTCAAAGGTTACAAAATGGCTGCCAATATAATATATATTATATAATAATTTAATAAGTCATGCTTTCATCTCAAATAAATTATTCTTGTTTACTCAGATTTTTTTCTCTGTTGGAACCACAGGATGTGAAGTAGTGTTTGTTTACTCTGGTAAAATTATTCTTGTTTTCTCAAGTATTTTTCTCTGTTGGAACCCCAGGATGTGAAGTAGTGTTTGTTTACTCTGGTAAAATTATTCTTGTTTTCTCAAGTATTTTTCTCTGTTGGAACCGCGGATGTGAAGTAGTGTTTGTTTACTCTGGTAAACAAGCACTGTTTTACTGATTTATAGTGAAACCTGTTAAGGGGTTTTGACGTAAGCTCTTTATTCCAAGGCCTGCATATTTGGCTAGATAAATTCATTTTTGTGGACGTGATCATGGTAACCATTCCAAAGGTTTGCTGCTTTGGCATTCACAGAGCTGACTTAGAAGATGAACAGAAAACCTTTACCCAATGCAGACGATATAAAAATTTATTATTTTAAATATAATTTTTTAAAATTTTTCAAAAAATTTCAACAAAACCATATCATGTGACCCCTCATTGGAACGAGCTCAATGAGCTCGTTCCAATGAGGGGTCACATGATATGGTTTTGTTGAAATATTTTGAAAAATTTAATTTTTTCAACTGCTCAATTTGCATATTATGCGGGTGGATGCGGGCGATTCGTTAGGTGAAGGGTTAAAAGGCATTCACAACCAGAGACTAGTTCTGTGAACTTAATTGTCTACTGCTAATTAAAAATTTGTTGAGAAGTGTTTAATTATTCAGGATCAGTTGCCTAATAATTTTAATTTTTATGATCTGTGCTGCTTTATCAGTTGATAGACGAATGTAATTTTCAATTAGATTTATGTAATGCTTTCCTGTTACAGTTTTTCTCAAGTTTGGTTAAAACTTTCTGAAATGTGCAAACATGCATCAATTCATTTCAAAATGTTTCTGTCAGTCAGTCTAAATATATTAGGAATTTGCACTGCCTTATTGTTTTGGGTAGTGTCTCTGAGTGATGGAGTGAAGAGATAAAAATAATACCTGAACAGAAATATGAAATTATTTGAAAGTGGTAAAAGATTTATACATATATATAAAAAAATGCCAGAACATTGGATACTGGGGAATATTATCAACTCCTAAATATTTGGTTCCCTTGTATATTGAAAACTAATTTACGAATTTTGAATGTTTTTTGATCAAATAATTTTTTTGCGACTCAAAAACTAAATTCTTAACCACTTTGCTCATTGGCTCTTTTACATTATTGTGTAAAATGTGGTTAATTTCTTTGCTCATGAAATACATTTATGGTACACTGGCTAGAAAGGGCACTCTGATTTTTTGTTCACCATTGTTTAACCTGGAACAATTTGAGATGTTCATACATTCTTGCTACACTGGGACAATCTACATCCACTGGATTAGCAGATGTTTCTAGACAAGTCTTGACTGCCTATACAGGCAGCCAAGACTTGCCTAGAAACAACTGCCAAGGTACTTGGCATGTAGCTAGCAAGTTTAACAAATACTGCCTATTGGGGCACCTGTTTTATTGCAGTAAAATGTGATCAAAGTGAGAATTAGGCCACTAGGGGTTAACATACCATACACATAGTGTGTATTGGTATGCATTTCCTCATTTCCCTCCCCTCATATGGCTGTTTGAAATTCTTGAAAAAAATATGAAAAGTTATGTCTGTCCAGAGTAATTTTTGAAAGTATGGAAAAAAATGGTTTTATGGAATTTAAGCCTTGAGGGGATTGAAAAAGTACAGAAATTAATTTTTTCAACAAACTTGGGATTAGTGCTGGGCAGTATTTCAGTATACTGATACCATCCAATTAAACCATAAGCCCCCTCAAAGTAGGTCTTCTGTTTCTTAGGCCATTTTTTGTAAAATTGCATGCGGGCGGGTGTTTTTTTATGTTATTAGCTCACCTGAGCGAAGCTCAAGGGGAGCTTTACTAATCACTTTCTGTCCGTCGTCCGTTGTCCGTCGTCCGTCGTCCGTCATCCGTCGTCGTCCGTCCGGCGTTAACTTTACATTATCGACTTCTCCTCCTAAACCACTAGCCCAATTTTATTCAACTGTTGGCTAAATGTTTATTACCTAATGCCAATTCAGATTTGTTCAAATGAAGTTGCCCCTCCTCCTGGGTGGTCCCACGCCCCCAAGGGGCACCAAAATCTTTGTAAATCTTCTTCTCATGAACCAGCAGTAGCAGAGACTTGATATATGGTGTGCAGCTTCCTTTTGAGGTGTAGACTCAGATTTGTTCAAGAGAAGTTTGTGGGGCTATACTTGGCGTCGTTATGGGAGGGGCAAAATTTTTTGCCCCGCCCAAAATTTCTATTTTCCAAACCGAGAGGCTGATTTGAACCAAATTTTATGTGAGGGCTTATTGGGTCATGAGTACTTGATTTATGCAAAAAAAAAATTTCCTGCAGCCCCGTGGGAACCGCAGGAGCTAAAAATAGAAAAAATTTAAAACGCCCATATCTGAAAAACTGCAAGGCATTGAGAATTTTTATTTGGTGTGCAGCTTCCTTAGGACCAACAGAAAGGATTGGTAAAAAAAAATTGCCATCGGTTTTATCATAGGGTACAGTTTCGGGACTTTGAAAAAGTGCTGAGTCAGCACTTTTTAACACTGTTGGCAATGGGAAAAACATTAAAAAATCTTCTTCTCCAGATCCAGCAGGCAGAATCTTTTGATATTTGGTATGCAACATTGTAGGGTGGATCTGATTCAAGTTTGTTCAAATCGGCCCCCTGGGTTCATATTTGGGCTCAGTATAGGAGCCCGATTTCGAACTTAGTGCATTTCTGGCAAATTTCTTAAAAAATCTTCTTCTCCAGATCCAGCAAGCAGAATCTTTTGATATTTGGTATGCAACATTGTGGGGTGGATCTGATTCAAGTTTGTTCAAATCGGCCCCCTGGGTTTATATTTGGGCTCAGTATAGGAGCCCAAATTTGAACTTCCTGCATTTCAGGCAAATTTCTTTGAAAATCTTCTTCTCCAGATCCAGCAGGCAGAATCTTTTGATATTTGGCATGCAGCATTGTAGGGTGGATCTGATTCAAGTTTGTTCAAATCGGCTCCCTAGATTCATATTTGGGCTCACTATAGGAGCTCGAATTCGAATTTAGTGCATTTCAGGCAAATTTCTTCAAAAATCTTCTTCTCCAGATCCAGCAGGCAGAATCTTTTGATATTTGGTATGCAACGTTGCGGGGTAGATCTGATTCAAGTTTGTTCAAATCGGCCCCCTGGATTCATATTTGGGCTTACTATAGAAGCCCGAATTCGAACTTAGTGCATTTCAGGCAAATTTCTTAAAAAATCTTCTTCTCCAGATCCAGCAGGCAGAATCTTTTGATATTTGGTATGCAACATTGTAGGGTGGATCTGATTCAAGTTTGTTCAAATCGGTCCCCTGGGTTCATATTTGGGCTCAGTATAGGAGCCCGATTTCGAACTTAGTGCATTTCAGGCAAATTTTTTAAAAAATCTTCTTCTCCAGATCCAGCAGGCAGAATCTTTTGATATTTGGTATGCAACATTGTGGGGTGGATCTGATTCAAGTTTGTTCAAATCGGCCCCCTGGGTTTATATTTGGGCTCAGTATAGGAGCCCAAATTTGAACTTACTGCATTTCAGGCAAATTTCTTTGAAAATCTTCTTCTCCAGATCCAGCAGGCAGAATCTTTTGATATTTGGCATGCAACATTGTAGGGTGGATCTGATTCAAGTTTGTTCAAATCGGCTCCCTAGATTCATATTTGGGCTCACTATAGGAGCTTGAATTCGAACTTAGTGCATTTCAGGCAAATTTCTTAAAAAATCTTCTTCTCCAGATCCAGCAGGCAGAATCTTTTGATATTTGGTATGCAACGTTGCGGGGTAGATCTGATTCAAGTTTGTTCAAATCGGCCCCCTAGATTCATATTTGGGCTCACTATAGAAGCTGAAATTCGAACTTAGTGCATTTCAGGCAAATTTATTAAAAAATCTTCTCCAGATCCAGCAGGCAGAATCTTTTGATATTTGGTATGCAACGTTGCGGGGTAGATCTGATTCAAGTTTGTTCAAATCGGCCCCCTGGATTCATATTTGGGCTTACTATAGAAGCCCGAATTCGAACTTAGTGCATTTCAGGCAAATTTCTTAAAAAATCTTCTTCTCCAGATCCAGCAGGCAGAATCTTGTGATATTTGGTATGCAACATTGTGGGGTGGATCTGATTCAAGTTTGTTCAAATCGGATTCCTGGGTTAATATTTGGGCTCAGTATAGGAGCCCGATTTCGAACTTAGTGCATTTCAGGCAAATTTCTTAAAAAATCTTCTTCTCCAGATCCAGCAGGCAGAATCTTTTGATATTTGGTATGCAACATTGTAGGGTGGATCTGATTCAAGTTTGTTCAAATTGGCCCCCTGGGTTCATATTTGGGCTCAGTATAGGAGCCCGATTTCGAACTTAGTGCATTTAGGCAAATTTCTTAAAAAATCTTCTTCTCCAGATCCAGCAGGCAGAATCTTTTGATATTTGGTATGCAACATTGTGGGGTGGATCTGATTCAAGTTTGTTCCAATTGGCTTCCTAGATTCATATTTGGGCTCACTGTAGAAGCTCGAATTTGAACTTAGTGCATTTCATGCAAATTTCTTAAAAAATCTTCTTCTCCAGATCCAGCAGGCAGAATCTTTTCATATTTGGTAAGCAACATTGTGGAGTGGATCTGATTCAAGTTTGTTCAAATCGGCCCCCTGGGTTTATATTTGGGCTCAGTATAGGAGCCCAAATTTGAACTTAGTGCATTTCAAGCAAATTTCTTAAAAAATCTTCTTCTCCAGATCCAGCAGGCAGAATCTTTTGATATTTGGTATGCAACATTGTGGGATGGATCTGATTCAAGTTTGTTCAAATCGGCTTCCTAGATTCATATTTGGGCTCACTATAGAAGCTCGAATTCGAACTTAGTGCATTTCAGGCAAATTTCTTCAAAAATCTTCTTCTCCAGATCCAGCAGGCAGAATCTTTTGATATTTGGTATGCAACATTGTGGGATGGATCTGATGCAAATTTGTTCAAATCGGCTCCCTAGATTCATATTTGGGCTTACTATAGAATCTCGAATTCGAACTTAGTGCATTTCAGGCAAATTTCTTAAAAAATCATCTTCTCCAGATCCAGCAGGCAGAATCTTTTGATATTTGGTATGCAACATTGCGGGGTGGATCTGATTCAAGTTTGTTCAAATCGGCCCCCTGGATTCATATTTGGGCTCACTATAGAAGCTCGAATTCAAACTTAGTGCATTTCGGGCAAATTTCTTCAAAAATCTTCTCCAGATCCAGCAGGCAGAATCTTTTGATATTTGGTATGCAACATTGCGGGGTGGATCTGATTCAAGTTTGTTCAAATCGGCCCCCCTGGATTCATATTTGGGCTTAATATAGAAGCCCGAATTCGCACTTAGTGCATTTCGGGCAAATTTATTAAAAAATCTTCTTCTCCAGATCTAGCAGGCAGAATCTTTTGATATTTGGTATGCAACATTGTGGGGTGGATCTGATTCAAGTTTGTTCAAATCGGCTTCCTAGTTTCATATTTGGGCTCACTATAGAAGCTCGAATTCGAACTTAGTGCATTTCAGGCAAATTTCTTAAAAAATCTTCTTCTCCAGATCCAGCTTCAGAATCTTTTCATATTTGGTAAGCAACATTGTGGGGTGGATCTGATTCAAGTTTGTTCAAATCGGCCCCCTGGGTTTATATTTGGGCTCCGTATAGGAGCCCAAATTTTAACTTAGTGCATTTCAGGCATATTTCTTAAAAAATCTTCTTCTCCAGATCCAGCAGGCAGAATCTTTTGATATTTGGTATGCAACATTGTGGGGTGGATCTGATAGTGATTCATGAACGTATTTATTTGTAAAGTTGATAGAATCTTAGACAAAATTTGCAGAAAAGATCTACTATAGAAGGGGTGGTATCCAGAGTGAACCGTTTACCCAAATCTAGCAGTACTAATGCATTATTCACACAAATCTCCGTTCAAATTTTATGACCCCTCATTGGAACACACGCATTCAGCTCATTCCAACAAAGGTCATATGCCATGTTTTCGAGACAAAAGAATAAAAATTTTAGTTATTCATGAAATTTTTAGGCAACTGTTGTCTCTTATTCACATTGCTTCATGAAATTTCAGTACTTTTAGAAGTTACCTCAGTAATCAAGGGTTAATTCCCCTTAATTAAATGTCGCCTCTAAAAAACAACCACTTTGCATATCTTACCTTTTTACCAGCATAACTGCCAAAACTTGTCAGCATTCTTCGCAAAAATCGCTATTCAAATTTTAATTTTTGTCTCTTAAACATACATGTACTTATCGCTTGTAAAAACCCCATTGGAATGAGCTTTTTGAGCTCATTCCAATGAGAGGTCGCACACCATGCTTTTTGAGTCAAAAAAGCAATTTTTTAGTTATTCCAGAATTTCGTACGTAAAACACAGCTTTATGACTTCACATTAAAATGAGCTCTCTAAGCTTGTTCCAATCAACATTCACCCCCCCCCCCCCCCCCCCCCCCCCCCCCCCCCCCCCACACACACACACAAACACAGACACACACATCTAAAAGTTCGTCAGCAAAAAAACAGTTACTTCAATTTTTAAATGCATTATAGGAACAACTTGCCTAATCAAATTTAAATACTTTTGCAACATTCTGCATCTAGAACAAACCATTTACCATATCTTTACGCAAAATTCTCCAGCATCATTCACAAAAAAACACCATTATTTATATATTCACATTTCTGTCTCAAAAATATACCTGATCTTCCCATACCCCTATTGGAATAAGCTGTTTGAGCTTGTTTCAATGATGATAAAAAAAACTAATATTTTGGAAAATTTGTGAAAATTTTTGTTTTCTTGCATGCAAATATATACATGTAGCACATGGAAGATATCCACAGTTGGGGAGAGATGTCCAAGGCTATCTCTTCACATTCCTTGTTTGTGCTTCATGCTAAACCAGTTTGTCTGCAGAGATAAATTTGCTTTATTAAAAATCATTGGAGATTGGCCACACACCAATGATTTTAAATAAAACTAATTTTAGGTAACAAATGTTGAACTTCTAACAAAATCTATCACTCAACCAGTTAATGTTGATGAAGCATGACATGGTGAAGGTGAACTAAAATACTTCTTAGAGTCACTTTGTCAGGTGAGCGATTAAGGCCACGTGGGGCCTCTTGTTTTTTTTTGGTACTTATTTCTTTGCCATCAAAAGTTCATATTCTTGGTTTGTTTTAGGATTTAGGTCTCATAACCTGCTGAATAGCATGGGTGGTGGTGTATTTCATCCCTTGAATGCAAGAAGGCTTTGCAATGCTAAAGCATTGCAAAGCCTTGTTAAACTCAAGAGACAAATTTATCATTTTTATTAACTAAGGTAAAATATCAGACATAAACCATTTAATTTTTATTTTTTAAAGTTCCCATTGGTTATAAAAAGAGAGCATGTGGCAGCCAAAATGTTGGAGGTCCTGAGAAACAGATTTTAAACTTTTTTTTAGGCGTAATCGGTATTCAAAAAAGTCGGATTTACCCTGGTATGCGAATTACAATTTGTTTATCATGATTTACAGGAAGTGTTTAAATTTGAGTCTTTATCCTTCTACCATCCTGTCTGCCCTCACAGATCTTGGAACATTTGTTGCCTTTCCAAACTGTTTTAAGTGCTTTGTGTCAACATTTATCATTATAACAAAAGCGATTAAATATTGGGTTACATCGAAATTTGAAACAAGTTGAGGAGAGAAAAAGATAAATGTACAGTGGAGCCCACTTAATTGTATATCTCTCAATTGATTAACCTTTTCAATTCAATATAATTTCCAAACACAAAAGCATTCATCATACCTTCAGTACAAATTTGACCTGTTAATTTCATATAGGTTAAAGAGTAATCACCTGTTAATTGAATAAAAAATATGTTTAAAAATTAGCCTGGCAGTCACCATACTTCCTTTATTTGACCATAGTACATCCAGTACAGGCATAGGATCTGTCAAATAAGATGTAATAGAATAAATGTTCACTTTATCTCCAGACTACAGGAAGTAATTAATTCCTTGTTAATTGAATACTCCTGTTATTTGAATAATTTTCATTGGCACGGTGGCTATTCAGTTATAACCGAAATGTCCGCTGCAATCGCAAACTAAACATCTGCTAAATATCTGATGTTTTGGGTGAAATTGAAACTGAATGTTTCAGTCTTTTTGGCAGATGTTGTGGCTAGTAAAACATAACATACATCAGTTGTTGCAACTCAGATGATTTCATTCTTCCATGAAAGATTTACTTCCATTAGTGACAAATGCAAATGGTTGCCCAATCAAAATATGAAATACACATGTTTTGGACTACTCTGCCTTACTGTTTGCATTTTGAAGCAAATAATATTTTGGTGAAAAAGATGGAATGTGCATATTCTCAATTGCGTTCACAGAATAATGCACAACAGTGGACTAATGATGGTAAAAACTTACAGGAAAGTGTGTTGTCTTCTTGTGGTAAACGTTTGACATCCCCGATACTGGGAAAACAGTGAACCAAATGAATTGAAAGAAATGAATTTCTTGCGAATCATTTGAAAAAAAAAGATTACCATAATCTTGTTTTACTGAATCTTCTCATTTAAATCTTCAACGATCAGTTTTTCTCCAGTGGGTGTCAAAAATTGGTTGACATTTCTACAAGATGTCTGGAAAGTTTTTTTGCGATAAGTATATGAACCCTGATTTATGGGCCCCTTTCCCAATGCAATGTTGTCCACATTTTCCCAATTCACCAGCCACTAATTTTCAATTACCCAGCAAGCAATGAACATTAACTGTTAAATGTCTGAACGATCTCTTAGATATTCCATTCACCACAACCTGTATGCCTGATGTCCCTGTCAGCAGTTTGTGTAGCCAGTTACCCCAGTCAGGTTTCTAGTTAAGTCTTGGCTGCCTACACATATGAAGTCAAGACTTAACTTGAAAAATGACAGCCATGGTAATTGTATCATTGTCCAAGATTAGATCCTAGGGCACATTCTGCAGAAGTACCTGTTTTGTGTCATAAAATATTCCAAAAGTGGAATAAGGCCTTTCAGGGTCAAGAGGTCATAAGGCCTTTAACTGGTAGAGTGCTGGAAGCCCATATTTGGGCTTTATTCTGAAGTGCTAGTACCACAGCTTGAAGGCTCATATTCAGTGCATATGCTTTGTATTATCTTTGAAGTGATATTATTTAATCTGTAAGGGTTTGTCTTGTTACAATTTAATAATAAATTGTAACAAGGCAAAGACATGTGCACAAGATTTGATGGTCAAAAAAAAATAATTTAGCACTCTACCAGTTAAGGGTAAAAAGGTCATTGTAGATGATAGTCCTCAAGGAATGGAACTGAAAGTAAGTGAAAATGTAAATGTATGAATAAATTTATGAATTTCCAATTTTCTTTCCAACTACACTAAATTTTACATTTTGTGGGCCAAGGTCCCATTCCCAAACTAATCAGGGTACTCACAGTACATTGTTGTAAATAATTACCCATTCCAATAACAATCTCAACTGTGATTGGATGAGAATTGGGATAGTAGAGATATACATCAAAGCCCTTCCTTTCATGGAATTTTCATAACATTACCTGCCAGTTGGTGTCGTAACATATGGTTAATAGACATTTCACAGAAGGTGGAAAAGAAAGTTTGATTTGATCAAATTGACTTGTGAGCACTGATTAAAATACATTAATAAGTTTCTGAACAAAAAATGTTCTTTACCTTTTATTATTAGCTTAACTTTGGCGAAGCCAAATTTGAGGTATTGTCATGGCCCATCGTCCGTCTGTCCGTCACGCCGTCAACACAGCTTGGGCAAGAGGCCGTATTTATGAACCGATCTTTATGAAACTTCTTGGGTACCTTTATTATCACCGTAAGATGAGAACGAGTGTTTTTGGGTCCGGTCCGAAATTCAAGATGGCCACTGGCAGCCATTTTGTACAAAATTAGGTGCAATCAGATTTTTGCGCAGAATTTCCATGTGAAAGCGCTGGTTTGAATAATTTTTTGTGTGAATGTTTAGTACCATGGGATACATCACATATAATACAGGGTTTTTTCTCGTGCATAAATTATGCCAATTAGACTAACTTGTACCTATTTAGTGTTACTTTCAGCACTACAAATTCCAATACTGCTCGGGCTAGAGGCCGTATTTATGAACCGATCTTTACGAAACTTCTTGGATATCTTTGTGTGTCATTGCTGTGTCACATACTATACATGTACATGTCTTACACAAGTTGAGCTACAGTGTCATTGACACTTTCATTTTTCTTCTATTTCATCAAAACTATTTCATCAGATTTTTCATGGGGAGAAGCTTGATCAGGTTAATCCTATGAAGGGAGTAATAATCCATTATGTAAGTTAAAAATAAAAAAGAATTTTTAGTTTTAGTTATTTTGAGACCATTTTTGTACAGCGCTTACAACAAAGATTAAGGTGATGGTTACATGATCAAAAATGGTTGAAAATTTGATTTGTGTTCCGAGATAAATTGACAATTTCAGTACAAACGTTTTGCATTGTAATTTCAAAGCCATTGGTTGGATTTGGATCTCCTATGGTATGCAGATAGACCAGCATGGGGGAACAGATATGCATAAGGAACAGGTTCCGTCCACTAATTTTTCCCAGCGTTATGGCCTTTTTTTCTCTCTTTTGACTTAGAAAATATTTATCGACCTCTGTATTGTATCCACAGCATGTTGGGTTTGATTTTATTCTTGGTATGCTATGGTCCTGCTTTGAAAAGGAATATCCACAAGTAACGGGTCTGTCCCTATTTTTCTAGAGTTATAGGCCTTTTTTGACTTTGAAAATTTCTGTTTTTCTGGTTTCAGTATGTGTCATCAAATCAAAACCCAATTTGGTATGTGTGTTTATTTCCATGAGATCAATATTTTGATTTGGGTTCACTCTGACCAGTTTTGGAACTTTTCTGTCTGTCCATCTGACTGTTCAGAATTTCTTCATCAGAATTTTTGCTCTGTCTGACCATCTGTCTGGCCATTTGTCCATACAATGTTTTGGATTGTAATTTCAAATGTCAGATTTGGATCGCCTTTGGTATGCTGAGAGACCTGCATGGGGGAACGGATATTCAGAAGCAATGGGTTCCGTCCAGTAACTTTTCCCAGAGTTGTGGACCTTTTTCACTCTTTCAACATAGAAAATTTTTCTCGACCTCTGTATTGCATTCACTTTATGTTGGATTTCATTTATTCTTGGTATGCTCATAGACCCACTTTGCAAAAGAATATCCACAATCTAGTGAAGACCTCCATCCATCTGTCTGTTTGTCCACCTGTCCATCCAAACATTTTTGGATTTGGATCTCCTTTGCTATGCTGATAGACCCTCATGGGGGAACGGATATGTACAAGGAATGGGTTCCGTCCATAATTTTTCGCAGAGGTACGACCCTTTTTCACTCTTTCAACTTAGTAGAAAATTTTTCTCCTACAATATCTTTAAGGCAACTTTGAATATGCTTTGCATAGCCCTTGTAAATGTCTAAATGCTCCCAAAAAGTATGATAAAAGTTACACAAGAAAACAATACAATAATTGAGTCACAAAAAACCTGAAAACATTCTTCAAATGAAATGATGAATAAATTAGATATTTCTGTATAACCTTGTGGGCGAGTGTCATGGTGTCCATTAAAGATGAGTTTTTACCCCTTCAGACCCTGGACAAATTTCTTGAATACTCACTAGACCACCACCTGTGCATTGCCAGTAGTTATGCGATGACTCTAGTCAAGTATTGGCTGCCCATTTAGGCAGCCAAGACTTGACTAGAAACCACAGCCAAGGTAATATGTCTATTTTCAGCAGGATCTCCTCATGATTACATGTTAACGGTACCTGTTCTGAGTGCTGAGGATGTAGAAGTCGGAAATGAGTCTTTAAGGGTTAAATAAGGAGTACTAAAATTAATGCAAGGAACTGAGTAGTTATCATGTCGCATGCTAATTTATCCTGACGTGTTTATTCATATGCATGAAATGATCAGATTGGCAAAACTATGGTTTGAGAAGACTATGACTTCTAAATCGACCCAGTAAGCACTTTGGAATGAATGTGTAGAACTTTTTATACCCCCGCTTCGAAGAAGTGGGGGCTATATAGGAATCGCCCTGTACGTCCGTACGTCCGTCCGTCCATCTGTCCATCCATCCATACGTCCGTCCGTACGTCTTTCCGGACATGAAATTCTTGTGTGCGCAATTCCTCCTACATTTATCAATCAATTTGGACAAAACTTTTCAGACATCATCACTACTAAGTGAACATGCGCATATTCCAAGATTTTTGATCTGCGACAATTTTAACCAGGTTATCTTCCTTTGACTTAGATTTATTGTGTCTTTCCATCCGAACAAATTCTTGTGTGCACAACTCCTCCTACATTAATGAACCGATTTTGATGAAACCTTTCAAACATCATCTCTACTAAGTGAACATGTGCATATTCCAAACTTTTTAATCTGTGACAATTTTAACCAGGTTATCTCTCTTGAACTTTGATTTAATATGGGTTTCTACATGAAATTCTTGTGTGCGCAACTCTTCCTACATTTATCAATCAATTTGGACAAAACTTTTCAGACATCATCACTACTAAGTGAACATGCGCATATTCCAAGATTTTTGATCTGCGACAATTTTAACCAGGTTATCTTCCTTTGACTTAGATTTATTATGTCTTTCCGTTCGAACAAATTCTTGTGTGCGCAACTTCTCCTACATTAATGAACCGATTTTGATGAAACCTTTCAAACATCATCTCTACTAAGTGAACATGTGCATATTCCAAACTTTTTGATCTGCGACAATTTTAACCAGGTTATCTCTCTTGAACTTTGATTTAATATGGGTTTCTGCATGAAATTCTTTTGTGCGCAACTCCTCCTACATTTATCAATCAATTTGGACGAAAGTTTACAGACATCATCACTACTAAGTGAACATGCGCATATTCCAAAATTTTTGAGCTGTGGCAATTTTAACTAGGTTATCTCCCTTTAACTTAGATTTATTATGGGTTTCTACATGAAATTCTTGTGCGTGCAACTCCTCCTACATTTATCAATCAATTTGGACAAAACTTTTCAGACATCATCACTACTAAGTGAACATGCGCATATTCCAAGATTTTTGATCTGCGACAATTTTAACCAGGTTATCTCCCTTTGACTTAGATTTATTATGTCTTTCCGTTCGAACAAATTCTTGTGTGCGCAACTCCTCCTACATTAATGAACCGATTTTGATGAAACCTTTCAAACATCATCTCTACTAAGTGAACATGTGCATATTCCAAACTTTTTGATCTGCGACAATTTTAACCAGGTTATCTCTCTTGAACTTTGATTTAATATGGGTTTCTGCATGAAATTCTTGTGTGCGCAACTCCTCCTACATTTATCAATCAATTTGGACGAAAGTTTACAGACATCATCACTACTAAGTGAACATGCGCATATTCCATAATTAGTGAGCTGTGGCTATTTTAACTAGGTTATCTCCCTTTAACTTAGATTTATTATGGGTTTCTACATGAAATTCTTGTGCGTGCACTCCCTTTAACTTAGATTTATTATGGGTTTCTACATGAAATTCTTGTGCGTGCAACTCCTCCTACATTTATCAATCAATTTGGACAAAACTTTTCAGACATCATCACTACTAAGTGAACATGCGCATATTCCAAGATTTTTGATCTGCGACAATTTTAACCAGGTTATCTTCCTTTGACTTAGATTTATTATGTCTTTCCGTTCGAACAAATTCTTGTGTGCGCAACTTCTCCTACATTAATGAACCGATTTTGATGAAACCTTTCAGACATCATCTCTACTAAGTGAACATGTGCATATTCCAAACTTTTTAATCTGTGACAATTTTAACCAGGTTATCTCTCTTGAACTTTGATTTAATATGGGTTTCTACATGAAATTCTTGTGTGTGCAACTCCTCCTACATTTATCAATCAATTTGGACAAAACTTTTCAGACATCATCACTACTAAGTGAACATGCGCATATTCCAAGATTTTTGATCTGCGACAATTTTAACCAGGTTATCTCCCTTTGACTTAGATTTATTATGTCTTTCCGTTCGAACAAATTCTTGTGTGCGCAACTCCTCCTACATTAATGAACCGATTTTGATGAAACCTTTCAAACATCATCTCTACTAAGTGAACATGTGCATATTCCAAACTTTTTGATCTGCGACAATTTTAACCAGGTTATCTCTCTTGAACTTTGATTTAATATGGGTTTCTGCATGAAATTCTTGTGTGCGCAACTCCTCCTACATTTATCAATCAATTTGGACGAAAGTTTACAGACATCATCACTACTAAGTGAATATGCGCATATTCCAAAATTTTTGAGCTGTGGCTATTTTAACTAGGTTATCTCCCTTTAACTTAGATTTATTATGGGTTTCTACATGAAATTCTTGTGCGTGCAACTCCTCCTACATTTATCAATCAATTTTGACGAAACCTTTCAAACATTATCACAACTAAGTGAACATACGCATATACCCAAATTTTTGATCTGCGACAATTTTAACCATGTTATCTCCCTTTAACTTGGATTTATTATGGGTTTTCAAATGGGATTCTTGTGTGTGCAACTCCTCCTACATTAATGAACCGATTTTGAATACATGTTGCACATTGTAAATGTGTTTTTCCAAATGTAAACCATATATGTGTGGGCTCTTTAAGTATTCAGTGCTGTTCTGTGGAAGGCCACATGCAAATACAAATTTCAACAACAAAAAATGATCTTTATGTATACATTTCCTTATGGCCTTCGCCTCCATGATCAGAAGTGCATTCCTCTAAAAACCCAAAGCGGGGGTATTAATCACCTTCAGTGATAGTTCTAGTTATGGTCTTGTGATTATTAGAATGTATAATTAAATTCCTGTTCAATTTTTCAGGCCACATTCCAAGGATGATCTCCGAGCCTATCTAGTCTTACTACAGGTAGAGTATACAAATGATTACAGGGATTGAAAATTCTTCTTTCTAGGAGGCCCGAGTCCAAGGCTTTCTGAACTACTTTTCTTGAGGCCAAGAAACAGATTTCTCATGATTTACCCGTCTTTTATCTGCTTTTTCCCTCGACGTGGCTGAATTCCATTTTTGTACTTTATTACAAAGTGTTGAAGCAATGATGTGATTCTCATATTTTCTATATATGCTTCATATCCAACAGGAAATACATAATACTTTGTTCATATAGATTTATTGGGATGTTTCTCAAATTATATTGAATACATTTTAAGGCCTAAAAAAATAAAAATCTGTTTCTCAGGCCCTCCTGCATGGTCCTTTTGGTTGCCGAATGCTCTCTTTTTTATAACCAATCCAAACTTAAAAAAATCAAAATCAAATGGTTTATGTCTGATATTTTACCCGTGTTAATAAAATTGTCCCTTGAGTGCAAGAAGGTTTTGCAATGCTTTAGCATTGCAAAGCCTTCTTGCACTCAAGGGATGTAATACACCACTACCCATGCTATTCTGTAGGTTATGAGGCCTAAAACAAACCAAGAATATGAACTTTTTAATGATAAAGAAATAATTATAAAAATAAAAATAAAATAAAAAAACGCCCGCCGGCATGCAATTTTACAAAAAATGGCCTGAGAAACAGAAGATCTACTTTGTGAGGCCTAACCAAACAATTATTAAATGATAAATCATACTTTGGGAGATAATGTTACACTTCAGCAGTTAACCCAGTACTTGCTCTAACTCCCCAACCTACCCAATTCTGTTTACAAAAATACTTCTTTTTTGCTTCCAAAACATATCTTGTGATCCCTAATTTGAATGAGTTCATCAGGCTTGTCCAAATGAGGGATCATAAGCTAAATTTTGGAGATGAAAAATGGAGGGGGGTTGTTGAGACCATAAACTATACAATGCTATGTCTGGCTGGTTACTGTTACATTGCAATGCCCTTTTATTCTGTACTTGGCAAATCGGTGATGTTAGTTTGACACACAGATCACTTTTTAGCTCACCGAAGGGAGCTTAACTTATCACTTGCCGTCCATCGTCATCGTCCGTCGTCATCGTCCATCATGAACTTTACATTATCGACTTCTCCTCACAAACTACTTGACCAAATTGAACCAAATTTTGTGTGCATGTTCCTTATCATATGTCAATTCAAGTTTGTACAAATAAACTTGCCGCGCCCACAAGGGGCACCAGAAAGAGCATAACTCTGATAACACGCATAAATTTTTTCAAAAATTAAAAAAAATCTTCTTCTTCAGATCCACCAGTCAGAATCTTTTCATATTTGTTATACAGCATCTCTAGGGGGAGTCAGATTCAAGTTTGTTGAAATCGAGTCCCTGGGTTAAGATTTGGATTCTCTATTGGAGCCCAAAGTTTAACTTGGTGCAATTTGAGGAAATTTCTTTAAAAATCTTCTTCTTCAGATCCACTAGTCAGAATCCTTTCATGTTTGATATACAACAACATCTGTAGGGGGGGGGGGGGGGGGGGGGCAGATTCAAGTTTGTTCAAATCGGGTCCCTGAGTTAGTATTTGGGCTCTCTGTTGGAGCTCAATTTTAACTTGGTGCAATTTGAGGAAATTTCTTTAAAAATCTTCTTCTTCAGATCGGCCACTCAGAATCTTTTCATGTTTGGTACATAACATCTATAGGGGGGTCAGATTCAAGTTTGTTCAAATTGAGCTCCTGGGTTAATATTTGGGCTCCCTATTAACTTTGTACAATGTGTGGAATATTCTTTAAAAAATCTTCTTCTTCAGATTCACCAGTCAGAATCTTCTCATATTTGATATACATCATCTCTAGGGGGGGGGGGGGGGGGGGGGGGGGGGGGGGGGGGGGGCAGATTCAAGTCTGTTCAAATCGAGTTTCTCTGTTAATATTTGGGTTCCCTATGGGAGCCTGAATTTGAACTTAGTGCAATATGAGAAAATTTGTTTAAAAATCTTCTTCAGATCCACCAGTCAGAATGCTTTCATATTTGGGATACAACATCTCTGGGGGGGGGGGGGGGTGTTCAGATTCAAGTTTGTTCAAATCGGTGAGCGATTAAGGCCCCTTGGGGCCTCTTGTTTTACTGATTTCACCTCTGAGAGAGTGGAAATAACACTCAATTACACCTTTGTACTTTCTCTGCAAGTGATGTCTCATTTCTCACACTTGACTGAGATGAGAGCTCAGGTGGAAAGTACAACAGGTGAATCCAGCTCCATCAGAAGTGACAAGTGTGTGATTGTGTATAGGGAGTTAGGGATTGTGTATTGTATTCAAGACTACAGACTTGTATAATAACTGGCAGCAAAAGGTATCACATCAAATGATTAAAAATTCAGCTGAAACAAATATTTATTTATAAACATCTATTTCATGTAGTGTCTATATTGTTTTACGTGTAAATGGGAAGTGTCTATATATGGCATCTTACTGGAAAGCATCCATCTGGGATAAGAACCGATCTGGGATGCATCTACCTGGGAAGCATCCATATGGAACTCGTCTGTTGGGAAGCACCCATCTGAGACCAGTCTCTCTGGGAAGCATCCATCTGGGACCCATCCATCTGGGAAGTGTCTATCTAGGACCATCTATCAGGGAATTGTCAATTTGAACATCACCTGGGATGACACCCAAAAGTCAAGTATGGGAGACAATTGTAACTGTTCACGTCGAAGGCATTGTAATCATGGACGCACCTGAAATGATTTCCAGGTCATAAAAAGAAAAATATAAGAAAGAAGAATCAATAATTTAAGACACCTAGGTTGAAAGGCCTTTTCAACTTTGTTATGTTCCTGACCTCCAGAGGAGGTTTTAGTGGCAATATAGCCATGGGGTCCATCTGTTCATCCATCACTCTGTAAAGCCATACATCCATACTTCCATGCAAATGTTTTGCATTATAACTAAAGCATCAGTTGTCAGTTTTTGATTTCCTTTAATTTGGTAAGAGACTATCATCAGGGGATAGGATATCCAAATATTGCAGATTTTATACACGCATACATACCAGACTTATGGCCCTGTTACACTTTTCTTACGAATGTTTTGCATTGTATATTCATCACTGCTTGTCAGATTTTGATGTCCTTTGGTACAGTGATAGGCTTGCACAGCAGAAAGGATATCCACATATTGTGGGTTTTGTCCATGTCTTTGTACCAGAGTTATGGTCCTCCTTTCACATAGAAAACTTTCTGTATGAACATTTTGCATTATAACTCAAATGGTATGAGACCATCATGATGAAAAAGATATACATTTGGTTCAGGCAGGGATTCTTTTAGGTGTCTATAGGAGCTGACTAAGGCACCCTTTCTCAATGGCATTTGGGCAAGATTTTTACCAATTCAAACCCAAAATGTCCCAATCCCATTCAAACAAAAAATTATTTAACAACTGGTGTCCTGAACAGAGCGGCCATAAGCCCTCAGAAAATCAATACTTACATATCTATTGAAGAGTAAGAAGCACCTGAATTGAAGGACAAACAACAGGTGTGTTCTCCAACCCTTAAAGACCTAATTCTGTTTTGATCATTTTTAGTGCAACAAAACAACAGGTAGGTTGTAGATACATTTTCAAGTTACATTCTAAGTACCTAAGCTTCTTGGTTGTTTCTAGGCAAGACTTGTCTTCCTGTGTAGGCAGCCAATACTTTCCTAGGCACAACTGCAAAGTCACTGAATATAGTCTGTGTGTGTCCTCAGTTCAATTTGAAGGTAATATTTCTTAATCTTTGTGTTTCTCTCCTCCAAAAAAAATTCTCAGTTGGAGCCTTCATGGTTTAAATTTCCCAACTGCATGGTCCCCGGACCCTTTCCCAAAGAGTGCAGAAGAATCTCTTGTCAGGTTTCATACGTGCATATGTCACAAAGTTTTGTACCTTGTTTTAATTTCAAAACTGCCCTATGAACATTTGGTTATAACTCTAGCATTGGTCATGTTTTGATGTCCCTTGGTATGGTGAAAGACCATTAAAGGACAAAGGATAGAAACATGTTGTGAATTATGTCCACACATACTGACCAAAGTTATGCCCCTTGTTAGACTTAAAAAATGTATACCTGTGGACTTTTTACATTTGTTGCTTTTTTTTCTTTGGGAATAATTTTTATTGAATGACAGCAATTTTTATATTGCCCATGTTGAATGGGTGTGTGAAGTTAGTCTGCATGTGTGCTCATTTGTTTGTTCAAACAGGCAGCCACCACTCCAGTGAGAAGCAGATGCTATTTGTGGTGGTATTGCAGAAGGGGCAATATGCATCACGTTGCATTGCTCATTTTTTTGTTAACTCCTTTCCCTAATGTAACTTTAACACCCACTTAATTGAATATTTCTTATCTGGTTTAGTGCTAGAAGCCATTATCATGGCTTCATTGAAAAATGGTGAAGACCACTTTAATTTCTTTACACTGTGTGCATTAACATGTTGTTTGCTTAGCAATAGGAAAACAATTTTCCTATAAAATTGTTTTGTTATACTTAATTGGAGAGTGCCAGTAGGCACTCTCCAATGAATTGTAACAAAACAGTTATAAAAATCCTGCTTAAACAAGGTTCCCATTGATTGTAACATGATATCTTTGAAAAAATACGCATGTTACAAATCACCATTGAAAATAACATTAGCACTCTATCAGTTAATTGGATCACCCTGTTGACTGTATATAACTTCAAACCATTTACCACACCGCCAGTAGAAATTTGACCTGTTATAAAGTAAACCCCTGTTAATTGTAAAAAAGTCTTTAAATATATCAGATTACCACTCAGACATCCTATGAATTCCATGTGTTTATATACCTCTCAGGTCTGAGGATTTCCAGTATGAGCATTTAGTTTATAGCATGGTATTAATTGAATTAAAATATGTTTAATTTTTGGAATTCACTAAAAAAATCTTTCCACAATCGTACTGGCTGGCTTTGGCCATTACCTTGGCTAAAGAGTTGATGTAGATGAGATTTACCCTAAGGCTGAACAGTGCACACAAGGCTATAGTTTCTCAGTTAATAATGAACATTTTTAATAACCAGAAAGCGTGACTCACCCTGTGAAATGCACAGAGTTAGTCACATTTTCTGGTTATAAAAAAGTGTTAACTGTCATATCACACACTACATGAAAATGTACCCTCATTAAGACTGTGTGATGCACAGTCTTCGTCGCACAAAAGAGCTGATTTTATTTATAACCAGAAAGAAAAAAGTGACTAACCCTGTGCATTGCACTGACTTAGGCGATAAGCTGACATACACTGACAAACCATAAGCATTGCTCAGGTTTAGTTGATGGGCTGCCATATCACACCCTACATGAAAATATTTGACATATACTGGCTAAGGCGGCAAAAATGCACAGGGTTAGTTGGTTACATGTAACATAGGGTGCAAGATTAATGGAACTAATGGATATAGTTATACTGGATTGTGGACAATTTTTTTAAAGTGAATTCCGACAATGAATACATATTCTATTTTCAATTAATAGCTGTTTTTATTTCCTTGTGCTTAATGGAGTTTTATGAGCTCTGTCAAACAAGATATGATAGAATAAATGCTAAGTTTTAAACTCTATCACTAATCATTAGAATATAGAAAATGACCAGATTTTTTATCTTTTTCATTAGGGAGCATGTTGGCTCTGTGGATACGGAATTGGAATTCAAACCGAAAGTTCGATCCCTGCTAGGGGTAACTGCATTGTGTCCTTGGGCAAGTCACTTCATCCTGATTGCCCATGTGTGGGCATGGTGGTGCTGTGAACTTAGGCATACTAAGTTGTTATTGCACTTGTCATACTGCACGTCGTTGTTGCACTTGTCTTCAACCATTGTTAACCCTGCTTGTGTGGAGTTAGTATGTTGAGGAGTCTGGCAGTTGCTCTCCATTGCTCAGTGGTTCTCTCCGGTACTCTGGCTTCCTCCACTCATAAAACTGACTGACACTAGGTAACCCTGGCTGTCAAAAGTGTCATTAAACCCCAATAATTAAATATTTTTCATTGGAAAAGTGGCTCTTCAATTAACTGTGTTCCACTGACAGGAATATATAAGAAACTATGGCTTACAATTTTGATTTAATTCACTATCATACTGATGACTTAATTCAGTACGAGTTGTGGAGATTCAGAAATCTTTGAATTCTCAAAATGGTCTCAAAATCCTATCACGTGTCTCCTCTTAAACACTTCTTCTGCCATCAGGTCTCCTGTACATGAGACCTTATGATAGAAGAACAGTTCAAGGCGGTACTACTTCCAAAACTACTTTGATTCTGTTCTGGAATATCCCACATTTTTGGCTGACTTGCCCAAAACAGACAAGTTATCATATATTGAATGCAACACATGAGTGGAGACAGGCAATATTTACCATTGTTAGATGGTTCAGTATCTACAAATTGAACAGAATGAGATTCGATTTGAGTTGGATTTGATTCAAAATCCATGGCCTGATTTGATTAAGGATTTGATTTGCCATGAACTTTGATTTTTTCAGGGCCCTATAAAAAACTGACCTGCTTTTTTATATTCTCGATGGCCTTCCTTGATTCCCCTTATTCCCACTGTCAGTAATGTAAAAACAGGACCCAAACAATTCTGACAGTTGTTAATATTTATGAACATATGATAACACCATTTTTTTTTTTTTTTTTTCACAGAATCCACAGTTTGGAAGAACTCATAACTATGTCATATTCGCTCATTTGCTACGTCAGGTTGCTGCTCTCAGTGATCCCGATCATCATTACTTAGTTCATTGGTTAAAAAAGTAAGTATTTTGGCCTATAAAAAATTTCTTGTTTCTCACTTAAATTTTTCCTCAGTTTCATGATAAAGGAGGGAGGCTTTTTTAGCTCACCGAAGGGAGCTAAACTTATCACTTGCCGTCCGTCGTCGTCGTCAATCCTGCATCGTACGTCGTCAACATTTTTCAATCGACTTCTCCTCTGAAACCGCTAGGTTGATTTGCTCGACACTTGGTATGGATGTTCATTACCATATGTCAATTCAAGTTTGTTCAAATGAAATGGACATGCCTACTTGGGGCTCCATAGGGGGCATAACTCTGATAGCACCCTATGTATATTAGAGAAATTACTAAAAAATCTACTTCTCCTGCACAAGTGGGCAGAATCATTTGATATTTGGTATACAGCATTATGGGGTGGATCTGATTCAAGTTTGTTCAAATTGGCCCCCTGGATTCATATTTGGGCTCACTATAGAAGCCCAAATTCGAACTTAGTGCATTTCAGGCAAATTTCTTAAAAAATCTTCTTCTCCAGATCCACCAGGCAGAATCTTTTGATATTTGGTATGCAACATTGTGAGGTGGATCTGATTCAAGTTTGTTCAAATTGGTCCCCTGGATTCACATTTGCGCTCAGTATAGAAGCCTGAATTTGAACTTAGTGCATTACAGGCAAATTTCTTAAAAAATCTTCTTCTCCAGATCCAGCAGGCAGAATCTTTTGATATTTGGTATGCAACATTGTGGGGTGGATCTGATTCAAGTTTGTTCAAATCGGCCCCCTGGATTCATATTTAGGCTCACTATAGAAGCCTGAATTCGAACTTCGTGCATTTCAGGCAAATTTCTTAAAAAATCTTCTTCTCCAGATCCAGCAGGCAGAGTCTTTTGATATTTGGTATGCAACATTGTGGGGCGGATCTGATTCAAGTTTCTTCAAATCGGCCTCCTGGGTTCATATTTGTGCTCAGTATAGGAGCCCAAATTTGAACTTAGTGCATTTCAGGCAAATTTCTTTAAAAATCTTCTTCTCAAGATCCAGCAGGCAGAATCTTTTGATATTGGGTGTGCAGCATGCTTGGAGGGGGGGGGGGGGGTGCCCAAATTATAACTTAGTCAATATGAGGAATTTTTCTTTAAAAATCTTCTTCTTCAGATTCATCAGTTAGAATGTTTTGATATTTGGAATGCAGCATCCTTAGGGGTGATATTCAACTTTGTTCAAGCCAAGTCCCTGGGTTCATATTTGGGCTCCCTGTGGGAGCCCGAATGATAACTTAGTTCAAAATAAGGAATTTTCTTTAAAAATCTTCTTCAGATCCAGCAAATGAATGCTTTTGATATTTGGTATGCAACATCCTTAGAGGGGTAAGATTAAAGTTTGTTCAAGCCATGGCCCTGGTTCCATAAAATTTGTCTCTCATGACTACATTCCTTTGTAGTGTTGATGAACCATGTCTA
Organism: Pictodentalium vernedei; assembly: GCA_031216915.1. Lineage (NCBI taxonomy): Eukaryota > Metazoa > Mollusca > Scaphopoda > Dentaliida > Dentaliidae > Pictodentalium > Pictodentalium vernedei. The sequence continues at coordinate 611,009,169 of CM062295.1, forward strand.
ACTGAATGTGACCCCCAAATGTTTCTTTGGGGCCTCTTGTTTCATTTTTGTTTTTTGTTAATACACAAAACAGTCCTGAAAATGAATTAGAAAATTAACTCCTTGCAGTACAATGTGAAAAAAACCCAATGTTTTCAGCAGTGAAAATTTCCCATAATGCAACTGCTCATTTAACCAACAATATCTGATTTGACAGTGAGCTCTGTTGAACAAGACATAGTTGATTAAATGTTTAGTCCTACAAGTGACAAATAACTTCATTAAAGAGATTTCCGGTTAAAAACAGACAGATTGACAATGATGAGGAAGCTGCCTCAGAAACAAGAAAATAGAGAGTAATCGCTTGACTGGACTGGTATGAAATAATTCATGAGAGGTGAGGGACGTTGTACAAACACGAGTGCGCGAGAGTGTTTTTCAGTATAGTCCCTCGCCTCGAATGAATTATTTCACGTAACCAGTCCAGTCAAGTGATTTCTCTGTTTATTACTTTTCATTATTAATGATAATTATGTTATTTAACTCTTTACCTAACATAACGGCCAAAACCGGCCAGCGCTGTTCTAAAAAAATCGGCAATTACTTTCCATTATTTTTTCATTTTTTGTCTCTAAAACATAGGTTATGACCCCTCATTGGAAGGAGCTTGATGAGCTCATTCCAATGAGGGGTCATAACCTATGTTTTGAAACAAAAAATGAAAATAATAGTTATTCAAGAATTTTTATGGCAAGTGTCGTCTGCTTTCCATGTTAGGTAAAGGGTTAAAAAAAGCAAAAAAAGCAAAAAAAAACAATGAAGTCCCCATTACACCCACGGCAAAGCGTCTTTGTTTGCGCACACTGTTTCATGACCCAATTATTGATTGCATAATTCACTTGTGAAGTTATCATTTATAATCAAACCTGGAAATCCCAGTAAATCACACTTTGGAAAGTAATAATGTTCTTTAATTGCCTTAATTAAAAATTTACTACTAATGTAAGTAGAGGATTTTGGAAAATATCTTCACCAAGACTAAAATATGCAAACTCGAATTGTAATAAGTATAGTTTCCATGACATCAGGTGATGTGACAATGGGATAAAGTCATTGAATATTATCAGGAATATCATATAATGAATGAGAAGTTCCAAGATGGCATCATGGGTCATTCTTTAATTTTTTTTGTCACAGCTCCTCTCTATAGTAGTGTGAGACACCTGCAAAATTTGACATCTTTTGAAGAATGTCCCAAATCAAAGGACAGCCTGCATTAACCTGTCCCTCTTACCTTGCAACACTGCACCCCATATTCAACAGAGGCACTGATCTTTTCCATGATTTATTTTCTTACAAATGCTGTAATGGTCACCCCTGGGAAATCATTAAGTGTAGTTATGTCGTAAGAAGTAATATCTTATATCCTACAATTTTCTGTTAACTTTATTGGATACCCCCCCCCCCCCCCCCCCATGGGGACCCTGGGAGGTGAGTCAGTGCTTGTTTACTGTGGAAATCAACTCTGTTTTGCTGGTAAAACGTGTCCCAGTTATCAAAGCATGGGGTGAAAGTCCTTTAAAATGGACAACATGGATATAAACAATTGAGAAAACCTGACTCTATGTCCATGTTGCAGTTATGATTAGCCATTATGCAAAAATATGTGACCTTAAACACCAATAAATAAATATTGGATAGACATCACATGCACACTGTGTATATATACCCTACACAGTATATTCAATTCTATACACAGCTATCAGTCGAGTGATCTACCCTTTGTTGTTTTTATCTGCCAAAGTCGTGGCAGAGGATAACCATATCACATTAAACAAGTAAGAATTTGATCCTTTATTATTCATTACAATTACTAGTTCAGTATATAGAAAAAATTGTCTGTAAGATATGTTCACTCCAGCAAGTAAAGCAGTGCTTGTTTTACTGGTAAAATAGGACTCGTAACCAATTCTTGGGGTGGATGTCCTCTAAAATGGGCAACATGGGTATAAATGCTCAACCAGCTTGTCTTTATCTCTATGTTGCAGTCACAATTAGCCATTGTGCAGAAATATGTGACCTTAAACACCAATCAGTAAATTATTAAGGACAGTTCCATATAGTGGTTTTAGTTGTGGGGGGGGGGGGAGGGGGTGGATGTGTGACTCCAGTGACATTTCTTGTTTATTTTTTGGCAAGAGAGTGGCAAGGTAATAGCAATATCTTTACCACCGTGGGTTCAAAGGCTAAAATTATCATCCTAGAATACTGCAGCTTATTTCACAAGTTTTCTCCATTGAACTGATAATATGCTGTTATGTAAAACAGAGAGCCCTTTCCAACAGTATATTATATGTCGCCATTTATTTTCCGAAATTGAAGAACATTTTGTTTTGTTGTCATTGTAAAATGTATCGTGGTCAAGCCTGGAAATAAGCAGACTGTCAATTATCATCCTAGAATACTGCAGCTTATTTCACAAGTTTTCTCTATTGAACTGATAATATGCTGTTATGTAAAACAGAGAGCCCTTTCCAACAGTTTATTACATGTCGCTATTTATTTTCCGAAATTGAAGAACATTTTGTTTTCTTGTCATTGTAAAATGGATCATGGTCAAGCCTGGAAATAAGCAGACTGTCATCTGCAGAATGAGGTCCACAGAGGGTGAATTTGGTGATGCTACCCTGTACAGCAGAGTAGTATCACTAAATTTACCCTTTGTGAACCGCAATCTGAATCAAGGTCTCAGGCTTAAACAGAAAGAGGAAACCAGAAGATATATTGGGGGATTCTAGCCCACTGTACGGGAGAGCATCAGCAAATTCCCCTCTGGGAACCTCATTCTGCAAATGACAAGATTGCTTCTTTCCAGGTTTGATTGAGGTTCTAAGAGATTTAATGAATGAATACCAAAGGTTATTCTGGTAAACTGTCCTGCTATTCATCTAAGTCTAGTAATGTAGGCAAATGAGAAAATGGTTAATTTTTTCAGGCGAGTGATAGGCAAGCAGAACGATTGTTGATCAGGATACATAAAATACACGAATCCACCAGTCTTTTCCCCGATGATATCTCAGTTTTAATTTTGGTGATATGCACAGTATGAAACACTCCCAACCCAGTCAGAAATCGCGACTGAGGGGACGCGTTAATTGTAAATATCAAATTTTCTCTTCCCAGTCTGCAGCGGACATAAGGTATATGAGACATAGTACCTGCGTACCAATCTTATCATGATATGTTGAACATGGTGCCCTTTAAAGCACCCTTGTTTTCATCTAATTTTCTTCTCCCAAGGGTGTTTGAGCGAGGGGTGTTCCATTTCAAACTAATGTTTGGATCTGACAGTCGTTAGATTATAGGTAACGATAAAGTATACCTTAGTTATGATCAATTTAGGGTGAATTTTAAATCGAGTAGAGGTACATTAGAGGTCTCTACAGTCATGTGGCTCACCATATCGTCGCATGGGGGCTAGAGTGGTCTATGTCACAGTTGGACATTGATCACTCTAGCGATCAAGCGATGCTATGTCGAGAAGTGAAATGCTGAATAGCTACTCACGGACTTGGTCGTGCCAATGGAGTCGATGCAGTGAGTCGACTCCTGTGACATCCTGCAACTTGTTTCAGACTGGAAGAGGTTTTAGTTTCTGGAGATGTTCTGATATTTTATCGATTTCGGTTGGAGTGGGTTTTATACTGGGGATTAGTCTTGCTGCCTTTTGGCATATCCTACTTCTATTTATATTTAGTAATATGTAACAATTTATACTGACTGCTATACAATATACTTTAATGTACACACATATGTATACCTCTCACACCGCTTATGTGGTCAGTGAGAGTGAATAAAGATTTGATTTGATTTGATTTGCCCAGTTTGAAGAGGCCTGACAACATCTTGTGGAATCTGTTCACCAAGTTATTGTCCTCCATACTTTTCTTATCTGTGCATGTGCAGTATCCAGGAAGGTACAGAAATTGGCGCCAATCATCATTCTTTGTTTGGCCCTAAAGTCAGTAACAATGATCTGACATCTGTGCTTTAAATCTCCTTTTTTAAGGATGCCAGATACAAATCATTGAAAGAATTGGTGGATTCAAGGCTGTAAATGGATGATGGAAGTGAACAATGGTGGTTTCAAACGTTCAGGGCTGTAACTTTATAATAATTATAAAAATTATTTCATGTTTCCCATAATCCACCGTTTGTGAAGTGTTCCTTCCCTATCCTTCCATGAACCCCTCCTGTTAAACTCTTATGCTTTTTGACTATTTTTTATTAAGTTTCTTGGGAGTTTAACGTGTATTACAGAATGTTTATTCTGTTCATCTCCAAGGTTACATCCTCACCCTAGGGGTGTTGGGTCATTTGGGTTTTGCATCTTCTATCCGATGTATCGTTTTTTCTTCGTATGAAGATCTAGCTTTGCATCTGGTAGCATTTAAATCGGTTACTGACTTTGGGCCTTTTTGTGTGCCCGATGTCTTGTTTCCGTTTTTTTCCATTGATGTTGTTTACATTGGCAATGCCCTTAAATATGTAGTATTTAGTATTATAATACTTTATAATTACTGTAGGATACATTGATTATGATTCCGGTAGTGTAGCTCATAAAATTTGGATTTTATCCACACTTTGGCTCTATCGGGATGCCCTTGGGCTCATGATGTTCCGCTTGGGAACTTAGGCATTTTTAAAAAAAAAAATTCGAATTTGAATTTAATTTTGATTGCTATTATTCATGTATCCTTATGTATTTTGTTGTGGAGTTTGTCGGAGTGCTATCAACTTGGTCTTTTGATTATAATTATGAAAGCTGACTGCTCTAAATGCAAGCCAAGAAAGTCTTCCCTGGATTTACATGCTTGTTGCCTTGTCTGTAGTCGATGCACTCCTATGGATTCTTGTCCTACTTGTGTACATTAGGATGACAGACGTTGGAGACGGGTGTCGCGGTATGTCGTTGGCGCTGAGGTTCCAATGCTGGAGCTCTCACTGCAGAATAATTCAAGTTTTTAGTCCCCTACCGACATCGCTGGAGGGGACTATAGGTTTGCACTCCGTCCATCCGTCAATCTGTCAGTCCGTCAGTCCGTTAGTCTGTCAGTCTGTCAGTCACATTTTAGTTTTCCGGACTTTTTTTGGAAATGCTTCAACCGAATGATTTCATTTTTGCTAATCTACTATAGAACAATGACTTACAGATCAGGTTTGAGTTTCATGCTAATTGCATTATTCTTGTGTGAGTTATGTCCCTTGAAAATATGGAAAAGCGCCAAAATATCAGTATTTTTATACTGTACCAATGACCCAGACTTAGCTGGTGCTAACTCCAACAAAACCAGGGCCAAACACAAATTTTGCCCCCCAATCCCCAAAATTTGCATCCAAAACAAAAAGAAATCATGTCCTAAAGGACCTCCATACTACGCCTCTACTGCGCATGCGCAGTGACGCAGTCGACCCGAAATTGGCGCCATTTATCATTCTCTGTTTGACCCTTCATCAGTCAACATCTCACTGATCTTTGTGCTTGTAAATCTCAGTTTAAAGGATGCCAGACACGTAATTTTTGGAGAAAATGTGATTCTAAGGAGGATAGAAGGAGGAGAGGAAAAAGAAGTGGCAAAAAATAATCAGGGCTGTACTTAAAATTTTTTGATGAAATTATGTTAAGTTGCCTATTTTTGAGGCATGGGCCTCTTGTTGTCATTCTTGCTAATTGTTGCACTGCTTATTCAGTGTTTCCTCTCCCCTAGCCTTCTAAAGTCCCCCCTGGCAATTCTCCCATGCTTTTGGCATATTTTTGAGAAATTTCATTTCTAAAATTTCCTGGGAGAGTTGCTTGGTTACAGAATGTTTTCTATTATTTTCCCCATAGTTACGTTTTCACCCATGGGTGTATAACGTTTGTGTTCTGCATCTTCCATCTGATGTTCTACAGATTCTCCCCTGGGAGTCTCTGTTTTGCATCAGATAGAGTGTAATTGATGACTGATTCCGGGCCAGTTTTTTCAGTGCCTGGAGTCATGTTTTCTAGTGTGTTTACATTTATATTATCCGAAAGTGTCTCATTAATTATTTTATATAAATTTAAAATTTTTGACCACACTTTGCCATCGGATCCATCGGGGCTCAACGTTACTTTTCAGCAACTTGGGCTTTTCTGAAAAAATATTTTTTCAAAATTATTTTGTTTTGCAATTGTTTTTTCATTTATTAATGGATCATGTTATTATGTATCTTTGTGTCAGGGGTTTTTGCGAGTAACTAGGACTTATTGTTGTTCTTTCACAATGAAGGGACGTTGTTCAAATTGTAATAGGAAGAAATCTTCCTCTGACTTTCATGATCATTGTATTAATTGTAGTCAGTGTTCTCGCATTAATCCCTGTCCTATATGTGAACATTGGGATGAGAAACATTGGAAACGTGTGTCACTCTACTCTCTCAGTTTCTATTTCGGAGGAACCAGACCAGGGTGATGTTTCCATGTTATCTTCTTCAAGTGTGCGTCCGTCGTCACAAATGAATTCAGAGCTAGCGGCAAAAGTGCTCATGGAGATTAGACAAATGTCGTCCGCTAGCTCGCCCGGTGTAGCGTCCATTCACCGAATGGTTCGGCAGCCGGGTTCGTCCGATGCGGTCCAAGAGGAAATTTTGGGTGATGCGAGCACTATAAACATAATAGATGCACACCCAGTGACGGCGGATAGTAAGCGAGAACGAAGGAAGCCTTTAGTCCGGTTCCTAGCTCGTCCAGGTCCAGCCGGGCCGCGAGCGAGAGAGGTCCCTCTCTCGTACAACAACATCTGGGACCAGATGTTGTGGTACAAAATGTGTCTTTAGCGGAGCATACGTCCGTCGCTCGGGACGCTCCGTTGTATAAGCAGTCCGCTGAGACTGTTAAGGCTTCCTCTTCTCGTCAGCGCACACGACCGCACCTTGGCTGCGTGACCGCCGATATATTACCAGCTTCGCCGATGAAGGATTCTTCGCCGACCAGGTCACACCATCCGGCAGCCAGGGATTCGAGACCGATGGACTCCGGACGTTCGCATAGGAAAAGTATGCGGGAGCCATCTGATGCGGAGCTGCCCTCGGCGAAGCAGCGAAAGACTGCGCCTCCGCAGGTCTCGACGACGGACATTCTTGTGCAGATAGCACAGCTTATCCCAGCAGCCGACAGAAACGGTGTCGGATCGAGAATTATCCGACGGCGCTGGGTCGGTACGCTCCGCCGAAGCATCGGGGGCGGACGACCGGGAACATCGTGAGGTCCGACCGGATGGTGAAAGGGATACGGATGACTTGGAGCTATTCCTTTCGGAACAACATAAAGCTGCCGTGGACTTCATCCGGCACTTTCTCCCTCAAGTTGTTCCGTCGGGCCAGACTGCTGCGCTTCCGGACAAGAGAATTATAGCGTCATTGGACTCTGAATTTTTTGAGCGGTTCAGGGACATCGCTCCCGAGTTTCCGTCGCAGTCCAATAATGTTGCTAGAACATTTGAATTATTGAACGACGCTATATTTAAACTTGCTTCCAGGACGGGGAAGCAGGTTTCTTGTCCGCTAATACTCTCAACCTGCCTTTCATTAATGCAAGGAATAAATTCGATACGGCAGGACAGGGTATACCGAGAGTTCCTCTGCGTATGGACGACGAGGCGGAAGACTTAGAGCTATCATTACCGTCGTCAGCTTCTATTCCAACCGCGGTGTTGGAAACAGCTATTGCGTCTAACAGAGCCAATTTAGATGCCTTATCTTACGCAGATCACCTTACTAAGGCGTTATCACTGCGCCTTCAAGGGGAAGAGTTTCAGGATATACAATCCTCTTTAAGACTTCTTTCAAGGGCAGTAGCTTATTCCACGTGTAACTCCGCCCTTTCAGTGGCAAATCTGGAGTTGGTTAGACGTGACGCAGCCCTAGCTACATCCACACTAGTGGATTCTAAGGTGAAGAACTCTCTTAGAGTCGCTTCGGTCTCAGGAGAACTTCTCTTTGACGGCAAGCTTTCCGCTATTTATGATAAAATTAAAAAGAAAGCTAATGATTCTCTGTTGTTCAGATCGGCTCCTAAAAAGTCGGATACAGCAGACACGAATAAGACAGGCACTTCTGGGTCTAATGCGCCCAAGAGAGGTTCCTATAGAGGTTCCGGTGCGTCCTCTTGGTCTTATTCGAGAGACCGTCAGGATAGCGACTCTCGTTCGGGACGTCCTTCAGGCCGGGACAATCGGTCGGACGCCCCGAGGTCGACGAGGCGAGGTGCGGGTCGTGGAAGACGTGGTTTCTCCTACCGCAGGCCTCGCAGGTCCAGGAGGTGATGGCTTAAACCTCTATCGCGTTCCGGTTGGCGGAAGGTTGTCGAGTTTTTCACAAGAGTGGGCGTCGATTACGGACGACCCTTGGGTGAGAGGAGTGACTTCGGAAGGTCTAAAGATATCCTTCAAACGAAAGCCTCCATTAACTCGAAGTCCAAAGTGGACTCATCTTCCGTCAAATCCACAGAAAAGAGACGCTCTGTTATCAGAGGTGCAGTCTCTTTTAATGAAGAACGCGGTAGAGGTCGTAGAAAACCAGGAATCTCTGGGATTCTACAGCCATCTGTTTCTGGTTCCGAAACCAGACGGCTCGTTCCGTCCAGTCATAGATTTGAGCTGGATAAACAAGCTGATCGTCGCTCCGAAGTTTTATATGGAGACGATTCGATCGGTCAGAGCGAGTATTCAGGTGAACGATTATGCAACGAGCATAGATCTCAAAGATGCGTACTTTCACGTCATGGTACATCCGACATTCCGAAAGTATCTACGCTTCGCAGTCCTAGGAGTGGTGTATCAATTCCGGGCGATGTGCTTCGGATTGAATCTAGCACCCTGGGCTTTCACTTGGGTAATGAACTCGGTAATGATCTACTTCCGAGCTCATTCGTCTGCGGTAACGTCGGCCTACCTGGACGACATTCTTCAGAGGTACGGCAACGAGTTAACGCTTCAGAACGATGTTCAGAATCTTCTTCTATTGCTCCGACGTCTCGGTTTTATAGTAAACGAGGAGAAGTCGGATCTGGTGCCGTCCAAGTCATTCACTCATCTGGGAATGAGCTTCGAGACGCACAACAATCTCGTTCGTCTGCCGTTAACCAGAGCGAAATTAGTCAGTTGTTACGCTCGCTATTGTCTGCACGCAGACAAAGTCACGGCGAGAGAATTTATGAGACTGATAGGTCTGTGCGGAGCTGCCGCGGATCTTATTCCGATGGGGCGGCTACGCACACGTCCTCTTCAAATTTTTCTGACTCAGAATTGGAGTGTGAAAATTCATTCGCTCGATGTAGACGTTCTCTTGTCAGATCAAGTGAAACAAGAGATTCAGACTTGGGCAAACATTCAGTGGTTAACTCAAGGAGTTCTGCTGCAGTTGCCGGATCCGAGTTTTACCGTTATGACGGATGCCAGTCAAACAGGTTGGGGTGCATCATTAATCCCAACGGATTCGAGATGCCAGGGTCTTTGGGATCCGCAATTCCTGTGCAAGCACATAAACATCAAGGAAATGATGTCAATTTGGCTTGCGTTACGTCACTGGATGGACATTATTCACGATGCTCATGTCCAAATCCTATCCGACAATACGACAGTAGTGGCGTATATACGGAATCAGGGAGGCACTCATTCAGTTCCGTTGTTCAATCTAACGGAAAGAATCCTTCTGTTTACGTTAGAACATCGCGTTCTTCTTTCGGTCCGTCACATACCGGGTCGTCTGAATGTGCTAGCAGACTCCCTTTCACGAAAGGGCCGCTTGTTGCCGTCGGAGTGGACTCTCAACAAACAAGTATTCAATCAGATTTGCTACCAATGGGAACGGCCAATGATAGACTTATTTGCGACACATCTCAACAATCAGTTGCAGACGTATGTGTCTCCGTGTCCGGATCCAAGAGCATTTGCAGTAGACGCTCTGTCGATCCCTTGGGACGGAATGATAGGATATGCGTATCCTCCAGCGCCGTTAATTCAACAAGTATTGCTAAAGATAAAACAATCTCAATGCAAGATTCTGTTGGTAGCATCTCTGTCGCCACAGAGACCGTGGATAAATCTACTCAGGTGTCTGTTGTGGGACCTACCGCGGAAGCTTCCTCCACGAGAGGATCTTCTTTCGCAGGGGAAATCGCGCCAACTCCATCACAACCCGCAAGGTCTCAACCTTCACGTTTTTCCATTGTGCGGTCCTTCTTGCATGGCAAGCACTTTACAGGACGAGCAGTGGACGCGATTTCTAACTGTAGGAGGACCTCCTCTTCGCTAAACTATGCGGCTAAGTGGAAGGTTTTTCGTCGTTGGTGTAGGGATCATTCTGTAGATATATTTGATCCCTCTATACCAGACATTGCAACTTTCTAGTATACTTGTATACTTGACGAAATCAAACTGCAGCCTGTTACTATAAAGGGTTATAGATCTATGTTATCTGATACCTATGCACATCATGATAGTTTACAAATTGGATCTAATGTCTCTTTATCGAAGTTGGTTAGAAACTTTTCGATAAATAGACCCAGAACTCTTAGATTAATTCCTAAGTGGAATTTAGCTTGGGTTCTCCTTAAATTGAAGGAAAAGCCATTTGAACCTCTTGGGACAGTAGATTTCAAATTCTTATCTTATAAGACAGCTTTTCTCTTAGCTTTCTCTTCTGCCAGAAGAGTCAGTGAGCTTCATGCACTATCGGTGGATGATTCTCATTATCGTAGTGTTGGGAACACTATCACCTTCACTACTAATGTGGGTTTTTTAGCTAAGAATCAGGCTCCTAATAAATATCCGGAACCTATTGTTATTAAGGCTCTTCCGTCTTCAGACGGGCGTAGGCCTTTACTCTGTCCTGTTAGAGCACTACGTATCTATAAACAGAGATCTCAGTTTATCAGAAAGGGACAGAAACATTTCTTTCTGTCTTTGATGCCTAATAGAAAGGACATTTCAGTCCATTCTATTGCTAGATGGATTCAGTTAACTATCCGTACTGCTTATGAAGATTTATCTTCTTCTCAGCAGTCTGTGCTTAAGATTTCTGCTCATGAAGTAAGAGCTCTTTCTACTTCCTGGGCTTATGCTAATAGTGTTGCTATTACAGATTTAATGAAGGCTGCTTATTGGTCTCAGCCATCCACATTTACGAATTTTTATCTCAGAAATATTGAGTCCATTTCTGGAGACCTGCATTGTTTAGGTCCGTTATCTGTTGCTCAGAATGTCGTCCACTAAACAGTTGCAACTATAGTTATGCAGGCTTTCTGTTCCGGCAGTGACTCCGTCCGGCTGCCCTCTTCGCTCTGGGCTATTTGACCCAGGGCAAGGGGAAGGGGGGGGGGGGGCGGGTGTTCCTTTAGGTCACCTGCTTTATAGTGAAAAGCAAGGGAATGCCTCCTCCAAGTCAGTATTTCTGAGTCGCTTCCGGGATGGTTTTAAAGTGTAATATTAATGTTTAAATTCATTCATGTCTTATTTTTAAAGTGTAGCTCGGTGTGAAGCATTTGTATATGTCAAGTGTCAAACGGGCTTTAATATACAATACTCGAACACTTTTAAATGATTATAAAGAGTCTCAATTCTCTGGACTACTTTATTTATTGGCTTGCTTTAAAAATAATTAGTATAAGGGTTATACTGGATGTTAATAGAGAACATGAATGTTATTGTGCTCAATTATTAAGGGTAGTGTATCTTTCTAATTTAATATTAAATAAGAAAGATACATGTAAAGCCTAATACTCCTTTTCTCCTTAAGGGGTTACCTCTTTACTATATAGTTGAGCTTATTGGATTTTCCTCTATGTCCTAGGCCCTCCAGCCTGTTTACTATTCAGCTAAGTCTGGGTCATTGGTACAGTATAAAAATGTTAAAAAATTTATAGTAATTTATATATTTTTTATACTTACCAATGACCCAGACGGGGATGGCCCTCCCTGGAGTTGGGAACTCTTGCCTCCCCGCTGAGTACATAGCGCTGACCAGGCACTGCCAGTAAGAATGATAATTGGCGCCAATTTCGGGACGACTGCGTCACTGCGCATGCGCAGTAGAGGCGTAGTATGGAGGTCCTTTAGGACATGATTTCTTTTTGTTTTGGATGCAAATTTTGGGGATTGGGGGGCAAAATTTGTGTTTGGCCCTGGTTTTGTTGGAGTTAGCACCAGCTAAGTCTGGGTCATTGGTAAGTATAAAAAATATATAAATTACTATAAATTTTTTAACTTTCCGGACTTTTTGGGGAAACGCTTCAACGGAATGATTTCAATTTTGGTAAGCTACTATAGAATGATGACTTACAGATCAAGTTTGAGTTTCATGCTGATTGCATTATTCTTATGTGAGTTATGGCCCTTGGAAATATGGAAAAGCGCCAAAATATCAGTTTTCCGGATTTTTTTGGGCAACACTTCAACGGAATGATATCATTTTTGGTAACCTATTATAGAACGATGACTTACAGATCAAGCTTGAGTTTCATGCTGTTTGCATTATTCTTGTGTGAGTTATGGCCCTTGGATATATGGAAAGTGCCAGAATATCAGTTTTCCAGACTTTTTTTGGAAACGCTTCAACGGAATGATTTCATTTTTGGTAACCTACTGTAGAACGATGACTTACAGATCAAGTTTCATTTGCTCTCTGTCCATCCGTCAGTCTGTCAGTCAGTCTGTCAGTCACACTGTAGTTTTCTGGACTTATTCTTGTGTGAATTATGGCCCTTGGAAATATGGAAAAGCGCCAAAATATCAGTTTTCTGGACTTTTTTTGGAAACGCTTCAACGGAATTCATGTTGATCACATCTAGGTTATAACATTTGTATAATTTTTAATGCTTATTAGTCCGGTAGGGGACATTATATTGCTTCAGCGATACGTGAGCTCTTGTTCAGTTTCTTTTTCAGAGGAACAAGAACATGGTGATGGTATTGTGACACCCATCCAAAGTGTGCTACCGTCGTCACACTCTGATGAGCAAATGAACTGGCTTCTAAGGTGCTCATGAATATAAAACAAGGAATAAGGCCTCTTATTCCAGCATCCAGTTCAACTGATGAAGTGGCCAACCCGATAGTGAGAGCTGTAACACCGGGTAAGTCTGTTGCAATCAAAGGAAGTGTAGAATTGGGTGGAGCAAGCACCTTAAAAACTAAAGCTCACCCAGCGACGACGGAAAAAGGGAGAAAGTCTGCCAGTTTCTCTTGGGAAGCTCGATGAGATCTGATAGACCACGAGCAGGAGAGCCTTCTCTAACCCAGCAACATTTGGGGTCGACTACAGTCAAGGCTTCCTCCACAACTTCAGAAAAGCTGCATGTTAGCTACCAAACTTCGGATATCCAGCCAGCTGCGTGAAGACGGAGCCAGGCTTCGCCTGTGTAGTCGGTCCATCTGGTAGCTAGCGATCCGAGGCTTCGTTCATTGGGACGTGCGGAGAAGATATCTATCTCCGGATCTCCGTCCCAGGAGCAGCAAGCGGCGAAAAAACAGAAGACCACTGCTCCTCAAGCCTCTGTAACGGACTTGCTGTCGCAGATTGTGCAGCTTCCGAGCAAGTGCAAGAACAGCCTTCCGCAGACTCCAGTGGTGAGCTGTCGGACAGTCCGGTCATCTGTACATACAGATGCGGTTGACCAAAATTCACAGCTGAATCAGTTGGATGGTGAAAGGGACAAGGAAGGGACAAGGAAGAGGATTACCCTTCCCTTTTGAAACTGCATATGGTAGTGATGAATTTTATTCATCAATACTATCCTGATATTGTTTCACCTGATCAGCAAGCTGCGACTGCTAGACAGAAACTGCTGTCATCTCTGGACAAAGATTTCGTGCGAAGGAAAGATGATGTGCTTTCCTTCCCGGGTGTCGGAGGCCTTTGGCCATGTTAACGACGCCATATTCAACCTAGCTAGTGCCAAGAAGAAAGGCGGTTTCTTATCTGCATCTTCAATCAATATACCGTTCCTTGGACCACGTTCTTTTAAAACAGTTGGAGAAGATGCCCAGAGAGCTCCTCTGCATTTGAATGGGAAGGCCAGGGATTTAGATATGTCCCTACCTACATCATTCAATTTAAGCTCGGATGTGATGGAATGTGCTATTTCATCCAATAGAGTGAGTCTCGCCAGAGCTATGGTGCAATGTCTAAATGGGAAGGAATTTGAGGACGTTTGTTCCTCGCTAAGAGTTCTTTCCAGAGCAGTCATGTATGCCACGTCCAACTCTGCCCTGACAGTGGCAAATTTGGAGTTGGTTAGACGTGATTCAGCCTTTGCATCGTCATCACTTATAGATGACAAGGTGAAAAGCTCTCTCTACATATTCTATTTTCTATTTGACGACAAGCTTTCGTTAGTCTATGAACAGGCTACAAAGAAAACTTCCAGTGCACTGCTATTGAAATCTGCGTCTCAACAACACACTTCAGCAGACCGGAGTAGGCAAGGTCATTCCACTTCACAATCAAGTAAAGGGAACTCCTCGTGAGAGTACAAGAAACCCTCTTATAGTTACTCTGGAGGTGGTCAGTATAGCGACTCGGAAAAAGGGCGCAGGTCTGATCGAGACTATAGGTCAGACGCCCCTTGGTCGACGGCACAAGGTTCTTTGTGGGAAGGATGCAGTTTCTCCTCCCGCAAGCCTCGTAAGTCGTACAGGTGATCGACAAGACCTCTGTTGCTTTCCAGTTGGCAGAAGGTTATCAAACTTCGCGAGAAACTGGATGGAAGTCACGGAAGATCAGTGGTTGAGAAATGTTGTCTCGGAAGGCCAGCAGCTATCAATCCGAGCAAACCCCCCACTTACAAGATGTCCGCATTGGACAAATCTTCTGGCGGATCCTTCCAAAAGAGAGTCTCTCCTTTTGGAGGTACAGGCTCTCTTATTAAAGAAAGCAATTGAATCAAAATTCTCCAGGTTTTTACAGTCACCTGTTCCTCGTACCGAAGCCAGACGACTCGTTCTGACCGGTAATAGACTTGAGCTGGATAAACAAGTTGATCGTAGCTCCAAAGTTCTATATGGAAACCATTCGGTCAGTAAGAGAGAGCATTCAAGTGGATGACTATGTGGCAAGCATATCTCGAAAGGATGCATACTTTCATGTCCTGGTATATCCGGCATTCAGAAAGTACCTGCAGTTTGCCGTGCAAGGAAAGGTTTATCAGTTCAGAGCAATGTGCTTCAGTCTGAACCTAGCTCCTTAGGCTTTCACTCGAATACTGAACTCGGTAATGTCATACTTCCGAGCTCATTCATCTGTGGTAACTTCGGCTTACTTGGACAACAGATACGGCAACAGAATTATTCTTCAGAACAATATTCAGAGTCTGCTTCACTTGTTCTGATGTCTCTGTGTCATAGTAAATGAGAAAAAGTCAGATCTAACTCCGTCCAAGTCCTTCATTCACTTGGGAATGATCTTTGAGTCTCACAACAATCTGGTTCATCTGCCGTTACCCAGAGCGAAATTAGTCAGTTGTTATGCTCGCCATTGTCTAAACTCTCCTGCAGTGACTGCGAGGGAGTTTATGCAACTGATGGGGATGTGCGGAGTGGCTGCAGATCTTATTCCGATGGGCCACCTGCGCAAGCGTCCCCTACAGATATTCTTTACTCAGAACTGGAGTGTGAAGATGCATTCGCTCGAAACCAGGATTGTTTTAAAGGACCTATAAAACAAAAGGTTCAGATTTGGGTGGCTCTCCAGTGGTTGACTCAGGGTTGTTCCGCTTCAACTACCGGATCCGGCTTTCGTGTTTATGACGGATGCGAGTCAGATGGGCTGGGGTGCATCCCTAAGTCCCGCAGACTTGAAGTGTCAGGGTCTTTGGGACCCTCGGTTCATGGAGAAGCACATAAACATCAAAGAGATGATGTCTATCTGGCTAGCACTACAACATTGGATTCTTCAAATATCAAATGTCTATGTTCAGACTTCTGTCGGACAACTCAACAGTAGTAGCTTACCTCAGGAACCCAGGTGGCACTCATTCGATTCTGTTATGCGAATTAATGGAGAAGATTCTCCTATTCGTTCCGAGTCATCACGTTCATCTCTCAGTCTGTCTTATACTGGGTCGTCTGAACGCACTAGCAGACTCGCTCTCACGGAAAGGCCATATGTTACCATCGGAGTGGACTCTCAACAAGTGAGTATTCAGTCAGATCTGCTACCAGTGGGATCGTCCCATGATAGATCTTTTTGCGACACACCTGAACAATCAGTTACCAATGTTCGTGTCGCCATGTCCAGATCATCGAGCGTACGCAGTAGACGCTCTGTCGATCTCAAGGGATGGAATGATAGGATATGCATATCCTCCTGCTCCGTTGATTCAGCAGATTCTGTTAAAAATCAAACAGTCTCACTACAAAATCCTGCTAGTAGCACCTCTGTCGTCACAGAAACCTTGGATCAATCTTCTCAGGTGTCTGTTATGGGACATTCTCTGGAAGCTTCCTCCTCGAAAGGACCTTCTATATCAGGGAAAGTCCTGCACACTGTGTCACAAACTGGAAGGTCTCAACCTTCATGTATTTCCATTGTGTGGTCCTTCTTGCACGGAAAACATTTTACAGGACTAGCAGTGGACGCAATTTCCAACTGTACGAGGACCTCCTCTTTGTTGAATTATGCAGCGAAGTGGAGGGTTTTCTTCCGTTGATGTATGGACCAGTCTGTAGACATCTATGATTTGTCCATTCCACAGATTGCCAATTTCCTGGTCTACCTGTTTGACATACTCAAACTGCAGCCTGTCACTATTATGGGCTATAGGTCTATGTTATCAGACACTTATGCTCATCATGATAACTTGGCTATTGGATCAGATTCTTCTTTATCCAAGCTAGTTAGAAATTTCTCTATTAATAGACCTAGAACCCTCAGATTAATTCCTAAATGGAATTTGGCTTGGGTTCTGTTGAAGCTTCAAGAAGCTCAATTTGAGCCATTAGACGATGTGGAGTTCAAATTCTTGACCTATAAAACGACTTTTCTCTTAACCTTTGCATCTGCCAGATGAGTTAGTGAACTTCGTGCATTATCTGTCGACGATTCCCATTACTGTAGTGTGGGTAATACTATTACCCTCACTACGGAAATGGGATTTTTAGCTAAGAATCAGATTCCGGAGAAGCAACTGAAGCCTATTATCATTAATCCTTTACCGTCCTCGGATAACCGTAGACCTTTGCTGTGTCCAGTTAGAACAATGCCCATTTATAAACATCGATCAGGTTATATTAGAAAGGGAAGAAAAAGATTCTTTCTTTCATTGATTCCTAACAGAAAAGATATATCTGTTCATTATATTGCTAGATGGATTCATTTGGCAATACGTATTGCCTATGAAAATCTGTCTTCAGATCAATGTTCTGTCAACAAGATTTTAGCACATGAGGTTAGAGCACTGTCCAACTCTTGGGCTTATTCTAACAGTATAGCCATTACTGATCTTATGAAGGCTGCATACTGGACACAGCCTTCTTCATTTACCAAGTTTTACCTGAGAAATTTAGAGTCCATCTCCAGTGACCTTAGATCTTTGGGTCCTCTTTCTGTTGCTCAGAATGTCGTCCATTAATATTATATCTAGAAGGTGTTCAGGCACTCTGCTCGAGCACTGATGCCGTTCTGCTGCCATCTTCGTTCTGAGGAATTGTCCTTCAGAGCAAGGGGAAAGAGGATGGGGTGGGGGGGGGGGGGGGACCGTTTTTCCCTTATGTTATCTGGCTTTATAGTGAAAAGCAAGGGAATACCTCCTCCATAGACAGTAGTCCAGCATCCGTGCTGGTTGGTTTTAATGTGTAGCTCGGTGTGAAGCAATAACTATGTTTCATTTATGTACTGTTTTTGAAGTGTAGCACACTGTGAAGCATTTGTATATGTTATGTGTCATACGAGCGTCTAGATACAATCCTCGGACACTTTTAAATGTGTATAAAGCGTCTGATTCTCTGGACTAGCTTTATAATTGGTTTCCTTCACCGAATTAGCATAATGGGTTATGCTGGCACTAAATGGAGAATTTATGTAATTCTCAATTACATTGTTGGTGTTATGTCATTCTCTTTTCTTATAAAGAGAAGGACATATGTAATTTCCATGTCTTCTCCTATTCTCCTATAGGAGCTATTCTTTATTGAAGTAATTGAGAGATTGGATTTTCCTTTAAGACCTAGGCCTTCCAGCCTTTTTACGATTCAGCTAGTCTGGGCCATTGGTTGTAGTATAAAAATATGATACATTTATAGTAATTTGTATATTTTTATACTGTACCAATGACCCAGACATAGCTGGTGCTAACTCTTAAAATATAGGGCCAAACACAAATTTTGCCCCCCAATCCCCAAAATTTGCATCTAAAACTAAAGAAAACATGTCCTGAAAGGCCCTCCACACCTCGCCCCCACTGCGCATGCGCAGTGTCAAGGACGTTCCGAAATTGGCGCCATTTATCATTCTAAGTTTGGCCCTTCATCAGTTAACATCTGACTGATCTTTGTGCTTTTAAATCTCAGTTTAAATGATGCCAGACACATAAATATTAGTGAAATGGTGATTCTAAGGAGGATAGAAAAGGAGGAGAGGAAAAGAATGTGTGACAGAATATTATCAGGGCTGTAACTTAAAAATTTTTAATGAAATTATGTTAAGTTACCTATTTTCAAGGCAGCAGCCATTTTGTTGTCATTCTGATTATTTAGTTACACTGTTGTTTCAAGTGTTTTTCCTCTCTCCCTGTCCTTTAAGTTCCCCCTTGCTATTCTCCCATGCTTTTGGCATAGTTTCTGTAATTATTATTACTAAAATTTCTTGGGAGTTTTAGCTTAATAACAGAATGAATTCTGTTCTTTCCCCATGTTTACGTCTTCACCTACGGGTGGTTAGGCGTTGTGTTCTGCATCTACCATCTGATGTTCTGCAGTTTCTTCCCTGGAAGTCTCTGTTTTGCATCAGATGGTGTATTTTTGGTAACTGATTTCGGGCCTGGGTGCCTGGAGTCTTATTTTAGTGTTTTTACACTCATTGTTTACATTTACAACAGCCCTCTGTGTGAGGGGGGGATTTCTAAATAATAATATCTTTATGTTATTTTAATCATAACTAGATACATTATTATTGTTCGTAAGTGTTGAATAAATTGTTTAAAATATTTTTAAAATTTTTGTCCACACTTAGGCTTGGGATCCATTGGGGCTCAACGTTACTTTTCAGAAACTTGGGCTGTTCTGAAAAAATATTTTTTCAAAATATTTTGATTTCAATTATTTTTTCTATATTAATGGATCATATTATTATTATGTATTTTGATTGCCAGGGGTTAGTGCGAGTACCAGGACTTGTTTTCTTTTCACATTGAAAGGATATTGATCAATTGTTTTAAGAGGAAGTCTTCCTCTGACCTTATTATCATTCTATATGTGGTCAGTGTACTCGCATTAACTCCTCTTCTGTATCGTATGATTTCGATGAC
Organism: Pictodentalium vernedei; assembly: GCA_031216915.1. Classification (NCBI taxonomy): domain Eukaryota; kingdom Metazoa; phylum Mollusca; class Scaphopoda; order Dentaliida; family Dentaliidae; genus Pictodentalium; species Pictodentalium vernedei. The sequence continues at coordinate 611,028,688 of CM062295.1, forward strand.
AATATGGGAAGCGTATGTCACGGTATGTTGTTGGGGATTTGGACACTCCGGTCCTTTCCCCGCAGGGTCACTCTACTTTATCAATTTCTATTTCAGACGATCAAGATTAGGGTGATGTATCTGTGATGTCTTCCAACAGTGTGCCTCCATCGTCACAATTAATGAAGGGCTAGCGGAAAAGTGCTCATGTAATATGCCAATTGCCTAAGAGGACCCTAGTAGGTTCGACGGCCTTTGACGTCCGCTAGCTCGCCCGGTGTAGCGTCCATTCACCGAATGGTTCGGCAGCCGGGTTCGTCCGTTGCGGTCTAGAAGGAATTTTGGGGTGATGCGAGCACTATAAAATTAACTTAATGCACACCCAGTGACGGCGGATCGGAGGGAGAACGGAGGAAGCCTTTTAGTCCGGTTCATAGCTCGTTCCGGTCCATCCGGACGGCAAGCGAGAGAGGCCCCTCTCTCGTTCAACAACATCTGGCCCCAGATGTTGTGGTACAAATGTGTCGTTAGCGGAGCATACGTCCGTCGCTCGGGACGCTCCGTTGTATAGGCAGTCCGCTGAGACTGCTAAGGCTTCCTCTTCTCGTCAGCGCACACGACCGCACCTTGGCTGCGTGACCGCCGATATATTACCAGCTTCGCCGATCAAGGATTCTTCGGCGACCAGGTCACACCATCCGGCAGCCAGGGATTCGAGACCGATGGACTCCGGACGTTCGCATAGGAAGTATGCGGGAGCCATCTGATGCGGAGCTGCCCTCGGCGAAGCACCGATAGACTGCGCCTCCGCAGGTCTCGACGCCGGACATTCTTGTGCACATAGCACAGCTTATCGCAGCATCCCAGCAGCCGACAGAAACGGTGTCGGATCGAGAATTATCCGACAGCACTGGGTCGGTAGCCGGGGACTCGAGGCCTGCAGACTCCGGACGTTCGCATAGGAAGTGTGCGGGAGTCAACGTACACGGAGCTTCCAGCGGCAATGCATCGTAAGTCCGCTACTGCACAGGCCTCGGGAACGGACGTGCTTTCCTTAATAGCACAGTTTATCGCAGCATCCCAGCATCAACTGAATCTGTCGCATATATTTTATCCGACGATGCTGGGTCGGGACGCTCCGCGGAAGCGGGTACGGACGTCCGAAAGTTTCATCCGGTCCGACGGGATACCGAAAGGGATTCGGTGGATTTCAAGCTTTCCCTTTCGGAACAACATATGCTGCGATGCCGGATAAGAAACTGATAGCGTCGGTGGACTTAGAAATTTTTGGTTCGGTTCAGGGACATCGTCCCTCAGTTCCGACATAGTCCAATAATGTCACACAAACTTTCGAATTATTGAACGACGCTATATATATTATTATTTTATGCTTGCTATCCAAGCATTTCTGGTTTCTTGTTCGAAGAGTTATGGAGATGTCTTTCAAAAGTGTGCCTCTGTCGTCATAGTTAATGAAGAGTTAGCGGCAATAAGTGCTCATGGAATATGTCTATCGCTTACGGAGTGACATTCGCTAGCTCACCCGGTGTAGCGTACATTCATCGAATGGTTCGGCTGCCGGGTTCGTCCGTTGCGGTCTAGGAAGGAGATTTGGGTGATGCGAGCACTTTATTTACTTTAGTACTCACCCAGTGACGGCAGATTGAGGACAGATCGGAGGAAGCCAACAACATAGGGGACCGCATGTTGTGGTTCAGATATTTTACATTCGGAGCATATGTCCGTTGCTCGGGACGCTCCGTTATATTGACAGTCCGAGAGACTGTCTTTAATGCTTCCTCATCCTCACAGCAGGGCACACGACCGCACATTAGCTACGTGACCTCGAGTATCCGATCAGTTTCGGCATTCAGTGATTCCACAGCGAATAGGTCGCGCCATCCGGTAGCCAAGGGACACGAGGCCTATACACTCCGTTCGCTCGCATATTGGAAGTATGCACGGGGTAACGATCTCGGAGCTTCCTGCGGCAATGCATCGTAAGACCGCTGCTCCTCAGGCCTCAGTGACGGACGTGCTATCCGAGTTAGCACAGTTGTTTCGCAGCATCCCAGCAATTGACGGTTTCTCGGTCGAATCAGGAATTATCCGACTGCGCTGGGTCGGTGCGGTCCGCGGTTGCATCAAGCTACGGACGACCGAACGCTTTATAGGGTCCGACAGGATGGCGAAAGGGATTCGAAAGATTTCGAGTTTTCCCTTTAGTAGTATCGGAAGATGCCTTTCTTATCTTCTGGCATTTCTTCCAGTGATTATTTTTCGGACTTCATTTGCTGCGATCTTGGATAAGAGACTTATAGCGTCATTGGACTCGGATTTTTCGATCAGTACAGGGACTTTGTCCCTGACTTACCGACGCAGTCCAATATTGTCATTACAACATGTGTTTTATTTTTCGACGCTATATATTATATATATATATACAAGCCTGCTACTAAGCATGATAGTTTAGTTTCTTGTCTGCGTGGCTCATTTCTGCCATTTTATCTTTTTTACACATAGTTTATTTTGGCAGAGCAGGGCATACAGAGAGTTCATATGCGTCTAGACGGTGTGATTAAAGACTGCATATATTCTTTTTCGCCGTTTATGTCTTTTCCAATTTCAATGTTGGGAACGACATTATGTATAGTAGACTTAACTTAGACGCTTTATTATACGTAATCCGCCTTACTGAGGCGTTATCATTACGTCTTCAAGAAAAGATTTACGGGATATTATTCTCAATGTAATTTCTTTTGAGGGCAGTAGTTTGTTCACGTATAACTCCGCCCTTCAGTGGCTGATTGGAGTTGGTTAGACGTGATGCAGCCCTAGCTACATCCACGCATGGATAGTAGGTTAAGAACTCTCTCAGAGTCGCTTCGTTCTCGGAGGAGCTTCTCTTCGACGGCAACTTTCCGGCAATCCATGAATTGCTTGATTTATACATTCTCTTGTCTATCTAGTGTTACAAGAGATTCAGACTGGGGCAAACATTCGGTGGTTGACTCAGAGAGTGCCGCCGCCGTTGCCGGACCCTAGTGTGGCTGTTATGACGGTTGCCAGTCAAACAGATTGGGATATATACTGATCCCTACGGATTCGAAGTGCCAGGGTCTTTGGGTTCCGCAGTCTTTTAGCTATCAGTTTAACTTCCGCGGAATAATGTTTTTTAGGCTTGCTTTATGTCATTGCATGAACATTATTCAGAAACGCATGCCCAAATTCCTGTCCTTTAATTCGACAGTAGTGGCGTATCTCCGGAACCAGGGAGGCACTCTTTCGTTTCCGTTATTCAATTTAATGGAAAGAATCCGTCTGTTGGTTATAGTACACCAAGTTCAGTTTTGGTCCGTCATATTCTGGGTCGTCTGATTGTTTTATCGCACTCCCGTTCTCTTACGGGTCGCTTGTTGCTGTCAGAATGGACTCTCAACAAACAAGTATTTAATCAGATTTGCTATCTATGGGAGCGCCCAATGATGTTTTATTTATGACACAGCTTGCTAATCAATTGCAGACGTATGTGTTGGCTTGTCCAGATCTCTGAGCTAATACTGTTAACGCTCTATTGATCTATAGGACGGAATGATAGGATACGCGTATCCTCCGGCGCTGTTGTTTTAGCAGGTATTGCTAAGATAAACAACCACAATACATTTCTGTTGATAGCATCTCTATCTTCACAGAGATCATGAGTAATTTACTCTCTTGTCTACTGTGGATCTTAACGTGAAATCTTCCTCTATGTGAGGATCTTTTTTCACTGGGTAAATCGTGTCATCTTTATCACAACCAGCAAGGTCGCAACCTTCATGTATTCCGTTGTGTGGTCCGTATTGCATTGTAAGCACTGTACTGGACGAGCTTTGGACGCGATTTCTTACTATAGGAGATCCTCTTCTTCGCTATTCTATGCGACTAAAGTGGAGGCTCTTCCGTCGTGGTGTAGGGATCATTATGTTCATATGGTTGATCCCTCCATACTACGCATTGCTAGTTTTTAGTATACTTGTTTCACAAGATCTACTGCAGCCTGTTGTTATTTAGGTTATAGGTTTATGTTACCTCATACCTATGCACTCTACGATAGTTTACAATTGAGTCTTTTGTCTCTTTATCTAAGTCAGTTAGTAACTTTTTGATAAATAGACTTAGAATCTTTAGATTAAATTCCTATACGGATTTTAACTTCGGTTCTTATTTAGCTAAGTAATCATTTGAGCCTCTGGAAACAGTAGTTTTCAAATTCTGACCTTTTAGACAGTAATTCTGTTGGTTTCTCTTTTACTGTAGAGTCAGTGAGTTTCATGCACTATCGATGGATGATTTTCACTTTCATAGTTTCGGAATCAATACTTCCGTTACTATTTAGGTTGGATTGTTGCATAAGAGTTAGGCTCCTATTATCCGGAACCTATTATTTTAAGGTCCTTCCGTCTTCGTATGGGCATAGGCCTTTACTCTTTCCGGGTACAGTTTATGTATTTATAAACAGATATCTGTTTATTACAAGGGCGTAAGCTTCTTCTGTCTTTGATGTCTAGTAGAAGGACGTTACGCTCCATTTTATTGTTAATGGATTCTATTAACTAGCGTACTGCTTATGGTATATCATTGGCTTAGCAGTTGTGCTTAAGATTTCGGCTCATGAAGTAAGAGTTCTTCTACTTCTTGGGCTTACATTAATAGTGTTGCTATTATAGATTTTTGAAGGCTGCTCATTGCGCTCAGCCATCCATTCATGAATTTTATCTCAGAAATATCGAGTCCATTTCTGGAGGCCTCTATTGTTAGGTCTATTATCTACTGCTCAGAATGTCATTCACTTAACAGTTGCTACTATAGCTAGGTAGGCTGTCTGTTTCGGCAGTGTCTCCGTTCGGCTGCCCTCTTCGCTCTGGGCTATTTGACCCAGGGCAAGAAAAAGGGGGGGGGGGAGGGTGTTCCCTTGGGTCACCTGTTTTTTACTATGAAAACAAGGGGATACCTCCTCCGGAGTTAGTAATTCTGAGCTGTTATTGGGATGGTTGTTTAGTGAGAAGTTTAAGTTTATAAAATTCATTCAAGTCTTAGTTTTTAAAGTATAGCTTTTGAATATTGCATATGTCAACGGACATGATTATGCAATTCTCACACACTTTTAGGAGTATAAGAGTCTCTATTCTCTAGACTTACTTTATTATTGGCTTACTTTAAAAATTATTAGTATAAGGATTATTGGATATTAATAGAGTACATGGATGTATGAAGCTCAATTTTTGGAAGGTGTTGTATCTTTCTAATTTATCATAAATAAGAAAGATACATGTAAGGCCTATTACTTCTTTTCCCTACAGGGGATGACTCTATTTTATTTTATTGAGCGTATTCCATTTTGCTCTATGTCCTTGGCCCTCCAGCCTTTTTACTATTCAGCTATGTCTGGGTCATTGGTACAGTATAAAAATGTTAAAAAATTTATAGTAATTTATATATTTTTTATACTTACCAATGACCCAGACGGGGATGGCCCTCCCAGGAGTTGGGAACTCTTGCCTCCCCGCTGAGTACATAGCGCTTACCAGGCACTGGTTATTAGAATGATAAATGGCGCCAATTTCGGAACGTCCTTGACACTGCGCATGCGCAGTGGGGGCGAGGTGTGGAGGGCCTTTCAGGACATGTTTTCTTTAGTTTTAGATGCAAATTTTAGGGATTGGGGGACAAAATTTGTGTTTGGCCCTATATTTTAAGAGTTAGCACCAGCTATGTCTGGGTCATTGGTAAGTATAAAAAATATATAAATTACTATAAATTTTTTAACATTTTTTATACTTACCGATGGCCCAGATGGGAATAGCCCTCCCATGGGTGGGCACTCATACTGCCCTGCGGATTATAACATTTAGCAGGCACTATAGAAAGAATGATGGTTGGCGATAATTTTGGTACCATTCTGGATACTGCGCATTCACAGATAACAAAAGTATGGAGGACCAGATAAGACTTGAATTTTTCAGTTTTGTATGCAAATTTTGGGGATTGAGGGTTCAGAATTTGTGTTTGTCCCTGAATTATATTGAGTTTGCACCATCTAACAGGGCCATTGGTAAGTATAAAAAATATACAAATTACTTGAAATTTATCATTTTTTTGCAAACACCATTAGTTTGTTTTACCGGTAAATCCAGCTACAACTGCTTCATGGCAGATGTGATAGCTGATTTGTCAACAACTTTAAAAAAAATTTGTTTTTCTGCCAGGAAATAAAATTTTTCTAAGTTTTTGACCAATTTTTTTGGAAATCATCATCGTTATAAAAGGTTATTAAGTCAACATTAACACTTTTACCCAATGTTGTGGCCAAACCTTTCCAGCATTATACACTAAAATGCAATTCAAATTTTGTTCTTTTTTCAATTTTTGCTTCCCAACCATTTTTCACCCCTCATTGAAAAGAGCCTGTACCAATGGTGGGTCTCGAGCTATGTTTTGGAAGACAAAAATGAATTTTCTTTAGGCCTAAAAAAATTAAAAATCTGTTTCTCAGTCCCTCCCGCATGGTCTTTTTGGCTGCCGCATGCTCTCTTTTTATAGCCAATGTAAACTTAAAAAAATTAAATGGTTTATGTCTGATATTTTACCCAAGTTAAAAAAATTGATAAAGTTGTCCCTTGAGTGCAAGAAGGCTTTGCAATGCTTTAGCATTGCAAAGCCTTCTTGCTCTCAAGGGATGAAATACACCACCACCAATGCTATTCTGTAGATTATGAGGCCTAAAACTTGAACCAAGAACATGAACTTTGATGGCAAAGAAATAATTTCAGAAATAAAAAATAAAATAAAAAAAACGCTCGCCCGCATGCAGTTTTACAAATAATGGTCTGAGAAAAGATCTACTTTGTGTGGCCTTAGTCATTTAGGATTTTATATTGTTGTCTGTCTTGTCGACTGTTAAGGTAAGGGATTAATAATTAGGAAATTTCAAATTATTTTTATTTTACAGGCTGAATAAGCGACAGTTTCTCTCCATTTTAGTCAGACTTCATAGTTTTGTTTCTATTCGACTGTTTCCTCCTAAACTTGAAGATCTTCCTCCTATTTCTAAATGTTCATGGTGGATTCCTAGTGCTACAAAAGTTATGGCATTGCTAAGTATGTATTTGATTTTGTAACACACACACATTTGAAATGTAATTGTTTTCAACCTGAAATGTTTTCTTTTATTCAATTTGTTTTTTTTTAGCTTCCTAATCACATTCCTTGACCTTTTCTCTCTCTCTCTCTCTCTGCACTGAACTCTTTTTGTCACTTGCCACTGCAAGTGAAGAAGATGCATAAAAGATTCATAGGCATATATCAAGCTGCATGCTCATCTGTGTTTTGATTTTGAGACGAACTGTCACTCTTGAGCTTCATTGCACCTGCAATTTTTCCTCTTTGCGAGGAGACAACAGCATATGTCATTTCTATTTAGCAGTTAACCATTACCTAAGGAATCCTCTGCATCTCTGCAAAATATATAAAATTTTGCAGTAGCGACCAATAAAAAAAATCAACAAAAACATATCATGTGACAATTCTTTGGAACATGCTCATCTGGCTCGTTTCAGTGAGGGGTTACATGATATGGTTTTGTTGGATATTTTTTTAAGAATTGGAAGAAACAAAATTAAATTCTGAGACTTCAAACTAATCAGACTTCACGTTCCAAAAGTTACATAAACAACATAATTCAACAATATTTAAAGGCCAGTAATGCTAGCACTGTCTTTTTGCTAATGCATTCCGTGGAGTCATGTGATTGACTTATGATTGCTCCATAGAAATAGCATTTCATTTATTATACTGACTCAGATAAATTTGATTAGGCCTAAAAAAATAAAAAATCTGTTTCTCAGGCCCTCCCGCATGGTCCTTTTGGCTGCCGCATGCTCTCTTTTTATAACCAATTTAAACTTTAAAAAAATAAAAATTAAATGGTTTATGTCTGATATTTTACCCAAGTTAAAAATATTGATAAATTTGTCCCATGAGTGCAAGAAGGCTTTGCAATGCTTTAGCATTGCAAAGCCTTCTTGCACTCAAGGGATGAAATACACCACCACCCATGCTATTCTGTAGATTTTGAGGCCTAAAACTTGAACCAAGAACATGAACTTTTGATGGCAAAGAAGAAATTACAGAAATAAAAAATAAAATAAAAAACCTCTCGCCCACATTCAATTTCACAAATAATGGCCTGAGAAACAGAGTATCTACTTTGTGTGGCCTTATTGCTGCAAAAAATTTATTTGAAAAATTGGGTAATATTTTGGGAATTTCTACTTACTGTGCACCAGTGGAGTGAATGGAGTGCAGATGTTCATTGATGTTTTTCTTGAAAACATTTTCTGGATGCCAGGACTCAACAATAGCGAGTTTCAATTCAAATGGTACCTCACAGTATACAGCGTGCCTGCCATTTTCAAAATTGAAACATTGATGCCCATATGCCGCATCCACCTCTCTTTCATTCTGAGCATTCACGTGTCCATACATCTGTGTGTCATCTTTGTGAGGGGACTTGCCTTGATATTTGGTAATAAACATCATTACTATAGGATCACTGTAGCTGCAGAATATAACCACAAGAAAATTTCTGTTTACATTTTTCCTTTTTCCTTTGTTGATAACTTCAGCCCTGGATACCTTTTTTCTGTGAAACAGTTCAAGCTGTCTGGAAGAACTTGAGAAACAGTGTCCTGTGATGAAATTATAAACAGGGAAATAAGGACAGAAATCTCATTTCTGCGTGAACTGTACAGTGGTTGGTCAGTGTTTGTTACATTCCATGACTATCCAAAGGATCATAAGTGATTAAAGTAGTATGTTACTTCTTACCACCACCTCCCACACCCTCAACAAACACAAGTGGTCATAGAAAAGTAAGTTTTTAAAATTGATAAGTCCTGGAAATTGTTGTAGAAATTTGTGTTGGAATTCTGATTGACACTCCACTGTAGTTGTGAAACTCCATTTCTAATATATATTCATGAAGAACATTTTTGTGGCAGAATTATGATGAAGCTCATGACCTTATAATGTTTAAAAAATTATATTACAGGAATATGTAATAATAAGAATATTTTCACAGTCCCCAATTTATGCAGGCAAAATTGTGAAGAATTTGACTGACTGATGATATATTTTACTTTCTGGTCCATTTTTAAATGTTCAGCAATATCAAATAACAGGCCTAACTTTCACAATTACTGGTAACATCCAACAACTTTTATGAAGCCCCCAAACCCCTGTAATTAATCCACTTTACATTCATGTTGAATCCCAAAATTTCTATCAAAAAAGACTGAATTGGTTAAATTCCTTGTTGCATTATGGGAAAAATTTGTAGGTTGAATCTTTCTGGTAATCATTCACATACTGCATCAAATTTTGATTGACATTTGGCATTTTTTTTCAGTGTTTCTCTCTCTCTCTCTCTCTCTCTCTTCTCTCTCTCAGATTGTTGAATCTGCATTGCTCTATTTAATTTTCCCTTCAATTTGTATCTAAATTCATGAAATAATATACGCAATTGGAAAAGTAATACAACACTCCATTTTGTACAGATTTTTTGTTTTGCTCATTAAATGCATGATTGACAAAAGTTGTGATTTAATGATGTCACAAGAATGGACAGAACGGATTGAGTGATGAACCTTTATCAGAAATAAATAGATGGCCAATTCAACATTAGGAAATTCATAAAACTATACTTTTAGTTCATATATAACAGAATACAACAGATGGTTATTTCAGGAGTAATAAATAGAATATCCAAAAGAAAATGTTAGATAACATGAAACATTTTGTCCCATGGGTGGTTTGAAAATGTCTCAACACATTTTTAGCTTAACTTGACAAAGTCAAGATGAGCTATTGCCATCATGCATGCAGAATTCTGTAAGTCTGTGAGCCTGTAAGTCTGTTCACATTTTCTTTAGATCAGACTACACACCATAGAATGAGAACGACCCATTTTGGTCACGATCAGTCAACCATGATGGCTGTGTGGGTTCAAAACCAGAACACCTTTAGCACAGTCTACAGGTCCATATTTATGAAGGGATTTCATTGTAACTTGGTAGAATGACTCTGAGTAATGTCTTGTTGAGAACGTCCCATTTTGGTCATGATCGGTCAAATGTGACGGCTGCACAGGTTCGAACCCCAAAATCTTTAGCACAGTCCACAGATGGTATTTATGAAGGGAGTTCATTGTAAATTGGTAGGATAACTCAGTATGATGTCTAGATGAGAACATCCTATTTTGGTTGTGATCAATCAACAATGATGGCCACATGGGCGTGTGACCTAGATTTGTTTAGCACAGTCTACAGTTCATATTTGTGCAGTGATTTCATTGTAACTTGGTAGGATGACTCAGTATGTCATCCAGTTGAGACTATCCTATATTTTTATACTGTACCAATGACCCCGACTTAGCTGGTGCCAACTCCTTAAATTATAGGGCCAAACACAAATTTTGCCCCCCAATCCCCAAAATTTGCATTAAAAACCAAAATTTCAATGTCCTATGTGGTCCTCCATATCTTATATCCACTGCGCATGTGCAGTGTCAAAGAGGTCTCAAAAATTGGCTCAAAAAGTCATTCTTTGTTTGGCCCTGAAATCAGTAACATGTCACTGATATTTGTGCTTGTAAATCTCAGTTTAAATGATGCCAGACACATAATTATGAAAGAATTGGTGGATCTAAGGATGAAATAAAGGAGGAGAGGAAGAAACAGTGGCAGAATGTGTTCAGGGCTGTAACTTATAATTTTTTTATGAAATTATTTCATGTTCCCTAACTTCAGGGCATGAGCCTTATGTTGTCATTCTGGCTATGAACTTACCATTGTTTGTTCAATGTTTCCTCTCTCCCCTTCCTTAATACCCCCCTTGCTATTCTCCCATGCTTTTGGCATAATTTTGGAATTTTTTTTACTAAATTTCTTGGGAGTTTTGGCTTGGTAACAGAATGATTATTCTGTTTTTTCCCCATGTTTACATCCTCACCCTTGGGTGATTAGGCATTGTGATCTGCATCTACCATCCGATGTACTGCAGTTTCTTCTCTGGAAGCCTCTGTTTTACATCGGATAGTGTTTAAATTGGTGAATGATTTTGGGCCATGGTTACAGTGCCTGGAGTCATGTTTCCGGTTTTTGTACACTTTTGTTTATGTTGACAACGGTTACTTCTGATAGTGATTACTTGTCTTCTATAAGTTCTGCTCATAGCCAGATACATTAATATTGTCTGTAAGTGTTGCATTAATTTTTTAAAAATGTTTAAAAATATTTTGTCCACATTTAGGCTTTTTTGGGATCCATTTGGGCTCATTGTTCCCATTGGGAACTTGGGCTCTTCTGAAAATTTTGAAAAAAAAATTTTTTTTTGGAAATTATTTTTTCAAAATGTTATAATGGATTATATTATATTATGTATCCTTGTTTCAAGGGTTAGTGCGAGTACTATGACTGTTTATATTTTTTCATGATGAAAGAATATTGTTCAAATTGTAATGCGAGGAAATCTTCCTCTGATTCTCATGTTCATTGTGTTTCTTGTAGTCAGTGTACTTGCACTGATTCTTGCTTAGTGTTTGCTAATTGGAATGACAACGGTATATTGTTAGCGATGAGGGGTCCATGCCGGTCCTCTCTCTGCAAGGTCACTCTAGTTTATCAGTCTCTTTTTCAGAAGAACAAGAACAGGGTGATGTTTCCGTGATGTCTTCAACAAGTGTGTCTCCATCGTTGCAGTCTTAAGGAAGAGCTAGTGGCAAAAGTGCTCATGAAATACAGCAATTGCCTAAGAGGTCCCTAGTAGGATCGACAGCATTGTTGTCCACTAGCTTGCCCATTCATCGAATGGCTCGGCAGCTGGGTTCATCCGTTGCAGTCCAGGGAAGCAGTTTGGGTGATGTGAGCACTATAAACATTGAACGTGCACACCCAGCGACGACAGATCCGAGGATAGTACAGAGGAAGCATGTCAGTCCGGTAGCTAGCTCGTCCAGGTCTATCCGGACCACGAGCTATAGAGGCCCCCTCTCTCTTACAACAACATCTGGGCCACGATGTTGTTGTATGTTCGTTCGTTAGTCAGAGCATACATCCACTTCTCGGGATGCTCTGTCGCATAGACAGTCCGACGTGGCTGGTCTATTGGCTTCCTCATCCTCACGTCAACACACACCACCACACCTTGGCTATGTGACCACAGATATCCAGCCTGCTTCACCGACCAGGGAATCCATGTCGACCAGGTCTCGCCATCCGCTAGCCAAGGACACGAGGCCTTTCCAGTTGGGATGTTCGCATATTATATAAATGCAGGAATGAACGTCCCTGGAGCTTCCAGCGGCTAATTACGTAAGACTGCGGCTCCACAGGCCTCCGTGACGGACTAGCTATCGCAGATAGCTCAATTCATCGCAGCATCCCAGCAGCTATCAGAAACTTTTTCAATAAAGAACTATCTGAGCAAGCTGGGTCAGTTCGCTCCCCTGCAGAGTCAATAGGGACGACCAAGATTATTATGTGGCCCAGGCGGATGATAAAAGGGAATCAGCACTGCTGAAATTTTCCCTTTCCGAACAACTTAAGGTGCCGTAGATTTCATCCGGCATCACCTTTTAGAAGTTGTTTCTCTGGACAAAAATGCTGTGTTACCTGATAAGAAACTGTAAGCATCAATGGACACAGACTTTTTCGGCCGGATTAGGGACACCGTCCCTGAGTTTCCGACCCAGTCCAGAAATGTCATCGACATTTGAACTTTTGAATGACGCTATATTCAAGCTAGCCTCTAAGACTGGCAAATCCAGTTTCTTATTGCCTAAGCGCTATACAGCTGCCTTTCATCAATGCTAGACATAAATTTGAAACGACAGGACAAGGTGCACCGAGAGTTTCTCTGCATTTGGACGACTAGGCTGAAGACCTGGAACGGTCATTGCTGGCATCCATGTCTATTTACTCCAGTATACTGGAGACGACAATTTAGACACATTTTCTCATGCAGATCACCTTACCAGAGCATTATCACTACGTCTCGTAACGAAAGAATTCCAGGTTCTTCAATCTTCCTTAAGAGTTCTTTCGAGGGCTATAGCATTTTTTCTACGTATAACTCCGCCTTTTCAGTGGCAATATGGAGTTAGTCGGACGTGATGCTGCCCTGGCTGCATCCACAAGAGTGGATAGTAAGGTGAAAAAACTCTCTTCCAGTCGCTCTAGTCTCAGGAGAGCTTCTCTTCGATGTTAAGCTTTCTACAATGTATATTAGATTACTAAGAAAGCTCCGGATTCTCTGCATTATTCCGCTTTGAAAAAGTTGGACTCATGCGGGAGGAGTAAGGCAGGTTCTTCGGGGGCGAATACGTCCAAAGGAAGTTCCTACAGAGGATCAAAGCCTCAACGTCTTAATCCAGACACCGTCAGAGTAGCGACTCACATAGGGTTTGTAATGCTGGCCTGAGATATCGGGTCAGACGCCCCTATAGGTCGACTGGGCGAGGTGCGGGTCGTGGAGGATGTGTTTTCTCCTTCCGCAATCCTCGCTGGACCAGGAGGTTATGGTTCCACGTCGACCAGGTCACGCCATCCGCTAGCCAAGAACATGAGGCCTTTCCACTTGGGACGTTCGCATATTATATAAATGCAGGAATTAACGTCCCTGGAGCTTCCAGCGGCTAATTACGTAAGGCCGCTGCTCCACAGGCCTCCATGGTGGACTTGCTATCGCAGATAGCTCAATTCATCACAGCATCCCAGCAGCTATCAGAAACTTTTTCAGTAAAGAACTATCTGAGCAAGCTGGGTCGGCTCGTTCCCCTGCAGAGTTAGTAAGGGACGACCAAAATTATTATGTGGTCCAGGCGGATAAAAGGGAATCGGCACAGCTGAAATTTTCCCTTTCCGAACAACTTAAGGTGGCCGTAGATTTCATCTGGCATCACCTTTTAGAAGTTGTTTCTATGGACAAAAATGCTGCATTACCTGATAAGAAACTGAAAGCGTCACTGGACACAGACTTTTCGGCCGGATTAGGGACACCGCCCTGAGTTTCCGACCCAGTCCAGAAATGTCATGGACATTTGAACTTTTGAATGACGCTATATTCAAGCTAGCCTTAAAGACTGACAAATTAGGTTTCTTATCGCCTAGCGCCATTCAGCTGCCTTTCATCAATGCAAGACATAATTTTGAAATGGCAGGACTAGGCGTGCCGAGAGTTCCTCTGCATTTGGACGACTAGGCTGAAGACCTGGAATTATCTGTCATTGCCAGCGTCCATGTCTATTACTCCAGTATACTGGAGACGACAATATTGTCTAATATAATTTAGACGCATTATCCCACGCAGATCACCTTACCAAGAGAACTTGGATGGCATTCTTCAGGGTTACGGCAGCAAGTTAATGCTTCAGAACGATGTTCAGAGTCTGCTTCAATTGCTCCGATGTCTCGGTTTCTTAGTAAATGAAAAGAAGTCGGATCTAGTGCCGTCCTATTCATTCACCCACGTGGGAATGAGCTTAGAGACGCACAACAATCTCATTCGTCTTGCCGTTAACCAGAGCGATATTAGTCAGTTGTTATGCTCGCTTTTGCCTTCACTCAGATGTAGTAACAGCGAGAGAATTGATGAGACTGACAGGTTTGTTCGGACCTGCTGCGAATGTTATTCCGAGGGAGCGGATACGCACTCGTCCACTCCACAGATATTTTATCTCAGAATTGGAGTGTGAAGACTCATTCGCCCGAATTGAACATCGTCTTGTCGAATCAAGTGAACAAGATATTCAGACTTGGGTAGATTTTCAGTGGTTAACTCAAGGAGTTCCACTGCAACTGCCGGATCCGAGTTTAACGATAAAGACGGATGCGAGTCAAACAGGTTGGGGTGCAACTCTGAGCCCAACAGATTCAGGGTGCCAGGGTCTTTAGGATCCGCAGTTCCTAACAAGTACATAAACATCAAGAAATGATGTCATTATTGCTTGCGCTACATCAGTGAATGAACATTCTTCAGAATTCGCATGTTCAAGTTCTGTCCGACAATTCGACAGTAGTAGCGTATATTCGGAACCAGGGAGGCATTCATTCCATTCCGTTATTCAGTTTAATGGAAAGGATCCTTCTGTTTGTCCTAGAGCATCAAGTTCTTCTATCGGTCCATCATATTTCGAGTCGTCTGAACGTTCTAGCGGACTCCCTTTCTCGGATAGGTCATATGTTGTCGTCAGAATGGACTCTCAATGAGTTTTCAATCAGATTTGCTACTAATGGGATTGTCCAATGGTAGACTTATTTGCGACGCATCTCAACTATCAGTTGCAGACGTATGTGACGCCGTGTCCAGATCCTCGAGCGTTTGCAGTAGACGCTCTCTCAATCTCTTGGGACGGAATGATAGGATACGCGTACCCTCCAGCGCCATTGATTCAGCATATATTGCTCAAGATAAAGCAATCTCACTGCAAATTCTGTTGGTTGCATCTCTATCACCCCAGAGACCATGTATAAATCTACTCAGGTGTCTACTATGGGACATGCTGTGGAAGCTTCCTCCACGAGAGGATCTTCTTTTGCAGGGGAAATTGCACACACTGCATCACAACCCGCAAGGTCTCAACCTTCACGTATTTTCGTTGTGTGGTCCTTCTTGCACGGCGAGCAATTTACTGGTCGAGCAGTGGACACAATTTCTAACTAGGAGGACCTCCTCTTCGCTAGTTTATGCTGCTAAGTGGAAGGTTTTCTCACGGTGAGGTAGGGATCATTCTGTTGATACCTCTGCACATCATGATAGTTTACAGATTGGATATAATGTCTCTTTATCTAAGTTACGGAAAACTTTTCGAAAAATAGACTTAGAACCCTTAGACTAATTCCTAAGTGGAATTTAGCTTGGGTTCTTCTTAAACTTAAAGAAGCACCATTTGAGCCTCTTGATACAGTGGACTTCAAATTCTTATGTTATAAGACAGCTTTCTCTTAGCCTTCTCTTTGGCTAGAAGAGTTGGCGAGCTTCAGGCACTATCTGTTGATGATTCTCACTTTTGTAGTGTAGGTAATACTATTACCTTGACTACTAAGGTTGGATTTTTTGGCTAGAATCAGGCTCCTATAAGTATCCGGAACCTATTGTTATTAAGGCTCTTTCGTCTTCAGATGGGCATAGGCCTTTAATCTGTCCTCTTAGAGCTATACGTTTTTACAAACGTAGATCTGAGTTTATCAGAAAGGGACGTAAACGTCTCTTTCTGTCTTTGCTGCCTTATAGAAGGGACATCACGGTCCATTCTATTGCAAGGTGGATTCAATTAACTATCCGTACTGCTTATGAAAAATTATCTTCAACTCAGCACTCTGTGCTTAAGATTTCGGCGCATGAAGTATCTGTTCTGGCAGCATATCTGTCCTGCTGCCCTCTTTGCTCTGGGATATTTTACCCAGGGCAAGGGAAAGGTGGGGGACGGGGGGTGGGGGGGGGGCTGGAAGATGGTGTTCCCTTATATCACCTGCTTTATAGTGAAAAGCAAGGGAATACCTCCTCTGGAGTCAGTAATTCCACGTCAGTGCCGGGATGGTTTTAAAGTGTAAAGCTAATTCATATAATATTTTTAAAGTGTAGCTCGGTGTGAAACATTTGTATATGTCACGGATCATACAAGCGTTAATATACAATCCTCGGACACTTTTTAATGAGTATAAAGAGTCTCATTATCTGGACTATCTTTAATTATTGGCTTTACTTTAATAAGATTAGTATAAGGGATTATACTGGATGTTAATAGAGATCATTGATGATTATTGTGCTCAATTACGGAATGGTATTGTATCTTTCTTTTTTGATGCAAACAAGAAAGATACATGCAAAACCTGTTCTCCTCTTCTCCTTGAGGGGATAATTCTGTTTTCATGTAATTGAGTCTATTGGAATTTCCTTTATGCCCTAGGCCCTCCAGCCTTTTTTCTATTCAGCTAAGTCTGGGTCATTGGTCCAGTATAAAAATGTTAAAAAATTTATATTAATTTATATATTTTTTATACTTACCAATGACCCAGATGGGGATGGCCCTCCCATGAGTTGGGAACTCTTACCTCCCCACTGATTACATAATGCTTACCAGGCACTGGTTGTAAGAATGACTTTTGGAGCCAATTTCGAGACCTCCTTGACACTGCGCATGCGCAGTGGATAAAAAGTACGGAGGACCACATAGGACATTGAAATTTCGGTTTTTGATGCAAATATTGGGTTATTTGGGGGCAAAATTTGTGTTTGGCCCTGTAATTTAAGGGGTTAGCACCAGCTAAGTCTGGGTCATTGGTAAGTATAAAAAATATATAAATTACTATAAATTTTTTAACTTTTGTCACGATTGGTCAGCCTCTTCTGCTGCTTGGGCATGTGACATAGATTCCTTTAACACTGTCTACAGGCCATATTTGTGAAGGAATTTCATTGTAACTTGATAGGATGACTTGGTATGATATCCAGATGTGACTTTCTTATTTTGGTCATGATCAGCCAACCGTGACTGCTGGATGGGCATGTTT
Source organism: Pictodentalium vernedei (assembly GCA_031216915.1). Classification (NCBI taxonomy): domain Eukaryota; kingdom Metazoa; phylum Mollusca; class Scaphopoda; order Dentaliida; family Dentaliidae; genus Pictodentalium; species Pictodentalium vernedei. The sequence goes on from CM062295.1 coordinate 611,046,276, forward strand.
ACCTAGATTCTTTTAGCAAAGTCTATGAGCCATTTTTATGAAGGGATTTCATTGTAAATTGGTTGTGTGACTCGTTTTGGAATGATTTTACTGTAACTTGGTAACATTGGTTGACATATGTTAACTGTGAGGGCCACATCAACCCAGGCCTCAATTCTTTAGTACAGTCTACACCTCAAATTATTTTTGTTGAAAACATAGCATGTAGGGTAATGAACTTAACATATTCTCAATTATCATAGTTCTTATTTCATAATCCTTTCATAAACATTGAACATTATCCTTTCCATTAAACACTACACACAGTCATGTTAAGCTGCAGTGTTATTGACACTTTCATTTGTAAAATCGCTCACTTGACAAAATATTCCCCATATTCATATATTGTGCGTTATACCTATAATACTATTATCAACTTGTAAATTTCTGAATTTCACTCTAATGTCAGATTAAAAAACCTTTTTCCAGTACAGTGGATCCCACTTAATTAGAGATCTCTTAATTGTATATCCCTGTTAATTGAATATAATTTCCCAACACAAAACCATTCACTATACCTCCAGTACAAATTTGAACTGTTAACTGAATATAGGTTACAGAGTAACCTGTTAATTGAATAAAAAATCTTGTAATCTGTCAAGAAATTACCCTGACTCTCCCCAGTTTTCCTTTGTTTATAGACCTATTTGGCCTCAGTACATCCAATACAAGCATTTATTCTATTATATCTTGTTTGACAGAGCTTATGGAGCTGTACAACATTTCTTTATTCACACAAAAGTAAATAAATTAGCTGTATTGTCTTCAGTTTATAAAGTACATCAGAATTATTCATGGCAGTCCCAACAAAATAGACCTTGAGGAAGTACACAGAAACTACAAAAGGACACCCAAAAAACAAATCCCTAGAGTTATATTGTAATTTATCTAACAATCATATAGATTTTGGCCTGAAAACCACGAGAAATGGTACGTATCACATATTGTGTTCCGATTCCATATCAAAAAGACTCATTCTGATTCCATATCATATTGACGACTCATTTCCGGTAGTGCTACGGTCTATCATAACAGCCTCATGGATACATTCTATGTGCGTTTCAGTGATCGACCGAACATTATGTCCCAAAAATGTTTAAAAATAATTTAACCTTTTACCTAACATGAAAAGCAGATGACACTTGCAAAAAAAATTCTTTAATAACTAATTTTTTTCATTTTTTTGTCTCAAAAACATAGGTTATGACCACTCATTGGAACGAGCTCGACGAGCTCGTTCCAACGAGGGGTCATAACCTATGTATTTTTATACTGTACCAATGACCCAGACACAGCTGGTGCTAACTCTTAAAATATAGGGCCAAACACAAATTTTGCCCCCCAATCCCCAAAATTTGCATCTAAAACCAAAGAAAACATGTCCTGAATGGCCCTCCACACTTCACCTCTACTGCGCATGCGCAGTGTCAAGGACGTTCCGAAATTGGCGCCATTAATCATTCTTAGTTTGGCCCTTCATCAGTTAACATCTGACTGATCTTTGTGCTTGTAAATCTCAGTTTAAATGATGCCAGACACATAAATATTAGTGAAATGGTGATTCTGAGGAGGATATAGAAGGAGGAGAGGAAAAATGTGTGACAGAAAATTATCAGGGCTGTAACTTAAAATTTTTTAATGAAATTATGTTAAGTTACCTATTTTCGAGGCAGCAGCCATTTTGTTGTCATTCTTGTTATCAAGTTACACTGATTTTTCAGTGTTTTCCTCTCTCCCTTTCCCTTTTCCCCTCTTGCTATTCTCCCATGCTTTTTGCATATTTTTTGTAATTATTATTACTAAAATTTCTTGGGAGGTTTAGCTGAATAACAGAATGAATTCTGTTCTTTTCCCCATGTTTACGTCTTCACCTATGGGTGGTTAGGCATTGTGTTCTGCATCTACCATCTGATGTTCTGCAGTTTCTTCCGTGGAAGTCTCTGTTTTGCATCAGATAGTGTATTATTGGTAACTGATTTCAGGCCTGGGTGCCTGGAGTCTTATTTTAGTGTTTTTACACTTATTGTTTACATTTACAACAGCCCTCTGTGTGAGGGGGGATTTCTTGAAAATAATTTCTTGATGTTAATTTAATCATAACTAGATACATTATTATTGTTCGTAAGTGTTGCATAAATTGTTTAAAGTATTTTTAAAATTTTTGTCCACAGTTAGGCTTGGGATCCATTGGGGCTCAATGTTACTTTTCAGAAACTTGGGCTGTTCTGAAAAAATATTTTTTCAAAATATTTTGATTTCAATTATTTTTGCTATGTTAATGGATCATATTATTATTATGTATTTTGATTGTCAGGGGTTGGTGCGAGTACCAGGACTTTGTTTTCTTTTCACATTGAAAGGATTTTGATCAATTGTAATAAGAGGAAGTCTTCCTCTGACTTTTATAATCATTCTATATGTAGTCAGTGTACTCGCACTAACTCCTGTTCTGTATGTGATGATTTCGATGACAACATGGGAAGCGTATGTCACGGTATGTTAGTGGGGAATTGGACATTCCGGTCCTTTCCCTGCAGGGTCACTCTACTTTATCAATTTCTATTTTAGACGATCAAGATTAGGGTGATGTATCTGTGATGTCTTCCAGCAGTGTGCCTCCGTCGTCACAATTAATGAAGGGCTAGCGGAAAAGTGCTCATATAAATACGCCAATTGCCTAAGAGAACCCTAGTAGGTTCGACGGCCTTTGACGTCCGCTAGCTCGCCCGGTGTAGCGTCCATTCATCGAATGGTTCGGCAGCCGGGTTCGTCCGTTGCGGTCTAGAAGGAGTTTTGGGGTGATGCAAGCACTATAAATCAACCAAATGCACACCCAGTGACGGCGGATTAGAGGGAGAACGGAGGAAGCCTTTTAGTCCGGTTCCTAGCTCATTCAGGTCCATCCGGACGGCGAGCGAGAGAGGCCCCTCTCTCGTACAACAACATCTGGCCCCAGATGTTGTGGTACAAAATGTTTCGCATTCGGAGCATACGTCCGCCGCTCGGGACGCTCCGACATATAGTCAGTCCGGAGAGACTGTCAATAAGGCTTCCTCATTCTTATGGTAGCGCACACGACCGCTCTTGGCTACGTGACCTCGGATATCCAGTCAGCTTCGCCAGTCAGAGAATCATCGGCGACCAGGTCACACCATCCGGTAGCCAGGGACACGAGGCCTGCAGACTCCGGACGTTCGCATAGGAAAGTGTGCGGGAGTCAGCGTACACGGAGCTTCCGGCGGCAATGCATCGTAAGACCGCAACTGCACAGGCCTCGGGGACGGACGTGCTATCCTAAATAGCACAGCTTATCGCAGCATCCCAGCAACAACTGAATTTGTCACATAATGTATTATCCGACGATGTTGGGTCGGGACGCTCCGCGGAAGCGGGTACGGACGTCCGAAAATTTCATCCGGTCCGACGGGATACCGAAAGGGATTTGGAGGATTTCGAGCTTTCCCTTTCGGAACAACATATGCTGTTGTGTATGTCATCTGACTTGATCTTCTACAGGTTCTTTCGTCGGACCAGAATGCTGCGATGCCGGATAAGAAACTGATAGCGTCGGTGGACTTAGTAATTTTTGGTTCGGTTCAGGGATATCGTCCCTCAGTTCCGACATAGTCCAATAATGTCACACAAACTTTCGAATTATTGAACAACGCTATATATTTATTATTATATGCTTGCTATTACCAAGCATTTCTGGTTTCTTGTTCGCAAAGTTACGGAGATGTCTTTCAAAAGTGTGCCTCTGTCGTCATAGTTAATGAAGAGCTAGCGGCAATAAGTGCTCATGGATTATGTCTATCGCCTAAGAGGTCCCTTGTAGGATCGACGGAGTGACATTCGCTAGCTCACCCGGTGTAGCGTACATTCATCGAATGGTTCGGCTGCTGGGTTCGTCCGTTGCGGTCTAGGAAGGAGATTTGGGTGATGCGAGCACTATAATAACTTTAGTACTCACCCAGTGACGGCGGATTGAGGACAGATCGGAGGAAGCCTGTTAGTCCGGTTCCTGGCTCGTCCAGGTCCGTCCGGGCTGTGAGCGAGAGAGGTCCCTCTCTCGTCCAACAACATAGGGGACCGCATGTTGTGGTTCAGATATTTTACATTCGGAGCATATGTCCGCCGCTCGGGACGCTCCGTTATATTGACAGTCCGAGAGACTGTCGATAATGCTTCCTCATCCTCACAGCAGTGCACACGACCGCACATTGGCTACGTGACCTCGAGTATCCGACGAGTTTCGTCATTCAGTGATTCCACGGCGAACAGGTCACGCCATCCGGTAGCCAAGGGACACGAGGCCTATGCACTCCGTTCGCTCGCATAATAGTAGTATGCACGGGGTAATGATCACGGAACTTCCAGCGGCAATGCATCTAAGACCACTTCTCCACAGGCCTCAGTGACGGACGTGCTATCCAAGTTAGCACAGTTTTTCGCAGCATCTCAGCAATCGACAGTTTCTCATTCGGATCAGGAATTATCAGACGGCGCTGGGTCGGTGCGGTCTGCGGTTGCATTAGGTTCGGACGACCGAACGCTTTATAGGGTCTGACAGGATGGTGAAAGGGATTCGGACGATTTCGAGTTTTCCCTTTCGGAACATCGGAAGCTGCCATACATTTCTTCCGGCATTATCTTCCAGTGGTTGTTCCTTCGGATTACATTGCTGCAATGTTGGATAAGAGACTTATAGCGTCATTGGACATGGAATTTTGGATCGGTTCAGGGACATTGTCCCTGACTTACCGACACAGTCCAATAATGTCATTAGAACATGTGTATTATTTATCGACGGTATATATATATATAAGCTTGCTACCAAGCATGATAGTTTAGTTTCTTGTCCGCAATGCTCAATTCTGCCTTTTATCATTTATAGGAATAATTTATTTTGGCAGAACAGGGCATACCGAGAGTTCATATGCGTCTAGACGGCGTGGTTAAAGACTGCAAATTATCTTTTTCGCCGTTTATGTCTTTTCCAACCACAGTGTTGGAAACGACAGTGATGTCTAATAGACTTAACTTAGACGCTTTATCATACGTAATCCACCTTACTGAGGCGTTATCATTACGTCTTCAAGAGAAAGAATTCCGGGATATGATCCTCAATGTGATTTCTTTTGAGGGCAGTAGTTTATTCACGTATAACTCCGCCCTTCAGTGGCTACCTGGAGTTGGTTAGACGTGACGCAGCCCTAGCTACATCCACGCGCGTGGATAGTAAGGTGAAGAACTGTCTCAGAGTCGCTTCGGTCTCGGAGAAGCTTCTCTTCGTCGGCAACTTTTCAACAATCCATGAATTGCTCGATTTACACGTTCTCTTGTCTATCTAGTGTAGCAAGAGATTCAGACTGGGGCAAACATTCGGTGGTTGACTCAGAGAGTGCCACTGCAGTTGCCGGATCCGAGTTTTATAATTATGACGGTTGCCAGTCAAACAGGTTGGGATGCAATATTGATCCCAACGGATTCGAAGTGCCAGGGTCTTTGGGTTCCACAGTCTCTAGGCAAGCACTTATCTTCCACGGAATAATGTTTTTTTAGCCTTGCTTTATGTCATTGGATGAACATTATTCAGAAACACATGTCCAATCCTGTCCGATAATACGACAGTAGTGGCGTATCTCCGGAACCAATTTAATGGAAAGAATCCTTCTGTTTGTTATAGTACACCAAGTTCTGCTTCGGTCCGTCATATTCCGGGTCGTCTGATTGTATTACCGGACTCCCTTTCACTTATGGGTCGCTTGTTGCCGTCAGAATGGACTCTCAACAAACAAGTATTCAATCAGATTTGCTATCAATGGGCGTGCCCAATGATAATTTATTTACTACACAACTTGCTAATCAATTGCAGACGTATGTGTTTACATGTCCGGATCTCTGAGCTTATGTTGTTAACGCTCTATTGATCTATAGGACGGAATGATAGGATATGCGTATCCTCCTGCGCTGTTGTTTCAGCAAGTATTGCTAAGATAAACAACCACAATACTTTTCTGTTGATAGCATCTCTGTCTTCACAGAGACCGTGGGTAAATTTACTCTGAGGTCTACTGTGGGGCTTAACACGAAAACTTCCTCCATGAGAGGATCTTTTTTCTCTGGGAAAAATCGTGTCATCTTCATCACAACCCGCAAGGTCTCAACCTTCACGTACTCCATTGTGTGGTCCTTATTGCATTGTAAGCATTGTACTGGACGAGCTTTGGACGCGATTTCTTACTGTAGGAGAACCTCTTCTTCGCTATACTATGCGGCTAAAGTGGAGGCTCTTCCGTCGTTGGTGTAGGGATCACTATGTTGATATTGTTGATTCCTCCATACTAGTCATTGCAACTTTCTAGTATACTTGTTTGACAAGATCTACTGCAGCCTGTTACTATTAGGGTTATAGGTTTATGTTATCTCATACCTATGCACTCTATGATAGTTTACAATTGAGTCTTATGTCTCTTTATCTAAGTCAGTTAGTAACTTTTCGATAAATAGACTTAGAATCATTAGATTAAATTTCTATACGGAATTTAACTTAGTTTCTTATTTAGCTAAGTAATCATTTGAGCCTCTGGAAACAGTAGTTTTCAAATTCTGACCTTTTAGACAGTAATTCTGTTGGCTTCTCTTTTACTGAAGAGTCATTGAGCTTCATGCACTATCGGTGGATGATTCTCACTTTCGTAGTTTCGGAATCACTACTTCCTTTACTATTTAGGTTGGATTTTTGCATAAGAGTCAGGCTCCTAATAAATATCCGGAACCTATTGTTATTAAGGTCCTTCCGTCTTCGTACGGGCATAGGCCTTTACTCTGTCCGCTTAGAGTTTACGTATTTATAAACAGATATCTGTTTATTACTACGGGCGTAAGCTTCTTCTGTCTTTGATGCCTAATAGAAGGACGTTACGCTCCATTCTATTGCTAATGGATTCAATTAACTATCGATACTGCTTATGGTATATCATTGACTCAGCAGTTGTGCTTGAGATTTCGGCTCATGAAGTAAGAGTTCTTCTACATCTTGGGCGTACATTAATAGTGTCGCTATTATAGATTTTTGAAGGCTGCTCATTGCGCTCAGCCATCCACATTCATGAATTTTTATCTCAGAAATATCGAGTCCATTTCTGGAGGCCTCTATTGTTAGGTCTATTATCTACTGCTCAGAATGTCATTCACTTAACAGTTGCTACTATAGCTAGGTAGGCTGTCTGTTTCGGCAGTGACTCCGTTCTGCTGCCCTCTTCGCTCTGGGCTATTTGACCCAGGGCAAGAAAAGGGGGCGGGGGGGGGGGGGGGGGGGGGGGGAGGGTGTTCCCTTGGGTCACCTGTTTTACTATGAAAACAAGGGGATACCTCCTCCGGAGTTAGTAATTCTGAGCTGTTATTGGGATGGTTTTTTAGTGAGAAGTTTATGTTTTAAAAATTCATTCAGGTCTTAGTTTTGAAAGTATAGCTTTGAATATAGCACGTGTCAACGGACATTATTATACAATCCTCAGACACTTTTAAGAAGTATAAAGAGTCTCTATTCTCTAGACTTACTTTATTTATTGGCTTACTTTAAAAATTATTAGTATAAGGATTATACTAGATATTAATAGAGTACATGGATGTATGATGCTCAATTTTGGAAGGTGTTGTATCTTTCTAATTTATCATAAATAAAGATACATGTAAGGCCTAATACTTCTTTTTCCCTAGAGGGGATGACTCTATTTTATATAATTGAGCGTATTCCAACTTTCTCTATGTCCTTGGCCCTCCAGCCTTTTTACTATTCAGCTATGTCTGGGTCATTGGTACAGTATAAAAATGTTAAAAAATTTATAGTAATTTATATATTTTTTATACTTACCAATGACCCAGACGGGGATGGCCCTCCCAGGAGTTGGGAACTCATACCTCCCCGCTGAGTACATAGCGCTTACCAGGAACTGGTTATAAGAATGATTAATGGCTCCAATTTCGGAACGTCCTTGACACTGCGCATGCGCAGTAGAGGTGAAGTGTGGAGGGCCATTCAGGACATGTTTTCTTTGGTTTTAGATGCAAATTTTGGGGATTGGGGGGCAAAATTTGTGTTTGGCCCTATATTTTAAGAGTTAGCACCAGCTATGTCTGGGTCATTGGTAAGTATAAAAAATATATAAATTACTATAAATTTTTTAACTTTTGAGAAAAAAATGAAAATTAACTGGCGATTTTTGAGAACGGCACTGGCCGGTTTTGGCCGTTACGGTGGGTAAAGGGTTAAGATTTAATCTGTTTATGTGACATAATTGTTAGCTAAATGAATTATCATGATAATGTGCATGTCCTGTGATTTGCATCAGATTTTCGGTGGTGTCCAAAAATGGGATCACAACTTGCCGGTAAAGCCGGCTCGTTGAGATCCCATTCTGGACACCGCCTCGAATCTGATACAAACCACAGGACATGCACATTATCATGATAATCTGTATGTATACACCAACACACCGGATTCCAATGTTGAAGTCAAAGAAATTAAATTATCTCCCCGAAATTCAAAAGTGGTGTCGAGGCATTCAGTACGCTCTGTCATCCCTTTTTGTTTGTTTGAATAAAATGTGGGAATATCTCCTTTTATTTTCTATTTTATTGTTATCTCTGAAGGGGATAAGGCCCCACAGAGTAGATCTTCTGTTTCTCGGGGCTATTTTTTTAAAAATTGCATGTGGTGGGTGGTTTTTTATTTTTGCAAATATTTCCTTGCCATCAAAAGTTCATGTTGTTGGTTTGTTTTATGTTTTGGGCCTCGTAATCTCCAGAATAGCATTGGTGGTGGTGTATTTCGTCCCTTGAGTGCAAGAAGGTTTTGCAATGCTATAGCATGGTAAAATATCAGACTTAAAACATTTAAATTTTTTTTTTAAAGTTTGCATTGGTTATAAAAAGAGAGCATGTGGCAGCCAAAAGGACTATGCAAGAGAGCCTGAGAAACAGATTTTTAACGTTTTAGTTCTAAAGGATAGAAATTTGTTTTTCACAAGCTGCCAATAACTTGATAATGCCTCTTCATTTAAGCTATACAGAGTTTTATAACACTGCACTTGATCATTTGATGTCAGAATACTACACATGGCAGAACCCCTGTACCCAGCACTGTCTACAGGTCATATTTGTGAAGGAATTTCATTGTAACTTGATAGGATGACTCGGTATGATATCCAGATGTGACTTTCTTATTTTGGTCACGATCAGCCAACCGTGACTGCTGGACGGGCACGTGGCAGCATGCGGCAGCCAAAAGGACCATGCAAGAGGGCCTGAGAAACAGATTTTTAGTCCTAAATAATAGAAATTTGTTTTTCAGATGCTGCCAATAACTTGATAATGCCTCCCCATTTAACCTATACAGAGTTTTATAACAGTACACTGGATCATTTGAATTTGATGTCAGAATACTATACATGGCAGAACCCCAGTACTCAGGGAGGGTATGTATTGATTCTCTCATATATTCTTACTCCTTTATCAACTCTGAAAATAATATCTTTTTTTGGTGCTTGTCATTGTGACAGGTACCAACAGTTTCATGCTTGTTTGAAACCAGTTAACCTACCTAACCGATTAGAAAAAACGTCAACCAGTTATCCAAAATATCGATAGTGATCATCATTCCTTTGTTAAAACATAGTAAATCTGCTGCTTCCCATTTGTTATAGATTACACCTCGAAGCCACATTGTATATATTGAGAAATAATCGACTTTGGCCCTCAAGACTTCTTTAATGATCAGCAATTTCCGTGAGTACCGAGTAATTGCAGAAACTGTTTCATAGTATATATACAAACGAATGTTGTCGAGTACTCGATAACGTTCATTTGTATACACACTACAGAATAGTTTCTGAGAATACTTCTTTCCAAAAGTTTCTATAGTTTTAATCCCATATTCGGTGAAATAATGACCACGGATAACTGGATATTATCCGGTCATAGCTCTCAGTTAGTTGGTTGTGAAAATGAGCCAACTATTTCAGCCCTACTTAGCATGTGTCCCAGAGATAAGGGCCCAAATGTGTGGACTAGCAAAACACCTTGTACAAAGTAGGTTTCAATTCATTCATTCAAGCCTAGAAATATATTTTTAAAGATCTGTCTGTTACCATGAGAGTCGAAGAATAGTTTATGTTTGTCAAATTTAGCTTCTCACTTTCACTTCCTAAATCCAAGAACAATCTATTAATTGGAAATAGAATATGTTTTTATTTTTGGAATTCACTTTAAAAAAAAAAACCCATTACATGTATAAATATTTCCATTAGTTTCTTGAAACCTCCACTCTATATAACGTGTAACCAATGCATTTTTACAGCCTTCATCAGTGTATATTTAATATTTTCATGCTGTATGTGATATGGCATCAACTAATCCTGTGCAATGCTTATTGGTTAGTCAGTGTATTTTATCTTACCAATCAACTCAATGCATTGCACAGCCTAAATGTGCATTTTCATGTGGCGTATGATTTGCCAGTTACCAAATTTTTATAACTAAAAAGTGAGTCTAGCACTGTGGGATAGTCAAATTTTCTGGTTATAAACAATTTCCATTATTAACTTGTAGAGTGCTATATTATTTTTTATTCTAAAAAATTTTTTGGGAGTCTTTGCCTTGTAAAATTTAGGTGAGAGTGCCAGTAGTAGGCACTCTCCCATGAATTGTAACAAGGTAAATTCTAACAGATAAAATAATATCACTTCAAAGATATGAAGCACATCCACAGAATATCAAGCCTTTAAGCTGTGGTACCTCTCCTTCAGAACAAAGCACAAATATGGCACTCTACCAGTTAACTGAATAACTAACCCTGTACACTCCACAGCCTCGGCGTCAATATCAATTATTAATCACCTAATGGTGATAATTCCAGTACATTCCTTCCAATGTTCGCACCAATGCCCCTTGAAACTTCAGTTGCCAACAAATTACTGATGCCAGTCCAATACTTCAATGGAATATAGAGATTCAGAGAAACAGTCATGTCAAATCATCACAGCAAAAATGCATGGAATTCTCACACCTTCTATCTACTGAATTACATGTGTTCCTGTTGAGACTGATGGGTTGAGACAGACATTTCTCCCCCACTTCCTATGCAAGATATGCGTGTCTCATGTGAGAAGGCCATGTGAGATATATATCTGTCTCACATGACCCATGTGACCAGCTTATTAGCATATTTAATGAGGGCACAGAGTATTTAATCATTGCACATTCTTTCCTAAACAAACAACATGGTGTCACATTTGGGAATGGACAACAAAATTGTTTGATATAGCTACACATGCCTGAATTAATTTTTATGACGTCAGATGGTTTGGCGGAGGCGCGAAAATTTATTCCTAATGGGGGTGGGTGTGAGATGAGGAAATCTCACCCTCGGGACAAGATATTTGGTCCAGACACTCGGCAAGCCTGATTTTCTCCATCTCACATCCTCAACCAGCAGAGATAATAATAATCCTACCCTCCCATATAGACGTTATGTCATTATAAATGTTGGTGCCATGATCTCCATCATGTTGCATGTCTGCAGTTTTCTCATCACCTTAACATGTTAACTCTTCCTTTATGCAGAGTTCTGTTTGTTTTCCAAGTATGTACTTTTGGTATGTACTAAACTTTTTGCAACATTTTCATTATATAAGATTGTTATTATCCTTGGGTGGTGTGGCGGTAGAATGGGCAACTCTCACCTGATGAGGAAGATATTTGACCGTGACCAAGCCTGGAAATAAGCAATTTGTCATTTGCAGCATGAGGTCCCCAGAGGATGAATCTGCTGATGGCTATCCCATACAGTGAGCTAGAATCCTCCAATTTATCCTCTGGATACCTCTTTCTGTTTTGGCCTAAAACCTTGATACAGATTGAGGTTCACAGAGGTCAAATTCTCCTTCTGGGGACCTCATTCTGCAGACGACAGTCTGCTTATTTCCAAGCTTGGTTCTGTTTGTTTTGCAAGTATATACATTTGGTGTGTACTAAACTTTTTGTAGGGCTTTCATTATTTAAGATTATTATTATCCTCGAGTGGTGTGTTGGTGGAATGGGCAAATCTCACCTGAGGGGGAAGACATTTAACAGTGACACAAGTCTTCTCAAGTGTCTGGTTCAAATATATTTCTGCAATGATTTTTCCCCTACCGCACCTCCCCATGACGTCATTGAAATTAGAATAGAGCTCTGCTGGTTAATCCATGAGTAAAATTATGTGCATATTGAGCATCAAAATCAAAAAGTGTCGGTACCAAAGGCAAGCCTGGAAATAAGCAGACTGTCATCTGCAGAATGAGGCCTCCAGAGGGTGAATTTGCACAGTAGGGTAGCATCAGTAAATTTACCATCTGTGAACCACAAGCTTAAAAAGAAAGAGGTACACAGAGGATACATTCACCCACTGTATGGAAAAGCATCAGCAAATTCACCATCTGGGAACGTCATTCTGCAAATGACAGATTGCTTATGGGAAAACATCAGCAAATTTACCCTCTGGGAACCTTGTTCTGCAAAATAATAGGTTGCTTATTTCCAGACTTGACCAAGGTATATACTATGAAAATGAGTGGTAGGTCATGACAGTGATGGGTTAACATATTGAAGCGAGTTTAAACAGTTAAAATTCTGGTGATGTCACTTTTCAAATTATAAATTTTGATGACGTCATGTTTCATGTGGAGAGAGAAAATCATCCTCGAGTTTTGGTGAGGAAAAGGGGGTTAACATTGTCAACTGGAGCGAAACAAGATGTCACATTTGTGTACAAAATCCAGACAATGAGGAAATAGTTTGGTGATTATTAAAATATTCAAATGCAGATGGTCACATGGGGTGGGTAAGATAGCTCTGTCTCCCCAGATATTTCATCCGGGACAAGCGTATCTCAATTGGCAGTTGATGGGAGAATAATTTATGTCAATAAGGCCTAAAAAAATGTTAAAAATCTTTTGGCTGCCCCATGCGCTCTTTTTATAACTAATGCAAACTTGAAAAAATAAAAAACTTAATGGTTTTTGTCGGAGATTTTACCCAAGTTAATAAAATTGATAAATTTGTCTTGAGTGCAACAAGGCTTTGCTTTAGCTTTAGCATTGCAACGCCTTCTTGCAATCAAGAGATGAAATACACAACCACCCATACTATTCTGTAGATTATGAGGCCTAAAACAAAACAAACGAAGAACATGAACTTTTGATGGCAAAGGAGTAATTACACAAATAAAATAAAAAATCGCCCACCCACATGCAATTTTACTAAAAATGGCCAGAGAAACAGAAGACCTACTTTGTTAGGCCTAACCAAGCTGCTGTGAGGTAGAAAAAGTTTCACATGACTAGTCTTTGAGCCCAAATGCTGTGATGTCACAAAGAGTTTTAAGTGTAGAATTGCAATGGGGAAATCTCACCTTCTGGTCAGTTGACATTTGGCTCTTGTCCTGAGTGAGAGACTCTCCATCCTTCACCGATTGTTGGTAATAGTAATATCAATCAGTGCATAAATGGTGGTGTTCACGAGGAAAGTGAAGCAGTTTTACTGGTAAAATAATACCTGGTAACCAATGTGTGGGGTGGAAGTCCTCTGAAATGGACAACATGGGTATTTATACCATGATTACCTATTCTACTATACATAAAAAGCCCATGACATAAATTTTAGCTTTACACACCAACCGTGGTGAAGACGAAAGCAATGGGATTTCAAGTTAAAATTTACACCTACAATGGAACTACATCCAAGTTGACCTCTGGTGACCTCTACCTGAATGCAAACTTGTCTAAATTTATTCCTTGTCACCTCGCAAAGAGTGAAATAAAGTGGCAATTATTGATTACGTTTTAAATGAGTTTACCTCAGAAGATACCAAAAATTAACAAGCATGCATTGTCTCATGTTAATAAAGCATCTTCTATTCGAAATAGTGTGTCATTATGTTATTAAAATGAAAAAGGCCCCGTGATTTACCAGTTTCTTTTTCCATTTCGTTTTGGCGATAAAATGGACAGGAGAAGTACTGCCCACCAGTGCTCATGTAAACAAAAACAGATTTGCAGGTATGAACATTTGGCACACCAGGCTACTATGGGTATATTCTAAATAAACGATTGGCTGGACTTGACTTTATGTCCACGTTGCAGTCACGATCAGCTATTGTGCAGAAATATGTGACCTTAAGCAACAGTAAATAAATAAATAAATAATTGTATAAATGGTGTCTTCCTATGAAGGGCATTAAGGTATGTTTTAACCTTTAAGGGCCTACAGAGTTTTACATATTTTTGCTAATCTTTGGTTTCCCCCTCCCAGTCCCTACCCCCAGTTGGAAATTCACTACCCTACACCCCCCCCCCCCCCCCATCAGAAACCTCTAGTCAGGTCCCTGCTTAGGGGTTCAAGAAAACAAAACTAAATTAAACTTTAAATGTCACTTTTGTGTGTTGTTTTTGGTGAATTATTTACTATTTTACTCAATTGATGGTTAACCCTTTACCCAACAAATCGCAACCGCCCTCATAATATGCAAATTCAGCAGTTGAAAAAATATTATATTTTTATTCTGTACCAATGACCCAGACTTAGCTGGTGCTAACTCCAACAAAACCAGGGCCAAACACAAATTTTGCCCCCCAATCCCCAAAATTTGCATCCAAAACAAAAAGAAATCATGTCCTAAAGGACCTCCATAGTACGCCTCTACTGCGCATGCGCAGTGACGCAGTCGTCCCGAAATTGGCGCCAATTATCATTCTCTGTTTGGCCCTTCATCAGTCAACATCTCACTGATCTTTGTGCTTGTAAATCTCAGTTTAAAGGATGCCAGACACGTAATTTTTGGAGAAAATGTGATTCTAAGGAGGATAGAAGGAGGAGAGGAAAAAGAAGTGGCAAAAAATAATCAGGGCTGTACTTAAAATTTTTTGATGAAATTATGTTAAGTTGCCTATTTTCGAGGCATGGGCCTCTTGTTGTCATTCTTGCTAATTGTTGCACTGCTTATTCAGTGTTTCCTCTCCCCTAGCCTTCTAAAGTCCCCCCTGGCAATTCTCCCATGCTTTTGGCATATTTTTGAGAAGTTTCATTTCTAAAATTTCCTGGGAGAGTTGCTTGGTTACAGAATGTTTTCTGTTATTTTCCCCATAGTTACGTTTTCACCCATGGGTGTATAACGTTTGTGTTCTGCATCTTCCATCTGATGTTCTACAGATTCTCCCCTGGGAGTCTCTGTTTTGCATCAGATAGAGTGTAATTGATGACTGATTCCGGGCCAGTTTTTTCAGTGCCTGGAGTCATGTTTTCTAGTGTGTTTACACTGTTTGTTTTCATTGGCAACAGCCTTTTTTGAGGGGGGCTGTTTGCCTTTGTGGTAGTTTATCTCATTATAAGATACATTTATATTATCCGAAAGTGTCTCATTAATTATTTTATATAAATTTAAAATTTTTGACCACACTTTGCCATCGGATCCATCGGGGCTCAACGTTACTTTTCAGCAACTTGGGCTTCTCTGAAAAAATATTTTTTCAAAATTATTTTGTTTTGCAATTGTTTTTTCATTTATTAATGGATCATGTTATTATGTATCTTTGTGTCAGGGGTTTTTGCGAGTAACTAGGACTTATTGTTGTTCTTTCACAATGAAGGGACATTGTTCAAATTGTAATAGGAAGAAATCTTCCTCTGACTTTCATGATCATTGTATTAATTGTAGTCAGTGTTCTCGCATTAATCCCTGTCCTATATGTGAACATTGGGATGAGAAACATTGGAAACGTGTGTCACGATATGTTGTTTCTGGAGAAAGGGCGATGCCGGCTCTTTCTCCACAAGGTCACTCTACTCTCTCAGTTTCTATTTCAGAGGAACCAGAACAGGGTGATGTTTCCATGTTATCTTCTTCAAGTGTGCGTCCGTCGTCACAAATGAATTCAGAGCTAGCGGCAAAAGTGCTCATGGAGATTAGACAAATGTCGTCCGCTAGCTCGCCCGGTGTAGCGTCCATTCACCGAATGGTTCGGCAGCCGGGTTCGTCCGATGCGGTCCAAGAGGAAATTTTGGGTGATGCGAGCACTATAAACATAATAGATGCACACCCAGTGACGGCGGATAGTAAACGAGAACGGAGGAAGCCTTTTAGTCCGGTTCCTAGCTCGTCCAGGTCCAGCCGGGCCGCGAGCGAGAGAGGTCCCTCTCTCGTACAACAACATCTGGGACCAGATGTTGTGGTACAAAATGTGTCTTTAGCGGAGCACACGTCCGTCGCTCGGGACGCTCCGTTGTATAAGCAGTCCGCAGAGACTGTTAAGGCTTCCTCTTCTCGTCAGCGCACACGACCGCACCTTGGCTGCGTGACCTCCGATATTTTACCAGCTTCGCCGATGAAGGATTCTTCGGCGACCAGGTCACACCATCCGGCAGCCAGGGATTCGAGACCGATGGACTCCGGACGTTCGCATAGGAAAAGTATGCGGGAGCCATCTGATGCGGAGCTGCCCTCGGCGAAGCAGCGAAAGACTGCGCCTCCGCAGGTCTCGACGTCGGACATTCTTGTGCACATAGCACAGCTTATCGCAGCATCCCAGCAGCCGACAGAAACGGTGTCGGATCGAGAATTATCCGACGGCGCTGGGTCGGTATGCTCCGCCGAAGCATCGGGGGCGGACGACCGGGAACATCGGGAGGTCCGACCGGATGGTGAAAGGGATACGGATGAATTGGAGCTATCCCTTTCGGAACAACATAAAGCTGCCGTGGACTTCATCCGGCACTTTCTCCCTCAAGTTGTTCCGTCGGGCCAGACTGCTGCACTTCCGGACAAGAGAATTATAGCGTCATTGGACTCTGAATTTTTTGAGCGGTTCAGGGACATCGCTCCCGAGTTTCCGTCGCAGTCCAATAATGTTGCAAGAACATTTGAATTATTGAACGACGCTATATTTAAACTTGCTTCCAGGACGGGGAAAGCAGGTTTCTTGTCCGCTAATACTCTTAACCTGCCTTTCATTAATGCAAGGAATAAATTCGATACGGCAGGACAGGGTATACCGAGAGTTCCTCTGCGTATGGACGACGAGGCGGAAGACTTAGAGCTATCATTACCGTCGTCAGCTTCTATTCCAACCGCGGTGTTGGAAACAGCTATTGCGTCTAACAGAGCCAATTTAGATGCCTTATCTTACGCAGATCACCTTACTAAGGCGTTATCACTGCGCCTTCAAGGGGAAGAGTTTCAGGATATACAATCCTCTTTAAGACTTCTTTCAAGGGCAGTAGCTTATTCCACGTGTAACTCCGCCCTTTCAGTGGCAAATCTGGAGTTGGTTAGACGTGACGCAGCCCTAGCTACATCCACACTAGTGGATTCTAAGGTGAAGAACTCTCTTAGAGTCGCTTCGGTCTCAGGAGAACTTCTCTTTGACGGCAAGCTTTCCGCTATTTATGATAAAATTAAAAAGAAAGCTAATGATTCTCTGTTGTTCAGATCGGCTCCTAAAAAGTCGGATACAGCAGACACGAATAAGACAGGCACTTCTGGGTCTAATGCGCCCAAGAGAGGTTCCTATAGAGGTTCCGGTGCGTCCTCTTGGTCTTATTCGAGAGACCGTCAGGATAGCGACTCTCGTTCGGGACGTCCTTCAGGCCGGGATAATCGGTCGGACGCCCCGAGGTCGACGAGGCGAGGTGCGGGTCGTGGAAGACGTGGTTTCTCCTACCGCAGGCCTCGCAGGTCCAGGAGGTGATGGCTTAAACCTCTATCGCGTTCCGGTTGGCGGAAGGTTGTCGAGTTTTTCACAAGAGTGGGCGTCGATTACGGACGACCCTTGGGTGAGAGGAGTGACTTCGGAAGGTCTAAAGATATCCTTCAAACGAAAGCCTCCATTAACTCGAAGTCCAAAGTGGACTCATCTTCCGTCAAATCCACAGAAAAGAGACGCTCTGTTATCAGAGGTGCAGTCTCTTTTAATGAAGAACGCGGTAGAGGTCGTAGAAAACCAGGAATCTCTGGGATTCTACAGCCATCTGTTTCTGGTTCCGAAACCAGACGGCTCGTTCCGTCCAGTCATAGATTTGAGCTGGATAAGCAAGCTGATCGTCGCTCCGAAGTTTTATATGGAGACGATTCGATCGGTCAGAGCGAGTATTCGGGTGAACGATTATGCAACAAGCATAGATCTCAAAGATGCGTACTTTCACGTCATGGTACATCCGACATTCCGAAAGTATCTACGCTTCGCAGTCCTAGGAGTGGTGTATCAGTTCCGGGCCATGTGCTTCGGATTGAATCTAGCACCCTGGGCTTTCACTCGGGTAATGAACTCGGTAATGATCTACTTCCGAGCTCATTCGTCTGCGGTAACGTCGGCCTACCTGGACGACATTCTAAAGAGGTACGGCAACGAGTTAACGCTTCAGAACGATGTTCAGAATCTTCTTCTATTGCTCCGATGTCTCGGTTTCATAGTAAACGAGGAGAAGTCGGATCTGGTGCCGTCCAAGTCATTCACTCATCTGGGAATGAGCTTCGAGACGCACAACAATCTCGTTCGTCTGCCGTTAACCAGAGCGAAATTAGTCAGTTGTTACGCTCGCTATTGTCTGCACGCAGACAAAGTCACGGCGAGAGAATTTATGAGACTGATAGGTCTGTGCGGAGCCGCCGCGGATCTCATTCCGATGGGGCGGCTACGCACACGTCCTCTTCAAATTTTCCTGACTCAGAATTGGAGTGTGAAAATTCATTCGCTCGATGTAGACGTTCTCTTGTCAGATCAAGTGAAACAAGAGATTCAGACTTGGGCAAACATTCAGTGGTTAACTCAAGGAGTTCCGCTGCAGTTGCCGGATCCGAGTTTTACCGTTATGATGGATGCCAGTCAAACAGGTTGGGGTGCATTATTAATCCCAACGGATTCGAGATGCCAGGGTCTTTGGGATCCGCAATTCCTGTGCAAGCACATAAACATCAAGGAAATGATGTCAATTTGGCTTGCGTTACGTCACTGGATGGACATTATTCACGATGCTCATGTCCAAATCCTATCCGACAATACGACAGTAGTGGCGTATATACGGAATCAGGGAGGCACTCATGCAGTTCCGTTGTTCAATCTAACGGAAAGAATCCTTCTGTTTGCGTTAGAACATCACGTTCTTCTTTCGGTCCGTCACATACCGGGTCGTCTGAATGTGCTAGCAGACTCCCTTTCACGAAAAGGTCGCTTGTTGCCGTCGGAGTGGACTCTCAACAAACAAGTATTCAATCAGATTTGCTACCAATGGGAACGGCCAATGATAGACTTATTTGCGACACATCTCAACAATCAGTTGCAGACGTATGTGTCCCCGTGTCCGGATCCAAGATCATTTGCAGTAGACGCTCTGTCGATCCCTTGGGACGGAATGATAGGATATGCGTATCCTCCAGCGCCGTTAATTCAACAAGTATTGCTAAAGATAAAACAATCTCAATGCAAGATTCTGTTGGTAGCATCTCTGTCGCCACAGAGACCGTGGATAAATCTACTCAGGTGTCTGTTGTGGGACCTACCGCGGAAGCTTCCTCCACGAGAGGATCTTCTTTCGCAGGGGAAATCGCGCCAACTCCATCACAACCCGCAAGGTCTCAACCTTCACGTTTTTCCGTTGTGCGGTCCTTCTTGCATGGCAAGCACTTTACAGGACGAGCAGTGGACGCGATTTCTAACTGTAGGAGGACCTCCTCTTAGCTAAACTATGCGGCTAAGTGGAAGGTTTTTCGTCATTGGTGTAGGGATCATTCTGTAGATATATTTGATCCCTCTATACCAGACATTGCAAACTTTCTAGTATACTTGTTTGACGAAATCAAACTATTGTTATTAAGGCTCTTCCGTCTTCAGACGGGCGTAGGCCTTTACTCTGTCCTGTTAGAGCACTACGTATCTGTAAACAGAGATCTCAGTTTATCAGAAAGGGACGGAAACGTTTCTTTCTGTCTTTGATGCCTAATAGAAAGGACATTTCAGTCCATTCTATTGCTAGATGGATTCAGTTAACTATCCGTACTGCTTATGAAGATTTATCTTCTTAGCAGTCTGTGCTTAAGATTTCTGCTCATGAAGTAAGAGCTCTTTCTACTTCCTGGGCTTATGCTAATAGTGTTGCTATTACAGATTTAATGAAGGCTGCTTATTGGTCTCAGCCATCCACATTTACGAATTTTTATCTCAGAAATATTGAGTCCATTTCTGGAGACCTGCATTGTTTAGGTCCGTTATCTGTTGCTCAGAATGTCGTCCACTAAACAGTTGCAACTATAGTTATGCAGGCTTTCTGTTCCGGCAGTGACTCCGTCCGGCTGCCCTCTTCGCTCTGGGCTATTTGACCCAGGGCAAGGGGAAGGGGGGGGGGGGGGTGGGTGTTCCCTTAGGTCACCTGCTTTATAGTGAAAAGCAAGGGAATGCCTCCTCCAAGTCAGTATTTCTGAGTCGCTTCCGGGATGGTTTTAAAGTGTAATATTAATGTTTAATTTCATTCATGTCTTATTTTTAAAGTGTAGCTCGGTGTGAAGCATTTGTATATGTCAAGTGTCAAACGGGCTTTAATATACAATACTCGGACACTTTTAAATGACTATAAAGAGTCTCAATTCTCTGGACTACTTTATTTATTGGCTTGCTTTAAAAATAATTAGTATAAGGGTTATACTGGATGTTAATAGAGAACATGAATGTTATTGTGCTCAATTATTAAGGGTAGTGTATCTTTCTAATTTAAAATTAAATAAGAAAGATACATGTAAAGCCTAATACTCCTTTTCTCCTTAAGGGGTTACCTCTTTACTATATAGTTGAGCTTATTGGATTTTCCTCTATGTCTTAGGCCCTCCAGCCTGTTTACTATTCAGCTAAGTCTGGGTCATTGGTACAGTATAAAAATGTTAAAAAATTTATAGTAATTTATATATTTTTTATACTTACCAATGACCCAGACGGGGATGGCCCTCCCTGGAGTTGGGAACTCTTGCCTCCCCGCTGAGTACATAGCGCTGACCAGGCACTGCCAGTAAGAATGATAATTGGCGCCAATTTCGGGACGACTGTGTCACTGCGCATGCGCAGTAGAGGCGTACTATGGAGGTCCTTTAGGACATGATTTCTTTTTGTTTTGGATGCAAATTTTGGGGATTGGGGGGCAAAATTTGTGTTTGGCCCTGGTTTTGTTGGAGTTAGCACCAGCTAAGTCTGGGTCATTGGTAAGTATAAAAAATATATAAATTACTATAAATTTTTTAACTTTTCAAAAATATTTCAACAAAACCATATCATGTGACCCCTCGTTGGAACGAACTCAACGAGCTCGTTCCAACGAGGGGTCACATGATATGGTTTTGTTGAAATTTTTTGAAAAAATGATATTTAAAATATTAAATTTTGATATCGTCTGCGTTGGGTAAAGGGTTAAAGGGTTGCAGCTAAAAATAAAAAAAGACCTTATGGCCAGAAAATGTGCGTTTCGGGTTCTTGTGTTGATAGATTGCCTATCAAGAATTTATTGAGTTGTAATTTAATTTTTTTCAGATTTTCCTTCTGCCAGTATCCTTTCATATTGAGTATTTCTGCAAAAAGAAATATATTACAGAGAGACTCCGAACAACAAATGATAACTATGGCAAGGGTGAGCCCCTGTTTTTGATGATCTAAAGCTCTTTTCATTCACTTGCTTTACAGTCATATTTTTACACAAGCACCACAGAAGGAAAGACGAAATTGTGATTTTTCTGCTAACCTTGCTTTAACTGAAGCTGAAGGCTTAGACTTTCAATGTAAAAGTCTCAGTTGAGTGAACAAAATTTCTGTTTTATAAAATATACTTTTCCTCAGTTTTTTGGAGTGTTTTAGTGAGCACTTTCAAATACATTGTGATAATTTTTATACGCCTGTTTGTAAAAATGGTCATATTATGTAAATGGACTGTCTGTCCATCTGTCTGTCCATCTGTAAACAAAACAATAACTCCAGTTTGGATTAATTTTTCTCAACCAATGTTGGTTCGTGTATTTCCCAGCTAGTAATACAGGTCAAGTTCGATTATGCATTCTGTCCAATTATTATACCCCCACTTTCGAAGGAAATGGGGGTATACTGGATTACATGCGTCCATCCGTGCGTGCGTGCGTGCGTGCGTCTGTTCGTTCATCCATCCATCTGTGCATCCGTGTGTGAGTCCGTCCGAGAATATTCATAACTTAAGTAAATTATTCTTATTTTTTGTAATATTTGTTGGTCATAGGTTTGCCCACACTAGTTATTTTTTTTTTTTTTTTTTTTTATTATTTTTTTTTTATTACTTGTTCACTTAGAAATTGTGTCCGTCCGAGCCAAATTTTGTCTGTTCAGCCTGTATCTTGGGTATCGAATGTTCTATTGCAATGAAATTTGCCATGAACACTGCTTATGGTATAGGCTTTAAAAAAAGTATTCAACGATATTTCTCACATTCTCCTTTTTAGAGTTATCCCCCTTTTTTGACTTAGAAATTGTAGGAAATAGACATTATTTGTCTGTTCAGCGTTTATCTCAGGTATGGGTTATTGGATTTCAGTGAAATATGGCATGCAGTGTGCCTATGACAAAGGCTTCTGCCTCATTGCATAAAACGTCATACACCAAACAATTTACCATACCTTTGGACTTAGAAATTGTTGGAAATTGTTGAAAAACTTTTGAAGAAAATGGGAGGTGGGGAGGGGGGGTTTGGGCATACTGGATTGGGGTTATCAGATTTCAGTGAAATATGGAATGCAGTTTGCCTATGACAAAGGCTTCTGCCTCATTGCATAAAACTTCCAATTCCAAACAATTTACCATACCTTTTGACTTAGAAATTGTTGAAAACTTTCGAAGAAAATGGAAGGGGGGTATACTGGATTGCATCCGTCCATCTGTGCACCCGTCTGTCAGTCCATACTTAAATATTCATAAATAATATTTGTTGGTCATAGGTATGCCCACACTAGGCGGTACACCACGTGGGGGTATGCACCGGACGAAAATCCAGCTCTTGTTTTTACAAGAGTCTACCTTAAGTTTGATGACCACCATTAACTGATGAATATTCTTCCTTCCCCCTTCTCTCCACTCCCCATGTGATTTAGGCAATTTTCTCCAAAATGCATTTTGAAGGATTGGGAGTTATTGCATGCAGAACAAAATTTGCCCCCCCCCCCCCTCTATAACTGGACTTCTATAACTGCCCCTCCCCCCCCCCCCCCCACCCCCTCCCCACTGTCCATTTAGGCAATTTTTCTAAAAATGCATTTTGAAGGATTTGCAGTGATTCCCCGCAGAACAAAATTTGACTTCTATAACCCCTCCCAATCCCCCCCAACCCCAGTTTGTTGGATGAAAGCAGTGATTCTGTACAATTTGAAAAAGCCTAACATGATGCATCACCAGGCATAGCTCTTGTTTCTAAATAATTTTAAAATAGGTAAACATTTAATACATAGAGTATCTTCTGTGAGTTGGTAGTTAATAGCAGAATTCCCCAAAAAGGTTAATGTGATTTGGTTTTTCACAAAACATATTCAGGAGATTTGACTGGAATAAATCCTCTGGTGAGGTACATGTCAACTCAACTCACTTTATAAATTTCCACTATGAGCCAGATACCAGAATCCATTTAGCACAGTATATACACTATAGACTCCATGGACTGGTCACTTTCCACAAGTGGGCAGTATTTTTAACAGATGCAATAATATTAGATTGCAAACAGTAATTACAGGGATCATCATTTATTAAATTTTGCTGATCATGACTTTTGTTACCCAGTAAATGCATACACCATGACCAAGCCATGGCAGCTGTACTGTACAACTGTTAACCCTTTACCTAACATGAAAAGCAGACGACACTTGTAAAAAAAATTCTTGAATATCTAATGTTTTTCATTTTTTGTCTCAAAAACATAGGTTATGACCCCTCATTGGAACGAGCTCGACGAGCTCGTTCCAATGAGGGGTCATAACCTATGTTTTTGAGACAAAAAATGAAAAAAATAATGAAAATTAATTGGCGATTTTTGAGAATAGCTCTGGCCGGTTTTGGCCGTTACGTTGGGTAAAGGGTTAATCCACAAGTGGGCAGTATTTTTAACACATGCAATAATATTAGATTGCAAACACTAATTACAGGAATAACCATTTATTTAATTTTGCTGATCGTGATTTTTATTACCTGCTAAATGCATACACCAAGACCAAGTCACGGCAGCTGTACTGTATAACTGTTAATCTCCAAAATATATGCATACTAGGTTGAAAGAATTATCAAGTGACTTTGATGAAATTTCTTTTCTGAATATTGAATTAGAATTAAATAACTTAAAAACTGTAGCTTCCCTTTGACTGGCTAGAAATGGGGATGTAGGCTAACCCCATACTCACAGGTTAACTGGTTGTAAGGGAATGTAAATTTCCCATTAAATATAAATAATTGTGGAAGACCACAGATGTGAAGTGATGGCCAACTTTTATTCCAACAGCATTTCTGTTCTTAAACAGTGGAGCCTACTTAATTGGATATCTCTTAATTAGTCCCCTACCGGCATCGCCGGAGGGGACTATAGGTTTGCGCTCCGTCCATCCGTCAGTCTGTCCGTTGTCAGTCTGTCAGTCACACTTTAGTTTTCTGGAGTTTTTTTGGAAACGCTTCAACGGAATGATTTCATTTTTGGTAAACTACTATAGAACGATGACTTACAGATCAAGTTTGAATTTCATGCTGATTGCATTATTCTTGGGTGAGTTACAGCCCTTGGAAATATGGAAAAAGCACCAAAATATCAGTTTTCCAGAGTTTTTCTGGAAACACTTCAACGGAATGATTTCATTTTTGGTAAACTACTATAGAACGATGACTTACAGATCAAGTTTGAGTTTCGTGCCGATTGCATTATTCTTGTGTGAGTTATGGCCCTTGGAAATATGGAAAAGCACCAAAATATCAGTTTTCCGGAGTTTTTTTTGGAAACGCTTCAACGGATTGATTTCATTTTTGGTAAACTACTATAGAACGATGACTTACAGATCAAGTTTGAGTTTCATGCTGATTGCATTATTCTTGTGTGAGTTACGGCCCTTGGAAATATGGAAAAGCACCAAAATATCAGTTTTCCGGAGTTTTTTTGGAAACGCTTCAACAGAATGATTTCATTTTTGGTAAACTACTATAGAACGATGACTTACAGATCAGGTTTCATTTACACTCTGTCCATCCATCCGTCAGTCTGTCATTCAGTCTGTTGGTCGTACTTTAGTTTTCCGGACTTTTTTTGGAAATGCTTCAACGGAATGATTTCATTTTTGGTAACCTACTGTAGAACGATGACTTACAGATCAAGTTTCATTTACACTCTGTCCATCCATCCATCAGTCTGTCAGTCAGTCTGTCGGTTAAACTTCAGTTTTCCGGACTTTTTTTGGAAACGCTTCAATGGAATGATTTCATTTTTGGTAACCTACTATAGAACGATGACTTACAGATCAAGTTTCATTTGTACTTTGTCCAACCGTCAGTCTGTCTGTCAGTCATACTTTAGTTTTCCAGATTTTTTTTTGGAAATGCTTCAACCGAATGATTTCATTCTTGGTAACCTACTATAGAACGATGACTTACAGATCAAATTTGAGTTTCATGCTGATTGCATTATTCTTGTGTGAGTTATGGCCCTTGGAAATATGGAAAAGCGCCAGAATATCAGTTTTCTGGACTTTTTTGGGAAATGCTTCAACGGAATTCATGATGATCACATCTAGGTTATAACATTTGTATAATTATTAATGCTCATTAGTTCGGTAGGGGACATTGTATTGCTTCAGTGACGAGCACTCTTGTTGAATAATCCTGTTAATTGAATATAATTTCCCAACACAAAACCATTTTCCATATTTCCAGTACAACTTTGACCTGTTAATTGAATATAGGTTATAGAGTAAACTCCTGTTAACTGAATAAAAAATCTTGTAACCAATCGAGAAATTACCTTGACTCTCCCCAGGTTTCCTTTGTTTATAAACCTATTTGGCCTCAGTACATCCAATACAGGCATTTAATGTATTATATCTTGTTTGACAGAGCTCATGGAGCTCTGTCAAACAAGATATAATAGAATAAATTTGGTCTACAGAGGAGTGTTAGACAGGGAGAGCCTCTATCCCCATACCTCTTCATCCTCTGCTGAGATCATCAGTGCAGCTCTAAAAAACAACACAAATATTAGTGGAATAAAAATAAATGACTCAGAATATTTCATAAGTCAATATGCAGATGACTCATGACTTTTTCAAAGTGATGATGGTCACTCCTTAAATTCCACCCTTGAAACGGTGAAATCATTTTCTAATCCTTCTGGAATAAAGGTAAACTCTGAGAAAATGCAAGTGATTTGGATTGGATCGAAGAAGGGTTGTGGGGAGGAAATACAAACAAGTTCATTTGAATCTGGGAATAGAGTATAATCTGTTCAATGGAAACTATATACTAAACACTTATCTAAAAAAAACTTGAGAAATTGAAAAGTTACTCAATGATTGGTCCTTCAGAAATTTAACTCTAATCGGAAAGACTGCTGTCGTCAAAATACTTCTTTTACCAATTTTGATACACTGCCTGTCGGTTCTACCCGATCCCTTGAAGATATTCTTTGTAAAGTACAAACTAAATTCTTTAGTTTCCTATGGTCAGGGAAAAATGATAAGATAAAAAGATCTCCAATAATTCTATAGAAAATGGAAGAATTAAATTCCTCCAACTAAAAGCTTACAGTTACCCACTAAAACTATCTTGGATCAAAAAACTGTTAGACCCAAATATCTTCACTCCTTGGAAGACTCTTGTTTTAAATGACATCAAAGATCTTGGAAGCAACAAACTCTGGCACATTCATAAAGGAGGAGTAACAAAATAGGAGAACTTCTAAACCCATTTTGGGAAAATGTTCTAACTGCTTGGTCACTTCTGGATGAAAATAATACATTAACTCCAGAAGAGATATTTTCAGGACCAATTTAGTATTATAATGACATAAAAATTAATAATAGACATTTTTGGCTCACCAACGATAGTTGTATGAGCCTATGGCATAGCCCTCGTGTTGGCGGGGGTGGCGACGGCGGCGTTCGCGTCGGCATCCAGATTCATACATTTTGAACTTTTGTGTGCAGGTTTTGATTTTTTTTTTTATGTCAGCATGCTTTTCAGGGATCGTAATATTTTATTCAACCCTTTCCACGCTTAGTTACTTGAATTTTGGACTTTTGTGTACAGGTTTTTGACTTTTCTGTGCAGGTTTTTGACTTTTGTGTACAGGTTTTGAAATTTTGTCTTCAAGTGGAGTTTTACCTTACTAGCATATTGTCATAGTGGTTACCTTAAAATTTCAGGGTATTTTTCTCAATTTTAACCCTTTGAAACAAATGTGATACTTTTTGTACTTTTATGTGCAGGTTTTGAGGTATGTCTTTCTTTTCTTCCAAGTGGATATTTTTCAAGTAGAGTTTCACCTTACTGGCATATTGCCATTGTGGTTACTGTGACATTTGCAGGGTATTTTTCTCAATTTTAACCCTTTGAAACAAATGTGATACTTTTTTTGACTTTTATGTGCAGGTTTTGAGGTTTGTCTTTCTTTTCTTCCAAGTGGCGACTAACTTTGTAGCATATTGCCATGGTTCCTATTTTGTATTAGGATGCTTCTTGGGGCTATTATTATATTATTTAACCCTTTAGCTGCTTATTTACCTTAATTTTGGACTTTTGTGTGCAGATTTTTGACTTTTGTGTGCAGGTTTTTGACTTTTGTGTACAGGTTTTGATATTTTTTTTTTAAGTGGAGTTTTACCTCACTGGCATATTGCCATGGTGGTTACTGTAACATTTTCAGGGTATTTTTCAAAATTTCAACCCTTTGAAACAAATGTGATACTTTTTTGACTTTTATGTGCAGGTTTTGAGGTTTTTCTTTCTTTTCTTCCAAGTGGATATTTTTCAGGTAGAGTTTCACCTTACTGGCATATTGCCATGGTGGTTACTGTGACATTATCAGGGCATTTATCTCAATTTTAACCCATTGAAACAAATGTGATACCTTTTTTTTTTTACTTTTATGTGTAGGTTTTGAGGTTTGTCTTTCTTTTCTTCAAAGTGGAGATTTACCTTGTAGCATATTGCCATGGTTCCTGTTTTATGTTAGCATTCTTTTTGGGGCTATTATTATATTATTTAATCCTTTAGCTGCTTATTTACTTTAATTTTGGACTTTTGTGTGCAGGTTTTGCACTTTTTTTTTTACTCCAGCCACCCCTTTACATTCACCACCTGTTGGTGAGCCACGGGGTACTGATACCCCCTCTAGTTTTTTTTGATAAACGGTGGCTCAAGGCTGATGTATATTTTTATCAATGATCTCTTAACAGAGGATAGAAAAATCTTACCTTTTACTGATTTTTGCGAAAAATACAACCTCAAAATACTATTCACTGTCTACCAGGAAGTCATTCATGCTATTCCAAAATTGTGGAAGGAAACTATGAGACAGTATGATAAAACTGACAACATTAAAAACGAAAATATTGAAAAACTTATAAACACTCCCAAAAGGTCTATCAGGCCTTTTATCCAACATTCTTGCAACAGTTTGCTGCATCTCCTCTACAAACACAAAGAAAATGGAATGAAATTTTGACTACCAGCTTGCAGTCTGGTAACTGTGAGCAGATATATAAAAATTCATTCACGGTCACAAATGATTCTTGTTTACAGAATCTGCAATACAAAATACTACATAGGATTCTCTACACAAACACTAAACTTTATTAATGTAATTTATCTGAAACAGAATTATGGACCTTCTGTAATAATTCTAAAGAGACAATCTTGCACCTCTTTTTTGAATGTTCCTTTTCGAAAACAATATTAATAAACTTGAAGGAAAAGTTAGAAGAGGGATGTGGAATCTTACTACCGCTCGAAAAACTATGGCATTTTGGGTTACAAGAATAATGAGAAAACAGATTATAGATGTATTCTTATCTATAAAAATTCATTTATTTCTGCAAGGTGAAAGGGTGCTCTCAAGCTTTCACAAGCTTCATTGAACAATTTAAAGTGTACAAAAATATAGAATTAATGTCCATTGGTGTATACTCATCTAAAAAGGCATTGCAGCTGAAGGCGAGGTGGGCTGGATTGTCAACTATCATATAATAGTTGACATATGATAGTTGACAGTTTGGCCCAGCTCAGTTACAGTTCTAGTGTGACCAGCTCAAGGGCTTTAGACTTTGGGGAGGCACAGTGGTTTGTGCTTTACCATTACTCCTTCAGTTTTCACACCTGCTTCTGCAACACTCTTTTATCTGATTTCTTGATAGAATTTAAGTCCTACTTTGTTAATTTTATACTCATACTCACTGTTTATTAGCTACAGAACCTCAGTTGTATGAAGTCAGACGTATAATTTTATATAGAAACTTATGTCTAATAATGTCTAATTGTATTATATATATGTTTTTCACAACTGTGTCTGAATAAAAAAATCTAAAAAACAAAAAAAATAATAGAATAAATGCTAAGTTTATCTCTAGAATACAGGAAAGTGACACAATCCCTGTTAATTGAATACTCCTGTTAATTGAATAATTATACTCCCACTTTCAAAGAAAATGGGGGGGGGGGGTATGCTGGATTACATGTGTCCTTCTGTGCATCCGTCAATCTGTCCATCCATCTGTGTGTGAGTCCGTCCGAGAATATTCATAACTTTTTTTCTTTTTTTTTCTTTCTTCTCTTCTCATTGTTTGGTGGTATGCACCATAGGGGTATGCTCTGGGCGTTCCCCGTCCCTCCCCCCCCCTCTTATTTTTATTTACAAAGTGGCTATTCAATTGAAAGGGTTCCACTGTGTACAAAATTTTGTAAATATCTTCATTTCATTTCAGAGAACAACCTCTTCAGTGGCATAAAATGATCAATTTCAATTCTGCTGAGTCTTAATTTTACAGGACAACATTTGCACAGGCATATAGACCACTTAGTTGAATGATACAATAGTCCTGTAATTGAGAGATCCACATGGATAAGAATGGCAGGAAACAGAAATCTTCGTAAGCTGGCAAACACACTGTTGGTTAACCCTTTATCTAATAAATCATAATTTACAAAGTGTGCAGTTGAAAGAAACAATAATATTTTTATACTGTACCAATGACCCAGACATAGCTGGTGCTAACTCTTAAAAATATAGGGCCAAACACAAATTTTGCCCCCCAATCCCCAAAATTTGCATCTAAAACCAAAGAAAACATGTCCTGAATGGCTCTCCATACTTCACCTCTACTGCGCATGCGCACTGTCAAGGACGTCCCGAAATTGGCGCCATTAATCATTCTTTGTTTCGCCCTTCATCAGTTAACATCTGACTGATCTTTGTGCTTGTAATTCTCAGTTTAAATGATGCCAGACACATAAATATTAGTGAAATGGTGATTCTAAGGAGGATATAGAAGGAGGAAAGGAAAAATGAGTGACAGAAAATAATCAGGGCTGTAACTTAAAATTTTTTGATGAAATTATGTTAAGTTACCTATTTTCGAGGCAACTGCCTGTTGTGGTCATTCTTGTTATCAAGATTACACTGCTTATTCAGTGTTTTCCTCTCTCCCTTTCCTTTAAGTCCCCTCTTGCTATTCTCCCATGCTTTTGGCATATTCTCTGTAATATTATTAATAAAATTTCTTGGGAGTTTTAGCTGGATAACAGAATGAATTCTGTTCTTTTCCCCATGTTTACGTCTTCACCTATGGGTGGTTAGCGTAGTGTTCTGCATCTACCATCTGATGTTCTGCAGTTTCTTCCCTGGAAGTCTCTGTTTTGCATCAGATAGTGTATTATTGGTAACTGATTTCGGGCCAGGGTGCCTGGAGTCTTGATCTAGTGTTTTTACACTTATTGTTTACATTTCCAACAGCCCTCTGTGTGAGGGGGGATTTCTTGAAAATAATATCTTGATGTTAATTTAATCATAACCAGATACATTATTATTGTTCGTAAGTGTTGCATAAATTGTTTAAAATATTTTTAGAATTTTGTCCACACTTAGGCTTGGGATCCATTGGGGCTCAACGTTACTTTTCAGAAACTTGGGCTGTTCTGAAAAAATATTTTTTCAAAAGTTTTTGATTCAATTATTTTTTCTATGTTAATGGATCTTGTTATTATGTATTTTGATTGTCAGGGGTTGGTGCGAGTACTAGGACTTTGTTTTCTTTTCACAATGAAAGGATATTGTTCAATTGTAATAAGAGGAAATCTTCCTCTGACTTTCATAATCATTGTATAATGTAGTCAGTGTACTCGCACTAACTCCTGTTCTGTATGTGTTGATTACGATGACAACATGGGAAGCGTGTGTCACGGTATGTTAGTGGGGAATTGGCCATTCCGGTCCTTTCCCCGCAGGGTCACTCTACTTTTAAATTTATCAATCTCTATTTCAGACGATCATGATCAGGGTGATGTATCCGTGATGTCTTCCAAAAAGTGTGCCTCCGTTGCCACAATTAATGAAGAGCTAGCGGAAAAGTGCTCATGTAATACGTCAATTGCCTAAGAGGACCCTAGTAGGTTCGACGGCCTTTGATGTCCGCTAGCTCGCCCGGCGTAGCGTCCATTCATCGAATGGTTCGGCAGCCGGGTTCGTCCGTTGCGGTCTAGAAAGGAGTTTTGGGTGATGCGAGCACTATAAAATATCCATGTGCACACCCAGTGACGGCAGATTAGAGGGGAGAACGGAGGAAGCCTTTTAGTCCGGTTCATAGCTCGTCCAGGCCCATCCGGACTGCGAGTGAGAGAGGCCCCTCTCTCGTACATCAACATCTGGCCCCAGATGTTGTGGTACAAAATGTCTCGCATTTGGAGCATACGTCCGCCGCTCGGGACGCTCCGTTATATAGACAGTCCGGAGAGACTATCAATAAGGCTGCCTCATTCTCATGGCAGCGCACACGACTGCACCTTGGCTACGTGACCTCCGATATCCAGTCAACTTCGCCAATCAGAGAATCCTCGACGACCAGGTCACGCCATCCGATAGCCAGGGACACGAGGCCTGGAGACTCCGGACGTTCGCATAAGAAAGTATGCGGGAGTCAACGTACACGGAGCTTCCAGCGGCAAAGCATCGTAAGACTGCTTCTGCACAGGCCTCGGTGACGGACGTGCTATCCCAAATAGCACAACTTATCGCAGCATCCCAGCAACGACAGAATCTCTGTCGCATAATATAATATCCGACGACGCTGGGTCGGGATGCTCCGCGGAAGCATCAGGTGCGGACGTCCGAAAATTTAATACGGTCCGACGGGATGCCGAAAGGGATTCGGAGGTTTTCGAGCTTTCCCTTTCGGAACAACATAAGCTGCTGTTTATGTCATCCGACTTCATCTTCTAGAGGTTCTTCGTCGGACCAGAAGGCTGCGATACCGGATAAGAAACTGGTAGCGTCGGTGGACTTAGAAATTTTTGGTTTGGTTCAGGGACATCGCTCCCTCAGTTCCGACACAGTCCAATAATGTCTCAGATACGTTCGATTTATTGAACGACGCTATATATATATTTTTTATATGCTTGCTATGTACAAGCATATCTGGTTTCTTGTTCGCAAAATTACTGAGATGTCTTTCAAAAGTGTGCCTCTGTCGTCATAGTTAATGAAGAGCTAGCGGCAGTTAGTGCTCATGGATTACGTCAATCGCCTAAGAGGTCCCTAGTAGGATCGACGGAGTTGACATTCGCTAGCTCACCCGGTGTAGCGTCCATTCATCGAATGGTTCGGCAGTTGGGTTCGTCCGTTGCGGTCTAGGAAGGAGATTTGGGTGATGCGAGCACTATAATAGACTTTAGTACACACCCAGTGACGACGGATTAGAGGAGAGATCGGAGGAAGCCTGTTAGTCCGGTTCCTAGCTCGTCCGGTCCGTCCGAGCGGCGAGCGAGAGAGGTCCCTCTCTCGTGCAACAACATATGGGACCGGATGTTGTGGTGCAGACATTTCACCTTCGGAGCGTATGTCCACCACTCGGGATGCTCCGTTATATAGACAGTCCGAGTGACTGTCGATAATGCTTCCTCATCCTCACAGCAGCGCACACGGCCACACATTGGCTACGTGACCTTGAATATCCGGCCAGCTTCGGCATTCAGTGATTCCATGGCGAACAGGTCACGCCATCCGGTAGCCGAGGGACACGAGGCCTGCACACTCCGGTCACTCGCATAATAGAAGTATGCACGGGGTAACGAACACGGAGCTTCCAGCGGCAATGCATCGTAAGACCGCTTCTCCACAGGCCTCAGAGACGGACGTGCTATCCAAAATAGCACAGCTTATCGTAGCATCCCAGCAAACGACAGATTCTCGGTCGGATCAGGAATAATCCGACAGCGCTGGGTCGGTGCGCTCCGCTGTTGCATCAGGTACGGACGACCGAATATTTCATAGGGTCCGACAGGATGGCGAAAGGGATTCGGATGATTTCGAGCTTTCCCTTTCGGAACAACAGAAGCTGCCATACATTTCTTCCGGCATTATCTTCCAGAGGTTGTTCCGTCGGACTACATTGCTGCGATGCTGGATAAGAGACTAATAGCGTCATTGGACACGGAGTTTTGGATCGGTTCAGGGACATTGTCCCTAAGTTGCCGACGCAGTCCAATAATGTCTTTAGAACATTCGAATTATTGAACAACGCTATATATATATAAGCTTGCTATCAACATGCTAGTCTAGTTTCTTGTCCGCAATGCTCTATTCTGCCTTTCGTGAATTCTAGGAAATAATTGTTTATTGGCAGAACTGGGCTTACCGAGAGTTCCTTTGCATCTAAGACGGCGAGACTGAAGACTGCAAATTATCTTTTTCGCCGTCTATGTCAATTCCAACCACGACAATGATGTATAATAGACTTAACTTAGACGCTTCATCATACGTACACCACCTTACTGAGATGTTTATCATTACGTCTTCAAGAGAAAGAATTCCAGGATATGATCCTCAATGAGATTTCTTTCAGGGGCAGTAGTTTTTCCACGTATAACTCCGCCCTTCAGTGGCAACCTGGAGTTGATTAGATGTGATGCAGCCCTAGCTACATCCACGCGCGTGGATAGTAAGGTGAAGAACTCTCTCAGAGTCGCTTCGGTCTCGGAGAAGCTTCTCTTCGACGGCAACCTTTCAGCAATCTTGAATTGCTTGATATACACGTTCTCTTGTCTATCAAGTGTAACAAGAGATTGAGACGTGGGCAAACATTCGGTGGTTGACTCAGAGAGTTCCACTGTAGTTGCCGGATCCGAGTTTTTCGATTATGACGGATGCCAGTCAAACAGGTTGGGACACAATTTTGATCCCAATGGATTCAAAATGCCAGGGTCTTTGGGTTCCGCAGTTTTTAGGCAAGCTCCTTACTTCCAAGGAAGAATATTATGTTGGCTTGCACTACGTCTTTGGATGAATTTTATTCAGAAACGCATGTTCAATCCTGTCCGATAATACGACAGTAGTTGCGTATATCCAGAACCAGGGAGGCACTCATTCGGTTCCGTTATTTATTTTAACGGAAAGAATCCTTCTGTTTGTTATAGAACACCAAGTTCTGTTTCGGTTCGTCATATTCTCGGTCGTCGAATCGTATTAGCAGACTCCCTTTCACGTAAGGGTCGTTTGTTGCCATCGGAATGGACTATCAACAAACAAGTATTCAATCAGATTTGCTATCAATGGGAGCGCCCAGTGATAAATTTATTTGTGACACAACTCTCCAATCAATTGTAGACGTATGTGTCACCGTGTCCGGATCCCTGAGCATATGTAGTTAACGCTCTATCGATCTAGTAGGACGCGATGATAGGATATGCGTATCCTCCAGTGCTGTTGATTCAGCAAGTATTGCTAGGATTATTCATTCACAATACAATTCTGTTGGTAGCATCTCTGTCTCCACAGAGACGGTGGATAATTTACTTAGATGTCTACTGTGGGACTTACCGCGGAAACTTCCTCCACGAGAGGATCTTTTTTTCGCTGGGGAAATCGTGTCAACTCTATCACAACCCGCAAGGTCTCAACCTTCACATATTCCGTTGTGCGGTCCTTCTTGCATGGCAAGCATTGTACAGGACGAGCAGTGGACGCGATTCCTAACTGTAGAAGGACCTCCTCTTCGCTATACTATGCGGCTAAAGTGGAGGATCTTCCGTCGTTGGTGTAGGGATCTTTATGTTGATATTTTTGATCCCTCCATACCAGACATTGCAAACTTTCTAGTATACTTGTTTAACGAGATCATCTGCAGCCAGTTACTTTTAAAGGTTATAGGTCTATGTTATCTGATACCTATGCACACCATGATAGTTTACAATGGAGCCTAATGTCTCTTTATCTAAGTTAGTTTGAAACTTTTCGATAAGAGACCTAGAATCGTTAGATTAATTCCTATTCGGAATTTAGCTTGGGTTCTTATTAATTAAAGCAACCATTTGAACCCCTTGAGACAGCAGTTTCAAATTCTGGCCTTTTAAGGCAGCGATTCTCTTAGTCTTCTCTTCTGCTGAAGAGTCAGTGAGCTTCATGCACTATCGGTGGGCGATTCTCACTTTCATAGTATCGGGAACTCTATTACCTTTACTACTAATGTTGTATTTTTGGTTAAGAATCAGGCTCCTAATGATATCCGGAACCTATTGTTTTTAAGGTCCTTCCATCTTCGAACGGGCATAGGCCTTTACTCTGTCCGGATAGACCTTTATGTATTTATTAACAGATCTCAGTTTATCAGTAGGACGTAAGCTTCTTCTGGCTCTGATGCCTAATAGAAAGGTCATTACGGTCCATTCTATTACTTAATGCATTCAGTTAACTATCAGTACTGCTTAGGATAATCTATCCTTAACTCAGCAGTCTGTGCTTAAGATTTCGGCTCATGAAGTAAGAGCTCTTCTACATTTTGGGCTGACGTATAGTTTTGCTATTATAGATTAAGTAGGCTGCATATTGGTCTCAGCCATCCACATTCACAAATTTTTATCTCGGAAATATTGTATCCATTTCTGGAGACCTGCATTATTTAGGTCCATTATCAGCTGCTCAGAAAGTCGATCACTTAACAATTGCAACTATAGCTATGTAGTCTTTATGTTCCGGCAGTGACTCTGTCCTGCTGCCCTCTTTGCTCTGGGCTATTTGACCCAGGGCAAGAAAAAGGGGGGGGGGGAGGGTGTTCCCTTGGGTCACCTGTTTTATTATGAAAACAAGGGGATACCTCCTCCGGAGTTAGTAATTCTGAGCTGTTACTGGGATGGTTTC
The DNA here is from genome assembly GCA_031216915.1 of Pictodentalium vernedei. Lineage (NCBI taxonomy): Eukaryota > Metazoa > Mollusca > Scaphopoda > Dentaliida > Dentaliidae > Pictodentalium > Pictodentalium vernedei. The sequence continues at coordinate 611,082,762 of CM062295.1, forward strand.
TTAAGTGAAAGTTATGTTTTTAAATTCATTCATGTCATAGTTTTAAAGTATAGCATTTGAATAAGTCATGTGTCAAACGGATGTTATTATACTATCCTCAGACACTTTATAAAGAGTATGAAGAGTCTCAATTCTTTGGACTAACTTTATTTATTGGCTTACTTTAAAAATAATTAGTATGAGAATTATACTGGATATTAATAGAGAACATGGATGTTATGATGCTCAATTATAGAAGGTATTGTGTCTTTCTAATTTGTCATAAATAAGAAAGATACACGTGAAGCCTATTTCTCCTTTTCTCCTCCAGGAGATGACTCTATTTTATATAGTTGAGCTTATTGGATTTTCCTCTATGTCCTGGGCCCTCCAGCCTTTTTACTATTCAGCTATGTCTGGGTCATTGGTACAGTATAAAAATCTTGAAAAATTTATAGTAATTTATATATTTTTTATACTTACCAATGACCCAGACGGGGATGGCCCTCCCAGAAGTTGGGAACTCATACCTCCCCGCTGAGGACATAGCGCTTACCAGGCACTGTTGGTAAGAATGATTAATGGCGCCAATTTCGGGACGTCCTTGACACTGCGCATGCGCAGTAGAGGTGAAGTATGGAGGGCCATTCAGGACATGTTTTCTTTGGTTTTAGATGCAAATTTTGGGGATTGGGGGGCAAAATTTGTGTTTGGCCCTATATTTTTAAGAGTTAGCACCAGCTATGTCTGGGTCATTGGTAAGTATAAAAAATATATAAATTACTATAAATTTTTTTGAAGTTTCAAGATATTTCAACAAAACCATAGCATGTGCCTCCTTGATGACACAAGCGGATTCCATTGAGTGGTCACATAATATAATTTTGTTGAAATTTTTTGAAAAATCTGAAAAAATAATAATTAAATAATAAATTTTGATTTCCAGTTTGTTGGGTAAACACTGGTAATCAATAATTAAGTAGGATTAAATTCCACTCAGTCGAGTTTGGAAGGATGCTACAATAAAGAGAGAGAACAAATTTCTGTTGAAAAGTGGTTATTTTTAAATTGTTTATCTTGTTTCCATTTTATCTGTTGTTTTTCATAACATAATAAAAACATTATCCCATTTTTCTCTCTTATTTTAGAGAAGTCTTGTTGCAAAGGTGCAGAGAAGACAGGCACCAGATATTGGAATGTTGTTTCTCAATTTGAAAGTGAGAAGGTCACATCTTGTTTCTGATTCTCTAAATGAGGTGAATAATTTTTTATATGCTCAACTATAAATTTTAACAAAAATGTTCAAATTAGGCCTAAAAAAGTTTCTCAGGCCCTCCCACACGGTCCTTTTGGCTACCGCATGCTCTCGTTGTATAACCAATGCAAACTTCAAAAAATAAAAATTAAATGGTTTACGTCTGATATTTTACCCAAGTTAATAAAATTAATAAATTTGTCCCTGGAGTGCAAGAAGGCTTTGCAATGCATTAGCATTGCATGGTCCTTTTGGCTACCGCATGCTCTCGTTTTATAACTAATGCAAACTTCAAAAAATAAAAATTAAATGGTTTATGTCTGATATTTTACCCAAGTTAATAAAATTAATAAATTTGTCCCTTGAGTGCAAGAAGGCTTTGCAATGCATTAGCATTGCAAAGCCTTCTTGCACTCAAGGGACAAAATACACCACCACTCATTCTGTTTTGGACTGTAGATTATGAGGCCTAAGACATAAAACAACTAAGAACATGAACTTTTGATGACAAAGAAATAATTACAAAAAAATAAAAAACTACCCACCCCCATGCGTGCAGTTTTTACAAAAAATGGCTTGAGAAACAAAATCTACTTCGGCCTTATAACATTTTTCTATCTCCTGGAAGATATAGAGGATCTGTTTCATGATAATCATTAGCAGATGTGGGGTTGGGGACTTGTACCCGCCTCTTCAGTTTTCTTGGAAATTGTTAACTTTATATACCACTGATGCTCCAAATCCCTGAAAATAGTTCATTCCCTGATATTTCATAGGTCATTTTGCTCTAGCTATATGCCTTCACTTTCTGGATACTTCAGCCGTTAACTGGTAAAGTGCTGGAAGCCCATATTTAGGCTTTATTCTGAGGTGAAGATACTACAATTTGAAGGCTTCATACTCAGAGGATGTGCTCCGTATTATCTTTAATAGGCACTCTCCCATAAATTGTAACAAGGCAAAGATATGTGTACAAAATTTGAAGGCCAAAAATAATTTAGCACTTTTCGAGTTAAAAAGAACTCTACAGTATGGCCACCATGGACTGGTCACTTTCCATGGGTGGGCAATATTTCCACAGACGAAATAATATTAGGTTCCAAACACTAATTATAAGAATAGTCATAAAAAATTTAATTAATGAAGCACCGGGTACAACCCATTGCTTCATTAAGTAAAATTTTGCTGATGATAATTTTATTACCTTGTAAATGCATGCATGGACATCATTGCCCACGTGTGGATTACGACCAGTCCATGGCAACAGTATTGTAATTTACATGAAAAGTTGTTGTTTTTTTTTTACCAGGAAAGACCTGGTCCTTCACTTTGGGGGGATATACTCTCTTAAACCATCATGATATAAAATAAAATGGGGGGAAAAAATTTATTTGCTACAATTGGTAGCAGAGAAATATTTTGCCCCCTCCACTACATTTAGCCTAGGTCCACCACTGATGATAGAGAAAATGCATTTTCCAGATACATATACTGGCTTGGGTGTTTAAAAAATGGAGGCATGCCGTTGGTAGCTCTCCTTAATTTTTTTCCAGTCAGGCGTTGCTCTCCTTGATTTAAAATTCCTCAGTAATCTATAATATCATAAGTTGCAGGGAGATTTCAACGAATGATCACTTCAAGTACTCTCTGTTCCATAAGTATACCTGTAGTTGCAATTCGAAAATTCACAGTTATGGTTGTGCATTAACTTTAGAGAATGAACACTTTGACACATTTGCGTATATAATCTGACATTTTCGTGTACAGGAAATAAAATTACTCACAAAATCAATTCAGGGAGTGTTTATATTTTATTTATCCAATCTTTCCGAGAAACAGATAAAACCTGGAGCCAGATTGATCAACATTTTCATCAACACTGTCATTGTGAACTTTGAACTTATGAATATTAATGAGCTGTTCAATGGCAATGAAGACGTGGGTAAGACGTCCCTGTCACTTTTGGTACCAGTTAAAAAAATAACAATCGGCGATCTCAAACTGAATTTTTTTTTTTCATTACTTCGAACATTTTGTTTTACAGATATTCAAATAAACATGATATTTATATCTTAACCCTCTAAGATGTGTGTTATCCACACATCACATGAGGTGAAGTTGTAGGGTATATGCTTACACATGGTAGAGAAACAGAAACAAAGAGAAAGAGATGCCTGCATAACGGTAATCCATTCAGACATTAATAATGACTGCTTAAGTCAACATTACTAACTAATACAAACATACCACTGGGTATATTTATTAACACTAACAATGCAATAGTGCATAAGAAGAGCAAACAGTGGAGAACAAAACACAGAATATGAAGTGCCTACACTTCATAACAGCTGTCTTAATTAAGGTTCATAAACAAATGAAACTAGAATGCAGTGTGACAATTTGTGGGATATTGTTTTCGAAGACAAGTTCATGTGACTTAATTGTTTCCCCTTATGTATGAGCAGTCCATAACTTGTGGTTTTAAATAAAAATATTCAAATAACACCATGCATGTTTACAAAAATATGTTTTATTAAAGATATTGGTTTCAGCTGAACATGAGTTACTGAGTGCAATAAATTTTATTCAGTTGTTAATCGCCAAAAATTATAAATATAACCGCATTGTGAATTTAGTAACAGTTTACAAAGTCAGCTACCCGGCACACTGTACATCACCCAACTTTTTCACCCCAAAAATTTGATAATCTATCCTACTGATGTATAAGATGTACCTTTAATTTGTTTTTAAGGTAAAAAGTGTGACTTACCATTTGGTACAGTAGTTTAATAGTTGGCGATAGAAAATGCACAACTCGACTTGCTCTCTCAAATTTTAATCCCATTTAGGAAGTCAGTGCTGAAAGAGTTCAATTTTCAGTTATACACTTTGAAGGAATGTGAAAAGTGCGGTGATGGGTCTGAAAGGATGTGTGGTGGGGGTGTGCTGTGTGCAGAAAATGTATTGAGTAAGCTTAAGAGTGTTGCCCAAGCAAGTATATAACTGATTGTGCATGTAGGCACTTCATTGAATGATTGTATCCCTGCACCTCACTTGCATACTTTTTTGTAAGAAAGAAAGTTTTGAAGTCAGTTATCAAGCAACATAATGGACAAACAGTTATTCAGAAGAGTTATTATTAAATCAATCCAACAGGTCCATCAGTCTGTTGATTAAATTATTACTGAACATTCAAACAATCACTATAAGCAGTATTGCATGCTACAATCCCATTTTGGAACTCATTTTTGAATGGGTTAACCATTTACCCAATACAGATGATACCAAAACAGGGCTTTCTTTTGGGTATCTACTGGGGCTGTTTACGGAAACCTTTCCCAATGACATTTGGGCATGATTTTTCCCAATTTTTAACCTCCAATTTCCCTGTCTCAGTTCCCACTTAACAAAAATTTAATGCATGCCTCTTCCTTGAACTGGGTAGTCATAAGGTCTTAGAAAACTTTTGGTTTTCTGAGGCTTTATGACCACTCAGTTCAGAATATAATTATGAATTAAATTTAAATTTCTTGCCAAACGAAGTCTCTTAATTCAAAGGCAAAAGGCAAGTTCTTCAATAGGGTAAGAACAGTTTCACAGAAACTACAGAGACTGCTTGAACATGATTCCATGTTACCGTTTGTTATAAAACATACTTGTAGTATACATGCAGTTGCTTAGGTATCAGTCTTCATGTTCTCAGCTCAATTCCCCTCCAAAACAAATTCCCAATTGGAGCCCCATGACACAAATTCTTCCACTGGCATGTCCCCCAGACCCTTTTTCAAAGTAGGCTGAAGAATTCTTGCAACATTTATTATTTTAAAGAGTATTTTTTCAAATCTTTCAAAAACTTTCCACAAAATCCTATCACATATCATGTGACCCCTCTTTGGAACATGCTTAACAAGCTTGTTCCAATGAGGGTTACTTGATATGTTTTTTTTTTAAATAATATTTATTCAACTGCTGAATTTGTACTGGACTGATGGAAGAAATCTGAATGTGCTTTGGGGGGGGGGGGGGGGGGGGGGGGTCTGAAAAGGTGTGTAGGAATTGGTGTGGTATTTGCAGAAAATACACTGTTTCTTTAACAAGAATAAGGCCTAAAAAAGTGGTTATTTTGACTGCTGCATGCTCTCTTTTTAGAACAAATGCAAACTTGAAAAAATAAAAAATTAAATGGTTTATGTCTGATATTCTACCCAAGTTAATAAAATTTATAAATTTGTCCCTTAGTGCAAGAAGGCTTCGCAGTGCTTTAGCATTGCTAAACCTTCTTGCAATCAAGGGATGAAATACACCACCACCAAGGCTTTGCAGTGCTTTAGCATTGCTAAACCTTCTTGCTATCTTGCCACCCATGCTATTCTGTAGATTATGAGGCCAGAAACATAAAACAAACCAAGAACATGAACTTTTGATAGCATAGAAATAATTACAAAAATAAGAAATGAAATAAAAAAACACCCACATGCAATTTTACCAAAAAATGGCCTGAGAAACAAAAGATCTCCTTTGTTTAGGCACTTCACCCCTGTTCTAAACTAATATCCGAATGCAAAAATTTATTTGTTTTACTGAAGGTTGGGGAGAGAGTGTGATGTTTGGGAACTATTCTGGAGTCTAAACCACCCTAATTTAACATTCAAATTACTTTGGTCTTTCAGATTGCAAGAAAGCAGCATGATCTTAAAAAGAAACTGAAAGTAACATTTTCTGGTGAACCTGGATTGGATATGGGTGGATTAACAAAAGAATGGTTTCTTCTTCTGGTCAGAAAAATATTCCAACCAGAATATGGTAAATTATTTCTTCAAACTCAATTCTAATAATTTAACTTCTTACGTGCAACAAGCATAACAAAAATGCTCTGTTACCTATAGTAATGGTATATTAGGCCACACAAAAGAAATTAATTGACTTTCAGACAATTTTTTTCTTCAAATTAATGCGGGAGGGAGGGTTTTATTTTTACTTTTTATTTTTTTTTTGTCATGTAGTGAACATGGACTGAGAGGCTTTACGCTGTCTTTTTTCACACACAGAAAATATGGAACGTCCATAATTATTCAATAAACTCATTTAATTTTATAAATAAAATTGTTTTGCATCTTTTGTTAAATGGTCTTCAGATTTTAATTCAGAGTCCCTTACTTGTGAATATTAAAATCCAGTCCAATCTATTAATATTGGAAGGAAGACATGCTACAAGGCAACAAAAACATCCAATGAGGAGGTTCATTTTCAGTGAGGGATTGCTTGAGAATCTAAACTTTTTTTTTTTTTTTTTTTTGACCTTACAGACTTGTGTTAAAACATACTCATATAAACACTGGTACACCTCTTAATCCTTAACCCTTTACCCAACGTAACGGCCAAAACTGGCCAACGCTATTTTCAAAAATCACCAATTAATTTTCATTATTTTTTCAGTTTTTGTCTCAAAAACATAGGTTATGACCCCTTGTTGGAATGAGCTCTTCGAGATCGTTCCAATGAGGGGTCAATACCTATGTTTTTGAGTCAAAATGTTTAAAAAATTAATTATTCAAGAATTTCTTTTGCAAGTGTCATCTTTTTTCATGTTAGGTAAAGGATTAAAACCTGAAATCCCATTTCACCCAATATGCAGTGTTTGGGTACGCCTGCAAGTTACATTCAAAATGCTTTGACAGTTGTTTCTAGGTAACTTGTGCCTAGAAACAACCACAAAGTCACAGGATGTTGATGGTCGAAGTGTAGCAAAAATGTATAAAAATCTTCAGTCCCTTGAGGGTTAAAGATTTCTTGATGCCTGGCTCATCAATTTTTCATCAAATCAAGGCATGGCGGCTTTGCAGCAGCTATTCGCTTTATTTTATGCAAAATACAAGAAAATACAAAGTTTAAAAGTTAAATGAATAAACAGCAAAAACATTTGCACTGAATTTCTGTTTTCATTAGAAACCCTTTAAAGCTTCACCCAACAAATTGCCATGCATTTATAACTTACCATAAATAGGTTGATTCTGATGTTGATCTTTTTAGTCCCCTACTGGCATCGCCGGAGGGGACTATAGGTTTGCACTCCGTCCATCCGTCAGTCTGTCAGTCACACTTTAGTTTTCCGGAGTTTTTTTTGGAAACGCTTCAACGGAATGATTTCATTTTTGGTAAACTACTAAAGAACGATGACTTACAGATCAAGTTTGAGTTTCATGCTGATTGCACTATTCTTGTGTGAGTTACGGCCCTTGGAAATATGGGAAAGCACCAAAATATCAGTTTTCCGGAGTTTTTTTTGGAAACACTTCAACGGAATGATTTCATTTTTGGTAAACTACTAAAGAACGATGACTTACAGATCAAGTTTGAGTTTCATGCTGATTGCACTATTCTTGTGTGAGTTACGGCCCTTGGAAATATGGAAAAGCACCAAAATATCAGTTTTCCGGAGTTTTTTTTGGAAACGCTTCAACGGAATGATTTCATTTTTGGTAAACTACTAAAGAACGATGACTTACAGATCAAGTTTGAGTTTCATGCTGATTGCACTATTCTTGTGTGAGTTACGGCCCTTGGAAATATGGGAAAAAGCACCAAAATATCAATATTTTTATACTGTACCAATGACCCAGACATAGCTGGTGCTAACTCTTAAAAATCTAGGGCCAAACACAAATTTTGCCCCCCAATCCCCCAAATTTGCATCTAAAACCAAAGAAATCATGTCCTGAATGGCCCTCCATACTTCGCCTCCACTGCGCATGCGCAGTGTCAAGAAGGTCCCGGAATTGGCGCCATTTATCATTCTTTGTTTGGCCCTTCATCAGTTCACATCTGACTGATCTTTGTGCTTGTAAATCTCAGTTTAAATGATGCCAGACACATAAATATTAGAGAAATGGTGGATCTAAGGAGGAAATAGGAGGAGAGGAAAAATGAGTGACAGAAAATAATCAGGGCTGTAACTTAAAATTTTTTAATGAAATTATGTTAAGTTACCTATTTTCGAGGCATGGGCCTGTTGTGGTCATTCTTGCTATAAAGTTACACTGCTTGTTCAGTGTTTTCCTCTCTCCCTTTCCTTTAAGTCCCCCCTTGCTATTCTCCCATGCTTTTGGCATATTTTCTGTAATATTATTACTAAAATTTCTTGGGAGTTTTAGCTGGATAACAGAATTAATTCTGTTCTTTTCCCCATGTTTACGTCCTCACCCATGGGTGTATAGGCGTAGTGTTCTGCATCTACCATCTGATGTTCTGCAGTTTCTTCCCTGGAAGTCTCTGTTTTGCATCAGATAGTGTATTATTGGTAACTGATTTTGGGCCAGGGTTATCAGTGCCTGGAGTCATGTTTCTGGTGTTTTTACACTTCTTGTTTACATTGACAACAGCCTCTGTGGAGGGGGATTATTTCTTGTCTTTCTGTTAGTTTAATCATAACTGGATACATTATTATTATTCGTAAGTGTTGCATTAATTTTTTAAAATATTTTTAAAATTTTTGTCCACACTTAGGCTTGGGATCCATTGGGGCTCAATGTTACTTTTCAGAAACTTGGGCTTTTCTGAAAAAATATTTTTTAAAAAAATTATTTTTTGATTTCAATTATTTTTTCTATGTTAATGGATCATGTTATTATGTATTTTTGTTTTCAGGGGTTGGTGCGAGTACTAGGACTTTGTATTCTTTTCACAATGAAAGGATATTGTTCAATTGTATAAGAGGAAATCTTCCTCTGACTTTCATAATCATTGTATAAATGTAGTCAGTGTACTCGCACTAACTCCTGTTCAGTATGTGTTAATTTCGATGACAACATGGGAAGCGTGTGTCACGGTATGTTAGCGGGGAAATGGCCATGCCGGTCCTTTCTCCGCAGGGTCACTCTAGTTTATCAATCTCTATTTCAGACGATCAAGAACAGGGTGATGTATCCGTGATGTCTTCCAAAAGTGTGCCTCCATCGTCACAATTAATGAAGAGCTAGCGGCAAAGTGCTCATGGAAATACGTCAATTGCCTAAGAGGTCCCTAGGAGAATCGACAGCCTTTGACGTCCGCTAGCTCGCCCGGTGTAGCGTCCATTCATCGAATGGTTCGGCAGCCGGGTTTGTCCCTTGCGGTCCAGAAAGGAGTTTTGGGTGATGCGAGCACTATAAATCAACCAAGTGCACACCCAGTGACGGCGGATTAGAGGAGAGAACGGAGGAAGCCTATTAGTCCAGTTCCTAGCTCGTCCAGGTCCATCCGGGCTGCGAGCAAGAGAGGCCCCTCTCTCGTACAACAACATCTGGCCCCAGATGTTGTGGTACAAAATGTTTCGCATTCGGAGCATACGTCCGCTGCTCGGGACGCTCCGTTATATAGACAGTCCGGAGAGACTGTCAATAAGACTTCCTCATCCTCATGGCAGCACACACGACCGCACCTTGGCTACGTGACCTCGGATATCCAGACAACTTCGCCAGTCAGAGAATCTACGGCGACCAGGTCACGCCATCCGGTAGCCAGGGACACGAGGCCTGTAGACTCTGGACGTTCGCATAAGAAAAGTATGCAGGAGTCAACTTACACAGAGCTTCCAGCGGCAAGCATCGTAAGACCGCTACTCCACAGGCCTCAGTGACGGACGTGCTATCCCAAATAGCACAACTTATCGCAGCATCCCAGCAACGACAGAATCTCTGTTGCATCATGTAATATCCGACGACGCTGGGTCGGTACGCTCCGCTGAAGCATCAGGTACGGACGTCCGAAAACTTCATAGGGTCCGACAGGATGGCGAAAGAGATTCGGAGGATTTCGAATTTTCCCTTTCGGAACAACATAAGCTGCTGTACATGTCATCTGGCTTTATCTTCTAGAGGTTGTTTCGTCGGACCAGAATGCTGTGATGCCGGATAAGAGATTGATAGCGTCGGTGGACACAAGAATTTTTTGATCGGTTCAGGGACATCGTCCCTTAGTTTCCGACACAGTCCAATAATGTCACAGGAACTTTCGAATTATTGAACGACGCTATATATATTTATATGCTTGCTATTAAACAAGCAAGTCTGGTTTCTTGTTCGCAAAAGTTACCGTGATGTCTTTCAAGTGTGCCTCTGTCGTCATAGTTAAATGAAGAGCTAGCGGCAATAAGTGCTCATGGAAATATGTCAATCGCCTAAGAGGTCCCTAGTGGGATCGACGGCGTTGACATCCGCTAGCTCGCCCGGTGTAGCGTCCATTCATCGAATGGTTCGGCAGCTGGGTTCGTCCGTTGCAGTCCAGGAAGGAGATTTGGGTGATGCGAGCACTATAATTAGACTAAAGTGCACACCCAGTGGCGACGGATCAGAGGAGAGATCGGAGGAAGCCTATTAGTCCAGTTCCTAGCTCGTCCAGGTCCATCCGGGCTGCGAGCGAGAGAGGTCCCTCTCTTGTACGACAACTTCTGGGACCAGATGTTGTGGTACAAAACGTTTCGCATTCGGAGCATACGTCTGCCGCTCGGGATGCTCCATTATATAGACAGTCCGAGAGACTGTCGATAAGGCTTCCTCATCCTCACGGCAGCGCACACGACCGCACCTTGGCTACGTGACCACGGATATCCAACCAGCTTCGCCTATCAGGGATTCCACGACAAACAGGTCACGCCATCCGGTAGCCAAGGGACACGAGGCCTGTAGACTCCGGACACTCGCATAATAGAAGTATGCACGGGTCAATGTACATGGAGCTTCCAGCGGCAAAGCATCTTAAGACCGCTTCTCCACAGGCCTCAGTGACGGACGTGCTATCCAAAATAGCACAACTTATCGTAGCATCCCAGTAAACGACAGAATCTCTGTCGGATCAGGAATAATCCGACGACGCTGCGTCGGTACGCTCCGCTGAAGCATCAGGTATGGGCGACCGAGCTCTTCATAGAGTCCGACAGGATGGCGAAAGGGATTCAGAGGATTTCGAGCTTTCCCTTTCGGAACAACAGAAGCTGCCATAGATTTCTTCCGGCATTATCTTCCAGAGGTTGTTCCGTCGGACTAGAATGCTGCGATGCGGGATAAGAAACTAATAGCATCATTGGACACAGAATTTATTTTTGATCGGTTCAGGGACATCGTCCCTGAGTTGCCGACACAGTCCAATAATGTCACAAGAACATTCAAATTATTGAACGACGCTATATATAAGCTTGCTACCAAAACAGGCAAGGTCTGGTTTCTTGTCCGCAAATGCTCTAAATCTGCCTTTCACCAATTCAAGGAATAAATTTGTAACGGCAGGACAGGGCATACCGAGAGTTCCTCTGCGGCTAGACGACGAGGCTGAAGACTTGTAATTGTCGATATCACCGTCTATGTCAATTCCAACCACGACGTTGGAAATGACAATAATGTCTAACAGTCTTAACTTAGACGCTTTATCATACGTAGACCACCTTACTACGGTGTTATCATTACGTCTTCAAGGGAAAGAATTCCAGGATATGATCCTCAATGAGATTTCTTTCAAGGGCAGTAGCTTTTCTACGTATAACTCCGCCCTTCAGTGACAAACCTGGAGTTGGTTAGACGTGACGCAGCCCTAGCTACATCCACGCGCATGGATAGTAAGGTGAAGAACTCTCTCAGAGTCGCTTCGGTCTCGGAGAAGCTTCTCTTCGACGGCAACCTTTCGGCAATCTATGAATTGCTTGATATAGACGTTCTCTTGTCAATCAAGTGTAACAAGAGATTCAGACTTGGGCAGACATTCAGTGGTTGTCTCAAGGACTTCCACTGCAGTTGCCGGATCCGAGTTTATGATTATGACGGATGCCAATCAAACAGGTTGGGGTGCAACATTGGTCCCAACGGATTCGAAGTGCCAGGGTCTTTAGGTTCCGCAGTTTCTAGGCAAGCACATAAACATCCAAGAAATGATGTCAGTTTGGCTTGCACTATGTCATTGGATGAACATTATTCAGAAAGCGCATGTCCAAATCCTGTCCGACAATACGACAGTAGTTGCATATATCCGGAACCAGGGAGGCACTCATTCCATTCCGTTATTCAATTTAACGGAAAGAATCCTTCTGTTGTTCTAGAACACCAAGTTCTGCTTTCGGTCCGTCATATTCCGGGTCGTCTGAATGTATTAGTAGACTCCCTTTCACAGAAGGGTCGCTTGTTGCCGTCAGAATGGACTCTCAACAAACAGGTATTCAATCAGATTTGCTACCAATGGGAGCGGCCAATGATAGACTTATTTGTGACACAACTCAACAATCAATGGCAGACGTATGTGTCACCATGTCTGGATCCCCGAGCATATGCAGTAGAAGCTCTATCGATCTCGTGGGACGGAAGGATAGGATATGCGTATCCCCCAGCGCTGTTGATTCAGCAAATATTGCTTAAGATAAACAATCTCAATACAATTCTGTTGGTAGCATCTCTGTCTCCACAGAGACCGTGGATAAATCTACTCAGGTGTCTGCTGTGGGACTTACCGCGAAAACTTCCTCCACGAGAGGATCTTCTTTCGCTGGGGAAATCGTGTCAACTTCATCACATCCCACAAGGTCTCAACCTTCACGTATTCCATTGTGCGGTCCTTCTTGCACGGCAAGCATTGTACAGGACGAGCAGTGGACGTGATTTCTAACTGTAGGAGGACCTCCTCTTCGCTATACTATGCGGTTAAGTGGAAGGTCTTTCGTCATGGGTGTAGGGATAATTTTGTTGATATTTTTGATCCCTCCATACCAGACATTGCAAACTTTCTAGTATACTTGTTTGACGAGATCAACTGCAGCCTGTTACTATTAAAGGTTATAGGTCTATGTTATCTAATACCTATGCACACCATGATAGTTTACAATTGAATCTAATGTCTCTTTATCTAAATTAGTTAGAAACTCTTCGATAAATAGACCTAGAACCCTTAGATTAATTCCTAAATGAATTTAGCTTGGGTTCTTCTTAACTAAAGAAAACCATTTGAGCCTCTTGAGTTAGTAGATTTCAAATTCTGGTCTTATAAGACAGCATTTCTTTTAGCTTTCTCTTCTGCTTGAAGGGTCAGTGAGCTTCATGCACTATCGGTGGACGATTCTCACTATCGTAGTGACGGGAACACTATTACCTTTACTGCTAATGTTGGATTTTTGGCTAAGAATCAGACTCCTAATAATGTCCGGAACCTGTTGTTATTAAGGCCCTTCCGTCTTCAGACGGGCACAGGCCTTTACTCTGTCCGGTTAGAGCTTTATGTATTTATAAACAAGATCTCAGTTTATCAGAAAGGGACGTAAACACTTCTTTCTGTCTCTTATGCCTAATAGAAAGGACATTACGGTCCATTCTATGGCTTGATGGATTCAATTAACTATCCGTACTGCTTATGATAATCTATCTTCAACTCAGCAGTCTGTGCCTAAGATTTTGGCTCATTAAGTAACAGCTCTTTCTACATCTTAGGCTTATGCAAATGGTGTTGCTATTACAGATTTAATGAAGGCTGCATATTGGTCTCAGCCATCCACATTCACAAATTTTTATCTCAGAAATATTGAGTCCATTTCTGGAGACCTGCTTTGTTTAGGTCCATTATCTGCTGCTCAGAATGTCGTTCACTAAACAGTTGCAACTATAGTTATGCAGGCTTTCTGTTCAGGCTGTGACTCCGTCCTGCTGCCCTTTTCGCTCTGGGCTATTTGACCCAGGGCAAGGGGAAGGGGGGGAGGGTGTTCCCTTGGGTCACCTGTTTTATAGTGAAAACAAGGGGATACTTCCTCTGGAGTCAGTAATTCTGAGTTGTTACCGGGATGGTTTTAAGTGAAAGTTAATGTTTAAAAAATTCATTCATGTCATATTTTTAAAGTATAGCATTTGTATATGTCACGTGTCAAACGGGAGTTAATATACAATCCTCGGACACTTTTAAAAAGAGTATAAAGAGTCTCAATTCTCTGGACTAACTTTATTTATTGGCTTACTTTAAAAATAATTAGTATAAGGATTATACTGGATGTTAATAGAGAACATGAATGTTATGATGCTCAATTATGGAGGGTGTTGTGTCTTTCTAATTTATCATAAATAAGAAAGATACATGTAAAGCCTAATACTCCTTTTCTCCTCGAGGGGATGACTCTATTTTATATAGTTGAGCTTATTGGATTTTCCTCTATGTCCTAGTCCCTCCAGCCTTTTTACTATTCAGCTATGTCTGGGTCATTGGTACAGTATAAAAATCTTAAAAAATTTATAGTAATTTAAATATTTTTTATACTTACCAATGACCCAGATGGGGATGGCCCTCCCAGGAGTTGGGAACTCTACCTCCCCGCTGAGTACATAGCGCTGACCAGGCACTGGTTGTAAGAATGATAAATGGTGCCAATTCCGGGACCTCCTTGACACTGCGCATGCGCAGTAGAGGCAAAGTATGGAGGGCCATTCAGGACATGATTTCTTTGGTTTTAGATGCAAATTTTGGGGATTGGGGGGCAAAATTTGTGTTTGGCCCTAGATTTTTAAGAGTTAGCACCAGCTATGTCTGGGTCATTGGTAAGTATAAAAAATATATAAATTACTATAAATTTTTTAAGTTTCCAGACTTTTTTTGGAAACGCTTCAACGGAATGATTTCATTTTTGGTAACCTACTATAGAAGGATGACTTACAGATCAAGTTTGAGTTTCATGCTGATTGCTTTATTCTTGTGTGAGTTATTGCCCTTGGAAATATGGAAAAGCGCCAAAATATCAGTTTTCCGGACTTTTTCTGGAAACGCTTCAACAGAATGGTTGCATTTTTGGTAACCTACTATAGAACGATGACTTACAGATCACATTTCATTTACACTCTGTCCATACATCCGTCAGTCTGTCAGTCAGTCTGTCGGTCGTACTTTAGTTTTCCGGACTTTTTTTGGAAACGCTTCAACAGAATGATTTCATTTTTGGTAACCTACTACAGAACAATGATTTACAGATCAAGTTTCATTTACACTCTGTCCATCCATCCGTCAGTCTGTCAGTCAGTCTGTCGGTTATACTTTAGTTTTCGGGACTTTTTTTGGAAATGCTTCAACCGAATGATTTCATTCTTGGTAACCTACTATAGAATGATGACTTACAGATCAAGTTTGAGTTTCATGCTGATTGCATTATTCTTGTGTGAGTTATGGCCCTTGGAAATATGGAAAAGCGCCAAAATATCATTTTTGAGGACTTTTTTGGAAATGCTTCAACGGAATTTATGCTGATCACATCTAGGTTATAACATTTGTATAATTATTAATGCTCATTAGTCCGGTAGGAGACATTGTATTGCTTCAGCAATACGAGCGCTCTTGTTCTAATTCTTTTTTTTTTTTTGCTTTTTGGCCAAAACGGAGTATGAAATTTAAAAAAAAGATTTGGTTTCCATCCAGTAACTTTTGATAGATGATTCAGAACAAAATGGCTTATGACATGCCTTGCGTAAATGAACAATATAGCATGCATAATAGAATACTGCAGAAATCCTGAACTAAATATTGTCCAGTATATATGGGAGATACATCCCCCATTACCATACATTCAGAATTTACAGATTATATTCTTCAAGATAATCCCATTGGATTTTGAATTGAATTAAATCAGTCAAATCATATCAAACTCTAAAGCTTTGTGACACTCAAGGTTGAATTGTCAGAAGCATAAAAGTAGTTCCAATGAAAGGAATATTTTTATTATCCCCCCCCCTCCCCCTACCCCCGCAAGGGAGGGATATAGCAAAGAGCTCCGTCCATCTGTCCGAACTTTGTTGGCATAACTTGAACATTAGTTAACAGATTTCAATTCTTTTTGGTATATATATCTATATCAAAAATGTCTATGTCAAGTTCGATGACCACCGATATCTCTTAAAAATTATGGCAGTTATGGCCCTTTGTTTTAAAAATATTCTGTAAATCTTGTTTGTGGCCCTGACACTGACCCAGTCCACATCCACGACAGCTCGGAGTATTCTCTGGTTGCTCGGTCTCTGTGGTTCGGTGACGGATCTTATTCCTTTAAGTCGGCTGCATTTCAGACCTCTTCAACATTTTCTGCTCAGTCGTTGGAGGCTGAATGTCAATCATCTGCAGTGACGAATGGGAGCAAAATGAAGGCGAGTGAAAATCGCTAACCTCAAATCAAGTATGCGAGAGTGAAAAATGTGAGGAGAGTGATTTTGATTCAATGTTTATCTTCATTTTTTTAATACTGTTGAATTGTACATTCAAAGTGTATTTTTTTTTCTAAATTAAGTTAAGTTAATGTTATTGTTTGCCTGTGGTTCAGAATAAAATTTCAAGCTTGAAATCTAGTGTTTGTTTATTAAATGTATTACCAGAATTCCTGAAATGAACTTTTAGATAATCTGAAGTGAACTATATATTATGACATGTACAAAAATTTACTTTGCAATTTCCATTGACAAGCATCCTTCAAAACGAATGTTTGAATGCAACTGAACAGGGATGGAAATTTTGACAGTGAAAATATATGAAACCCACTAAAATTAGTTCTGGATTTTAAATGGCAGATTATTAAAATCATGGAAAATGGATGTGTAAATTTCAAATCAGGCACATTAATTTGTGTCACTGGTGAATTGGAGCGACAGGTGTCACGTGTGTAAATGCAAATAAGGAACGGGCAACATTCCGCATGTCTTTGATAAAAAAATACGGAAGTATTAAAATGTTTCTCATATCTCAGAATGACCACCATTTTTTTTATATCTGAACATGCGTGTTCGTTTTCTGGCAGGAGTAAGGTCTGGGCGAGTTGTCAATGTACAATCCTCTTACTGTTAGCGTGTTGTGTGTGGATGTATAAGCGAACTACTGTGTGTCATGTTCATAACGACGAAAAGGAAATTGTTTGGAATTGTACTTTAAATGCATCAAATTGTGAGTGATTAAAAATTTCCCAACATCAAAAATTAATTGAATGTTTCTGTTGACGCAACTCAAATGGATAAAAAACACCCAAGAACAGAGGCGAGGGATTATTTGCACTCCATGAACAATTTTTGTGGGAGCGATGGTGCGCGAGAGCGATCGCGCACCTTTTCCATGCGTCACTGATGTGGATCTAGTGCTTCCGTTACGAACATCTCTCAGTCGTCACCTTCTTCCTTGGATGGATGTTCACTGGATTATGCAGGGAGTTCTGTTGGACTTGCTCACTTCTGATCGTGTTCTGACAGCAGATGCCAGCCATCTCGGATGGGGCATGAGATTGGATCCTCTAGGCCTTTCCTTTCACGGTGTTTGTGGCCAGGATCAGGTTGCTCTTCACATCAACCAGAAGGAGCTTCTTTTTCTTCTTCTGAGTTTTCAGCAGTGGATTCCCCACCTTTCAAATCATCAGGTCCTTTTGTTGTCCCACAATTCGACAGTGGTAACTTACATTTGGAACCAGGGCAACACGCACTTGGTTCCCATGTACGAACTGGCTCGGGATCCTCTACTGCTGGATGTCAACTCGGATGTGGTGGTTCATCACATTCCCAGTCATCTGAATGTCCTAGCGAACTCCCTGTGCCGATGGAGCAGGGTCATTTCCACCGAATGGCTGCTTCACAGAGCAGTGTTCTAGTTGCTTTGTGATCTCTTGGGTCATCCCCCACATCGGTCTGTTTGCGACCCGTTGGAACCATCAGGTAGACACTTCCGTGTCCCCATGTCCAGATCCACTGGCTTTTGCCGTGGACACTCTGTCACTTGATTGGAATGGACTAGTTGGCTACGCCTTCCCACCGGTTCCTATTTTACCTCAGGTTCTAGCCAAGATACAAACCTACAGTTGTCGAATCATTCAGATCGCTCCCCTGTCGTCTCAGCAGGTGTGGATCAATCGGCTCCGCCCTCTGTTGGAGGCTGTTCTGGTACGCCTCCCTCTGCGTCGCGACCTTCTCTATCAAAATCACCTGAGGAGGTTTCACGTCGACCCGACATCATTATGCCTTCACAAAAAATGAAATATCTTTTGTTCGGTCCTATCTCCTCTGTAGAGGTTTTTTGAGATGAGCAGTGGAGTGTATTTCTTCTTCAAGGCGGCACTCCACTGGTTTAACCTGGGCGGCTAAGTGGAAGGTCTTCTGCCAGTGGTGTGCTGATCACTTTGTTGATTATGCCAACCCTTCGATTATTCAGATTGCAGAGTTTCTGGTATATCTGTTTGATTCTGGGGGTCTCCAAACTGCTACCCATCAATGGGTACAGGTCTATGCTTTCGGAAAGCTATTCGGATGTGGGAAAGTGTATCGGCACTAATCAGTACCTCTCCAAGCTTATTCATCACTTTTCTCTGAAAAGGCCTAGGGTTTTGCAGCTGACCCCCCAGATGGAATCTTTTTGGGGTGGGAGCAGGGGTGGTGGGGGGGGGGGGGTGTCACCTTTCAAACCATTATCCCTGGTGGATATGTGTTTTCTCACATACAAGATGGCTTTTGCCTTGGCCAGAAGAGTTATCACGCCCTCTCGAATGATCCAGCCTTTTTCAGGAGCTCCACCAACAGTGTTACTTTTACCACTGATTGCTCCTTTCTGATCATGAATCAGATACCAGAAGCTACTTAACCTCCTATCTGCGTCCGGGCTCTTCCTTAAGTTGATGGTAATCACCCTTTGCTCTGTCTGGTTCATGCAATTCGCATACACCTCAACCGGTGTTAGGAAAGGCAGGAAGCGATTATTTCTGTCTCTTATCCCTGGTTGTCAGAAGATCTCTCCTCAATCCATTTCTAGGTAGATTTGTCTTGCTTTTCGAGCATCATGCGCTTGCTTGGCGAGTGACAATTGTATTTCCAATCGCATTTCTGCCCACGAGGTGCATGCATTGTCTACCTTCTGGGCTTATGCTAACTCTGTCAAATTGTTGGACGTTATGCAGGCAGCCTACTTGAGAAATGCATCTACTTTCTCCACCTTCTACCTGTGTCAGTTGCAGGAGCAGTCTGAGGACACTTTTTCTCTAGGACCTCTTTCTTCTGCTCAGGCTGTTATCAACCCTAGACATTAGGCTATTCTTTCAAGGTCAGTTCCAGCCTTGTGCTTGGTTACTGTCCTTTCTGTCTGTGTGTCACACATGGCCATACGCCTCATTTCTTATTGTCTATTTCAGTGTTTGTGGGATGATTTTATAGGCCATGGGTACTCTTTTTCTGTCCACGGTTCTTGTGCAGTCAGGTTATGTGGGGGTTGGTTATGTGATTACCTCCTCCTATTGTCTATTCAGCCTGTTGTAAACAATTGTGAGGTGGGTTGATAAGAAATTTAAATTCTATAGTAAATTTCCTTTCTTATATCTACCACAATTGTTTACCTGAAAGCCCTCCCATCTTCTTATTAGTCCCCCACCGTGAAGGGGACTATTGGATTGCACTCCGTCCATCCGTCCGTCCATCCATCCATCCATCCATCCATCCATCCATCCATCCATCCATCCATCCATCCATCCATCCATCCATCCATCCATCCATCTGTCCTTCTGTCTTGTTAGTACCTGAATCTCAGAAATGCTTGGCACTTTTGTTTCAAATTTTCAGATTTGAAGGGGCATTAGGAAAAATTGATGCACAGGAATTTTTTTTTTGTCATGCGTAAATTAAGCAAATTAGACTAACTTTGATGTATTTTGTGTTACTTTCAGCACTGTAAGTGCAAATGCCAATACGACTCAGGCTAGAGGCCGTATTTATGAACTGATCTTTATGAAACTTCTTGAGTACCTTTGCCATCAACGTGGGACGAGAACGAGTGTTTTGGGGTCCGGTCCGAAATTCAAAATGGTCGATGGCTGCCATTTTGTTCAAAATTAGGTGCAATCAGATTTTTGCGTAGAACTTCCATATGAAAGTGCTGATTTGAATAATATTTTGTGTGAATGTTTAGTACCATGGGATACATCACATATAATACGAGTATTTTTCTCATGCAGAAATTATGCAAATTACATGAAAACTTTGATTTTTTCAATGCAGCTTACACACAGTAAGTGCACATGTCAATACAGCTCGGGCTAGGGGCTGTATTTATGAACCGATCTTCACGAAACGTCTTGGGTACCTTTGTTATCACTTTGTGATGAGAACGAGTGTTTCTGGGTGTGGTCCAAAATTCAAGATGGTTGCCAGTGGCCATTTTGTTCCGAAATTAGGTCTAATCAGTTTTTTGTACACAACTTCTATATGGCTCAGGCTAGAGGCCGTATTTAAGAACCGATCTTTACGAAACTTCTTGGGTACCTTTGTTATCACCGTGGGATGAGGACGAGTGTTTTTGGGTGTGGTCCGAAATTCAAGATGGCCACCAGCAGCCATTTTGTACCAAAATTAGTGCAATCAGTTTTTTGTACAGAACGTCTGTATGAAAGTTCTGATTTGAATAAATTTGTGTATGAATGTTTAGTAACATGGAATACAACACATATAATACAGGTTTTTTTCTCGTGCAGAAATTATGCAAATTAGATGAATTTTGATTTATTCAGTGCTACTTATACACAGTAAGTGCACATGTCAATATGGCTCGGGCTACAGGCTGTATTTATGAACCGACCTTCACGAAACTTCTTGGGTACCTTTGTTATCATCTTGGGACGAGAACGAGTGTTTCTGGATGCGGTCCAAAATTCAAGATGACTGCCAGTGGCCATTTTGTAACGAAATTAGGTCCAATCAGTTTATTGTCAACTTCTATATGGCTCGTATTTATGAACTGATCTTCATGAAACTTCTTGGGTACCTTTGTTATCACCTTGGGACAGGAACAAGTGTTTTTGGGTGTCTTTGTTATCACTGTGCTATGAGAACACATATTTTGGGGTTCAGTCAGACCCACTCTGGGACTCAAAGATTTCTTTTCTAGTTTAGCATCTGACTGTCGCCCACCTTTTCAATACTTCACCTATACATTTGTTACAGACTACGGTCAGTATTTATGTACAGACCATTACAATACTTTATATGTACCTTTGTTATCAGGTCATTACCTAGATGTTCGTCATTGCTGTGCCACATACTATACATGTACATGTCTTAACAAGTTGAGCTACAGTGTCATTGACACTTTCATTTAAAACTGAAATCCAACTAAAAAGGGATAAACAGTGCAGCCTAAAAGCTGGGCTCCTCCAGCAACCATCAAATATCTACGCCACTGTATTCAGGTAGCCGATACTTGGATAGAACATTTTGCTCCATGACCATTGCTAAACATACCAGGTTAATACAATCTGCATATATAATTGTCGAGATCTTTATGTTTTGTTTTTTATCATTTTCAGGAATGTTCAAATATGACAAAAAGGCTGGTGTTCATTGGTTTCTTTCTGGAACTAGTGAATGTCTACAAGAATATAATTTAGTTGGTGTTGTATCCTTTGCATTCCTAATCATGCCATCTACAATAGGAGTCTTCAGAGGATTACCTATTAACTCTTTACTCAATGCACACCAGTACAAAAATTTGTTATTTTAAATATTTTTTTTAAAATTTTACAAAAATTACCCCTTATTGGAACAAGCTCAACAAGCTCATTCCAATAAGGGCTCTTATGAAATGGTTTTGTTGAAATTTTTGGAAACATTTTTTTTTTTAACCTGCTCACTTTGTAAATTATGTGGTTGGATGCATCCTATTTGTTAGGTAAAGGGTTAAATTTCCTATAGATACAAAATATCTTTAAGACCTCCAATCATAATACAGTGGAGCCCACTTAAATGGATATCTCTTAATTGTATATCCCTGTTAATTGAATATAATTTCCCAACACAAAACCATTTACCATGCCTCCAGTACAAATTTGACCTGTTAATTGAATATAGGTTATAGAGTAAACTCCTGTTAATTGAATAAAAATCTTGTAACATGTCGAGAAATTACCCTGACTCTTCCCAGTTTTCCTTTGGTTATAGACCAATTTGGCCTCAGTACATCCAATACAGGCATTTAATCTATGAAGCTCTGTCAAACAAAATATAATAGAATAAATGCTAAGTTCATCTCCAGAATACAGGATTGTGACACAATCCCTGTTAATTGAATACTCCTGTTAATTGAATAATTTTCATTTGCAAAGTGGATATTCAATTAACAGGGTTCCACTGTAATGACAGATAAGTCTGAAGGTTTGGCTACACACTCTAGTCAAGCCTTGACTGACTAGGAAACACTGCCATGATAGTTCAACTTAAGGTCTGCGATTATTTGATATTCAAAACTAATTTGATTCGAATCGTATATTTAAGTCAAATTCAAGTCGAAATTGTAGATCCCAGTGTGGAATTTTGAAATATGGTAAGTTTTATGAAAGCAAAGCAGAAAGTCTTGGATTTTGTTTACTGTAGTCATGACTAACTAATATTCCAACAACATCATCAAGGCGTGCCTTCGTCGAAGGAATGCCTTGATGATGGAATTGGAATTTTGATGAGTTGGCACTTGGGCCATCACAGTTGGAACAAATCAGGTTTACACCCCCAAACCAGACCTGATTATTTCAGTAGAGCTATTAACTCCCCCCCCCCCCACCCACCCCCACACCCCACTCCTCGTGGCTCCAACAAAAGTCAAGGGGAGCCATAATTGCCCTCCTAAAAAGCAAATGGCTCTGCTTAATTTAGATTCAATATAGAGTTGCCAATTAACTGGTAGGGTGCTGGAAGCCCATATTTGGGCTTTACTCTGAAGGGCAGGTACCACAACTTGAAGGCTTCATATTCTGTGGATGTGCTTCATATTATCTATCGAGTGGAATTATTGAGTCTGTGTGGATTTGCCTTGTTACAATTCACAGGCGAGAGCACTCTCCCATGAACTGTAACAAGACATAGACATGTGAACAATTTTTGATGACCAAAAATAATTTAGAACTCTACCAGTTAAAATCGGTCAATATGGCTCTATTGGAGTGATTTAAGGAGGGCTGTTTTGGCTCTGCTGAGATTTTCAAACAAATTAGTCTCACTTGACAGAGCTCCATGAGACTGAATTGGCTAAATGCCTAGTAGCATTATGCGAAAAAATTCTTTTTGAAGTGTATGGTATTTCACCATTAGTGTGTGTGTTAAATTTGGCTTACTTGTAATCATTAATCCATTACTCAATGCAGACAATATCAAAATTTGTTATTTTAAATAATTTTTTCTTCAAATTTTTCAAAATATTTCAACAAAACTATATCATGTGACCTTTCATTGGAACGATTTTGATGAGCTCATTCATTCAGGGATCACACGATATGGATTTGTTGAAATTTTTAAAAAAATATTTTGTTTTAACTGCTCAGTTAAAAGAAAAATTAAAATTATAAATTTTGATATTGTCTGCATTGGGTAAGGGATTAAAAGATTAGTCAGATCTATTGGGTATTAGTACAGTGGAACCCTGTTAATTGAATAGCCACTTTGCACTGAAAACTATTCATTTAACAGGAGTATTCAATTAACAGGGATTGTGTCACTTTCCTGTATTCTAGAGATAAACTTTGCATTCATTCTATTATATCTTGTTTGACAGAGCTCCATGAGCTCTGTCAAACAAGATACAGTAGATTAAATGCCTGTATTGGATGTACTGAGGCCAAATATGTCAAAAAACAAAAGAAAAAAAAGGAGAGTCAGGGTAATTTCTCGACAGGCTACAAGATTTTTTATTCAATTAACAGGGGTTTACTCTATAACCACAGGGGTTTACTCTTTAACCTATATTCAATTAACAGGTCAAATTGTGAACTGAAGGTATGGTAAATGGTTTTTTGTTGGGAAATTATATTCAATTGACAGAGTTATTCAGTTAAGAGATATTCAGTTAAGTGGGCTCCACTGTATTTACATATCTGTAGTAATCATCATCATTCACATCACCATCATCATTCATGTATGAGAAAGTTTTCAATGAAAGAAAATTCTTGTAACTTACATTAGTCAAAACAGCATAAGTCAAAGTAGTCTTAAGATATTTCCTTAAAGATAATCAGTTAATGGGTCTAGCTGTATACAACAGTATTATATTAGATATCAGATTTCCTTCCTGTTGCTACAGAAAACTGCTGAGTCCAGCTGTTGTGCCATATAATAACCCAAAAGCAACAGTTGGATTAACAAATGGCACAATGGAAGATCTTCAGACTATACAACCGGTGAGTATTTTACCTGTCATTGTTGCATAGGCAAGCTGACTTGAAAGTTCACTTTGTCAGCTTTTTAAATTCAATTAAAAAACAAGGTGTGATTCCATTAAAACATGCTCTGTTGCTGAGTTGACTCTGTTTTAAATAGTCTCTTTATATTGTAAGGCAAGGCAAATGGTTTTAGCGCGCCGAAGGCGTGCAGGGATGTTATAGGGTGGACCCCTTTCGATCCTCATTTACGGTATAATATATTTTTATACTGTACCAATGACCCAGACATAGCTGGTGCTAACTCTTAAAATATAGGGCCAAACACAAATTTTGCCCCCCCAATCCCCAAAATTTGCATCTAAAACTAAAGAAAACATGTCCTGAAAGGCCCTCCACACTTCGCCCCTACTGCGCATGCGCAGTGTCAAGGACGTTCCGAAATTGGCGCCATTAATCATTCTAAGTTTGGCCCTTCATCAGTTAACATCTGACTGATCTTTGTGCTTATAAATCTCAGTTTAAATGATGCCAGACACATAAATATTAGTGAAATGGTGATTCTAAGGAGGATAGAGAAGGAGGAGAGGAAAAAAATGTGTGACAGAATATTATCAGGGCTGTAACTTAAAATTTTTTAATGAAATTGTGTTAAGTTACCTATTTTCAAGGCAGCAGCCATTTTGTTGTCTTTCTGATTATTTAGTTACACTGTTTTTTTTAAGTGTTTTCCTCTCTCCCTGTCCTTTAAGTCCCCCTTGCTATTCTCCCATGCTTGTGGCATAGTTTTTGTAATTATTATTACTAAATTTTCTTGGGAGTTTTAGCTGAATAACAGAATGAATTCTGTTCTTTTCCCCATGTTTACGTCTTCACCTACGGGTGGTTAGGCATTGTGTTCTGCATCTACCATCTGATGTTCTGCAGTTTCTTCCCTGGAAGTCTCTGTTTTGCATCAGATAGTGTATTTTTGGTAACTGATTTCGGGCCTGGGTGCCTGGAGTCTTATTTTAGTGTTTTTACACTCATTGTTTACATTTACAACAGCCCTCTGTGTGAGGGGGGGGATTTCTAAAAAATAATATCTTGATGTTATTTTAATCATAACTAGATACATTATTATTGTTCGTAAGTGTTGAATAAATTGTTTAAAATATTTTTAAAATTTTTGTCCACACTTAGGCTTGGGATCCATTGGGGCTCAACGTTACTTTTCAGAAACTTGGGCTGTTCTGAAAAAATATTTTTTCAAAATATTTTGATTTCAATTATTTTTTCTATATTAATGGATCATATTATTATTATGTATTTTGATTGCCAGGGATTAGTGCGAGTACCAGGACTTGTTTTCTTTTCACATTGAAAGGATATTGATCAATTGTTTTAAGAGGAAGTCTTCCTCTGACTTTATTATCATTCTATATGTGGTCAGTGTACTCGCATTAACTCCTGTTCTGTATCGTATGATTTCGATGACAATATGGGAAGCGTATGTCACGGTATGTTATTGGGGATTTGGACTCTCCGGTCCTTTCCCCGCAGGGTCACTCTACTTTATCAATTTCTATTTCAGACGATCAAGATTAGGGTGATGTATCTGTGATGTCTTCCAACAGTGTGCCTCCGTCGTCACAATTAATGAAGGGCTAGCGGAAAAGTGCTCATGTAAATACGCCAATTGCCTAAGAGGACCCTAGTAGGTTCGACGGCCTTTGACGTCCGCTAGCTCGCCCGGTGTAGCATCCATTCACCGAATGGTTCGGCAGCCGGGTTCGTCCGTTGCGGTCTAGAAGGAATTTTGGGGTGATGCGAGCACTATAAATTAACCTAATGCACACCCAGTGACGGCGGATCGGAGGGAGAACGGAGGAAGCCTTTTAGTCCGGTTCATAGCTCGTTCCGGTCCATCCGGACGGCAAGCGAGAGAGGCCCCTCTCTCGTTCAACAACATCTGGCCCCAGATGTTGTGGTACAATGTGTCGCAAGCGGAGCATACGTCCGTCGCTCGGGACACTCCGTTGTATAGGCAGTCCGCGGAGACTGCTAAGGCTTCCTCTTCTCGTCAGCGCACACGACCGCACCTTGGCTGCGTGACCGCCGATATATTACCAGCTTCGCCGATCAAGGATTCTTCGGCGACCAGGTCACACCATCCGGTAGCCAGGGACACGAGGCCTGCAGACTCCGGACGTTCACATAGGAAGTGTGCGGGAGTCAACGTACACGGAGCTTCCGGCGGCAATGCATCGTAAGACCGCTACTGCACAGGCCTCGGGAACGGACGTGCTTTCCTTAATAGCACAGTTTATCGCAGCATCCCAGCATCAACTGAATCTGTCGCATATATTTTATCCGACGATGCTGGGTCGGGACGCTCCGCGGAAGCGGGTACGGACGTCCGAAAGTTTCATCCGGTCCGGCGGGATACCGAAAGGGATTCGGAGGATTTCGAGCTTTCCCTTTCGGAACAACATATGCTGTTGTGTATGTCATCTGACTTGGTCTTCTACAGCTTCTTTCGTCGGACCAGAATGCTGCGATGCCGGATAAGAAACTGATAGCGTCGGTGGACTTAGTAATTTTTGGTTCGGTTCAGGGACATCGTCCCTCAGTTCCGACATAGTCCAATAATGTCACACAAACTTTCGAATTATTGAACGACGCTATATATATATTATTACTTTATGCTTGCTAACCAAGCATTTCTGGTTTCTTGTTCGAAGAGTTATGGAGATGTCTTTCAAAAGTGTGCCTCTGTCGTCATAGTTAATGAAGAGTTAGCGGCAATAAGTGCTCATGGAATATTTCTATCGCCTACGGAGTGACATTCGCTAGCTCACCCGGTGTAGCGTACATTCATCGAATGGTTCGGCTGCCGGGTTCGTCCGTTGCGGTCTAGGAAGGAGATTTGGGTGATGCGAGCACTTTAATTACTTTAGTACTCACCCAGTGACGGCAGATTGAGGACAGATCGGAGGAAGCCTGTTAGTCCGGTTCCTGGCTTGTCCAGGTCTGTCCGGGCTGTCAGCGAGAGAGGTCCCTCTCTCGTCCAACAACATAGGAGACCGCATGTTGTGGTTCAGATATTTTACATTCGGAGCATATGTCCGTCGGTCGGGACGCTCCGTTATATTGACAGTCCGAGAGACTGTCCTTAATGCTTCCTCATCCTCACAGCAGGGCACACGACCGCACATTGGCTACGTGACCTCGAGTATCTGATCAGTTTCGGCATTCAGTGATTCCACGGCGAATAGGTCGCGCCATCTGGTCGCTAAGGGACACGAGGCCTATACACTCCGTTCGCTCGCATATTGGTAGTATGCACGGGGTAACGATTACGGAGCTTCCAGCGGCAATGCGTCGTAAGACTGCTTCTCCTCAGGCCTCAGTGACGGACGTGCTATCCGAGTTAGCACAGTTGTTTCGCAGCATCCCAGCAATTGACAGTTTCTCGGTCGAATCAGGAATTATCCGACGGCGCTGGGTCGGTGCGGTCCGCGGTTGCATCAGCTACGGACGACCGAACGCTTTATAGGGTCCGACAGGATGGCGAAAGGGATTCGAAAGATTTCGAGTTTTCCCTTTAGTAGTATCGGAAGATGCCTTTCATATCTTCTGGCATTATCTTCCAGTGATTGTTATTTCGGACTTCATTGCTGCGATCTTGGATAAGAGACTTATAGCGTCATTGTACTCGGATTTTTCGATCGGTTCAGGGACATTGTCCCTGACTTACCGACGCAGTCCAATATTGTCATTACAACATGTGTTTTATTTTTCGACGCTCTATATATATATACAAGCCTGCTACTAAGCATGATAGTTTAGTTTCTTGTCCGCGTTGCTCATTTCTGCCATTTTATCATTTATACGAATAGTTTATTTTGGCAGAGCAGGGCATACCGAGAGTTCATATGCGTCTAGACGGTGTGATTAAAGACTGCATATATTCTTTTTCGCCGTTTATGTCTTTTCCAATTTCAATGTTGGGAACGACATTATGTATAGTAGACTTAACTTAGACGCTTTATCATACGTAATCCGCCTTACTGAGGCGTTATCATTACGTCTTCAAGAAAAGATTTACGGGATATTATTCTCAATGTAATTTCTTTTGAGGGCAGTAGTTTGTTCACGTATAACTCCGCCCTTCAGTGGCTGATTGGAGTTAGTTAGACGTGACGCAGCCCTAGCTACATCCACACGTGTGGATAGTAAGGTTAAGAACTCTCTCAGAGTCGCTTCGTTCTTGGAGGAGCTTCTCTTCGACGGCAACTTTTCGGCAATCCATGAATTGCTCGATTTACACGTTCTCTTGTCTATCTAGTGTTACAAGAGATTCAGACTGGGGCAAACATTCGGTGGTTGACTCAGAGAGTGCCACCGCAGTTGCCGGACCCGAGTGTGGCTGTTATGACGGTTGCCAGTCAAACAGATTGGGATATAATACTGATCCCTACGGATTCGAAGTGCCAGGGTCTTTGGGTTCCGCAGTCTCTTAGCAATCAGTTTTCTTCCGCGGAATAATGTTTTTTAGGCTTGCTTTATGTCATTGCATGAACATTATTCAGAAACGCATGCCCAAATTCCTGTCCTTTAATTCGACAGTAGTGGCGTATCTCCGGAACCAGGGAGGCACTCTTTCGTTTCCGTTATTCAATTTAATGGAAAGAATCCGTCTGTTGGTTATAGTACACCAAGTTCAGTTTTGGTCCGTCATATTCCGGGTCGTCTGATTGTTTTATTGGACTTCCGTTCTCTTACGGGTCGCTTGTTGCTGTCGGAATGGACTCTCAACAAACAAGTATTCAATCAGATTTGCTATCTATGGGAGCGCCCAATGATGATTTATTTATGACACAGCTTGCTAATCAATTGCAGACGTATGTGTTGGCTTGTCCAGATCTCTGAGCTAATGTTGTTAACGCTCTATTGATCTATAGGACGAAATGATAGGATACGCGTATCCTCCGGCGCTGTTGTTTCAGCAGGTATTGCTAAGATAAACAACCACAATACATTTCTGTTGATAGCATCTCTATCTTCACAGAGATCATGAGTAATTTACTCTCTTGTCTACTGTGGGTCTTAACGTGAAATCTTCCTCTATGTGAGGATCTTTTTTCACTGGGTAAATCGTGTCATCTTTATCACAACCAGCAAGGTCGCAACCTTCATGTATTCCGTTGTGTGGTCCGTATTGCATTGTAAGCACTGTACTGGACGAGCTTTGGACGCGATTTCTTACTATAGGAGATCCTCTTCTTCGCTATTCTATGCGGCTAAAGTGGAGGCTCTTCCGTCGTAGTGTAGGGATCCTTATGTTCATATTGTTGATCCCTCCATACTACTCATTGCTATTTTTTAGTATACTGGTTTCACAAGATCTACTGCAGCCTGTTATTATTTAGGTTATAGGTTTATGTTACCTCATACCTATGCACTCTACGATAGTTTACAATTGAGTCTTTTGTCTCTTTATCTAAGTCAGTTAGTAACTTTTTGATAAATAGACTTAGAATCTTTAGATTAAATTCCTATACGGATTTTAACTTCGGTTCTTATTTAGCTAAGTAATCATTTGAGCCTCTGGAAACAGTAGTTTTCAAATTCTGACCTTTTAGACAGTAATTCTGTTGGTTTCTCTTTTACTGTAGAGTCAGTGAGTTTCATGCACTATCGATGGATGATTTTCACTTTCGTAGTTTCGGAATCACTATTTCCGTTACTATTTAGGTTGGATTGTTGCATAAGAGTTAGGCTCCTATTATCCGGAACCTATTATTTTAAGGTCCTTCCGTCTTCGTATGGGCATAGGCCTTTACTCTTTCCGGGTACAGTTTATGTATTTATAAAAAGATATCTGTTTATTACTATGGGCGTAAGCTTCTTCTGTCTTTGATGTCTAGTAGAAGGATGTTACGCTCCATTTTATTGTTAATGGATTCTATTAACTATCGGTACTGCTTATGGTATATCATTGACTTAGCAGTTGTGCTTAAGATTTCGGCTCATGAAGTAAGTGTTCTTCTACTTCTTGGGCTTACATTAATAGTGTCGCTATTATAGATTTTTGAAGGCCGCTCATTGTGCTTAGCCATCCACATTCATGAATTTTATCTCAGAAATATCGAGTCCATTTCTGGAGGCCTCTATTGTTAGGTCTATTATCTACTGCTCAGAATGTCATTCACTTAACAGTTGCTACTATAGCTAGGTAGGCTGTCTGTTTCGGCAGTGTGTCCGTTCGGCTGCCCTCTTCGCTCTGGGCTATTTGACCCAGGGCAAGAAAAAGGGGGGGGGGGGGGGGGGGGGGAGGGTGTTCCCTTGGGTCACCTGTTTTACTATGAAAACAAGGGGATACCTCCTCCGGAGTTAGTAATTCTGAGCTGTTATTGGGATGGTTGTTTAGTGAGAAGTTTAGGTTTTTAAAATTCATTCAAGTCTTAGTTTTTAAAGTATAGCTTTTGAATATTGCATATGTCAACGGACATGATTATGCAATCCTCAGACACTTTTAGGAGTATAAGAGTCTCTATTCTCTAGACTTACTTTATTTATTGGCTTACTTTAAAAATTATTAGTATAAGGATTATATTGGATATTAATAGAGTACATGGATGTATGAAGCTCAATTTTGGAAGGTGTTGTATCTTTCTAATTTATCATAAATAAGAAAGATACATGTAAGGTCTATTACTTCTTTTTCCCTTCAGGGGATGACTCTATTTTATTTTATTGAGCGTATTCCATTTTGCTCTATGTCCTTGGCCCTCCAGCCTTTTTACTATTCAGCTATGTCTGGGTCATTGGTACAGTATAAAAATGTTAAAAAATTTATAGTAATTTATATATTTTTTATACTTACCAATGACCCAGACGGGGATGGCCCTCCCAGGAGTTGGGAACTCTTGCCTCCCCGCTGAGTACATAGTGCTTACCAGGCACTGGTTATTAGAATGATTAATGGCGCCAATTTCGGAACGTCCTTGACACTGCGCATGCGCAGTAGGGGCGAAGTGTGGAGGGCCTTTCAGGACATGTTTTCTTTAGTTTTAGATGCAAATTTTGGGGATTGGGGGGCAAAATTTGTGTTTGGCCCTATATTTTAAGAGTTAGCACCAGCTATGTCTGGGTCATTGGTAAGTATAAAAAATATATAAATTACTATAAATTTTTTAACTTTTCCAATAATTTTGAGATATCATCATCATCGTCATATCTGAACAGTATAAAGGTGGAAGAGCATGGGTGTTGATATTCCATATTGTTGTTCTTCAGGCAAGTATAGTCTACCGCTTGTAATGTTGTAGTTTAAGTTTGGCCTTTATCAGCAAGTATAGTCTGCCTGGGCTCTGTTGCTGACATGTACGGTTTTGATGGACATTAAAAACCCTGAGAAAACAGACCTTAACAAGGTACCACCAACCTGAACATTCCTGGTTCAGGTGACAGGCCAGTTATTTCTGTATATTGTGGGGAGATGCAATACATTTTATTCCCTGACAAGACTGAAATCTAGTGATTTGATTGGCTGAAAGGTACAATTGAAATCATGCCTTCATATTCTTGGAATAATTACAAGTTGGATTATCCCATTGTAAAAACATGAATATGTAGACAATGTGATCAATTTTCAAAAGGTTCACTTAAATATGGAATAGGATACAGGTGTACATATAAAAATTAATAATGTCATCTCTTGAAAAAATATAATCAAAATTATACCTGTAATATTTGCTTTATCTAAGGAAAATTTGGTCAGTAATGGGACTATATTTTCTCCCTTTTCCCAATGCAAGTGATATCATTATTTTTTATTTTAAATATGATTATTTCAATTTTTAGCTCAACTTTGACGAAGTCAAATTTGAGCTATTGTCATGGCCCGTCGTCCGTCTGTCCATCTGTCCGTCTGTCCGTAGGTCAACAATTGGCTATGGCTCGGGCTAGAGGTCGTATTTATGAACCGATCTTTACGAAACTTCTTGTGTACCTTTGTTATGACCCTGGGACGGGAACGAGTGTTTTTAGGTGTGGTCCGAAATTCAAGATGGCTGCCAGCGGCCATTTTGTACCGATGATGCAAAAATCAGTTTTTTGTACGGAACTTCCGTATGAAAGTTCTGATTTGAATAAAGTTTTGTATAAATGTTTAGTACCATGGGATACATCACATATAATACAGGTTTTTTTCTCGTGCGTAAATTATGCAAATTAGACTGACTTTGATTTATTTAGTGTTACTTTCAGAGCTGTAAGTGCCAAGCTGCTATGGCTCGGGCTAGAGGCCGTATTTATGAACCAATCTTTACGAAACTTCTTGGGTACCTTTGTTATGACCCTGGGACGGGAACAAGTGTTTTTGGGTGTGGTCCGAAATTCAAGATGGCTGCCAGTGGCCATTTTGTACCGATGATACAAAAATCAGTTTTTTGTACAGAACTTCTGTATGAAAGTTCTGATTTGAATAAAGTTTTGTATAAATGTATAGTACAATGGGATACATCACATATAATAGGGTTTTTTTCTCATGCGTAAATTATGCAAATTAGACTGACTTTGATTTATTTAGTGTTACTTTCAGAGCTGTAAGTGCCAAGCTGCTATGGCTCAGGCTAGAGGCCGTATTTATGAACCAATCTTTACGAAACTTCTTGGGTACCTTTGTTATGACCGTGGGACGAGAACGACTGTTTTTGGGTGCAGTCCCAAATTCCAGATGGCTGCCAGCAGCCATTTTGTACCAACGATGCCGAAATCTGTTTTTTGTACAGAACTTCCATATGAAAGCTCTGATTTGAATAATTTTTTGTATGAATGTTTAGTACCATGGGATACATTACATATATTACAGGTTTTTTTCTTGTGTGTAAATTATGCAAATTGGGCTAACTTTGATATATTTAGTGTTACTTTCAGCACTGTGAGTGCAAATCCCAATACGGCTCGGGCTAGAGGCCGTATTTATGAACCGATCTTCACGAAACTTCTTGGGTACCTTTATTATCACTGTGGGACGAGAAGGAGTGTTTTTGGGTCCAGTCTGAAATTCAAGATGGCCGCTAGCAGCCATTTTGTTCAAAATTAAGTGCAATCAGATTTTTGCGCAGAACTTCCAAATGAAAGATCTGATTTGAATAAATTTTTGTATGAATGTTTAGTACCATGGGATACATTACATATAATACAGAGTTTTTCTCGTGAATAAATTATGCAAATTAGGGGTCCGGGTGGGACTTTTGGACCAAAATCCGGAAATTAGTTTTTTGTGTTTTGAGGCATTTTGGTCAATTTTAAGAAGAAGAAGAAAAAATTTTAGTCTGAAAATATTTTGTTTGGGACTGAAAATTTCCACACAAAAATAATAATCTACAATGATTGGTCTTAATCTGTAGTCCATTACAGTCACCTTGTAATTCTTTTATTATTGTTGACTGGGCCAAAACAAATACTAATTCCTGTCATATTCATTATTCAGTTGTCTTGGTCACAGCAAGTACTAATTCCTGTCATATCCAAGTTGAGCTACAGAGTCATTGACTCTTTCATTTCAAAACACTTTCGCAAAACCATATTATGTAACCCCCCTACTGGAACAAGTTCAACAAGATCGTTCCAATGAGGAGTCACATGATGTCATTTGTTAAGATTTTTTGAAAAATACATATTTTTCTTCAACTGCTCAATTTGTAAATTACGCCTGCTGTTTCAGCCGATTTGTTAGGGAATGGGTTAATGTAGAGTTAAGAATCATTTCTTTTCTTCAATATTCAGTTTGAACAACAATGATTGGCTTCCTTTTTTTCTTTCATCATGTAGTTCATGTTCTGAGGTCGCAAAATCCTGAAATAAGCCTTTGAAGGTTAAGGCATGTTTGGAACAAGTAACAAAATTGCTAAAGATAATGAATTCTGTTGACAAAAGAATGGTGATGTTGAGCTCATTGGCAATGGCATTTGTGGCGCTGCGGTAGAATGATACAAGAACAACTTATGGCCTAAAAAAATAAAAAATAAATTTCTCAGGCCTTCCCGCATGGTCCTTTTTGGCTGCTGCATGCTCTCTTTTTATAACTAATTTAAAGTTAAAAAATATAAAACTTAAATGGTTTATGTCTGATATTTTACCCAAGTTGAAAAAATTGATGAATTTGTCCCTTGAGTGCAAGAAGGCTTTGCAATGCTTCAGCATTGCAAAGCCTTCTTGCACTCAAGGGATGAAATACACCACCACCCATGCTATTCTGTAGATTATGAGGCCAAAATCTTGAACCAAGAACATGAACTGGCAAAGAAGTAATTACTGAAATAAAAAATAAAATAAAAAAACGCTCACCCGCATGCAATTTTACAAATAATGGCCTGAGAAACAGAAGATCTACATTGTGTGGCCTATTCTGTATTATTCTTATGTGAATTCCCCTTTGGTACTATTAGCAAATCTCAGCCAAGTCATATACTGAATACCGAACTGATACCACGTTATACCCCCTTAAAATACCGAAACTGATACGTAAATCTCCATGAAACTGGGGACTATTTTAAGAGCGTCAATCTGTCTATCAACATTATATAATGTATTGTGATGAATTGAAGGTAACATTGTCTGAAGTTTGCGACTCAGAGTTTATGTTCAACCAAGAATGTATACATTCTAATAAGACACTACCCATAGCCCAAACCTACATTGTGAAACACGAGAGGCTTATTTACTAAACTTGTGATTGTTAAAAGTTGCTTTCTGCAAGGCAATTTTTAATGATCACAGGTTTAGTAAATAAACCTCTTGTGTACTCACAACGGCACTGGATAAATACTGTATAAACCAGATAAACTCATTCCATCTTAGTTTAAATCGTAAATCAGTTTGTAATTTAAACAACATTTTATCCGGAACACTGTCTGCTGCATGTGTGAAATATCCAGAAAGATATGAAGCTGTTTTCTAGTCACTCCATTGATGAAGCAATTACGAAACAGGTGACAATATTTCGCGTAGTGATGTCAGATGATAACATTTGCTACTGGAGCCGTAAACATAAAAGAAACTACACCAGCTCACATCCAATTCGAGTACAAGGGTTTTACTCTTATTGGAACATGTTGTTTTCACCAACATAAACTTCAAAATATCCATGTAACTGGAGCAACAATCTGTCTACAGGCATATTGTTTTTAGCTTAACTTGACATAGTCAAGATAAGCTATTGCCATCACGCGTGCGGAAGTCTGTGAGTCTGTTAGTCTGTGAGTCTGTGACATCTGTTCACATTTCCTTTAGCACGGGCTACACCCCGCAGTTCTTGTCTGATCGTCACAAAATTTCATATGCAGGTTTGGGGTCATGTCTAGATGAGAACGTCCCCTTTTGGTCGCGAGCGGGCAACCGGTATGGCTGCCCGAGCCCAAAACCCGAAAACCATTAGCACAGTCTACAGGTCGTATTTATGAAGGGATTTCATTGTAACTTGGTAGGATGCCTCTGTATAGTGCCTAGACGAGAACGTCCCCTTTTGGGCATGATCTATCAACTGTGATGGCTGCCCAAGCCCGAAACCCAAAAACTTTTAGCACAGTCTGCAGATCATGTTTAATGTGGAGGGATTTCATTGTAACTTGGTAGGATGACTCCTTATGATGTCTAGATGCAAATTTCCCCATTTGGGCATGATCTGCCAACCGTGACGACTGCCCGAGCCCAAAACCCGAAAACCTTTAGCACAGTCTACAGGTCATATTTATTGAGGAATTTCATTGTAACTTGGTGGGTTGACTTCATACAATGTCTAGATGAGAAAGTCCCCATTTGGACGTGATTGGGCAACTGTGACTGCTACAGGAGCCCGAAGCCTGAAAACCTTTAGCACAGTCTAGAGGTCATATTTATGAAATGATTTCATTGTAACTTGGCAGGATGACTCCAAATAATGTCTAGATGAGAACGTCCCATTTTGATCGCGATCATGCAGCCTTGATGGGTGCCCGAGCCCAAAAACCTTTAGCATAGGCAAAAGGTCATATTTATGGAAGTATTTCATTGTAACCTGTTAGGTTGACTCCATATAATGCCTAGATGATGACATCCCCTTTCGATTGTGATTGGTCAGTTGTGATGGCTACAAGTGCCCGAAGCCCGAAAACCTTGAGCACAGTCTACAGGTCATATTTATGAAGGGATTTCATTGTAACTTCTTAGGATCACTCCAGATGATGCTCAGATGAGATTGTCCCCTATGGTTGCGATCATTCACCCATGATGGCTGCCCAAGCCCGAAGCCCGAAAACCTTTAGCACAGTCTACAGGTCATATTTATGAAGGGATTTCATTGTAACTTGGTAGGTTAACTTCATATAATGTTTAGATGAGAACGTGCGATCATTCACCCATGATGGCTGCCCGAGCCCGAAGCCCGAAAACCTTTAGCACAGTCTACAGGCCATATTTGTGAAGGGATTTCATTGTAACTTGGTAGGTTAACTTCATATAACGTCTAGATGAGAACGTCCCCTTTTGGACATGATTGGGCAACTGTGACGGCTAAAGGTGCCAGAAGCCTGAAAACCTTTAGCACTGTCTACAGGTCATATTTATGAAGGGATTTCATTGTAACTTGGTAGGTTGACTCCAAATAAGGTCAAGATGAGAATGTCCCATTTTGGCCGTGATCATTCAGCCTTGGTGGGTGCCCGAGCCCAAAAACCTTTAGCATAGGCAAAAGTTTATATTTATAGAAGGCCATATTTATGAAGGGATTTCATTGTAACTTCGCAGGATCACTCCAGATGATGCCCAGATGAGATTGTCCCCTTTGGTTGCGATCATTCAACCATGATGGCTGCCCGAGCCCGAAGCCCGAAAACCTTCAGCACAGTCTAAGGTCATATTTATGAAGGGATTTCATTGTAACTTGGTAGGTTGACTTCATATAATGTCTAGATGAGAACATACCCTTTTGGACACGAGTAGGCAACTGTGACGGCTTCAGGGGCCCAAAAGCCCGAAAACCTTTAGAACAGTCTACAGGTCATAATTATGAAGGGATTTTATTGTAGCTTGGTAGGATGACTCCAAATAGTGTCCAGATGAGAACGTCCCCTTTTGGTCACGATCATTCAGCCTTGATGGCTGCCCGAGCCCAAAAACCTTTAGCATGTCTGTAGGTCGTATTTATAGAAGGATTTCATTGTAACTTGTTAGGTTGACTCCATATAATGCCTAGATGATGACATCCCCTTTTGGTCGTGGTTGGTCAACTGTGATGTCTACAGGTGCCTGAAGCCCGAAAACCTTTAGCACAGTCTACAGGTCGTATTTATGGAGGGATTTCATTGTAACTTGGTAGGTTGACTTCATATAATGTCTAGATGAGAACGTCCCCTTTGGACGCAATTGGGAAACTGACGGCTACAGGGGCCCGAAGCCCGAAAACCTTTAGCACAGTCTACAGGCCATATTTATGAAGGGATTTTAATGTAACTTGATAGGATGACTCATTTTGGAATAATTTCATTGTTATTTTGTTGATATATGTTAACTGTGAGGGCCACATATATTAACTGTGAGGTCATATTAACCCACCCCTCAGATCTTTAGTACAGTGTACACCTCATATTATTTTTATCATAAACATAGCATACAGGGAACAGAAATGAACATATTCCCAATTATCACAATTCTTGTCTTATTTCTTAATCCTTTCATAAACATTGAACATTATCCTTTTCATCAAACACAACACACAAGTTAAGCTACAGTGTCATTGACACTTTCATTACCTTCTTAATTTAAAAATGTATAAGAAGTGATGTTTGTTTCTGGACCATTGAGGTTTTATTTTTCAGGTTTTTGATCCAGTGATATATAGATCTTGAATCTTCAACTCCCCAGTTTGTATTGAAATTTACAAAACTCATCCAGTAAGTTAGGCCTGGATCTCGCCAAACCTAATTTTTATACGCCCGTTTTGAAAAAACGGGACGTATTATGGTATACCGCTGTCCGTCTGTCCGTCCGTCTGTCCGTCCGGTCATATGTCGTACGATAACTCAAGAACGCTTTGAGAGATTTTCATGATTTTTGTGTAGGTGGTGTATATCATTGGAGGGAAGCTCCCTTTCGTTTAGTGTCGCCGTTCGATTAGTCATTCCAGAGTTATGGGACTTTATTACTTAGAAAATTGTTGATTTTTTACACATCGTACGATAACTCGAGAACGCTTTGAGAGATTTTCGTGATTTTTTGGGTAGGTGGTGTATATTGATGGAGGGAAGCTCCCTTTCGTTTAGTGTCGCCGTTCGATTAGTCATTGCAGAGTTATGGGACTTTATTACTTAGAAAATTGTTGATTTTTTTACACGTACGATAACTCGAGAACGCTTTGAGAGATTTTCGTGATTTTTGGGTAGCTGGTGTATATCGATGGAGGGAAGCTCCCTTTCGTTTAGTGTCGCCGTTCGTTTAGTCATTCCAGAGTTATGGGACTTTATTACTCAGAAAATTGTCGATTTTTTACACATCGTACGATAACTCGAGAATGCTTCGAGAGATTTTCACAATTTTTTGGTAGGTGGTTTATGTTGATGGAAGGAAGCTCCCTTTCGGTTGGTGTTGCCGCTCGATTAATCATTCCAGAGTTATGGGACTTTATTTTTCACATGTCGAACAATAACTTGAAAATGCTTAGAGCAATTTTCATGATTTTTTGGATGCAAGTATATGTTGATTGAAGGAATCTCCCTTTCGATTTGTGTCGCTGTCCGATTTGTCATTCCAGAGTTATGGGACTTTATTCATCAAAATATAGGCAATTTTCCACATGTTGGACTTTTCATGATTTTTTGGTGGCAAGTATATGTAACCTGACAAGTACACATGTATACTCATATTGTGTGGTTCCCTCTTGTAATTAATAACGGGCATATCATGCGCTCATGGCGCAGCTGTTTATTGAACGACTATCAGCTGGGAAGTTGGAGTTCTTCTTTTTATAGAATTGTTGGATTGCATGAAGTATGTGGAATCTGTGCAATTTCTTTTATTCTGAACTGCTTTTTAACCCTACACTTAATGTAACGGCCATAACTGAACTACACTATTCACAATAATTGCCAGTTAAGTTTTTTTGTTTCAAATTTCACTTCCATAAGTAAATAAGATGCTGTTTTGTAACACACTTTGGAGGGATGCTCAAAGCACCATTCGCACAGTGTGATACAAGCAAGCATTTTATTAGCAGAGACAGTATTGCTCTAAAACTTTATGGTTCTTTTAAAATTGACTATTGCAAGAAACAGTTAATTTGTTATTTTGTTTTTCTCTTTTAGGATGTTGCCAAAAGCCTGAAAGATGTCCTGGAGTATGAAGGTGATGTAGAAAATGATCTTTGTCTTACTTACCAGGTAAACGTTAACCTTACTTTGCCTTGTTAGGGTTTATGAGATTACCGTGGAGCCCACTTAATTGAATAACCCTTTTAATTATACCCCCACAAAACAAAGTTTAGGAGGGGTATATAGGAGTCAAATTGTCCATCGGTCGGTCGGTCTGTCGTCGTCGGTCCGTTGTACATGTAAACTTGTGGAGCGAACATCTTCCGCAGTTTTAGCAGCATTTTCATGAAACTTCACAAAAATGATCAACATGATGAGGGGAAGTGCGTGACATAATTATTTTCCCACTCGGTTTCAAGATGGACGACTGGCAGCCATATTGGATTTTGCAAAATACTTGTGGAGCAAACTACTTCTTCAGTTTTTGCTGCATTTTCATGAAACTCAATATAAATTGATCGACATGATGAAGAGCAGTATGTGACATAAATGTTTTTTTCCCGATTGCATTCAAGATGGCCGACTGGAGGCCATATTGGATTTTGCAAAATACTTGTGGAGCGAACTACAGCCACAGTTTTAGTCACATTTTCATGAAACTTCACCAAAATGATCAACATCATGAGGAGCAGTGCGTGACATAATCTTTTTCCTGATCGGATTCAAGATGGCCAACTGGCAGCCATATTGGATTTTGCAAAATACTTGTGGAGCAAACTACTTTACAGTTTTTGCTGCATTTTCATGAAACTCAATATAAATTGATTGACATGATGAGGAGCAATGCGTGACATAATTTTTTTTTTCCTCTATCGGATTCAAGATGTCCGACTGGATGCCATATTGTATTTTGCAAAATACTTGTAGAGCGAACTAGTTTCACAGTTTTAATCGCATTTTCATGAAACTTCACAAAAATGATCAACATCATGAGGAGCAGTGCGTGACATAATTTTTTTCCCGATCAGATTCAAGATGGCCGAATGGTGGCGATATTGGATTTTTTTTACTTAGAAAAATTGAATGCCCCTTTTCAGTCACCCACACTAGGCGGCATGCCACGGTAGGGTTATACTGGGTGACAGACCATCTCTAGATCGGTATAATATCCAAACACAAAACCATACCTTCAGAACAAATTTGACCTGTTAATTGCATGTTTGATATAATAAACTCTTGTTGGGTAAAAAATCATAAATATGTCAAGAAATTACCATAACAGTTGCTAAATTCCAATTGTTTGTGGAGCTATTTGGCCGCAGAATATCTATTACAGGTAAGGCCTAAAAAAGTTAAAACTCTGTTTCTCATGCCCTCCCACATGGTCCTTTTGGCTGCCACATGCTTTCTTTTTATAACCAATGCAAACTTAAAAAAATAAAAATTAAATGGTTTATGTGTGATATTTTGCCCAAATTAATAAAATTGATAAATTTGTCCCTTGAGTGCAAGCTAAAGTATTGCAAAGCCTTCTTGCACTCAAGGGACGAAATACACCACCACCCATGCTGTTCTGTCAATTATGAAGCCTAAAACGTAAAACAAACCAAGAACATGAACTTTTGATTGGCAAAGAAATAATTACAAAAATAAAATAAAAAAACGTCCGCCCACATGCAATTTTTCAAAATATGGCCTGAGAAACTGAAGATCTACTTTGTGGGGCCTATTTTATCTTTTATATCTTGTTTGACAAAGCTCCAAAAGCTTTGTCAAGCAAGATATAATAGAATCATTGGACAGTTCATTGCTAGAATACAGCAAAATGACTCTATCCCAGTTGATTGAATACTCCTGTTAATAATTTGCATTGGCAAAGTGGTTATCTATTAACAAGGTTCTACTGTACTAAGTAGGCAAAGGGTCGAGAAAAGATTTTGTTATTTAAGGGGAAGACTCTCTTTAAAATATATTTTTGCAAAATATAGTTTAAAAATTTCAAAGGGGAGTTTCACCTATTCCTCTGTGACAATGAATTCAGATCAGCTGTTTTCACCTCATCACAAATTCAGAAGTCAAAAAATGATATTTGCTAACATTTTTAGTCGAGTTGTGACGAAGTCAAACTCGACTTATAGTTTGGTGAATGGCGGGCGGGCGGGCGGGCGGGCGGCCTTTCGGGCGTAAACAATTGGTTTCCGGATGATAACTTGATAGTGGTTCAACTCACATTCATTAAACTTCATACATAGGTTGGTCTTGGTGGGAGGAAGAACCCTATTGATTTTGGACATGCTGTGTCGAAGGTCAAGGTCACAGTGACCTTGAACATAGTAAATCTTAAACAATTGGTTTCCGGATGATAACTTGATAATGGTTCAACTCACATTCATGAAACTTCATAGGTAGATTGGCCTTGGTGAGGGGAAGAACCCTGTTGATTTTGGACTCGCTACGTCAAAGGTCAAGGTCACAGTGACCTTTAACATAGTATATCGCAACAATTGGTTTCTGGATGATAACTTGATAGTGGTTCAACCTAGAGTCATGAAACTTCATAGGTGTGTTGGCCTTGGTGCGAGGAAGAACCCTATTGATCTTGGACTCACCAGGTCAAAGGTCAAGGTCACAGTGACCTTGAACATAGTATATCGCAACAATTGGTTTCCGGATGATAACTTGATAGTGGTTCAACCTAGAGTCATGAAACTTCATAGGTATGTTGGCCTTGGTGCGAGGAAGAACCCTATTGATCTTGGACTCACCAGGTCAAAGGTCAAGGTCACAGTGACCTTGAACATAGTATATCCCAACAATTGGTTTCCGGATGATAACTTGATAGTGGTTCAACCTAGAGCCATGAAACTTTACAGGCATGTTGGCCTTGGTGCGAGGAAGAACCCTATTGATGTTGGACTCACCAGGTCAAAGGTCAAGGTCACAGTGACCTTGAACATAGCATATCGCAACAATTGGTTTCCGGATGAGAACTTGATAGTGGTTCAACCTAGATTCATGAAACTTCATAGGTGTGTTGGCCTTGGTGCGAGGAAGAACCCTATTGACCTTGGACTCGCCAGGTCAAAGGTCAAGGTCACAACTCGACATTGGATCTGTGATCCTGAGCGGCATTTTTTTTATCTATTCTGAATAGAATCAATCAACAATGTTAGTTAATATCATTCTAGGCTACCTGGGGGTTACCGGTAAATAATTCTTCATCCATAATCTGTAATTACTTTTAATGACTTTGTCTCAAAGACTGCTGGACTGATTTTCATCAAACTTGGATTGGACTGGCGAAGCAAGACTGGTTTTCATTAGATCACCGAAGTTAAGCAACATTGAGCCTGGTTAATCCTTGGATGGGTGACCACTCAGCAATTGATTTGGGTGCTTTCCATAGTAGTGGCTGGTGTGCGACCAACAAAGTTTGAGTGTGTGACTCTGCGATGTTGAATCACGTGCCAGCTGTGAACGTTGGAAATGTTCACCAGTACTACGCTATCCCTACCATACATAACTAGGTGTGAAATAGGGACCTGTTGAGATGCTTGCCTTGCATGCCCATCTGTGGAGCACCAGCAGTATGCTGAGAATGTCATAGAATAAACAAAGGGTTTGTAAGCTTATGGTAATAATGTAAGTCAGAGAGCACTGTTGTAGATTCTAGATGTTAACATTGTATTATTATTATTGTATGTTCCTTATGATGAATAAATGGAAGCTTGATTCTATTTTGCACCTGTGATTTCAAGTACGGGTGTATTCTTTTTGGAAACATCAGTATTTTCATTTGTGTTACAGATTATCAATTTAAAGCACTGGAGACGGCACCTTGTTGCACTCAAAATACAGTATCTTAATTTAGTATTGCCTGATTCTTTTAAGTATTTTAGTTTAAAAAAACCCACAAATGATAAAAATACAGATAATTAAAAAGTAAAAGGCTATTAGGCCTAAAAGAGTTAAAAAATCTGTTTCTCAGGCCCTCCCGCATGGTCCTTTTGGCTGCCGCATGCTCTCTTTTTATAACCAATGCAAACTTAAGAAAATAAAATATTAAATGGTTTATGTCTGATATTTTACCCAAGTTAATCAAATTTATAAATTTGTCCTTTGGTTTCAAAGAAGGCTTTGCAATGCTAAAGCATTGCAAAGCCTTCTTGCACTCAAGGGACGAAAATACACCACAACCATTCTGTAGATTATGAGGCCTAAAACATAAAACAAAGCAAGAACATGAACTTTTGATGGCAAAGAAATATTTACAAAAAATAAAATAAAAAAAATGCCCGCACACACGCAATTTTACACAAATGGCCTGAGAAACAGAAGATCTACTTTTTGGGGCCTTATTAATGTTTACAAATTTACTTTCTTCTAGAAGGATTATAAAAAAAATGCTTAAGCAAAATAAAAAAGATATAGTAACAAAGAAATAAGAATCATATTAAATGGATGAACTGTTAATTCAGTTCACCCATAACAAAGTGCCATACTTTCACCCATTACCATGTAGATTATTTGACAGTATGAATTCTCTCACGCCTGTGTCTTCAGACAGCGATTTTATCAAAACGCCGCACTGAAATAATAAAGCACAAAACTTTTTGAGACCGACATAAAATATATTTTGGGTGCCAAATGCTGTGTTTTTTGTGCCAAATAAGTGCAATTGGCACCTGACAGCATGAACACGGTTCATCATGTATAAATTGATCACATGCATGAAAATGCCATTGTTTTCAAAAAGAATGCATCATTTCTGTGATTGCATTTGCTTGGCACAAGTTTACAAGTAAAAAAAAAACATTATCCGTGGTACATGCCAGGCTGTTTCAAAATCTCAAAAGAGCCATTAAGGCCCACCCTAATTTATCCCGTGGGAGCCATAAATCACATGTTTATGTGGCAATGATTATTATGCTCTCGACCAACAAAGGAAGATTCGGGAGTATCGAGTGGAGACCTCCATCCATCCTTGCGTATACATCCATCCACATGTGCATGCCTTAATCCAGCTATCTGGCCATCCATTTGTACAAGCTGTCTATCCATTCAAACATATTGCCTTGTAGCTCAGGTGTGGATAATTTAATTTATTACATGCCTGTTCTATGAAATCCCCATCTAAAGCAACACTAAACCATGCAGAAAATAAAAATCAGTTCCGCACATACGTGCCGAATGGAAATCGT
This sequence comes from Pictodentalium vernedei, assembly GCA_031216915.1. Lineage (NCBI taxonomy): Eukaryota > Metazoa > Mollusca > Scaphopoda > Dentaliida > Dentaliidae > Pictodentalium > Pictodentalium vernedei. The sequence continues at coordinate 611,127,594 of CM062295.1, forward strand.
AGACGAACTATTTTTCAATTGAAGCGAAATTTCATTGGAATTTTCCACAAATCATGCAACGTAATTACAATTTGAAAATCGTCCCCTGAATTCCAATGTGTTCTATGTGCCAATAAGCACATAGAACACATTGCAACTTAGGGGATGAAATAGTAACACAGGTTCTCCTCGCAAATTTGGATTGCGATAAAATGTGTTGTCTGTGCTAATAGTTGTCAAATGAATTCCTGAGTGTTCTTCTAATAATTGTTTTATAGACGTGAAAGCATGTAATAAACGCGTGTGAATGAGTTAATCGATATGTCACTTGTGTCATCGCAGAAGGATAAAAATCCAGGCCTGCGGCCTCTCATTCTAGCCTTCTGCACTTGCACTTTTCCCATATCGATTAACCCATTCACACACATTTGTCGTTCTGTGTATTTGAATGTCCTGTGATATGCTGATAGACCAGTACAGGAGAAAGGACCCTCCAATGGATGGGATCTGTTGGCACTTCTTTCTAGAGTTGTGGCCCTTGTTGCGTCTGTCCATTACTCTACACCAACATTTTGCTTTGTAGCTCTGGTGTGAATAATCAAATATACACACACGCACATATATCAGATATATCCGGCCAGATCAGCATGGGGGGAAAATATCCATGTTCTTGAGTTGTGGCCATTTTTTGCATTTTGAAAATGGTAATTTTGTCCATCTGTCGTTTCGAAGATTTCACCTTGCAGCTCAGGGGAGGATAATATCAAGTTTGGTTGTCCTTTGATATACATGAGGGAAACGATGTCCACACAGAACAATTTCTGTTTGCACTTTTTTGACAGAGTCATGTCCCTTGTTCAAATTAGGGTTTGATCCTGGGAATGGGAATTCCCATGTTCTTGGTTCTGAAAGCCGTTCACAATACCCCGAGAAATCTATATAGCACGGAACCGGGAATCATGTATGACACTGTATTGAACTGAAGTTTTCATAATTGAAAAACTGCCCCAACGTCACTCTGTTAGATTTCGTCAGCCCTTCCACGCCAGAACTTTTTACATTCCTGCTTCCTGAAAAACCCTTTTCACCAAATCACTGTAACTCTCATTCAGTTCCAGAGGGCTCCTCCCCAGCAGCAATATCTTCACTCTCTTCGAAGTTCAAACTCGTCTTCATTTTCAGAATCACTATTATCATTCATTATTCACTGCCTCAGGAATATATTAAACTCTAGTTCAAATTAGAAAACAGTGATTGCATTAGGAGCATATGCACTTTCTCACATTGCACTTGTTTGTGTGTGAATGTAAAATATGTTTAACACTTACGCTGCTGAATGTGACTATTGTCAATTATTTTATGATGATTATCTGTACGTTCTGGTATGAGCATGTCAAACCTACCATCTGATAAATTGTTGAAAAGGGCTCAGAGGGCCCTATCCAACAAATAATCAGATGATAGATTTTCAAGTATGTCATAAATTTTATTAAACTTCCCCGCATACAAGCGAACATAGAGGTCTTTCTTATATGGCTAAAGTGTCGTGGCAGTAAAAGGATTAAAAAGAAGAGCCGATATATGAAATCAGTATTGTGTTGGATTACCTTTTGAAAATCAGATCACGAGAAAATGAAAAAAATTGGTCAGATCCATCGATTTTACATTCATTTTTTTTTAGTAAGAATCCCTCTGACTTCACTGTCAAAAGACAGTCCCATTTCATTGTCACACAGCTCATAAATACAAGCTTCAACCTGCATCAACTGATAAAAACCGGAGAAATTTCAGATAAATCCTTGTATCTTGTCAAAGCAGCAGGTATGGAGGTCAATGAACCTGACTTATCATGCATACCTGTTTTTTTTTTAAATTTTATGTTTCCAATTCAGGTGTTGAAAATTGAACAATTATTAACAAACAATTGAAAATCGATAGTCTCTGTACAAGAATTCACCATGAGAATTTTGGGAAGTTCAATGGTGCTTGTTTACTGTGGGCAACATGTTCAGTTTTCTGGGAAAATAGGACCTGGTAACCAAAGCCTGAGGTGGAAGTCCACAAAAGTAAACAGTACTGTGTTAAATGCTTGGATTAGACTGGATATATACCCGTTTTGTGGTCATTGATGCTCAAAGTGTCTTTAAAAACTAATAAAGATAAATAAATTTGGATAAGAATGTGGTCCATTGGACAAACATGCAAGGTGAGTGATCAAAAGACTTATTTTGATTTTGTATGGGTGATAATGGGCAAGGCTAATCACTTATCTGGTGGAGACAATTTTTTTTATCCATTCTATTCAGTATCGATCACAAAATCTCAAACATTATTTTTTCACTTTTGAACTCAGGCCAAATAGCTGATCTAGTACCACAGTGGATAAAGTGTCCTATAACGTTTTTTCAAAGCATATGTTTTAATAGCTTCCAAGCAGAGCCCTGCTATTTGGAAATTTGACCTTGAATCGATTCTTGAATCAGATCGGGCAACAGATTTGTAAATAGATTTGTCTTCAAATCAAATCTCCTGAATAATAGCATTCGTATCTTTCTATTTTCACTAAGATATGCAGTGTGTTTACATGTTAAATGTTTAGAAATAGACAGATGGATCTGATTGCAAAGGTTTCAGAGAATATGTACTGTCTTTCTTTCTTGCCCTGGGTATCATCAGCAAAGCTGTGTCTAATAATTATTTATTCCATCACAAGACAATGTGATCATCATCATGTTTTATTGTCATTCGTGAATCATGCGCGATGAAGATGTGGCATGCAACTTGAAAGGCCAAACCTCTCCGTGTGTGCCTGCATGTGCATGCATGCATGTATGCGGGAGTCAGTGTATGCGTGCATTCGTGATCATTGTCACTTTTCAAATTTGATCCAATCATGTATTTGCAATTTGGTAATGAATTGAATTGATTCATGAGCCTGATTTAAGAATTGATTCAAAATATGAATAATTGCAGGCAGGGATGTAGCTAGGAGGTTTTCAATGGGGGAGTGGGGGGTATTTTTATGAAAATTCCAACTAGGGATGGATACTTAGAGGGGTGTCATCATCCTAGGTCCTGGGGGGGGGGGATTTTTTTTAAATGTTGACTCCGAATGACTGTACAGGTCGGTTTTAAGGCATTCTGAGAGTATTTCCTAGCAGTTTAAATGACTGCAGCTAAATCTCTACATAATTTGAGGTTTTAAGACAGCCGAATTTCTTGTGGTACTGTAGTCTGTAAGTTGGTCTTATTTGCCTTCATTAGGCATTGTGACAATTACATGAATGTACATGTATGGAGAGGTCTAAAAAATCAGTATTCAACCAATAATTTATTAATTAATCATCTCAAATATGAGGTAAAGCCAGGCCTTTAGATTAGCCCAATTTTACACTGTTTACAAGTGTGCCCAAATTAGAGAAGGTGTGAAGACATCAAGAAAAATATATAAATTCTGTTTGCTTCTTCTACATTTGAGAATAGCTTCCATCATAATATGATCATAGAAACAAAAAGAAAGGCATGGCAATAAAACATAACAGGACAAGGCTGTTATTCCTGTTTTAATGTGCCTAAATTTGAGCAAAACGGTGTGCCCAAAATAAAATAATTCAAAGGCCTGGGTCATGCTGAGCAGTGAGCACACTAATCTTGAAATGAACTCAATGACTAACAACCATTCATTATGCTTACAACGTATGAGAAATGAGTTAACTAACTAACTCAGCCAATACATGTATGTTACAATATGTATGAGATATGAATTCAACAATACCAAATACAAATCAAAATGTTCCAGTCTGGCTATATCTGTCTTTCATGAGAGTACAGAGCTAAAGAAAACTGTGCACAATTTTGATAGTAACTTAAAAATATACAGGACACAGCCTCACAGGGGCACATTTTGAGTCCTAATGCAAACTGCAGTCTGTGAGTACATTTCATATAAGTCTCATAATGTGTCCTATATGCTGGCCTCATAAAACAACTGCTTACAACTATTCTGAGAACAAAATTGCCTAACTTGTTTGTATTTCGGCAATTTATGATTTAATTCAAGAAATGGTTTGCTGAGTATTCGGAAAATCTTGCGTTGTTCGATCAGAATTCTGTATGTGGTACTTGGCAGTTGGAATATTCATGGACATATAATACTACACTCTGTAAAAAAACTTCCGTTACAACAATGCTTCAAACTTCCAACTGTTGGAATTTTTGCATGAAAAATTGCCAACTGTCTTGATTTTTGGACAAATATTGGAGGGGTGCCCCCCCCCCTCCCGTAGTTAAGTCCCTGATTGCAGGGTTCTACTTCCAAGAGATAAAATTCATATTGCTGAAAAGGTTCAAGGGATAAAAGCATTCTATACTAAACTCTTATCCAAAGCACATGGACCCAGTGTGCTGTGACAATGTAACTGGCAGAGTGCGAAATTATTTTTCTGAAGTGATTTGTAACTTTAGGTGTTTTTTTCAAAGACACCATGATACCTACAAGTGCAGTTTTCTCAGTTTAAAAAGATTTTGTTCATAAGTAGTGGTTAGTACAATTTCAGGGCGTCTATTTGCACTTTCAATAAGATAAAAACAATTGTATTTTAGGTGACTTTTGAAGAAATGGGAATAATGAAAACTCACTCTCTGAGACCAGGTGGTGTAAATATTTCAGTCACATCAGAAAATAGAAAAGGTTTGTTTTTAAACAGTTGTATCCTCCTCAACATCTTATCCATTGTTAAGTACATTCCTCCCCTCCCCCCCCCCCCCAAAAAAAAAAAGAAGCAAATTGCTACACTTTTTTGTCAGATCATTATAAATGCATGTGCATTTTTGTCTTAGTGCTTGTGAGAAACAATTGAGTTACAAAATGTAGAGGATGCACATGCCAGGTGTGCCCCCCTCTAGATCCACCCAATTACCATATTTACTCTATGTATTGGGACACTCTATGATTTGGGACACACATTTTTTCCAGAAAACTATATTTTTTTATACTCCAAAGTTTGGGACATTCAGGAGATTTATTTCCTAGTAGCAGACGACACTCATAAAAAAAATTCTTGAGTAACTAAAAATTTTCATTTTTTGCTTCCAAAACATAGCTTATGATCCCTCATCGGATCGAGCGCAATGCGCTCATTCCAATGAGGGATCATAAGCTATGTTTTTGAAGCAAAAAATGAAAATATAAAAAAATTGGACGGCGATTTTCGTATACAGTGATGGAAAACGAATCACACACAACTTTATTCAGCATCAAATCAAGACCAGGCTGTGTTCTTTCCCCATTTTCTAAGAATTGGGACACCTGTGAAAATAATTATTTTTAGCTGCCCAATACATAGAGTAAATACGGTATGTATAAATTCAGTAACATCACTTATATACTTTTGAATACTTGCAACATCCATAAAAAATACTCACAGATGGCTGATTTTAACCTATAGTTAACAACACTAGTGGACTGTAAATGTTCATTTTTCATTTTGGCTTTTTCCCATTAAAAATTAAAACAGACAATAAAATTATAATAAACCAAGGTTGTTTTTTTTAAACAAAACCAATACCAAGTTACAGTTTCAAAACTCTGTAGCTCTGTCAGTGATATGTTTTGTGAGAACAAACTGAAATGTCCAAATTTCTCTTGTTTAGATAGTTCCTAATGGTGGAAAAATGTAATTAAATCACCAAAGCCTGGATTGCTTCCCACAATTTTTGCCACACTTCACAATATTCAGTGCTTTTTCTTTGCATTGATCTCAAGTCGAGGCAACCTATAATCATAGCCAAAACATCAACAGAAATAAATAGCAGTATTCTTTGCAGGTGACCTGCATGTTTAAGGGTGGGTAATGACTGGATTCGCACCACAAAATGCTGTCCAATAATGACCCCTTACTAACCATTTTCTGTCAGTTAAGCCTTATGTTCCCTATTTCTCTTTAACTTTTTGAAAGACAGTGAAAACTGCTAATCAAGTTTTTGAAAACATTGGACATCCTGAGTATACATAGATGCTGTACAAAGTGGGGGAGGCAATTTTAGGCACTTATTTTGAGATGTTGTGCAGGCATTTTTGCTCACCAAAGGGAGCTAAACTTATCACTTGCCATCCGTCGTCGTCCGTCCGACATCTTGAACATTTTTCAAACGACTTCTCTTCTGAAACCGCTAGGTCGATTTGCACGAAACTTGGTAGGGATGTTCATTACCATATATCAAATCAAGTTTGTTCAAATGAAATGGCCACGTCCCTTGGGGGCTCTGTATGGGGCATAACTCTGATAGCACCATATGAATTACAGAAAAATTATTAAAAAATCTTCTTCTCCAGAACCAGTGGGCAGAATCTTTTGATACTTGGTATGCAGCATCTTGGTATGGGTCTGATTCAAGTTTGTTCAAATCGGCCCTCTGAATTCATATTTTGGCTCACTATAGAAGCCCAAATTCGAACTTAGTGCATTTCAGGCAAATTTCTTAAAAAATCTTCTTCTCCAGATCCAGCAGGCAGAATCTTTTGATATTTGGTATGCAACATTGTGGGGTGGATCTGTTCAAGTTTGTTCAAATTGGCCCCCTGGATTCACATTTGGGCTCAGTATAGAAGCCCGGATTCGAACTAAGTGCATTTCAGGCCAATTTCTTAAAAAATCTTCTTCTCCAGATCCAGCAGGCAGAATCTTTTGATATTTGGTATGCAACATTGTGGGGTGGATCTAATTCAAGTTTGTTCAAATTGGCTCCCTGGATTCATATTGGGTCTCAGTATAGAAGCCTGAATTCAAACTTAGTGCATTTCAGGCAAATTTCTTTAAAAAATCTTCTTCTCAAGATCCAGCAGGCAGAATCTTTTGATATATGGTATGCAACATTGTGGGGTGGATCTGATTCAAGTTTGTTCAAATCGGTCCCCTGGATTCATATTTGGGCTCACTATAAAAGCTCAAATTTGAACTTAGTGCATTCAGGCAAATTTCTTAAAAAATCTTCTTCTCCAGATCCAGCAGGCAGAATCTTTTGATATTTCGTATGCATCATTGTGGGCTGGATCTGATTCAAGTTTGTTCAAATCGGCCCCCTGGGTTCATATTTGGACTCAGTATAGGAGCCCAATTTGAACTTAGTGCATTTCAGGCAAATTTCTTTAAAAATCTTCATCTCAAGATTCAGCAGGCTGAATCTTTTGATATTAGGTATGCAGCATGCTTAGGGGGATGAGATTCAAGTTTGTTCAAGCCCCTGGGTTCATATTTGGGCTCACTGTGATAGCTGAAATTATAACTTAGTTCAAAATGAGGAATTTTCTTTAAAAATCTTCATCTTCTGATCCAGCAGTCGGAATGTTTTGATATTTGGTATGCAGCATCCTTAGGGGGGTGAGATTCAAGTTTGTTCAAGCCATGTCCCTAGCTCCATATTTGGGCTAACTGTGGGAGCTTGAATTGTAACTTACTTCGAAATGAGGAATTTTCTTAAAAAATCTTCTTCTTCAGATCCAGCAGTCGGAATGTTTTGATATGTGGTGTGTAGCATCCTTAGGAGGGGGGGGGGGGGGGGGGGGATTCAAGTTTGTTAAAGCCAAGTCCTTGGGTTCATATTTGGGCCCGAATTATAACTTAGTCAATTTGAGGTATTTTTCTTTAAAAATCTTCTTCAGATTCAGCAGTCGGAATGTTTTGATATTTGGCATGCGGCATCCTTAGGGGGTGAGATTCAAGTTTGTTCAAGCCAAGTCCCTGGGTTCATATTTGGGCTCACTGTGGGAGCCCGAATGATAACTTAGTTCAAAATGAGGAATTTTCTTTAAAAGTCTTCTTCTTCAGATGAATGCTTTTGATATTTGGTATGCAACATCCTTAGGGGGGTAAGATTCTAGTTTGTTCAAGCCATGGCCCTAGTTCCATAAAATTTGTCTCTCATGACTTCATTCTTTTGTAGTGTTGATGAACCACCACTTTGGCTGGTGAGCGATTAAGGCCCCTTGGGGCCTCTTGTTTAATTGGTATTATAAAGAGGGAAAGGTTATTGATGTTGTTATTCATCACTAATTGTTTTATTACAAGCATTTACCAATAAGGTGTAACAAACTTTTAAATAAATTGTAAGATATAAATCTGTTTTTAAAATTTCATTTGCTTTTACCTGAATAAAAAGTATTAAGCTCTCAGGTCACCAGTTTAATTCTGTAAGGAATTCAGCGCTTTTAAGGACTGTTTGTTTGCCCACTTTTTGTGGAGTTTGAGCACATCCTACCATTGGCATAATGTGATGTTCCTTTCTATATACAAATCTTCCTTTACTGTATACAGATCTTCTTTTGTTCTCCAGTTATGGATATTCCAATCAATAATTATTTAATTCACTTTGAAACCATCAAGATATCAACACAAGTAGCAGACTACACAGCTTAACTCTTAACCCTCATAGTATTTTGAAGACATTTTTTTCAACATATCTAGTCATGGCAGCTGTTAAGCACCCATGAGTAGATTTGATGAAAAATTGATCTAAATTTAACTTAAGAAATCATTGGTGAAAAATTCCATTCAATTTTCAGGGGGAAAATTGGATTAAATGTGCCCAAATTATTACTTATTTCAGTGGCAAGAGAAATCCTGTCTTGGGTGGGAAAACCTGCCAGCGGCATGCAAGGAATTAATTCTAAGGCTATGGTTAGGAGTCTTCATTCCTAATGGTCACATCAAGTCTCGATTGAGCTACATTTCTTGCGATGATTAAAAGAAAATAAATCTTCATTTTTAGATTCAGTCATTTGGAGTTTATCAGTTTGTTGGAAAAGTGAACCATTGGTTTGCTTCTTCTGACCAACTTAAATAATACAGACAAGTGAATCTAAACATATTTAGGGCCTAGACTGGTTCCAGGCCATAATAGCATCGAATTTGTTATAAAATTTGAGTGGTGGGCTGAAAGCGTGATAAAGTATACATGTATGTTATGAATCGAGCTCTCAAACCACCAGTCTAATTATGTAGGGAATCTCACTCCGTTATGGCCTGGTACCAGTCTAGCCCTGAAATAGTCCTTCGTTTATGTTTAGATTCAATTGGCTGGAATATTTCAGTTGATAGAAAAAGTGAATCTACAGTTTGTTTTTCAGACCAACTGAAATTTTCCATCCAGTTGAATCAAAAATATTTGATAAACATCCATTTTCTTTGAATCAACGTAATATTTTCCAATCCAGATGTGATTTGGTCAAAACTTTGATGTCATTTACCATTATGAATGAAAATTCACCATGGCTGTAGTTTTAGCATTATAATGTGTAATTCCACTGATCATGTTAATATCTTGTTGTTTTCAAGCTGAATTAAATACTTATGGATTGGAGTATCTGAGCATGAAAGAATATCTGAATATCTTTGTGAATAAAGGGACATCACATTGTATTAGTGATCTTCTGCATGCAAACTCCTTGAAAAGGCAGTAAACAAACAGCCCATAATGGTGTCCAATTCCTAGCAAAATTAGACTGGTGGCCTGACAACTTCGGATTTCATTGGGTCTTCCATACTTCTTAATAAATTCCAAATATGGGCTTCTCACACTGAATCAGTAAAGGGTTACCTGAGTATTTTTTACCCCTTCACCTCTTTCACTGTCGTATTGTATTGTTGAATATTGATAAAGATTTCGATAAATCTAATTTTTTTTACTGTCATGTGACATATTGTTGAAAGGGCTCTCAAAGTCAATTCCATCAGAGTGTCACATTTTAGCATATACGTGGCACAGTTTGTTAGTGTCCAAATGTGGTATGCCATGTTAGGCCACTAACAAACTGTGTAACAAATATATCTTACCAACCACTATTATAGACACTGAAGACTAGCAACTGTGATGAATAATAAATGACAAAATTCTTACTGTTTCATGTGAAGTGGTTATCATCTGCCAACATTTTTATAAGATCAATGAACAAAGGGGAGATCACTATAGATTATTGGCCATGTATAGATTTTAACAGGTCTTATGTAGGTTACATGCAGCTTGCACTTGACATTTTGAAACCATTGAAATCTCAGACACTTGTAGGAGGTAAGATCTTAACTCTTATGAATCGGACAATTTTCTAGATGTATGTGAGGCCTAAAAAGGATAAAAATTGGTTTCTCAGGCTCTCCTGCATGGTCCTTTTAGCTGCTGCATGCTCTCTTTTTATAACAATGCAAACTTTAAAAAAAGATAATTAATTGGTTTATGTCTGATATTTTTTACCCAAGTTAATAAAATTGAAAAATTTGTCCCTTGAGTGCAACATTGCAAAGCCTTCTTTCACTCAAGGCACAAAACATACCACCACCCATTCTATTCTGTAAATTATGAGGCCTAAAACATAAAACAAACCAACAACATGAACTTTTGATGGCAAAGGAATAATTACAAAAATAAAAAATAAAATATAATGTAATATACTTTGTGGGCCCAATGTGATGTTGCAGTGATTTTTGACCAAGTCCGCACTGCATGTTAGAGCTCCTATTTGAAGGCAAACAAATCTCTGAGATGAAAATTAGCTCCTAGGGGTTATGAAATATGTGATATGTTCTGGTACCTTAAAACTTGGTTGTGGCACAAAATCTGTTAAGCAACAAACAAATCATGTAAAGTCACCAAATTAATGTGTGTAAAATTAATTTGGCCATCATAAGCTGTCTGTTGTCAACATTTCTTCGACTGGGCCATAACATCTTTCCAACAAAAAGTATTAAGTGTGTCATTGGTTATTTAAAAAAGTCTACCTATAATTTGATGAAGTCGGTGTGCAAACTCACTGATGGGCATTACCTTTCTTGTTAGCGTGATAACTTTAACAAATATCAAAGGATTTGGTCCCCATTTGATATGTGGGTCTCTCTTAACCATGTCCTGAACTAGTTTGAAAACCTGTCCAGTTTGGCTATACTGAGCAGAGTTATGGCCCTTAATTATTTATTTTTGGGGGTTTTCTGCTCATTAGCAAAATAACTTGGACAAATATCAAAGGATTTACTTTTCTTATAATGCCAAGCCTTATAGGTGTAAAAAAAACTCAATTCCCTGCATCAGCAGTGCATAATCCTTGGGGTTTTTTTTCATGTGCTGTCAATTTCATGTTAAAGTTATGCTTTCTTTATTTGCAGATTATGTACAGGCATATATAGACTGGGTTGTAAATAAACTGATTTATCAGCAGTTCAAAGCATTTTATCATGGTTTTCATAGTGTCTGTGCATCAAATGCTCTCATTGTAAGTTTAGACACCTTAAGATCTTTACATTTGCATGCTAAATAATTTTCTCAATGCCTCGGCAACATCTGTTATTTTTCACTGGCAAATCATTGCAAATTTTATACATTTATGAGAAGTTCACACATAATTTTGAAACTAATTTTAAACTTGAAAAAGGAATTCGAGAGAAATACTTAGGATTATATATATTTGTGGAAGTTGGCTGTGTTCTCCTAGTTTTGTATCAGCTTAGCAAATGACTTGGTTATAGCAACTAAGAAATGATGGGGAAAGAAATTAGAAGAAATAATAAGGTCAAAGGTAAATGATTGATTTAAGGATTTTCATATATGACCTCAATATTGAAGTAAAGAATGAAGTATTGATATATTGTGAAGTACATTCATTAACCCTCTACCTAACAACTGGTCACATATGCCAGTGTAATTAGCTCACCTGACTGAAAGTCAGGGTGAGCTTTTCTTATCACTCTTCATCCGTCGTCCGCCGTCTGTCGTCCGTCATCCTGCATGAAGGTGGTGTTTGAGCCTCTTTCTCCTAAACCACTGGCCATATTTAATTAAATTTCATGTAACTAGTGGTTATATAGGGGCATTTATCCAAAATAGGTTTCGGCTCATATTGAGCAGAGGTGTGGGGAAAAAATGGCCAAATTTTTTGAAAATCTTCTTCTGATGAACCACCAGTAACAGAGACTTGATATGTGGTATACAGAGTCCTTTTGAGGTTTAGAATCAAGTTTGTTCAAGAGAAGTTTGTCGGGCATTATTTGCCTTCGTTATGGGAGGGGCAAAAATTTTTGCCACGCCTAAAATTTCTATATTTTTATACTGTACCAATGACCCAGACTTAGCTGGTGCTAACTCCACAAAAAACCAGGGCCAAACACAAATTTTGCCCCCCAATCCCCAAAATTTGCATCCAAAACAAAAAGAAATCATGTCCTAAAGGACCTCCATAGTACGACTCTACTGCGCATGCGCAGTGACGCAGTCGTCCCGAAATTGGCGCCAAATATCATTCTCTGTTTGGCCCTTCATCAGTCAACATCTCACTGATCTTTGTGCTTGTAAATCTCAGTTTAAAGGATGCCAGACACGTAATTCTTGGAGAAAATGTGATTCTAAGGAGGATAGAAGGAGGAGAGGAAAAAAGAAGTGGCAAAAAATAATCAGGGCTGTACTTAAAATTTTTTGTTAAAATTATGTTAAGTTGCCTATTTTCGAGGCAAACGCCTCTTGTTGTCATTCTTGCTAATTGTTGCACTGCTTATTCAGTGTTTCCTCTCCCCTAACCTTCTAAAGTCCCCCCTTGCAATTCTCCCATGCTTTTGGCATATTTTTGAGAAGTTTCATTTCTAAAATTTCCCTGGGAGAGTTGCTTGGTTACAGAATGTTTTCTGTTATTTTCCCCATAGTTACGTTTTCACCCATGGGTGTATAACGTTTGTGTTCTGCATCTTCCATCTGATGTTCTGCAGATTCTCCCCTGGGAGTCTCTGTTTTGCATCAGATAGAGTGTGATTGAGGACTGATTCCGGGCCAGTTTTTTCAGTGCCTGGAGTCATGTTTTCTTCTGTGTTTACACTGTTTGTTTTCATTGGCAACAGCCTTTTTTGAGGGGGGCTGTTTGCCTTTGAGGTGGTTTATCTCATTATAAGATACATTTATATTATCCGAAAGTGTCTCATTAATTATTTTATATAATTTTAAAATTTTTGACCACACTTTGCCATCGGATCCATCGGGGCTCAACGTTACTTTTCAGCAACTTGGGCTTCTCTGAAAAAAAATATTTTTTCAAAATTATTTTGTTTTGCAATTGTTTTTTCATTTATTAATGGATCATGTTATTATGTATCTTTGTGTCAGGGGTTTTTGCGAGTAACTAGGACTTATTGTTGTTCCTTCACAATGAAAGGAACTTGTTCAAATTGTAATAGGAAGAAATCTTCCTCTGACTTTCATGATTATTGCATAAATTGTAGTCAGTGTTCTCGCATTAATCCCTGTCCTGTATGTGAACATTGGGATGAGAAACATTGGAAACGTGTGTCACGATATGTTGTTTCTGGAGAAAGAGCGATGCCGGCTCTTTCTCCACAAGGTCACTCTACTCTCTCAGTTTCTATTTCAGAGGAACCAGAACAGGGTGATGTTTCCATGTTATCTTCTTCAAGTGTGCGTCCGTCGTCACAATTAAATACAGAGCTAGCGGCAAAAGTGCTCATGGAGATTAGACAAATGTCGTCCGCTAGCTCGCCCGGTGTAGCGTCCATTCACCGAATGGTTCGGCAGCCGGGTTCGTCCGATGCGGTCCAAGAGGAAATTTTGGGTGATGCGAGCACTATAAAAATAATAGATGCACACCCAGTGACGGCGGATAGTGAACGAGAACGGAGGAAGCCTTTTAGTCCGGTTCCTAGCTCGTCCAGGTCCAGCCGGGCCGCGAGCGAGAGAGGCCCCTCTCTCGTACAACAACATCTGGGACCAGATGTTGTGGTACAAAATGTGTCTTTAGCGGAGCATACGTCCGTCGCTCGGGACGCTCCGTTGTATAAGCAGTCCGCAGAGACTGTTAAGGCTTCCTCTTCTCGCCGGCGCACACGACCGCACCTTGGCTGCGTGACCTCCGATATCTTGCCAGCTTCGCCGAGGAAGGATTATTCGGCGACCAGGTCACACCATCCGGCAGCCAGGGACTCGAGACCGATGGACTCCGGACGTTCGCATAGGAAAAGTATGCGGGAGCCATCCGATGCGGAGCTGCCCTCGGCAAAGCAGCGAAAGACCGCTCCTCCGCAGGTCTCGACGTCGGACATTCTAGTGCAGATAGCACAGCTTATCGCAGCATCCCAGCAGCCGACAGAGACGGTGTCGGATCGAGAATTATCCGACGGCGCTGGGTCGGTACGCTCCGCCGAAGCATCGGGGGCGGACGACCGGGAACATCGGGAGGTCCGACCGGATGGTGAAAGGGATACGGATGAATTGGAGCTATCCCTTTCGGAACAACACAAAGCTGCCGTAGACTTCATCCGGCACTTTCTTCCTCAAGTTGTTCCGTCGGGCCAGACTGCTGCGCTTCCGGACAGGAGAATTATAGCGTCATTGGACTCTGATTTTTTCGAGCGGTTCAGGGACATCGCTCCCGAGTTTCCGTCGCAGTCCAATAATGTTGCAAGAACATTTGAATTATTGAACGACGCTATTTTTAAACTTGCTTCCAGGACAGGGAAAGCAGGCTTCTTGTCCGCAAATACTCTCAACCTGCCTTTCATTAATGCAAGGAATAAATTCGACACGGCAGGTCAGGGTATACCGAGAGTTCCTCTGCGTATGGACGACGAGGCGGAAGACTTAGAGCTATCATTACCGTCGTCAGCTTCTATTCCAACCGCAGTGTTGGAAACAGCTATTGCGTCTAACAGAGCCAATTTAGATGCCTTATCTTACGCAGATCACCTTACGAAGGCGTTATCACTGCGTCTTCAAGGGGAAGAGTTTCAGGATATACAATCCTCCTTAAGACTTCTTTCAAGGGCAGTAGCTTATTCCACGTGTAACTCCGCCCTTTCAGTGGCTAATCTGGAGTTGGTTAGACGTGACGCAGCCCTGTCTACATCCACACTAGTGGATTCTAAGGTGAAGAACTCTCTTAGAGTCGCTTCGGTCTCAGGAGATCTTCTCTTTGACGGCAAGCTTTCCGCTATTTATGATAATATTAAAAAGAAAGCTAGTGATTCTCTGTTGTTTAGATCCGCTCCTAAAAGGTCGGATTCAGCAGACACGAATAAGGCAGGCACTTCTGGGTCTTATCCGCCCAAGAGAGGTTCCTATAGAGGTTCCGGTGCGTCCTCTAGCTCTTATTCGAGAGACCGTCAGGATAGCGACTCTCGTTCGGGACGTCCTTCAGGCCGGGACAATCGGTCGGACGCCCCGAGGTCGACGAGGCGAGGTGCGGGTCGTGGAAGACGTGGTTTCTCCTACCGCAGGCCTCGCAGATCCAGGAGGTGATGGCTCAAACCTCTATCGCGTTCCGGTTGGCGGAAGGTTGTCGAGTTTTTCTCAAGAGTGGGCGTCGATTACGGACGACCCTTGGGTGAGAGGAGTGACTTCGGAAGGTCTAAAGATATCCTTCAAACGAAAGCCTCCATTAACTCGAAGTCCAAAGTGGACTCATCTTCCGTCAAACCCTCAGAAAAGAGACGCTCTGCTATCAGAGGTGCAGTCTCTTTTAATGAAGAACGCGGTAGAGGTCGTAGAAAACCAGGAATCGCTGGGATTCTACAGCCATCTGTTTCTGGTTCCGAAACCAGACGGCTCGTTCCGTCCAGTCATAGATTTGAGCTGGATAAACAAGCTGATCATCGCTCCGAAGTTTTATATGGAGACGATTCGATCGGTCAGAGCGAGTATTCGGGTGAACGATTATGCAACGAGCATAGATCTCAAAGATGCGTACTTTCACGTCATGGTACATCCGACATTCCGAAAGTATCTACGCTTCGCAGTCCTAGGAGTGGTGTATCAGTTCCGGGCCATGTGCTTCGGATTGAATCTAGCACCCTGGGCTTTCACTCCAGTAATGAACTCGGTAATGATTTACTTCCGAGCTCATTCGTCTGCGGTAACGTCGGCCTACCTGGACGACATTCTTCAGAGGTACGGCAACGAGTTAACGCTTCAGAACGATGTTCAGAATCTTCTTCTATTGCTCCGACGTCTCGGTTTCATAGTAAACGAGGAGAAGTCGGATCTGGTGCCGTCCAAGTCATTCACTCATCTGGGAATGAGCTTCGAGACGCACAACAATCTCGTTCGTCTGCCGTTAACCAGAGCGAAATTAGTCAGTTGTTACGCTCGCTATTGTCTAAATACAGACAAAGTCACAGCGAGAGAATTTATGAGACTGATAGGTCTGTGCGGAGCCGCTGCGGATCTCATTCCGATGGGACGGCTACGCACACGGCCTCTTCAAATTTTCTTGACTCAGAATTGGAGTGTGAAAATTCATTCGCTCGATGTAGACGTTCTCTTGTCAGATCAAGTGAAACAAGAGATTCAGACTTGGGCAAACATTCAGTGGTTAACTCAAGGAGTTCCGCTGCAGTTGCCGGATCCGAGTTTTACCATTATGACGGATGCCAGTCAAACAGGTTGGGGTGCATCATTAATCCCAACGGATTCGAGATGCCAGGGTCTTTGGGATCCGCAATTCCTGTGCAAGCACATAAACATCAAGGAAATGATGTCAATTTGGCTTGCGTTACGTCACTGGATGGACATTATTCACGATGCCCATGTCCAAATCCTATCCGACAATACGACAGTAGTGGCGTATATACGGAATCAGGGAGGCACTCATTCAGTTCCGTTGTTCAATCTAACGGAAAGAATCCTTCTGTTTGCGTTGGAACATCACGTTCTTCTTTCGGTCCGTCACATACCGGGTCGTCTGAATGTGCTAGCAGACTCCCTTTCTCGAAAGGGTCGCTTGTTGCCGTCGGAGTGGACTCTCAACAAACAAGTATTCAATCAGATTTGCTACCAATGGGAACGGCCAATGATAGACTTATTTGCGACACATCTCAACAATCAGTTGCAGACGTATGTGTCCCCGTGTCCGGATCCAAGAGCATTTGCTGTAGACGCTCTATCGATCCCTTGGGACGGAATGATAGGATATGCGTATCCTCCAGCGCCGTTAATTCAACAAGTATTGCTAAAGATAAAACAATCTCAATGCAAGATTCTGTTGGTAGCATCTCTGTCGCCACAGAGACCGTGGATAAATCTACTCAGGTGTCTGTTGTGGGACCTACCGCGGAAGCTCCCTCCACGAGAGGATCTTCTTTGGCAGGGGAAATCGCGCCAACTGCATCACAACCCGCAAGGTCTCAACCTTCACGTTTTTCCGTTGTGCGGTCCTTCTTGCATGGCAAGCACTTTACAGGACGAGCAGTGGACGCGATTTCTAACTGTAGGAGGACCTCCTCTTCGCTAAACTATGCGGCTAAGTGGAAGGTTTTCCGTCGTTGGTGTAGGGATCATTCTGTTGATATATTTGATCCCTCTATACCAGACATTGCTAACTTTCTAGTATACTTGTTTGACGAAATCAAACTGCAACCAGTTACTATAAAGGGTTATAGATCTATGTTATCTGATACCTATGCACATCATGATAGTTTACAAATTGGATCTAATGTCTCTTTATCGAAATTGGTTAGAAACTTTTCGATAAATAGACCAAGAACTCTTAGATTAATTCCTAAGTGGAATTTAGCTTGGGTTCTCCTTAAATTGAAGGAAAAGCCATTTGAACCTCTTGGGACAGTAGATTTCAAATTCTTATCTTATAAGACAGCTTTTCTCTTAGCTTTCTCTTCTGCCAGAAGAGTCAGTGAGCTTCATGCACTATCGGTGGATGATTCTCATTATCGTAGTGTTGGGAACACTATCACCTTCACTACTAACGTCGGTTTTTTAGCTAAGAATCAGGCTCCTAATAAATATCCGGAACCTATTGTTATTAAGGCTCTTCCGTCTTCAGACGGGCGTAGGCCTTTACTCTGTCCTGTTAGAGCACTACGTATCTATAAACAGAGATCTCAGTTCATCAGAAAGGGACGGAAACGTTTCTTTCTGTCTTTGATGCCTAATAGAAAGGACATTTCAGTCCATTCTATTGCTAGATGGATTCAGTTAACTATCCGTACTACGTATGAAGATTTATCTTCTTCTCAGCAGTCTGTGCTTAAGATTTCTGCTCATGAAGTAAGAGCTCTTTCTACTTCCTGGGCTTATGCTAATAGTGTTGCTATTACAGATTTAATGAAGGCTGCTTATTGGTCTCAGCCATCCACATTTACTAATTTTTATCTCAGAAATATTGAGTCCATTTCTGGAGACCTGCATTGTTTAGGTCCGTTATCTGTTGCTCAGAATGTCGTCCACTAAACAGTTGCAACTATAGTTATGCAGGCTTTCTGTTCCGGCAGTGACTCCGTCCGGCTGCCCTCTTCGCTCTGGGCTATTTGACCCAGGGCAAGGGGAAGGGGGGGGGCGGGTGTTCCCTTAGGTCACCTGCTTTATAGTGAAAAGCAAGGGAATGCCTCCTCCAAGACAGTATTTCTGAGTCGCTTCCGGGATGGTTTTAAAGTGTAATATTAATGTTTAATTTCATTCATGTCTTATTTTTAAAGTGTAGCTCGGTGTGAAGCATTTGTATATGTCAAGTGTCAAACGGGCTTTAATATACAATACTCGGACACTTTTAAATGATTATAAAGAGTCTCAATTCTCTGGACTACTTTATTTATTGGCTTGTTTTAATAATAATTAGTATAAAGGTTATACTGGATATTAATAGAGAACATGAATGTTATTGTGCTCAATTATTAAGGGTAGTGTATCTTTCTAATTTAAATATTAAATAAGAAAGATACATGTAAAGCCTAATACTCCTTTTCTCCTTAAGGGGTTATCTCTTTATTTTATAATTGAGCTTATTGGATTTTCCTCTATGTCCTAGGCCCTCCAGCCTGTTTACTATTCAGCTAAGTCTGGGTCATTGGTACAGTATAAAAATGTTAAAAAATTTATAGTAATTTATATATTTTTTATACTTACCAATGACCCAGACGGGGATGGCCCTCCCTGAGTTGGGAACTCTTGCCTCCCCGCTGAGTACATAGTGCTGACCAGGCACTGCCAGTAAGAATGATATTTGGCGCCAATTTCGGGACGACTGCGTCACTGCGCATGCGCAGTAGAGTCGTACTATGGAGGTCCTTTAGGACATGATTTCTTTTTGTTTTGGATGCAAATTTTGGGGATTGGGGGGCAAAATTTGTGTTTGGCCCTGGTTTTTTGTGGAGTTAGCACCAGCTAAGTCTGGGTCATTGGTAAGTATAAAAAATATATAAATTACTATAAATTTTTTAACTTTCAGAACCGTCAGGTCGATTTGAACCAAATATGATATGAGATGATAATGGGTCATAAGTAGTTGATTGATGCAAAAAAAAATTTTCTCATTGCCCCGTGGGAACCTCGGGTGCTAAAAATAGGAAAAACCTTAAAACTGCCATATCTCCAAAACTACACAGCACAGAGAATTCTTATTTTGTGTAAAGCTTACTTTTATCCAGTAGAATAGAATGGTTAAAAAAAAATCCCTATCGGTTTGATCACAAGGTACTTTTTTCAGGACTTTGAGAAAGTGCTGAGTCGGCACTATTTAACACTGTAGGCAATGGGAAAAAGATTAAAAAATCTTCTTCTCCAGATCCAGCAGGCAGAATCTTTTGATATTTGGTATGCAACATTGTAGGGTGGATCTGATTCAAGTTTGTTCAAATCGGCCCCCTGGGTTCTTATTTGGGCTCCGTATAGGAGCCTGATTTTGAACTTAGTGCATTTCAGGCAAATTTCTTAAAAAATCTTCTTCTCCAGATCCAGCAGGCAGAATCTTTTGATATTTGGTATGCAACATTGTGGGGTGGATCTGATTGAAGTTTGTTCAAATCGGCTCCCTAGATTCATATTTGGGCTCACTATAGAAGCCCGAATTCGAACTTAGTGCATTTCAGGCAAATTTCTTAAAAAATCTTCTTTTCCAGATCCAGCAGGCAGAATCTTTTGATATTTGGCATGCAACATTGTGGGGTGGATCTGATTCAAGTTTATTCAAATCAGCCCCCTGGGTTTATATTTGGGCTCAGCATAGAAGCTCGAATTCGAACTTAGTGCATTTCAGGCAAATTTCTTAAAAAATCTTCTTCTCCAGATCCAGCAGGCAGAATCTTTTGATATTTGGTATGCAAATTGTGGGGTGGATCTGATTCAAGTTTGTTCAAATTGGCCTCCTGGGTTTATATTTGGGCTCAGTATAGAAGCTTGAATTCGAAGTTAGTGCATTTCAGGCAAATTTCTTAAAAAATCTTCTTCTCCAAATCCAGCAGGTAGAATCTTTTGATATTTGGTATGCAATATTGAGGGGTGGATGTGATTCAAGTTTGTTCAAATTGGCCCCCTGGATTCATATTTGGGCTCACTATAGAAGCTCGAATTCGAACTTAGTGCATTTCAGGCAAATTTCTTAAAAAATCTTCTTCTCCAGATCCAGCAGGCAGAATCTTTTGATGTTTGGTATGCAACATTGTGGGGTGGATCTGATTCAAGTTTGTTCAAATCGGCCCCCTGGATTCATATTTGGGCTCTCTATGTAAGCCCGAATTCGAACTTAGTGCATTTCAGGCAAATTCCTTAAAAAATCTTCTTCTCCAGATTCAGCAGGCAGAATCTTTTGATATTTGGTGTGCAACATTGTGGGGTGGATCTGATTCAAGTTTGTTCAAATCGGCTCCCTAGATTCATATTTGGGCTCACTATAGAAGCTCGAATTCGAACTTAGTGCATTTCAGGCAAATTTCTTTGAAAATCTTCTTCTCCAGATCCAGCAGGCAGAATCTTTTGATATAAGGTATGCAACATTGTGGGGTGGATCTGATTCAAGTTTATTCAAATCGGCCCCCTGGGTGTATATTTGGGCTCAGTATAGAAGCTCGAATTCGAACTTAGTGCATTTCAGGCAAATTTCTTTGAAAATCTTCTTCTCAAGATCCAGCAGGCAGAATCTTTTGATATTGGGTATGCACCATGCTTAGGGGGGGGGGGGGGGGGGGGGGGGTGATCTTCTTTTTTTTTTTTACTGGTCAGAATTTTTGGATATTTGGTATAAGCTTTTCTTAGGAGGAGCAGATGCAACTTGTTGAAATCAATTCTCTGTGTTGATAATTAGGCTACCATGTCAGGTGAGCGCCCTCAAGCTCCTTGGGGCCTCTTGTTTACAATAGGTGCCGCAACATGCAGTCTTTGAGTAAGCCTGCAAGTAACATTTTATGAAACTTTGTTTTTACACAAGACAATGCTTGCCTAGTTCATTTCACAATGTGGGTTTTTGGTTATGGGTAGGGTCTTATTCCAACATGTATGTTATTGTGATGAATTAACGATAACATGGTCTGCGGCTCAAAGCTTATGTTCAACCTCAACACTCTGCATCTCAGTTGAACATAACCTCTGAGCCACAAACCTCTGCCTATATTACCATTCGTTCATCACAATAACTTATAATGTGTGATCCAAACAGTGCCCTGATAAAAAATATCAACTGTATAATATTAACCCTTTGAACACTGGTGGTATCTTCCATGCCAGTTAAATGGTAGAAATTGGAAGAGTCCATACCCATTATTTGGGGGTAGAGCATTTAATATTTTCAACGTGCAGCCTGAAAATATTAATTGTTCTACCACACACATTCACTTAGTGGCCATCCTACTTAATGAAATTATGACGTATCGTGTTCCTGGAACAGAAAAACAGTCTCTCGTGTTGAAAGAGTTAATTATAACACTCCAAAAGTCGTTATAATTATTATTTCTCTGTGCATAAATGTTTCATGTTTTGTTTTGTTTGTTACAGATGTTACGACCGGAAGAAGTAGAGGTTCTTGTCTGTGGTAACCCAAAACTAGATATGGCAGAATTAAAAAAAGTAACAGTATATGATGGATATTCACCTAATGATCCAATCATAAAGTAAGTTGTTATTTGTAATGAATTTATCCACCAGATATTAGACTTTTAACTCATACAGTGCTGTTATATTTTTATACTGTACCAATGACCCAGACTTAGCTGGTGCTAACTCTAAAAAATCCAGGGCCAAACACAAATTTTGCCCCCCAATCCCCAAAATTTGCATCTAAAACCAAAAGAAATCATGTCCTATAGGACCTCCATACTTTGCCCTTACTGCGCATGCGCAGTGTCAAGGATGTTCCGAAATTGGCGCCAATTATCATTCTGTGTTTGGCCCTTCATCAGTCAACATCTCACTGATCTTTGTGCTTGTAAATCTCAGTTTAAAGGATGCCAGACACGTAATTATTGGAGAAATGGTGATTCTAAGGAGGATATAGAAGGAGGAGAGGAAAAAGGAGTGACAAAAAATAATCAGGGCTGTACTTAAAATTTTTTATGAAATTATGTTAAGTTGCCTATTTTCGAGGCATGGGCCTCTTGTTGTCATTCTAGCTAAAAAGTTGCACTGCTTATTCAGTGTTTCCTCTCCCCTGGTCTTCTAAGTCCCCCCTTGCAATTCTCCCATGCTTTTGGCATATTTTTGAGAAAGATCATTTCTAAATTCTCTTGGGAGAGTTGCTTGGTTACAGAATGTTTTCTGTTATTTTCCCCATAGTTACGTTTTCACCCATGGGTGTATAAACATTGTGTTCTGCATCTTCCATCTGATGTTCTGCAGATTCTCCCCTGGGAGTCTCTGTCTTGCATCAGATAGAGTGTAATTTTGATGACTGATTTCGGGCCAGTTTTGTCAGTGCCTGGAGTCATGTTTTCTGGTGTTTTTACACTGTTTATTTACATTGGCAACAGTCTCTTTTGAGGGGGGCTGTTTGCCTTTGGAGTAGTTTATCTCACTATAAGATACATTTTTATTATCCGTAAGTGTTACATTAATTATTTAATATAAATTTAAAATTTATGACCACACTTAGCCATTGGA
The DNA here is from genome assembly GCA_031216915.1 of Pictodentalium vernedei. Classification (NCBI taxonomy): domain Eukaryota; kingdom Metazoa; phylum Mollusca; class Scaphopoda; order Dentaliida; family Dentaliidae; genus Pictodentalium; species Pictodentalium vernedei. The sequence continues at coordinate 611,150,427 of CM062295.1, forward strand.
TCCATTGGGGCGCAACGTTACTTTTCAGAAACTTGGGCTTCGCTGAAAAAATATATTTTTATACTGTACCAATGACCCAGACATAGCTGGTGCTAACTCTTAAAATATAGGGCCAAACACAAATTTTGCCCCCCAATCCCCAAAATTTGCATCTAAAACTAAAGAAAACATGTCCTGAAAGGCCCTCCACACTTCGCCCCTACTGCGTATGCGCAGTGTCAAGGACGTTCCGAAATTGGCGCCATTTATCATTCTAAGTTTGGCCCTTCATCAGTTAACATCTGACTGATCTTTGTGCTTTTAAATCTCAGTTTAAATGATGCCAGACACATAAATATTAGTGGAATGGTGATTCTAAGGAGGATAGAGAAGGAGGAGAGGAAAAGAATGTGTGACAGAATATTATCAGGGCTGTAACTTAAAATTTTTTAATGAAATTATGTTAAGTTACCTATTTTCAAGGCAGCAGCCATTTTGTTGTCATTCTGATTATTTAGTTACACTGTTTTTTCAAGTGTTTTCCTCTCTCCCTGTCCTTTAAGTTCCCCCTTGCTATTCTCCCATGCTTTTGGCATAGTTTCTGTAATTATTATTACTAAAATTTCTTGGGAGTTTTAGCTGAATAACAGAATGAATTCTGTTCTTTCCCCATGTTTACGTCTTCACCTATGGGTGGTTAGGCGTTGTGTTCTGCATCTACCATCTGATGTTCTGCAGTTTCTTCCCTGGAAGTCTCTGTTTTGCATCAGATAGTGTATTTTTGGTAACTGATTTCGGGCCTGGGTGCCTGGAGTCTTATTTTAGTGTTTTTACACTCATTGTTTACATTTACAACAGCCCTCTGTGTGAGGGGGGGATTTCTAAAAAATAATATCTTTATGTTATTTTAATCGTAACTAGATACATTATTATTGTTCGTAAGTGTTGAATAAATTGTTTAAAATATTTTTAAAATTTTTGTCCACACTTAGGCTTGGGATCCATTGGGGCTCAACGTTACTTTTCAGAAACTTGGGCTGTTCTGAAAAAATATTTTTTCAAAATATTTTGATTTCAATTATTTTTTCTATATTAATGGATCATATTATTATTATGTATTTTGATTGCCAGGGGTTAGTGCGAGTACCAGGACTTGTTTTCTTTTCACTTTGAAAGGATATTGATCAATTGTTTTAAGAGGAAGTCTTCCTCTGACTTTTTATATGTGGTCAGTGTACTCGCATTAACTCCTGTTCTGTATCGTATGATTTCGATGACAATATGGGAAGCGTATGTCACGGTATGTTGTTGGGGATTTGGACACTCCGGTCCTTTCCCCGCAGGGTCACTCTACTTTATCAATTTCTATTTCAGACGATCAAGATTAGGGTGATGTATCTGTGATGTCTTCCAACAGTGTGCCTCCGTCGTCACAATTAATGAAGGGCTAGCGGAAAAGTGCTCATGTAATACGCCAATTGCCTAAGAGGACCCTAGTAGGTTCGACGGCCTTTGACGTCCGCTAGCTCGCCCGGTGTAGCGTCCATTCACCGAATGGTTCGGCAGCCGGGTTCGTCCGTTGCGGTCTAGAAGGAATTTTGGGGTGATGCGAGCACTATAAAATTAACTTAATGCACACCCAGTGACGGCGGATCGGAGGGAGAACGGAGGAAGCCTTTTAGTCCGGTTCATAGCTCGTTCCGGTCCATCCGAACGGCAAGCGAGAGAGGCCCCTCTCTCGTTCAACAACATCTGGCCCCAGATGTTGTGGTACAAAATGTGTCGCTAGCGGAGCATACGTCCGTCGCTCGGGACGCTCCGTTGTATAGGCAGTCCGCTGAGACTGCTAAGGCTTCCTCTTCTCGTCAGCGCACATGACCGCACCTTGGCTGCGTGACCGCCGATATATTACCAGCTTCGCCGATCAAGGATTCTTCGGCGACCAGGTCACACCATCCGGCAGCCAGGGATTCGAGACCGATGGACTCCGGACGTTCGCATAGGAAAAGTATGCGGGAGCCATCTGATGCGGAGCTGCCCTCGGCGAAGCAGCGATAGACTGCGCCTCCGCAGGTCTCGACGCCGGACATTCTTGTGCACATAGCACAGCTTATCGCAGCATCCCAGCAGCCGACAGAAACGGTGTCGGATCGAGAATTATCCGACGGCGCTGGGTCGGTAGCCGGGGACACAAGGCCTGCAGACTCCGGACGTTCGCATAGGAAGTGTGCGGGAGTCAACGTACATGGAGCTTCCGGCGGCAATGCATCGTAAGTCCGCTACTGCACAGGCCTCGGGAACGGACGTGCTTTCCTTAATAGCACAGTTTATCGCAGCATCCCAGCATCAACTGAATCTGTCGCATATATTTTATCCGACGATGCTGGGTCGGGACGCTCCGCGGAAGCGGGTACGGACGTCCGAAAGTTTCATCCGGTCCGACGGGATACCGAAAGGGATTCGGAGGATTTCAAGCTTTTCCTTTCGGAACAACATTTGCTGCGATGCGGATAAGAAACTGATAGCGTCGGTGGACTTAGAAATTTTTGGTTCGGTTCAGGGACATCGTCCCTCAGTTCCGACATAGTCCAATAATGTCACACAAACTTTCGAATTATTGAACGACGCTATATATATTATTTTTTTATGCTTGCTATCCAAGCATTTCTGGTTTCTTGTTCGAAGAGTTATGGAGATGTCTTTCAAAAGTGTGCCTCTGTCGTCATAGTTAATGAAGAGTTAGCGGCAATAAGTGCTCATGGAATATGTCTATCGCTTACGGAGTGACATTCGCTAGCTCACCTGGTGTAGCGTACATTCATCAAATGGTTCGGCTGCCGGGTTCGTCCGTTGCGGTCTAGGAAGGAGATTTGGGTGATGCGAGCACTTTAATTACTTTAGTACTCACCCAGTGACGGCAGATTGAGGACAGATCGGAGGAAGCCTGTTAGTCCGGTTCCTGGCTTGTCCAGGTCCGTCCGGGCTGTGAGCGAGAGAGGTTCCTCTCTCGCCCAACAACATAGGGGACCGCATGTTGTGGTTCAGATATTTTACATTCGGAGCATATGTCCATTGCTCGGGACGCTCCGTTATATTGACAGTCCGAGAGACTGTCTTTAATGCTTCCTCATCCTCACAGCAGGGCACACGACCGCACATTGGCTACGTGACCTCGAGTATCCGATCAGTTTCGGCATTCAGTGATTCCACGGCGAATAGGTCGCGTCATCCGGTAGCCAAGGGACACGAGGCCTATACACTCCGTTCGCTCGCATATTGGAAGTATGCACGGGGTAACGATCACGGAGCTTCCAGCGGCAATGCATCGTAAGTCCGCTTCTCCTCAGGCCTCAGTGACGGACGTGCTATCCGAGTTAGCACAGTTGTTTCGCAGCATCCCAGCAATTGACAGTTTCTCGGTCGAATCAGGAATTATCCGACGGCGCTGGGTCGGTGCGGTCCGCGGTTGCATCAGCTACGGACGACCGAACGCTTTATAGGGTCCGACAGGATGGCGAAAGGGATTCGAAAGATTTCGAGTTTTCCCTTTAGTAGTATCGGAAGATGCCTTTCATATCTTCTGGCATTTCTTCCAGTGATTATTATTTCGGACTTCATTGCTGCGATCTTGGATAAGAGACTTATAGCGTCATTGGACTCGGATTTTTCGATCGGTACAGGGACATTGTCCCTGACTTACCGACGCAGTCCAATATTGTCATTACAACATGTGTTTTATTTTTCGACGCTATATATATATATATATACAAGCCTGCTACTAAGCAAGATAGTTTAGTTTCTTGTCCGCGTTGCTCATTCCTGCCATTTTATCATTTTTACAAATAGTTTATTTTGGCAGAGCAGGGCATACCGAGAGTTCATATGCGTCTAGACGGTGTGATTAAAGACTGCATATATTCTTTTTCGCCGTTTATGTCTTTTCCAGTTTCAATGTTGGGAACGACATTATGTATAGTAGACTTAACTTAGACGCTTTATTATACGTAATCCGCCTTACTGAGGCGTTATCATTACGTCTTCAAGAAAAGATTTACGGGATATTATTCTCTATGTAATTTCTTTTGAGGGCAGTAGTTTGTTCACGTATAACTCCGCCCTTCAGTGGCTGATTGGAGTTGGTTAGACGTGACGCAGCCCTAGCTACATCCACACGCGTGGATAGTAAGGTTAAGAACTCTCTCAGAGTCGCTTCGTTCTCGGAGGAGCTTCTCTTCGACGGCAACTTTCCGGCAATCCATGAATTGCTCGATTTATACGTTCTCTTGTCTATCTAGTGTTACAAGAGATTCAGACTGGGGCAAACATTCGGTGGTTGACTCAGAGAGTGCCGCCGCAGTTGCCGGACCCGAGTGTGGCTGTTATGACGGTTGCCAGTCAAACAGATTGGGATATATACTGATCCCTACGGATTCGAAGTGCCAGGGTCTTTGGGTTCCGCAGTCTTTTAGCTATCAGTTTAACTTCCGCGGAATAATGTTTTTTAGGCTTGCTTTATGTCATTGCATGAACATTATTCAGAAACGCATGCCCAAATTCCTGTCCTTTAATTCGACAGTAGTGGCGTATCTCCGGAACCAGGGAGGCACTCTTTCGTTTCCGTTATTCAATTTAATGGAAAGAATCCGTCTCTTGGTTATAGTACACCAAGTTCAGTTTTGGTCCGTCATATTCCGGGTCGTCTGATTGTTTTATCGGACTCCCGTTCTCTTACGGGTCGCTTGTTGCTGTCAGAATGGACTCTCAACAAACAAGTATTCAATCAGATTTGCTATCTATGGGAGCGCCCAATGATGATTTATTTATGACACAGCTTGCTAATCAATTGCAGACGTATGTGTTGGCTTGTCCAGATCTCTGAGCTAATAGTGTTAACGCTCTATTGATCTATAGGACGGAATGATAGGATACGCGTATCCTCCGGCGCTGTTGTTTTAGCAGGTATTGCTAAGATAAACAACCACAATACATTTCTGTTGATAGCATCTCTATCTTCACAGAGATCATGAGTAATTTACTCTCTTGTCTACTGTGGGTCTTAACGTGAAATCTTCCTCTATGTGAGGATCTTTTTTCACTGGGTAAATCGTGTCATCTTTATCACAACCAGCAAGGTCGCAACCTTCATGTATTCCGTTGTGTGGTCCGTATTGCATTGTAAGCACTGTACTGGACGAGCTTTGGACGCGATTTCTTACTATAGGAGATCCTCTTCTTCGCTATTCTATGCGACTAAAGTGGAGGCTCTTCCGTCGTGGTGTAGGGATCATTATGTTCATATTGTTGATCCCTCCATACTACTCATTGCTATGTTTTAGTATACTTGTTTCACAAGATCTACTGCAGCCTGTTATTATTTAGGTTATAGGTTTATGTTACCTCATACCTATGCACTCTACGATAGTTTACAATTGAGTCTTTTGTCTCTTTATCTAAGTCAGTTAGTAACTTTTTGATAAATAGACTTAGAATCTTTAGATTAAATTCCTATACGGATTTTAACTTCGGTTCTTATTTAGCTAAGTAATCATTTGAGCCTCTGGAAACAGTAGTTTTCAAATCTTTTAGACAGTAATTCTGTTGGTTTCTCTTACTGTAGAGTCAGTGAGTTTCATGCACTATCGATGGATGATTTTCACTTTCATAGTTTCGGAATCAATACTTCCGTTACTATTTAAGTTGGATTGTTGCATAAGAGTTGGGCTCCTATTATCCGGAACCTATTTTTTTAAGGTCCTTCCGTCTTCGTATGGGCATAGGCCTTTACTCTTTCCGGGTACAGTTTATGTATTTATAAACAGATATCTGTTTATTACAAGGGCGTAAGCTTCTTCTGTCTTTGATGTCTAGTAGAAGGACGTTACGCTCCATTTTATTGTTAATGGATTCTATTAACTATCGGTACTGCTTATGGTATATCATTGACTTAGCAGTTGTGCTTAAGATTTCGGCTCATGAAGTAAGAGTTCTTCTACTTCTTGGGCTTACATTAATAGTGTCGCTATTATAGATTTTTGAAGGCCGCTCATTGCGCTCAGCCATCCACATTCATGAATTTTATCTTAGAAATATCGAGTCAATTTCTTGAGGCCTCTTTTGTTAGGTCTATTATCTACTGCTCAGAATGTCATTCACTTAACAGTTGCTACTATAGCTAGGTAGGCTGTCTGTTTCGGCAGTGTCTCCGTTCGGCTGCCCTCTTCGCTCTGGGCTATTTGACCCAGGGCAAGAAAAAGGGGGGGGGGGGGGGGAGGGTGTTCCCTTGGGTCACCTGTTTTACTATGAAAACAAGGGGATACCTCCTCCGGAGTTAGTAATTCTGAGCTGTTATTGGGATGGTTGTTTAGTGAGAAGTTTAAGTTTTTAAAATTCATTCAAGTCTTAGTTTTTAAAGTATAGCTTTTGAATATTGCATATGTCAACAAACATGATTATGCAATTCTCACACACTTTTAGGAGTATAAGAGTCTCTATTCTCTAGACTTACTTTATTATTGGCTTACTTTAAAAATTATTAGTATAAGGATTATATTGGATATTAATAGAGTACATGGATATATGAAGCTCAATTTTGGAAGGTGTTGTATCTTTCTAATTTATCATAAATAAGAAAGATACATGTAAGGCCTATTACTTCTTTTCCCTACAGGGGATGACTCTATTTTATTTTATTGAGCGTATTCCATTTTGCTCTATGTCCTTGGCCCTCCAGCCTTTTTACTATTCAGCTATGTCTGGGTCATTGGTACAGTATAAAAATGTTAAAAAATGTATAGTAATTTATATATTTTTTATACTTACCAATGACCCAGACGGGGATGGCCCTCCCAGGAGTTGGGAACTCTTGCCTCCCCGCTGAGTACATAGCGCTTACCAGGCACTGGTTATTAGAATGATAAATGGCGCCAATTTCGGAACGTCCTTGACACTGCGCATGCGCAGTAGGGGCGAAGTGTGGAGGGCCTTTCAGGACATGTTTTCTTTAGTTTTAGATGCAAATTTTGGGGATTGGGGGGCAAAATTTGTGTTTGGCCCTATATTTTAAGAGTTAGCACCAGCTATGTCTGGGTCATTGGTAAGTATAAAAAATATATAAATTACTATAAATTTTTTAACTTTTCAAAAATTATTTTGATTTTCAATTGTTTTTTCATTATTAATGGATCATGTTATTATGTATCTTTATGTCAGGGGTTTGTGCGAGTAACTAGGACTTGTTGTTGACTTTTCACAATGAAAGGATATTGTTCAAATTGTAATAGGAAGAAATCTTCCTCTGACTTTCATGATCATTGCATTTATTGTAATCAGTGTTCTCGCACTAATCCCTGTTCTATATGTCAATATTGGGATGACAAACATTGGAAACGTGTGTCACGATATGTTGTTAGTGGAGAAAGGGCTATGCCGGCTCTTTCTCCGCAGGGTCACTCTACTCTATCAGTTTCTATTTCAGAGGAACAAGAACAGGGTGATGTTTCCATGTTATCTTCCGCAAGTGCGCTTCAGTCGTCACAAATGAATACAGAGCTAGCGGCAAAAGTGCTCATGGAGATTAAACAAATGTCGTCCGCTAGCTCGCCCGGTGTAGCGTCCATTCACCGAATGGTTCGGCAGCCGGGTTCGTCCGATGCGGTCCAGGAGGAAATGTTGGGTGATGCGAGCACTATAAACATTCAACGTGCACACCCAGTAATGGCGGATAGTAGGCGAGATCGGAGGAAGCCTTTGAGTCCGGTTCCTAGCTCGTCCAGGTCCAGCCGGGCCGCGAGCGAGAGAGGCCCCTCTCTCGTACAACAACATCTGGGACCAGATGTTGTGGTACAAAATGTGTCGCAAGCGGAGCACACGTCCGTCGCTCGGGACGCTCCGTTGTATAGGCAGTCCGCGGAGACTGCTCAGGCTTCTTCCTCTCGTCAGCGCACACGACCGCACCTTGGCTACGTGACCGCCGATATTTTACCAGCTTCGCCGATCAGGGAATTCTTCGGCGACCAGGTCACACCATCCGGTAGCCAGGGACACGAGGCCGATGGACTCCGGATGTTCGCATAGGAAGAGTATGCGGGAGTCATCAGATGCAGAGCTGCCCTCGGCGAAGCAGCGAAAGACTGCGCCTCCGCAGGCCTCGATGTCGGACGTACTTGTGCAGATAGCACAACTTATCGCAGCATCCCAGCAACCGACAGAAACGGTGTCGGATCGGGAATTATCCGATGGCGCTGGGTCGGTACGCTCCGCCGAAGCATCGGGGGCGGACGACCGGGAGCATCATGAGGTCCGACCGGATGGTGAAAGGGATACGGATGACTTGGAGCTATCCCTTTTGGAACAACATAAAGCTGCCGTGGACTTCATCCGGCACTTTCTCCCTCAAGTTGTTCCGTCGGGCCAGACTGCTGCGGTTCCGGACAAGAGAATTATAGCGTCATTGGACTCTGATTTCTTTGAGCGGTTCAGGGACATCGCTCCCGAGTTTCCGTCTCAGTCCAATAATGTTGCAAGAACATTTGAATTATTGAACGACGCTATATTCAAACTTGCTTCCAAAACGGGAAAAGCAGGTTTCTTGTCCGCCAATACTCTCAACCTGCCTTTCATTAATGCAAGGAATAAATTCGACACGGCAGGACAGGGTATCCCGAGAGTTCCTCTGCGTATGGACGACGAGGCGGAAGACTTAGAATTATCATTACCGTCGTCAGCGTCTATTCCAACCGCGGTGTTGGAAACAACTATTTCGTCTAACAGAGCCAGTTTAGATGCCTTATCTTACGCAGATCACCTTACTAAGGCATTATCACTGCGCCTTCAAGGGAAAGAATTTCAGGATATACAATCCTCTTTAAGACTTCTTTCAAGAGCAGTAGCTTATTCCACGTGTAACTCCGCCCTTTCAGTGGCAAACCTGGAGTTGGTTAGACGTGACGCAGCCCTAGCTACATCCACACTCGTGGATACTAAGGTGAAGAACTCTCTCAGAGTGGCTTCGGTCTCCGGAGAACTTCTCTTTGACGGCAAGCTTTCTGCAATTTACGATAAAATTACAAAGAAAGCTTCGGATTCTCTGCTGTTCAAATCTGCTTCTAAGAAGTCGGACACGGCAGATAAGAGTAAGACAGGCACTTCTGGGTCTAATGTGCCCAAGAGAGGTTCCTATAGAGGTTCCGGTGCGTCCTCTTGGTCTTATTCAAGAGACCGTCAAGGTAGCGACTCACGTTCGGGACGTCCTTCGGGCCGGGACAACCGGTCAGACGCCCCGAGGTTGACGGGATGAGGTGCGGGTCGTGGAGGATGTGGTTTCTCCTACCGCAGGCCTCGCAGGTCCAGGAGGTGATGGCTTCAACCTCTATCGCGTACCGGTTGGCGGAAGGTTGTCGAGTTTTTCACAAGAGTGGGCGTCGATTACGGACGACCCTTGGGTGAGAGGGGTGATTTCGGAAGGTCTAAAGATATCCTTCAAACGAAAGCCTCCGTTAACTCGAAGTCCAAAATGGACTCAACTTCCGTCAAATCTGCAGAAAAGAGACGCTCTATTATCAGAGGTGCAGTCTCTTGTAATGAAGAACGCGGTAGAGGTCGTAGAAAACCAGGAGACTCCGGGATTCTACAGCCATCTGTTTCTGGTTCCGAAACCAGACGGCTCGTTCCGTCCAGTCATAGATTTGAGCTGGATAAACAAGCTGATCGTCGCTCCAAAGTTTTATATGGAGACGATTCGGTCGGTCAGAGCGAGTATTTGGGTGAACGATTATGCAACGAGCATAGATCTCGAAGATGCGTACTTTCACGTCATGGTACATCCGACATTCAGAAAGTATCTACGCTTCGCAGTCCTAGGAGTGGTGTATCAATTCCGGGCGATGTGCTTCGGATTGAATCTAGCACCCTGGGCTTTCACTCGGGTAATGAACTCAGTAATGATGTATTTCCGAGCTCATTCGTCTGCGGTAACGTCGGCCTACCTGGACGACATTCTTCAGAGGTACGGCAACGAGTTAATGCTTCAGAACGATGTGCAGAATCTACTTCTATTGCTCCGACGTCTCGGTTTTATAATAAACGAGGAGAAGTCGGATCTGGTGCCGTCCAAGTCATTCACACATCTGGGAATGAGCTTCGAGACGCACAACAATCTCGTTCGTCTGCCATTAACCAGAGCGAAATTAGTCAGTTGTTACGCTCGCTATTGTCTGCACGCAGACAAAGTCACAGCGAGAGAATTTATGAGACTGATAGGTCTGTGCGGAGCAGCTGCGGATCTCATTCCGATGGGGCGGTTACGCACGCGTCCTCTCCAAATTTTCTTGACTCAGAATTGGAGTGTGAAAATTCATTTGCTCGACATAGACGTTCTCTTGTCAGATCAAGTGAAACGAGAGATTCAGACTTGGGCAAACATTCAGTGGTTAACTCAGGGAGTTCCGCTGCAGTTGCCGGATCCGAGTTTTACCATTATGACGGATGCCAGTCAAACAGGTTGGGGTGCATCATTGATCCCAACGGATTCGAGATGCCAGGGTCTTTGGGATCCGCAATTCCTGGGCAAGCACATAAACATCAAGGAGATGATGTCAATTTGGCTTGCGTTACGTCATTGGATGGACATTATTCACAATGCTCATCTCCAAATCCTGTCCGACAATACGACAGTAGTGGCGTATATACGGAATCAGGGAGGCACTCATTCAGTTCCGTTGTTCAATCTAATGGAAAGAATCCTTCTGTTTGCTCTAGAACATCAGGTTCTTCTTTCGGTCCGTCATATACCGGGTAGTCTGAATGTACTAGCAGACTCCCTTTCACGAAAGGGTCGCTTGTTGCCGTCGGAGTGGACTCTCAACAAACAAGTATTCAATCAGATTTGCTACCAATGGGAACGGCCAATGATAGACTTACTTGCGACACATCTCAACAATCAGTTGCAGACGTATGTGTCTCCGTGTCCGGATCCAAGAGCATTTGCAGTAGACGCTCTGTCGATCCTTTGGGACGGAATGATAGGATATGCGTATCCTCCAGCGCCGTTAATTCAGCAAGTATTGCTAAAGATAAAACAATCTCAATGCAAGATTCTGTTGGTAGCATCTCTGTCTCCACAGAGACCGTGGATAAATCTACTCAGGTGTCTGTTGTGGGACCTACCGCGAAAGCTTCCTCCACGGGAGGATCTTCTTTCGCAGAGGAAATCGCGTCAACTCCATCACAACCCGGAAGGTCTCAACCTTCACGTTTTTCCGTTGTGCGGTCCTTCTTGCATGGCAAGCACTTTACAGGACGAGCAGTGGACGCAATTTCTAACTGTAGGAGGACCTCCTCTTCGCTAAACTATGCGGCTAAGTGGAAGGTTTTTCGTCGTTGGTGTAGGGATCATTCTGTGGATATTTTTGATCCCTCTATACCAGACATTGCAAACTTTCTAGTATACTTGTTTGACGAAATCAAACTGCAGCCTGTTACTATTAAGGGTTATAGGTCTATGTTATCTGATACCTATGCACATCATGATAGTTTACAAATTGGATCTAATGTCTCTTTATCTAAGTTGGTAGGAAACTTCTCGATAAATAGACCCAGAACTCTTAGGTTAATTCCTAAATGGAATTTAGCTTGGGTTCTTCTTAAACTGAAGGAAAAGCCATTTGAACCTCTTGGGACAGTAGATTTCAAATTCTTATCTTATAAGACAGCTTTTCTCTTAGCTTTCTCTTCTGCTAGAAGAGTCAGTGAGCTTCATGCACTGTCGGTGGATGATTCTCACTATCGTAGTGTCGGGAACTCTATCACCTTCACTACTAATGTGGGTTTTTTTAGCTAAGAATCAGGCTCCTAATAAATATCCGGAACCTATTGTTATTAAGGCTCTTCCGTCTTCAGACGGGCGTAGGCCTTTACTCTGTCCTGTTAGAGCGTTACGTATCTATAAACAGAGATCTCAGTTTATCGGAAAGGGACGAAAACGTTTCTTTCTGTCTCTGATGCCTAATAGAAAGGACATTTTGGTCCATTCTATTGCTAGATGGATTCAGTTAACTATCCGTACTGCTTATGAGAATTTAATTTATCTTCTTCTCAGCAGTCTGTGCTTAAGATTTCGGCTCATGAAGTAAGAGCTCTTGCTACTTCTTGGGCTTACGCTAATAGTATTGCTATTACAGATTTAATGAAGGCTGCTTATTGGTCTCAGCCATCCACATTCACGAAAATTTTTATCTCAGAAATATTGAGTCTATTTCTGGAGACCTGCATTGTTTAGGTCCGTTATCTGTTGCTCAGAATGTCGTCCACTAAACAGTTGCAACTATAGTTATGCAGGCTTTCTGTTCCGGCAGTGACTCCGTCCGGCTGCCCTCTTCGCTCTGGGCTATTTGACCCAGGGCAAGGGGAAGGGGGGGGGGAAGGGTGTTCCCTTAGGTCACCTGCTTTATAGTGAAAAGCAAGGGAATGCCTCCTCCGAAGTCAGTATTTCTGAGTCGTTTCCGGGATGGTTTTAAAGTGTAATATTAATGTTAAAATTCATTCATGTCATATTTTTAAAGTGTAGCTCGGTGTGAAGCATTTGTATATGTCAAGTGTCAAACGGGCGTTAATATACAATCCTCGGACACTTTTAAAGAATATAAAGAGTCTCAATTCTCTGGACTAACTTTATTTATTGGCTTACTTTAAAAATAATTAGTATAAAGGGTTATACTGGATGTTAATAGAGAACATGAATGTTATTGTGCTCAATTATGAAGGGTATTGTATCTTTCTAATTTAACATAAAATAAGAAAGATACATGTAAAGCCTAATACTCCTTTTCTCCTTGAGGGGTTGCCTCTATATTATATAGTTGAGCTTAATGGATTTTCCTCTATGTCCTAGGCCCTCCAGCCTTTTTACTATTCAGCTAAGTCTGGGTCATTGGTACAGTATAAAAATGTTAAAAAATTTATAGTAATTTATATATTTTTTATACTTACCAATGACCCAGACGGGGATGGCCCTCCCAGGAGTTGGGAACTCTTACCTCCCCGCTGAGTACATAGCGCTGACCAGGCACTGCCAGTAAGAATGATAATTGGCGCCAGTTTCGGAACGTCCTTGACACTGCGCATGCGCAGTAAGGGCAAAGTATGGAGGTCCTATAGGACATGATTTCTTTTGATTTTAGATGCAAATTTTGGGGATTGGGGGGCAAAATTTGTGTTTGGCCCTGGATTTTTTAGAGTTAGCACCAGCTAAGTCTGGGTCATTGGTAAGTATAAAAAATATATAAATTACTATAAATTTTTTAACTTTTTGTCAAGTTGTATATACAATTCTATGGATTGGCGACGGTCATTGTGCAGGTGGGTTTCCGGGCATCCTCATAGTGATATGAGCATAACTTGTTATTAGTGCAATAACTTGAACACAAACGTTCTCCGATTTGACTAGTATTTGCCATGCAGGTCTTTTGCAACAATATCTCAATCGAGTTGGAAAACTGGCATGGCCCAATATTTTGTTACAGAGTTATGGGCCTTAATTAGTCAATTTTTACAAATTTTGAGCTTATTAGCACAATAATTTGAACAAACATTCTCCAACTTCACTAATATTTGCCATACAGGTTTTTTGCAATAATATACAAGTGAGTTCGAAAACTGGCTCGTTCCGATTTCTCTTTACAGAGTAATTGGCTTTAATTAGACTATTGTTATGAATTTTGATCTTGTTACCATCAATTTTTACAAATTTTGAGCTCATATGAATTTTGTGTTCAGCGTGATGACTTTTTGGATTTTCAATAGAGAGTGCATGAAGAAAGTAGCAACAACTCAACGCCTGCATCTCCGATGCACACCTCTTGTTCAAAGGTGATTTGAAACATGAGCAAGACTTTGAAGTCACTGTTTAAATAATTTGACAATTGTCTTGAAGATTTCCTTGTGATTGTATTTGGTGGAGCTCATTTTCCAGGCAACTAGGTTTGTAAAAATTGGATTAGAGGTTTCAGTTGCTAAAAATTAATTGCATGAACATCATCTTTTTACCTGATACACAACCAGAAGATGACACTTGTAAAAAAAAAAAAACATTTTCATTTTGTACTTCCAAGTCATAACTTAAGACCCCTCATTGGAGCGAGTTCAGTGAGCTTGTCAAAATGAGGGGTGATTGGAGATAAAAATTGAAAAAATAATAAAATTTTAATGAAGATTTTCAACACTAATTTATTTTTAGCTCAACTTTGACGAAGTCAAATTTGAGCTATTGTCATGGCCCGTCGTCCGTCTGTCCGTCTGTCCGTACGTCAACAATTGGCTATGGCTCGGGCTAGAGGTCGTATTTATGAACCGATCTTTACGAAACTTCTTGTGTACCTTTGTTATGACCCTGGGACGGGAACGAGTGTTTTTAGGTGTGGTCCGAAATTCAAGATGGCTGCCAGTGGCCATTTTGTACCGATGATGCAAAAATCAGTTTTTTGTACAGAACTTCTGTATGAAAGTTCTGATTTGAATAAAGTTTTGTATAAATGTTTAGTACCATGGGATACATCACATATAATACGGGTTTTTTTCTCGTGCGTAAATTATGCAAATTAGACTGACTTTGATTTATTTAGTGTTACTTTCAGAGCTGTAAGTGCCAAGCTGCTATGGCTCGGGCTAGAGGCCGTATTTATGAACCGATCTTTACGAAACTTCTTGGGTACCTTTGTTATGACCGTGGGAAGAGAACGAGTGTTTTTGGGTGCGGTCCGAAATTCAAGATGGCTGCCAGCTGCCATTTTGTACCGACGATGCAGAAATCTGTTTTTTGTACAGAACTTCCATATGAAAGCTCTGATTTGAATAATTTTTTTGTATGAATGTTTAGTACCATGGGATACATCACATATAATACGGGTTTTTTTCTCGTACGTAAATTGTGCAAATTAGACTAATTTTGATGTTTTTTGGGGTTACTTTCAGCACTGTAAGTGCAAATGCCAATACGGCTCGGGCTAGAGGCCGTATTTATGAACCGATCTTTACGAAACTTCTTGGGTACCTTTGGTATCACCGTGGGATGAGAACGAGTGTTTTTGGGTCCGGTCCGAAATTCAAGATGGCCGATGGCAGCCATTTTGTACAAAATTAGGTGCAATCAGATTTTTGCACAGAACTTCCATATGAAAGCCCTGATTTGAATAATTTTTTTGTGTGACTGTTTAGTACCATGGGATGCATCACATATAATACAGGTTTTTTTCTCGTGCAGAAATTATGCAAATTAGATGAACTTTGATTTTTTCAGTGCGACTTACACACAGTAAGTACACATGTCAATACGGCTCAGACTAGAGTCTGTATTTATGAACTGATCTTCACGAAATGTCTTGGGTACCTTTGTTATCACCTTGGGACGAGAACGAGTGTTTCTGGGTGCGGTCTAAAATTCAAGATGGCTGCCAGTGGCCATTTTGTACCAAAATTAGGTCTAATCAGTTTTTTGTACACAACTTCTATACAGCTCAGACTAGAGGCCATATTTATGAACCAATCTTTACGAAACTTCTTGGGTACCTTTGTTATCACCGTGGGATGAGAGCAAGTGTTTTTGGGTGTGGTCCGAAATTCAAGATGGCCACCAGCAGCCATTTTGTACCAAAATTAGTGCAATCAGTCTTTTGTATAGAACTTCTGTATGAAAGTTCTGATTTTAATAAATTTTTGTATGAATGTTTAGTAACATGGAATACATCACATATTGTAAGGGGTTTTTTTTCGTGCAGAAATTATGCAAATTAGATGAACTTTGATTTATTCAGTGCCACTTATACAATGTAAGCACACATGTCAATACGGCTCAGGGTAGAGGCTGTATTTATGAACCGATCTTCACAAAACTTCTTGGGTATCTTTGTTATCTCCTTGGGATGAGAATGAGTGTTTCTGGGTACGGTCCAAAATTCAAGATGGCTGCCAGTGGCCATTTTGTACCGAAATTAGGTCCAATCAGTTTTTTGTCACAAGTTCTATACAGCTCGTATTTATGAACTGATCTTCACAAAACGTCTTGAGTACTTTTGTTTTCACCTTGGGACAGGAACGAGTGTGTTTTGGGGTGCCTTTGTTATCACTGTGCTATGAGAACAAATATTTTGGGGTTCAGTCAGACCCACTCTGGGACTCAAAGATTTTTTCTAGTTCAGCATCTGACTGTCACCCACCTTTACAATACTTTACCTATACATTTGTTACAGGCAACGGTCAGTATTTATGTACAGACCGTTACAATACTTTATATGTACCTTTGTTATCAGGTCATTACCTAGATGTTTGTCATTGCTGTGTCACATACTATACATGTACATGTCTTTGTCTTGACAAGTTGAGCTACAGTGTCATTGACACTTTCATTATAATTTTTATAACAGTCCATTTCAATTTGTTACAAAAACTTCATAAAATAGAACAACTACAAAGTAATTACAAAAATACATTCTTCTCCATTTCTGAATTTTGCTTGGTAAATTGTCTATTGTTAGCAGGACCTCCTCATGATGGCAAGTTAAGGGCACCTGCTCTGAGGTCGGAAAAGTCAGAAATAGGTCTTTCAGGGTTAAAATAACCTACTTCTCTAACAGTGTTAAGCACTTGTGGTGAAAACAACTGATCTGATATCACCTCACACTTATTAAAATTGCCCTTCAAAAATTTATACATACACAGTGTTCACACTGGCTCATTATTTTAATGTGTCAAAGCTAAATGAGAAATTTTTGTGCCAAATGAGATTTTTTGTGCCATGGGTATTTTATGTGGGAGAACTATAGAAACCTTTTTTTCATATTTTATTCAAGAAAGATCAAAAGCATAAAATTTTATACTATATTTTAGAATGTCTGTCTGTCCGTGTCCATCCATCCATCTGTCCGTCCATCCACTATTGATAATGGGGCCTCCCCGAGTTTCCAAAATAGGTCTACTAGGAGTACTTTTTTATGGCGGAGGTCATCGTCAGATTTAAAAAAGTGTGTGGGGTGGAGGTGTAGGGGCACCAAAAGTTATGACCAAAATTTTTTTTACCAATATATGTCTTCAAAGGGGTTTACTAGGGGTACGTTTTTATCAGGAATCTAATGGTGAGGTTTAAAAAAGTATCAGGGTGGGGGTGTAGAGGGGCACCAAAAGTTATGACCAAAATTTTTCTCACCAATATACGTCTTTAAAGGGTTCTACTAGGGGTAATGTTTTACCAGAATCTAATGGTGAGGTTTAAAAAAGTGCTGGGGTGGGGGTGTAGAGGGGCAACAAAAGTTATGACCAGCATGTTTTTTCACCATTATAGGTCTTCATATAGGTCTTCAAAGGTGTCTACTAGGGGTACGAATGTTAAGTATATTAGTATATTAAGGGAAAATACTCTCCCGAGCAATGCCGGATAACCCTGCTAGTATAACATAAAATGGAACATAAAATAATAAAAATATATTTCTTATCAACCTACCTTGCACTTGTTTACTACAGGCTTGCACTACAGTGGAAGAACCTAACTCGGATAAAATACTTTCTATTTTAATCTTTCCCAAGAGATTTGGGAAAGAAAAGTGGTGTAAAGACACCACAAAAAAAATAAGCCAAAACTTGGTCGAGTGCCATCGGAGCACACCCAGTATGGGACGCTCTTCCATAGTACAAATCCACGACTTCCGTAAAACATTGCGCAGTGCGTCAATTCATCATTCTTTTGATTATCCGCAAACGTGGTGGATGTGTGCCATTTTGCTCCGTAACAGTGATAATTCAACTCATCGATAATGGTTTTCCTGTGACTGGAATTATGGATCTGAAGATCGTATAATAGCAGGACTGTGTTTTATATATTCTCGTTAATATTTTCAACCACATTCTCATTGTATATTTTTTACTATTCCATTTTCGCAAATGTTTTGTTTTCGACATCGTGTCAATGAGATTCGACAATGAATTTTTCTGTTGATAATTTAATTGTTATTGGAGTTAGGTGTCAATCAGGGACTGTCTGGACAGGATTTCTTCACTTTGTTTTTCTGTTTTTTTGGTCCCTGTCGACCGTCTGGGTTCTGTCGTGTACCCACCGTTTTTTTTTTCTGCCACCTTCTCTCGTAGTTGAGGGTGTTCTTCTACTTTCTGTTTCTGTTGAGTTCACCTTTTTCTTCTACTGCTCTCACCTCTGTTATTTCCAGTTCGTTTCCTTTAGGGCATTCCTTTTGCCCTCGGCTTGGTGCGTTTTCGTGGCCATTTCTTCTGCACCCGCGGGTGGTGTGGAACGCTGTCGTGTCGGGAGCCTCCCGACCCGACCACATCTGGTGTGAGTTATACCCCTCCATTGTGCATGTGCAGCTCCTCCTGCGGGGAGGGGGGGGGGGGATGCTGTCGTTTTGGCCCCCCCCCCCCCCCCCCCCCCGACTCGACCATGTCTGGTGTGAGTTTTACCCTGTCCATGGGGGATGTGCAGCACCTCCCACTCCCGTGGGGGGTGGGGAACTCTGTCGTTTCGGGGTCGCCCGACTCGACCACGTCTGGTGAGAATTGCTCCCCCTCCGTGGGGGATGTGCAGCTCCTCCCGCACCAGCGGGGGGTGGGGAACGCTGTCATTTCGGGGCTTCCCGACTTGACCATGTCTGGTGAGAGTTATTCCCCTTCTGTGGGGAATGTGCAGTTTTTTTTTACCATGGTGGATACTGCGGGAGCTGTTGGATTTCTGGTGAAGAGATGCCTGGTTCCGGGACTATGCGACCTCTCCAGTCGACATCTGAGGCTGTCACTAGGGTTGTGACTCCTCCTTTGGAGGCCGAGCTAGGTGGCTCTCTCTGCTTTTCCGCCAGTTCCATTTACTCCCGTCGTATCTGCTGCTACTGCTGTTCCGTCTACAACGTCATTGGGCACCGTTTTTAGCCAGCCTCGGCTTATCCCTACAAGAGTCTGCAGGAATGTCTGTAGTGTGGTTGTGGGGTATCGGCCTCAGCCTTTCCCGACTTCAACTCGGCGAAGTCGGAAGTGGCTGCCGACTGAACCCCCTACTGTGTCCTCTCAGCCGTTGAGCACAGTAGTTTTATACCTGCAGTGGTCTGCTGTGGTGTCTGGGAGTGTAGACGTGGGGGTATCAACCTCAGCCTTCCCTGACTTCAACTTGGAAGTGGCTGCCGGCCGGACCCTCTACTGTGGTCTCTGCGCCGTCGAGCACCACAGTTGTGTTATTGGATTCGGATGTTCTTAGTGGGGACACTATGAACTCCATGGTGTTTCCATCCACTCATTCTGGCCACTTGACCAGTTTTGGGGGACCAACGTCTTTTGTGCAGCGTGGACCTTCTGCCCTGCAGAGGTCTGTGGTGACTCTCATGAGTTCCCGCTATGTTGATCCTCGGGGTGTGTTGTACCCCTATGCATGTCTGCCTTCAGACGTTTCGGATGCCGCCTGTCATCCCGCGTTGTTGTTTTGGAGGATCGTGACCCTTCGCTGGTTAAGAGGGTCAGAGGTGAAGCCACTTTGCTGGTTCGTTCCCCTGTCGAACTGGCCAGTACGGGCAGTGAGCTTAGGGAGGCCCTCTCCTTACTCACTCAGGTTCTGTCAAAGAGCCTTCCCGTTGCTTCCAGCAAGGCAGCGAGTGGTTTCCAGGCGCCCCCTATGGCGCTGCCTCCCGGGATTGGAAACAGGCCGCTTTCTGATCCCCCTGGTGTTCCGACACCATGGGAGACGTTGGCTGGTTTGCTCATAATGGGCTATGTGTCTTCCGACTCAGGGGAAGAGTCAGACATGCTTGATGTCGAGAGCCAGCAGTCTTCGGACTCGGGGGCAGCTCTTGATTTGTGTTTGGGTTCCTTCCGGATCTCAAACCATCAAACCAGCTGACAGTGTCAGCCAGGCCGCGATCATCGGTCGCACGCCAACAGCCTATGGAGCAACCTGCTTCTGGGCGTCTTCAACCGTGCCAGTCGGTACAGTTGGTTGAAGCATTTTCAGCCTTGGACTCTAAGCTGAGTTCCAAGGCTATGAAGGCTCCGTTCTTCACCAGGGTTGACACCTTTTTGCCTCCGGCGCATTATCGTTCCTACGATTCCGCCAATCTGTCAGTTTGCCAGACATTGACGGTTTTGGATCAGGACTCCAATTCCCTCTGGCTTTCCAAGCCCAAGTCTGCCATCATTCCGATGACGACTCTGGAGTCCACATTGGGCTTATCGAGAGAGATGCTTGGTATGCTTTCTCTGTCAGATCACGTTGTCTCAGCTTTAGTTGCTTATCTGCCTCCAGATAAGTTTGACGAGGTACAGGCTCTTTTGCGTGTGCTGTTCAAGGTGCTCATGCATCTTACTCACAGGCATGCCTGTAACACGGCTAATCTGGAATTAGTTCGAAGGGACTCGGTGCTGGACACAGGCCCTGGACACAGGCCGATCCCTTCCTGAGGAGCAGCGCACTGCTCTTCGATCTGCTTCTTTGGCAGGTCCGCAACCTTTCCATGTTTCCATGTCGACAGTCCGGGATGATGTCCTACATCATTCCAAAGATCAGCTGCTGTTTGTTCAGCTTGATCAGCCTTCTAGGGGAGGCAGGGGCTGTTCCAAGCCTAACAAGTACCCTTCTGCTTCCTCTGCGAAGCAAAAGGCTGATCCTTCTGCCACCGCTTCTATTTCTTACTCAAGGGGTAAGGGTAAGCAGACTAGAGGGAAGTATCAGGATTCTTCATTCAGAAGAGGAGGTGGTTTCTCCTCTCGCGGGCCTAGTCGGGGCTCGAAATGAAGGTCTTCACCTCAACTCGTCCTAGGTTGGAGGAAGGATAGCAGAGTTCGCAGACCGTTGGGCCACCATCACATCCGATCCTTGGGTGTTAGATCCGGTCCGGGCTGCGAATATACTTCCGAAGGCACCCCACTCTGTCCAGGGTGCCTCTTCCAACCACAGTTCCTTCAGACGTTTTACATCGGGAACTTTTGTCCACGGAGATAGACAATCTCCTGACAAAGGGGGCGATCGAGGTCATCAAGAACATTCAGTCAGTGGGCTCTATTCCCGCCTGTTCTTGGTGCCGAAGAAGGACGGTCGACTCTGACCGGTTATCGATCTGAGTATCCTGAACCAGTCTATCATTGCTCCCAAGTTCAGCATGGAGACTTTCAGGTCGGTCCGCCATTCAATTCACCAGGGAGATTTCTCTTCCAGCATTGACCTGCGAGACGCTTACTTTCACATTCCAATTCATCGGGCGTCACAGAAGTATCTCAGGTTCGCTTTTCGGGGGCGAGTTTACCAGTTCAAGTTTACCGAGTTTACCAGTTCAAGGCCATGCCTTTCAGCCTCAACCTGGCTCCTTAGGCCTTCACCAGACTGATGTCGCATGTGATAGTTTTCCATCGCACACAGTCCAGGGTGACGACTTCGGCATATCTGGACGATATCCTCCAGAGGCATTCCAATGCAGCCTTACTGGAGTCGGATGTCGCCACTCTGTTGAGCTTGCTCACATCGCTAGGATTCAGAGTCAACAAGGAGAAGTGGGACCTGGTCCCTTCTCAGTCGTTTTGTCATCTGGGGATGGCTTTCCGCACCCAATTCAGTTTGGTGGCAGTTCCCCAGGCCAAGGCTGTGATTCTCTCAGCTTTTGCTCTGACTCTGTCCCAGTCCACGGTGACGGATCTCATTCCTCTAGGTCGGCTGCGTGTCGGACCTCTCTAACACTTTCTGCTCACTCGTTGGAGGCCGAATGTCGATTCTCTGGATCTGGTGCTTCAGTTACCAGATTCTCTTTTCCTCACCTTCTCCACTGGACGATTGTTCAGTGGATCATGCAGGGTGTCCTGTTGGACTTATCCATGTCCGATCGCGTTCTGACGGCAGATGTCAGCGATCTCGGATGGAGTGCGACGTTGGATCCTCCAGGTCTTTCCCTTCACAGGATGTGGGACCAGGATCGGGTATCTCTACCCATCAGCCAGAAGGAGCTTCTTGCTCTTCTTCTGAGTTTCAGGCAGTGGGTCCCTCACCTGTCGAATCGTCAGGTCCTGTTGTTCGACAGTTCGACAGTGGTTGCTTACATTCGGGACCAGGGCGGCACGCACTCGGTTCCAGTGTACGAATTGGCTCAGGATCTTCTACTGCTCGCTCAGGATGTCAATGCCTGGGTGGTTGTTCGTCACATTTCCGGTCGTCTGAACGTCCTAGCCGACTCCCTGTCCTGACGGGGCAGGTTCTTTTCAACCAAATGGATGCTCAATATGCTGGGTTCCATTGATCTCTTTGTGCCTCGTTGGAACCATCAGGTGGACACTTTCGTGTCCCGTGTCCAGATGCTCTGGCTTTCGCCGTGGATGCTCTGGCCCTCCTTTGGAACAGTCGTGTCTGCTACGCCTTCCTGCCGGTTCCGATTCCGCCTCAGGTTCTCTCCCAGATATGAACCTGCAGTCGTTGAATCCTTTCGATCACACCCGTCGCCTCGGTGGTTGTGGATCAATCTGCTCCACTCTCTGTTAGCGGCTGTTCTGGCATGTCTCCCTTCACATCGCGACTTTCTTTGCCAAAGTCGTCCGAGGAGGTTTCAAGTTGATCCGACTTCATTGTGCCTTCGCACATGTATTTTATCGGGTCCTGTCTCCTCTGTAGTGGTTTTTCGAGACACGCAGTGGAGTTGCTTTTCTTCTTCAAGGAGGCACTCACTCCACAGGTTTAGCCTCTCGATGGTGTGCGATCACTCTGTTGCTTCTGTCACTCCTTCGATCACACCGCTTGGTATATGTTTGTTTCTGGGGGGTCCATCAATGGATACAAGTCTATGCTTCAGAGACCTTTTTCATATGTGGTACCGCATTGTTTCGACACTCATCCTTGCCTCTCCAAGCTTGTTCAGCTCTTTTCCTTGAAAAGGCCTAGGGCTTTGCAGTTTACTCCAAGATGGTCACTTTCTTGGGTGCTGCTCTGCTTGGGGGTGGGGGCGTTTGCACCTTTATCCTGGATGGATATGCGTTTTCTCACATGCCAGATCTCTCCTGCATCCATTTCTCGATGGATTTGTCTTGCTATTCGTGCAGCTTCCGCTCGTCTAGCTCCTGGTGATTGTATTACCAATTGTTTTTTCTGCCACGAGGTGCGTGCATTGTCTTACTCTTTTAATAACTCTGTCATGTTGTCGGATGACGGATGTTGTACTGGCAGCCTACTTGAGAAATGCTACATTCTCCTTTTATCTGCGACAGTTGCAGGAGCCGACAGAGGACCTTTGTCCTCGGGGCCCTCTTTCTTCAGCTCAGGCTGTTGTCTATCCCAGCCATTCAGCTTTTTTCAGGGTCAGTTCCAGCTCTGTGCTGTTACTGCCCTTTCTGTCTGTGCGTCGCACTTCACCAGATGCCTCATCTTTCATTGCCTTTTACTAATGTTTGTGATGCTATGGTTTGATAGGCCTAGGGATCTCTTCCTCTGTCCACGGTTCCAGTGCTGTTGTGTTATGTGTGGGTTGGTTATGTGATTCCCTCCATCCTATTGTCTATTCAGCCTGTATTAAACAATTGCAAGGTAGGTTGATAATTAATATAAATTTTATAGTAAATTTCCTTTCTTATTATACCTACCACGACTGTTTACATGGAGGCCCTCCCGTCTTCTTATTTGAGTAAGAATCCTTCCTCCCCGTTGATCACATAACTCCTGTGTTGTCAGAATCAAAAAAATGATGAATTGACGCACTGCGCATTGTTTTACGGAAGTCGTGGATTTGTACTATGGAAGAGCGTCCCATACTGGGTGTGCGCCCATGGCGCTCAACCAAGTTTTGGCTTATTTTTTCGTGGTGTTTTTTTTTACACCACTTTTCTTTCCCAAATCTCTTGGGAAAGATTACAATAGAGAGTATTTTATCAGAGTTAGGTTCTTCCACTGTAGTGCAAGCCTGTAGTAAACAATTGCAGTAGGTATAATAAGAAAGGAAATTTACTATAAAATTTATATTTTCATGAAACATATGTAGTCTTACATAAAGCAGGTCAATAAAAATTCGCATCTCAATGATCTATACAGTAATTGATTGACGTGGAATTGAAACCTTTGTCATTTTATTACTGTGTGAATCTTTGATTATGGTCCATAGGGAAAGTACCTCCAACAATTAGACAATTGATAATATGGTCTAGTTTTTTATGGTGAAGAAACAAAGCATGCGTTGTTTACACAATACAAAACTTCTTAATCTGAGGTCACCGGTACGGACAATTGGAGAGTGGCTGGTAATTGTGTACACAGATGGACGAGATTACTTTTTTGTAATTAATGATGTTGGTATTCATTTTGATAAATTTAATTTATCATTTGTTCGATTTATTAGGAGCAAATGTAATATTATACACCGCTTTTATATACCCAGTTTTGTAAAGTCATAAATGGCTGCCATAAGGCCAAAGATTGGTCGAAAATCAAGAATATACCAGTTTCGTGATTCTGAATTTATGCTCCAAATTTTTGTACCAAATGTTCACATTTATGTGCCAGATTTTTAAAAAAATGTGCATTTGGCACATGCCAGCATGAACACTGTATATATATTTCACAAATATTTCCTAGGGGCAATGTATGCATTGCAAAAAGTTCAAAGATGAATGCCCTCTATTCCCCAATCCTGTCTCGAATACCAATTGACTGGCAGAGTGCTTGAAACCAGGGGCGATGTATACATTGACAAAAGTTCAAAGATGAATGCACTCTTTTCCCAAATCCTGTCTGGAATACCAATTAACTTGTAGTGCTTGAAGCCAGGTGCAATGTATGCATTGTGAAAAGTTCAAAGATGAATGCCCTCTATTCCCAAATCCTGTCTGGAATACCGATTAACTGGTAGAGTGCTTGAAGCCAGGGGCAATGTATGCATTGTGAAAAGTTCAAAGATGAATGCCCTCTATTCCCAAATCCTGTTTGGAATACCGATTAACTGGTAGAGTGCTTGAAGCCAGGGGCAATGTATGCATTGTGAAAAGTTCAAAGATGAATGCCCTCTATTCCCTGGAATACCGATTAACTGGTAGAGTGCTTGAGCCAGGGGCAATGTATGCATTGTGAAAAGTTCAAAGATGAATGCCCTCTATTCCCAAATCCTGTCTGGAATACCGATTAACTGGTAGAGTGTTTAAAGCCCATATTTGAACTTTATTCTGAAGTGCAGGTACTGCAAGTTAAATACTTCATATTCTGTGTATGTGCTTCATAGATCTTTAACCCTTTACCCAACGAATCGCTCACATCCTTCCGCGTAATATGCAAATTCAGCAGCTGAAAAAATTTTATTATTCAAAAAATTTTAACAAAGCCATATCATGTGACCCCTCTTTGGGACGATCTCGTCGAGTTCAGTCCAAAGAGGGGTCACATGATATGGTTTTGTTGAAATGTTTTGAAAAAATTTTTAAAATGATATTTAAAATAATAAATTTTGAAATCGTCTGCATTGGGTAAAGGGTTATAGTGAAATTATTTTGTCTGCATGGATTGGCCTTATTACAAGTTATTGTAGTGCTTATAGGCATGTAAATTGTTAACAAATTTTGCTTACCAAGAATAATTTGGCACTCCACCATTTAATGGAATTCTGAATATAGATTGTATCAAGTGTTTTGCAGAAATGCATAATTTTTCATGCCCCCAAATTAAATATTGCTGAATATAACAGTGAATCATTCAAAACACAAATCATCTCATCTCATTGTCTACTCCCCTCCCCTGCCCTCCTTGTGTAACCAATGCAACAAACTTTAACTCTTTACCCATTGCATTATTTTAAATATTATTTTTAAAACTTTGTCAAAACATTTCAACAAAATCATATCCTATGATCCCTCATTGGAATGATCTCAATGAGCTCATTTCAATGAGGGGTAACATGCTATTGTTTCGTTTTTTTTTAAACTCCTCAATTTTTTTTTCAACTGCTAAATTTGTATATTAAGTGGGTGGTTGTGATCACTTTGTTAGATAAAGCGTTAATCTACTTGTACTTCTTAACCCTTTACCTAACATGAAAGCCGAACGACACTGGCAAACAAAATTCTTGAATAAGAATTTTTTTTTTGCATCAAAAACATAGTTTATGACCCTCATTGGTACAAGCTCAATGAGATTTTTCCAATGAGTTGTCATAAACTATGTTTTTGAGGCAAAAAATAATTAAAATTGAATGGTAATTTTTGTGAATAATGCTGGCTGGTTTTGGCTGTTACGTTGGGTAAAGGGTTAAAAGATGAATGATTTTGATTAATGTTTTAGTTTTACTGCTTTATCATAGGCAATAATCTGGATAATTTGACATGGTGTGTGATGTTGTATTTTACTTTTTGGCGATACAGTGGAACCCTGTTAATTGAATAGCCACTTTGCCAATGAAAATTATTCAGTTAACAGGAGTATTCAATTAACAGGGTTTGTGTCACTTTCCTGTATTCTAGAGATAAACTAAGCATTTATTAGGCTTTTCCTTCTGGAGAAGACTATTGTTTTTCTACAGATTATTATTTTATTTTTTTTTTGGGGGGGGGGGGGGGGGAGGGGGGAGGGGGGGGGGGGGTGGTTTGTTTTTTTTTTTTTGTTTTCCACACATTTTGTCCGTATGATTCAGAAGCCATTTTCAAACTGATTTTCATAAAATGTTGTACACTCATAGAGGGGCACAAAATTTAAAAATGTACCGAAGCGGAATTTTCGATTTAACTCTTATTTTTTCAGAATTGGTAAAAAACTGTCAAAAGTGTGGTTTATAGGCACTTTCTCGAAACACGTCTTGTAGATTTTTTTTTAAACGTTCATCATTATTAGTCCTGTCTGTGACACGACCATTCATATACAAGAGATATTAGGCGATGCATATGGTAATCCTCCACAGACTGCCAAACATCGAAATTTTGATGAAATGGGCAAAATAATGGAAAATATTCCGGTGAGCGTTTATTAACCCTCTACAGCTGCCAGGCATTGTAATTTTGTTGAAATGTGCTGTTTTAGGACATGCACAGCACCCAATGTATATGCGAGAGATAAACATAATTACCTTTGTTGGAAGTGGAATTCACCAAAGACCATATTTTTATACTGTACCAATGACCCAGACATAGCTGGTGCTAACTCTTAAAAATATAGGGCCAAACACAAATTTTGCCCCCCAATCCCCAAAATTTGCATCTAAAACCAAAGAAATCATGTCCTGAATGGCCCTCCATACTTCACCTCTACTATGCATGCGCAGTGTCAAGGACGTCCTGAAATTGGCGCCATTAATCATTCTTTGTTTGGCCCTTCATCAGTTAACATCTGACTGATCTTTGTGCTTGTAAATCTCAGTTTAAATGATGCCAGACACATAAATATTAGTGAAATGGTGATTCTAAGGAGGATATAGAAGGAGGAGAGAAAAATGAGTGACAGAAAATAATCAGGGCTGTAACTTAAAATTTTTTAATGAAATTATGTTAAGTTACCTATTTTCGAGGCAACAGCCTGTTGTGGTCATTCTTGTTATTAAGTTACACTGCTTGTTCAGTGTTTTCCTCTCTCCCTTTCCTTTAAGTCCCCTCTTGCTATTCTCCCATGCTTTTGGCGTATTTTCTGTAATATTATTACTAAAATTTCTTGGGAGTTTTAGCTGGATAACAGAATGAATTCTGTTCTTTTCCCCATGTTTACGTCTTCACCTATGGGTGGTTAGGCGTAGTGTTCTGCATCTGTCATCTGATGTTCTGCAGTTTCTTCCCTGGAAGTCTCTGTTTTGCATCAGATAGTGTATTATTGGTAACTGATTTCGGGCCAGGGTGCCTGGAGTCTTGATCTGGTGTTTTTACACTTATTGTTTACATTTCCAACAGCCCTCTGTGTGAAGGGGGATTTCTTGAAAATAATACTTTGATGTTAATTTAATCATAACTAGATACATTATTATTGTTTGTAAGTGTTGCATAAATTGTTTAAAATATTTTTAGAATTTTTGTCCACACTTAGGCTTGGGATCCATTGGGGCTCAACATTACTTTTCAGAAACTTGGGCTGTTCTGAAAAAATATTTTTTCAAAATTTTTTGATTCAATTATTTTTTCTATGTTAATGGATCTTGTTATTATGTATTTTGATTGTCAGGGGTTGGTGCGAGTACTAGGACTTTGTTTTCTTTTCACAATGAAAGGATATTGTTCAATTGTAATAAGAGGAAATCTTCCTCTGACTTTCATAATCATTGTATAATGTAGTCAGTGTACTCGCACTAACTCCTGTTCTGTATGTGTTAATTTCGATGACAACATGGGAAGCGTGTGTCACGGTATGTTAGTGGGGAATTGGCCATTCCGGTCCTTTCCCCGCAGGGTCACTCTACTTTATCAATCTCTATTTCAGACGATCATGATCAGGGTGATGTATCCGTGATGTCTTCCAAAAGTGTGCCTCCGTCGTCACAATTAATGAAGAGCTAGCGGAAAAGTGCTCATGTAATACGTCAATTGCCTAAGAGGACCCTAGTAGGTTCGACGGCCTTTGACGTCCGCTAGCTCGCCCGGTGTAGCGTCCATTCATCGAATGGTTCGGCAGCCGGGTTCGTCCGTTGCGGTCTAGAAAGGAGTTTTGGGTGATGCGAGCACTATAAAATAACCAAGTGCACACCCAGTGACGGCGGATTAGAGGGGAGAACGGAGGAAGCCTTTTAGTCCGGTTCATAGCTCGTCCAGGCCCATCCGGGCTGCGAGCGAGAGAGGCCCCCTCTCTCGTACATCAGCATCTGGCCCCTGATGTTGTGGTACAAAATGTCTCGCATTCAGAGCATACGTCCGTCGCTCAGGACGCTCCGTTATATAGACAGTCCGGAGAGACTGTCAATAAGGCTTCCTCATTCTCATGGCAGCGCACACGACCGCACCTTGGATACGTGACCTCCGATATCCAGTCAACTTCGCCAATCAGAGAATCCTCGGCGACCAGGTCACGCCATTCGATAGCCAGGGACACGAGGCCTGGAGACTCCGGACGTTCGCATAAGAAAGTATGCTTGTGTCAACGTACACGGAGCTTCCAGCGGCAAAGCATCGTAAGACCACTTCTGCACAGGCCTCGGTGACGGACGTGCTATCCCAAATAGCACAACTTATCGCAGAATCCCAGCAACGACAGACTCTCTGTCGCATAATGTAATATCCGACGACGCTGCATCGGGAAGCTCCGCGGAAGCATCAGGTGCGGACGTCCGAAAATTTCATACGGTCCGACGGGATGCCGAAAGGGATTCGGAGGTTTTCGAGCTTTCCCTTTCGGAACAACATAAGCTGCTGTATATGTCATCCGACTTCATCTTCTAGAGGTTCTTCGTCGGACCAGAATGCTGCGATACCGGATAAGAAACTGATAGCGTTGGTGGACTTAGAAATTTTTGGTTCGGTTCAGGGACATCGTCCCTCAGTTCCGACACAGTCCAATAATGTCTCAGATACTTTCGATTTATTGAACGACGCTATATATATTTTTTATATGCTTGCTATTTACAAGCATGTCTGGTTTCTTGTTCGCAAAATTACTGAGATGTCTTTCAAAAGTGTGCCTCTGTCGTCATAGTTAATGAAGAGCTAGTGGCAATTAGTGCTCATGGATTACGTCAATCGCCTAGGAGGTCCCTAGTAGGATCGACGGAGTTCACATTCGCTAGCTCACCCGGTGTAGCGTCCATTCATCGAATGGTTCGGCAGTTGGGTTCGTCCGTAGCGGTCTAGGAAGGAGATTTGGGTGATGCGAGCACTATAATAGACTTTAGTACACACCCAGTGACGATGGATTAGAGGAGAGATCGGAGGAAGCCTGTTAGTCCGGTTCCTAGCTCGTCCGGTCCGTCCGGGCGGCGAGCGAGAGAGGTCCCTCTCTCGTGCAACAACATATGGGACCGAATGTTGTGGTACAGACATTTCACATTCGGAGCATATGTCTGCCGCTCGGGACGCTCCGTTATATAGACAGTCCGAGTGACTGTCGATAATGCTTCCTCATCCTCACAGCAGCGCACACGACTGCACATTGGCTACGTGACCTCGAATATCCGGCCAGCTTCGTCATTCAGTGATTCCATGGCGAACAGGTCACGCCATCCGGTAGCCAAGGGACACGAGGCCTGCACACTCCGGTCGCTCGCATAATAGAAGTATGCACGGGGTAACGAACACAGAGCTTCCAGCGGCAATGCATCGTAAGACCGCTTTTCCACAGGCCTCAGTGACGGATGTGCTATCCAAAATAGCACAGCTTATCGTAGCATCCCAGCAAACGACAGATTCTCGGTCGGATTAGGAATAATCCGACGGCGCTGGGTCGGTGCGCTCCGCTGTTGCATCAGGTATGGACGACCGAACACTTCATAGGGTCCGACAGGATGGCGAAAGGGATTCGGACGATTTCGAGCTTTCCCTTTTGGAACAACAGAAGCTGCCATACATTTCTTCTGGCATTATCTTCCAGAGGTTGTTCCGTCGGACTACATTGCTGCGATGCTGGATAAGAGACTAATAGCGTCATTGGACACGGAGTTTTGGATCGGTTCAGGGACATTGTCCCTGAGTTGCCGACGCAGTCCAATAATGTCTTTAGAACATTCGAATTATTGAACGACGCTATATATAAGCTTGCTATCAACATGCTAGTCTAGTTTCTTGTCCGCAATGCTCTATTCTGCCTTTCGTGAATTCTAGGAAATAATTTTTTATTGGCAGAACTGGGCTTACCGAGAGTTCCTTTGCATCTAAGACGGCGAGGCTGAAGACTGGGAATTATCTTTTTCGCCGTCTATGTCAATTCCAACCACGATGTTGGAAACGACAATGATGTATAATAGACTTAACTTAGACGCTTTATCATACATACACCTCCTTACTGAGACGTTATCATTACGTCTTCAAGAGAAAGAATTCCAGGATATGATCCTCAATGAGATTTCTTTCAGGGGCAGTAGTTTTTCCACGTATATCTCCCCCCTTCAGTGGCAACCTGGAGTTGGTTAGACGTGACGCAGCCCTAGCTACATCCACGCGCGTGGATAGTAAGGTGAAGAACTCTCTCAGAGTCGCTTCTGTCTCGGAGAAGCTTCTCTTCGATGGCAACCTTTCAGCAATCTTGAATTGCTCGATATACACGTTCTCTTGTCTATCAAGTGTAACAAGAGATTCAGACATGGGCAAACATTCGGTGGTTGACTCAGAGAGTTCCACTGTAGCTGCCGGATCCGAGTTTTTCGATTATGACAGATGCCAGTCAAACAGGTTGGGACACAATTTTGATCCCAACGGATTCGAAGTGCCAGGGTCTTTGGGTTCCGCAGTTTTTAGGCAAGCTCTTAACTTCCAAGGAAGAATATTATGTTGGCTTGCACTACGTCATTGGATGAATTTTATTCAGAAACGCATGTTCAATCCTGTCCGATAATACGACAGTAGTTGCGTATATCCGGAACCAGGGAGGCACTCATTCGGTTCCGTTATTGATTTTAACGGAAAGAATCCTTCTGTTTGTTATAGAACACCAAGTTCTGTTTCGGTTCGTCATATTCTCGGTCGTCGGATCGTATTAGCAGACTCCCTTTCACGTAAGGGTCATTTGTTGCCGTCGGAATGGACTATCAACAAACAGGTATTCAATCAGATTTGCTATCAATGGGAGCACCCAGTGATAAATTTATTTGCGACACAACTCTCCAATCAATTGTAGACGTATGTGTCACCGTGTCCGGATCCCCGAGCATATGTAGTTAACGCTCTATCGATCTAGTAGGACGCGATGATAGGATATGCGTATCCTCCAGCGCTGTTGATTCAGCAAGTATTGCTAGGATTATTCATTCACAATACAATTCTGTTGATAGCATCTCTGTCTCCACAGAGACAGTGGATAAATTTACTTAGATGTCTGCTGTGGGACTTACCGCGGAAACTTCCTCCACGAGAGGATCTTTTTTCGCTGGGGAAATCGTGTCAACTCTATCACAACCTGCAAGGTTCCGTTGTGCGGTCCTTCTTGCATGGCAAGCATTGTACAGGACGAGTATTGGACGCGATTCCTAACTG
This sequence comes from Pictodentalium vernedei, assembly GCA_031216915.1. NCBI lineage: Eukaryota > Metazoa > Mollusca > Scaphopoda > Dentaliida > Dentaliidae > Pictodentalium > Pictodentalium vernedei. The sequence goes on from CM062295.1 coordinate 611,182,473, forward strand.
TAGAAGGACCTCCTCTTCGCTATACTATGCGGCTAAAGTGGAGGGTCTTCCGTCGTTGGTGTAGGGATCTTTATGTTGATATTTTTGATCCCTCCATACCAGACATTGCAAACTTTATAGTATACTTGTTTAACGAGATCATCTGCAGCCAGTTACTTTTAAAGGTTATAGGTCTATGTTTTCTGATACCTATGCACACCATGATAGTTTACAATTGAGCCTAATGTCTCTTTATCTAAGTTAGTTTGTAACTTTTCGATAAGAGACCTAGAATCGTTAGATTAATTCCTATTCGGAATTTAGCTTGGGTTCTTATTAACTAAAGCAACCATTTGAACCCCTTGAGACAGTAGTTTCAAATTCTGGCCTTTTAAGGCAGCGATTCTCTTAGTCTTCTCTTCTGCTGAAGAGTCAGTGAGCTTCATGCACTATCGGTGGACGATTCTCACTTTCGTAGTATTGGAAACTCTATTTTCTTTACTACTAATGTTGTATTTTTGGTTAAGAATCAGGCTCCTAATGATATCCGGAACCTATTGTTTTTAAGGTCCTTCCGTCTTCGAGCGGTCATAGGCCTTTACTCTGTCCGGATAGACCTTTATGTATTTATTAACAGATCTCAGTTTATCAGTAGGACGTAAAGCTTCTTCTGGCTCTGATGCCTAATAGAAAGGTCATTACGGTCCATTCTATTACTTAATGCATTCAGTTAACTATCGGTACTGCTTTTGATAATCTGTCCTTAACTCAGCAGTCTGTGCTTAAGATTTCGGCTCATGAAGTAAGAGCTCTTCTACATCTTGGGCTGACGTATAGTATTGCTATTATAGATTAAAGTAGGCTGCATATTGGTCTCAGCCATCCACATTCACGAATTTTTATCTCAGAAATATTGTATCCATTTCTGGAGACCTGCATTATTTAGGTCCATTATCTGCTGCTCAGAATATCGATCACTTAACAATTGCAACTATAGCTATGTAGGCTTTATGTTCCGGCAGTGACTCCATCCTGCTGCCCTCTTCGCTCTGGGCTTTTTGACCCAGGGCAAGAAAAAGGGGAGGGGGGGGGGGGGGTGGAGGGTGTTCCCTTGGGTCACCTGTTTTATTATGAAAACAAGGGGATACCTCCTCCGGAGTTAGTAATTCTGAGCTGTCAATGGGATGGTTTCTTAAGTGAAAGTTATGTTTTAAAATTCATTCATGTCATAGTTTTAAAGTATAGCATTTGAATATGTCACGTGTCAACGGGTGTTATTATACTATCCTCGGACACTTTTAAAAGAGTATAAAGAGTCTCAATTCTTTGGACTAACTTTATTTATTGGCTTACTTTAAAAATAATTAGTATAAGAATTATACTGGATATTAATAGAGAACATGGATGTTATGATGCTCAATTATAGAAGGTATTGTGTCTTTCTAATTTATCATAAATAAGAAAGATACACGTGAAGCCTATTTCTCCTTTTCTCCTCCAGGAGATGACTCTATTTTATATAGTTGAGCTTATTGGATTTCCTCTATGTCCTGGGCCCTCCAGCCTTTTTACTATTCAGCTATGTCTGGGTCATTGGTACAGTATAAAAATGTTAAAAAATTTATAGCAATTTATATATTTTTTATACTTACCAATGACCCAGACGGGGATGGCCCTCCCAGGAGTTGGGAACTCATACCTCCCCGCTGAGGACATAGCGCTTACCAGGCACTGATGGTAAGAATGATTAATGGCGCCAATTTCGGGACGTCCTTGACACTGCACATGCGCAGTAAAGGTGAAGTATGGAGGGCCATTCAGGACATGATTTCTTTGGTTTTAGATGCAAATTTTGGGGATTGGGGGGCAAAATTTGTGTTTGGCCCTATATTTTTAAGAGTTAGCACCAGCTATGTCTGGGTCATTGGTAAGTATAAAAAATATATAAATTACTATAAATTTTTTAAGTTTTGTAAGTAATAAGGGTATTAAAAAAACCAAGCGTTAACCCCTTTTGGGGTGGTCAATAGCGATACTCATCAAAAGCTTTAAAAAATGATGTTTTCCCTGAATTTCCTTACAAACATCTTGGAGGTTTTAAAGAGAAAAAGCCATTGATAGGTGTTGGTGACACATTACCAGTTGCATGGATAAAATATTCCGGTAATCATTTGTTATCCCTCCATGGGCTGCTAAATGTCAAAATTTTGAAAAAATCATCTGTTTTTGGACACCAACAACATCAAATGGGAATGCCACAGAGAAATGTAACTTCTTTTACCGGAAGAAAAACTGATAGGGAAACATATTTGTAAGTAGTAAGGGTATTCAAAAATCGAGGTCTTAACCCATTTTCGACTGGTTAAGAAGATATTCCCCCTTAAAAGCTCAAAATCCTCGTTTTCTGTAGATTTCTCCAAAAAATGTAGTAAGCTTTCAAGAAAAATTGACCATTCGCAGGTTTTGGAGTGCCATTACAAGTTGCATGGACAAAATATGCCGGTAAGCATTTGTTAACCAACCAGAGGCTGCCAAGAATAGACATTTTGAGAAAATGGGCTATGCTTGGGCACCCATAACACCCAATGTGTACCTGGAAGATAAACATAACCTCCTTCATTGGAAGTGGAATTCACTGAGGATAATTTTTGTAAGTAATGAAGGTATTCACAAAACCAAGCATTAACCCATTTAGGGCTGGTTGCAGAGCGATACCGTTCAAAAGGTTAAAAATTCATGTTATCCAAGGATTTCTCTAAAACCATCTCGTAGATTTTCAAGAAATATTGACCATTCTCAGATCTTAGTGTGACATTTCAAATTGCATGTACAAAATATTCCAGTAAGCATTTGTTAACCCTGTAAAGGTTCTCAAACATCAAAATTTTTAGCTCACCTGACTTTCAGTCAGGAGAGCTATAGTGATCACTCACCGTCCGTCGTCCTGCGTCCGTCGTCCGTGAACATGGTGTTTGCGTCTTCTCCTCCCAAACCGCTGAACCAATTTAATTGATATTTGAGATAATAGTTTGTTATGACATCGCAATTTGATTTTGTTCAAATCAAGTTGCCTCGCCCGTGGGTAGGGCCACACCCAAAAAGTGTGCTGAAATCTTAAAAAATCTTCTTCTCATGAACAAGCAGTAGCAGAGACTTGATATGTGGTGTGCAGCTTCCTTTTGAGGTGTAGACTCAGATTTGTTCAAGAGAAGTTTGTGGGGCTATACTTGGCATCGTTATGGGAGGGGCAAAATTTTTTGCCCCGCCCAAAATTTCTATTTTCCAAACCGAGAGGCTGATTTGAACCAAATTTTATGTGAGGGCTTATTGGGTCATAAGTACCTAATTTATGCTGATTTTTTTTTTCCCGTAGCCCCATGGGAACCGCAGGAGCTAAAAATAGAAAAAAATTAAAACGCCCATATCTCCAAAACTGCACGGCACCGAGAATTTTTATTTGGTGTGAAGCTTCCTTAGGATCAACAGAAAGAATTGGTAAAAAAAAATTGCCATCGGTTTTATCATAGGGTACAGTTTCGGGACTTTGAAAAAGTGCTGAGTCAGCACTTTTTAACACTGTAGGCAATGGGAAAAACATTAAAAAATCTTCTTCTCCAGATCCAGCAGGCAGAATCTTTTGATATTTGGTATGCAACATTGGAGGGTGGATCTGATTCAAGTTTGTTCAAATCGGCCCCCCTGGGTTCATATTTGGGCTCAGTATAGGAGCCCGATTTCGAACTTAGTGCATTTCAGGCAAATTTCTTCAAAAATCTTCTTCTCCAGATCCAGCAGGCAGAATCTTTTGATATTTGGTATGCAACATTGTGGGGTGGATCTGATTCAAGTTTGTTCAAATCGGCCCTCTGGGTTTATATTTGGGCTCAGTATAGGAGCCCGAATTTGAACTTACTGCATTTCAGGCAAATTTCTTTGAAAATCTTCTTCTCCAGATCCAGCAGGCAGAATCTTTTGATATTTGGTATGCAACATTGTGGGGTGGATCTGATTCAAGTTTGTTCAAATCGGCCCCTTAGGTTTATATTTGGGCTCAGTATAGGAGCCCAAATTTGAACTTAGTGCATTTCAGGCAAATTTCTTTGAAAATCTTCTTCTCAAGATCCAGCAGGCAGAATCTTTTGATATTGGGTATGCAACATTGTGGGGTGGATCTAATTCAAATTTGTTCAAATCGGCTCCCTGGGTGTATATTTGGGCTCAGTATAGGAGCCCAAATTTGAACTTAGTGCTTTTCAGGCAAATTTCTTAAAAAATCTTCTTCTCCAGATCCAGCAGGCAGAATCTTTTGATATTTGGTATGCAACATTGTGGGGTGGATCTGATTCTATTTTGTTCAAATCGGCTCCCTAGATTCATATTTGGGCTCACTATAGAAGCTCGAATTCGAACTTAGTGCATTTCAGGCAAATTTCTTCAAAAATCTTCTCCAGATCCAGCAGGCAGAATCTTGTGATATTTGGTATGCAGCATCCTTAGGGGGGTGAGACTCAAGTTTGTTCAAGCCATGTCCCTAGGTCCATATTTGGGCTCACTGTGGGAGCTTGAATTGTAACTTTGTTCGAAATGACGAATTTTCTTAAAAAATCTTCTTCTTCAGATCCAGCAGTCGGAATGGTTTGATATGTGGTGAGTAGCATCCTTGGGGGGGGGGGGGGGGGGGGGAGGGGGGATTCAAGTGTGTTAAAGCCAAGTCCATGGGTCCATATTTGGGCTCAAATTATAACTTAGTCAATATGAGGAATTTTTCTTTAAAAATCTTCTTCTTCAGATTCAGCAGTTGGAATGTTTTGATATTTGGCATGGAGCAACCTTAGGGGGCTGAGATTCAAGTTTGTTCAAGCCAAGTCCCTTGGTTCATATTTGGGCTCACTATGGGAGCCTGAATGACAACTTAGTTCAAAATGAGGAATTTTCTTTAAAAATCTTCAGATCCAGCAGATGAATGCTTTTGATATTTTTTATGCAGCATCCTTAGGGGGGTAAGATTCAAGTTTGTTCAAGCCATGTCCCTAGGTCCATATTTGGGCTGATTGTGGGAGCTCGAATTGTAACTTGGTTCAAAATGAGGAATTTTCTTTAAAAATCTTCTTCTTCAGATCCAGCAGTCGGAATGTTTTGATATTTGGTGTGCAGAATCCTTAGGGGTGTGAGATTGAGGTTTGTTAAAGCCAAGTCCCTGGGTTCATATATGGGCTCCCTGTGGGAGCCCGAATTATGACTTAGTTCAATATGAGGAATATTCTTTAAAAATCTTTTTTTAGATCCACTGGTCAGAATATTTGGATATTTGGTTTCAGCTTTTCTTAGGAGGAGCAGATGCAACTTGTGGAAATCAATTCTCTGGGTTGATATTTAGGCTACCATGTCAGGTGAGCGCCCTCAGGCCCCCTGGGGCCTCTTGTTATAAAATGGGCTGTGTTTGCGTACCCACAGCACCCAAAGTTAAGAGGAGAGATCAACATAAGTGGAAGTAGAATTCACTGAGAATTATTTTTGTAAGTTATAAGGGTGTTCAAAAACCACCCTTAACCCAGTTTGGGCTGGATAAACAATGATACCAATCAAAAGCTTAAAATTCAAGTTCTCCCTGGATTTCTCTGAAAACATCTTGGAAGATTTTAAAGAAAAAATGGCCATTCGTAGTTTTTGGTGTGACATTACAAGTTGCATAGAAAATATTCCTGTTAGCACTTGTTAACCCTCTACAAGCTGCCAGACATCAATATTTTGGATATATTTGAGATGAAATGGACCATTTTCAAATAGCCACAGCACTCAGTGGGTATGTGTCAAACAAACATAACTCCTTTTGTCGGTCATTAACTTGTCGGACGACGATATTGATATTAACCCTCTCCACCATTAATGATGATTTTTACCTCATCATTTTTTATCAAACTGAGTCATTTGAGACTACTATACCCACCTTTCTCATAACACCAATAAAGGAACTTCAGTGAGACAGTTAAAAACAATTCATCAGACACTGTGGGGTCATGAAAAATCATGGAACCTCATCTCGAAAAACCATAATTCTCCAGAATCATAAAGTCTAGTTCTATTATATCTTGTTTGACAGAGCTCCACAAGCTCTGTGAACCAAATATAATAGATTAAATGCCTGTATTGGATGTACTAAGGGCGAATAAGTCTATAAACAAAGGAAAACTTGGGAGAGTCAGTGTAATTTCTCGTCAGGTTACAAGATTTTTAGCTCATCTTGACAAAGTCAAGCTGAGCTAATCTCATCGCTTCCAGTCCGTCGGCCATCGTCTGTCATCCGTCGTCTGTCGTCCGTCAACACCATGTTTTGGTCTTCTCCTCCAAAGCCACTGGGCCAATTCAAGTGAAAGTTTGTGTGAGTGATGGTCCCAAAGGGGCATTTTATTTTTGTTCAACTCAGCATGCCCAGCCCCATAGGGAGGGAGTGGGGGAAAATGCTCCAAAATATTTTTAAAATCTTCTTCTCAAGAACCAGTGTGTACAATGACTTGATATTTGCTATGGAGCTTCCATATGAGGTGTAGAATCAAGTTTGTTCAAACGCAGTTCGTGAAGTAATATTTGGCTTTGTAATAGGAGGGGTGAGATTTTTGGCCCCGCCCAAAATTTCTATTTTCTGAACCGATGGTCCGGTATGAACCAAATTTGGTTTGTGGTAGTATTGGGTCATAAGTACTTGACCCATGCAAAAAAAAAAATTCCCGCATACCCATGGGAACCCTGGGAGCTAAAAATAGAAATATTTTCAAACGCCCATATTTCCCAAACCCCACGGAACAGAGAGCTTTTATTTGGTATGAAGTATCCTTATGACCAGTAGAATTGAATGGTAAAAAAAAATTGCCATCGGTTTTGTTAGGGTGTTCTGTAATGGGCATCGAAAAAATGCTGAGTCAGCATATTTGCAAAAATTTTTAAAAATCTTTTCTCCAGAACCAATCATCAGAATCTTTTGATATTTGGTATACAGCATTCATAGGGGGGTCAGATAAAAGTTTGTTGAAATAAAGCTCATTGGTTCATATTTGGGCTCTCTACAGGAGCCCGAAGTTTTAACATAGGGTAATATGGGGAATATTCTTTAAAAATCTTCTTCTTCAGAACCACCAGTCAGAATCTTTTAATATTTGGTATACATCATTGTTATGAGGGTCAGATTCTAGATTGTTCAAACCAAGTCCCTAGGGTAATATTTGGGCTTCCTATGGAAGCCCAAATTTTATCTTTGTTCAATATGGAGGGTAATTTAAAAAAATCTTCTTCTTCAGATCCATCAGTCAGAATGCTTTGATATTTGGTATGCAACATCTCTATGGGGGTCAGATTCAAGTTTGTTCAAATCAGATCCCTAGGTATATATTTGGGCTCACTATGGTAGCCCAAATTTTTACTTAGTGCAATATGAGAAAATTTCTTTAAAAATCTTCTTCTTCAGATCCACCAGTCAGAATGCTTTTATATTTGGTATACAACATCTCTAGGGGGGTCAGATTCCAGCTTGTTCAATTCGAGTGCCTAGCAAAATATTTGGGCTCCATATGGGAACATGAAGTTTAACTTAGTACAATATGAGGGAATTTCTTCAAAAATCTTCTTCTTCAGATTCACTTGTCAGAATGCTTTCACATTTGGTATACAACATCTCTAGGGGGGTCAGATTCAAGTTTGTTCAAATCGGGTCAATATTTGGGCTCGCTATGGTAGCCCAAATTTGAACTTAGTGCAATTCGAAGAAATTTCTTTACAATTTCTCTTCTTCAGATCCAACGGTCAGAATGCTTTCATATTCGGTACACATCTCTAGGGAAGTCAGATTTAACTGTGTTCAAATCAAGAGCCTGGGTTAATATTTGGGCTCTCTATGTGAGCCGGAATTGGCCATTTTGCTGAAGAATTAAAAATTTTGTATTCAGTACCCTCTAGAGGTACTAAGATTAGTCCACATAGGTTGTATCAAGGGGCTTCATAGGAGAGCTCTACATTTTACTTATGATCAACTGACGAAAAGGCATGATGCCTAGATTATTTTTGTCACTCTTGAGGGACTCAAGGATTGACATTGTAGCCTATGGAGATGGCTTGCTGAATGTAGACTCATTCTTGGACTCTGTTTAAATTGTGTTCTGTACAAGATGAGCGCTTCAGGCCCCATGGGGCCTCTTGTTTATTCAATTAACAGGAGTTTACTCTTTAACCTATATTCAATTAACAGGTCAGATTTATACTGAAGGTATGGTAAATTGTTTTGTAATGGGAAATTATATTCAGTTAAGAGGGTTATTCTGTTAAGAGATATCCAATTAAGTGGGCTCCACTGTATTTAGTTTCACATTCCTACGGGAACCCCGGTTAGTGAGACGGTGCTTGTTTAGAGAGGTAAATAAGCTCTGTTTTACTGGTAAAAGGACCTGGTCACCAATGCATAGGGTGGAAGTCCTCTAAATGGGCAACATGGGTATAAACGATCGGCTGGGATTGACTTTATATCCATGTTGCACTCACCACTAGCCATTATACAGACATATGTGACCTTAAACACCAATAAATGAAATAAACTGAGTTTCACATTTTCAACTTCTTGATAAATTACAGCTGAGCATATAATTTATACACAAAACACACACGCGTGTGAATGGGTTAAGCGATATGGCATGAGTCCCAGAACAAAAGGATAAAACGAGAGGCTGATTAACCCATTCACATGCATGTGTCGTTCTGTGTTTATTACATGCCTTCACGTTTGTGAAAGCAATTATTAGGACACTCAGCAAATCATTTGACAACTTGTCCCCCGAGTTCCATTGTGTTCTATGTGCCATTAGGCACATAGAACACATTGGAAATCAGGAAATGAACTGTCAACAAAAAGAACACATTTTATTGCCAATCAAATTTGCGAAGGGAACCTGTGTTACTATTTTTAGCTATCACTAGCTATTCAAATTGTAGTGCACGATTTGTAGAAAATTCCAGTGAAATTTTGCTTCTATTTAAAAATAGTCTGTCAACGATTTCCTTTCGGCACGTGTGCGGAACAGATTTTCATATTTTTATACTGTACCAATGACCCAGACTTAGCTGGTGCTAACTCCTTAAATTATAGGGCCAAACACAAATTTTACCCCCCAATCCTCAAAATTTGCATCTAAAACCGAAAATTACATGTCCTATATGGTCCTCCATACCTATCCTCCACTGCACATGCGCATTGTCAAGGAGGTCTCGAAATTGGCGCCAAAAGTCATTCTTTGTTTGGCCCTTCATCAGTTCACATCTGACTGATATTTGTGCTTGTAAATCTCAGTTTAAATGATGCCAGACACATAAATATGAGAGAAATGGTGGATCTAAAGAGGAAATAGAAGGATGAGAGGAAAATTCAGTGGCAGGAAATAATCAGGGCTGTAACTTAAATTTTTTTATGAAATTATGTTATGTTCCCTAATTTCGAGGCATGAGCCTGTTGTTATCATTCTTGCTATGAAAGTTCCACTGCTTGATCAGTGTTGCCTCTCTCCCTTTCCTTTATTCCCCCCTTGCTACTCTCCCATGCTTTTGGCATATTTTCTGTAATAATTATTACTAAAATTTCTTGGGAGTTTTGGCTTCGTAACGCAAGCCGAGAGGTCCTCGGTTCGAATCCCACCTGCGGCAACCGCGTTGTGTCCTTGGGCAAGACACTTCACCCGATTGCCTACATGGGGGCACGATGACGCTGTGTACTGAGACGTACTGAACGTCGATGGTGCGCATGTCTTCAACCAATCTGACCCTGCCTGTGCTGCGGTGCAGAGTTCAGGGTTACGATGTTGGAGAGCTGACAGCTGCTCGTCGTTGCTCGGTGGTTCTCTCCGGGTACTCCGGCTTCCTCCACCCGTAAAACTGTCACGGTCACGATTAGCCATTGTGCATAAGTATGTGACCTTAAACACCAATAAATAAATAAATAAATTTGGCTTCGTAACAGAATGAATTTCTGTTCTTTTCCCCATGTTGACGTCCTCACCCTTAGGTGTTTAGGCGTTGTGATCTGCATCTACCATCTGATGTTCTGCAGTTTCTTCTATGGAAATCTCTGTTTTGCATCAGATAGTGTTTAAATTGGTAACTGATTTCGGGCCATGTTTATCAGTGCCTGGAGTCATGTTTCCGGTTTTTGTACAACTTGTTTACATTGACAACGGTTACTGCTGATAGTGATTTCTTGTCTTTACATTAGTTTAGACATAGTAAGATACATTAATATTGTATGTAAGTGTTGCATTAATTTTTTGAAATGTTTCAAAAAATTTTGTCCACACTTAGGCTTTTTTGGGATCCATTTGGGCTCGGTGTTCCCATTGGGAACTTGGGTTCTTCTGAAAAATTTTTTCCAAAAATTTTTTTTTTTTAAATTATTTTCTTTCAAAGATTATAATGGATTATGTTATATTATGTACCTTTTTATTTATGAAAAAATATTTTTTATTTATAATGTGAGGATATCTTCCTCTAATTCTCAGGTTTAATGTATTCGCACTAATTCCTGCTCTGTGTGTGTTGATTGAAATGACAACATTGGAGGCGTGTGTCACAATATTGTGTTTGCGGGGAGGGGTCCATACCGGTCCTCTCTCCGTAGGGTCACTCTATATTATCATTTTATTTTTCAGAATTCAGAGTGATGTTTTCGTGATGTCTTCAACAAGTGTGTCTCCGTCGTTGCAGTGTTAGGGCTAGCGGCTAAGTGCTCAGGGTAATACGACAATTGCCGAAGAGGTCCCTAGTAGGATCGAAGGCATTGATCGTCCGCTAGTCTGCCCGGTGTAGCGACCATTCATCGAATGGCTCGGCAGCCGGGTTTGTCCGTTACTGTTCTGGGAAGCAGTGTGGGTGATGCGAGCATTATAAACTTGGAACGTGCACACCCAGCAACGACGGATCCGAGGATAGTACGGAGGAAGCCTGTCAGTCTAGTAGCTAGCTCGTCCAGGTCTATCCAGACCACGAGCGAGAGAGGCCCCCTCTCTCTTACAACTACATTTAAGCCGCAATGTTGTTGTATGTTTGTTTGTTAGTCGGAACATATGTCCAATCCTCCTGTTCGGGACGTTCCGTCACATACACAGTCCGATCTGGCTGTGTTATGGGCTTCCTCATCCTCATGTCAACACACACCACCGCACCTTGGCTTGTGACCACAGAGTTTCAGGGGACGTTCGCATATTATATAAATGCAGGAATGAACGTTCCTAGAGCTCCTGCTTTGCCGACCAGGGAATATTGTCGACCAGGTTACTTCATCTGTTAGCCAAGGATATGAGGTCTTTCCTGATGGGACGTTCGCATATTATATAAATGCAGGAATGAACGTCCCTGGAGCTGCCAGTGGATATTATGTAAGTCACGGCTCCACAGGCCTCATTCAGGAATAAGAATGCAGTGATTTTCTGTGATGTCTTCAAAAAGTGTCCTTCCGTCGTCACAAGTCAGACGAAGCGCTAGCGGATAAGTGCTCATGATATTACGTCAATTGCCTAAGTGGTCCCAAGTAGGATCGACGGCTTTGGCGTCCGCTAACTCGCCCAGTGTAGCGTCCATTCATCGAATGGTTCGGTAACCGGGTTCGTCCATTGCGGTCCAGGAAGGAGATTTGGGTGATGCGAGCACTATAAAATATACTACGTGCACACCCAGTGACGATGGATACGAGGAGGGTACGGAGGAAGCCTTTAAGTCCGGTTCCTAGCTCGTCCAGGTCCACCTGGGCTGCGAGTGAGAGAGGTCCCTCTCTCGTACAACAACATCTGAGAACAGATGTTGTGGTACAAATGTTTCTCATTCGGAGCATACGTCTACCGCTCGGGACGCTCCGTTATATAGACAGTCCGGAGAGACTGCTCTAATGGCTTCCTCATCCTCACAGCAGCGCACACGGCCGCACCTTGACTACCGTTATCTATCCAGTCTCACCGACCTAGGATATCACGGCGACCAGGTCACGCCATCCGGTAGTCAGGAATACGAGGCCTATAGACTCCGGACATTCGCATAAGAAATATGCAGGAGTTAACGTCCAGGGAGCTTTCAGCGGCTAAGTAACGTAAGACCGCTGCTCCACAGGTCTCCGTAACGGATGTGCTATTACAAATAGCACAAATTATCGCAGCATCCCAGCAGATGACAGAATCTCTGTCGGATCAGGATTTATCCGACGACACTGGGTCAGTACGCTCCGCTGAAGCATCAGGTATGGACGACCGAGAATTTCAAGTGGTCCGACAGGATGGCAAAGGGATACTGAGGAGTTGTTTTTTTCCCTTTCGGAACACCATAAAGTTGCCGTAGATATCTTCCGGCATTATCTTTCAGAAGTTGTTCTGTCGGACCAAAAGGCTGCGATGCCGGATAAGAAAATGTTAGCGTCACTGGACACAGAATAATTTTATCGGTTTAGGGACATCGTCCCTGAGTTTCCGACACAGTCCAATAATGTCACAAGAACATTTGAACTATTGTAGGACGCTATATATAAGCTTGCTACCAAAATGAGCAAGTCAGGTTTCTTATTGGCGAATGCTCTACATCTGCCTTTCATCAATTCAAGGAATAATTTCGAAATGGCAGGATAGGGCATACCAAGAGTTCCTCTGTGTCTAGACGATCAGGCCGAAGATCTAGAATGATCTATACCGTCGTCTATGTCAATTTCAACCGCGATGTTGGAAACGACAATAATGTTTAACAGAGTTATCTTAGACGCATTATCGTATGCAGATCACCTTACTAAAGCGTTTTCATTACGCCTTGAAGGGAAAGACTTCCAGGATGTACTATCTTCCTTAAGAGTTCTTTCAAGGGCAATAGCTTATTCCACGTATAACTCCGCCCTTTCAGTGGCAAACCTGGAGTTGGTCAGACGTAACACGGCCCTAGCTACATCCACGCACGTGGATGGTAAGGTGAAAAACTCTCTCAGAGTCACTTCGGTCTCCGGAGAGCTTCTCTTCGACGGCAAGCTTTCAGCAATCTATGATCAGATAACTAAGAAAGCTTCGGATTCTCTGCTATTCAAATCCGCTTCTAAAAAGTCGGATACAGCAGAAAAGAGTAAGACGGGCACTTCTGGGACAAGTACACCCAAGAGAAGTTCCTATAGAGGTCCCTATGCGTCCTCTAGGTCTTATTCTAGAGACCGTCAAGGCAGCGACTCTTGTGGGGAACGTTATTCTGGCCGAGATAACCGGTCAGACATCCCTAGGTCGACGGGGCGAGGTGCGGGTCGTGGAGGACGTAGTTTCTTCTTCCGCAAGCCTCGCAGGTCCAGGAGGTGATGGTATGAACCTCTATCGTGTTCCGGTAGGCGGAAGATTGTCGAGTTTTTTAAACAATTGGGCGTCAATTACGGACGACCCCCTGGGTTCGAGGGGTAATTTCGGAAGGACTAAGAATATCCTTCAAAGGAAAGCGTCCATTAACTCGAAGTCCAAAATGGACTCAGCTTCCGTCAAATCCGCAGAAAAGAGACGCTCTTCTATCAGAAGTACAGTCTCTTCTGGAGAAGAACGCGGTAGAGGTCGTAGAAGACCAGGAATCACCGGGTTTCTACACCCATCTGTTTCTGGTTCCGAAACCAGATGGCTCGTTCCGTCCAGTCATAGATCTGAGCTGGATAAACAAGCTGATCATCGCTCCAAAGTTCTATATGGAGACAATTCGATCAGTCAGAGCGAGTATTCGGGTGAACAACTATGCTACAAGCATAGATCTCAAGGATGCGTACTTTCACATCATGGTACAGAAAGTATCTACGTTTCGCAGTCCTAGGAGTTGTATATCAGTTCCGAGCCATGTGCTTCGGTTTGAACCTAGCGCCCTGGGCTTTCACTGGGCTTTCACTCGAATAATGAACTCGGTAATGATACATTTCCAAGCTCATTCATCTGTGGTAACGTCGGCCTACCTGGATGACATTCTTCAGAGGTACGGCAACGAGTTAACGCTTCAGAACGATGTGCAGAATCTGCTTCTATTACTCCCACGTCTCGGTTTTATAATAAACGAGGAGAAGTCGGATCTGGTGCCGTCCGAGTCATTTACCCACTTGGGAATGAGCTTCGAGACGCACAACAATCTCGTTCATCTGCCGTTAACCAGAGCGAAATTAATCAGTTGTTACGCTCGCTATTGTTTTCAATCAGACAAAGTTACAGTGAGAGAATTCATCAGACTGATAGGGTTGTGTGGAGCTGCCATGGATTTTATTCCAATGGGGCGGCTACGCACTTGTCCTCTCCAAATCTTTTTGACTCAAAAAGAACAGAGTTGGAGGGTGAAGATTCTTTCGCTCATTACGTACATCCTCTTGTAAGTCAAGTGAAACAGATTCAGACTTGGGCAGATATTCAGTGGTTTATTCAGGGAAATAACTTCCACTGCAATTGCCAGATCCGAGTTTTACAGTTTTGACAGATGCCAGTTAACCCTTTCCGACTACGGTACGTATAAATACGTACGAAAATTCCCGTGCGTTCCGACTACGGTACGTATATATACGTATCTCAACTTCGAATGATTACTGTTCATTTGTTGTGTATCCTATCTTTACTTTTATTGCACATCGAATGTGCCCTGACAACGGAACTGTCTTCTGCTTTGTTTAGATGTTGCTATGCAACCCGAAAAATGAAAATTTAAAGTTTATTCATCGAAAATGACAGGCGAAAACTAAATAATGTCTGACAGTGAAAACGAAGATGTTCCACTTGCGTCGTTATTCGGCAAAGCTCAAGAATCGGATATTTTTAATAATGATAACGGCCAAAATATACAATATGACAGCGATAATTCTGTGCCTGATATAAGTTATCCTGTCGTCGATACAGACTCCGAAGTTGACAGTAGCGATGACGAGACCCCACTTATAAAATTTCGAGTGAAAACAGGCGAAACTTATGTTTGTGAGAGTGAGTCTGGGGATTCAGATGATGCACCACTTTCTAAACTAAGAAAATTAGCACCTGAAAATGAATCTGAATCTCGCTCATGTGCAGCTGCATCATGTTCAAGTTCCAATGAAAATGAGGAAGAGTTTTTTTCTTGGTCCTCAAAGCCTGTTGCAACTGAAGATATTCCTTTTGATCATGATAGAGTGGGTCCGAAAAATAATTTATTTCACAAGTCCCCCCTTGAAGTATTCCAGGTGTTTTTTACAGAATACTTGATTGGTCAAATTTTAGCCCAAACAAACATTTATGCAAATCAATGTAGGCAATCAGGAAGGCCCAGAATGGAATGGCATGATACTGACATTTCTGAGATGGAAACATGGTTAGGCCTTATTTTAACAATGGGTCTTGTAACGAAAAAAGGGCGCTTAGCGGAATACTGGTCCACAGATTTTCTTCAGCGCACACCTGGATTCAATGAAACAATGACTAGTCAGAGATTTCTTCAGATCCTCAGGTATCTCCATTTTGTAGACAACGAGTCACACGATAAAAACTCATCAGATATTCTGTGGAAAGTAAGACCCATAATAAATTATCTTATCAAGAAGTTTCAAAGTTTATACACTCCAAGTAGGGAGCTTTCTGTTGATGAAACAATGGTAAAATTCAAAGGCCGGGCCAAAATAAAAGAGTACATAAAAAATAAACCCACGAAATGGGGAATTAAACTTTTTACCCTGGCTGAATCGAAATCGGGATATGTGCTGAATATCTTGCCATACACTGGTAGACAAGAAGATGCTGGTGACTTGACAAAGACATCACAGATAGTGCTAACATTAGTGAAGCCATACTTTGGGCTTGGTCACAGAATATACACTGATAATTACTACACCAGCTTGGAATTAATGACACAATTGCGAAAAAATGACACGCTGTCATGTGGCACAATTCGGCCATGCCGCAAGGGTTTCCCACGTGAAATGAAAAAAAATCTGTCACAGTGAAAAAATTGTCCAAAGGACAGAGCCTCAAAAAATCAAATAAAGAGGGGATGTTAGCTGTAACATGGAAAGATAAAAGATTAGTTACTGTATTATCCAACATTCCTGGAGTGAGTGGTGATGTGAACATTGTTCGAAAAGAGAAAACCGGAGGTGTTGTAGGAAATGTTCAAATCAGTAAACCTGCATCTATTGTTGATTATAACCAACATATGAGTGGAGTGGATCTTTCTGATCAGCGTGTTTCTTCATATCGTCGACACATCAAAACTCTAACATGGTATCGTCAGATTTTCTTTCACCTGTTCACACTAAGTGCAGTGCAGGCATTCTTACTGTATCGACAATGCAATCCTAATACCAAGCTAACACAACGTGATTTTTTTAGTAAAATTGCTCTTGGACTGACAGCTGGAAGGTCATATAGGAAGTCCACAATGTCACCCAAAATAAACTCCTCTGATGAGACAAGACTCAATCGCGAGCTGTGTCATGCCCCATCCTATTTCAATACCCAGTCTAAATGTGTTGTACATCAAAAGAGAAAGGACACTAAATATGGCTGTAACATTTGCCACAAGAGAATGTGTCCTGTTCCTTGCTTTTTTAGGTATCATTATATGGAGAATTATTATTATGTTGACCAAGGCAAGAAGAATGCAAAGCAAGTTTGTGAAAATGAGTCATAAACTTCCCCTCACACATATATAAATACAGTACAGTTCACCTGTGGTGCATTCCAAACAAGAATAAAGTCCTGCGGTCAAAATAAAATTGCAGTTCCTCTATTTATTTTGACAGCAAACCTTAGATTGACTAAATTGAGAAAATTATAGGTTCCTGGGATATGAATGTAGGGCATTGAACATCATAAAAACATGCCTCTGGTTTTTACCAGAAATATGAAAAAGAACCATAAAAATTTGGATATAATTAGAACTGGCTCATTGAGCTGGTTCTAATGATATCCATATTTATCCCATAAATCCACATTTATTTGCTGAACACAAACCCAAGATAATTTTTTGCGACTAGGGTGATAAATGTCCCCCATGAATTTAAAACTCAAAAACGTTAGACCTCTAGTAGATTTGACGCCACGAACGTCATTATGCCGTAATGACTTTGCGACATGATGCTTCCATTTTGGTGCAAATTGATGAGAGCTGAGTGTATTATTCATTCTTAAACCTTTAATTTTATGCAATGAAAACTACTGCCAGTGATCTACACAAAGAGCCCAGACTTCAATTTGTTTTTAATTTTAAATGTTTTGTTTCCAAAACAGCTTATGACCCCTCATTGGAATGAGCTCATTCAAATGAGGGTCATAAGTTATGTTTCGGATGCAAAATGTTAATATCTTTAGTTGTTTAGTATTGAATTTTTCTCTCGTAAATTTTTTATTCTTTACCTACAAATAAAAAAAAATGTTATGGGAAAAATGAAATAAATGCCTAGTGGGTGGAAATGAAAAATGTATTCTACTTGTGGTATTAAGAATTAAACTTGCTCGCCAAAGGCTCGCAAGTTTAATTCTTAATACCAGTCGTAGAATTTTTTTTTATTTACATTCAATAGGTGTTTATCCTATATTTGTATGATTTTCTGGGGGTAGCAAAATGTTACTATGAACGTTCAAGAAAGGCTTTTATACATGTATGAGGTTTTTCCCTGGCCATCCAAGTAAAAGTTTGATTTTTTTAGTTCACAACCGAAACTTGAACTGCAGGGATTTTTTTTTATCCTTTTGGGGAAAAAGGTTCTGGGCTCATGTGATTTGGAAAATTAGCATCATATTGTCTCTTTTTGGGAATTTGTGTCAATTTTGAAAACAAATCATCAACCGGCATTTCCGTCAAAGGATAATGTACATGTATTTCACCCTACACCCAACGCTCTCGGAGCAGACGACACTCAAGAAAAAAAAATTGGTGAAACTAAAAATTTTCATTTTCGCTTCGAAAACATAGGTTATGATCCCTCATTGGAATGAGTGTATTCCACTCATTCTAATGAAGGGTCATAGCCTATGTATTAGAAGCAAAACGTGAAAATCTGGAAAAGATTGGAATGGGAATTTTCGAGTATAGATTGCATTGTCCAGTTTTGGCCATGAGATTGGATAAAGGGTTAAAAACAGAATATATTTGCTCACAGTGTATTTGGCATATAACCCTAACAATTCTACAGGTAACAGTTTACATGTTAACACAGTATTTTACTCTAATAATTATGAGTTGTAGGAGGTAAATTTCATGGAGTAGGAATTTTTAGGCTGAGAATTGGGAAAAATCTAGTCTATTTGATATTGGGAACAAGTTGTTGCTCTCGCACATGATATTCGGCTCCTCTCGTTCCCCAGCAAAAAAAAAAAAACCTTGAACCGGAACTGGACTCTTTTCTGGTAAACCGAGCTGTAACGGAAGGCGAAAAAACATATCACCCTCCCAGCTTGTTTTTTTTTCTATTTAAAACATTACAAAAAACAATAAATGTCTGCTGTCAAAATAAAACTGTCTGCACCATTTCTACTTTTCCAGTAGGTTTTTGTTTTTACAGAAATAGTGAAAATTTTAGGTTCCTGCAGTATGGCGGTAAGGCATCGAGCAACATGAAAATATGTTAGAGAACAGCCTCGAGTATGTCACACCAAGTCAGCCGAAATTGAGTAACCTGCTCATGTTATGCAAAGCCCTAATAAGCAGAAAAGCGTAAGAAACTATTTTTCACTCCCACAAATTTGCTCCCAAGATCAAATTTGCAGGAGTGAGAAATAGATCTCATAATTGAACTGAATACACATAGATGGGTTGCAAGCAAAAAAAAAAAGAATTGGTTTAGCAAGAGGAAAAAAAAAAACAATTTGCGGGCCCCATTCTTAAGCTGTTCAAAAAATTCAAAATTGTCAAAAAATGTCAACAAAACCACATCACGTACCCCCCCCCCCCCCCCCCCCCCCCCCACATGATGTAGTTTTGTTGACATTTTTGAGAGAATTTTAAAAAATTTAAATTAATGTAATATTGTCGGTGTTGGGTAAAGGCTTAACAATCGAAATCTATGTGTGTGTGTGAAAATGTTTTGAATACTATTTAGTGACATCGCAAAGGATACATGTTATATACACAACATCATTTATTACTCTGGAGAACATTTTCCACTTGTGTTTACATTTTCCTGCATCTGACGAAAGGGAGGAGAGCTACTGGATATTTAATGGGGGGGGGGGTGGCTACTGCATATTTACTTTCATTTGGGGGGTGGGGGGGTGTCCCCACTAGCGCCACCACTGATTGTGCTTTCTACTTTACCGACTTGTCCCCTAAACAGTTATTTGTTATTGTGTATTTTGCTTACTGAAGGCCTAAATATCGGATGTAAAATTGTTTCTATTTTTTTTTATGGCAGTGGCTTTTTCTCGGGTGCTCGTGAAATAGCCAAAAGAGTATATAATGACTCTCTCGTGGGTGAAATAGTGAACAGGCTATTTCATGGGCGCCCGTGAAATAGTCAATATATACTGCGTTGGCTATTTCACAGGCTCTGTCTTGGATTATGGATAATATGCTTGGGTTGTGACTGGTATTATATAAATTAATCCTTTACCTAACGCTAGTAGCAGCCGACACTCATAAAAAAAATTCTCGTACAACTAATTTTTTTCATTTTTTTTGCTTCCAAAACATAGGTTGTGACCCCTCATTGGAACGAGCACGACGCTCTCGTTCCAATGAGGAGTCACAACCTATGTTTTGGAAGCAACAAATGAAAATATTAAAAAAATTGAATGGCGATTTTCATATGTAGCGCTGGCCGGTTTTGGCCGTTACGTTATGTAAAGGGTTAAAAAAAATATCAATATTTTAATGATTTTATTGTTAAAAATATGGAGTTTACAACTGACATCTAGTGTATTCTAGGACTACAGTGAGCAAAACAGACGACAATAAATAATTTTATACATTTACGTTACCAGTTCCCTTCTTCGATAATCATATTGTATTGTAAATATATTTACCCCTGTATGGCATACGATTTAACGAGCCACTTTAATTGACAATTTTTATTGTTTTGCAGCCTTTCTGATATGATGTGAAAATTTCTTCCCTAATTTTATACATTTACAATATCTGTTCTCGATTTCGAGAATTGAACGAATTCATTTCTTGACGTTGGGAACAGGTATTGTAAATGTATAAAATGAAGGAAGAAATTTACTAGTACATTACATGGTGTGAGGTGGAAGGCCCAATATTACCGGACATAACCCAACGAATGACAAGTCTGTTTGGTATTGAATTCACAGGGAAGTCAATCAAACCTAATAATTTATCAGAGCCCGTGAAATAGCCAAAGGAGTATGTATTGACTATTCCACGGACGCCCGTGAAATAGCCTGTAGACTATTTCAATGGGGCCCGTGAAATAGTCAATATACACTCTTTTGGCTATTTTACGGGCGCCTGTGAAATGACCACTGCCTTTTTTATAACAAAATTTAATCTTGCATCCTCATTGGTTGTTGTAAGCTGTCATAAAGGATGAATGTTATTGCCAAGAGTGTTTCTCTTTGGCGCAAGAGATAACAGAATATCTTTTGATGGGAGTAATTTGCTTTTATAAATACTCAAAAATACAGCACCAACACACAAAAATTTGTTTTCGGTTTTTCGTAATAGTCATCGTAAGTTACAACTTACAACAGTCTACTATTTCCACGAATTACTCAACTGTCATCTGTTTTACCACGTGACGATGATTTCAGTCATTATCATGTTGTCCATTGAATTTACCGGTATGTTTTGAATGACCATTGTTTTGTTTTTTTACGATGATAAAATATAAAACTCGTTCTTGTTTCACAAACGCGGAAGTGTTTTTTTACTGGATGCATTCCATTATGACGCCTCAAGTGTTCCGGAATGTTTCGAAACATTTCATTTTTTGATGCGTTGTTTGATACTTTCAATCACAACCCGACCAGTCTGGCCATTTTTCAAATTTATCGTTAATAATGTCTGTTTAATATTTGTTGTTGAATTTTACATAACAGTTTGTGTTATAGTTTGCAAAATTACTCGTCACTGTGTTATTGTTGAATAAACGAATTAACATACCCTCGTTTTCTTGATAATAATTGCTGTCGTAATGGCGATAACTTGATTTGGGCATGATTAATATTTATTTGGGCTATAATAACTCCCCAGTCCATCTGGTTTCTTGAAGTACACATAGATATGTGGTCCATTATTACCGCGCCAACACGTAATTACTGAATGGGACTTTCGAATATCGGCAGTAAACGAATTTCGTTGACGACGTCAAACGCATGAATCCCCGTGACGTTATAACGCCACGACGGCCGTAGTCGGAAAGGGTTAAATAGGTTGGGACCCAACATTGAGCCCAACGGTTTTTAAGTGCCAGGGTCCTTGGGATCCGTAGTTCCTAATCAAGCACATAAACATCAGGAATTGATGTTATTTTGGCTTGCGTTACATCATTGCATGAATGTTATCCAGAATGCCCACAGGCAATTCTGTTCGACAATTTGACGGTATAAGTGTATTTTTGGAACTAGGGAGGTACTCATTCCATTCTGTTATTCACTGTAATGGAATGAATCCTTCTGTTGGTACTAGAACATCAAGTTCTCCTATCGGTCCGTCATATTCCGGGTCGTTTGAACGTATTAGCGGACTCCCTTTCACGAAAGGGCCGCTTGTTGCAGTCAAATGGACTTTTAACAACGAGTATTTATATCAGATTTGCAACCTATGAGAGCGGCCAATGATGGACTTTTTTGCGACACATCTCAACAATCATTTGCAAGTGTATGTGTCAACATGTTCGGATCCTCGAGCGTTTGCAGTTGACGCTCTATCCATCTCGTGAGACGGGATAATAGGATATGGGTATCCTCCAGCGCCGTTGATTCAGCAGATGTTGCTTAAGTTAAATAATCTCAATGCAATTCTGTTGGTAGCACCTCTGTCTCCACAAAGACCATGCATTAATCTATTCAGGTGTCTGTTGTGGCTTATGCTGTGGAAGCTTCCTCCACATTTCGGTCCATTCTATAGCTAGATGGTTTCTATTAGCTTTCAGTACTGCTTATGATAATATCTTCAACACAGAAGTCTGCGATTAAGATTTTAGCTCTTGAAGTAAGAGTTCTTTCTACTTCAGAGGCTTATGCTAATAGCATTGCTATTACAGTTCAAATGACGGCTGCATATTGGTTTTAGCCTTTCAATTGCATGAATTTATACCTCAGAAATATTGAGTCCATTTCTAGAGACCGGCATTGTTTAGGTTCGTTATCTGTTGCTCAGAATGTCGTCCACTAAACAGTTGCAACTATAGTTGTGTAGGCTTTTGGTTCCGGCAGTGACTCTGTGCTGCCGCCCTCTTCACTCTGGGGTATTTGACCCAGGGCAAGGGGAAGGGGGGGGGGGGGGGGCAGTGTTCCCTTAGGTCACCTGCTTTATAGTGAAAAGCAAGGAAATACCTCCCCTAGAGTCAGTAATTCTAGTCGGTACCGGGATGATTTTTAAAGTGTAAAGATAATTTTTTTTCTCATCCATGTAATATTTTTAAGTGTACCTCGGTGTGTAGTATTTGTATATGTCACATATCATGCAGACGTTAATATACAATTATCGGTCACTTTTAATGAATTTAAGAGTCTCATTTATCTGGACTACTTTATTTATCGGCTTTCCTTTAAAAATAATTACCATAATGGTTTATACTGGCGGTTAATAGACATCAGTGATGTTATTATGCTCAAGTACAGAATGGTGTTGTGTCTTTCTCGTTTTGATGCAGAATAGAAAGATACATGTAAAGCCTATTTCTCCTTTCTCCTTGAGGTGATAATTCTGTATATATATAGTTGAGTTAATGGATTGCTTTATGTCCTAGGCCCTCCAACCTTTTTACTATTCAGCTAAGTCTGGGTCATTGGTACAGTATAAAAATGTTAAAAAATTTATAGTAATTTATCTATTTTTTATACTTACCAATGACCCAGACGGGGATGGCCCTCCCATGAGTTGGGAACTCATACCTCCCCGCTGAGTACATAACGCTTTTCCAAGCACTGCTTGTAAGAATGACTTTTGGCGCCAATGCGCAGTGGAGGATAGGTATGGAGGACCATATAGGACATGTAATTTTTGGTTTTAGATGCAAATTTGGGGGATTGGGGGGTAAAATTTGTGTTTGGCCCTATAATTTAAGGAGTTAGCACCAGCTAAGTCTGGGTCATTGGTAAGTTTAAAAAATATATAAATTACTATAAATTTTTTAACTTTCCGCATGGTTTAGTGTTGCTGTAAATGGGAATTTCACAAAACAGGCGTGAAATAAAATGAAATATCCCTATTATTATTCCTTCAACAAGATTCCACTATATATCACTCAGTGAAGGGAAATTCAGTGATTATACTTCTTTTCAGGTGCTTTTGGGATGTTGTGATAAATATGCCATCACATATACAGAAACGTTTATTGTTATTTTGTACTGGTAGTGACAGAATTCCTGTTGGTGGGATGGGTGAGATGACATTCAAGATCACCAAAGTCAGTGCTATAGACCTGTAAGTTATCTTCATCAGCAGAATTAGTTCAATTGCTGCTGTTTTAAATATTTTAGTGCTAAAAGTTACTATCAGGCAATTTTGAACAACAGTTAAACCTTGTTAATTATACACCCACTTTTTAAAAAATGAGGTTCAATGGATTACATTTGTCTGTATGTCCATACAAGTCCTTAACTCAGTTGATAATGGTCTGATCTTAATGATATTATGCAAATATGTCCAGCTTGTTTACACACATTCCCTCCATCCAGGACTTATGCTCCATTTTCTATTTAGAAAAATACATTTTTGTGTGTTCGAGCCTGTAACTCTGCTGATAGAGATTAGAACTTCATGAAATGTTATTTGCATGTACAATGTGACACGCTTATTCAGAGACATATCAAGTTATGCTATTTGCTCCTTCCATCCAGGAGTTATGCCCCTTTTTCTGTTGAGGAAAGACAGATTTTGTCCATATGAGTCTGTAACTCAGCTGATAGTGGTCTGGTCTTATGAAATCTTATATGGATGTGTTTGAAGCAGGATGTTGACTGTTAACAAACCATTCACCCCTAAAGCTCATAATTCTCCAGCTTTTCCTAACTGCAGCACCAAACAGGATACCGTCATCACAGAGTCCGTGGAAGACATCCTGAGAAAAAAGGTCACCAACCAGGAAGAACTCAAGTGCCTACAGGAATATCTACGGATTGCCATCGACCAACAACATGACTTGTAATGCACAAAAATATCCTTAGAACTAATACAGAAACATTGGGATTATTTGAAAGCAATAGAACAAAAGAAAGAGCTGATTCCTCCAGAAGAAAAATCACTAATAGCAACTGCGAAAACTAGGCCCCACCAACCAAGCCAGTCCCAAGGCAATCTTCCTACTCAATCAGCATCAACACCAACAAAACAAAAACAATATCTCCTACACAACCACCTCCACCCAAAAAAGAACAGGAGATAGCACAGATGCAACTGAGTTTCACAGCCTCTTGCTCTTTTGCCACATCCAGTCATGATTCGATTCATCCTACAGCCAGAGAGGCCAAAAGAGGCTTGCCCCACACCATCCCTGCATGCCTTCAGTGCACAAACACCATTTACTTTCTTTTTTTTTGGCTTCATATTTTATGGATATGCTTCATATTATCTTTGACATGAAGTTATTTTTCTCTCCATTTATTACTTTCCAAAGTGTGATTTACTCAGATTTCCGGGTTTGATTATAAACGATAACTTCACAAGTGAATTATGCAATCAACAATTGTGTCATGTATCCGTGAGCGCAAACGAAGACGCTTTGCCGTGGGTGTAATGGGGACTCCATTGTTTTTTGGTTTTTTTTTAACCCTTTATCTAACATGAAAAGCAGACACTTGCAAAAAAAATTCTTGAACAACTATTATTTTCATTTTTTGTCTCAAAAACATAGGTTATTATGACCCTCATTGGAATGAGCTTGATGAGCTTGTTCCAATGAGGGGTCATAACCTATGTTTTAGAGACAAAAAATGAAAAAATAATGAAAATTAATTGGCGAGTTTTGAGAATAGTGTTGGCCGTTACGTTGAGTAAAGGGTTAAATAATATAATTATTGTTAACAATGAAAAGTAATAAACAGAGTAATAGCTTGACTGGACTGATTATGTGAAATAATTCATTCGAGGCGAGGGACTATATTATAAAATACTTGTGCGCATTTGCACACTCATGTTTGTACGTCTCTCACCTCTCATGAATTATTTCACGTCGTAACCAATCCAGTCAAACGAATTCTCTCTATGTATTAACCTTGTGACATTTTACGGGAGAGTGCCTGTAGGCACTTTCCCATAAACTGTAACAAGACAAAGACAAATAAATGTGAACAAATTTTGATGACTTAAGACTAATTTAGCACTCTCCCAGATAACCCTTTCAAATATCCTGATATTAATACTATTACTTCATATCAGTTAATGCATATATGCATACATTTTATGTCCTTATGTCCTCTTTGTGGAATGAGATCATTCCAATGTGGGATCAAAAGCAATGTTTTTTAGGCAAAAAATGAAGAAGAAAATTTAGTTTTGCAATACTCTTTTTCTGCATGTGTTGTCTGCTATTCATGTTAAATTATGAAAAATTTATTATTTATTTTTTACAGGCTTCCCATGTCACATACCTGTTTCAACCAACTGATTTTACCACCATACAAAGGCCGGAAGGTCATGAAGCAGAAATTAATACTAGCAATAGAGAATGCGGAGGGGTTTGGTTTGGAATAATAGAAAAAAAAACAATACAGTTGGACTTGCGGTGATATGGTGATAATCATTTACGTCTGAGGAGTGATGGAAGCGAAATGCAATCTGGTGCCAACTAAAATTGAAAGAACCTAGTGATCTGGTGCCAAATGTAATGTGATGCAAGTTTTTACTTGTTTAGTGCTGAATTCAGCCATTCAAGTCTTTACATTCCTAACTATTGTTTAATTGTTTGTTGAAATTTAGGGATCATATCAACAATCAGGGTTAGATCATGTCTGCCAGTTTTACAGATACCTGGAGAGAACTACTGAGCAATGGCCAGTAACTATCAGACTCTCCAAGTTACTAACCCAGCATAAGCAGAGTTAGCTTTGGTTGAAGGTATGTTTCAGACAGTTTTAACACTTAAGAGTCTAATTCTGACTTTGATCACATTTTTTGCAACAGAACAGGTGCCTCTCCATGCAGTCTTTAGGTTAACTCACCAGTTACATTCTAAGTACCTTGGTAGTTGTTTTTAGGCAAGTCTTGGCTGCCTATATATGCAGCCAAGACTTGTAAAAAAACCACCAGCAAAGCTACAGGATGTAGACTGTCAAAGTGTAGCAAAAATATGTAAAAATCTCTAGGCCCTTACGGGTTAACCTTTTACCTAATCTGAAAAGCAGACAACACTTGCAAACAAAATTCTTGAATAACTAATTTTTTTCATTTTTTGTCTCGAAAACATAGGTAATGACCTCTCATTGGAACGAGCTCAGCGAGCTCGTTCCAATGAGGGGTCATAACTTATGTTTTCGAGACAAAAAATGAAAAAATAATGAAAATTAATTTGCAGTTTTTGTGAATAGCGCTGGCCAATTTTGACCGTTACATTGGGTAAAGGGTTAAGGTGACTTGGACATAACTTCTGAGCCGTGGCCAATAACTATAAGACTCTTCAAGTTACTAACCCAGCATAAGAGAGTTGACTTTCGTTCTAAGTATGTTTCAGGCAGTTTTACAGTAACTGCCAAGTAGTGGTCATTAATTATCCAACTCTCCAACTCACTTACCCAGCACTAGCATTGTTAGTTTTGGTTGAAGGTATCTTTCAGACAGTACCATGGTAACCTTGACAGGGTTAGCTTTGAAGGTATAAAGGTATTGTTGAGGTATGTTTCTGACAGTTTTACAGTAACATAAATCTGAATATAATGAACATTAACCAAAATAGGTTTCTGAATGATTTTGTGATGCCAGACTCCATTGGATGTTTCATAAAATCAAGTCATGGCTGCTTTACAGCAGCCATTACTTGATGTTATGAAGAATTCAAGAAAATGTTCAGCAGGTTGAGAGTCACTGTCTCTTTTATCGGAGCTGATGTCAGTTGTTACACCTCTAGCAGGCAACAGAGTATTTTTGTAATGGGCAGGAGAATCGGCCTGCAGTAGGATAAGAATTGAAGTTTACATACATTCAAATTTGATGGAGTCATCTCTGGAGTCATCTCTCATCCCAGATTTCTTGAATGTTGGGAATAGAAATTTGCAGAGAATATTGTTTTATTATAAAAGCAGTTTGAAGCAGGTTGATGTATTTCAAACATGACGGGGGCGCGGTGGCTCAGTTGGTAGAGGTGCAGGCTGCAAGCCGAGAGGTCCTCGGTTCGAATCCCACCTGCGGCAACCGCATTGTGTCCTTGGGCAAGACACTTCACCCCGATTGCCTACATGGGGGCACGATGACGCTGTGTACTGAGGCGTACTGCACGTCGATGGTGCGCATGTCTTCAACCAATCTAACCCTGCCTGTGCTATGGTGCAGAGTTCAGAGTTACGATGTTGGAGAGCTGACAGCTGCTCGTCGTTGCTCGGTGGTTCTCTCCGGGTACTCCGGCTTCCTCCACCCGTAAAACTGTCACGGTCACGATTAGCCATTGTGCATGAGTATGTGACCTTAAACACCAATAAATAAATAATTTCAAACATGAAGTGGGAGTGGGAGGGTGTGCAAGGTCATAAAAGGTCGCCCTCCTCTTTGATTTATATATTAGTGGTGGGCCATGTGCCTTAGTGGCATGGTAGGAATACAATGCACAAAGCTATGTTTGGGGCTTGTGTACCTCTTCATTGAGAAACAGGCACATATTTTTATACTGTAGCCAATGACCCAGACTTAGCTGGTGCTAACTCAAAATTATCTAGGGCCAAACACAAATTTTGCCCCCCAATCCCCAAAATTTGCATGCAAAACTGAATATTAGAAGTCCTATCTGGCCCTCCATACATTTTACCCTTCGCGCATGCACAGATGCCAGGAAGTCACCAAATCTGGCACCAATAAATCATTCTTTGTTTGGCCGTTGTCAGATAACTCTGACATTTGTGCTTTTAAATCTCAATTAATAATGATGCCAGACACAAATCAATGGTTAAATTGGTGGATCCAAGGACAGAACTGGATGAAGGAAGGAAGAAACGGTGGTTTGAAACATACAGGGCTGTAATTTTATAATATTTATTAAAATTAGTTCGGATGTTCCCTAATTTTGGGACATGAGCCTGATGTTATCACTGATTGATTATGATCCATCCACTGTTTATTTAGTATTCCTGCCCTGCCTTCCCTTGATCCCCCTCAGTTAAGCTCCCAAGCTTTTTGGCTTGTTTTAATAAAAAAAATTATAAAATTTATTGGGAGTTTAACGTATTATACAGAGGATTATTCTGTACATCCCCAGAGTTACATCCTCATCCTTAGGGTGTTTGGGCATTTTGGTCATACATCCAATGTATCGTTTTTTCTTCTGAGGAAGATCTGGCTTTACATCGGATAGTCTTGTTTCTGTTACTGACTTTGGGCCATGTTGCCTGGGGTCTTGATTCCGGTGTTTTGTTTACATTACATTACTCTAGGTAGTTTCCTATTTTTGTTTAGGAACAACAGTTGTAAGTAACATTAAATATTCTGATAGTGTGGTAGTTAATTTTACACAGATTTTATAATTTTGTCCACACTTGGGCTTTTTGGGGCTCATCGTTCCTTTTGGGAACTTGGGCTCTTACATTAGAAAAAATTTTTCAAAAATTTTTTATTTTATTTTTGAAAGAGTTTTTCTTTTGGATAAATTTATTTCATTGATTATATTTTAATGTTATCTTATATTATATGTAGATTTGGTGGTGGTACAATGACATATATTAGTATTTAGGTAACTATATTTATCTAATAGTATGGCAAATAGAGGAAGCCTTTCCTTTATTTACTTGGTTGTTGTAATGAGTTTAGTTGATGTACTACCACTAATTCTACTCCATGTGTCAGATTTGATAATCTCATTGACGGGCGTCATGGTTTGTGTTATGCGAGTGGACACTATCGGTCCTATCGCAGCGAGGGGACTCAGCTGGTCCTCTCGTCAAAATGTCACTATAGTTTTTTAGTTTCTATTTACAGAGGAACAAGAACATGGTGTGGTTTCATGACGCCGTCAGGGAGTGTGCTTCTGTCGTCGCATTATACTATAGAGCTAGCTGGAAAGTGCTCATTGATATTAGAAAAGGGCTAGGCTACAAAAGCGAGTTTACAGCCCTTGTCTGCAGCTAGCTCAACCAGCAGATCTCACTTGTATGTGGGTGATGTGATGCCGGGTATGTCCGTAGCGGTCGAGAAGAGGAATAAGGGTGTAGCGAGCACTATAAAGATATGAACATGCTCACCTTGCGACGACGGAAAGGAGGAAGCATGGGAAGGAGGAAGTAGACAAGTTCTGAGGTATGCTCGTCCAGGTCTTCCGTGATCGCGAGCAAGAGAGAGGCCCCTCTCTCTTATAACAACATCTGGGGTCAGAGGTTGTTGGTAGGAACTTGTGTCAGTTGGAACTTACGTCCACGAGATGCTCCTTCCATAGACTGCCGAGGTCAGCCAGTCTTATAGCTTCCTCTATGTTCGAAAAGCACACACGACCGCACAAGTCCGTTGTCGCCAGCTAGCTCAGCCGGTGAAGTAGTTACTCAGGCCTCTGAGAACTGTAACACCGGGTATATACGATCCAGGCTAGGAGATGATATAGGGTGGAGCGAACACTTTGATATGCAACCATGCTCACCAAGCGACGACGGAAGGAGGAAACTGGCAAGTTCTGAGATCCCCTCGTCCAGGTCATCCAGGACCGCGAGCAAGAGAGAGGCCTCTCTCTCTTAAAGCATCATCTGGGGACAGATGTTGTTGGTAGAAACTTGCGTCAGTCGGAGTATATGTCCATGCCTCCTGTCCGGGACGTCCCGTCTTATAGGCAGCCGGGGTCGGCTAGTCTTATGGTTTCCTCTACAAAATGGACAACGTGATCTTTATATTGCACAGGGCTATAAAACCCGATGAGTGGTTTCAGTTCCCTGACGCCGGTGAAACGGTTAAGATTGGATACGAGGACTGTGACTCCGGATGTGTCGCATATGCATTGTATTCAGAGCTAGTGGAAAAGTGCTCAATGATTTTGGACAAGGGCTAGGCTTCAAAAGAGGTTTACGTCCCTTGTCTACAGCTAGCTCAACCCGCAGATCTCACGCGTATGTGGGTGATGTGATACCGGGTATGTCCGTGGCGGTCGAGATAGATAAGGGTGTAGCGAGCACTGTTTAATCGAATCATGCTCACCCAGTTTTGATGGAAGGAAGAAGACGGCAAGTTCTGAGGTACTCTCGTCCAGGTCTCCCCGGACCGCGAGCAAGAGGGAGACCCCTCTCTCTCTTTCAACAACATCTGGAGCCGGGTGTTGTTGGTAGGAACTTGCATCAGTCAGAGCTTACGTTCATAGCTATTGTCCGGTACGCTTAGTTCAATTCTTAGCCGGGGACGGCTACAGTTTTGCTTCTTTAGCGTTTACCAAGCACTCCCGACCGCACCTTGGCTAAGTGAATCAGGACTTCCAGTCTGCATCGTCAAAAGGTCCACTTTTTTGAAGAAAGTCGCACCTTCTAGTAGCCAAGGAGATGAGGCTTCATTCATCGGGTTGTCCACAGTAATAACTATATTGGACACCCTGTCCTAGGAGCAGCCGGCAAACAGGCTATTCATGACCGCTGCTCCTCAGACCTCTGTAATGGAGTTGCTGTCGCAGTTGCGCAGCTAATCGCAGTATTCCTGCTAAGGCAGAAGCACTCAACGTCAGTCTCAAAACTTGAGCTGTTGCATGGTGCTTATTTGGTCCAGTCACCTGCCTGTTCAGATGCTGGTGACTGATTCTAACTGATTTAAACGAATGATGGAAAGGATAACTTTCCCTTCCAGAACAACTCTTGGATGATATAGATACCATACATTATCATTTCCTTGAACTTGTTCCAGTGAATCAAAATGCTGCGAGCAATGATGAGAAAACGCTAGTGTAGTTGGACGCTGACTTCATCCGGATAAAGAGCAGGGTAATAAGATCTCTTTCCGGTTAAGTCTACATGGGTGTCACTGGTCTTTGATTGTGTAGACGACACCATATTTAACTTCCTGCAGGAAAAAGTAATTCGGTTTCTTATCTTCTTCCTCTGTATTTTTAATTGTTTGTGATTGTTCACATACTTTTAAAAACAACACAGGAAGATGTGGAGAGTTCCTCTGCATTGATTGAGCAGGCTAAGATCTTAGTTGTAGCCTTACCTTCATCATTTCGCTGTTCGCTCGGACACAATGAGAAGATAATTTCTTTGTCAGAGCGAATTTAGTCTCATGGTCTAAGGTACTTCAAATTTTAAGTACTGTGATGCATCGTCTATATGGAAAGGAATTTTGTGGTCGTTTGTACTTTTTAAAATTCTTTCCAGACTCATTATATATATATCTCGGTCTTAACTAATGTTAAGTGGGAATCATTCTGATGTGACAAAGCCTTGTGTCTTCATCTTTGCATTTGACTAGGTGGAAAACTTGCTATAGGTCGTTTTAGTCTTTCAAACTCTAATCTTTTATGGTAAGAAACATCAGTTCTTGACTCTTTAAGTTGGGGTCTAATGGACCAACACCAGCAGAAAGAGTATGAGAGGTTGTCATAGACTCAGATCGTCTATAAGGACTCATAGCGAAGGTATAGGTATACCTAAGTCTTTCATGGTAGGCTTTCATTATTGTAGGATTAAACTACAATAAAGCGTCAATACTTGACTCTTTAAGTTGGAGTCTAATCAACCAAACTAACAGAAAGAGTAGGAGAGGTTGTCCAAGACTCAATTCACCTATAAGGGCTCATAGCGAAGGTATAGGTATCTCTCCTATATATTTTTCTTTAGGATTGTCTATACAGCCACTTGGATAGGGGTTACTCATCGGTCTGAGATACCGATCAGACTCCCCTGAGCCGGTGGCTCTTGGCTCTTATAGAGCTCGGTCCGACCAGTTTTGACTGGAAGTGGATAATTAGGTTATTTATGATTATCTTTCATTCAATAAGCGAATGTTCGGCAATTGTAGCGAGTATACTTCTTTAGATCCCTTGTTTTATGAACCAGATATTGTCTCATGGGATTTATGATAGGATACACGTATCCCACTATTATTTTGCTGGTTCATCTGTTGTTTCACAGAGCGAATTAGCCAGCTGTTTGGCTCGCTTTTATCCGTTATCTGATGCATTAACAGTGAAAGTTTTATGTGCCGGATGGAGTTGTGCGGAGCGACTTCGAATGTTATTTCGATGGGTTGCTTACACACATGTCTACTCCAGTTATTAACTGGAATCATAGACGTTTTTCCCTCTAGACCTGTTTTGTTTTAGAGAATCTTTTAACATAAGGTCAAGTTTGGGCATATATTAACGATTTTCTCAATTATTTCGGACATGAGTTCATATATTGCGTTACAATCCTGAGTCCAAGGGTGTCTCTATGCAGGGATCTTGGGACCCATGGTTATTGGAAATCACATATTCAATTATGTCTCATTGTTTACGTTAAATTATTGAATTTTTTCCGTTTATGTATTTATAGACGCGGATCAGAGTTTTTCAGAAGAGAAGTAACACTTCTTTTGTCATTATTTTCCAATAGAAGGGACGTTTATGTTCATTCTATTATTAAATAAGTCAGTTAGCTATTCGTACTTCTTGGGTTATTTTATCTTCCAAATAGCAGTCAGTGCTTAAGATTTCAGCGCATAAGTAAGCGCTGGCTACATCTTGCGCTTATTCTAACTGTATGGCTATTACATGATCTTATGTGGGATCACTTCAGGATAGTTAAGTTTACGGCGCACGGGAATAATAGTTTCCATTATTTGTGTCGCTGGTATAAGGCATTTGAGCGCATACATTTGACGCTCAGCCATTTTCATGGGAATGAATGATCGGATATGTGTATCCTTCAATTCATTTGTTTCTATTGATTTCATGGAGGTTATGGGGTCTGTTATTGTGCAATCGCCAGAAGTTTCCCCATGAGAGGCTTTTTCTTCTTTAAGAGAAGTTTTATTCTTCACGTCATTCTCCGCTCTCAGTGGCATTACAGAGTACCGTATGTCAGATGTGAAAGAGCTTTGTGGTCACTATATTATTGCTGTCTGCACTAGCAATGATTAAGTAATGTGGGTGAGTAGGTTTAGACTATTTGAATCCCCCCCCCACCCCCCCCCCCCCCCCACACACACACTCACACTGTTGCATATATATATTTTAATACATACATACTTTGTGTCTGGGTCGTGTTGCATGGCATATATCTATCATATCATAGGCATATATGCAATTCTGTTGCATTTGTTTCCAGTATTTATTTTCTGATTTCTAATATACAGACACTTATTTTATCATCATTATGGCCGCTATTTGAGCTCATGGGTTATGGCATAGTGGTTTTTAGATGATTAATAGGCTGGATTTTTATGCACTCGCGCAATGTGTGATTACGCTATCTCTTTGGTGGACCTTGAAATTATTATATAGTGTGAGGGTGGTCTGTGTTGGAGCCGGTTAATCATACCTACCTCCATTTCTAGATCCTGGTCTCCAGTTTGTCAGTTCTCAAATCACATATTCTCATGTGTTTATAGTTGTAGATACCAAATATTACACGTTGGAGAGTGTTTTTACCAGATTTAATATTACAGAGGCCTCCTGTGAATGATCTTGAAGCGTGTTTTCTCTGCAGAGATTGTTCATCTTATCCCGCTTTTCTATGTATATGTTATATTTGATTTCTCACTGATTTCATTGTACCTGTAGGCTGTCTACGGCGTCTGCAGTGCATATTTTGTAGCGGATAATGTTACTTTCCAAAATCATTGCTATGGCTTTGGCTTGTGAAGTGTCGTTAAGCACCATTTATTATTCATGAATTAATTTTTTGAGTGCCTGATCAATATTATTTATATCGTTTCCGGGTTCTGCTTATTGATTCCACAGCTCTCCCCTCTTTCTTTTGAAGATATGTTCAAAAAAAGGGGAGGGGGGTCATTTTGTCCACTTCTCTGCCTTAGGGGTTATGTAACTATTAAGGAAGCTGTCTTGTCCGTACTATGTTCGGCGATCAGCTGCAGTATTATTGTGTGGCGTAGGTTTATGGGTTATTTTCTCTCATTCTCAATATGCCATAATAATTTTTAGGGCCTAGTCCAGACTAGTCTCAAATATTGTTTATTTGTTACATCCTACTTAACATGATTTTATGCTTAGATTTAGGATTTACATAATTGGGATCCATATTAGGATATGTTTCTTCTATTATGGTATTAAGAGACTTACATGTAAATTCTAATTTCTTCATCATGGATTGAAGGATTTGATCTATGTTGATCTACTATATGGGAAGTTCTAGGCAATCTGCCTTTTTACAATTCAGCTAAGTCTGGGTCATTGGTTACAGTATAAAAATATGAAAAAATTTAT
Source organism: Pictodentalium vernedei (assembly GCA_031216915.1). Taxonomy (NCBI): domain Eukaryota; kingdom Metazoa; phylum Mollusca; class Scaphopoda; order Dentaliida; family Dentaliidae; genus Pictodentalium; species Pictodentalium vernedei. Next base: position 611,217,118 of record CM062295.1, read on the forward strand.
AGTAATTTATATATTTTTTATACTTACCAATGACCGAGACGGGAATGGCCCTCCCATGAGTGGGCAGTACTGGGCACTCATACCTCCCCGCTGAATTATTATAATCTTTTTTTATGAAGGAAGATATATTGGTGCCAGATTCGGTGACTTCCTGGCGTCTGTGCATGCGTGGAGGGTAAAATGTGTGGAGGGCCAGAAATGACGTCTAATTTTCGGTTTTGCATGCAAATTTGGGGATTGGGGGGGGGGGGGGCAAAATTTGTGTTTGGCCCTAGATATTTTTGAGTTAGCACCAGCTAAGTTTGGGTCATGGGTCAGTATCAAAAATATATAAATTACTATAATTTGTTTCATTTTTTCCACCATAAATAACAAATTTTCCCATCAGACTGAAATAATTTTTTAGCCCAATGAAGAAATTATTTATAATTTATTTATTGGGGTTTAACAATACTTTCAACAGCCAGGGTCACCTCGTTCGGACAGTTTTATGGTTGGAGGAAGCCAGAGTACCCGGAGAGAACCACCAAGCAATGGCGAGTAACTTAAGAGTAAAGAGTCTGTCCTCCCTTTCTGCTAATTCTCCATAAGATTACAGTGATGGTTTGGTAAAGATAGTGTTGGCCTAAACTATTTCTCACAACTATTTCTGGAAAAAGTTGGGATGATGTGCCTCTATGCCTCCCCCTCACCCCCAGTGCATGGAATATGTATTAAATAATTTGTCTGTGAGCTGGTTATTATTTTTTATTTCACTGTCTGTTAAGATTATTTTCATATCATATAAAATAACTGGAATGTTTTGGAGCACATATATTTTTATTTTTGAAAGGTTAATCTTTGGCACAGAATATTATTCCAGTATCCAGCAAATACTGAATGTCACAATTTTATTTTTATACAAACGAATAGAAATTCTCACTAAAATACTCAACAAAATCTCCACTGAGAATCACAGTCACCTGCTCCTTTGAATTAATGTGAATTGACGACTTGGGCATGGAGTCTTTTCCTTTTAGCTTGGTAATTCCTCGGATAATTTTTATAGATTCCTGGTTTCAACAGTCATGTGAAAGCACAAGGTCTCAGGCCACCAGTCAAATTCTGTAAAGAATCTGATGCTGTTATGGTCTGTTTATTTATCACTTTTTGTGTAGTTTTTTGTGTAGTTTGTTTACAGCCTACTGTTTGTTTAAAGTGACATCCCTTTACTCACAAAGATATACAGATATTCTTTGTGCTTTAGTTATAGATATCCAATCAATAAGCATTTAATTTGCCTTGAAAACATGGAGATATTAGCACAATTTATGGAACTACATGGCATAATCATAAGACTACAGCTGTGATTAGTCTTCAATAATTATTTAGTAAACAAACATGTCTAATAGCATTGGTGAAGTCATTAAAGATTTTGTCAAATCAAATCACCATTGAGAAACATGTCTTGTGTTGATTCAACGAAAATTAATGTTCACAGTATTTTGGGGATTCAATCATTTGGAATATTTCAGTTTGTTAGAAAAGCGAACCTTATGTTCGCTTTTCTGACCAAGTGAAATAGTCCAAACGATTTAATCTAAACATAAGCAATGGACTGTTTAATGGCTAAACTGGTTCCAGGCCATAACGGCATAACACTCCTTACAAGATTTGTCAGGTGGCTTAAGAGCTTGATTGGAAGGTTGGGGGGGGGGGGGGGGGCACTCAGAGGTAGAGATGCAAGCTGAGAGGACCTCTGTTCGAATCCCACCTGCGGCAACCACGTTGTGTCCTTTGGCAAGACACTTCACCCCCATTGCTCACGTTTGGGCACGATGGTGCTGTGTACTAAGGCGTACTGCACGTCGATGGTGCATTTGTCTTCAACCAGTGCTAACCCTGCTTGTGTGGAATTAGTATGTTTGGGGAGCTGACAGTTGCTCTGTGGTTCTCTCTGGGTACTCCGGCTTCCTCCAAATGTAAAACTGTCCTCCAAATGTAAAACTGTCATGATTAGCCATTGTGCAGAAATATTTGACCTTAAACACCAATAAATAAAATAACAGTTTGGTGAAAGCATTGAAAAAAATGTCATCAGAAAATCTTTCCTGTAATCAAATACTGAATTAAATGAGAGAGATATTTCTGAATCAGTTCTCATTTGATGCTTCTGCCTATCAAGAAGTTGGAGGTTGCAGTTAAGTCCTCTTTTCTGATGGTTCAGCTCATTGCAATTGAGAAGACTTGTTTGAAAGATGGGACCAGAGATCTACAATACAAAGAAGCTTCATGATGACTATTTCTATACTGCAATAATAGATGTGTGAAAGCTTTCATGTACAATGTATTAGGAATTGCCCATCCTTAGAGAGCTTGAAAGTGACAAAATATACAAATTGGGTTTTTAGGCTTGCAGTCTAAAAGGCAAATTCACATACTTTGTCAGCTTTCTGGGCATATTCCTGTTGGGAACTTTGTGGATGTTGTTGGTCATTATAAACTTTTTTTAGTTTTTTAATATTTCAGTTCTTTCGACTTGTTGAGAAAAGCTTCTTGGAACCACCGAAAAACCTGATTAGGTTCAGAATTTCTACTGTTATTTTTTATTCAGATTTTAAAAAAGTTGAAAAAAATTCATAAATGTTGGAAGAAAAATAGACCCAAGTTTTAGCAAAATGTCAGCAATGTATATTTGTGAATGTTTCAATGGCTGAGAAATTGGAATAATAAATCAATTTTACATTTGTGAAGAAAATTAAAATGGCTTTTGGTATTTTATTGAGCATTTTTTGTGAGTGTTCTTTTATGTGTTATCATGTTTGTAAATTTGTGTTATCAGTAAGGCCTAAAAAAGAAAAAAATCTGTTTCTCAGGCCCTCCCGCACAGTCCTTTTGGCTGCCGCATGCTTTCTTTTTTATAACCAATGCAAACTTTAAAAAAATAAAAAATAAATGGTTTATGTCTGATATTTTACCCAAGTTAATAAAATTGATAAATTTGTCCCTCAGGTGCAAGCTAAAGCATTGCAAAGCCTTCTTGCACTCAACGGATGATATACACCACCACGCATGCTATTCTGTAAATTATGAGGCCTAAAACATAAAACAAATCAAGAACATGAACTTTTGATGGCAAAAAAATAATTACAAAAATAAAAAATAAAGTAAAAAATCTCCCACCCACATGCAATTTTACAAAAATGGCCTGAGAAACAGAAGGTCTACTTTGTGGGACCTAATGTAAGATATGCTTTTTGGAAAATGACTTAAAACAGGGTGCTTCACGCAAATGTTAATATCAGGGAACTGATCAAGTATACAGTTACAAGTGAAGTAAATTGAAGTCTAACTGTCTGAAAAACTTCCCTTAATTTTTGTTTTTGTGCTAAACAAGTTCTTAACCCTTTGCACACTGATGTCAAAATAACAAAATTTCAAGTTACAAATTTTCCCCTTAACCCTTTACCCAACATAACGCAAAAAATGACCAGCGCTATTTACAAAAATCGCCAGTTAATTTTCATTATTTTTTTCATTTTTTGTCTCAAAAACATAGGTCATGACCCATCTTTGGAACGAGCTCATTCCAAAGAGGGGTCATAACCTATGTTTTTGAGACAAAAAATGAAAAAAATTAGTTATTCAAGAATTTTGTTTGCAAGTGTCGTCTGCTTTTCATGTTAGGTAAAGGGTTAATGCATCTAAGGTTTAACCCAATTCAGTTGTGTTTGACCAAGCTAAATGAGCTCTGTCTACAGAGGTCTATGCAACTGGATTGCTGGAATGTCAGCAAAAACATCACAACTCAATCTGCCCCCCTCCCCCATAATATGGTGTTGTGTCCATCAATGAAGTTGCTCCTCCCAATTGATGATGTGATAGCTGTTATGATGTGACTGTTGTCATTGTGTAACCGCTTTCGTGTCATCCAAAATCATGGTGTTAACATAGATTATTACCACTTTAGCAGGCGTTCTCTAGTATAAGCACAAGATTTTCCGCTATGCACTGTTGATTCCTAGTTGTACTTTGGGTATTTCCACATCAGTGTGCAGGGGGTTAATATTGTACAGTTAACCTACAACTTTGCTTGATCAAGACTGTATGTTCAGTTATGTCTGATGTGTTCACACAGATGAAATAGTTAATTCTACAAGATCAAAATTTTTCTCGTCATCTGTCTCACACCGTATGTTTTGAGATAAGTTATCATCACTGTCTTAGTTTTGCTCTCATTACTGATGAAACCAAAACACTAGGGCCAGGCATATAATCAGGATTCAAAGATAGGGGTGCTCAGCCATTCTCTTTCTGTTTTGGGGTGGTGGGAGGAAGAGCAAGCATGAAATGTGGAATGCCATTTTAAGGAGGAGGGGAAGGAAAATGTTGAAAAAGGCAGTGCTCTAATCCAAGACCTCTGTAGCATTGTAGGACTATATTAGAGGCTATTTTAGGGGTCTGTTAAGTGAAACTTGCATTGGGCCAATGGGTTTTATTTTTTGGGGGGGTGGGGTGGGTGGGGGCTTGGCAAACTGACTGACTAGGGCCCTGCAAATCTCAGATTTCAAGTAAAATTGAATCAGGCAAGGGATTTTGAATCAAATTGAATTTCGAATCGAATCTCATCACTTTTCAACTTGTAGGTATTGTACCTTTTTACAAGCATGAAATATAGCAGACATTATTTGTCTCCACTCATGTATTGTATTTAATAGTGACTCTATTCAAGGTATTCGATATCCAACTCCATTTCTAATCAAATTAGGCAAAACTGACAACTCCGTTTATTATTGATTTGCAGTTGTAGAAACCAGCTATTTTGTTGTTGACCTACACTTAACTTTTGCATCTCCCTAGAAGTAATGACTGGCATTCCAGTTATTATTTCCAGATGGATGCAGAAGTTGCTGTGTAGGCCTACAGTAAAGTCTAAAAATAAGCAATCTGTCATTTGCAGAATAAGGCCCAAGAGGGTGAACGCCATCCCATACGGTGGGCTAAAATCCCCCAAATTATCCTCTGGATACCTCTTTCTGTTTAGGCCTGAGACTTTATTCAGATTAAGGCTCATGAGCTCTGTCAAACAAGATATTATAAAACAAATACTCAGCTTTTCTCTAGAGTACAAGAAATTTACCAAATACCTGTTAATTGAATATTCCTGTTAATTGAATAAGTTTTACTGGCAAAGTGGGTATTCAGTTAACAGAATTCCAAGGTGTTATAAAATAAATATTAAATAGAGGATGTGGAATGAGTGTTTTGGTCACTCAATATTTATAAACAAGTCTTAAGAATTTTACTGTTCGTAGGCGAGTTTCATAAATATCGAGTGACCAAATCACGAATTTCATATTCTGATTATCGCATGACTCCACAGTTACGAAAAACACATCTTTTAGATAGAAAAGAAGGGTTAAAGAATGGAATTTCACCTTGAATGTCACGCATTTAACTGTGATGCGTCACAGCAGCACGCAATCATACAGCATTACCACAGTAATTTGACCCTGATCTTTTCAGTGATAACCAATCAGAAAGCATTCTTTTGAAATTGACCAATCAAATCAACTGAAGGTGTTATGAAGCACTAATTAATGTTTATTGAAAATATGAAACAGTAATAAGCTAAGAAAATGGAGAAGTTATATGATAAATTACAATACTACAATTGAATACTAAAGGTAGTGTGAGAAAACTTTTATATTCAGTTGAACCCTGTTAATTGAATAGCCACTTTCCCAATGCAAGTTATTCAATTAACAGGTGTATTCAGTTAACAGGGATTGTCACTTTCCTGTATTCTAGAGATAAACTTAACATTTATTCTATTATATCTTGTTTGACAGAGCTCCTTGAGCTCTGTCAAACAAGATATAATAGATTAAATGCCTGTACTGGATGTACTGAAGCCAAATAGGTCAATAAACAAAGGAAAACTGGGGAGAGTGAGGGTAATTTCTCAACAGGTTACAAGATTTTTTATTCAATTAACAGGAGTTTACTCTATAACCTATATTCAATTAACAGGTCAAATTTGTACTGAGGTATGGTAAATGGTTTTGTGTTGGGAAATTATATTCAATTAACAGGGATATACAGTTAAGAGATATCCAATTAAGTGGGCTCTACTGTATTTTTCTTTGATCCTGTAAAGTGAAAAACAGGTGAAGAAAACTATTGTGTGCCTGACCTGTAAAGACCTGTGCCCAAGATGCTTAATGTTTTATATTTTGTGTTTACATATATTGTTAACTATTAAGTGTGAGAAATATTTTTCATATATTGCTATAACATATATCAAATTATATGTTCACCTTGTGATACAGGTGCATTTTATATATATTTTACTTATTGATTATGTATGTGTGTTTATTTATGCAGGGATCCTGTGGGGCCTTGGATGCAAGGAACAGCTTTGAATTTGAATAAGGGTCATTCAAGCCCTTGAAATCCTGGAAAATGCACCAGGAGGCCTCGAAAAGCCTTGAATATTCACAAAAGAAAAATGCTGATGAAGCACATAATTACAAGTGTATAGTTTTATGTGCCCGAGTCTGTGAAGGCATAGTCCTAACTAGGGTCCTCTGGTCGTTACCCCCTCAAGTCATTACCCCCCCCCCCTTCCCACTCTCTTGTAGGGAAGTGGGAGGAGGGGGTAATGACTGGGGGTCCTAGTTAGGACTAGTGAAGGCACACCTTGAAATTCCTTGAATTTGGCTATTGTTGGGCCTTGAAATATGTCAAGAAATGACCTTGAATAGCCTCAAATTTTACCAGTCCTGCTGGAACCGTGTTATGTATTTTTCATGCCAAACAAATCATCAGTTAACCCATTTCATTCTGGTTCACCCTGTGGGAATCCAAGGGAAGTGGACCAGTGCTTGTTTTCTGCAGTAACCTAGCTGTTCTGTTTGCAGGTCAAATTGCAACCTGTAACCAATGCCCCTGTATTGGAAGTCCTCTAAAGGGTGCAGCATAAACATTTAGAGGAAGTGATTTCATAATTGTGTTGTGGTAAAGTCATAGCCACAAATGTTTAAAGGAACCTTAAACACCAATAAATAATTATTAGATTTCTGGTTGCAATTCAGGCATAGAGTAGGTGTGGTATCCCTTCTGTCACAGGAGTGGGTTTCAGCCTTGGTTGAGATAGGTGCTGATGTGGCCAGATTTTCTTCAGCAGCATCCACTGCAAGGAAGGAAATGTCTGTCATAATCCACCATCAAAATGGCAGAGTATTTAACTGATTATGTGTAATTTTTATGTTGATTAGAGTTCATTTTTAAATGATTTAGAAATATTTAAAACATAGAACCTAATGAACCAAAAACTTACAGTGAGTCAGTCCAAAGTTTGCCATTTTTATATGCCCGTTTATAAAAACGGGACGTATTATGTTATCAGTCTGTCTGTCCATCTGTCTGTCCGTCTGTCTGTCCGTAAACAATTTGGTTTCCGTTCATTTAAAGTCAAACGCCTTTGCGGATCGACATCAAACTTTCAGAAGTTGTCTTTAGCAATAAAATACAGGTCAAGTTCGATATTGGTGTTTCTCAGTCCATCACTGCTGAGTTATGGCCCTTTGAAAACACAATTTTTCTAAAAAAATTGGTTTCCGTTCTTTTAAAGCTGAACGCCTTGACGGATTGACACCAAATTTTTCAGATGTTGTTTTAAGCAATGAAATACAGGTGAAGTTCGATATTGGTGTTTCTCAGTCCATCCGCTGCAGAGTTATGGCCCTTTGAAAACACAATCTTTCGAAAAAAAATTGGTTTCCCTTCATTTAAAATTGAACGCCTTGACGAATCGACATCAAACTTTCTGATGTTGTTTGTAGCAATAAAATACAGGTCAAATTCGATATTGGTGTTTCTCAGTCCATCTGCTGCAGAGTTATGGCCCTTTGAAAACACAATTTTTGAAAAAAAATTGGTTTCTTTTCATTTAAAGCCGAATGCCTTGACGGATTGACACCAAATTTTTCAGATGTTGTTTTTATATGTCCGTTTGAAAAACGGGACGTATTATGTGAATGGTCTTTCCACCCGTCTGTCTGTCCATCCATGGACACATTTTGTTTCCGGACGATAACTTTAGTTGTAATGGTTTGAGCTGAATTAAATTTGGCATGTGGATTTAGTATGACAAAATACAGGGTGGGTTCAATTTCCGTTTCTAGCGGCCCATTTGCAGTAGAGTTATGGCCCTTTATTTATGGGAATTTAGCCCAACTTCTCGTTTCCGGACGATAACTTTAGTTTGCCTTGACCGATTTATTTCAAATTTTCAGTTTTTTGTTTTTGATCACAAAATACAGCTCAAGTTCACTTTTGACTACAATCGCATATACCTTTCCAGAGTTATTCCCCTTGAATGATTGCAAATTTGTGGATTTTGTGGTTTCCGGATGATAACTTCAGTTTGCCTTGACCGATTTTTTTCAAATTCTCAGATTTTGTTTTTGACCACAAAGCACAGCTCAAGTTCACCTTTGGCCATAATCGCATGTACCGTTCCATAGTTATTCCCCTTGAATGTTTGCAAATTTGTGAATTAAGTGGTTTCCGGATGATAACTTTAGTTTGCCTTGACCGATTTTTTTCAAATTCCGAAATTTTGTTTTTGACCTCAAAGCACAGCTTAAGTTCACCTTTGGCCATAATCGCATGTACCGTTCCATAGTTACTCCCCTTGAATGATTGCAAATTTGTGAATTATGTGGTTTCCGGATGATAACTTTAGTTTGCCTTGACTAATTTGTCAACATTTGGTTTCCAGGTGATAACTTTAGTATTTTTTTTTCGATTGACTCCTAAACTTGGTATGTGGTTTAATCAAAACAAAAGACAGGTCAAGTTCGAATATGGGGTCAGTTCGAACTTCAAAGTTCCCCTGAATTATGGCCCTTGTTGGACATAGAATGCATCAAATATTTGGTTTCAGGATGATAACTTTTAATATTTGTTTTCCGATTGGTTCCAAACTTGGTATGTTGTTTAATCACAACAAAATACAGGTCAAGTTCGAATATGGGGTTGGTCCAAACAATTTTCACCTTCAGCCCCATCCTTACCCCAACCCTTCAAAAATACAAAACGGGTGTATAATGTTCCGCTAGGTGGTGCTCTTGTTATTGCTGAGAAATCCCAAATTGGAACCAAAATGCCCCTCTCTCCATTGTATGGTTGAATCTGTTTTAATATGGTGTCCAATCAGTTAGGTGTTTAAATTGGCTGACCATTTGCAGATAGATGCATCATCTTTAACTGGTAGAGTGCTGGAAGCCCATATTTGAGCATTATTCTGAAGTGCAGCTACAACAATTCAAAGGCTTCCTACTGTGTGGGTGTACTTCATATTATCTTCAAATTGAAATTATTTCAACTGCATTAGCCTTGTTGCAATTTATGGGGAGAGTGCCTTTTGGCACTCTCCCATAAATTGCAACATGGCAAAGACTGGTGAATAAATTTTGATGACCAGAAATAATTTAGCAATCTACCAGTTAAGTCTCATCATTTATGTGCTTTTTATGTTCCGAACTACAGTAGAGCCTACTTAAATGGATATTGCTTAATTGAATAACCTTGTTACCGGTAATTGTATGTAACTTTCAATCACAAATTGATTTACCATACCTTCAGTACAAATTTGACCTGTTAATTGAATAAATCATCTTGTGATCTATTGAAAAATTACATTGACAACCACCAAAATCCCCACTTATATTGACCTTGGTCTCAGTACATCCATTATATCATTTAAGTCCCACATGGGAACCCTAGGAAAAGGAACAGTGCTTGTTTACTGTGGTAAACAAGTTCTGCTTTACTGCTAAAATAGAACCTGGAACCAACCCCTGGGGTGGAAGGCCTGTAATTTGGCAGAATAGCTATCAACGATTGGCTAAACTTGACTTCACACCTATGTTGTGGCCATGATGTAGCTACAGATGCTGAAAATGACCTCAAACTCCAATAAGTAAATAAATATCATTTAATTAAAAGAGTACTGGAAGCCCATGTTTGGGCTGTATTCTGAAGTGGAGGTATTGCGACCAAAAGGCTTTAGATTCTGTGAATGTGCTTCATATTATCATTAAAGTGAAACCATCCAGTCTGAAATGATTTGTCTTGTTATAATTTATGTATAGTGTCATCAGGCACTCTCCCATAAATTGAAACAAGGAAAAGACATATGAACCAAATTTTACAACCCCCCAAAATTAGGCACTCTACCAGTTAACCCTTACAGGCCTAATCCAACTTTAATCACATTTTTTTCTACAACAAAACAGATGCTCCAACATGCAGTTTTGAGTAAGCTTGCAAGTTACATTCAAAGTGCCATGGCAGTTGTTTCTAAGCAAGTCTTGGCTGCCTACATAATTCAATCTCTGTGCATGTATTACCTTGCAAGTGGCTTGATAAGCATTGGTTGATCACAAAATTGGTATCACTAGTAAGAGATAAAAGTGCATCAGATCTCTAGCCATCATTCAGACAGAATAATGGTCTTATTTCCCGAAGCCAGTTTCTTATTGGAAGAAAGGAGATCTGTTAGCAGACAGCCATTTGAGAAATAAAAAAGATCAACAGTTGTCAACTTCTGTTTTGTTTCAGAACAGTTTTATGTTCCAGTTTTTCTCTCTCTTTGAAGTGACTTACTAGCTTACTTACTTACTAGCTTATAAAATAGTTTCACTTTAACTATTAATGTTCACAGGTAGTGGCATAGCCAGAGGAGGGTTGGACTTGTCTCCCGTATTTTCCTACAAAATGTCAACCTAAAGTACATTAATTTTGAGCCTGAAATCCAAAAATAGTTCATTTAGTCTTAGTCTTACCCTGATATTTCTGGAATCATTTTGCCATAGTGAGTCCTTCACTTTCTGGATACTTCAGCCTTCAAAAAGTAGCTTGCATGCTTCAGTTGGCCTGAAAAGTTAATTTTCTCCCTGGGGAAGATGCTTGACCTTCACCTGTGGGGGATACACACTCTTGATCTACCATGAACTGAAATGAAGTGGGGAGCAAAATAGTTTTCTGCAGCCATTGGTAGCAGAAACATATTTTTCCCACCCTCTTTCATTTAGCCTGGCTTCACCCTTACACAGTACATTGGGGATAAGTGATGTCAGCCTGTTGACAGTACTGGTACTAGTCAAACATTTCTGAGGTGTACAATAACACCCTCACACTTATGATGCACCTTATTTATAATCGAGGTACACCTTTTCTCACACTCTAAACATTTCAACCCTGGGAGTGAAGCAGTGCTTGTTTACTGTGGTAATAAAGCCCTGTTTTACTGGTAAAATAGGACCCAGTCACCATACTTGGGGTGGAAATCCTCAAAAATGAGCAACATGGGTATAAATGATTGACTTGATTTTATCTCCATGTTGCAGTCATGATTTGCCATTATGCATAAATATGCGACCATAAACACCAATAAATAAATGCATAAATATTTCAATTAGTAGGATATATTTAATTTCTCCATCATTTCTCAGGTCTACCAAGACAATATAGGTGTGAGGTGAGGCATAGTCTTCCAGAGTCTATTAGTAAAACAGACATGCTGAAGTTGGTGCTGTAAACAGGAAGCAATACTTTATTCTCATTCTTTAATTTCAACATCCTGGCTATACCAACCTTGGCTCAGAATGCCCACAGATCTGGGGATGTGTCATCCAGTTTTCTTGCATTTGTTATGCAAGTTATTTTTACTTGCCTTGTATTCACAGAAATGAACCACTGCTGTGGTACCAACTACCTTAGTACCAGCATTATTTTGCAGATGCTGTTAGAAACAAAGATACTCAAAGATGTCATTCTCATTTTAAAATAAAAAGGTCATTGCACAAATGCAGTCAAAGAATCACTTTATGTTATGCCCTAACTTGCCAGCATTTTTTAAAATAAAAAACGCCATTAAAAATTATAATATTTTTAACCATTTTCCTAACATGAAAGGCAGATGACACTTGGAAACAAAATTTTTGAATAACTCATTTTTTGCATCAAAAACATAGGTTATGACCTCTCATTGGAAAAGAGGGGTCATAAGCTATGTTTTGGGGACAAAAAAATGAAAAAAATAATGAAAATTAAATGATTTTTTTGAATAGCGCTAGTCAGTTTGATAAAAGTTTAATTTATGCCTCACAAGCGTGACTCCTCATTATATGAGTGCAGTTGAACCCTGTTAATTGATAGCCACTTAGCCAGTGGAAAGTATTCAGTTAACAGGAGTATACAGTTAACAGGGATTTGGTATTTTCCTGCATTCTTGTGATGAACTGAGCATTTATTCTATTATATCTTGTGTGACAGAGCTCTGTCAAACAGGATTTAACCCTCTATCCACCGTAATGGCAAAAAGGGCCAACACTATTCACAAAAAGTCGCCAATTAATTTTCATTATTTTTTTTCATTTTTTGTCTCAAAAACATAGGTTATGACCCCTCTTTGGAACTAGCTTGTTCCAATGAGGGGTCATAACCTATGTTTTTGAAACAAAACATAAAAAAAATCAGTTATTCAAGAATTTTGTTTGCAAGTGTCGTCTGCTTTTCATGTTAGGTAAAGCATTAACAGACTAAATGATAACAATAGATGTACTGGGGCTAAATAGGTAAAAACATAGCGAATCAAATGGTTGCCAGGGTAATTATTGAACATATTCTAAGATTTTTTATTCAGTTAACAGGCATTTTCATATATGCAATTAACAGGTCCAATTTGTACTGAAGGTATTGTGAATCGTTTGGTGTTTGTAATATATTGTTATATTCAATTAACAGGGTTAAGATAATTATCTGATTAAGTGGGCTCCACTGTACTGAGCGAGTTATTTTTACACATGTGCTTAATATGCTTACACCAATTCTCACCCACATTCTAGTGCCTCCCTTTGATGCACACATACACACACAATTTGGAGATTTCAAGTTAACAAGAAAGATTTAAGCTAGTCACATTTCTATGGTAGTGTCTGTGGGGAAAAAAAATCTACTTTTCATTAAAAGAATTTTTAACATGTGCAGGTCAAACCATTTAAATGGGCGCATGGATCAGGAGGTAGCTCTTTTAGAAGATCAATCATTTGTGCACATTTACCTCATCTTAACAACTTTAGCTGCTTTCATTTCATGATCATGATTAGTACATTGTATTTACATATGTTATGTTTTTATTCATTGTGATATTGAATATTCCGTCCAGTATCATGAGAATAAATATTGAATAATCATTCTGTTTTATTATTTTTGCCGGTATCTGTTATATTAACCGTTCTTTAATGATATCCTTTTTATCTCACCTGACTGAAAGTCAGGATGAGTTATAGTGATCACTCACTGTCCGCCGTCCGTGAACATGGTGTTTGCACATGCTTCTCCTAAACTGCTGAACCAATTCTCGTTAAATTTGAGGTGATTGCTTGTTCTGACTTCGCATTTTGGTTTTGTTCAAATCAACTTGAAGGTCCCATAGGGATGGGGTGGGGGAAAATGCTCCAAATTTAAAAAAAAATTCTCATCAACCAGTGGGTACAATGATTTGATGTTTGGTGTGAAGCTTCCTTTTGAAGGGTAGAATGAAGTTTGTTCAAACGAAGTTTATGGAGCAATATTTGCCTTTGCAATTGGAGGGACAAGATTTTTGGCCCGCCCAAAATTTCTATTTTCTGAAAGAATGGTCCGATTTGAACCAAATTTGGTATGTGGTATAAATGTGTCATGAGTACCTGATTCATGCGCAAAAAAGTTCCTGGGTCCCAATAGAAACCCCAGGAGCTACAAATAGAAATATAGAACTATTATTTGGTATGAAGCATCCTTAGGACCAGTAGAATGGAATGATAAAAAGAAATTGTCATCAGCTGTGTTAGGGTGTTCTATCGGGGGGGGGGGGGGGGGGGGGGGGGGGGGGGGGGGGATCTTCAGATTCATGGTCAGAATCATTTGATATTTGGTATACAGCATCCTTAGGGAAGTCAGATCTTAGTTTGTTCAAATCAAGTCTTTGGGTTAATATTTGGACTCCCTATTGAACTTAGTTCAATATGAGGAATAATCCTTTAAATCTTTTCTTCTCTAGAAACCCCACTCAGAATTATCTAATATGCATACAGAATTCTTACAGGGGATGGATTCAATTTGTTCAACTTAGGTCCATCGGTTAATAATTGGACTCTTTTAGGAAGCCCAAATTTTAACTTATTGCAATATGAGGAATAATCTTTGAAAATCTTCAGATCCACCAGTCAGAATATTTTGATATTTGGTATACAATATCCTTAGGGAAGTCAGTGTTTGGGTTAATATTTGGGCTCCCAATTGGAGCCTGAATTTTTTCTTAGTCCAATATGAGGAATAATCTTTAAAAATCCACTTCTTGAGAAACAATTTGAATCTTTTGATATTTGGTACACAGCATCCTTAGAGGTTTCAGATTCAATTTGTTCAAATAAAGTCCCTGGGTTGATATTTGTGTTCCCTGGAGGTGGGGGGGGGGGGGGGGGGGGGGTTGCAAATTTTAACATAGTGCAAAATTGGTAATATTCTCAAAATCTTCTTCTCCAGAACCACCAGTCAGAATCTTTTGATATTTGGTATTCGACATCCTTCAAGATTGTTCAAGTTAAGTCCCTAGGCTGATATATGGACTCCCTAGTTTTGCTTTACTGAAAATCTTGGCATTATTCCTGTGGTAGCATCCCAATACTAGAAAAAAATCGTCTTGCATGGACAACAGAGTTATAAATAATTAAATAACTTCATTCCTCTGTAGTGTAAACTTGCCATAGGTGCTAATAAAATCCTTCTTTAAACAACTATGGTCAGGTGAGCGCCTCAGGCCCCCTGTCGTTCAATGAGATTCTTTTTGCTGTCATATGATTTGTCGAGGTCTGTGGTGGGAACTGCAGGGAGTGAAGCAGTGCTTGTTTACTGTGGTGAACAAGTTCTGTTTTACTTGTAAAATAGGACCTATTCACCTATGCTTGAGATGGAAGTTCTCTAAAATGAGCAACATGGGTAAAAATGGTCAACTGAACTGGACTGTATGTCCATGTTGTCACGATTAGCCATTGCACAGAAATATGTTACCTTAACCATCAATAAATAATAATAATAATTAACTGGTAGAGGTGAGTTTTTCATAACTTGATGAATAATTTTCCTATTGTATGAATATTTTTGCTTTGTCCTGCCCATTTGTCAACTAAAAAATTATGGACATGTCCGGCAGTGCAGTTAAACTGAAAATTCTTCAGGTAGGCAGTTAGATGTGGGAGGAGAGGGGTCGCACTTGTTTTTAGCTTATCTTAACAAAGTCAAGATAAGCTATTGACATCACGCATGCGGAAGCCTGTCAGTCTGTGAGTCTGTTCACATTTTCTTTGGCACAGGAAACACCCCGTAGTTCTTGTCCGATCATCACAAAATTTCATATGCAGGTTCGGGGTCATGTCCAGATGAGAACATCCCCTTTTGGTCACGATCGGTCAACCGTGCCGGCTGCAAGAGCCCGAAAACAGAAAACCTTTACTAGCAGTCTACAAGTCGTGTTTATGAAGGGATTTCATTGTAACTTGGTAGGATGACTCTATAATGTCTCGTCTAGATCTAGCTTAGAATGTCTCCTTTCATTCGCGATCGGTCAACCATGATGGCTGCGAGAGCCCGAAAACCTTTAGCACAGTCTACAGGTCGTCGTATTTATTAAGGGATTTCATTATACTTTAGTAGAATGACTTCATATAATGTCTAGATGAGAACTTCCCCTTTTGATCGAGATCGGTCAACCGTGACGGCTGTGAGAGCCAGAAAAACTTTAGCACAGTCTATAGGTCGTATTTATGAAGGGATTTCATTGTATCTTGGTAGGGTCGTACTAAATAAAGCAAGTCCCTAATAAGGATACGTGGCAAATCGCCACAAGTTCTTTTTGCCGGTCAAGTCGCCACGGGCACGTCGTTTTACCCAAATGAAAACAAATGAAACCAAATGAAATAAAATGAAAGTAACTAAAGCACAAAACCAACCAAATGAAACTACATAATATTCCTCTATTCAATTTAAAAGTACGAGCCAAAAAAAAATCGATTGCAATTGCCTCCTGGCGAAATAAATTGAAGTTATAAAAACAGTACCGAATGGCAAGACTGACGAGAGTCGGTTATATGCAAAATTGCTTCCGGTCTCAGGCTATAGATCAAATCGGACAGACTGGTTACCAGAAAACAGAATTCTAAACGACAATATCACCGGGCTATGTTTCTGCCTTTTTTTCGAGGCAACACATAGCGAAGAAAGGGTATAACACAAAACGATTTTTTCCCAAAATGTGTCTTTATTGTAAATTGTCAATTTAAAAGCAGAAATATAGATAATGCATGAAAAATACAAGTAATAAATAACAAAATAACTGCCCAAAATAGATATGAAAGAACGCATTTGAGGTGAGCGTGATTAGAAAAATACCGATATTTCTTTAACGATAATGACATCGGCGACCACAATATTCATAAGGGCCAAAGGGACAGGCTTGTGATTGAGAGGCGAAAAGACGACTGCTAGCATGAATCCGGAATATTTTTTAATGAGCGCTTAACGACAAACACGGCCAGTACCATATACAAGAAATCGCCCTTCCAATTTAGTATTTTTTCTCATTCTTTGCTTCAAAAACATATCTTTTGTCCCTTGATTGGAACGAGCTCGTCGATACAAAAATTAATTTTTTTTATTTCATCTCAGGGATGGCTAGTCGCAATACTCGGATATTAGCGACTGCTCAGCTCAGTCGACTTAACCCTTTACCAAACGCAGACGATATCAAAATTTATTATTTTAAATATTTTTTTTAATTTTTCAAAACATTTCAGCAAAACCATATCATGTGACCCCTCGTTGGAACGAGCTCGTTCCAACGAGAGGTCACATGATATAGTTTTGTTGAAATCTTTTGAAAATAATATTTTTTCAACTGCTAAATTTGCATATTACGCTGGCGGATGCGGCTGATTCGTTGGGTAAAGGGTTAAATACAAAGTTCTGGTCAAAAGGAAAGTCGAAGTTGTTTTTATACAAATGTTTTTTTTTCGATTTTATACTGTGTTTGCTTGTTTTGGCTATTTTTATTATTGTTGTTTTCGATGTCTGTTTTTTTTTTAGTTTTATCCACAGGGAACAACAATAAAAAATGGTGAACGGAAAAAAGCCCTGATAGAGAAAAGCCCTAGTGAAGAAAAGCCCCAAGGAGAAAAGCTCTGAAATTGCATCGAGGAGGAAAGCCCTGGTCCATTTTTGCATGGAGTAAAGCCCTGATTCAATTTTTTTCATATTTTTTCTGTTATTTTTATATTCATTATTTTTTATATATACGAAATCGCATATTTATTTTCATAATAATTACCAGTACTCATATTAATTACAAAACACTATACACATTAATTAACATAACCACTTAACACCTCCATATAATCCGGATAAAATTTGATAATTCACCGCAAAATATATACAAAAGATAGCAAAAAAATTCATAGGCGGATGTTCAGATGGATGCATGGCCAGATGGTCTTTTCGATTCACACATCTGACTCCAGAGCGTGAACACCTGGACAGCAATGGAACTACCAGACAGACTAGTGAAAGCCATCTCAATTCATCAAACACTCCAAGGAAATTTCCAACACGGCATTAGAGTTAACTCAACATCTAAACTCAACAACATTGCCATCCATATCACCATCCCAACCACCTCCTAAGAAAAAGAGCCGTAAGAAACACAGACGTGGATAAGCTGCCCACACCTTCTCTTTCCTTCCTTTTCCACGCTCTGACATGACATCACTACACAGTCACTAAGGGTCGAAAGGGGCTTGCTCCCCAAACCGTCCCTTAGGCGCGCAAAAACCATTTTATTCGTACATAGGCAGACAGTCTTTGACGTGGAAAATGATGTGGAAAAAAAACCCGTTTATTGTGGTTATTTTAAATGTGTAGTACTTTACATGTACTTCAGGAAAAAACAACTGGAAATAAACAATAATAACACTTTGGCCAGCCGCTGATTCGTCGCGATTCTTAGTTCTTATGATCAGCGAATCGTGTTCTATGGGATAGGTATTTTGGACATTCTAAGAAAAAGTGTTCCAACGTCTCTGTAACTCCCAAATGACACATTTGGCACTTTTTTTCGCCGCACCCCCCCCCCCCCCACAAGCTCCAGCGACCTTAGTTTGAACAGCAGCCCCCCCCCCCCCCCCAAACGTGCCATCCATGTGTTTTCTGTAAGCGTCGAATCCGCGAAGCCTTACTTGGCCATACCGTCAGACAATATTCTAAAATAATAGCCGAAATGGTGTATTCTCTTACCATTGGGGGGAAAATAAATTTGACTTTTTGTGTTTAACCCCTTTCCCCCTTCCGAGTGAAATGGGACTAATAATTAAAAGCAGGTGGTCCATACGCTGAAGGTATATTGACGGCTCTTGTGATATTTAGCAGAAATTGTGATTAATTATAAGACTATATGATTAAAACAATCAATTGGACGTTCATTTTGCCGACTCCCGACATTTATTAACAATTTTTGATAGGAATCATAAGGGCCATCAGCAAACTTTCCCTTTATGGACCACTTCGGTCGGTTGCCATGCATGCTAGTCCAAAAAGGCCGATGCACTCAAGATACGGTGCGAGCGTTGCAACAAAGTAATACATATGATTTGTTCTTTGGTGTGTAGCTTTTACGACGTTTGATGCCTCTTAAGTGAGCTTTCACAAGAGCAAACACAAAGATTAACTGCAATGAGACAAATTAACAAACTTCAAACATAAAATCACTGAATTTTTCACGAAACGAATCGTTGCGTCAAATTAAATTCAGTGATTTTATGCTTCAGTTTGCCAATTGGCCTTTATGTAGTTAGCCTAATTATTGTCTTTGTTCTCTTTGTTTCTCTTTGAGACGCATCACCCGAGAGATCTGTCTCGGGATTGCATGCGAGAGATAACCTCCGCGATTTCACAGCGCAAAACCCTGAACTGTAGCATCCCAAGGCCGACCATCTCCCTTTCCTCGTTAGGAACTTACATTGTACGTCCCTTGCCGATGTCATGTTTTGTGTTGTTATACAGGCGTTATTTCTTGGGAGGGATAAGGCTCATGTAAAAACTCTGTAAAATTGCTTCCCACTAGTTTTCTGGCTTCATTTTCAAAACTTAACTTTAATTTATAAACTCAAAAAATTCCAAAAGTTTATCCTCACCCGCAGTCAAGATCAGAAAGATATCATCTATAAACCGGAGCCAGACGTCCGGGGAGAATGAACAAGAGGCTAACATATCTTTTTCAAAAATACTAATGAACACATTAGCGTAGGCTGGTGCCTGAGTAATTCCTTGAAAATTACTGTGAAAACACAAGCCTCTCAAGCCAGTTAAAATATTTTAGCCGCCGAAAAAGCCATTCGACATAAAACAGGGAGGTGGCTTTCACCAATTTTAGATGTTCGCCGTCTATTAAATTGAAATATAAACACTGGCTCATATTGTCCGTAATCAACACATTGCCATATGACAGAAGTACAAATTATTTAAAATAAAACGATCGAAGAACCTTTGGAACTATCTTTATTAAAATCTTCAAATCCTTTAATCAAGATTGATCAAATAAATCAGTTCGTAACTGGTCAGCGTAATTGTTTCTGACGCGTTTCATTCACTACATACATGGATTCCGAAGATGATTTTACATACAACCACGGAGGTTCAATTCTTGTCTCATCTTCTGCCGATTAAAACTCCTACAACTTTTTCTGAAGTCTGTTTTGTGGCAATTTTTTTTTGTATATAGGTTTTAATATGTAAGAGGAATATTATGTAGTTTCATTTGGTTGGTTTTGTTCTTTCATTACTTTCATTTAATTTCAGTTGGTTTCATTTGGTTTCATTTGTTTTCATTTGGGTAAAACGACGTGCCGGTCGCCACCAGTTAGTGGCGAGTTGACTCACTTTTTGGTGGCGAGTTGACTCACTTTTGAAAAGTTTTTTAACAGATTTTTCAAGATTTTTTTCAAAAAATAATCGGTTATTTGTACTTACTTTTCAATCCGTGACCGTCCGAGAATGAGTTTTCCATGAAAATGAAAAATAGAAGATACTTTTGGGTTTGTTTTGATTGCACAGATCGTCGAATCAGCTGTCACGGAAAGGTGATGACGGCTCAATAAAAGTTTGCAATATTGTTCTGACGAAACCATAAACCTAAGCTGTTAAATCACTACAGGGGTAACCGGGTCGCAAGGGATTTGTAAATCCCACATCGTCCCTGTGCGCCTTCGGCGCGCTAAAACCATTCATTCATTCATTCATTCATTCTGTAAATAAGGTTAACCGGGTTGCAGGTGATTTGTAAATCCCACATCGTCCCTGCGCGCCTTCGTCGCGCTAAAAGCTTTCATTCATTCTGTGAATAAGCTGGAACCGAATATAGCCCACTCTCCAATAGTCTTAATGGCGTTGAGGGATTGATTATTGACAATATATCACTCCAACGTAAACCTCCGGGAATTTCAACCGCGTGCATACCCCCTCAGACCCTATTTGAGGCAATAGAAAAGCTAGGCCGGTGTGATCCAAGTGAAATAAAATAAGGTTAACCGGGTTGCAAGGGAATTGTAAATCCCACATCATCCCTGGGCGCCTTCGGCGCGCTAAAACCTTTCATTCATCATTCGTAAATAATGTATTTCTTGACAATAAAATGAAGGTAAACTGCATTTTCGTTCCGTTATAACTGTATACAAAGATAAGTTCTATAAAACTTAGTTATATCGAAAGATGCTTTGGATATCCTTAATTTGTCTGGTATCCTAGCCTTGTACTTAGAGGTTATAGGGTTGCTAAATTGAAAAATACTGATCAATTAACACCTCTTAATATCCTTTATTATCTATACTGGCGGATGAGATAATCCCCTTCACTACTGACTGAGGCCGAAACGTCCCAATACTATATGTTTTGGATCAGAAACCTGCCTTGTATTATTTTTTTGGTGGCGAGATGACCAGTGGCGAGTTGACCCGTGGCGACTAGACCCGGTGGCGAATTGACCCAGTGGCGAGTTGACCCGTTCCCCCTAATAAGGGGACACACTAAAAAGTGTTGTCCGTGTCGGTACTGGGACGTTTCGGCCTTGGGACGTTTCGGCCTGAGACGTTTCGGCCTCCATATATTGAGGCACTGGAGAAAGGAGAAATAGCAATGTAAAAAATAACAGAGAGAAATAAATACACAAATAGATAGACATCGAGCAGGATACATAATATATCACATGTATGTATTTACAATATAAAAACCGGAACTAGATGAAGTGCACTTGTACTATTGTAATAACAATAAAATTTTTGTTATATTTTATTTTTGTTGGCAATTCCGACATTTGAAATTATTACTCGGAGACGAAGCACCAAGAAAGAATGCGAAGTGTTGGAATTGTCAGTAAAAATAAAATATAACCAAATTTTATAGTGATTACCCTGCAACTTATTTCGAGTGGTATGGCAGAAGTAGGTAGCCACATGTAGTGTGCAGGTGTGGTCATATTGTGTTCACCA
The DNA here is from genome assembly GCA_031216915.1 of Pictodentalium vernedei. Classification (NCBI taxonomy): domain Eukaryota; kingdom Metazoa; phylum Mollusca; class Scaphopoda; order Dentaliida; family Dentaliidae; genus Pictodentalium; species Pictodentalium vernedei. Next base: position 611,238,741 of record CM062295.1, read on the forward strand.
ACAACCTATTTTAGTTGAAACTCTTTATTTACAGGTGGGGGTCATATCGTGTCATGCGTACTTGTACAGTACCACTCAAAATAAGCTGCAGGGTAATCACAATACAATTTGGTTATATTTTATTTTTGATGGCAATTCCGACACTTGATATTATTACTCGGAGAAGACGCTCCAAGTAAGAATGCCAAGTGTTGGAATTGTCAGCTGATTTTTGCAAAAACATCCATTTTGGATTGCTCGTCACACCTTTTCCTGAGTAATTACTCCAAAAACAGTATTAGAAGCATGACAGGTTTGTCGCACACATAGCTTATTTGTATGTTATCACAACAATAACACCCCCACTCACCTTGTAAAAAAATATTTGGGGTCAGAAATGGGTGCAACATTGTACTATGTAGACGTGAAAGCTCTAGGAAGATTTCTGCTTCATTTCAAAATGTGGAAAATTTTAAGTGAATTCGGAGTCTAGTTTCAAAATAAGGGATATTTATATGTGAGTCCTGCCCATATCGGAAAAGTTCTTCATTCTCATAAATTCTTTGATTTCCAACTTAAAAGTGAGTACAACCATAATAAAAACCATAATCAAAGTTATTTTATATTTAAAACTATAAATATAAACAAATAATACCCTAATCTTCATCAAAATATTACCAAAAGCCTAAGACGTTTCGGCCCTATTCTCGAGACGTTTCGGCCCGATTGGAGGCCGAAACGTCCCAAGGCCGAAACGGGTCCAGGTCGTTTCGTCCCCGGGACGTTTCGTCCCCTACTTGGTGGGACGTTTCGTCCCCGTGACAGGGTGGGATGTTTCGTCCCCAGTTGGAGAGGAAACGTCCCACTTCAATACCAAATTATTGAGAAGATATGGGATTGGATTTTTTTTCATAAATTATGAGGGAAGCATCTGCTAGTAACCAATGATGGTCACTCATATGGCATCGAGGTTGGATTTTATGAATGAAAGGTTTTGGCGCGCCGCAGGCGCGCAGGGACAAAGTGAGATTTACAAATCCCTTGCGACCCGGTTAAGCTTATTTTATTTTCCTTGGATCACACAGGCCTAGCTTTCCTATTGCCTCAAATGGGGTCTGAGGGGGTGATTTTGGAGTTTTTATAACCACTCAATGATAATAGATCTCACTGATAAGTCGTGAATCCTGGTCGTTTCGGCACCGGGTCGTTTCGGCACCAAGTCGTTTCGGCACCGGGGCAAGTCGTTTCGGCACCTGGCCAGGTCGTTTCGGCATCGAGTCATTTCGGCACCAAGTCGTTTCGGCACCAGCGCAAGTCGTTTCGGCACCTAGTGATTTTATCATTTTGGGGTTAAAAAAAAACATAACAACAATTTAAAATTTGCCTCCAAATTCAAAGATTTAAAAAATATATCTTAAAAATTGATGAAAACAACAACATTTTTACATTTGTGGCCGCACATGAAAATAGCAACATTCAGTTTAACATAGCACAATATCAAATATCATTATAGCACAAAAAATCAAGCATCATAAGCATCACGAGATAAATATGTACAACTGATTTCAAATTAGATATGAAAAATAGCAAACATTATTTAACATTATTTAAGCATCATAAGCATCACGAGATAAATTTTGTTCCGGAGGTAGAAATAGAAGTGACATAAGTCTCCTTAAAAATATGTAAATGTCATCATAGCTATTATACTCATTTTGTAATCCTAGTTCTTGAATTTTCCTGTACACTGCCTGTGACCAGTGGAATGCACATTCTTGTATGGGTACTCCTGCAAATCACGCATTGCCTGCCACATTTCTATTTCAAAGTCAACAACAATTTTTTGCAGTTCAATCCTTTCTGGAAGTTGTCTATCAATGGCACGTAACACAGCATAATAGTCGTCTTCCTCCCTGACATGAAGCAGAACACTTGGGGTATTTGTTTTGTGTTGCCATCAATTTTTACAAAAGCGTGAATAGAAAATAACTGCATCCATGGTTTGTCCACAACTAGGAACGTAACGTCCATGTAACAAGACTTGGCTTTTGCTAAAAGATCTAATTGTCTGTCTGTGTAAAATACTACGTGGCGCCTATCACCAGCCTCGATGTCATGCCGTAAAAAAATAGGCGCATTCTGGTCGAGAAACGTTGTATCCAGTTGAAAATCCAAGTCGACTGGGTCATGTGGTCGTAGGCTCTGTCTGACTCTGCTTACAGCCCCCACCAGACAGTTCGCTCCTCGTTCCCGTTTTGTGCAGCGCCATAATGTGTAGTAATTTTTTTTGTTTTTTTGTTTTTTTAACAGTGAAGCCGCTGTCGTCTACTAGCATCCGCTTTTCACGTTTTTGTACCTCAGTCTATGATGTGATACGTACTCTCTGGGTTTGAAGTTGATGCCTGCACAACAGCAGTATCTTCTGTCTCTTCTGATACTGAATGTTCAGGTGCCGAAACGACCTACTCCAGGTGCCGAAACGACTTTTCCCAGATGCCGAAACGACCTGAACACTGGTGCCGAAACGACTCGGTGGCGAAACGACCTGCACCCATAAGTCGTTACCCCAAGAAATGTTTTTTATAATTGTTCAATCATACATTGTTTTCATAAGCGTTCAAGAAGAATGCATCTCACTGATGCCGGTATATCAATGAATGTTTGTTGATATGTAATTATATTTAATTATTAATAATTATTAGTATGTTTTCATTAGCACTCGAGGATGGTGCAGTTCACTGACATGTCGGCGCAACAAAGAATGTTTTTTGTTTTTTTCACAAACTGTGGGTATATATGGGGGATAGAGTCTGTGAGGACTGCCTCGCAACTCTGCTGAAGCGCGATTGAAATGCGTTTAATAAGATCTATATAACAAAACCCTCCACATACTCCAGGATAGTGAATCAATGGTGAAGCTGAACGAACACCGAACCCTTAACAGAAAAACAAAATTATCCACAGTAAATTAAAATTAATCAATAGAATTAAACTGCGTGGAGTCAGTGAGGATTGCCTCGCTACTCATTGAGATCAGATGTTTAGGATTGAGTCTGTGAGGATTGCCTCGCAACTCTGCGTGTGGGGAGTGGGCTCCGAAGAAACACACCCTTTACCCCATCCATAGCAACAATCGCACAACAGGCACAATATACAATAGCGGATACCTATCTTTCTCTCTACCTATAACTTTTCTAATTGAACATTCTCAAATTTTCTTGCAACACTCTTATAAAGACAATCTAACACTCCATCGTAAACTGCCGGGAATTCTAGCCGCGTGCATACCCCCCTCAGACTCCATTTGAGGCAATAGGAAAGCTAGGCCTGTGTGATCCAAATGAAATAAAATAAGGTTAACCGGGTCGCAAGGGATTTGTAAATCCCACATCGCCCCTGCGCGCCTTCGGCGCGCTACAACTTTTCATTCATCATATATGGGGGACGATCCGATTCCTCCTCAGTCTATCTCGAAATGGCTTACAACTTGAGATTAGCGCCCACGGCAGAATACCCATGCCTTGAATGTGGAAGGAATGTAAGAAATATACCACTGTTAGTTATTTATAACACTCATCCTTCACAGGAATTTGCATTGGGGACGAATCGTCCCGGGGACGAAACGTCCCACCAATAGGGGACGAAACGTCCCGGGGACGGATCGTCCCGGGGACGGATCGTCCCGGGGATGAAACGACCCGATCCCGCCGAAACGTCATAGAACCTCCGTGTCGGAGAAAAGGTGTAGTCGGGAATTAAATTATCATTTTCTCATTTATTTGATGATTATTTTCTATGAAATTTGGAAAGTATACTCTGGGGGCGATACGAAATATATATGCCACAGGAGAAGTTTGTACGATGTTATTTTACGATGTTAGAAGACATTTTCTATTTCAAACACACTAAAAAGTGTAGCTGACTCGGCGCCGTGTTTGCTGATTAATTGGTTAACGCTGCACGTTGACACAGCGAGGTGGGCTGTCGTATGATCAAAAAGATAAGAATATCCCTTCTCCCAAAACCCTAAACAGTGTAAATATACACATTTTAAAATTTATTTCTATTTGTTAATTTCTCTTATCTATACTATATTTTAGAATGTCGGTATGTATGTATGTCTGTCTGTCAGCTATAGAAATGAATATGGGGCCACCCCGAGTGTCCAAAATGGGTCTATTAGGAGTACTTTTTTATGGCGGAGGTCTCGTCAGGTTTAAAAAAAGTGTGTGGGGTGGGGGTGTAGGGTGCACCAAAAGTTATGACCAAACTTTTTTTACCGATATAGGCCTTCAAAGAGGTCTACTAGGGGTATTTTTTACCAGGAATCTAAAGGTAAGGTTTAAATAAGTGCCGGTGAAGGGTGGGGTGGGGTGTAGAGGGGCACCAACAATTATACTCCATATTCAACCCTATGACGAAATTCCTATCGACGGAGGGAAAACGTCCAACTTTAAGTGCAGCCGAACTTGCGATGTCAATGTATATAGATATCCTCTGGGTATCTCTTTTTGTTTAGTTTTGAGACCGTGATTCAGATTGACGGCCGCAAAGGGTAAATTTAGTGATGCGGGTAGCATCACTAAATTTACACTCTGGGGACCTCATTTTGCAGATGACAGTCTTGCTTATTTTCTGGCTTGGTGATGTTGGCTGTCGAACGTGTCTTTAAACCCCAATAAATGAATAAATTATTGCTGTGCACTGTATCGTTTTTGCCCCCCCTCCCCTCCCCATATGTACTTAAACCACAATGTTTCTACGATTTTCTGATGGTCTTTCTCTATTTTCAGATTATATGATAGCTTATGATAGGAGGAATTTCATGATGTTGTCATGTCAGAGAAGCTGCTGCTCGAAACCTATAACATTGAGGTTATAAGAAATGCCGAGAGAACTGATGTGCAGGCTCAGAATCAGATTGTGGACAAAACATCACAAGCAATCCTCGAAAAATTTCATCTTGTAGTACTGAATGAGGTATTTCCCGTAACAGTGATTGCGGACGGCAACTGTTTGTACCGCGCAGTTTCAAGGGGTATTTTGCGGTAACGAGAGTCAGCACGAATTGATTAGATTGTTAACTGCTTTAGAAGTCGCCGAAAATTCTAAATATTACGACGAGTCGTCCAGAGAATTTATAGATATAATAAAGCAAAAGTGAAAGCATATTCTTTACTACTATATATATATAATTATGGAAAAGATTAGTGCCAATTAACAGTTACTTCTATGCATTGTCAGAGCAATATCGAGTTCATTTTCGAAACTGTTAGAAAATTAGATGTGTGAGAGAGAGAGAGTAGGGTTGGATGGATAAATTACGAAATTTTTTTTCACAATTCACAGTTTATAGTGAAATTTACGAAATGCGTCCCGTAAAGTAGGTCTGGATCTCGCTAAAGACTCAGACCTAATTTACTGAACTTATTCCGTAACTTTCACTCTAAACTGTGAACTCATTGAAGATAGTTATCTTATGGCATTTTATTTTCAACTCAAATACCAGGACAGGGTGGATGGTCCAATAGGAGGGTGCGTGGGGGGGGGGGGGGGCGTGATAAAGAGAAGCCGGGTTTTGAAGAGTACCGGTACCTTGATAAAATACCAGTCTAAAAGAACAAGATTCACTAGCAGTGTAATAGGGAAGTGGGATGGGAGAATGAAGGACATGTGGTTATTAAGAGATTAAAAGGAGAGGGTGAATATGCTAATCGGTGAGATTGAAAAGATTGAAAAGAATTGGGCAAGGGATGTCATCAAGCAGTTCGTCTCCGAGTGTTGGGAGTAGAGAAGAAGCGTGGGAATAGGGAGGTCGTTGGGAGCACAAAAAATGACCCGTCACATCCCTTCGGTCGTTAGATAAACAGTATTTTGGTGACATGTCGTCCCCCGAGTTCCAATGTGTTCTACGTGCCTACCGGCACATAGAACACATTGGAACTCAGGGGACGATATTTGCTCTTATTTTATTTTTCTCAAGTTATTTCATTTAATTATTGGACTATTTAATTTATAACAGCAAAATATGATTGATTACAGTCAACATCTTTCTTGGTGAGGTGATCATTTAAGGGCATGGTGTTTATATTTAAATGTACAGGTTTCCCGCAAGTTGTGTTTACATTTGTACGCGTTTCTTTTTTCACTTCTTGTTATTTTGTATAACTTTTTGGTGTATATCAAGTGCCAGTCTTGAGACGAATAAAAAAAATGTTTTTAAAAGTTTTGTACTTAATTCAGAAATCCCAGAAATAAACTGACAATGAGATTTCCGTGGGTGAATCACACGAATTGCCCGATTGCGATCAGCCAAGAGCCAAGCAAATGCCGATACAGACCATGGGGTGCAAGACTCTCCCCCTAAAAATCCCCCCCCCCGGTCACTTCCCCCAAATTGGTCATCCCCCCAAAGTTAGTCATTTCCCCCAAAGTAGTCACCCCCCCCCCCAAAAAAGTAGTCCTCCCCCCATGTTTTTTTTCCCCATTTTTTCTTGAAAAAAAAATACGTCTGCAATGTTTGTTTGCAACATGTAAACTCTAGAAGGGTTAAATGATTAAACATTATTTAATTAAATAACTGCACAGAAAGCAGTGTGGAAAAGTGTTCGGGAATGGACAAATTGGTGACCAAGTAAGATTGTGACTTAGGGCCCTCTTCCCCTCCCGGCCCGGGAGGGAGCCCAGGGTAAGTCTTACAAAGACAAGAAAAGACCAACAGGGGGAGGACTACTTTTTTTTTGGGGGGGGGGGGGGGCGGGGACAATGTCTACTTCAGGGGGAAATAACAAATTTCGGGAAAAATTACCAATTTGGGGGAGGGGGGGGGTGACAGGGGGAAGTGTCTGACATTCAGACCATGTTTGAATTTGGATGCTAAAAAGAAACTGAAAATAGAATATTTTCCCCGACAGCGGCGTGCAAATGTCATTTAAAGGGTGGGTTTAGCGAATTCTGTGCGGTTCTGGGGGGTTCTGGTATTTAGGAGAAAAATACTAAATACCAGAACCCCCCAGAACCGCCTAGACAAAAGCAACTATAAGAATGAATTTACTTCTGTTCTTCTTTCCTGTAACGATTATTGCATAAAATAAACAAATTCCATCGTAAAACACTACGCAAATGTAATTTAGAGGGGGGTTCTGTGCGGTTCTGGTATTTTGGATAAAAATACTAAATACCAGAACCCCCCAGAACCGCCTAGACAAAGGCAACTATAAGAATGAATTTACTTCTATTCTTCTTTCCCTTAACGATTATTGCATAAAATAAACATATTTCATCGTAAAACACTACGCAAATGTAATTTAGAGGGGGGTTTTGGGGGGTTATGTGCGGTTCTGGGGGGTTCTGGTGGGTTCTGGTATTTAGGAGGACCCGATTATCCTGGTTCTTTTTATGATTATGAGGAGATTAGTGGGGTTTAATTTTCAGTATTTTATTGGATAAATACAGGACATAATGGATTTAACATAGCACAAATATATAGAGACACAGCACAAACATGAACAAATAACAAACATACATATATAAAAAGCAAATGCAAATTTAGTTGGTATGTCGTTCCGAGTGTTTTGTGGTTGGATTCGCCTGCGACAGAAGATAAAAGGTGTCGATCGTGTTATAAAACCAGCCAAAATAAGCATAAGATTTGTTTCTCCGACACGGACACGGACTACACTTTTTAGTGTGTCCCCTAATAAGTCCCTAAGTCCCCTCATGTACTAATTACAGCAAGTCCCATTAAAACACATCATTTATCATGTAAAGCACTCACAAAATTTAACCTCAGACATGAATTTGCAAAGGACTGTCAAATTTGTTTATTATGTGCAATTATTAAGTATGTATCGAGCATTTTCATCGATAAATTCGGAACTTTTTTGACTGTTTATAAACAAACACTTCGGAAATTCGGGTTGGTGATATAGGGACAGTGGCAACCAGATTCGTCACCATGCTTCAGGTGTGGTTATCTGTTGGGGGTGCGCAACGGGAATGGGCGTGGTGGCCTTCCCGTTAGTTTGTGTGTGTGTGGGGGGGGGGGGGGGGGGGGGGGCGTCGTGGTGCGTGTATGACGGCTCCCCAATCCGGATGACCTGCATGGGCATGGTCAGGGTTTAATTGTGTGTTGGTGGACACATCCGTATTGCAACGGGAATCCGGAGAGTGTGGCACGTTAGGCTGGTCGTGACGGGTTGGGTCCCCGTGGGTGTTGTACGTATGTGGTATGGTTGCAAGGGAGCATGGGTACAACACCGGAGCTCGCTGTGGAACGTAAGGGGTGATGGTAGCGGTATTAGGTGGCTATAAACAATGCCAGAACTACAGGGCGTAGTGCCGCGCCGGAAGGAAAATGTAGTTTTGGTAGAGAGTGGTTAATGGTTGCGCACTGGCTGTGGTATACTGGTAAAATTGCATTGGTATCGGGTACAATTCATGAGGCCGGTGAGATGTTACGGTAGCACTCTGAGTTATATTGTAAAAATACGACATCCAGGTATGAGGGTACGGATGTCTCCGAGTGAATGTGATCGAAGCAGGTAGACAAACATTCGTTGGGACCAAATGTCTAGCAAATTAAGACACCCTCACACTCTTAATGCCCTCTGTCGAGAGGGGCCCGAAAGCCCAGAGATATGGTGATATAGGGACAGTGGCAACCAGATTCGCCACCATGCTTCAGGTGTGGTCATCTACTGGGGGTGCGCGGTGGGAATGGGCGTGGTAGCTTTCCCGTTAGTGTGTGTGTGGGGGGGGGGGGGGCGTCGTGGTGCGTGTATGACGGCTCCCCAATCCGGAAGACCTGCATTGGCAGGATCAGAGGTTAATTGTGTGTTGGTGGAAATATCCGTATAGCGGCCGGAATCGAGAGGTTATGGCACATTAGGCTGGTCATGGCGGGTTGGGTACCCGTGGGTGTTGTACGCATGGATGGGCATGGCAAAAATGCCATTAATTCCCGGATCGGGTAGACCCTTGGTGGGATAGGGTGAGGGGTCGAATTGTAATATTTGTGCCTCACGTGGTACTTACGGCCCTCAAAGTAGGGGTGTATACCAAGGAAGACGATAGTTTGTAAAACACTGGTTGTGACGGTGTGCGATTTTTATGGGAACAGCATGCCGGTAGGGTGGTATTGTTTGGGTTTGGTCTGTGCTCCTTCAAGGGAGCTTGTTTTTGGCAGTACCTTTCAGGTAAAGGTAGATATGCATTTGTAAGGTTAGTACTCTTTTGAATAATGTGGTGGGCCCTGAAAAGGACCTTTTGATGGTGTAGAGTGGTTCTACAACCATGCTTCCTGTTTTTCTGGGTTTGTTGGCTCAACGGCTGATTTGGTGTCGTCCTGCAATAGCTGTTTTGCTACTATGAGTGAGATTTTGGCAGCCATGTCAGCGATTCGCTGATCATCAGAAGCTGGAGCAGCCAGGTCAGATGGGGGCTTGGCTGCCCACTGGTCAATGTGGTGGATTATAGCCTCTCTAACGCTCTGGGTATGTGTGGTGACCAATTCCCGGAGTTGCTGGTCGAGTCCATACTGGTCTGGGATCCCAGTAGTGAAGGGTGGACGGATGGTATAAACGAATGAAATGGTTTCGCGCGCCGAAGGCGCGCAGGGACGAGATGGGGCAAGGCCCTTTCGACCCTCTTTAACTGTAGATGATTTGGGTTGTCTGGGCGTGGCAAAGATGGAAAATGGAAATGGTACTCAGCGCCGTCTATGTTTCCTCCTGTTCTTTTTTGGAGGAGGAGGCTGTGATGGTGATACCTCTTTTGGTGGTGTTGAAGGAGGGGTGCTGGAGGGCTGCCAACTGTGATGACTGCCCGAGCCCAAAACCCGAAAACCTTTAGCACAGTCTACAGGTCATATTTATTGAGGAATTTCATTGTAACTTGGTGGGTTGACTTCATATAATGTCTAGATGAGAAAATCCCCTTTTGGTTCTGATTGGGCGACTGTGACGGCTACAGGGGCCCGAAGCCCGAAAACCTTTAGCACAGTCTACAAGCAATATTTATGAACGGATTTCATTGTAACTTGGTAGGATGACTCCAAATAATATCTAGATGAGAACGTTCCATTTTGATCGCGATCATTCATCCTTGATGGGTGCCCGAGCCCAAAAAGCTTTAGCATAGGCAAAATGTCATATTCATGGAAGGATTTCATTGTAACCTGTTAGGTTGACTCCATATAATGCCTAGATGATGACATACCCTTTTGGTCATGATTGGTCAACTGTGATGGCTACAGGTGCCCGAGGGGGCGCGGTGGCTCAGTTGGTAGAGGTGCAGACTGCAAGCCGAGAGGTCCTCGGTTCGAATCCCACGTGCGGCAACCGCGTTGTGTCCTTGGGCAAGACACTTCACCCCGATTGCCTACATGGGGGCACGATGACGCTGTGTACTGAGGCGTACTGCACGTCGATGGTGCGCATGTCTTCAACCAATCTAACCCTGCCTGTGCGGTGCAGAGTTCAGAGTTACGATGTTGGAGAGCTGACAGCTGCTCGTCGTTGCTCGGTGGTTCTCTCCGGGTACTCCGGCTTCCTCCACCCGTAAAACTGTCACGGTCACGATTAGCCATTGTGCATAAGTATGTGACCTTAAACACCAATAAATAAATAAATAAATACAGGTGCCCGAAGCCTTGAGCGCAGTATACAGGTCATATTTATAAAGGGATTTCAGTGTAACTTCGTAGGATCACTCCAGATGATGCCCAGATGAGATTGTCCCCTTTGGTTGCGATCATTCAACCATGATGGCTGCCCGAGCCCGAAGCCCGAAAACCTTTAGCACAGTCTACAGGTCATATTTATGAAGGGATTTCATTGTAACTTGGTAGGTTGACTTCATATAATGTCTAGATGAGAATGTCCCCTTTTGGACACGATTGGGCAACTGTGACGGCTACAGGGGCCCGAAGCCCGAAAACCCTTAAAACAGTCTACAGGTCATAATTATGAAGGGATTTCATTGTAGCTTTGTAGGATGACTCCAAATAATGTCTAGATGAGCACAGCCCCTTTTGGTCGCGATCATTCAGCCTTTATGGCTGCCCGAGCCTAAAAACCTTTAGCATAGTCTATAGGTCGTATTTATGGAAGGATTTCATTGTAACTTGTTAGGTTGACTCCATATAATGCCTAGATGATGACATCCCCTTTTGGTCATGATTGGTCAACTGTGATGGCTACAGATGCCCGAAGCCCGAAAATCTTGAGCACAGTCTACAGGTCATATTTATAAAGGGATTTCAGTGTAACGTCGTAGGATCACTCCAGATGATGCCCAGATGAGAATGTCCCCTTTTGGTTGCGATCATTCAGCCATGATGGCTGCCCGAGCCCAAAGCCTGAAAACCTTTTTAGCACAGTCTTCAGTTCATATTTATGAAGAGATTTCATTGTAATTTGATAGGTTGACTTCATATAATGTCTAGATGAGAACCGCCCCTTTTGGACACCATTAGGCACCTGTGACGGCTACAGGGGCCTGAAGCCCGAAAACCTTTAGCATAGTCTACAGGTGATATTTATGAAGGTATTTCATTGTACCTCGGAAGGATGACTCCAAATAATGTCTAGATGAGAGCGTCCCCTTTTGGTCGCGATCATTCAGCCTTGATGGCTGCCCGAGCCCAAAACCCCAAAACCTTTAGCATAGTCTATAGGTCATATTTATGGAAGGATTTCATTGTAACCTGTTAGTTTGACTCCATATAATGCCTAGATGATGACATCACCTTTTGGTCGTGATTGGTCAACTGTGACGACTTCAGGGGCCCAAAGCCCGGAAACCTTGAGCACAGTCTACAGGTCATATTTATGAAGAGATTTCATTGTAACTTCGTAGGATCACTCCAGATGATGCCCAGATGAGAATATCCCCTTTTGGTTGCGATCATTCAACCATGATGGCTGCCCGAGCCTAAAGCCCAAAAACCTTTAGCACAGTCTACAGGTCATATTTATGAAGGGATTTCATTGTAACTTGGTAGGTTGACTTCATATAATGTCTAGATGAGAACGTCCCCTTTGGACGCAATTGAGAAACTGACGGCTACAGGGGCCCGAAGCCCGAAAACCTTTAACACAGTCTACAGGCCATATTTATGAAGGGATTTCAATGTAACTTGATAGGATGACTCGTTTTGGAATAATTTCACTGTAACTTGGTAACTTTCCTTGATATACGTTAACTTTGAGGGCCACATACATTAACTGTGAGGTCATATGAACCCACCCCTCAGCTCTTTTGTACAGTGTACACCTCATATTATTTTTATCAAAAACATAGCATACAGGGAACAGAAATGAACATATTCCCAGTTATCACAATTCTCGTCTTATTTCATAATTCTTTCATAAACATTGAACATTATCCTTTTCATCAAACACAACACACAAGTTAAGCTACAGTGTCAATGACACTTTCATTTGTATGAATGTTTAGTACCATGGGATACATCACATATAATACGGGTTTTTTTCTGGTGCGTAAATTGTGCAATTTAGACTAGCTTTGATGTATTTAGTGTTACTTTCAGCACTGTAAGTGCAAATGCCAATTCGCCTCGGGCTAGAGGCCGTATTTATGAACCGATCTTTACGAAACATCTTGGGTACCTTTGTTATCCCCGTGGGACGAGAATGAGTGTTTTGGGGTCCGGTCTGAAATTCAAGATGGCCGCTGGTAGCCATTTTGTACAAAATTAGGTGCAATCAGATTTTTGCACAGAACTTCCATATGAAAGCTCCGATTTGAATAATTTTGTGTATGAATGTTTAGTACCATGGGATACATCACATATAATACGAGTTTTTTTCTCGTGCATAAATTATGCCAATTCGACTACTGAGCTTTGATCTATTTTGTGATTCTTTCAGCACTGTAACTGCAAATGCCAATACGGCTCGGACTAGAGGCCGTATTTATGAACCGATCTTTACGAAACTTCTTGGGTACCTTTGTTATCACCGTGGGACAAGAACGAGTGGTTTTGGCTGCGGTCCAAAATTCAAGCTGGCCACCAGCAGCCATTTTGTACTTCAGTTAGTGCAATCAGTTTTTTATACAGAACTTGACTTCTGTATGAAAGTTCTAATTTGAATAAATTTTTGTATGAATGTTTTGTAACATGGAATACATTACATATAATACGTGTTTTTTTTTCTCGTGCAGAAATTATGCAAATTAGATGAACTTTGATTTATGCAGTGCTACTTAATCACAGTAAGTGCACATGTCAATACGGCTCGGGCTACAGTCTGTATTTATGAACCGATCTTCACGAAACTTCTTGGGTACCTTTGTTATCACCTTGGGACTAGAACGAGTGTTTCTGGGTGCGGTCCAAAATTCAAGATGGCTGCCAGTGGCCATTTTGTACCGAAATTAGGTCCAATCCGTTTTTTTGTACACAACTTCTATACGGCTCTGGCTGGAGGCTGTATTTATGAACCGATCTTTACAATACTTTACATGCACTTTTGTTATCAGGTCATTACCTAGATGTTTGTCATTGCTGTGTCATATACTATACATGTACATGTCTTAAACAAGTTGAGCTACAGTGTCATTGACACTTTCATTTTTGTTTTGTAATTTAAAAAAAATTGTTTGTTTTTTAATTTTAATTTTGTAACTTTGACCTTGCAGTTGGGCTTTAAAACAGTCAACACTCCCTGTGAAAGCTATATTGTTCGGCAGTCTTTTTCAGTCCTTTATTGTTCTGGGATAGAATGACTCTTTTCTTATTTCTGTTCTGCATGAGGGTACTTGAAATCCTTTTGTATTGATATTTCTGAATAGGCGGTCAGATTTTATTAAAATTCTATCCATATTTAGTTTAGTCATTTTGTACATCATCGCCAGTCTGGCTTTTTTCCTTGAATCTTCAAGGGATCTCCATGAGAGGTCGTTGATCATGGATTGGACAGACGAGGTGTTATGGTATCGGTTAGTTACATATCTCGCTGCTCTTGGTTGGACCATCTCCAATTTACGTATGTTGTTTTGTTGGTAGGGATCCGAAACTGTGCATGCATATTCCGCTGTTGATCGAAATAGTGACTTGTATGCTGTTTATTTTATTTTAGCGTTTTTGATACTGAGGTTTCTTTTAAGAAATCCTATGGTCTTGTTTGCTTTATGGCATATGGTTATTCCATTTAAAGTCTGAACTGATTGTACAACCTAGATCCCTGGCTAATGTTGACAGTTGGAGAATGTGACCATGTAATAAGTAATCTCTTGTGATTGGTTTGCGTTTCCTGGTGATTCTTAACACGTTACATTTGTCTGGGTTGAATGGCATTTTCCACTTTGATTCCCATTCTGCTAATTTATCCGAGTCTTCCTGCAGATTGGCGCCGTCACTGTCTGGTGTTATGGTCAAAAACACTATGGTATCATCGGCAAAGAGTCTGACTCTGGTGCGGATTCCCTCTGGAATGTCGTTTATGTAGAAAATGAAAAGGCTTCGTTCGAGTACAGAGCCTTGTGGGGCGCCGGATGCGACGTTGATTGTATCCTGTTTTTTTCTCTTCTACCACTACCATCAGTTTCCTATCGGGTGAGAAATTCCTAATTCACTCATTTGGCTTACCTCTGATGTCGTAGTGATCTAACTTGTATGTTAGTAGACCGTGGCTGACATTATCAAATGCCTTCGAAAAATCCTTTATTTGGCAGTCAATTTGTTTCCCTGTGTCCAAATTTTGTGTTATGTCTTCAATGAACTCTATGAATAGGGATTCACAAGATTGGCCTCTCCTGAATCCATGTAGTAATTCACGTAAAACAAAATCCAATCATTAATAAAGACAGAAGTTTGAAATGAATTAATTCACTGTTAACAAATACATTTGAATTTTGGAATATATGTCAATATTGGAAAAAGTAGCGTTCCGTTATCAGTCAGACTGGGAATAATTTTATGACGTCCAAACTCTCGACTAATATGACTGTCGAACAACATGCCAGACATGAAATAAGTAAATTTCAAATTTCAACTGAGGGGTGTCTGTCAATCCCGAAGAGCAGCTATAGCTGAGAAACCTGGTAAGAAAAAAAATGTTAATTCACGTGAAGCAAAATCCAATCAACGAAAAGACAGAAGTTGGAAATGAATTGATTCCTCTGATAACAAATATATTTGAATTTGGAATATATATCAATATTGGAAAAGGCATCTTTCTGTTATCAGTCAGACAGGGAATAATTTTTTGACATCCAACTCAATACAGCAATTCTTCGGTTTTTCACTGATTTGCAGCAGTCCTCTAGCGGTTAATTTTTATTGTGTGTTCGACGTTTAGTAGCACCGCACAAGGATTATCATCTGATTAACTGTACCCAACTAGTGTTTACAGAGACATCAATCAAGAAAACAAATGATGCCCCCCCCCCCCCCCCCCACCCCCGATCGAAACCAAAATCAATTCAAAGTTTAATAAATAGCCATTATGGTGAGGAAGTTATAGAAAATGTCTATGTTTCTCTATATATCCATTGGCGTGGGGGTGGGGGTGGTTTGCGTCTATTAGCGGCCGGTTTGGGTCAAAACGTAGCGGCCAATTTGGATCAAATTGCAAAGGACGGTTTCGCCAGAGATGGTTTGGGTGTATTCGCACTGAGGCTGGGTGGAGTTCAGTGTGTACAGTTACCATACTCTTTCAAAAGGTTAAATAAAAGTGAAACAAAAGTAAACCCAACCCCTTTCACTAAATATATTGAAAACATGACAGACAACACAAATAAAAGAAAATAAACCAATGAGAGCAGGTAATTTTTGCATTAATATCATCAGGATTCCCCATTCTTTACCTTTCGGAAGGGGGGGGGGGGGGGGTTTGCTAAATGTTAGGTTGAATTTTTTGCATCGCCATTTTTACTAATACCCACCCACTTTTTGCAGGTTGTTCCGTCGAGATTTAGACCCCCCACCCCCTCCACCCACACACCCCATCCCAAACAAATGATTTGTGGAATTTGTTGCTCTGATATATTTTCCGATATCTCAAAAACAACTGGACTGTGAGTCTGTTTACACCCTTTGATGGTACCCATTTCTTCAGTTAAGACCAAATTAAATTTACTCAATACAAATGGCAAGCCTCATTCCGCTTAATGGTAGCCTCCTGGCGGCCCAGTTTATTTTAATTCCAGAAGCAAGTACCGCTGAGCAGTGACAGTTTCTAAACCTTTCGTTTGGAAACTTTGTTAAATTCCCACCATATCATGTTTGATAATTACCAATCAGAACAAATCATGGCCCATCATTTATATATTCATGTAAAACAAGCATTTATGCTAGGTGTGCTGTTGAGTATCTTTGTGTTAACTATTAAAGTTTACATTTGATTGTGATAACCACAGAGAACTTGAAAGGAGACGCAGTTAACAACAGTCTGGACCATATAGGAAAGAGCGATTATAAATATTCTCTTGTCCATATAGGATGAATCAGAGACTACCTCTCGTGGGTCCTGTTATGTTGTGTTTTTGTTTATTTTTACTGATTTTATGGGATTTCCATGTCTTTTGTTTTCAATATATATTTCCATATATATTATCTTAATATATATTGCTACCCACCCTCAATGCAATGAATGATTGGGACAAATATATTTTTCTTGAAAAATTAACGCAGGGGCTAAACTGTCATGATAGTGGATTCATTATTGCTTTTCTCATCAAATGCAATCATAATTTTAACAACAAATATGATAAAATAGATTTGAAAAATCATATCCCTATCCCTGTGGGACCTGCGATCAATCTGTCACCTGGGATCATCGAGCCAGTAGATGTGACACTTGCGATCAGTGGTATCACACAAACTGCCAAGATGTACACAGTGCTATGTATAGCTACCTGGTCCAAGATGAAAACATCTCTGTGCGATGGGATTGCTTAATATGCAACAATCCAAACCACAGTGCTATGGGTCATCAACCATTCACACGAACAAGAGCTTCAGTGCACTTGACAAACAATTGCGTACCAGTATGGAACCAAGCATACGTAGGCCTGTTCACTCTTCAACGCAAAAAAAAAATCAAACAAAAAACCAACAAGAAATCCGTTTACACCGGTCAAAGTTCTAAATGTTAATTGTCAGCCTATTAGAAACAAACAACACCAATTACAAAATCTTATAGACAGCACAAAGCCAGACATAATTATTGCAACGGAAACATGGCTAGATCTATCAAAGTAGGGATTTTTAATACGACTCTTATCCTCATTTTAGAAAAAGGGGTGCCGAAGGCCATATGCTTTTCAAAAAAGGGGTGCCGAAATTGGGGTCCTGGGGATATTGCCATTGACATAGGTTTTTATTATACAGAAGGGAGATAACTCTGTACGATTAAGTACAGGTTATGGGAAATCAAGCAATCTAATTGGTTAATTATAATTTATATAAATGATCTAGATAAATGAAACAACAAGAGTACTCGGAATAAGGTAGGAACTACTGGTATTACGTACCACCTTACCAGTAACAGGATGATACACAGCATTTGGTAGGTTAATACTATGAGCGGTTAGGATGGAACCTATAGGGGAATATACCTACCATACCCTGCTGCCGTTCTGTATTACCAGGCATTGACCCCACCCCAGAATACCGCTCAATAATATGAAGCATCTGGTGGATCAGTAGTATCAAGGGCCAGCAAGAGACCTACAGGGATATGTACAGCCTATGCTATTCTACCGTTCTAAACTACCAAGCATTACCCCCACCCCCACAAAATCACTAGGTCTACCATAACGTACTACATACACCAGCCATATAATAAAACAAAGCAATCGGTTGGTTAATAGTACCAAGCACTAACAGGGGCCTATAGGTGTATATACCGCCCATACTATAGTACCGTTCTAAACTACCAGGCAGTACCCCTACCCACAATACCCCTATGCCTAGCATTGCATACTACCTATACCAGTCATAGGATAACATAAAGCATCAGGTGGATTAATAGTACTAAGGACCAGCAAGAGACCTATAGGGGTATGTACAGCCTATATAGTATCCTCAGATAAGTATCCTATAAAAGGTATCCTCGATAGGTATCCTCGAATAAGACAATACCAGGCCATGGGTATCCTCAAATACCGAGATGAGGCTAAGAGTCGTAGTAAATTATGCCTCATTGAGGGATTTTTAATGGTCCTCATAACCTCAAAATTCAATGAGGCTATGAGGGATAGTAAATGAGGACTCATTGAGGGCTTTTACATAGCCCTCATGGCCTCATACGACAAAAAGGGATTCCACAGTCACAGGCGTTTTCCAAAATGGGATTCCATAGGATATACCTGTTAAATACTGAAATGAGGGTAAGAGTCGTAGTAAATTATACCTCATTGAGGGAATTTTCAAGGTCCTCATTACCTCAAAATTCAATGAGGGTATGAAGGATAATAAATGAGGACTCATTGAGGGCTTTTACATAGCCCTCATGGCCTCATACGACTAAAAAGGGATTCCATAACCACAGGTGTTTTGCAAAAAATGGGATTCCATGGGATATGGCCAATGGATATAGTCTTTTGTTATACAGAAGGGAGATAATCCTGCATACAGATTATGGGAAATCAAGCAATCTGATTGGTTAGTTATAATCTAGATAAATGAAACAACAAGAGTACTTAGAATAGGGTCAGAACTAACAAGAATAGACCAGAAATTGCTAAATATAGTAATAATAAGGTAAACTGTTCCAATTAATAGGCTCTTCTACGCTGCTGGAGTATACTCTAGAATAAAGGAACATGCCTAGGTAGACGTAAACTATTGCATATATAGATAGAAACAGAGAATTCTGAAAGAATTCGAAATTATACAAGTTGTCGGGTTGTTTGTGGTAATTAGATTTACTCCCTGTCCTGTTGTAGGCCTTACGTAACATAGCAATCACGTGCTACCATAGAAACCAAGATGGCGGCTTCCAGTATACAAAATGGACGACGGAAAGACGTATCACCCTAACAACACGCGCTGCGCATGCGCACTCACACCACGTATCACTATGGAGATGACGTCACAACATGGCCGCTCACGCGCGTTACCATGACAACACAGCATGGCGCCACTACGTCACGTGACATGACGTCACTTCCGAGGTCCGGCACCGAGGTCCGGCCAATGATCCCTGAAACGTGCGAGCTATACTACTCATCAGTTACCAACAGCCAAATATTTCCAACCAATTTCAACATATATAGGAAAGAAGGAAGAATACTAAAACTGGAAGAGGAGTTCTTATTGCCATCAGCGATAAGTATCTGAGCTCAGAAATACCAGAACTCGCTACCAACTGTGAAATTATATGGGCCAAACTATAGCAGAAGGGCAATAAAGATCTATACATATGCTCCTACTACAACCCAAAAACTTCAGACAATGAAAGTATAACAGAAATTGGATCATCAATACAAAGAACAGTAGCATATAATGCGTGCCTGTTGATAGGGGGAGACTTTAATCTACCAGGATGGAATTGGAAGCACAAAACTCTACACCAAGAAACCCAACATGCACGACAACATTATCATCTCGCCGACATCTTGGATGACAATGGACTAACACAACTAGCGCAAGAACCAACTAGACATAACAACACATTGGACCTATTCATCACAAACCATCCGAGTAAAATATTAAGAATCGACATCACGCCTGGCATATCAGACCACAAAATTGTGTATACTGAAATTGACATGGATCCAGTCACCAACACCCAGAAGGTCAGAAATATCCCACTATATCGTAAAGCTAAATGGGACAGCATTCTAGAAGACATAAAGGCCTTACAAATAGAAATAGAACAACAACAACAAAAAAAACAACGATGCAGATATAAATACGCTTTGGAACATCTTCAGGGAAGGGCTGAGCTCAAGTGTGGAAAGGCACATCCCACACAAGACCTGTAAAACAAAAGATAAGCTTCCATGGATAACACAGGAAATTAAAGCATTAATGGGATCAAGAGACAGAGCATATAAAAAGAAAAAGAAGTCAAACCTTTCAAAAGACATCAAGAGACTCAAGCAACTGAAACAAAGCATTCAAAGAAAAACAAGACAGATGTACTGGACATACATCGAGGGCATCATAACACCTGGTTCAGATGAAAAAGAAGACTCACACTCGCTCTCAAAAAATTCTAGGCATACGTCAAGCACAAAAAGAGTTATAAAAGTAAAGTCGCACCCCTACGAAAAAATGGGAGATTAAAATCCGACCCAATCAACAAGGCAAACATCCTAAATGACCAATTTCAATCAGTATTCTCGCCAGCTGAAGACATTAGTAAGGAGAAATTCAAAAAACAAAAGCTCATGAACAACACAGAAAGCGAATATCCAGACAACGGCGATATTGAAATCACAACAAACGACGTGGAAAAACTTCTGAAGAAGCTTAACCCACACAAGGCTGCAGGACCTGACAACATACGTCCAATGGTACTAAAAGAGCTTGCTGTAGAAATTGCACCGATCCTGTCGATTATATATAATCTATCATTGGAAACTAGCGAAATCCCCGTGGATTGGAAATCTGCAGTCATCACACCAGCTTTAAAAAAAGGCCAGAAGTGCATCGCAGCAAACTACAGACCAATATCTCTGACATGTATATGCTGCAAACTCATTGAGCATATTGTTACTAGCCACATCATGAACCACGCAGAAAGAAACTACATTTTATATCCTCTACAACACGGATTCAGAAACAAACGTTCGTGTGAAACACAACTATTGGAATGCATCAATGACATCACCAAAAATCTGGAAAATGGACAACAAACAGATATGCTCATTTTAGAATTCTCCAAAGCATTTGATAAAGTTTGTCATAACCTTCTAATCCATAAACTACACCACTATGGGATAAAAGGGAAAACAAACAAATGGATAAAGGCTTTCTTAACAGACAGAACACAAGTAGTCGTGGTGGATGGGGAATCCTCAAGAAGAGTTGATGTACAATCAGGAGTTCCACAAGGATCCGTCCTGGGACCAAGCTTGTTTTTGTTCTACCTCAACGATATGCCACAATGGCTCAACTCAGCTGTACGGCTTTTTGCAGACGACATCATAGTATACTTGACAGTCTTCTCAAATACAGATACTGCCAAACGTCAAGCTGACCTCGACAAACTGGCTATTTGGGAGAACTGGAAAATGGAATTCCACCCTGAAAAATGTACTGTCCTCACAGTCATCAAAAAAGGAACCCGATTCACCGCGATTACAAGCTACACGGACACATACTTGCCTACTATAAATCAACCAAATTATCTGGGCTGTACCATCGCCAATGGTTTGAACTGGAGTGAACCCATCAATAACGTCACAAGCAAAGCTAGCCGCAGTCTAGGGTTCCTACATCGAATCCTCCATATGAAATCAAAAAAGATCAATGAACAAGCATACTGTAAGTCGCTAGTGAGACCCCAACTGGAATAAGCGACAACTGTCTGGGATCCTTACCATCAGACTCAAATAACAAGTTAGAAAAAGTACAACGTCGAGCGGCAAGATACGTCACAAGTAGTGTTCAACCGATTACCAAAAATGGTCGTTGACCGATTACCGGTTATTTGAGCTCACAATCGGTCGATTCCGATGCCGATTCCGATTGTAATACCGTGCACTAGGACAAGTAGAGTCTCGAAAGAACTACATTAAACTGAAAATTTTTCGTTGTTAAACTTCGTTGACTGGGGTCGAAATAAAATTACCAGTCGCGCACACTTGGGTGGTAAACGTGGCTCTCACGTTTACCGCCCAAGTGCGTGCGACTGGTAATTTTACTTCTGCCTGAGTCAATGGAGTTTAACCATCACTTTTCCGGTATGAACTAGCGATTTCGCCCAGTTGTAAGCTTTGTATGTTGTTTAACTTGTATGTCCCGTAACGAGGCGTCAAGAGAGATTAAGAATACACATTGTGGTTGTTTCTCAACTTTATTGAATGGTATCATTTTACATTAACATTTAAACAATTGCAGAAGAGAATAAAATGCGGTTAATGAATCATCTCAAAATGCTTGGCAACAATTGGTTGAACCGATATTCCAGGAGCCGTTGCCGTTGTCATCCGATTGCCCACAATCGGCCGATTGTGGTGGCCGGTTCCGATCATCAGTTGAACACTAGTCACAGGTCGACATAGAAACGGGTCCAGTGTCAACAGAATGCTGGAGGAACTAAAATGGAAACCACTTCAAACAAGAAGAAAAGAAGCCCGACTAATTATGATGTATAAAATAGTCAATAACATGGTAGCCATTGATAGCACCAACTATTTTACTAAACCAACAAGAAAATCTCGATACACTCAAAGCTATTCCTTTGCCATACCAACTGCAACCAAAGATTGTACGAAATGGTCATTCTTCGTAAACACCATAAAGGATTGGAACAACCTGCCACCTGATATCACCACAGCCAAGTCACTCGGGATATTTAAATCCCAAGTGAACAAACTCCTGGAATAGGCTTACATCATCTTTTTTATCCAGATTTTAACCAGACGTACACCTGTCAGAATATTTAATATGTTGAATGTGGACAGTATACGGAAGAAGAAGAAAAATGGGTAAAATCACCATCACAACAAAAGGGGTGTGCAACCTCTTCCAGAGCCAAAAACCACATAAAGCCACTGGTCCTGACGACATCCCTGCTGCCATTCTTAGAACAGCATCAAATCAGCTAGCTCCTATCTTGACAAAGATTTTCCAATTCTCCTTGGACACCGGAGAAGTGCCGAGACTGGCGAGACGCACTAGTGGTCCCAATCTTCAAGGAGGGCGTAAGACACCTACCAGCTAACTATAGGCCAGTATCGCTTACATCAATATCCTGTAAGATAATGGAGCACATCATACATAGTAACATCATGAGACATTTCGATGAAAATAAGATCTTAACAGACACACAGCATGGCCTCCGGAGTAATCGTTTCTGCGAAACACAACTCATCGTTACCATCCAAGATATAGTCCAGCGATTGGCCAAAGGGAACCAAGTAGACATAATCTTGCTAGACTTTGCTAAGGCTTTCGAAAAAGTACCTCACGCCAGACTAATACACAAGCTGCAATACTATGGAGTAGACACCAACTCAGCAGAGTGGATTAAATCATTCCTTAGTGAGAGACGACAAAATGTGGTACTCGATGGTGTAAAATCAACATCAGTACCAGTTCTATCCGGAGTACCACAAGGCCCTGTGTTAGGCCCACTTTTGTTCCTGACCTATATCAATGACATGCCAGAGGTCGTGAAACACTCTGATACCAGACTTTTTGCGGATGACACCATTCTGTTTCGCACCATCCAAGATGCAAGCGACAACCAACTGCTACAGGAAGACCTAAGCGCGCTATAGGAGTGGGAGAGCAAGTGGCAGATGAGTTTTAAGCCTACTAAGTGCACTGTAATAAGAGTTTCCCCTAGTAAATCCAGGCCTATCCAGCCCATCAAGTACCAACTGCACGGCCACACCTTGGAAATAGAGGACTCCAGCAAATACCTCGGAGTAACCATTGCCAATGACCTATCATGGGACAGGCATGTTGATAATGTAGCCGCCAAAGGGAACACGACTCTTCCAGGATTCATTAGGAGAAAGCTTGAGGGCTGTACCAAGCCTGTCCGAGTAGCCAGCTATCAAACAATAGTCAGACCATCACTTGAATATGCAGCAACAGTATGGGACCCCACGAGCCAAAGCAAGATCAAGGCCTTGGACGTACGTTCAAAGAAGAGCTGCACGATCTGTCACCCTCGACTACACCGACCGAACACCCGGCTGTGTTACCAGAACGATTTCCATGCTAGGCTGGCCCACCCTTGAACAGCGACGAAGAAACACCCGGCTGTGTATGATGTACGAGATCCACAACAACCTAGTTGACATCAACCGTGAACAATATCTCCGGTGTAATGACAGAAGGACTACAGGCCAGGACAAGTTCTACCAAGAAAGAACCAACCATGAAGTCTACAGGAACTCCTTCTTCCAGAGAACCATCAGAGACTGGAACCGGTTACCAGATTCCACCTTAGCAGCAACAACCATAGAGGAGTTCAGGGTTAACCTAGAGGTTAGCCCTGCCCACCACTAGACTACTGGGCCTGTACATAGTTTTAACCTGTACATACTTTTGGTTTTATTGTAACTACAATGGCCGACGGCTGTGTGTGTCTGGAATGAGCAGGGCCCGCTGAACTTACAACAGTCGCTCGCGACTCCAGTTCAATATTTGGAAGCAGAAGAAGAAGAAATGTGTACTCGGGGCTCGGGTACCCACCGCCTCCTACCTTATGTCTCGTAAAATCCCTCTTCTGTCAGGAGCACAAATATGTAAATGTTGTTCAATGATTGTTATTTCTGGATATGATCATAATAACAATTATTGGATGCTTTTGTATTATTGTTTCATTTGATGTAAATTTTCAATTAAAGTTAATTACAGATCTGTTTAATTTTATATTTTTCCGTGTACCAATATTTCGTAGCGTTCAGATTTTCATATCCTGTCGATATCCATATTCGCGTCGCTGTCTCACACATTACTTTCGTTTGATTCCAGCTGGCAATAGTTTCAAATAGAGGAGATGGTGTTTACTGAGAAAATCATTTTAAAACACTAACTGCTAGCACTCGTAAAGAAAAACTATAATGGCAGAGAAAAAAACTGTCAACATGGGAAAATACATCGCTAAAAGTAAAATTCATTAAGTTGACAAAAACATATGTACATCGAAATTAGGGAAAATGTAGGGACACACTAAAAAGTGTAGTCCGTATCCGTGTCCGTGTCGGAGAAAAAGTGTAGTCGGGAATTAAATTATCATTTCCTCCTTTATTTGTCGGTTGTTTTCTATGAAATTTGGAAAGTATACTCAGGGGACGATACGAAATATATATGCCAAAAGAGAAGTTTGTACGATGTTATTTTACGATGTTAGAAGACATTTTCTCTTTCAAACACACTAAAAAGTGTAGCTGACTCGGCGCCGTGTTAGCTAATTAATTGGTTTACGCTGTGTTGACACATGATAATGAGGAGATTGGTGGGGTGTTGATTGGATTAATAGATTTTCTTTCATTACTTGTTTTTCCATTTACATGGAGTAAAGTACAAGAGTAAGAGTATAATAATAAGTGATATCTGGTTATCCTTCTGGAATTTCAAATACCCCCACCCACTCCCCGGCAAAAAAAATAAAATGAAATAAAGCCCTTAAAGGGGCTGTTTGTTGGCAGGATTGTTTCATTCGGTTCCAAATCGGTTGCAATAATAAGCAGCAATATAAATTGATTGCGTGTTTTGATTAACAAAATCTCAATATAAATTGTATCAGGGGGTCGGATACAATCACGTTCCTTTTGCGCAAGTTCCATTTTTTCTTTTTGTTCATCCATAAGAATAAATAGTTCGTTATATATTTGTCTACATTCTTGACTTATCCCCAATATATTGTAAATTGAGGGTCGGGTGTCACTGTAACATGTATATGTAAACTGAACACAATGTGATAAGTGATTTTCCACTCGATGAGAATGTTTTCTTTTTTAAAAAACACAATTAACACTTGGGAAGGTTTCAGCTCATGGACCATCGCTTCACACCTGATGGTCCAAGAGCTGAAACTTTGCTAATTGATCATGGGCTTCTCCTGCATTTTCCTGAAATTTGTTGGTAATCGCGACACTTGACATCATTTGTAAGGTAGGTCTCCATGCTTGAGACCTTCCCAAGAAATGATGTCAAATGCTGGAATTATAAATAGTTAGGTGAAAAAAAATCTTGTTCTTATTTTGTTTTCAAACACGATCGACACCTTTATCCACTGTCGCAGGAAATCCAACCACAAAACACTCGGAACGACATACCAACTAAATTTACTTTTGCTTTTTATATACATGTTTGTTATTTGTTCATGTTTGTGCTGTATCTCTATATCTTTGTGCTATGCTATATCCATTATGTCCTGTAGGCCCTATTTATGCAATAAAATACTGAAAATTAAATTAATCGTTCTTTCTTTCATCTACACTCCACTAATCTCCTCATAATCATAAAAAGAACCAGGATAATCAGCCCGCCTCGCTGTGTCAACACAGCCTAAACCAATCAATTAGCTAACACGGCGCCGAGTCAGCTACACTTTTTAGTGTGTTTGAAAGAGAAAATGTCTTCCAACATCGTAAAATAACATCGTACAAACTCCTCTTTTGGCATATATATTTCGTATCGTCCCCTGAGTATACTTTCCAAATTTCATAGAAAACAACCGACAAATAAAGGAGGAAATGATAATTTAATTCCCGACTACACTTTTTCTCCGACACGGACACGGACTACACTTTTTAGTGTGTCCCAAAATGTAGACGTATCAATACTATAGATAATATGACTTTCATCGTCCAAGTTCAGCAATCTGAATGTAGCGGCTCCACTTATTTAGATTCCGTCTGTTCAAATTAGCAATTTCACAATTCAGAATCGATGGGAACTTTGGCAACGAAAATTGGAACTAGAATTTGTTCATCAAACACAAGCGCTTATTCTGTTCTGTTCTGAAATTCCTCCGTTAATTTTTCGGAGCACCCTGTGATTGCACAGGTACATATACACTTAGTGTAGGATTAGCAGTGTGGAATCCAATGTTACCACAAGGGTTGACTGCATGCTACCGGGATGATGATTTCGCCGACCAGCGGGTACTTTCTATACCGGCAAGCCCTATGCTCAGAGTGACACGCCCACTCTCGGCAACTGTCTTTCCATCGCACTATGTTGCATGGGGGAGGGATCAGGTAATTTGCCAGGATGCAACTCCTTTGCTGCAGTAGGGTTATTTAAAGTGCACAGTAATCCCTGCACACGGGAAAGCCATTTACGTCCTCACCCGATAGGACGGTTTACTGACGTTTTGTACACAAGACGTTTCATACACGCGACGATTCGTACACAAATAAGACGTTTCGTACACAAAAATTGGACGTTTCATACACGAAGTGAGCGTTTCGTACACGTGTTTAATTATCTGTTTTAGACCTTGTATTATAAAATTATTTATTATTTTTGTTACATTAAATTAATATTTTTACATTTATGAATATCTCTCGTTGAAAATTATTCCTGTTTTTATAGATACTGTTGGTGTTTAATTGCATGTTGAATAGGTTAATTTTCCTTGATTCCTTTGATTTATTGTTTGATTTACTGTTTGATTTTACCGATGAGTGACTTGTTTGAATATTGCCGGGATGTTTTTAGGTTATTTTGTTTGTACATGCGATGGCTAATCTAGTCAGCGGTAAATTGGAAAGAGTCTGACCGTCGCCGACGATGAAAATATTGGAGGCCGGTTTGGGTAAAAATGTGGAGGTCGGTTTGGGTTAAGTGGAGGCCGGTTTGAGCCAAAATGTCGGAGGCCGGTTTGGCTGGAGGCCGGTTTGGGCGTATTCGTACACGATGAGGAGGAGCTCAGAATCTACAACATACTGGTGGTGTTAAATGACACCAAATACTGTTGCTATCAATAAAGGGCAAATGTCCATAAAATAAAATCAGTTTAGCATAATGCAATGAGGTGATTCGCCGAAAATGTACAGTATCGCTGGAGATAAATTGTCATAAAAACGGAATAAAATTTTATCACTATCAAAGATATCAATATATTTTATATTGATGTAATACAATAAAATCACATGCAGAATACATCAAACACATAAAAACAAAACATGTTACTTTTGTGTAATGAATTTATTTTAATTTAGTATGTATGAGATTTCAACTAAAATCACCACGTATTTATTGGAAAATAAAATTATTTCATGCAAGAAAATAGTCTTCTTTCTTGCTTTCAAACCCAAAATCTGAAATTAGAAGGAAAAAAGTGAGATATAAAGAGAAAATGCGAAATTAAAATCTGTGTACGAAACGTCCAGGCGTTTTGTGTACGAAACATCCTAAATTGGCCGTGTACGAAACGCCCGTGTACGAAACGTCCAGCACCCGATAGGATGGCCATACCACCATCCCTGAACATAGCGGTATAGAGGAGCAGTGTGGTTTTGATTCCACACCGGTATTGCATTACGCTACGTTTCTCCAGCTGGGGTTCGCCGAACTCGCAAACCTTGGGCTCCGAGCGCAATGCATTACGCTCTCGGCTACCGCATCTCATATCATATGAACAGTGTGAAGAGAAGTCGGTCCATTGTGAACTCGACCCCCGGGAGAAGTTGAGCCCAACAATTTGGAAGAAGTCGGCCCACGGGACAAGTCGGCCCCACAAAGTACAGGACTATAACCAATGGTCTTGGGATCTGCTCTCGGCCATTTGATGAAATAAAATGCGAAAAGTCTCCCTCTCTATAATAAGAGTGGCGTAACTACTAAATACTAAATATAGTCTTTTTTTTAACCATTTAAAATACCAGTATGTAACAATAATTCCTAGAAAGCCCAAAGAGCTTTCTTGGAACTGATGTTAGGTAGTGGTATAATCAGTGATAAAAAAAACAAGACAGCGTTATCACCTATTATTTACTGAAATTTTGATAAACTATTTCTGTATTGCGCCGTAATGTCGCTCCTTAAGTGCACAACTGAGATGTATGAAAAAACGTAGTCTTGTTTTTCTACCATTCAAAATACCAGTATGTAACATTAATTCCCAGAAAGCTCAAAGAGCCTTGTAGGAACAGATTTTAGGTAGTGGTATTATCAGTGATAAAAAACAAGACAGCATTATCACCTATTATTTACTGAAATTCCAATACACTATTTCTGTATTTCGCCGTAATGTTTGTGATCAGAAATGTGTGTAACATTGTGCTATGGAGACGTGAAAGGTCGTGGAAGATTTACATGTATGCTTCAGTTCAATGTTGGATAAGTTTAGTTTGAAAATGTTGGATAAGTTGTTTAATCTCGTCAATTTTTTGATTTCTAACATAAAAGTGAGTGCAACCATAATAAAATTTATTCTATAATACTTCTCCCATGGACCGACTTCTCTTGTGGGCTGACTTCTCCCAAGGGAAGACCTCTCTTGTGGGCCGACTTCTCCTGTATTCATATGAACAATAGTAGGGCTGAAACTATTGGCTCATTTTCACAACCGACTAACCGAGAACTATAAAGAGATAATATCTGGTTAACCGTAGCCATTATTTCACTGTATCTGGGATCAAAACTATAGGAATTGAAAAGCAATATTTTTAGAAACTATTCCGTAGTGTGTATACAAATGAATGTTGTTGAGTACTCAACAACGATCGTTTGTATACATACTATGGAATAGTTTCTTTGGTTACTCAGCACTCACGGAAATTGCCAATCATTAACAAAGTCTTGAACTCCAAAGTCGATTATTTCGAAATATGTAAAGCGCTGCTTCGAGGTGTAATCTATCTCAAAGAAAAAGTGGCAGATTTACTACGTTTTAACTGTGAGTAGGTATACATTTGTATTTTGCGGATTCTGAGACACATTTACACGTACATGTACAAGTACCTGTACGTGTACCGCCATAGGGATTCAGTGTTAAATCATGTACACGTGTACAAAAATGTCGTTTTTTCATGGTGTCCCAGAAACCGCAATTGGTTTTGAGGCCCACAGATCGCACTTTTGATGTTCAAACACCCGTTGGCGAACGCGTAGATTCAACACGTCGCTCAAAAGTGAAAAAATGTATGAAATTTTAAGAAAATATAATTTAAAAATTTTCTCTCTACGTTCCCATCGCGGATCAGACCATCGATCTATCGTTGGTGAACGCGGGCAAAAAACGTTTTGCGGCTTCTATGACAGCATCAAAAAGTGGTTTGCGGAATTTGGGACACCTACGTTCACCAACGGGTGTTCGAACGTTAAAAGTGCGATCCGATCGGGGAAACCCATTTGCGGATTCTAGGACAGGGAAAATCGACCTCAAAAACGTTTTTTCGACGTTCGCCAACTGTGAAAAGTGGTGTAAAGTGTAGTTACTCATCGAGGATTTTTGTTTTAAGACCGATTTGGGCCTCCGGTATATGGAAAAAAGGAGGTTTGTGGGCTCTAGACCACCACGTTCGCGATCGCGTTTCGGACGGTATAGGGTACGATTTGATGAAAACGATTTACCGATTCACCTCATGAGTTTTGTGAGGTGAATCGCGTTTAATGATGTGGATATAATGGCTAGAGCAATGTATACCAAAAACCAAAAGCTTGAAGAGCTTGAAATAAGTAATCACCCAATCATTTCACATTTCTAGCGCTAATTAACCAATCAGATTGCTTGATTCTCATAAACTTAATCATACAAAGTTATCTCTCCTCGTCGTGGGGGTGGGGGTCATGCCCGTCATAAAATCGAAAGTTTCGAGAAGGTGGTCACGTGACCTATCAGATTGAAGGTCTCGACGAGTGGATTAAGAAGATCGTAATTTTAACCCTCATCGTGGAGTGGGGTCACGACCAGAGTCGAAAAACGTCTTCCTTTTTACAAATCCAGGCATGTGAGGTATTAATATGAAGGGCTCGATGAATACATTACAGAAATGACGTTTTTCATTTTATGTGGGGGTGGGGGTCACGCTCATCAGAAAAATCGAAAGTTTCGAGAAGGTAGTCACGTGACCTATCAAATTGAAGGTCTCGACGAGTGGATTAAGAAGATTGTAATTTTAACTCTCGCCGTGGGGTGGGGTTACGACCAGAGTCGAAAAACGTCTTCCTTTTTACAAATCCAGGCATGTTAGGTATTAATATGAAGGGCGCGATGAATACATTACAGAAATGACGTTTTTCATTTTATGTGGGGGTGGGGGTCACGCCCATCAGAAAAATCGAAAGTTTCGAGAAGGTAGTCACGTGACCTATCAAATTGAAGGTCTCGACGAGTGGATTAAGAAGATCGTAATTTTAACCCTCATCGTGGGGTGGGGTCACGACCAGAGCCGAAAAATGACTTCCTTTTTACAAATTCAAGCATGTGAGGTATTAATATGAAGGGCTCGATGAATACATTACAGAAATAACGTTTATCATTTTATGTGGGGGTGGGGGTCACACCCATCAGAAAATCGAAAGTTTCAAGAAGGTAGTCACGTGACCTATCAAATTGAAGGTCTCGACGAGTGGATTAAGAAGATCGTAATTTTAACCCTCATCGTAGGGTGGGGTCACGACCAGGGTCGAAAAACGTCTTCCTTTTTACAAATCCAGACATGTGAGGTATTAATATGAAGGGCTCGATGAATACATTACAGAAATAACATTTTTTTATTTTATGTGGGGGTGTCACGCCCATCAGAAAATCGAAAGTTTCGAGAAGGTGGTCAGGTGACCTATCAAACTGAAGGTCTCGACGAATGGATTAAGAAGATCGTAATTTTAACCCTCGTCATTGGGTGGGGTCACGACCAGAGCCGAAAAACATTGTTCTTTATACAAAGCCAGGCATGTGAGGTACTGATATGAAGGCTCGATGAATACATTACGAAAATGACATTTTTCATTTTATGTGGGGGTGGGGTCACGACCAGAGCCGAAAAACGTCTTCCTTTTTACAAATCCAAGCATGTGAGGTACTGATATGAAGGGCTTGATGAATACATTACAAAAATGACATTTTCCACCATCGCTGTGGGGATGAGGTTAACACCGATCAGAAAATCAAAAGTTTCGAGAATTTAGTTGTGTGACCTGTCAAATTAAAGCTATCGACAAGGATATTATGAAAATCATAATCTTTCCCTTCTTATAACGGTGGAGTTGGGACCATCTTAAAATCAAAAGTATTAAGAAAAGGTAGTTATGGAACATATTAAATTGAAAAAACAACAAGTTGAATCTGATGCATCATTCATTTTTGATATCTGTGTTAAAACGTGAAGTATGTTTTCAAAAAATATATGATTGTTATGCTAATTGGAGATGCACTCGCTTATTAACAAGTCACGCCTTAAGATGTTTCCTTCAATAATAACTCTGTTTACTGAACCATAGATTTGTCAATAAAAAAAATTATAAGTTGATCTAACGTTTCTACATATTGAGGATAGCCTATTTCACCATTTCCGAAAAAAGTGACAATCCAAACTATTTTTTTTAGGACAAAATGCCCACGTTGAGAAGACTTTACAAAACTAAACGAGTATAATCTTGACTAAATTCAAATAAAACCATTTGTCACGTGTTAGAAAAGATTTGTAAACAGTCTAAACGCACATGCGGAAAAGTTGTTTTGTTTTGTTTTTTACAATAGGAGTTAAAATATTTTAAGATAGGTGGCTTTATATAAATACAGCAACAACAAAAAACAGTGTTTACAATGTGTCAGTGTATGACTGAATGAAAATGAGAAAAAAGCTCTTTTTCTAACCACCTGATAGCGAAGCATTACATCATTAGTCGCGATATTGATGTCATCCAAAAGCAGCCAAGACATTAAGCTTTTTACGTCGACATACCACTTGTCCAAAACAATTCTCTTTTAACGCTATAAAACGGGTGAAATACATCTCGGTAACGACTCCCTTTTTTTCTTGATCAGACACAGTTGTTGGTGGAAAGTTGACTGGAGGGTCGTTCAAAACAATTGATCAAATATATATCGAATGAAAACGACTCATTTTCTAACTACGATTGTCGCCGTATTCTAATGTCACCACACTAATCATACAATACAATATTATAACTGCACTACCTCTTGAATATTACAAATTTACAATTTGTATTGTCTTCAACACAAATTGTAAATTCCTTCCCGCATCACCATACTTATACTATACCGCATCGAATTTGACATCGTCATCATCCCCTTGCTAGATAAACTTGAAATCGTCATCCGAATGGTGTTGCGAAGTGAGCCTCTAGGGGTTGATTAAGCTCGCAAGCTCGGGTAAGAGCTCGAGCTCTTGAGGTTTTATTTTGAGGATTCAGTGGACTCATGTTTATTCAATGAGCCTGATATCGTTTGGTAAGTAAACACAAAATTCTAGAGCTAGTGAGACCTCACAGAACTGTCAGTTATCACAACGTTTATAGTCCGATCTTACGATCTCTGATCGATAAATTTTCCCTAACATTCCGTAACAATGGTCGATAATAGAAATTAGTATAGAAAATCGTGTGAATTGTTCTCTGAAAATTGCATTCGCTTGTGCAGTATTTCTGATTTTTACAGATTGCGTTCAGGGTTCAGTTTATAAAAAAAAACCTTGTCAAATGATTAGATTCAAGGAAAGTAACTCTGCTAGGTTCAAAGGAAGTAACTCTGTCATCCGTAGGTAGAGGTTTATTATGAGGTCATCAGAGGTCATAATACAGGTTTGGTTCATGGAAGTAACTCCGTTCATCCGTAGGTAGAGGTTTATTATGAGATCATCAAGGGTCGTGATACAGGTTAGGTTCAAGGGAAGTAACTCGGTAACATCCCATCCCAAAGTAGAGGTTTATTATGAGTATATCAGAGGTGATGATACAGGTTAGGTTCAAGGGAAGTAACTTCATAACAACTCATCCGTCAAACGGTTATGTTCGAGGGAAGTAACTCTGTAACACCTCGTCCATAGGTAGAGGTTTATTATGAGGTCCTCAGGAGTCATAATACAGGTTAGGTTCATCAAATGATTAGGTTCGAGGGAAGTAACTATGTAACAACTCATTCATCCAAACAAAATTAAAATTCGATGCACCATACTAAGAAGTGCTTGAAAAAAAAAAAATTTTAGGTTAGGTTCGAGGGAAGTAACTCTAACAACTCATCCGTTCAATCAAAAATTAAAATTCGATTCACCATATTAAGAAGTGCTTGAAAAAACCCTCAGGTTTTAGGTTATGTTCAAGGAAGTAACTCTTTAACAACTCATACGTTCAAATGATTAGGTTCGAGGGAAGTAACTCTGTATAACAACTGTATCCGAGGTTTATTATGAGGTCATCAGGGGTTATGATACGGGTCGAGTTCAAGGGAGGTAACTCTGCCATCCATAGATTCAAGGAAGTAACACTATAACACCAAGGTATATTATTAGGTCACCAGGAGTCATGATACAGGTGAGGTTTAAGGGAAGTAACGCTATCATCCATAGATTCGGGGAAGTAACTCTCAACTCACCTGTCAAATGATTAGGTTTGAGGGAAGTAACTCTGTAACAACTCATCCGTAGGTTCGAGAGAAGTAACTCTGTAACACCATAGGTTGAGGTTTATTATGCGGTCATCAGAGGTCATGATATGGGTTAAGTTCAAGGAAAGTAACTCTGTCATCCGTCAAAATAATTCGGTTCAAGTGAAGTAACTTTGTAACGCCGTAGGTAGAGGTGAATTATGAGTACAGCAAAGGTCATGATGAGTACATTAGAGACCACGTTGAGACCATCAGGGGCCAAGATACCGGTTAGGTTCAAGGAAGTAACAACTCATCTGTAGGTTCAAGGAAGTAACTCTGTAATACCATAGGTAGAGGTTTATTATGAGGTCATCAGGGGTCATGATACAGGTTAGGTTCAAGGGAAGTAACTCTATCATTCGTAGGTTCAAGAGAAGTAACACTGTAACACCTAGGTTATTATTAGGTCATCAGGAGTCGTGATACAGGTGAGGTTCAAGTGAAGTAACTCTATCATCCATAGGTTCGAGAGAAGTAGCTTTGTAGCAGCAAGGTTTACTATGAAGTCATCAGGATAGGTTCGAGGGAAGTAATAACTCATCCCAGGTTTATTATGAAGTCATCAGGGGTTACGATACGGGTTAGGTTCGAGGACAAAGTAACAGGTTTGAGGGAAGTAACTCTGTAACACCAAGGTTTATTATGAAGTCATCAGGGTAGATTCGAGGGAAGTAACTCTGTATAACAACCCATCCGAGGTTTATGATGAGATCATCAGGGGTTACGATACGGGTTAGGTTCGAGGGAAAAGTAACTTTGAACAAAACAAATAAATATTATAAAGTATAATTCGTTGCAGTTTTTGTTCCTTTTCCATAAAGAAAAATTATATATATTAAAAATCGATAATAGAAAAAATTAATAAGACCATACAAAGTTGATTGTCTGTTTCTCAAACCATTTTTTCCAAAAAAGCATTCGGGTGGGCGGTCTTTTTTTTTTTTTCTCCCCGAGAGGTTGTTTATGGTAATTCAACCCCCACCCAAACGCCTGGTGGATCACGCAAAATTTCCCAAATATATTGGTTATTCACCGTAGGGGTGTTGGGTCAGAAATGAAGTGAGGTTTGAATGATTGTTTTTAAGTGAAACGTGAAAATTATGACTCGGGACGAAACGTCTCGTGGGTGAAAACGTCTCAGGATGAAACGTCTCTGGGACAAATCAAATGTCGAAGCACCAACTTTCACAGATTTATTTTACCAATAATAAAAAAAAAATCCTTTCACAACCTGCCTAATAAAATCGTGAATCACAATTTTTCCCTCATTATATTCAAAATTATCACAACCCATTTGAACGCGTAGTTCATCCATAAATCATATTTTTTGGAAATCTGAAAATGAAATACAAAACGAATGTTTGCGTGTTTTTATTAACCAATTCGACCGCACATACCTACCTATATGCGATTTATTTTCAACTGTTCTGTTACTTTTATATCAAGCAACAGTTACTATTAGTTATCCAATTATCCTGCTTCTCAAATGCATTTATTCAAATTAACTGGGAAACTTGTAACGGTTTCAAATAACAGGACACAAATTCCCAATGACAGTCATTTACAATACAAATGTTTCTAAAATAAATGCCAGGAGACTGTGTTCCATTCAACAAAGAACCTGACTTTGCAGACTTTTCCGAAGATTGGTGCAAATCAAACGTGGTGCGAATCGACCACTCCCCTTTGTGACTGTTTGTTGTCAGACTGAAAGACACCTTCCTTCTTGCTCTCATTAAGACTTACCTTTTACAAAATAAACACTTTCTGTCGTGAATATTGTTGAAACCCACCCACTTTATTAAAGTATGATGTAGAAAAAGCTTGAAGTGTTAATTTAAAAAAAAGAATTCGTCAACTCATCGATATCGATTTACCGAAATGAGCACGATATCTCATGTTTTTTTAAAAGATTTTTTGATGTCATAAAAAGGTTGCATGCGCAGCAAAAATGACCATGCGCGCGCGCCTGAAAAACATAGAGATTCTTTTTTCT
This sequence comes from Pictodentalium vernedei, assembly GCA_031216915.1. Classification (NCBI taxonomy): domain Eukaryota; kingdom Metazoa; phylum Mollusca; class Scaphopoda; order Dentaliida; family Dentaliidae; genus Pictodentalium; species Pictodentalium vernedei. The sequence goes on from CM062295.1 coordinate 611,274,942, forward strand.
CGTCTAATGTAATTAATAATACATCAATATTTTTTTTTAAAAAATCAGTTTTTAACTGATAGCAGTGTTGTTATGACTGATAGGTTAGGGTTTTTATTACGAGTACATCAAGGTGGACAGCTCTATTCCATTCCATCACTCGAGTCCCTTTGCGTGAAGACTTCTTTTTTTAATTCAATTCAAGAGGTGTTAACTTCATCGAGATTTGGAAACGGTTTATAACTTCACGAAATATACATTTCTCTTGCTGTTTGCTTAATTTTTTATTTAAAAATAATGACTAAGAGTTTGTTGAACCTAGAAACGTCTTTTAGATTTTCTCCTTGATAAGACGCGAAACACGATATCAAATGCAGTTTATCTTTCTTGCTTCTCACGTTTTCGAGTTGTAAGAATCGTTTGCTTTTGACCAGTCTGTCTTGAAAATCGAATATGTGTTTGGTAAACGGATCGAACGATATTTTTATACTGTACCAATGACCCAGACATAGCTGGTGCTAACTCTTAAAAATATAGGGCCAAACACAAATTTTGCCCCCCAATCCCCAAAATTTGCATCTAAAACCAAAGAAAACATGTCCTGAATGGCCCTCCATACTTCACCTCTACTGCGCATGTGTCAAGGACGTCCCGAAATTGGCGCCATTAATCATTCTTTGTTTGGCCCTTCATCAGTTAACATCTGACTGATCTTTGTGCTTGTAAATCTCAGTTTAAATGATGCCAGACACATAAATATTAGTGAAATGGTGATTCTAAGGAGGATATAGAAGGAGGAGAGGAAAAATGAGTGACAGAAAATAATCAGGGCTGTAACTTAAAATTTTTTTTTGATGAAATTATGTTAAGTTACCTATTTTCGAGGCAACAGCCTGTTGTGGTCATTCTTGTTATCAAGATTACATTGCTTATTCAGTGTTTTCCTCTCTCCCTTTCCTTTAAGTCCCCTCTTGCTATTCTCCCATGCTTTTGGCATATTTTCTGTAATATTATTACTAAAATTTCTTGGGAGTTTTAGCTGGATAACAGAATGTATTCTGTTCTTTTCCCCATGTTTACGTCTTCACCTATGGGTGGTTAGGCGTAGTGTTCTGCATCTACCATCTGATGTTCTGCGGTTTCTTCCCTGGAAGTCTCTGTTTTGCATCAGATAGTGTATTATTGGTAACTGATTTCGGGCCAGGGTGTCTGGAGTCTTCATCTAGTGTTTTTACACTTATTGTTTACATTTCCAACAGCCCTCTGTGTGAGGGGGGATTTCTTGAAAATAATATCTTGATGTTAATTTAATCATAACTAGACACATTATTATTGTTCGTAAGTGTTGCATAAATTGTTTAAAATATTTTTAGAACTTTTGTCCACACTTAGACTTGGGATCCATTGGGGCTCAACATTACTTTTCAGAAACTTGGGCTGTTCTGAAAAAATATTTTTTTCAAAAGTTTTTGATTCAATTATTTTTTCTATGTTAATGGATCTTGTTATTATGTATTTTGATTGTCAGGGGTTGGTGCGAGTACTATGACTTTGTTTTCTTTTCACATTGAAAGGATATTGTTCAATTGTAATAAGAGGAAATCTTCCTCTGACTTTCATAATCATTGTATAATGTAGTCAGTGTACTCGCACTAACTCCTGTTCTGTATGTGTTGATTACGATGACAACATGGGAAGCGTGTGTCACGGTATGTTAGTGGGGAATTGGCCATTCCGGTCTTTTCCCCGCGGGGTCACTATACTTTATCAATCTCTATTTCAGACGATCATGATCAGGGTGATGTATCCGTGATGTCTTCCAAAAAGTATGCCTCCGTCGTCACAATTAATGAAGAGCTAGCGGAAAAGTGCTCAGGTAATCTGTCAATTGCCTAAGAGGACCCTAGTAGGTTTGACGTCCGCTAGCTTGCCCGGTGTAGCGTCCATTCATCGAATGGTTCAGCAGCCGAGTTCGTCCGTTGCGGTCTAGAAAGGAGTTTTGGGTGATGCGAGCACTATAAAATATCCATATGCACACCCAGTGACGGCGGATTAGAGGGGAGAACGGAGGAAGCCTTTTAGTCCGGTTCATAGCTCGTCCAGGCCCATCCGGGCTGCGAGCGAGAGAGGCCCCTCTCTCGTACATCAGCATCTGGCCCCAGATGTTGTGGTACAAAATGTCTCGCATTCGGAGCATACGTCCGCCGCTCAGGACGCTCCGTTATATAGACAGTCCGGAGAGACTGTCAATAAGGCTTCGTCATTCTCATGGCAGCGCATACGACCGCACATTGGCTACGTGACCTCCGATATCCAGTCAACTTCGCCAATTAGAGAATCCTCGGCGACCAGGTCACGCCATCCGATAGCCAGGGACACGAGGCCTGGAGACTCCGGATGTTCGCATAAGAAAGTATGCGGGAGTCAACGTACACGGAGCTTCCAGCAGCAAAGCATCGTAAGACCGCTTCTGCACAGGCCTCGGTGACGGACGTGCTATCCCAAATAGCACAACTTATCGCAGCATCCCAGCAACGACAGAATCTCTGTCGCATAATATAATATCCGACGACGCTGGGTCGGGACGCTCCGCGGAAGCATCAGGTGCGGACGTCCGAAAATTTCATACGGTCCGATGGGATGCCGAAAGGGATTCGGAGGTTTTCGAGCTTTCCCTTTCAGAACAACATAAGCTGCTGTATATGTCATCCGACTTCATCTTCTAGAGGTTCTTCGTCGGACCAGCATGCTCCGATACCGGATAAGAAACTGATAGCATCGGTGGACTTAGAAATTTTTGGTTCGGTTCAGGGACATCGTCCCTCAGTTCCGACACAGTCCAATAATGTCTCAGATACGTTCGATTTATTGAACGACGCTATATATATTTTTTGATATGCTTGCTATGTACAAGCATATCTGGTTTCTTGTTCGCAAAATTACTCAGATGTCTTTCAAAAGTGTGCCTCTGTCGTCATAGTTAATGAAGAGCTAGCGGCAATTAGTGCTCATGGATTACGTCAATCCCCTAAGAGGTCCCTAGTAGGATCGACGGAGTTGACATTCGCTAGCTCACCTGGTGTAGCGTCCATTCATCGAATGGTTCGGCAGTCGGGTTCGTCCGTTGCGGTCTAGGATGGAGATTTGGGTGATGCGAGCACTATAATAGACTTTAGTACACACCCAGTGACGACGGATTAGAGGAGACATCGGAGGAAGCCTGTTAGTCCGGTTCCTAGCTTGTCCGGTCCGTCCGGGTGGCGAGCGAGAGAGGTCCCTCTCTCGTGCAACAACATAGGGGACCGGATGTTGTGGTTCAGACATTTCACCTTCGGAGCGTATGTACGCCACCCGGGACGCTCCGTTATATAGACAGTCCGAGTGACTGTCGATAATGCTTCCTGATCCTCACAGCAGTGCACACGACCGCACATTGGCTACGTGACCTTGAATATCCGGCCAGCTTCGGCATTCAGTGATTCCATGGCGAACAGGTCACGCCACCCGGTAGCCAAGGGACATGAGGCCTGCACACTCCGGTCGCTCGCATAATAGAAGTATGCACGGGGTAACGAACACGGAGCTTCCAGCGGCAATGCATCGTAAGACCGCTTCTCCACAAGCCTCAGTGACGGACGTGCTATCCAAAATAGCACAGCTTATCGTAGCATCCCAGCAAACGACAGATTCTCGGTCGGATCAGGCATAATCCGACAGCGTTGGGGCGGTACGCTCCGCTGTTGCATCAGGTACGGACGACCGAATATTTCATAGGGTCTGACAGGATGGCGAAAGGGATTCGGATGATTTCGAGCTTTCCCTTTCGGAACAACAGAAGCTGCCATGCATTTCTTCTGGCATTATCTTCCAGAGGTTGTTCCGTCGGACTACATTGCTGCGATGCTGGATAAGAGACTAATAGCGTCATTGGACACGGAGTTTTGGATCGGTTCAGGGACATTGTCCCTGAGTTGCCGACGCTGTCCAATAATGTCTTTAGAACATTCGAATTATTGAACGACGCTACATATATATAAGCTTGCTATCAACATGCTAGTATAGTTTCTTGTCCGCAATGCTCTATTCTGCCTTTCGTGAATTCTAGGAAATAATTGTTTATTGGCAGAACTGGGCTTACCGAGAGTTCCTTTGCGTCTAAGACGGCGAGACTGAAGACTGCAAATTATCTTTTTCGCCGTCTATGTCAATTCCAACCACGATGTTGGAAACGACAATGATGTATAATAGACTTAACTTAGACGCTTTATCATACGTACACCACCTTACTGAGACGTTTATCATTACGCCTTCTAGAGAAAGAATTCCAGGATATGATCCTCAATGAGATTTCTTTCAGGGGCAGTAGTTTTTCCACGTATAACTCCACCCTTCAGTGGCAACCTGGAGTTGATTAGACGTGATGCAGCCCTAGCTACATCCACGCACGTGGATAGTAAGGTGAAGAACTCTCTCAGAGTCGCTTCGGTCTCCGAGAAGCTTCTCTTCGACGGCAACCTTTCAGCAATCTTGAATTGCTCGATATACACATTCTCTTGTCTATCAAGTGTAACAAGAGATTCAGACGTGGGCAAACATTCGGTGGTTGACTCAGAGAGTTCCACTGTAGTTGCCGGATCCAAGTTTTTCGATCATGACGGATATCAGTCAAACAGGTTGGGACACAATTTTGATCCCAACGGATTCGAAGTGCCAGGGTCTTTGGGTTCCGCAGTTTTTAGGCAAGCTCCTTACTTCCAAGGAAGAATATTATGTTGGCTTGCACTACGTCATTGAATGAATTTTATTCAGAAACGCATGTTCAATCCTGTCCGATAATACGACAGTAGTTGCGTATATCCGGAACCAGGGAGGCACTCATTCGGTTCCGTTACTGATTTTAACGGAAAGAATCCTTCTGTTTGTTATAGAACACCAAGTTCTGTTTCGGTCCGTCATATTCTCGGTCGTCGGATCGTATTAGCAGACTCCCTTTCACGTAAGGGTCGTTTGTTGCCGTCGGAATGGACTATCAACAAACAAGTATTCAATCAGATTTGCTATCAATGGGAGCGCCCAGTGATAATTTATTTGCGACACAACTCTCCAATCAATTGTAGACGTATGTGTCACCGTTTCCGGATCCCTGAGCATATGTAGTTAACGCTCTATCGATCTAGTAGGACGCGATGATAGGATATGCGTATCCTCCAGCGCTGTTGATTCAGCAAGTATTGCTAGGATTATTCATTCACAATACTATTCTGTTGGTAGCATCTCTGTCTCCACAGAGACGGTGGATATATTTACTTAGATGTCTACTGTGGGACTTATCTTTTTTTCGCTGGGGAAATTGCGTCAACTCTATCACAACCCGCAAGGTCTCAACCTTCACGTATTCCGTTGTGCGGTCCTTCTTGCATGGCAAGCATTGTACAGGACGAGCAGTGGACGCGATTCCTAACTGTAGAAGGACCTCCTCTTCGCTATACTATGCGGCTAAAGTGGAGGGTCTTCCGTCGTTGGTGTAGGGATCTTTATGTTGATATTTTTGATCCCTCCATACCAGACATTGCAAACTTTCTAGTATACTTGTTTAACGAGATCATCTGCAGCCAGTTACTTTTAAAGGTTATAGGTCTATGTTATGTGATACCTATGCACACCATGATAGTTTACAATGGAGCCTAATGTCTCTTTATCTAAGTTAGTTTGAAACTTTTCGATAAGAGACCTAGAATCGTTAGATTAATTCCTATTCGGAATTTAGCTTGGGTTCTTATTAATTAAAGCAACCATTTGAACCCCTTGAGACAGCAGTTTCAAATTCTGGCCTTTTAAGGCAGCGATTCTCTTAGTCTTCTCTTCTGCTGAAGAGTCAGTGAGCTTCATGCACTATCGGTGGACGATTCTCACTTTCGTAGTATCGGGAACTCTATTACCTTTACTACTAATGTTGTTTTTTTGGTTAAGAATCAGGCTCCTAATGATATTCGGAACCTATTGTTCTTAAGGTCCTTCCATCTTCGAGTGGGATAGACCTTTATGTATTTATTAACAGATCTCAGTTTATCAGTTGGACGTAAAGCTTCTTCTGGCTCTGATGCCTAATAGAAGGGTCATTACGGTCCATTCTATTACTTAATGCATTCAGTTACTATCGGTACTGCTTAGGATAATCTATCCTTAACTCAGCAGTCTGCTTAAGATTTCGGCTCATGAAGTAAGAGCTCTACTACATCTTGGGCTGACGTATAGTTTTGCTATTACAGATTAAGTAGGCTGCATATTGGTCTCAGCCATCCACATTCACGAATTTTTATCTCAGAAATATTGTATCCATTTCTGGAGACCTGCATTATTTAGGTCCATTATCAGCTGCTCAGAAAGTCGATCACTTAACAATTGCAACTATAGCTATGTAGGCTTTATGTTCCGGCAGTGACTCCATCCTGCTGCCCTCTTTGCTCTGGGCTATTTGACCCAGGGCAAGAAAAAGGGGGGGGGGGGAGGGTGTTCCCTTGGGTCACCTGTTTTATTAAGAAAACAAGGGGATACCTCCTCCGGAGTTAGTAATTCTGAGCTGTTACTGGGATGGTTTCTTAAGTGAAAGTTATGTTTTTAAATTCATTCATGTCATAGTTTTAAAGTATAGCATTTGAATATGTCATGTGTCAAACGGATGTTATTATACTATCCTCGGACACTTTTAAAAGAGTATAAAGAGTCTCAATTCTTTGGACTAACTTTATTTATTGGCTTACTTTAAAAATAATTAGTATAAGAATTATACTGCATATTAATAGAGAACATGGATGTTATGATGCTCAATTATAGAAGGTATTGTGTCTTTCTAATTTGTCATAAATAAGAAAGATACACATGAAGCCTATTTCTCCTTTTCTCCTCCAGGAGATGACTCTATTTTATATAGTTGAGCTTATTGGATTTTCCTCTATGTCCTGGGCCCTCCAGCCTTTTTACTATTCAGCTATGTCTGGGTCATTGGTACAGTATAAAAATCTTAAAAAATTTATAGTAATTTATATATTTTTTATACTTACCAATGACCCAGACGGGGATGGCCCTCCCAGGAGTTGGGAACTCATACCTCCCCGCTGAGGACATAGCGCTTACCAGGCACTGTTGGTAAGAATGATTAATGGCGCCAATTTTGGGACGTCCTTGACACTGCGCATGCGCAGTAGAGGTGAAGTATGGAGGGCCATTCAAGACATGTTTTCTTTGGTTTTAGATGCAAATTTTGGGGATTGGGGGGCAAAATTTGTGTTTGGCCCTATATTTTTAAGAGTTAGCACCAGCTATGTCTGGGTCATTGGTAAGTATAAAAAATATATAAATTACTATAAATTTTTTAAGTTTTATGTGTATCCATACTATGTATGGTACACATGATGCCGGCATCCGGATGACCATCTGTCGTTCGCCCATCCTTTGTCCATCCATCTGTCCGTCTGTCCGTCCGTCCGTCCGTCTGTCCGTCTGGCATCAGCATCCATTTCTTTGGCATTTGATAACTTGAAAAATATTGCTTGGATTGTCAAGGTACTTTATATTTGTGTTCAGGTTACTGATGTGCCGAGCTGTATAGTTTTTGGTGTAAATCGGATAATTTGATCCTCAGATATTAACCCTTTATCCTTCAAATTGAAAATTGCTCCAATCTCTTTGGCATTCGATAACTTGAAAAATATTGCTTGGATTGTCTAGTTACTTTATATTTGTGTTCAAGTTACTGATGTGCCGAGCTGTATAGTTTTTGGTGTAAATCTGATGATTTGATCCCGAGATATTAACCCTTTATCCTTCAAATTAAAAATTCCTCCAATCCCTTTGGCATTCGATAACTTGAAAAATATTACTTGGATTGTCAGGTTACTTTATATTTGTGTTCAGGTTACTGATGTGCCGAGCTGTATAGTTTTTGGTGTAAATCTATTATTTTGATCCTGAGATATTAACCCTTTATCCTTCAAATTGAAAATTCCTCCAATCCCTTTGGCATTCGATGACTTGAAAAATATTACTTGGATTGTCAAGTTACTTTATATTTGTGTTCAGGTTACTGATGTGCCGAGCTGTATAGTTTTTGGTGTAAATCTGATAATTTAATCCTGAGATATTAACCCTTTATCCTTCAAATTGAAAATTCCTCCAATCCCTTTTGCATTCGATAACTTGAAAAATATTGCTTGGATTGTCAAGTTACATTATATTTGTGTTTAGGTTACTGATGTGCCGAGCTGTATAGTTTTTGGTGTAAACTGGATAATTTGATCCTGAGATATTAACTCTTTATCCTTCAAATTGAAAATTCCTCCAATCCCTTTGGCATTCGATAACTTGAAAAATATTGCTTGGATTGTTAAGTTACTTTATAATTGTGTTCAGGTTACTGATGTGCTGAGCTGTATAGTTTTTTGGTGTTAATCTGATAATTTGATCCGGAGATATTAACCCTTTATCCTTCAAATTGAAAAAAATTCCTCCAATCCCTGGCATGAGATAACTCAAAAAAAGATCAATCCGATTGTCATGTTTCTTTATATATTTATTCAGGTTACAGATGTGCTGTGCTGTATAGTTTTTTATGTAAATCTGATAATTTGATCCGGAGATATTAACCCTTTATCCATCAAATTAGACCTCCTCCATTCCATTTCTATATGTACCCATACCTTGTATGGTGTATATAATGTCAGCATCCGTGGCGGCCTTCCGTCATACAGCTTTCTACTAGTTGCACGTATGGGTACACATCTGACGATTTCATCGGCCTATTTTTTTATTTTTTTTTTTACCCTCCAGAGGAACTTCAAATTCTCCTCTTTCGCTCACGAAAACCCATTGATCATTTCCAGGTCCGATCCAGGCGAGCAATATACTGTAACACATCGCGCTATCGTAAGGACAATGCTGCTTTTTGTAAGGATTTTATAACCTACATTAGGTTAGATTAGGTCAGAGATTAGGTCTTATTACTCTACTGTGTAAAAAGATAGGGATAATGTCGATAATTTGAAATTCTAGAGGGCCCGTACCCCTACCTAATGTAGGTTATAAAATCCTTACAAAAAGCAGCATTGTCCTTACGATAGCGCGATGTGCTACAGTATATTGCTGGCCTGGATCGGACCTGGAAATGTTCAATGGGTTTTCGTGAGCGAAAGAGGAGAATTCAAAGTTCCTCTGGAGGGTAAAAAAAAAGATGAAAAAATCGTTCGATCCGTTTACCAAACACATATTCGATTTTCAAGACAGACTGGTCAAAAGCAAACGATTCTTACAACTCGAAAACGTGAGAAGCAAGAAAGATAAACTGCGTTTGATATCGTGTTTCGCATCTTATCAAGGAGAAAATCTAAAAGACGTTTCTAGGTTCAACAAACTCTTAGTCATTATTTTTATATAAAAAATTAAGCAAACAGCAAGAGAAATGTATATTTCATGAAGTTATAAACTGTTTCCAAATCTCGATGAGGTTAACACATCTTGAATTGAATTAAAAAAAGAAGTCTTCACGCAAAGGGACTCGAGTGATGGAATGGAATAGAGCTGTCCACCTTGATGTACTCGCAATAAAAACCCTAACCTATCAGTCATAACAACAACACTACTATCAGTTAAAAACTGATTTTTTTAAAAAAAATATTGATGTATTATTAATTACATTAGACGAGAAAAAAGAATCTCTATGTTTTTCAGGCGTGTGCGCATGGTCATTTTTGCTGCGCATGCAACCTTTTTATGACATCAAAAAATACTTAAAAAAAACATGAGATATCGTGCTCATTCCGGTAAATCGATATCGATGAGTTGACGAATTCTTTTTTTAAAATTAACACTTCAAGCTTTTTCTACATCATACTTTAATAAAGTGGGTGGGTTTCAGCAATATTCACGACAGAAAGTGTTTATTTTGTAAAAGGTAAGTCATAATGAGAGCAAGAAGGAAGGTGTCTTTCAGTCTGACAACAAACAGTCACAAAGGGGAGTGGTCGATTCGCACCACGTTTGATTCGCACCAACCTTCAGAAAAGTCTGCAAAGTCAGGTTCTATGTTGAATGGAACACAGTATCCTGGCATTTATTTTAGTAACATTTGTATTGTAAATGACTGTCATTGGGAATTTGTGTCCTGTTATTTGAAACCGTTACGAGTTTCCCAGTTAATTTGAATAAATGCATTTGAGAAGCAGGATAATTGGATAACTAATAGTAACCGTTGCTTGATATAAAAGTAACAGACATAGTTGAAAATAAATCGCATATAGGTAGGTATGTGCGGTCGAATTGGTTAATAAAAACACGCAAACATTCGTTTTGTATTTCATTTTCAGATTTCCAAAAAATTTGATTTATGGATGAACTACCTGTTCAAATGGGTTGTGATAATTTTGAATATAATGAGGGAAAAATTGTGATTCACGATTTTATTAGGCAGGTTGTGAAAGGATATTTTTATACTGTACCAATGACCCAGACTTGGCTGCTGGTGCTAACTCTAACAAAACCAGGGCCAAACACAAATTTTGCCCCCCAATCCCCAAAATTTGCATCCAAAACAAAAAGAAATCATGTCCTAAAGGACCTCCATACTACGCCTCTACTGCGCATGCGCAGTGACGCAGACATCCCGAAATTGGCGCCAATTATCATTCTCTGTTTGGCCCTTCATCAGTCAACATCTCACTGATCTTTGTGCTTGTAAATCTCAGTTTAAAGGATGCCAGACACGTAATTTTTGGAGAAAATGTGATTCTAAGGAGGATAGAAGGAGGAGAGGAAAAAGAAGTGACAAAAAATAATCAGGGCTGTACTTAAAATTTTTTGATGAAATTATGTTAAGTTGCCTATTTTCGAGGCATGGGCCTCTTGTTGTCATTCTTGCTAATTGTTGCACTGCTTATTCAGTGTTTCCTCTCCCCTAGCCTTCTAAAGTCCCCCCTTGCAATTCTCCCATGCTTTTGGCATATTTTTGAGAAATTTCATTTCTAAAATTTCCTGGGAGAGTTGCTTGGTTACAGAATGTTTTCTGTTATTTTCCCCATAGTTACGTTTTCACCCAGGGGTGTATAACGTTTGTGTTCTGCATCTTCCATCTGATGTTCTGCAGATTCTCCCCTGGGAGTCTCTGTTTTGCATCAGATAGAGTGTAATTGATGACTGATTCCGGGCCAGTTTTTTCAGTGCCTGGAGTCATGTTTTCTGGTGTTTTTACACTGTTTGTTTTCATTGGCAACAGCCTTTTTTGAGGGGGGCTGTTTGCCTTTGCTGTAGTTTATCTCACTATAAGATACATTTATATTATCCGTAAGTGTCTCATTAATTATTTTATATAAATTTAAAATTTTTGACCACACTTTGCCATCGGATCCATCGGGGCTCAACGTTATTTTTCAGCAACTTGGGCTTCGCTGAAAAAATATTTTTTCAAAATTATTTTGTTTTGTAATTGTTTTTTCATTTATTAATGGATCATGTTGTTATGTATCTTTGTGTCAGGGGTTTTTGCGAGTAACTAGGACTTATTGTTGTTCTTTCACAATGAAGGGACGTTGTTCAAATTGTAATAGGAAGAAATCTTCCTCTGACTTTCATGATCATTGTATTAATTGTAGTCAGTGTTCTCGCATTAATCCCTGTCCTATATGTGAACATTGGGATGAGAAACATTGGAAACGTGTGTCACGATATGTTGTTTCTGGAGAAAGAGCGATGCCGGCTCTTTCTCCGCAAGGTCACTCTACTCTCTCAGTTTCTATTTCAGAGGAACCAGAACAGGGTGATGTTTCCATGTTATCTTCTTCAAGTGTGCGTCCGTCGTCACAAATGAATTCAGAGCTAGCGGCAAAAGTGCTCATGGAGATTAGACAAATGTCGTCTGCTAGCTCGCCCGGTGTAGCGTCCATTCACCGAATGGTTCGGCAGCCGGGTTCGTCCGATGCGGTCCAAGAGGAAATTTTGGGTGATGCGAGCACTATAAACATAATAGATGCACACCCAGTGACGACGGATAGTAAACGAGAACGGAGGAAGCCTTTGAGTCCCGTTCCTAGCTCGTCCAGGTCCAGCCGGGCCGCGAGCAAGAGAGGCCCCTGTCTCGTACAACAACATCTGGGACCAGATGTTGTGGTACAAAATGTGTCTTTAGCGGAGCATACGTCCGGCGCTCGGGACGCTCCGTTGTATAAGCAGTCCGCAGAGACTGTTAAGGCTTCCTCTTCTCGTCAGCGCACACGACCGCACCTTGGCTGCGTGACCGCCGATATATTACCAGCTTCGCCGATCAAGGATTCTTCGGCGACCAGGTCACACCATCCGGCAGCCAGGGATTTGAGACCGATGGACTCCGGTCGTTCGCATAGGAAAAGTATGCGGGAGCCATCTGATGCGGAGCTGCCCTCGGTGAAGCAGCGAAAGACTGCGCCTCCGCAGGTCTCGACGCCGGACATTCTTGTGCAGATAGCACAGCTTATCGCAGCATCCCAGCAGCCGACAGAAACGGTGTCGGATCGAGAATTATCCGATGGCGCTGGGTCGGTACGCTCCGCCGAAGCATCGGGGGCGGACGACCGGGAACATCATGAGGTCCGACCGGATGGTGAAAGGGATACGGATGACTTGGAGCTATCCCTTTCGGAACAACATAAAGCTGCCGTGGACTTCATCCGGCACTTTCTCCCTCAAGTTGTTCCGTCGGGCCAGACTGCTGCGCTTCCGGACAAGAGAATTATAGCGTCATTGGACTCTGAATTTTTTGAGCGGTTCAGGGACATCGCTCCCGAGTTTCCGCCGCAGTCCAATAATGTTGCAAGAACATTTGAATTATTGAACGACGCTATATTTAAACTTGCTTCCAGGACGGGGAAAGCAGGTTTCTTGTCCGCTAATACTCTCAACCTGCCTTTCATTAATGCAAGGAATAAATTCGATACGGCAGGACAGGGTATACCGAGAGTTCCTCTGCGTATGGACGACGAGGCGGAAGACTTAGAGCTATCATTACCGTCGTCAGCTTCTATTCCAACCGCGGTGTTGGAAACAGCTATTGCGTCTAACAGAGCCAATTTAGATGCCTTATCTTACGCAGATCACCTTACTAAGGCGTTATCACTGCACCTTCAGGGGAAAGAGTTTTAGGATATACAATCCTCTTTAAGACTTCTTTCAAGGGCAGTAGCTTATTCCACGTGTAACTCCGCCCTTTCAGTGGCAAATCTGGAGTTGGTTAGACGTGACGCAGCCCTAGCTACATCCACACTAGTGGATTCTAAGGTGAAGAACTCTCTTAGAGTCGCTTCGGTCTCAGGAGAACTTCTCTTTGACGGCAAGCTTTCCGCCATTTATGATAAAATTACAAAGAAAGCTAAGGATTCTCTGTTGTTCAAATCTGCTCCTAAGAAGTCGGATCCAGCAGACACGAATAAGACAGGCACTTCTGGGTCTAATGCGCCCAAGAGAGGTTCCTATAGAGGTTCCGGTGCGTCCTCTTGGTCTTATTCGAGAGACCGTCAGGATAGCGACTCTCGTTCGGGACGTCCTTCAGGCCGGAACAATCGGTCGGACGCCCCGAGGTCGACGGGGCGAGGTGCGGGTCGTGGAAGACGTTTCTCCTACCGCAGGCCTCGCAGGTCCAGGAGGTGATGGCTTAAACCTCTATCGCGCTCCGGTTGGCGGAAGGTTGTCGAGCTTTTCACAAGAATGGGCGTCGATTACGGACGACCCTTGGGTGAGAGGAGTGACTTCGGAAGGTCTAAAGATATCCTTCAAACGAAAGCCTCCATTAACTCGAAGTCCAAAGTGGACTCATCTTCCGTCAAATCCGCAGAAAAGAGACGCCCTGTTATCAGAGGTGCAGTCTCTTTTAATGAAGAACGCGGTAGAGGTTGTAGAAAACCAGGAATCTCCGGGATTCTACAGCCATCTGTTTCTGGTTCCGAAACCAGACGGCTCGTTCCGTCCAGTCATAGATTTGAGCTGGATAAACAAGCTGATCGTCGCTCCGAAGTTTTATATGGAGACGATTCGATCGGTCAGAGCGAGTATTCGGGTGAACGATTATGCAACGAGCATAGATCTCAAAGATGCGTACTTTCACGTCATGGTACATCCGACATTCCGAAAGTATCTACGCTTCGCAGTCCTAGGAGTGGTGTATCAATTCCGGGCGATGTGCTTCGGATTGAATCTAGCACCCTGGGCTTTCACTCGAGTAATGAACTCGGTAATGATCTACTTCCGAGCTCATTCGTCTGCGGTAACGTTGGCCTACCTAGACGACATTCTTCAGAGGTACGGCAACGAGTTAACGCTTCAGAACGATGTTCAGAATCTTCCTCTATTGCTCCGACGTCTCGGTTTTATAGTAAACGAGGAGAAGTCGGATCTGGTGCCGTCCAAGTCATTCACTCATCTGGGAATGAACTTCGAGACGCACAACAATCTCGTTCGTCTGCCGTTAACCAGAGCGAAATTGGTCAGTTGTTACGCTCGCTATTGTCTGCACGCAGACAAAGTCACGGCGAGAGAATTTATGAGACTGATAGGTCTGTGCGGAGCCACCGCGGATCTCATTCCGATGGGGCGGTTACGCACACGTCCTCTTCAAATTTTGCTGACTCAGAATTGGAGTGTGAAAATTCATTCGCTCGATGTAGACGTTCTCTTGTCAGATCAAGTGAAACAAGAGATTCAGATTTGGGCAAACATTCAGTGGTTAACTCAAGGAGTTCCGCTGCGGTTGCCGGATCCGAGTTTTACCGTTATGACGGATGCCAGTCAAACAGGTTGGGGTGCATCATTAATCCCAACGGATTCGAGATGCCAGGGTCTTTGGGATCCGCAATTCCTGTGCAAGCACATAAACATCAAGGAAATGATGTCAATTTGGCTTGCGTTACGTCACTGGATGGACATTATTCACGATGCTCATGTCCAAATCCTATCCGACAATACGACAGTAGTGGCGTATATACGGAATCAGGGAGGCACTCATTCAGTTCCGTTGTTCAATCTAACGGAAAGAATCCTTCTGTTTGCGCTAGAACATCACGTTCTTCTTTCGGTCCGTCACATACCGGGTCGTCTGAATGTGCTAGCAGACTCCCTTTCACGAAAGGGTCGCTTGTTGCCGTCGGAGTGGACTCTCAACAAACAAGTATTCAATCAGATTTGCTACCAATGGGAACGGCCAATGATAGACTTATTTGCGACACATCTCAACAATCAGTTGCAGACGTATGTGTCTCCGTGTCCGGATCCAAGAGCATTTGCAGTAGACGCTCTGTCGATCCCTTGGGACGGAATGATAGGATATGCGTATCCTCCATCGCCGTTAATTCAACAAGTATTGCTAAAGATAAAACAATCTCAATGCAAGATTCTGTTGGTAGCATCTCTGTCGCCACAGAGACCGTGGATAAATCTACTCAGGTGTATGTTGAGGGACATACCGCGGAAGCTTCCTCCACGGGAGGATCTTCTTTCGTAGGGGAAATCGTGCCAACTCCATCACAACCCGCAAGGTCTCAACCTTCACGTTTTTCCGTTGTGCGGTCCTTCTTGCATGGCAAGCACTTTACAGGACGAGCAGTGGACGCGATTTCCACCTGTAGGAGGACCTCCTCTTCGCTAAACTATGCGGCTAAGTGGAAGGTTTTTCGTCGTTGGTGTAGGGATCATTCTGTAGATATATTCGATCCCTCTATACCAGACATTGCAAACTTTCTAGTATACTTGTTTGACGAAATCAACTGCAGCCTGTTACTATAAAGGGTTATAGATCTATGTTATCTGATACCTATGCACATCATGATAGTTTACAAATTGGATCTAATGTCTCTTTATCGAAGTTGGTTAGAAACTTTTCGATAAATAGACCCAGAACTCTTAGATTAATTCCTAAGTGGAATTTAGCTTGGGTTCTTCTTAAATTGAAGGAAAAGCCATTTGAACCTCTTGGGACAGTAGATTTCAAATTCTTATCTTATAAGACAGCTTTTCTCTTAGCTTTCTCTTCTGCTAGAAGAGTCAGTGAGCTTCGTGCACTATCGGTGGATGATTCTCATTATCGTAGTGTTGGGAACACTATCACCTTCACTACTAATGTGGGTTTTTTTAGCTAAGAATCAGGCTCCTAATAAATATCCGGAACCTATTGTTATTAAGGCTCTTCCGTCTTCAGACGGGCGTAGGCCTTTACTCTGTCCTGTTAGAGCATTACGTATCTATAAACAGAGATCTCAGTTTATCAGAAAGGGATGGAAACGTTTCTTTCTGTCTTTGATGCCTAATAGAAAGGACATTTCAGTCCATTCTATTGCTAGATGGATTCAGTTAACTATCCGTACTGCTTATGAAGATTTATCTTCTTCTCAGCAGTCTGTGCTTAAGATTTCTGCTCATGAAGTAAGAGCTCTTTCTACTTCCTGGGCTTATGCTAATAGTGTTGCTATTACAGATTTAATGAAGGCTGCTTATTGGTCTCAGCCATCCACATTTACGAATTTTTATCTCAGAAATATTGAGTCCATTTCTGGAGACCTGCATTGTTTAGGTCCGTTATCTGTTGCTCAGAATGTCGTCCACTAAACAGTTGCAACTATAGTTATGCAGGCTTTCTGTTCCGGCAGTGACTCTGTCCGGCTGCCCTCTTCGCTCTGGGCTATTTGACCCAGGGCAAGGGGATGGGGGGCGGGGGGCGGGTGTTCCCTTAGGTCACCTGCTTTATAGTGAAAAGCAAGGGAGTGCCTCCTCCAAGTCAGTATTTCTGAGTCGCTTCCGGGATGGTTTTAAAGTGTAATATTAATGTTAAATTTCATTCATGTCTTATTTTTAAAGTGTAGCTCGGTGTGAAGCATTTGTATATGTCAAGTGTCAAACGGGCTTTAATATACAATACTCGGACACTTTTAAATGACTATAAAGAGTCTCAATTCTCTGGACTACTTTATTTATTGGCTTGCTTTAAAAATAATTAGTATAAGGGTTATACTGGATGTTAATAGAGAACATGAATGTTATTGTGCTCAATTATTAAGGGTAGTGTATCTTTCTAATTTAAAATTAAATAAGAAAGATACATGTAAAGCCTAATACGCCTTTTCTCCTTAAGGGGTTACCTCTTTACTATATAGTTGAGCTTATTGGATTTTCCTCTATGTCCTAGGCCCTCCAGCCTGTTTACTATTCAGCTAAGTCTGGGTCATTGGTACAGTATAAAAATGTTAAAAAATTTATAGTAATTTATATATTTTTTATACTTACCAATGACCCAGACGGGGATGGCCCTCCCTGGAGTTGGGAACTCTTGCCTCCCCGCTGAGTACATAGCGCTGACCAGGCACTGCCAGTGAGAATGATAATTGGCGCCAATTTCGGGACGTCTGCGTCACTGCGCATGCGCAGTAGAGGCGTAGTATGGAGGTCCTTTAGGACATGATTTCTTTTTGTTTTGGATGCAAATTTTGGGGATTGGGGGGCAAAATTTGTGTTTGGCCCTGGTTTTGTTAGAGTTAGCACCAGCAGCTAAGTCTGGGTCATTGGTAAGTATAAAAAATATATAAATTACTATAAATTTTTTAACTTTTTTTTTATTATTGGTAAAATAAATCTGTGAAAGTTGGTGCTTCGACATTTGATTTGTCCCAGAGACGTTTCATCCTGAGACGTTTTCACCCACGAGACATTTCGTCCTGAGTCATAATTTTCACGTTTCACTTAAAAACAAACATTCAAACCTCACTTAATTTCTGACCCAACACCCTTACGGTGAATAACCAATATATTGGGGAAATTTTGCATGATCCACCAGGTGTTTGGGTGGGGGTTGAATTACCATAAACAACCTCTCGGGGAGAAAAAAAAAAAAGACCGCCTGCCCAAATGCTTTTTTGGAAAAAATGGTTTGAGAAACAGACAATCAACTTTGTATGGTCTTATTAATTTTTTCTGTTATCGATTTTTAATATATATAATTTTCCTTTATGGAAAAGAAACAAAAACTGCAACGAATTATACTTTATAATATTTATTTGTTTTGTTCAGAGTTACTTTTTCCTTGAACCTAACCCGTATCGTAACCCCTGATGATCTCATCATAAACCTCGGATGGGTTGTTATACAGAGTTACTTCCCTCGAATCTACCCTGATGACTTCATAATAAACCTTGGTGTTACAGAGTTACTTCCCTCAAACCTGTTACTTTGTCCTCGAACCTAACCCGTATCGTAACCCCTGATGACTTCATAATAAACCTGGGAAGAGTTATTACTTCCCTCGAACCTATCCTGACGACTTCATAGTAAACCTTGCTGCTACAAAGCTACTTCTCTCGAACCTATGGATGATAGCGTTACTTCACTTAAACCTCACCTGTATCACGACTCCTGATGACCTAATAATAACCTAGGTGTTACAGTGTTACTTCCCTTGAACCTACGAATGATAGAGTTACTTCCCTTGAACCTAACCTGTATCATGACCCCTGATGACCTCATAATAAACCTCTACCTATGGTATTACAGAGTTACTTCCTTGAACCTACAGATGAGTTGTTACTTCCTTGAACCTAACCGGTATCTTGGCCCCTGATGGTCTCAACGTGGTCTCTAATGAACTCATCATGACCTTTGCTTTACTCATAATTCACCTCTACCTACGGCGTTATAAAGTTACTTCACTTGAGCCGAATTATTTTGACGGATGACAGAGTTACTTCCCTTAAACTTAACCCATATCATGACCTCTGATGACCGCATAATAAACCTCTACCTATGGTGTTACAGAGTTACTTCTCTCGAACCTACGGATGAGTTGTTACAGAGTTACTTCCCTCAAACCTAATCATTTGACAGGTGAGTTGAGAGTTACTTCCCCGAATCTACGGATGATAGCGTTACTTCCCTTAAACCTCACCTGTATCATGACTCCTGATGACCTAATAATATACCTTGGTGTTATAGTGTTACTTCCTTGAATCTATGGATGGCAGAGTTACCTCCCTTGAACTTGACCCGTATCATAACCCCTGATGACCTCATAATAAACCTCGGATGAGTTGTTATACAGAGTTACTTCCCTCGAACCTAACCATTTGAACGTATGAGTTGTTAAAGAGTTACTTCCTTGAACATAACCTAAAACCTGGAGGTTTTTTCAAGCACTTCTTAATATGGTGAATCAAATTTTAATTTTTGTTTGAACGGATGAGTTGTTAAAGTTACTTCCCTCGAACCTAACCTAAAAATGTTTTTTTTTTCAAGCACTTCTTAGTATGGTGCATCGAATTTTAATTTTGTTTGGATGAATGAGTTGTTACATAGTTACTTCCCTTGAACCTAATCATTTGATGAACCTAACTTGTATCATGACCCCTGATGACCTCATAATAAACCTCTACCTATGGTATTACAGAGTTACTTCCTTGAACCTATGGATGAGTTGTTACTTCCTTGAACCTAACCGGTATCTTGGCCCCCTGATGGTCTCAACGTGGTCTCTAATGTACTCATCATGACCTTTGCTGTACTCATAATTCACCTCTACCTACGGCGTTACAAAGTTACTTCACTTGAACTGAATTATTTTGACGGATGACAGAGTTACTTCCCTTGAACCTAATCATTTGATGAACCTAACCTGTATCATGACTCCTGAGAACCTCATAATAAACCTCTACCTATGGACGAGGTGTTACAGAGTTACTTCCCTCGAACATAACCGTTTGACGGATGAGTTGTTACGAAGTTACTTCCCTTGAACCTAACCTGTATCATCACCTCTGATATACTCATAATAAATCTCTACTTTGGGATGGGTTGTTACCGAGTTACTTCCCTTGAACCTAACCTGTATTACGACCCTTGATGATCTCATAATAAACCTCTACCTACGGATGAACGGAGTTACTTCCATGAACCAAACCTGTATTATGACCTCTGATGACCTCATAATAAACCTCTACCTACGGTTGACAGAGTTACTTCCTTTGAACCTAGCAGAGTTACTTCCCTTGAACCTAACCATTTGACAAGGTTTTTTTTTTTTAAACTGAACCCTGAAAGCAATCTGTAAAAAACCAGAAATACTGCACAAGTGAATGCAATTTTCAGAGAACAATTCACACGATTTTCTATACTAATTTCTATTATCGACCATTGTTACAGAATGTTAGGGAAAATTTATCGATCAGAGATCGTAAGATCGGACTATAAACATTGTGATAACTGGCAGTTCTGTGAGGTCTCACCAGCTCTAGAATTTTGTGTTTCCTTACCAAACGATATCAGGCTCATTGAATAAACATGAGTCCACTGAATCCTCAAAATAAAACCTCAAGAGCTCAAGCTCTTACCCGAGCTTGCGAGCTTAATCAACCCCTATAGGCCCACTTTGCAACACCATTCGGATGACGATTTCAAGTTTATCTAGCAAGGGGATGATGACGATGTCAAATTCGATGCGGTATAGTATAAGTATGGTGATGCGGGAAGGAATTTACGATTAGTGTTGAAGACAATACAAATCGTAAATTTGTAATATTCAAGAGGTAGTGCAGTTCCAATATTGTATTGTATGATTAGTGTGGTGACGTTAGAATACGGCGACAATCGCAGTTAGAAAATGAGTCAAGAAAAAAAGGGAGTCGTTACTGAGATGTATTTCACCCGTTTTATAGTGTTAAAAGAGAATTGTTTTGGACAAGTGGTATGTCGAAGTAAAAAGCTTAATGTCTTGGCTGCTGTTGGATGACATCAATATCGCGACTACTGATGTAATGCTTCGCTATCAGGTGGTTAGAAAAAGAGTTTTTTTCTCATTTTCGTTCAGTCATACGCTAACACATTGTAAACACTGTTTTTTGTTGTTGCTGTATTTATATAATGCCACCTATCTTAAAATATTTTAACTCCTATTGTAAAAAACAAAACAAAACAACTTTTCCGCATGTGCGTTTAGACTGTTAACAAATATTTTCTAACAAGTGACAAATGGTTTTATTTGAATTTAGTCAAGATTATACTCGTTTAGTTTTGTAATGTCTTCTCAATGTGGGCATTTTGTCCTAAAAAAAAATAGTTTGGATTGACACTTTTTTCGGATATGGTGAAATAGGCTATCCTCAATATGTAGAAATGTTAGAAGATCAACTTAGAATTTTTTTTATTGACAAATCAATGGTTCAGTAAACAGAGTTATTACTGAAGGAAACATCTTAAGGCGTGACTTGTTAATAAGCGAGTGCATCTCTAATTAGCATAACAATCATATATTTTTTGAAAACATACTTCACGTTTTAACACAGATATCAAAAATGAATGATGCATCAGATTCAACTTGTTGTTTTTTCAATTTAATATGTTCCATAACTACCTTTTCTTAATACTTTCGATTTCAAGATGGTCCCAACTCCACCGTTATAAGAAGGGAAAGATTATGATTTTCATAATATCCTTGTCGATAGCTTTAATTTGATAGGTCACACGACTATCTTCTCGAAACTTTTGATTTTCTGATCGGTGTTAACCCCATCCCCACGGCGATGGTGGAAAATGTCATTAGCTCAACTTTGGCGAGTGTTTCTGGGTGCGGTCTAAAATTCAAGATGGCTGCCAGTTGCCATTTTGTACCGAAATTAGGTATAATCAGTTTTTTGTACACAACTTCTATACAGCTCAGACTAGAGGCCATATTTATGAACCAATCTTTACGAAACTTCTTGGGTACCTTTGTTATCACCGTGGGATGAGAGCGAGTGTTTTTGGGTGTGGTCCGAAATTCAAGATGGCCACCAGCAGCCATTTTGTACCAGAATTAGTGCAATCAGTCTTTTGTACAGAACTTCTGTATGAAAGTTCTGATTTGAATAAATTTTTGTATGAATGTTTAGTAACATGGAATACATCATATATTGTAAGGGTTTTTTTTTCGTGCACAAATTATGCAAATTAGATGAACTTTGATTTATTCAGTGCTACTTACACAATGTAAGCACACGTGTCAATACGGCTCAGGGTAGAGGCTGTATTTATGAACCGATCTTCACAAAACTTCTTGGGTACCTTTGTTATCACCTTGGGATGAGAATGAGTGTTTCTGGGTATGGTCCAAAATTCAAGATGGCTGCCAGTGGCCATTTTGTACCGAAATTAGGTCCAATCAGTTTTTTGTCACAAGTTCTATACAGCTCGTATTTATGAACTGATCTTCACAAAACTTCTTGGGTACTTTTGTTTTCACCTTGGGACAGGAACGATTGTGTTTTGGGGTGCCTTTGTTATCACTGTGCTATGAGAACAAATATTTTGGGGTTCAGTCAGACCCACTCTGGGACTCAATTTTTTTTTCTAGTTTAGCATCTGACTGTCACCCACCTTTACAATACTTTACCTATACATTTGTTACAGGCAGCGGTCAGTATTTATGTACAGACCGTTACAATACTTTATATGTACCTTTGTTATCAGGTCATTACCTAGATGTTTGTCATTGCTGTGTCACATACTATACGTGTACATGTCTTTGTCTTGACAAGTTGAGCTACAGTATCATTGACACTTTCATTTTTGTAATGTATTCATCAAGCCCTTCATATCAGTACCTCACATGCTTGGATTTGTAAAAAGGAAGATGTTTTTCGGCTCTGGTCGTGACCCACACCCCCACATAAAATGAAAATGTCATTTTCGTAATGTATTCATCTAGCCTTCATATCAGTACCTCACATGCCTGGCTTTGTATAAAGAACGTTTTTCGGCTCTGGTCGTGACCCCACCCGACGACGAGGGTTAAAATTACGATCTTCTTAATCCACTCGTCAAGACTTTCAGTTTGATAGGTCACGTGACCACCTTCTCGAAACTTTCGATTTTCTGATGGGCGTGACCCCCACCCCCACATAAAATAAAAAAAAACGTCATTTCTGTAATGTATTCATCGAGCCCTTCATATTAATACCTCACATGTCTGGATTTGTAAAAAGGAAGGCGTTTTTTTTCGACTCTGGTCGTGACCCCACCCCACGATGAGGGTTAAAATTACGATCTTCTTAATCCACTCGTCGAGATCTTCAGTTTGATAGGTCACAGGACTACCTTCTCGAAACTTTCGATTTTCTGATGGGTGTGACCCCCCACCCCCACATAAAATGAAAAACGTCATTTCAGTAATGTATTCATCGAGCCCTTCATATTAATACCTCACATGCTTGAATTTGTAAAAAGGAAGTCGTTTTTCGGCTCTGGTCGTGACCGCACCCCACGATGAGGGTTAAAATTACGATCTTCTCAATCCACTCGTCGAGACCTTCAGTTTGATAGGTCACATGACTACCTTCTCGAAACTTTCGATTTTTCTGATGGGCGTGACCCCCACCCCCACATAAAATGAAAAACGTCATTTCTGTAATGTATTCATGGAGCCCTTCATATTAATACCTCACATGCCTGGATTTGTAAAAAGGAAGACGTTTTTCGACTCTGGTCGTGACCTCACCCCAAGCCGAGGGTTAAAATTATGATCTTCTTAATCCACTCGTCGAGACCTTCAGTTTGATAGGTCACATGACTACCTTCTCGAAACTTTCGATTTTTCTGATGGGCGTGATCCCCACCCCCACATAAAATGAAAAACGTCATTTCTGTAATGTATTCATCGAGCCCTTCATTTTAATACCTCACATGCCTGGATTTGTAAAAAGGAAGACGTTTTTCGGCTTTGGTCGTGACCCCACCCCACCCCACGACGAGGGTTAAAATTACGATCTTCTTAATCCACTCGTAGAGACCTTCAATTTGATATGTCACGTGACCACCTTCTCGAAGCTTTCGATTTTATGACGGGCGTGACCCCCACCCCCACGACAAGGGGAGATAACTTTGTATGATTAAGTTTATGAGAATCAAGCAATCTGATTGGTTAATTAGCGTTAGGAACGTGAAATGATTGGGTGATTACTTATTTCAAGCTCTTCAAGCTTTTGGTTTTTGGTATACATTGCTCTAGCCATTATATCCACGTTATTAAACGCGATTCACCTCACAAAACTCATGAGGTGAATCGGTAAATCGTTTTCACCGATCAAATCGCACCCTATACCGTCCGAAATGCGATCGCGAACGTGGTGGTCTAGAACCCACAAACCTCCTTTTTTCCCAAATCGGTCTTAAAACAAAAATCCTCGATGAGTAACTACACTTTACACCACTTTTCACCGTTGGCGAACGTCGAAAAAACGTTTTTGAGGTCGATTTTCCCTGTCCTAGAATCCGCAAATGGGTTTCCCCGATCGGATCGCACTTTTAACGTTCGAACACCCGTTGGTGAATGTAGGTGTCACAGAATCCGCAAACCACTTTTTGATGCTGTCCTAGAAGCCGCAAAATGTTTTTTGCTCGCGTTCACCAACGATAGACCGATGGTCTGATCCGCGATGGGAACGTAGAGAGAAAATTTTTAAATTATATTTTCTTAAAATTTTATACATTTTTTCACTTTTGAGCGATGTGTCGAATCTACGCGTTCGCCAACGGGTGTTTGAACGTCAAAAGTGCGATCTGTGGGCCTCAAAACCAATTGCGGTTTCTGGGACACCATGAAAAAACGACATTTTTGTACACGTGTACATGATTTAACACTGAATCCCTATGGCGGTACACGTACATGTACGTGTACTTGTACATGTACGTGTAAATGTGTCCCAGAATCCGCAAAATATACCTACTACTGTGCAATGATGATCACTATTGATATTTCGGATAACCGATTGCCGTTTTTTTAATTGGTTAGGTAGGTAACCGGTTTCAAACCGGTTATCCGGTTAACCATTTCTGTACTAAACAATAGTCGCATACAATTATTTTGTTAAAACAAAAGATGTGTTTTTAAAACATAAAAGATCAAAGAGAAATATATTAAACAAAACATAAGTTCACAAAGAACATGTGTTCATAAAAAATATACAAAAGATAAAACAGAAATATGTAAATATTAAATAAACTGCTGTTTGCTTTTAAAACTGTCACGGTCATGGTTAGCCATCGTGCAGAAATATGTGACCTTAAACACCAATAAATAAAGAAATAAAACAGATAAATACTCGACAACAAATGGAAAAAATCACTGTAAAATGAAATAATCGTTTGCACTCGAGGTCCAACAATAATGCAAGATGTCCAATGTCTGAATCATCCACAAACCTTTTTGGTATTACAGAATTAAATATTTTCCCATAGGTGAACATAAAACGTTCAGGTGAAAAAAAAAAATGATCGCATCACTTTAATTTATGCTTTCAAATATCTTTATCAAGTATAGCACATCAGACAATTTTTTCTGACCAGAAAACAGGGGTTCATGCAACAAATAAGAGAGAAAAACGGACAGGAAGGGAAGTACCGGTCACATGCACATATTTTTCAAGGTATCACTGAACTAAATAATTGAATTAGAAATACCCGGCTTGAAATGTTGCACTCGGAAGTGATGCAGTCTCTAAAAATAAACAGCCTTGGGAAAATAAACTGTTTCAGTAAATGTTTGAAGCATTCTATTGACATCTTGCATTATTGATGAATATTCCAGATAAAAAAGATGGTGATTTGATGGCTTTGGGACCTAAAAAATACAATTTCCATTTGCTGTGCATTGTTGGGAATTCCCTAAAAAATATGTGCATGTGACCGGTACTTCCCTTGCTGTCAATTTTTCTCTCTTATTTGTTGCATGATCCCCCTGTTTTGGGGTCAGAAAAAGTTGTCTGAAGGGCTATACTTGACACAGATAATTTGAATGCCAAAATTAAAGTGATGTGATGATTGCGATCATATTTTTTTTACATGAATGTTATAATGGCCACCTATGGGAAAATATTTCTGTGATACCTATAAAGGAATTCCCAACAAAAACGCACCAAGAGTCAATTGTATTTTTTAGGTTCAAAAAGTCGTTAAATCACCCTCTTTATTTATCTGGAATATGCAATAATAATGCAAGTGCCAGTTGAATGCTTTTAATGTTTATTGAAACAACATATTTTCCCAAGGCTGTTTATTTTTGGAGATTGCACAGCCCTTGCAACTGGCATCGGCATTTGGCAGTGCCGAGGCAAAAGCCAAGGTGATTTTGTTTTGCGTCTGCAGAAATAATGCCGAGGTGATTTTGTTTTGCGTCGGCAGAAATAATGCCGACGCCAAACAGTGTGTCCGTATGCGTTAAAAGTAAAACAGAGCATGGGCGAAAATTATCAGATGAACAGATGCAGATTAAAAAGATTATGTCTTTTTGACAAAACATCCTATTATTTTAGAAAAAAATATCCCACCATTATCTAGACAAAACTCCATCTTAATAATAATAGAAAGAAAGTTTTAAACATTCGCTTTTTTATGTAATTTTTCTCCCTGAGGCAGATCTGGCTGCTCACCAATACCGATATCATTTTATTCTGTTGTTAATGCTCCTTAGAGAGTTATACCCATTGCTTAATATATGTCGATTCTCCATGTTGTACTGATTCTTGTTTTGTATTAATAAATCATTATAATATCTATTAAAAGTTCTTACTTGTTATTACCTCTTACCCCCTCCCACCTCCCCCACCACCCCACACACACACCAGGAAAACTCAGACATAAATGAAGCTTCATTCAGAATTCCCACTTTGTTCACAGTATTTGGAAGTTTTCAACACATTCGTGTACTACTTTACGAGTACTGAGGGAAATTGCTCTGTTTTTGAGTCACTAACAGAGAGATTGTATTTCATTTTCACAGTCAATTTTCCGACCAAGACAAAGGAAAGATCTAAGATTGTGAGCAAGTGCATGACATAACGATAATAATATTACATATGATCAATAAGGAATACAATGCATTAACATCATGCGTGTCACATTTACTCAAGAACAATGCCAAATTAGGACCACTCAAACTTTGAAAGAATCCAGTGACAGATTTTATCCACATTTACAAACTGAAAGTGATGGAGTCACCCCCCCCTCCCCTTCCCCCACCCCCCAGCACTGGTCTCAGAATGGAAAAATGTTCACATCTGACGTGACTATTTTACCATGCAGTTTTTTGTTACTGAGTACTTGGACGACAGTGGTTATAACTTGGTCAAAACCGTCTCGGGTGACAAATCTTCCCAGGGACGCCTGTCACGATACACGTGGTGTTGATCCTGAAATGGAAGTAAACAAGGCCACCTGACATGCAGTATGAGTTTCATAACCTCGACCAAATTATTGAAATTATGGAAACGAAAGTGACAAAATTAATCAAAATTTGGATCTTTGTTGAGGTAGTTTGACAGGGTTTGAGGTGACTGGTTTTTAGCCCACTTTGCCGCCGAAATGTTATTCCCCTTTTTCGTGATAGCGACTTGTTCAAACAATAACAACGCAAAACTTACCACACTACGTAGAATTTTATTCAGGAACAACAGACTTCAAATCGACACACTTACACAAAAGCTGCACTCATCATAATGCCTCTAAGGCTCTCGTAAGTCTTGTTTTGTTAACAATAATAATTTTAAAAAAGTGCCAACACTAAGTGTTTTTTAGCCGACGCAAACTGCGTCTGAATTGCAAGGGCTGTCAATCCATCATTTTCAAGTGCAACATTTCAAGGCGGGTAACTCCAATTCAGATTTTTACTTCAGTGATATCTAGTATTGACTTACCGACCACCATCTAAACTAAAGTAGATATATTTATTTACGTTTACTCCAATTCAAATTTTTACTTCAGTGATACCTAGTATTGACCTACTGACTGCCATCTAAACTAAAGTAGATATATTTATTTACATCTGTGCAGCTTAGGTTAACCTGAATTGGGATCAATTTATGGCATATCGTGAGTTTTACATGGAGTAACTGCTCTGAACTTCATGAAGACAACATATTTGTTTACTTTTTCAAATGCGTTTTTTAATGATACCCCTGATTATGCATAATGGTTTCACAGACACTTTTCGACAGCACTCTTATGAAGAGACAAATGGCAACAGTATTTGTCTCTGCTTATTCAAATGCATTTTTTCATCACATGATTCTGTAGGTACGGTATTGAACTTCAAACTGAAAGGTCCACACTTCGATCCCTGCCAGAGGTAACCAAACTGAAAGGTCCACACTTCGATCCCTGCCAGAGGTAACTGCATTGTGTCCTTGGGCTAGACACTTCATCCCAGTTGCCCATGTGGGGCATGGTGGTGCTGTGTACAAAGGCATACTGTACGTCGATAGTGCACTTGTCTTCAGCCAGTGCTAACCCTTCTTGTGTGGAGTTGCATGTAATACATTTGGGAGTCTTGACAGTTGCTTACCATTGCTCGGTGCTTCGCTCTGGGCACTTCCGACTTCCTTCACCTGTAAAACTGTCTGCCACAAGGTGACCCTGACTGTCAAAAGTGTCATTTGACCCCAATAAATAAATAAATCCTGTGATTCCAATTGTAAACAGTAATGGAAAGTTTTCAACACAAAACAACAGTCACACTGTTCACCACATTATACACAATAAACAAATTTAATTCAGTGGGAAAGAGACTGCCATAATGTGAATAAGTAATTGCTCTATTGATGACGGTTGATAAGAGAGGCATGCGATCAATAACTATTTCATATTTTTGCTGCCAAAGTTCCTCTCAAATCTGAAGGGGGAACTTGCTAATAATCTGAATGGATGGAATCTGAATGTAGTGGGGGTAGCCGCTATGGTCAGATGACTGAACTATCTATAGCGTTCAACTGATGATTGGAACCGGCCACCACAATCGGATGACATCGGCTCAACCGATTATTACCAAGCATTTTGTGATGATTCATTAACTGCATTTTATTATCTTCTGCAAATGTTAAATGTAAAATGATGTCAATGGTACCATCCAATAAAGTTGAGAAACAACCACAATGTGTATTCTTAATCTCTCTAGACACCCCTTCACAGGATTTACAAGCTAAACGACATGTAAAGCTTACAATTGAGCACCCTTGCGGCAATTGCCAGTTCATACCAGAAAAGTGAAGGTTGCATTCCATTGACTCAGCTCGCAGTAAAATTACACGAACTTGGGCGGTAAACGTGGCTCTGAGAGCCATGTTTACCGCCCAAGCATGCACGACTGGTAATTTTACTGAGACCTCAGCCAACAAAGTTTAACAGTGAAAAATGTTCAGTTTAATGAAGTTCTTTGGAGTCTCGACTTGTCTAGTAGTGCACAGTATTACAATCGGAATCGGCATCAGAATCAGCAGATTGTGAGTTCAAATAACCGGTAACCTGTCCACTGCCATTTTTGGTGATCAATTGAACACTAACTATCTACTATGTCCCTTCCCTGTTTTTGGAATGACAAAGTTGGAAGCTGGGGGCCGCAGACCCTGGTGATGTAAAATATAGCTTTTAAACTTCATTTGGAAAGAAGAATAAATACAAAATTCTAAAATGTAGCTTATGACCCCTCACTTGAATTAGTGATGAACCAACTATTAAAACTTGCTATGAACCAATTATTTCACTAAACATTCTGCCAATTTTGATGTCGATTCCAATAGTTAGTATATGTATAGGACATAGCAAAAAATCTGTTCGTGCCTATTATATCACTAAATTTCATCGAAAAATCACCAGTTACGAATGTTTAATAGAACATTAAGTTCTCAGACCATGCATGTTTCGTGCCAGGCGATTTTAGCCAAAATAATATTCATGATATTTTTGGAAAGAAGATTGTGATTAACGATATAATCACGATATTGTTCTCTTGTGAAGGTTGTGTTTATTCTGGTAAATAGTCTAAATACAGTCAGAGCATGAATACAATACACTGAGCTGTATTAACCTGAAATATACTGAGCACATATACTTGTGTCTCAATTTAACAGGCCTGACATTTTCAGACAGGCGATCCCCGGGGCCAGAGTCGCCCACTTAAAGTCAAAATTCCATGGACAGTAAACATCTGCCTGACCCTGATTTCTGTGGATCATTAATTCAGTAAAAGGCACCTCAAAGTTGGCCTTCTCAAAACAACAATCTTAGTGGATAGAAGTAGGAGGCAAAGCGCAATTCCTGCCGTATGTAGTGTGTCATCGCAGTTACCCACAGTGACTTATCTGATCTGTGGAATTCCAAAGTTGAAAGTACAAGGTGTTTTTTGTTGGTTTTGCATCACTGTTTGCGAGGCAAGATCTCCCAGATGTGTCCCAATCACTGAAAATTGATTCACATGGATTCACATGGTGCGATTCTATGTTTTTATTCTGATTTTTCATGCGCTCATCCCAAAGCGTTAAAACTACAGATAAGCTAGCGTAGCAATGCACCAATTATCACAGTTAATATAATTTAATTAATTAATATAATTTATTTAGCCTAAAATTCCATTAAAATGCTCTTTGTCTGTACATAAATCTGACATAGACATAAAATACACAAAAAGAAAACAAATCTAAAAGAAACACAGAGAGTTATAAAAAGATCAATAAAAGCCTGGCGGAATAAAAATGGTTTTAATCTTTGATTTGAAAATAGAAACTGAATTAGCCTACTTAATACAGTGGAGCCCACTTAATTGGATATCTCTTAATTGTATATCCCTGTTAATTGAATATAATTTTCAAACACAAAACCATTTACCATACCTTCAGTACAAATTTGATCTGTTAATTGCATATGGGTTGTAGAGTAAACTCCTGTTAATTGTATATAACTTTTTGTAATATGTCGAAAAAATTACTGTGACACACACCAAATTCCCCTTATTCATCAACCTTTTTGGCATCACTACATCCAATACAGGCATTCATTCTATTATATCTTGTTTGACAGAGCTCTATGAGCTCTGTCAAACAAGATAGAATAAATGCTCAGTTTACCTTCAGAACACAGGAAACTGACCAAATCCCTGTTAATTGTATACTCCTGTTAATTGAATAATTTTCACTGGCAAAATGGATATTCAATTAAGAGGATTCTACTGTATCACAGGGAAGTTGATTACGCAGTTTAGAACTGCAGATGGAAAATGCCCCATCACCAGCAGTACGCAACTTGCCACTAGGCTGTTTCAAGCTTAACATGCCAGATGACTGAAGTGCTCCAGAGAGTTGATAGTATTCGAGCAGGTCTGACAGATAAGTTGGGGCCAACCTGTTCAGGCATTTATACATGTAAACCAACAAAAGCACTTTAAAGTCAATTCTTTGTTTAATGGGGAGCCAATGCAATCTAAAAAGAACTGGAGTGATATTGCAAGATTTTACAGTTTTTGTAATGAGGCGGGCAGCGCAGTTCTGTACTTGTTGGAGCTTGTCAATGTTACATTGCTTAGATCCATAAAGCAAAGAATTGCAGTAATCAAAATGGGTGGTTACATATGCATGAACAAGTTGTTACGACAACTGTTGATCGTAAGTAACGATAAATTGCACAACCATTTTACGTGTGTTTTCCAATCAGTTGACAAAACTCCGCTGATGTGCACCTGTAGGTCTCCATATTCATCCTCCACAGCCTTTTTCGTTTTGGTGGATTGATTTGAAAATTGCCAAATGGAAGTTGAATCATGAACTGCACAAAAACAGTTATAATTTCAAGCATCCAAATACCATTCTATCTTCTGGGTTTTTATTTAGCATGCTCAGTCCCGCAAAGCTGAAAGTTCACACTCCTTACCTGAACATTCAAGGAATCATATCGTATGTTATGCTGCAAAATATATGTCTTCCGTACTTGAACAGTCTATAATTATCTGCATTAGATAGACACAGTGAGTGTTATGACTTATGGGTACAGTTAAAACTAGAAGTCCTGTCATGAAATGCGCATAAATAGCACTTCGATTTGCGCGTTAATCTACACATTCAGACCATAGTAAGGCTATCAAGTTCTGTACATATGGCCTGTACACAATGTTTCAGCCAATGGACCTCCGAGTAACCTGGAGGTCCATTGGCAGACACATTGCTTATGTTTACTACAAGTAACCAGGAGAACCTGCCGTACTTTGGATGCCATTTGATATGGCAATTGCGCACAATTCCTAAGCGCAATTAAGCCTAGATAAGCGCATATTTCGTGACATGACTTCCAGTTTTAACTGTATCTTGAATCCAAACATTCAAGCCTGCATCAATACCAACATGATGTCCAATCGTATTACACAAACCATGTACTGGTACCTAAAAATGTTTGAGTGTTCTACCTGACAGGGTGAAACAAAAATGGCCCCCATAAACCAAAAATGGCTCTCCTGGGGTTGTTTGAGGTGAACCCAAAATGGCCCTTCTAGGGTTATTTAATGCGAACCATAATGGCCCTCCTGGAATTTCGAAAATGACAGGCCTGATTTAATAATGACTTTGATGTAAAATGTGTGTTGTGAACATATGTCCATGTATGGTCTACAGATGGATAGGAACAGGACATATCAGATTATAATGTTCATTTTTCAACTTTTTACCTCCATTGATGCATTTCTCCAATATTTACTTTGCAGTCAGTATTAGAGAGGTAACTGAATTGAACAAAGAATTTGACAAACTGAAAATGTGATTGTGACAGCCATGCGACATACGTGTTGTGTAAAATTATCTGCCAGTAAAAAAAAGATTGTATTTGAGTTTTTCTCTTCATTTTATTCTATTGTATTGTAATGTCTGCATCATGAAACATTGCAGACTTCCAGTTGAACAGATTGTATTTGTTCTTTAACATTATATACTCAGTGCCTTGCTTGCTTCTTGGTCGAAAGTCAAAGTTTTTAAATTGTCAATGTTAAATTTAGAATAACTGCTGGTTGTCATAACCAAGCAGTGCCTCATGACTGTCAGGTTCCAATTACCGATTCTGATTATTGGTTCATCACTAACTTGAATGAGCCCAAAGAGCCTGTTCAAGTCCAGTGTCATAAGCTATAATTTGGAAAGAATATTGCACAAGAAAAATATACAAAAAAGTAATATTTTTATACTGTACCAATGACCCAGACTGAGCTGGTGCTAACTCCAAACTATTCATTTTACGAAATTATTTCATGTTACCTATTTTCGAGGCATGGCCCTGTTGTTGTCATTCTTGCTATGAATGTTCCATTGTTTGATCAGTGTTTCCTCTCTCCCTTTCCTTTATTCCCCCCTAGCTATTCTCCCATGCTTTTGGCTTATTTTTTGTAATGTTTATTACTAAAATTTCTTGGGAGTTTTGGCTTGGAAACAGAATTATTTTCTGTTTTTCCCCCATGTTTACGTCCTCACTCTTGGGTGTTTAGGCGTTTTGGTCTGCATCTACCATTTGATGTTCTACAGTTTCTTCTCTGGAAGCCTCTGTTTTGCATCAGATAGTGTTCAAATTGGCAACTGATTTCGGGCCATGTTTACCAGTGCCTGGAGTCATGTTTCCGGTTTGTTTACACTTTTTGTTTAGGTTAACAACGGTTACTTCCGATAGTGATTACTTGTCTTCTGCTTAGTTCAGTTCATAGCAAGATACATTAATATTGTCTGTAAGTGTTATATTAATTTTTTGAAATGATTTAAAATTTTTGTCCACACTTAGGCTTTTTTGGGATCCATTTGGGCTCATCGTGCACATTGGGAACTTGGGCTCTTCTGAAAAAAAATTTTCTTTTTGAATTATTTTTTCATAATGTTCTAATGGATTATTGTATTATGTATCTTTGTTTTCAAGGTTTAGTGCGAGTACTATGACTGTTTGCATTTTTCACAATGAAAGATTATTGTTCAAATTGTAATGGGAGGAAATCTTCCTCTGATTCTCATGATCTCTGTATTAATTGTAGTCAATGTACTTGTACTAACCCTTGTTCAGTGTGTATCAATTTGGATGACAAACGTTGGAAACGTGTGCCCCAGTATGTTGTTAGCGGGGAGAGGACCATGCCGGTCCTCTCTCCGCAGGGTCACTCTAGTTTTTCACTCTCTTTTTCAGAGGAACAAGAACAGGGCGATGTTTCCATGATGTCTTCCAACAGTGTGCTTCCGTCGTCACAATCAAATGACAAGTTAGCGGCAAAAGTGCTCATGCAGATACGTCAATTGCCTAAGAGTTCCCTAGTAGGATCGACGGCTTTGGCGTCCGCTAGCGACCATTCAACGAATGGCTCGGCAGCCGGGCAAACCCGTTGCGGTC
The DNA here is from genome assembly GCA_031216915.1 of Pictodentalium vernedei. Taxonomy (NCBI): domain Eukaryota; kingdom Metazoa; phylum Mollusca; class Scaphopoda; order Dentaliida; family Dentaliidae; genus Pictodentalium; species Pictodentalium vernedei. The sequence goes on from CM062295.1 coordinate 611,309,103, forward strand.
CAGGAAGGAGATTTGGGTGTTGCGAGCACTATAAACATACCACGTGCATACCCAGTGATGACGGATCAGAGGATGGTACGGAGGAAGCCTGTTAGTCCGATTCCTAGCTCGTCCAGGTCCATCCGGGCTGCGAGCGAGAGAGGCCCCTCTCTGGGCCCAGATGTTGTAGTACATAACGTTCCTCAGTTAGAGCATACGTCCACCGCTCGGGATGCTCCGGTATATAGACTGTCTGGCGAGACTGCTCATACGGCTTCCTCATCCTCATGGCAGCACACACAACCGCACCTTGGCTAAGTGACCAGAGATATCCAGCCAGCATTGCAGACCAGGGATTCCACGGCGACCAGGTCACTCCATCCGGTAGCCAGGGATACGAGGCCTTCATCCTCTGGACGTTTGCATAAAAGAGGTATGCAGGAGTCAACGTCCAGGAAGCTTCCGGCAGCTAAATCCCGTAAGACCGCAGCTCCACAGGCCTCTCCGTAACGGACGTGCTATCACAGATAGCGCAGATCATCCCAGCATCCCAGCAACCATCAGAAACTCTGTTGGAACAGGAATTATAAGACGAGGCTGGGTTGGTACGTTCCGCTGCTGGATCAGGCATGGACGACCGAGATTTACAAGTGGTCCGACAGGATGGCGAAAGGGATTCGGAGGAATTGGATTAGATAAGATAAGAGGCTTATAGCACCACTGGACACTGATTTCTTTAATCGGTTAGGGACACCGTCCCTGAGTTTCCATCACAGTCCAGAAATGTCTCACGGACATTTGAACTATTGAATGACGCTATAAGTAAACTTGCTACCAAATCGGGCAGGTCAGACTTCCTACCGGCAGGTGCTCTTCATCTGCCTTTCATCAATCCAAGGAATAAATTTGAAACGGCAGGACATGGCATTCAGAGAGTTCCTCTGCGTCTAGACGACCAGGCTGAAGACCTAGAATTATCCATGCTGTCGTCTATGTCAGTTCCTAACTCGACGTTGAAAACGACAGTATCGTCTAATAGAGCTAATTTAGACGCACTTTCGTACGCAGATTACCTTACCAGAGCGTTATCATTATGCCTTGAGGGACAAGAATTCCAGGACATACAAACCTCCTTAAGAGTTCTGTCAAGGGCCATAGCATTCTCCACGTATAACTCCACCCGTTCAGTGGCAAATCTGGAGTTAGTTAGACGTGATGGGGCCCTGGCTTCATCCACTGAGACTGAAACTGTCCTTCAAAGAAAAACCTCAGTTAACTCGAAGTCCAAGATGGACTCAGCTTCCGTCAAATCAGCAGAAAAGAGCCTCGCTTCTATCAGAAGTCCAGTCTCTTTTAGTAAAGAATGCGATAGAGGTCGTAGAGAACCAGAATCTCCAGGTTTCTACAGCCATCTTTTTCTGGTTCCGAAACCAGACGGCTGGTTCCGTCCAGTCATAAATCTGAGCTGGATAAACAAGCTGGTCGTGGCTCCAAAATTCTATATGGAGACCATTCAATCGGTCAGAGCGAGCATTCGAATGAACGACTATGCTACGAGCATAGATCGTAAGGATGCGTTCTTTCACGTCATGGTACATCCGGCGTTCAGAAAGTATCTTCGCTTCGTCGTCCTAGAAGTCGTATATCAGTTCCGAGCGATGTGCTTCAGTCTGAATCTAGTGTCCTGGGCTTTCACTCGAATAATGAACTCGGTAAAGACTCATTTCCGAGCTCATTCGTCTGCGGTAACGTCGGCCTATCTGGACGACATTCTTCAGAGGTACGGCAACGAGTTAACGCTTCAGAATGATGTGCAGAATCTGCTTCTATTGCTCCGACGTCTCGGTTTCATAATAAACGAAGAGAAGTCGGATCTGGTGCCGTCCTAGTCATTCACCCACCTGGGGATGAGATTCGAGACGCACAACAATCTCGTTCGTCTGCCGTTAAGTTAGTTAGTTGTTATGCTCGCTATTGTCTTCACTCAGACAAGGTTACAGCGAGGGAATTCATGAGACTGATAGGTCTGTGCGGAGCTGCCGCGGATCTCATTCCAATGGGGCGGCTACGCACTCGTCCTCTCCAAATCTTTCTGATTCAGAATTGGAGGGCGAAGACTCATTCACTCGATACAGACATCCTCTTGTCAAATCAAGTGAAACAAGAGATTCAGACTTGGGCAAACATTCAGTGGTTAACTCAGGGAGTTCCACTGCAATTGCCGGATCCGCATTTTACAATTATGACGGATGCCAGTCAAACAGGTTGGAGTGCGACACTGAGCCCATTGGATTCGAAGTGCCAGGGTCTTTGGGATCCGCAGTTCTTAAGCAAGCACATAAACATCAAAGAAATGATGTCAATTTGGCTTGCGCTACGTCATTGGATGGATGTTATTCAGAATGCACACGTGCAAATTCTATCCGACAATACGACGGTAGTAGCGTATATTCGGAATCAGGGAGGCACTCATTCCATTCCGTTGTTCAAGCTAACAGAAAGAATCCTTCTGTTTGTACTAGAACATCAGGTTCTATCGGCCCGTCATATTCTGGGTCGTCTGAACATTTTGGCAGACTCCCTTTCACGGAGGGGTCGCCTGTTGCCGTCAGAATGGACTCTCAACAAACGAGTATTCAATCAGATTTGCTACCAATGGGAGTGGCCAATGATAGACTTATTTGCGACGCATCTCAACAATCAGTTGCAGATGTATGTGTCGCCATGTCTGGATCCTCGAGCGTTTGCAGTAGATGCTCTATCGATCTCGTGGGACAGAATAATAGGATATGCATATCCTCCAGCGCCGTTGATTCAGCAGATATTGCTCAAGATAAAACAATCACAATGCAAGATTCTGTTATTCTGTTGGTAGCATCTCTGTCTCCAAAGAGACCGCGGATAAATCTACTCAGGTGTCTGTTGTGGGATATGCTGTGGAAGCTTCCTCCACGGGAGGATCTTCTTTCGCAGGGGAAATCGCGCAGACTACATCACAACCCGCAAGGTCTCAACCTTCACGTATTTCCATTGTGCGGTCCTTCTTGCACGGCAAGCATTTTACAGGACGAGCAGTGAACGCGATTTCTAACTGTAGGAGGACCTCCTCTTCGCTAAATTATGCTGCTAAGTGGAAGGTCTTTCGTCGGTGGTGTAGGGATCATTCTGTAGATATTTATGATCCCTCAATTCCAGACATTGCAAATTTTCTCGTCTACTTGTTTGATGAGATCAAACTGCAGTTTATTACCATTAAGGGTTATAGGTCTATGCTATCCGATACCAATGCACACCATGATAGCTTAATGATTGGCTCTAATGTTTCTTTATCTAAGTTAGTTAGAAACTTTTCGATAAATAGACCTAGAACCCTTAGATTAATTTCTAAGTGGAATTTAGCTTGGGTTCTTATTAGGCTAAAAGAAGTGCCATTTGAGCCTCTTGCCACAGTGGACTTCAAATTCTTATCTTATAAGACAGCTTTTCTCTTAGCCTTCTCTTCTGCTAGAAAGTTAGAGTGCTTCATGCACTATCTGTGGATGATTTTCACTACCGTAGCGTTGGTAATACTATTACCTTTACTACTAATGTTGGATATTTGGCTAAGAATCAGGCTCCTAATAAGTATCCGGAACCTATTGTTATTAAGGCCCTTCCATCTTCAGACGGGCGTAGGCCTTTACTCTGTCCTGTTAGAGCAATACGTATTTACAAACGTAAATCTGAGTTCATCAGAAAGGGACGTAAGCATTTCTTTCTGTCTCTGATACGTAATAGAAAGGACATTATGGTCCATTCTATTGCTAGATGGATTCAATTAACTATCCGTACTGCTTGTGAAAAATGATCTTCAACTCAGCAGTCTGCGCTTAAGATTTCAGCTCATGAAGTAAGAGCTCTATCAACATCTTGGGCTTACGCTAATAGTGTTGCTATTACAGATCTAATGAAGGCTGCATATTGGTCTCAGCCTTCCACTTTCACAAATTTTTATCTTAGAAATATTGAGTCCATTTCTGGAGATCTGCATTGTTTAGGTCCGTTATCAGTTGCTCAGAATGTCGTCCACTAAACAGTTGCAGCTATAGTTATGTAGGCTTTCTGATCTGGCAGTGAGTCTTCCTGCTGCCCTCTTCGCTCTGGGGTATTTGACCAAGGGGAAGGATGGGGGGGGGGGGGGTTCCCTTAGGTCACCTGCTTCATAGTGAAAAGCAAGGGAATACCTCCCCTGGAGTCAGTAATTCCGAGTCGGTACCAGGATGGTTTTAAAGTGTAAAACTAATGTTTACTCATACATGTAATATTTTTAAAGTGTAGCTCGGTGTGAAGCATTTGTATATGTCATGTGTCAAAATGGGCATTAATATACAATCCTCGGACACTTTTAATGAGTATAAAGAGTCTCATTTCTCTGGACTTCCTTTATTTATTGGCTTATCTTTAAAAATAATTAGTATAAAGGGTTATACTGGATGTTAATAGAGATCATTGATGTTATTGTGCTCAATTACAGAATGGTGTTGTGTCTTTCTTAGTTGATATGAATAAGAAAGATACATGTAAAGCCTATCTCTCCTTTTCTCCTTGAGGGGGTAATTCTGTTATATGTAATTGAGCCTATTGGACTTTCCTTTATGTCCTAGGCCCTCCAACCTTTTTACTATTCAGCTAAGTCTGGGTCATTGGTACAGTATGAAAAATGTTAAAAAATTTATAGTAATTTATATATTTTTATACTGTACCAATGACCCAGACTTAGCTGGTGCTAACTCTAAAATATCTAGGGCCAAACGCAAATTTTACCCCCCAATCCCCAAAATTTGCATCTAAAATCGAAAATTACTTGTCCTATATGGTCCTCCATACTTTTACTCTACTGCGCATGCGCTGTGTCAAGGAGGTCTCGAAATTGGCGCAATTATTATTCTTTGTGTGGCCCTCAATACAGTTACACTTCACTGTTATTTGTGCTTGTAAATCTCAGTTTTAAGGAAGCCAGACGCATAATTATGAGAGAAATGGTGGATATAAGGAGGAAAGAGAAGGAGGAGAGGAAAAAACAGTGGAAACAAATGTTTAGGGCTGTAACTTATAATTATTTTACGAAATTATTCATGTTACCTATATTTTTATACTGTACCAATGACCCAGACATAGCTGGTGCTAACTCTTAAAATATAGGGCCAAACACAAATTTTGCCCCCCAATCCCCAAAATTTGCATCTAAAACTAAAGAAAACATGTCCTGAAAGGCCCTCCACACCTCGCCCCCACTGCGCATGCGCAGTGTCAAGGACGTTCCGAAATTGGCGCCATTTATCATTCTAAGTTTGGCCCTTCATCAGTTAACATCTGACTGATCTTTGTGCTTTTAAATCTCAGTTTAATTGATGCCAGACACATAAATATTAGTGAAATGGTGATTCTAAGGAGGATAGAGAAGGAGGAGAGGAAAAGAATGTGTGACAGAATATTATCAGGGCTGTAACTTAAAATTTTTTAATGAAATTATGTTAAGTTACCTATTTTCAAGGCAGCAGCCATTTTGTTGTCATTCTGATTATTTAGTTACACTGTTTTTACAATGTTTTCCTCTCCCCCTGTCCTTTAAGTTCCCCCTTGCTATTCTCCCATGCTTTTGGCATAGTTTCTGTAATTATTATTACTAAAATTTCTTGGGAGTTTTAGCTGAATAACAGAATGAATTCTGTTCTTTCCCCATGTTTACGTCTTCACCTACGGGTGGTTAGGCGTTGTGTTCTGCATCTACCATCTGATGTTCTGCAGTTTCTTCCCTGGAAGTCTCTGTTTTGCATCAGATAGTGTATTTTTGGTAACTGATTTCGGGCCTGGGTGCCTGGAGTCTTATTTTAGTGTTTTTACACTCATTGTTTACATTTACAACAGCCCTCTGTGTGAGGGGGGGATTTCTAAAAAATAATATCTTTATGTTATTTTAATCATAACTAGATACATTATTATTGTTCGTAAGTGTTGAATAAATTGTTTAAAATATTTTTAAAATTTTTGTCCACACTTAGGCTTGGGATCCATTGGGGCTCAACGTTACTTTTCAGAAACTTGGGCTGTTCTGAAAAAATATTTTTTCAAAATATTTTGATTTCAATTATTTTTTCTATATTAATGGATCATATTATTATTATGTATTTTGATTGCCAGGGGTTAGTGCGAGTACCAGGACTTGTTTTCTTTTCACTTTGAAAGGATATTGATCAATTGTTTTAAGAGGAAGTCTTCCTCTGACTTTATTATCATTCTATATGTGGTCAGTGTACTCGCATTAACTCCTGTTCTGTATCGTATGATTTCGATGACAATATGGGAAGCGTATGTCACGGTATGTTGTTGGGGATTTGGACACTCCGGTCCTTTCCCCGCAGGGTCACTCTACTTTATCAATTTCTATTTCAGACGATCAAGATTAGGGTGATGTATCTGTGATGTCTTCCAACAGTGTGCCTCCGTCGTCACTATTAATGAAGGGCTAGCGGAAAAGTGCTCATGTTATACGCCAATTGCCTAAGAGGACCCTAGTAGGTTCGACGGCCTTTGACGTCCGCTAGCTCGCCCGGTGTAGCGTCCATTCACCGAATGGTTCGGCAGCCGGGTTCGTCCGTTGCGGTCTAGAAGGAATTTTGGGGTGATGCGAGCACTATAAAATTAACTTAATGCACACCCAGTGACGGCGGATCGGAGGGAGAACGGAGGAAGCCTTTTAGTCCGGTTCATAGCTCGTTCCGGTCCATCCGGACGGCAAGCGAGAGAGGCCCCTCTCTCGTTCAACAACATCTGGCCCCAGATGTTGTGGTACAAAATGTGTCGCTAGCGGAGCATACGTCCTTCGCTCGGGACGCTCCGTTGTATAGGCAGTCCGCTGAGACTGCTAAGGCTTCCTCTTCTCGTCAGCGCACACGACCGCACCTTGGCTGCGTGACCGCCGATATATTACCAGCTTCGCCGATCAAGGATTCTTCGGCGACCAGGTCACACCATCCGGCAGCCAGGGATTCGAGACCGATGGACTCCGGACGTTCGCATAGGAAAAGTATGCGGGAGCCATCTGATGCGGAGCTGCCCTCGGCGAAGCAGCGATAGACTGCGCCTCCGCAGGTCTCGACGCCGGACATTCTTGTGCACATAGCACAGCTTATCGCAGCATCCCAGCAGCCGACAGAAACAGTGTCGGATCGAGAATTATCCGACAGCGCTGGGTCGGTAGCCGGGGACTCGAGGCCTGCAGACTCCGGACGTTCGCATAGGAAGTGTGCGGGAGTCAACGTACACGGAGCTTCCGGCGGCAATGCATCGTAAGTCCGCTACTGCACAGGCCTCGGGAACGGACGTGCTTTCCTTAATAGCACAGTTTATCGCAGCATCCCAGCATCAACTGAATCTGTCGCATATATTTTATCCGACGATGCTGGGTCGGGACGCTCCGCGGAAGCGGGTACGGACGTCCGAAAGTTTCATCCGGTCCGACGGGATACCGAAAGGGATTCGGAGGATTTCAAGCTTTCCCTTTCGGAACAACATATGCTGCGATGCCGGATAAGAAACTGATAGCGTCGGTGGACTTAGAAATTTTTGGTTCGGTTCAGGGACATCGTCCCTCAGTTCCGACATAGTCCAATAATGTCACACAAACTTTCGAATTATTGAACGACGCTATATATATTATTATTTTATGCTTGCTATCCAAGCATTTCTGGTTTCTTGTTCGAAGAGTTATGGAGATGTCTTTCAAAAGTGTGCCTCTGTCGTCATAGTTAATGAAGAGTTAGCGGCAATAAGTGCTCATGGAATATGTCTATCGCTTACGGAGTGACATTCGCTAGCTCACCCGGTGTAGCGTACATTCATCGAATGGTTCGGCTGCCGGGTTCGTCCGTTGCGGTCTAGGAAGGAGATTTGGGTGATGCGAGCACTTTAATTACTTTAGTACTCACCCAGTGACGGCAGATTGAGGACAGATCGGTGGAAGCCAACAACATAGGGGACCTCATGTTGTGGTTCAGATATTTTACATTCGGAGCATATGTCCGTTGCTCGGGACGCTCCGTTATATTGACAGTCTGAGAGACTGTCTTTAATGCTTCCTCATCCTCACAGCAGGGCACACGACCGCACATTGGCTACGTGACCTCGAGTATCCGATCAGTTTTCGGCATTCAGTGATTCCACGGCGAATAGGTCGCGCCATCCGGTAGCCAAGGGACACGAGGCCTATACACTCCGTTCGCTCGCATATTGGAAGTATGCACGGGGTAACGATCACGGAGCTTCCAGCGGCAATGCATCGTAAGACCGCTTCTCCTCAGGCCTCAGTGACGGACGTGCTATCCGAGTTAGCACAGTTGTTTTGCAGCATCCCAGCAATTGACAGTTTCTCGGTCGAATCAGGAATTATCCGACGGCGCTGGGTCGGTGCGGTCCGCGGTTGCATCAGCTACGGACGACCGAACGCTTTATAGGGTCCGACAGGATGGCGAAAGGGATTCGAAAGATTTCGAGTTTTCCCTTTAGTAGTATCGGAAGATGCCTTTCATATCTTCTGGCATTTCTTCCAGTGATTATTTTTCAGACTTCATTGCTGCGATCTTGGATAAGAGACTTATAGCGTCATTGGACTCGGATTTTTCGATCGGTACAGGGACATTGTCCCTGACATACCGACACAGTCCAATATTGTCATTACAACATGTGTTTTATTTTTCGACGCTATATATTTATATATATACAAGCCTGCTACTAAGCATGATAGTTTAGTTTCTTGTCCGCGTGGCTCATTTCTGCCATTTTATCATTTTTACAAATAGTTTATTTTGGCAGAGCAGGGCATACCGAGAGTTCATATGCGTCTAGACGGTGTGATTAAAGACTGCATATATTCTTTTTCGCCGTTTATGTCTTTTCCAATTTCAATGTTGGGAACGACATTATGTATAGTAGACTTAACTTAGACGCTTTATTATACGTAATCCGCCTTACTGAGGCGTTATCATTATGTCTTCAAGAAAAGATTTACGGGATATTATTCTCAATGTAATTTCTTTTGAGGGCAGTAGTTTGTTCACGTATAACTCCGCCCTTCAGTGGCTGATTGGAGTTGGTTAGACGTGACGCAGCCCTAGCTACATCCACACGCGTGGATAGTAAGGTTAAGAACTCTCTCAGAGTCGCTTCGTTCTCGGAGGAGCTTCTCTTCGACGGCAACTTTCCGGCAATCCATGAATTGCTCGATTTATACATTCTCTTGTCTATCTAGTGTTACAAGAGATTCAGACTGTGGCAAACATTCGGTGGTTGACTCAGAGAGTGCCGCCGCAGTTGCCGGACCCGAGTGTGGCTGTTATGACGGTTGCCAGTCAAACAGATTGGGATATATACTGATCCCTACGGATTCGAAGTGCCAGGGTCTTTGGGTTCCGCAGTCTTTTAGCTATCAGTTTAACTTCCGTGGAATAATGTTTTTTAGGCTTGCTTTATGTCATTGCATGAACATTATTCAGAAACGCATGCCCAAATTCCTGTCCTTTAATTCGACAGTAGTGGTGTATCTCCGGAACCAGGGAGGCACTCTTTCGTTTCCGTTATTCAATTTAATGGAAAGAATCCGCCTGATTGGTTGTAGTACACCAAGTTCAGTTTTGGTCCGTCATATTCCGGGTCGTCTGATTGTTTTATCGGACTCCCGTTCTCTTACGGGTCGCTTGTTGCTGTCAGAATGGACTCTCTACAAACAAGTATTCAATCAGATTTGCTATCTATGGGAGCGCCCAATGATGTTTTATTTATGACACAGCTTGCTAATCAATTGCAGACGTATGTGTTGGCTTGTCCAGATCTCTGAGCTAATAGCGTTAACGCTCTATTGATCTATAGGACGGAATGATAGGATACGCGTATCCTCCGGCGCTGTTGTTTTAGCAGGTATTGCTAAGATAAACAACCACAATACATTTCTGTTGATAGCATCTCTATCTTCACAGAGATCATGAGTAATTTACTCTCTTGTCTACTGTGGATCTTAACGTGAAATCTTCCTCTATGTGAGGATCTTTTTTCACTGGGTAAATCGTGTCATCTTTATCACAACCAGCAAGGTCGCAACCTTCATGTATTCCGTTGTGTGGTCCGTATTGCATTGTAAGCACTGTACTGGACGAGCTTTGGACGCGATTTCTTACTATAGGAGATCCTCTTCTTCGCTATTCTATGCGACTAAAGTGGAGGCTCTTCCGTCGTGGTGTAGGGATCATTATGTTCATATTGTTGATCCCTCCATACTACTCATTGCTATTTTTTAGTATACTTGTTTCACAAGATCTACTGCAGCCTGTTAATATTTAGGTTATAGGTTTATGTTACCTCATACCTATGCACTCTACGATAGTTTACAATTGAGTCTTTTGTCTCTTTATCTAAGTCAGTTAGTAACTTTTTGATAAATAGACTTAGAATCTTTAGATTAAATTCCTATACGGATTTTAACTTCGGTTCTTATTTAGCTAAGTAATCATTTGAGCCTCTGGAAACAGTAGTTTTCAAATTCTGACCTTTTAGACAGTAATTCTGTTGGTTTCTCTTTTACTGTAGAGTCAGTGAGTTTCATGCACTATCGATGGATGATTTTCACTTTCATAGTTTCGGAATCAATACTTCCGTTACTATTTAGGTTGGATTGTTGCATAAGAGTTAGGCTCCTATTATCCGGAACCTATTATTTTAAGGTCCTTCCGTCTTCGTATGGGCATAGGCCTTTACTCTTTCCGGGTACAGTTTATGTATTTATAAACAGATATCTGTTTATTACAAGGGCGTAAGCTTCTTCTGTCTTTGATGTCTAGTAGAAGGACGTTACGCTCCATTTTATTGTTAATGGATTCTATTAACTATCGGTACTGCTTATGGTATATCATTGACTTAGCAGTTGTGCTTAAGATTTCGGCTCATGAAGTAAGAGTTCTTCTACTTCTTGGGCTTACTTTAATAGTGTCGCTATTATAGATTTTTGAAGGCCGCTCATTGCGCTCAGCCATCCACATTCATGAATTTTATCTCAGAAATATCGAGTCAATTTCTTGAGGCCTCTTTTGTTAGGTCTATTATCTACTGCTCAGAATGTCATTCTCTTAACAGTTGCTACTATAGCTAGGTAGGCTGTCTCCGTTCGGCTGCCCTCTTCGCTCTGGGCTATTTGACCCAGGGCAAGAAAAAGGGGGGGGGGAGGGTGTTCCCTTGGGTCACCTGTTTTACTATGAAAACAAGGGGATACCTCCTCCGGAGTTAGTAATTCTGAGCTGTTATTGGGATGGTTGTTTAGTGAGAAGTTTAAGTTTATAAAATTCATTCAAGTCTTAGTTTTTAAAGTATAGCTTTTGAATATTGCATATGTCAACGGACATGATTATGCAATTCTCAGACACTTTTAGGAGTATAAGAGTCTCTATTCTCTAGACTTTCTTTATTATTGGCTTACTTTAAAAATTATTAGTATAAGGATTATATTGGATATTAATAGAGTACATGGATGTATGAAGCTCAATTTTGGAAGGTGTTGTATCTTTCTAATTTATCATAAATAAGAAAGATACATGTAAGGCCTATTACTTCTTTTCCCTACAGGGGATGACTCTATTTTATTTTATTGAGCGTATTCCATTTTGCTCTATGTCCTTGGCCCTCCAGCCTTTTTACTATTCAGCTATGTCTGGGTCATTGGTACAGTATAAAAATGTTAAAAAATTTATAGTAATTTATATATTTTTTATACTTACCAATGACCCAGACGGGGATGGCCCTCCCAGGAGTTGGGAACTCTTGCCTCCCCGCTGAGTACATAGCGCTTACCAGGCACTGGTTATTAGAATGATAAATGGCGCCAATTTCGGAACGTCCTTGACACTGCGCATGCGCAGTGGGGGCGAGGTGTGGAGGGCCTTTCAGGACATGTTTTCTTTAGTTTTAGATGCAAATTTTGGGGATTGGGGGGCAAAATTTGTGTTTGGCCCTATATTTTAAGAGTTAGCACCAGCTATGTCTGGGTCATTGGTAAGTATAAAAAATATATAAATTACTATAAATTTTTTAACTTTCAAGGCATGACCTTTTTGTGGTCATTCTTGCTATGAATGAATGGAATAAAATCGCAGTAGCTCCGCACAAACGTATCAGTATCATGAGATCTCTCGTTGAGACCTTGTCTGAGCGAAGACAATAGTGAGCATAACAAAGGAATAATTTTGCTCTGGGTTGTGCGTTTCAAAACTCATCCCCCAGTGGGTGAATGACTTGGATGATACCACATCCGACTTCTCCTTGTTTACTTATGAAACCGAGACGTCGGAGCAATAGAAGCAGATTCTGCACATCGTTCTGAAGCGTTAACTCATTGCCGTACCTCTAAAGAATGTCGTCCAGGTAGGCTGACGTTATCGCAGACGAATAAGCTCGGGAATGAGTCATTACCGAGTCTGTTATTCGAGTGAAAGCCCAGGGGGCTAGATTCAGACCGAAGCACATTCCTCGGAACTGATACACGACTCCTATGATGAGGAAGCGAAGATACTTTCTGAACGCCTGATGTACCATGACGTGAAAGTATGCATCTTGAGATTTTTGCACATAGCATAGTCGTACACCTGAAAACTCGTTCTGACCAATCGGATGGACTCCATATATAAACTTGGAGCCACGATCAGCTTGATTATCCAGTTCAGAATAATGAGTGAACGGAACGAGCCGTCTGGTTTTTGGAACCAGAAAAGGATAGTTGTAGAGACCTGGAAATTCCTGGATTTCTACGATCTCTATCCATTCCAGAAGAGACTGGACTTCTGATGGAAGCGAGCCTCTTTCCTGCGGACTTGACGGAAGCTGAGTCCATCTTGAACTCCGAGTTGACGGAGGTTTTCATTTGAAGGACAATTTAGACCTTCCGAAATCACCCCTCGAATCCAAGGGACGTCCGTAATCTAGTCCCAATTAATTGAGAAACTCGACAGTCTTCCGCTCACTAGTACACGATATAGGTTAATACCATTACCTCCTGGTCCTGTGAGGCTTGCGGAAGGAGAAGCCATGTCCTCCACGGCCCGCACCTCGCCCCGTCGACCTAGGGGCTTCTGACCGGATGTCTCGGCCAGAATTATGGCCCCTACCTGAGTCGCTACCCTGACGGTCTCTAGAGTAAGACCTAGAGGACGCATAGGAACCTCTATAGGAACTTCCCTTGGACGTATTCGTCCCAGAAGTGCCTGTCCTACTCTTCTCTGCAGAATCCGACTATATGGAAGCGGATTTGAATAGCAGAGAGTCTGAAGCTTTCTTAGTTATCTGATCATAGACTGCAGAAAGCTTGCCGTCGATGAAAACACTCCGGAGACCGGAGCACTTCTGAGAGAGTTTTTCACCTTACTTTCCACACGTGTGAATATAGCCAGGGCCGCGTCACGTCTAACCAACTCCATATCGCCACTAAAAGGGCAGAGTTATACGTGGAGAATGCTAAGGCCCTTGAAAGAACTCTTAAGGAGGTTGTACATCCTGGAATTCTTTTTCCTTTGAGACGTAATGATAATGCTCTGGAAAAGTGATCTGCGTACGATAATGCATCTAAGCTAACCCTGCTAGACGATATTGTCGTTTCCAACATCGTGGTTGGAAATGACATTGACGATGGTATAGACAATACTAGGTCTTCAGCCTGGACGTCTAGATGCAGAGAAACTCTTGGAATGCTCTGTCCTGCCGTTTCGAAATTATTCCTTCAATTGATGAAAGGCAGATGTAGAGCATTTGCCGATAAGAAACCGGACTTGCCCTTTTAGGTAGCAAGTTATATATAGCGTCATTCAATAGTTCAAATGTCCGTGAGACATTTCTGAACTACGGCGGAAACTGAGGGACGATGTCCCTAAACCGATTAAGAATTCTGTGTCCAGTGGTGCTATCAGTCTCTTATCCGGCAACGCAGCATTTTTGGGTCTGGAGGAATGTCAGATGATAATGCCGGATGCACTCTACGGCAATTATGTTGTTCCGAAAGGGAAAAATACAACTCCTCCGTATCCCTTTCGCCATCCTGTCGGACCACTTGTAATTCTTGGTCATCCGTGCCTGAACCTGCAGCGGAACGTACCAATCCAGCTTCCTCGGATAATTCCTCATCTGACGGAGTTACTGTCGGTTGCTGGGATGCTGCGATTATTTGTGCTATCTGCGATGGCATGTCCATCACGGAGGCCTGTGGAGCTGCGGTCTTAAGGATTTAGCCCCAGGAAGCTCCTTGGACATTGACTCCTGCATACTTCTTATATGTGAACGTCCGGAGTATAAAGGTCTTGTATCCTTGGCTACTGGATGGTGTGACCTGGTCGCCGTAGAATCCCTGGTCGGCGATGTTGGTTGAATAACACTGGTTACGTAGCCAAGGTGCGGTCGCGTGTGTTGCTGTGAGGATGAGGAAGCCGAAAGAGCAGTCTCTCTGGACTGTCTATATAATGGAGCGTCCCGAGTGGTGGACGACTGAGGAATGTTTTGTACCACAATATCTGGGCCCAGATGTTGTAGTACGAGAGAGGGACCTCTCTCGCTCTTAGCCCATATGGACCTGGATGAGCTAGGAACCGGACTAATAGGCTTCCTCCGTACCATCCTCGTATCCGTCGTCACTGGGTGTGCACATTGTATTTTATAGTGCTCGCATCACCCAAACCTCCTTCCTGGACCGCAAGGGACGAACCTGGCTGCTGAGCCATTTGATGAATGGTTACTACACCGTGCGAGCTAGTGGCCGCCAACGCCTTCAATCCTACTTGGGACCTCTTCGGCAATTGCCATATCTGCATGAGCACTTTTACCACTAGCTCTTCATTTCACTGTGACGACGGAAGCTCACTTACGAAGACATCACGGTAACATCACCTTGTTTATGTTACTCAATGAGACCCGTGGAGCCGCGGTCCTACGTAATTATCTGCTGGAAGCTCCAGGGACGTTCATTCCTGCATTTATATAATATGCAAACGTCCCAACTGGAAAGGCCCCGTATCCTTGGCTAGCAGATGGAGTGACCTGGTCGACGTGTATTCCTAGGTCGGCGAAGCAGGAGCACCAGGGACGTTCAATCCTGCATTTATATAATATGCAAACGTCCCCTGGAAATCTGTGGTCACATAGCCAAGGTGCGGTCATGTGTGTTGACATGAGGATGAGGAAGCCAATATAACAGCCGCGTCGGACTGTCTATGCGACGGAGTGTCCCGAGCAGGAGGAGTGGCCGTAAGCTCTGACTAACAAACAAACAAACATACAACAACAGCGCAGCGCAGATGTTCATGTAAGAGAGAGGGGGCCTCTCTTGCTCGCGGTCCGGGTGGACCTGGACGAGCTAGCTACTGGACTGACAGGCTTTCTCCATACTATCCTCGGATCCGTTGTTGCTGGGTGTGCACATTCGATGTTTTATAGTGCACGCATCACCCAATCTGCTTCCCTTGACCGCAACGGACGAACTCGGATGCCGATCCATTTGACACCGGGTGGACTAGCGGGCGATCAATGCCTTCGATCCTACTAGGGAACTCTTCGGCAATTGTCGTAATACCTTGAGCACTTTCCGCTAGCCCTAATATTGCAACGACGGAGACACACTTGTTGAAGACATCACGGAAACATCACTCTGAATTCTGAAAAAGAAACTGATAATATAGAGTGACCCTACAGAGAGAGGACAGTAATGGACCCCTCACCGCTAACAAAAGACCGTGACACACGTCTCCAACGTTGTCATATCAATCAACACACACAGAGCAAGAATTAGTGCGACTACATTGACTATAAGAAACACAATGAACCTGTGAATTAGAGGAAGATATCCTCGCCTTACAATTGAAGAATATTTTTTCAACATGAAAAAATATACACAGTCATATTACTCGCACTAACCCTTGAAATAAATATACATAATATATTATAATTCGTTATAACATTTCGAAAGAAAATAATTTCCCCAAAAAATTTTTTGCAAAAAAATTTTCAGAAGAGCCCAAGTTCCCAATGGGAACAATGAGCCCAAATGGATCCCAGAAAAGCCTAAGTGTGGACAAAAATTTTAAAATCATTTCAAAAAATTAATGTAACACTTACAGACAATATTAAGTATCTTGCTATGAACTGAACTAAGCAGAGGACAAGGAATCACTATCAGAAGTAACAGTTGTCAACACAAACAAAAAGTGAAAACAAACCGGAAACATGACTCCAGGCACTGATAAACCTGCCCCGAAATCAGTTACCAATTTACACACTATCTGATGCAAAACAGAGACTTCCAGAGAAGAAATTGCAGAACATCAGATGGTAGATGCAGACCAAAACGCCCAACCACCAAAGGGTGAGGATGTAAACATGGGGAAAACAACATAAAATAATTCTGTTTCAAAGCCAAAACTCCCAAGAAATTTTAGTAATAAACATTACAAAAAATAAGCCAAAAGCTTGGGAGAATAGGTAGGAGGGAATAAAGGAAAGGGAGAGAGGAAACACTGATTAAACAATGGAACATTCATAGCAAGAATGACCGCAACAAGGTCATGCCTCGAAAATAGGTAACATGAATAATTTCGTAAAATAATTATAAGTTACAGCCCTGAACATTTGTTTCCACTGTTTTTTCCTCTCCTCCTTCTATTTCCTCCTTATATCCACCATTTCTCTCATAATTATGTGTCTGGCATCCTTAAAACTGAGATTTACAAGCACAAATAACAGTGAAGTGTAACTGTATTGAGGGCCAAACAAGGAATGATAATTGCGCCAATTTCGAGACCTCCCAGACAGGGATGGCCCTCTCATGAGTTGGGAACTCATACCTCCCGACTGAGTACATAACGCTTACCAGACCTGGTTGTAAGAATGACATTTGGCGCCAATTTTGAGATCTCCTTGACACTGCGCATGCGCATTGGAGTAAAAGTATGGAGGACCATATAGGACATCTATTTTTCGGTTTTTGATGCAAATTTTGGGGATTGGGGGTCAAAATTTGTGTTTGGCCCTGAATAATTTAGAGTTAGCACCAGCTAAGTCATGGTCATTGGTAAGTATAAAAAATATATAAATTACTATAAATTTTTTAACTTTTCCTCTGAAATATAGCTGATAATCTTTCTTGTGGAAATGAGAATAAAAGCAAAAATCTAAAATATAGATTATGACTCTCACTTGAATGGGCTCAAGGAATTTCTTTTTCTTCCAAAATATAGCTTATGATGCTTACTCTTAAATATTTCTTTTTCTTCCAAAATATAGCTTATGATGCTTACTCTTAAATATATATAGCTTATAATCTGTAATTTGGAAAGAATAAAACAATTCTCTAAATTATAGCTTATGACCTCATTTGAATGAGCTCAAAGAATATACACATATATGTATTATGTAAAATAAAACTTTATCAAGGTGTTTTAGTTTTCGAAAAAATGTCTAATAAATAGAAAAATGTCTGTCACAAATGAAAATTTTGTTTTTATTTTTGTACTTATACCTCTCTAACCATCTATGTCCAAAATGTCCACCTTGTCCAGTATATTTGTCCGAAACATCCTAAGCCAAAATGTCTGGTCCGAATCGTCTGTGGCCGAAACGTCCTACATGTACATTTGGTTTCAACATAATCTCTCTGTCTCTCTGCTGGTAGAAATTGAGACCACAAATGTGATGTTTTATCAGACATTAAGCATAAAATAATATGAGTTGAAATAAAAATATTTCGACCATCATTGAAATATATTTCCTGTATGATACAGCTTATACTTTGGCGCTTATTTGGTCTTTTTATGACCAGTAGTTTACTTGAAGTGTCTTTGTCCCTACTTACAAAGTGAAAGATTGAAACTGCAAGTCTTCAGTCGGACTATAAATTAAAAGCTATCTATATTTTACAATTAAAATATTAGTTCCAAACTTTGGATATATATATTGAGTATACCCCATGTCACCAGATAGCATTTATCTGATGTTTTTAGGATCAGTAGTTTACTTGCAGTCTCTTTGTCTCTACTTGTGAAAAAGCAAGACCATAAGTCTGAAACTTTCTCCTTCAACATATCAGCTTTTTTTTCGACTTATTGAATTATGGCCCAAGTAACAAGAACTTGACTCCAACACAACATGCCCCAAACGAACATAATGGCCATAATATATGCATGTTAGGATATGCCTTCAAGGCTGAGCACAGGTACATTGTATTTACTTAACAGTTTATCTGGGTAAACATGTATGTTCCAACCTCTCATAGAAGTGCAGGAAGATGATGTTTGCTATACAGTACGTGGAGAGTGGATTTAACTAAATCACTCGTGGAGTGGAGTTATCACCCAAGCTATAACTTTCAAATTTTGTATATATCGACAAAAACACAAGTAATGTTTCAGCCAATGGACCTCTGGGTTTAACCCGGAGGTCCATTGGCTGAAACTTTGCTGGTGCTGGTGATGCTTTGCAACAAATTTGCAATTATTGCTCGGGTGGAATCTCCACTCTGCAGGTGATTTAGTGATAATACACTCTCCACGTACTGTATTTTCTTCAATCACTAATACCTAAAAAAACCTGACAGCTTTTGAAATCCAACCTCAACAAGCTCGATTAGTAAGGGCCCAGTGAATCGGAAATTTGACTGTACTGATCTCTCTTGCTTTGGGCATTGTCAGGAAAATTGCATGTCATCCCTCAAGGGCAACAGGGCACCATGTGCAGTGCTTTAGCATTGCAGATGGCACCTTGTTGCACTCAAGGGGTGATGCTCCATCCGAACATGTCATGCAAGTCGAAAAGAAAATGGAAATTCAAGGCCTGTTTCGCAGCCAACTTTGCATCATGCATACAAACCTTTAAGGGAATTTCATCTTTAAAGCTTTATATATTTCTTAATATACAGATAAACACCACCAGATCAAAAAGCAGTGTCAGCAATAATTTGGTGACCTTTTTAAATTATTGTAAGGGTAATGAATACAATTGTTAAACGTATTCAGATCAATATAAATAGATCAATTGGTATCCTGGTTCAAATAACTCGCTTACATTTGCAGCACCATAAGCACTTTTATTAATGGATAATCTTGTTTTCCAAACAGAGCCAGCAAAAGTGCATGGTGCATACATGAATCCAGGGCTTTACATTAATTTATTTTGTGCACACCATTTTGCCCTAATTTGGGCACATTAAAACCAGAAATAACAGTCTTATCCTGTTATGTTTTATTACCATGCTTTTCTTTGTGTTTCTATGGTCATATTATGATGTATGTTTTCTCAAATGGAGAAGACGAACAGTGAATTTGTTGGTTTTTTTTCGTGATGGTGATGCCTCCACACCATCTCTAATTTGGGCACACCTGTGTGAAATTAGGGTAATATAATGACCTGGAATCATCATGAGGCATGTGTGGGGGAGATACCTTCTTCAACATTAGGCATAAAAAAATAAAAAATCTGTTTCTCAGGCCCTCCCGCATGGTCCTTTTGGCTGCCGCATGCTCTTTTTTTATAACCAATTTAAACTTAAAAAAAATTAAAATTAAATGGTTTATGTCTGATATTTTACCCAAGTTAAAAAAATTTATGAATTTGTCCCTTGAGTGCAAGAAGGCTTTGCAATGCTTTAGCATTGCAAAGCCTTCTTGCACTCAAGGGATAAAATACACCACCACCCATGCTATTCTGTAGATTTTGAGGCCTAAAATTCGAACCAAGAACATGAACTTTTAATGGCAAAGAAGTAATTACTGAAATAAAAAATAAAATAAAAAACCACTCGTCCGCATGCAATTTCACAAATAATGGCCTGAGAAACAGAAGATCTATTTTGTGTGGCCTTACTGGTGCATTATCTCAGAAACTTTCAAAAAAATAATATCAGCAGTACCATGTTAAATACCATCAACTGCAAAATTGAAAAGTTTCATAGTATATGTGTATCCATGCCACATGTATTAGTATAGAATTGCCTCCTGCTCACTCATCATCAAGCATCCTTTTCTCTGTTCTGTGAACATTTGATGAATTCAGGGCTTAAAATTCCCTGAGAATCAGAATCAATTCTCTCAAATGATTCTTGGAAGGAAAATGTGAGGCCTGTCATTTTCAGGCAGGTGATCGCCCTAGGCCGCAGTCGCCCACCTAAAGTAAAAATTCCACGGGTGGTAAATGTGTGTCTGACCATGATTTCTGTGGACCATTAATTTAATCAAAAGCACCTCAAAATCGGTCATTGATAAGCTTCGTGGATAGAAGGAAGCAACAATGAGCAATTCGTGCCATATGTAGTGTGTCATCATGGTCACCCGCAGTCACCTTTCTGATCATAGGAGTTGTGGGTCTGCGGAATTCCATTCTTGAAATTAAAATTTACAGGATATTTTTTGTTAGTTTCACATTGCTGTTTGCAAAGCAACAACTCTCAGGTCGATCTAATCACCGAAACGTGATTTGAATGGTGTGTTTCAGTGTTTTTTCTTCTGTTTCATGCACTCATCCAAAATTCCGACTCAAAAGCGACAAAACTGCAGATTAGCAGCATAACAGTATTCCAAATATCATCGTTGGTCATGTGTAATGATAAATTGAACTACCGTTTTTATGTGTGTTTTCCAATCAGTTGACAAAACTCCACTGATGTTTTCTGCAATGTCTGTGTCTGTGAATTAGCTCCCCTGATAAGCACCAGTCATTCTCCATTATCATCTTCCACAATGTTTGGGTGGATCGATTTGAAAATTGCTAAGTGGATGTCGAATCATGAACTGCGCAAAAAAACAGTGGTACTGTCTGCATCCAAATACCAATCCATCTTCTGGGTCTTTATTCAGCATGCTCAGTCCTGCAAAGCTGAAAGTCCACGCTCCTTACCTTAACATTCAGGGAATCATATGGTATGTCACGCTGCAAAATATATCTTCTGTTCTTGTACAGTCTATAATTATCTGCATTAGATAGACACAATGAGTGTTATGATTTATGGGTATCTTGAATCCAAATTTTCAAGCCTGCATTAAAACACAAGTTTAAACATATTTTATTGCACCAAAAGAACAAAAATGGATTGGAGGACAAGTGCGTATCACTTTAGCATCCCTCCTCAAAACACTACATGATGTGCAGTCACCAAAAATTTCTCTTCAGGGGTCATTTAAGTGAACCATGATGACCCTCCTGGAATTTTAAAAATAACAGGCCTAATAAAATATTGAGAATCAGTTTAGATACTTGCAAAAAAATTCATTTGATTCTTTTCATAGATTAAGAAAGTGTCTTTAAAGGCCTGGAGAATTCTGCATATTTTTTGGCTCCCTCTTAATAAGATAACAATTTGTATTACCAATGCCGTCTTGTGAAGTCTTGGTTGCCTATATAGCCAGCCAAGACTTCACTAGAAACCACTGCCAAGGTACTATAACTTCTATCAGCAAGACCATCAGAAACGTGTATGTTAGTAAATGTGTTCTGCATGTATATTCTAAGATATTAACTCTCCAAAACTGGAACTAGGCCCATACAGGTTAAACTTTGATAAATATAGAAATATGAGACCTACTTTTTAATGTGGAATATGCAATGCAGTGTTTCCGCTTGGTGTGTGGTCCTGTGGTCAAGGCATCCATAAAATTTAGCAAACCTAAGAAGAGGCTGTACAAGAGGTGGCATACCAGCACCCCCACCACCCCCCAAATTTGCGAACATCACTACTTGATATGTGTCTAGTCCCATCCTAGGATCTGCACAGGAACAAGAGGAAGGTAGTATTATAATGAAGAAATAAAATAATTATATTCTGATCTGCAGAAGTGTTTCCATTAGGTCAAAAATGAAGAGGCCATTTTGAAAATGAAAATGCAAGAGCATCTCCATTACCATGGCTCGCAAAATAGAGTACTATTATGGACTTTTCCCAGGATAACTCAGTTCTCTCACATGTGGCCGAATAAAATCATCTCTCAGTGTGCTTCCTTGGCTACCATATAGGCAAATCTTAAGCTTTGTCTTGCAGAACCACTAGAAAGCAAAACATTGCCTGTGGGAAGACGTATTAACACTTCTGCAATTTCTCTGTGCATCCCCAGAAAACAATAGCCACTACTAAATCAAAAAGCAGTCTTGTTATATGCAGTAGTGACACACCAGGTAATAGAGAAAACTTTGGGTTAGGCAATGAGTCCGCCAAGCGAGCAGATCTTCTGCATCCCTAGCATTATCCTGTATAATTGTAATAATAGGGGTATGCATAACAATACTCTCAAATTCTAAATTACTTTGGAACTGAAAATTGATACTTGGAGTTGGATGGAGTTAATGAGACTCAAAAACGATTTCTTGCAAAATCAGGACAAATTTTAAAGCCTGGAATTAGACATTTTTTCCCATGAAAAATGTCAGCTTCTAGGAGAACAATCAGATTATGTGGAACTTCTGAATTTCATATGCCCCATTGTCTGGCTGAATTTCATTATATGTATGAGTTTTTTAAATGGGAAATCCTTTTAAAATAATTCTTTTCAGAAATTTCTGTTTGGGACTTTGTTTGCTCTGAACTTACCAGAGGATACCTCTTGGAAAGAGATGAAACAAAGTATACAGAAAGACGACAGAGGGTGTATACGTTTATGAATACACCACGAGAACTGGAAAAGGTTTGTTACGTATATATAATATTAACCCTTTACCTAACATGAAAAGCAGACAACACTTGCAAATAAAATTCTTGAAGCACTAATTATTTTTATCTTTTGCGTCAAAAACATACCTTATGACCCCTCATTGGAATGAGCTCATTTCAATGAGGAGTTTTTAGCTATGTTTTTGTGACAAAAAAATGAAAAAGTAATAAAAATTGAATGGTAAATTTTGTGAATAGCGCTTGCCAGTTTTGGCCTTTACGTTGGGTGAAGGGGTAAATTACAGACCTTCGATTTTGGAAACACATGTACCTTGTTTAGCACAAATATTTTGAACCTACAGTTAAAACTAGAAGTCCTGTCACGAACTGTGTGCTTATCTAGGCTTAATTGCGCGTAGGAATTGCGCGCAATTGCCATATCTAATGACATCCAAAGCACGGCAGGATCTCCTGGTTGCTCGTAGCAAACACAGACAATGTTTCTGCCAGTGGACCTCCAGGTTATCTGGAGGTCCATTGGCTGAAACATTGCTTGTGCACAGGCCATATGTACAGAATGTGATAGCCTTACTATGGTCATAACGCGAAGATTAATGCGCATATCGACGTGCTATTTGTGCACATTTCATGACAGGACTTGTGATTTTAACTGTACATATACATGTAGTATGCACTTTTTGGTTAACGTTTTGGTGGGGTTCCATATATATATATATATATATGGCAAATTTACTAGATACACCATGTGTGAAACCTGGATTATGCATCAGAATATCATGTGAGAACCCATCTGATTGGTTGTTGCACATCTGAGTGATGTTATGACTTGAAGAAATGCTTCAATGCAAAACAGTGACAAGCAAGAAAGTTATCAGACCACCAAATTTAAATACAGTAGAACCTGTCTTGAGAGACTGCCCTTTGGGCCACACAAAAGTGATCTCTCAAAACAGGTGGTCTCTCATAACAGGTCTCCGGTTTTCTCAAGTCAGTGAATAACCA
This sequence comes from Pictodentalium vernedei, assembly GCA_031216915.1. Taxonomy (NCBI): domain Eukaryota; kingdom Metazoa; phylum Mollusca; class Scaphopoda; order Dentaliida; family Dentaliidae; genus Pictodentalium; species Pictodentalium vernedei. Next base: position 611,332,786 of record CM062295.1, read on the forward strand.
ACCACAAAATTCAGAAATGGAGAAGAATGGAGTTTTGTAATTACTTTGTAGTTGTTCTTTTTTATGAAGTTTTCAACAAATTGAAATGAACTGTTATAAAAATTATAAAAATAAATTAGTGTTGAAAATCTTCATCTCAAGACAGGTTTTACTGTATGTTTAACATCAGCTTCATTCACTTAATTGAAGGCTAATTAGTACCCAAACTATTAGTCGACTCTGGGCAAACCAGTAGTCGACTCTCAATTGTGCAGTCGACTAGTTGGAGGAGTTCAAGCTTTTAGGTAAATAGAATCCCTTCTGTGCCACTGTCAGACAGTTTAACAGCAATATTGGGCAATCAGTGTATACATCTATTGCCATCTAATAGTAGTGACAGTAGTTTGTTTTAACTGGTACTAGTAGAGTACTGAATTATTTTGGGCTCTCAAGATATGTTATTAATTTGCCTTGTTGCAATTTATGGGATTGTGCCTATAGCCACTCTCCCATAAATCGCAACAAGGCAAATTAAATAAGACTATATAATTTCACTCTTAGCATAATTAGAAGCACATTAACAGAATAATGTTCCAGTAAGTTGCTGTATATGAATGCCCAAGTGAAGCCAAATTTGGACCTTCAGCACTCTACCAGAACACCAACACTGTTATAAGGAGACAGGTTATCACCAGTGACTAGTCGAAGTCGACTTGACTTTTGGGTATTGACTAGTCGACTTTGGAATTCACTAGTCATTTGAGCACTAAGGCTAATTGTGGTATAAATATAAAACACAACTCAGGCAGAGTCCTGAGACAGGAATCAACAACTCATGGTTGAGTTTTTCCTGTATCTCACATAATGCCTTTGACACCCATGAAATACAGGAAAAATCCGACTTGGGTTGTTGATTTCAGTTCCCCGTATTCCACACTCATTGTGTTCTGCCACACTTGTGTTCTGTCTTATTACTGGAGTATTTTCCCATGTATTATTAGTTGTTTTTCTGAGGAAATTCTCAAGAAGTATCAGTGAAATTTAGCTAGATAGAGAACCTATTTTATTATACGCTAAACGATAGATTATCGAAGAAATTGCGGAAAGATAGAAATCGTATCCCTCACTAAGATATAGAACTTTTCACTTTCTCTGTATTAATCAAAATGGCGGCTTTCAAAGCATCACTTAAAGGTGAATACAAGTCAGATTATCACTGGAAATGATCAATTTGTTCTAGAAACGTATAATGAAAAGAAAATCTAGTGTTTTTGAGTGGATACGGATCATTTGCAGCAATAATTCAACATGTATTCACCTTGAATTGATGCATGAATCCTGCTAGTCCAAGCATGGCCTGAAAGTGTGAAATATAAGTTTTTGACGTACCAAACCAAAAACTTATTTTATGGACTTTCAGGCCCTGTTTGGACTAGAAACCTGCCAACTGAATCCGATCGCAAGGCACTATCTGTTCCGCGTATCGATCAAATCACTTCCGCGTATCAAAGATTTCACGCACTGTTTACTTTCATGCGTTAATTCATGGTTGAAACGAGTGGAATTAACAGATTCTTATAAAAAAGTGTATAATGAGAAGCGCTCGCAAAAAATAAATATTTGTATCAGTCACTCGTGAGATAATATTTTTATACTGTACCAATGACCCAGACATAGCTGGTGCTAACTCTTAAAATATAGGGCCAAACACAAATTTTGCCCCCCAATCCCCAAAATTTGCATCTAAAACTAAAGAAAACATGTCCTGAAAGGCCCTCCACACCTCGCCCCCACTGCGCATGCGCAGTGTCAAGGACGTTCCGAAATTGGCGCCATTTATCATTCTAAGTTTGGCCCTTCATCAGTTAACATCTGACTGATCTTTGTGCTTTTAAATCTCAGTTTAAATGATGCCAGACACATAAATATTAGTGAAATGGTGATTCTAAGGAGGATAGAAAAGGAGGAGAGGAAAAGAATGTGTGACAGAATATTATCAGGGCTGTAACTTAAAATTTTTTAATGAAATTATGTTAAGTTACCTATTTTCAAGGCAGCAGCCATTTTGTTGTCATTCTGATTATTTAGTTACACTGTTTTTTCAAGTGTTTTTCCTCTCTCCCTGTCCTTTAAGTTCCCCCTTGCTATTCTCCCATGCTTTTGGCATAGTTTCTGTAATTATTATTACTAAATTTTCTTGGGAGTTTTAGCTTAATAACAGAATGAATTCTGTTCTTTCCCCATGTTTACGTCTTCACCTATGGGTGGTTAGGCGTTGTGTTCTGCATCTACCATCTGATGTTCTGCAGTTTCTTCCCTGGAAGTCTCTGTTTTGCATCAGATGGTGTATTTTTGGTAACTGATTTCGGGCCTGGGTGCCTGGAGTCTTATTTTAGTGTTTTTACACTCATTGTTTACATTTACAACAGCCCTCTGTGTGAGGGGGGGATTTCTAAATAATAATATCTTTATGTTATTTTAATCATAACTAGATACATTATTATTGTTCGTAAGTGTTGAATAAATTGTTTAAAATATTTTTAAAATTTTTGTCCACACTTAGGCTTGGGATCCATTGGGGCTCAACGTTACTTTTCAGAAACTTGGGCTGTTCTGAAAAAATATTTTTTCAAAATATTTTGATTTCAATTATTTTTTCTATATTAATGGATCATATCATTATTATGTATTTTGATTGCCAGGGGTTAGTGCGAGTACCAGGACTTGTTTTCTTTTCACATTGAAAGGATATTGATCAATTGTTTTAAGAGGAAGTCTTCCTCTGACCTTATTATCATTCTATATGTGGTCAGTGTTCTCGCATTAACTCCTGTTCTGTATCGTATGATTTCGATGACAATATGGGAAGCGTATGTCACGGTATGTTGTTGGGGATTTGGACACTCCGGTCCTTTCCCCGCAGGGTCACTCTACTTTATCAATTTCTATTTCAGACGATCAAGATTAGGGTGATGTATCTGTGATGTCTTCCAACAGTGTGCCTCCGTCGTCACTATTAATGAAGGGCTAGCGGAAAAGTGCTCATGTAATACGCCAATTGCCTAAGAGGACCCTAGTAGGTTCGACGGCCTTTGACGTCCGCTAGCTCGCCCGGTGTAGCTTCCATTCACCGAATGGTTCGGCAGCCGGGTTCGTCCGTTGCGGTCTAGAAGGAATTTTGGGGTGATGCGAGCACTATAAAATTAACTTAATGCACACCCAGTGACGGCGGATCGGAGGGAGAACGGAGGAAGCCTTTTAGTCCGGTTCATAGCTCGTTCCGGTCCATCCGGACGGCAAGCGAGAGAGGCCCCTCTCTCGTTCAACAACATCTGGCCCCAGATGTTGTGGTACAAATGTGTCGTTAGCGGAGCATACGTCCGTCGCTCGGGACGCTCCGTTGTATAGGCAGTCCGCTGAGACTGCTAAGGCTTCCTCTTCTCGTCAGCGCACACGACCGCACCTTGGCTGCGTGACCGCCGATATATTACCAGCTTCGCCGATCAAGGATTCTTCGGCGACCAGGTCACACCATCCGGCAGCCAGGGATTCGAGACCGATGGACTCCGGACGTTCGCATAGGAAGTATGCGGGAGCCATCTGATGCGGAGCTGCCCTCGGCGAAGCACCGATAGACTGCGCCTCCGCAGGTCTCGACGCCGGACATTCTTGTGCACATAGCACAGCTTATCGCAGCATCCCAGCAGCCGACAGAAACGGTGTCGGATCGAGAATTATCCGACAGCGCTGGGTCGGTAGCCGGGGACTCGAGGCCTGCAGACTCCGGACGTTCGCATAGGAAGTGTGCGGGAGTCAACGTACACGGAGCTTCCAGCGGCAATGCATCGTAAGTCCGCTACTGCACAGGCCTCGGGAACGGACGTGCTTTCCTTAATAGCACAGTTTATCGCAGCATCCCAGCATCAACTGAATCTGTCGCATATATTTTATCCGACGATGCTGGGTCGGGACGCTCCGCGGAAGCGGGTACGGACGTCCGAAAGTTTCATCCGGTCCGACGGGATACCGAAAGGGATTCGGTGGATTTCAAGCTTTCCCTTTCGGAACAACATATGCTGCGATGCCGGATAAGAAACTGATAGCGTCGGTGGACTTAGAAATTTTTGGTTCGGTTCAGGGACATCGTCCCTCGGTTCCGACATAGTCCAATAATGTCACACAAACTTTCGAATTATTGAATGACGCTATATATATTATTATTTTATGCTTGCTATCCAAGCATTTCTGGTTTCTTGTTCGAAGAGTTATGGAGATGTCTTTCAAAAGTGTGCCTCTGTCGTCATAGTTATTGAAGAGTTAGCGGCAATAAGTGCTCATGGCATATGTCTATCGCTTACGGAGTGACATTCGCTAGCTCACCCGGTGTAGCGTACATTCATCGAATGGTTCGGCTGCCGGGTTCGTCCGTTGCGGTCTAGGAAAGAGATTTGGGTGATGCGAGCACTTTAATTACTTTAGTACTCACCCAGTGACGGCAGATTGAGGACAGATCGGAGGAAGCCAACAACATAGGGGACCGCATGTTGTGGTTCAGATATTTTACATTCGGAGCATATGTCCGTTGCTCGGGACGCTCCGTTATATTGACAGTCCGAGAGACTGTCTTTAATGCTTCCTCATCCTCACAGCAGGGCACACGACCGCACATTGGCTACGTGACCTCGAGTATCCGATCAGTTTCGGCATTCAGTGATTCCACAGCGAATAGGTCGCGCCATCCGGTAGCCAAGGGACTCGAGGCCTATACACTCCGTTCGCTCGCATATTGGAAGTATGCACGGGGTAACGATCTCGGAGCTTCCTGCGGCAATGCATCGTAAGACCGCTGCTCCTCAGGCCTCAGTGACGGACGTGCTATCCGAGTTAGCACAGTTGTTTCGCAGCATCCCAGCAATTGACGGTTTCTCGGTCGAATCAGGAATTATCCGACGGCGCTGGGTCGGTGCGGTCCGCGGTTGCATCAAGCTACGGACGACCGAACGCTTTATAGGGTCCGACAGGATGGCGAAAGGGATTCGAAAGATTTCGAGTTTTCCCTTTAGTAGTATCGGAAGATGCCTTTCATATCTTCTGGCATTTCTTCCAGTGATTATTTTTCGGACTTCATTGCTGCGATCTTGGATAAGAGACTTATAGCGTCATTGGACTCGGATTTTTCGATCGGTACAGGGACTTTGTCCCTGACTTACCGACGCAGTCCAATATTGTCATTACAACATGTGTTTTATTTTTCGACGCTATATATTATATATATATATACAAGCCTGCTACTAAGCATGATAGTTTAGTTTCTTGTCCGCGTGGCTCATTTCTGCCATTTTATCTTTTTTACATATAGTTTATTTTGGCAGAGCAGGGCATACCGAGAGTTCATATGCGTCTAGACGGTGTGATTAAAGACTGCATATATTCTTTTTCGCCGTTTATGTCTTTTCCAATTTCAGTGTTGGGAACGACATTATGTATAGTAGACTTAACTTAGACGCTTTATTATACGTAATCCGCCTTACTGAGGCGTTATCATTACGTCTTCAAGAAAAGATTTACGGGATATTATTCTCAATGTAATTTCTTTTGAGGGCAGTAGTTTGTTCACGTATAACTCCGCCCTTCAGTGGCTGATTGGAGTTGGTTAGACGTGATGCAGCCCTAGCTACATCCACGCGTGGATAGTAGGTTAAGAACTCTCTCAGAGTCGCTTCGTTCTCGGAGGAGCTTCTCTTCGACGGCAACTTTCCGGCAATCCATGAATTGCTTGATTTATACATTCTCTTGTCTATATAGTGTTACAAGAGATTCAGACTGGGGCAAACATTCGGTGGTTGACTCAGAGAGTGCCGCCGCAGTTGCCGGACCCTAGTGTGGCTGTTATGACGGTTGCCAGTCAAACAGATTGGGATATATACTGATCCCTACGGATTCGAAGTGCCAGGGTCTTTGGGTTCCGCAGTCTTTTAGCTATCAGTTTAACTTCCGCGGAATAATGTTTTTTAGGCTTGCTTTATGTCATTGCATGAACATTATTCAGAAACGCATGCCCAAATTCCTGTCCTTTAATTCGACAGTAGTGGCGTATCTCCGGAACCAGGGAGGCACTCTTTCGTTTCCGTTATTCAATTTAATGGAAAGAATCCGTCTGTTGGTTATAGTACACCAAGTTCAGTTTTGGTCCGTCATATTCTGGGTCGTCTGATTGTTTTATCGCACTCCCGTTCTCTTACGGGTCGCTTGTTGCTGTCAGAATGGACTCTCAACAAACAAGTATTTAATCAGATTTGCTATCTATGGGAGCGCCCAATGATGTTTTATTTATGACACAGCTTGCTTATCAATTGCAGACGTATGTGTTAGCTTGTCCAGATCTCTGAGCTAATACTGTTAACGCTCTATTGATCTATAGGACGGAATGATAGGATACGCGTATCCTCCGGCGCTGTTGTTTTAGCAGGTATTGCTAAGATAAACAACCACAATACATTTCTGTTGATAGCATCTCTATCTTCACAGAGATCTTGAGTATTTTACTCTCTTGTCTACTGTGGATCTTAACGTGAAATCTTCCTCTATGTGAGGATCTTTTTTCACTGGGTAAATCGTGTCATCTTTATCACAACCAGCAAGGTCGCAACCTTCATGTATTCCGTTGTGTGGTCCGTATTGCATTGTAAGCACTGTACTGGACGAGCTTTGGACGCGATTTCTTACTATAGGAGATCCTCTTCTTCGCTATTCTATGCGACTAAAGTGGAGGCTCTTCCGTCGTGGTGTAGGGATCATTATGTTCATATGGTTGATCCCTCCATACTACGCATTGCTAGTTTTTAGTATACTTGTTTCACAAGATCTACTGCAGCCTGTTGTTATTTAGGTTATAGGTTTATGTTACCTCATACCTATGCACTCTACGATAGTTTACAATTGAGTCTTTTGTCTCTTTATCTAAGTCAGTTAGTAACTTTTTGATAAATAGACTTAGAATCTTTAGATTAAATTCCTATATGGATTTTAACTTCGGTTCTTATTTAGCTAAGTAATCATTTGAGCCTCTGGAAACAGTAGTTTTCAAATTCTGACCTTTTAGACAGTAATTCTGTTGGTTTCTCTTTTACTGTAGGGTCAGTGAGTTTCATGCACTATCGATGGATGATTTTCACTTTCATAGTTTCGGAATCAATACTTCCGTTACTATTTAGGTTGGATTGTTGCATAAGAGTTAGGCTCCTATTATCCGGAACCTATTATTTTAAGGTCCTTCCGTCTTCGTATGGGCATAGGCCTTTACTCTTTCCGGGTACAGTTTATGTATTTATAAACAGATATCTGTTTATTACAAGGGCGTAAGCTTCTTCTGTCTTTGATGTCTAGTAGAAGGACGTTACGCTCCATTTTATTGTTAATGGATTCTATTAACTAGCATACTGCTTATGGTATATCATTGGCTTAGCAGTTGTGCTTAAGATTTCGGCTCATGAAGTAAGAGTTCTTCTACTTCTTGGGCTTACATTAATAGTGTTGCTATTATAGATTTTTGAAGGCTGCTCATTGCGCTCAGCCATCCATTCATGAATTTTATCTCAGAAATATCGAGTCCATTTCTGGAGGCCTCTATTGTTAGGTCTATTATCTACTGCTCAGAATGTCATTCACTTAACAGTTGCTACTATAGCTAGGTAGGCTGTCTGTTTTGGCAGTGTCTCCGTTCGGCTGCCTCTTCGCTCTGGGCTATTTGACCCAGGGCAAGAAAAAGGGGGGGGGGGGGGAGGGTGTTCCCTTGGGTCACCTGTTTTTACTATGAAAACAAGGGGATACCTCCTCCGGAGTTAGTAATTCTGAGCTGTTATTGGGATGGTTGTTTAGTGAGAAGTTTAAGTTTATAAAATTCATTCAAGTCTTAGTTTTTAAAGTATAGCTTTTGAATATTGCATATGTCAACGGACATGATTATGCAATTCTCACACACTTTTAAGAGTATAAGAGTCTCTATTCTCTAGACTTACTTTATTATTGGCTTACTTTAAAAATTATTAGTATAAGGATTATTGGATATTAATAGAGTACATGGATGTATGAAGCTCAATTTTTGGAAGGTGTTGTATCTTTCTAATTTATCATAAATAAGAAAGATACATGTAAGGCCTATTACTTCTTTTCCCTACAGGGGATGACTCTATTTTATTTTATTGAGCGTATTCCATTTTGCTCTATGTCCTTGGCCCTCCAGCCTTTTTACTATTCAGCTATGTCTGGGTCATTGGTACAGTATAAAAATGTTAAAAAATTTATAGTAATTTATATATTTTTTATACTTACCAATGACCCAGACGGGGATGGCCCTCCCAGGAGTTGGGAACTCTTGCCTCCCCGCTGAGTACATAGCGCTTACCAGGCACTGGTTATTAGAATGATAAATGGCGCCAATTTCGGAACGTCCTTGACACTGCGCATGCGCAGTGGGGGCGAGGTGTGGAGGGCCTTTCAGGACATGTTTTCTTTAGTTTTAGACGCAAATTTTGGGGATTGGGGGGCAAAATTTGTGTTTGGCCCTATATTTTAAGAGTTAGCACCAGCTATGTCTGGGTCATTGGTAAGTATAAAAAATATATAAATTACTATAAATTTTTTAACTTTCGGTATCCACGCAAAAAACACTAGCTATCCTCTATTGATTTTCCATTATGCTGTGGAGCCCACTTAATTGTATATCTTAACCCTTTATCTAACCTGAAAAGCAGACAACACTTGCAAAAATAATTCTTGAATAACTATTTTTTTTCATTTTTTGTCTCAAAAACATAGGTTATGACCCCTCGTTGGAATGAGCTCGTTCCAACGAGGGCTCATAACCTATGTTTTTGAGACAAAAAATGAAAAAAATAATGAAAATTAATTGGCGATTTTTTAGAATAGCGCTGGCCGGTTTTGGCCATTACATTAGGTAAAGGGTTAAATTTAATAGCCATGTTAATTGAATATAAGTTCCAAACACCAAACCAATTTCACCTGTTAACCCTTTGAACCTTAGTGGCATCTTCTGTATCAGTTAAATGGCAGCAACTGGAAGAGTCCATATTCTTTATTTGAGGCTAGACCAATTAATATTTTCAACGTGCAGCCTTGGGGCTGCACTTTGAAAATATTGATTGGTGCACAAAACATCCTTCACTCAAAAGTCAACCTACTTAATGAAATTATGAAGTATGATGCTGGAAAAGCGGCCTCTGGGGTTCATAGGGTTAAATGCATATAGGTTAAAGAATAAACTCCTGTTAACTGAATAAAAAATTGTGGGAGATTACCCTGACAATCACCAAATTAGCCATGAGTTCTGTCAAACAAGATGTAATAGAATAAATGCTCAATTTTTCTCTAGAATACAGAAATGTGTCCACTTCACTCTTAATTGAATACTGTTAATTAAATAATTTTCTCTGGCAAACTGACTATTCAGCTAACAGGGTTTCACTGCACATTACAGCTGCACGATATTTGGATTTTAGTACCGGTGACAGTATCAAAAAAAAGTAACCATCGTTTACCATTATGCTAGCATACAGTTAGAGAAAAGCAAGCAAAATACAATGAAATGGGCCTTCCCATACTTTTATGTTAAATACATGTTCAATGTGCAAAGGTCCATTTTAAAAAATAATTCCCATACTTTCTGTAATTTGAATCGAATCGAATTGAATCGCCTAAAAGGCCATGTGAGCTTTTCTCATTGCTTGGCGTCCGTTGTCTGCTGTCCGACGTCCATAAACTTTTTACATTTTTATCTTCTCTGTAACCACTGAGCCAGTGTGAACCAAAATTGGCAGGAGTGGTCTATGGGAGGTCCTTTACAAACAATCTTCATTTTGTTCCCGTCGGATGAAAGACATGGCTTCCAGAACCATTCTTTGATTATGGTTGGTGGATTTTCCAAAATCTTCTCCTCTGTAACTGTCCTGCCAAATGTTTTGAAACTTCATATAAATGATGACTGGGACCCCCTCTACCAACGAACCTCATTTAATGTTGATCGGGTTACAAACATGGATGCAATTGCAGCTTATAGTTACTATTGAAAACCTATGGGAAATCACATTTTCATCTTCTCTGGAACTACTGAGGTGACGTGAACCAAACTTGGCAGGTATGGCCTATGAGAGGTCCTCTACAAACGATCCTCATTTTGTTCCTGTGGGTTAAAAAACATGACCACCAGAGACATTCTTTGATTCCGATTGGTGGATTTTCAAAAATCTTCTCTCAAACTGCTAGGTCAAATGTTTTGATACTTCACATAAATGTTGACTGGTACCCCCTCTACCAAAGCTCCTCATTTAATGTTGATTGGGTTATAAACATGGCCACAATTGCTGCTTATAGTTACTATAGAAACTCTATGGAAAATCACATTTTCATCTTCTTCTGTGGAACTACTGAACTGACGTGAACCAAACTTTGCAAGAATGGTCAAAAGGAGGCCCTCTTCAAACAGTCCTCTGTTTGTTCCCATTGGTTGGAAAATATGGCCACCAGAGACATTCTCTGATTCTGACTGATGGGTTTTGCAAAAATCTTCCCCTCTGAAACTACAAAGTCAAATGTTTGGAAACTTCACATGATTGAGGACTGGGACACCTACCAATGATCCTCATGTAATTTTGATGTAATGTTGCAAACATGACCACAATTGCAGCTCATAGTTACCATGGAAAGCCTATGGGAAAGCACATTTTTATATGTAGTTCCACTTGAGCGATTTCAGGCTCTTTAGAGCCTCTAGTTTGTGGTGCTGGCTAATCAACACTCTTGGAATCTTTATTAGACACCTGTTCAATCACACAAGATTCAGACACATACATGTATAAACTTAAGACTTCCTGTTTAACAGGCCATGTTTTTACAGGAGTTAAACTGACAGTGGGTGATTGACTTGTATCAAATTTTCTATGGGTGAAAGCATGTAGCCAGCTAAAGATTTTATGGCTTGCAGCCTGCACTTCTACCTACTGAACCACCACGTCCCCACCAACTGGTATTATTGCAAAATGCTAAAATTTGTCTTTGCAGAAAAAAAGAAGAATAAAATATGTTATTTTCAATGAGATGTGATATATGATTTGTCTTTCAGTTTTGTATAAATGGCTTCTTCCATTGCACTGATGCCTTTTTGTTCATCTTCACTTTTCTTCCATTACGGATCTTGCTTGCTATGGTGCGGATATTTACCTGTCCATTTGGTTTTCTGTCTTCAAGGTTTGTATGTTACTTTATTATTCCCCCAGCAAGGGTATATAGGAATTGCCTCGTCTGTCCCTCAGTCTGTCCAGGCTTAGCAGAGGTACATTGTGGGGTTGACAATTTCGGGTCAGTGGTAGTTGTGGGATTGGGTTACTACAGTGGCCACTTGTAGGTTTAATTTTTTTTACCTTGTGGGGTTAGTGTTTAACATGGGAAAACCCCACAAGTAAGAACGTCCATCCATCCATCCAGCCCAAAATTCAAACATGAATAACTTGTAAAGTACTTGATTGAGTGACTTGATATTTGGAATGCAAGTGGATCCTATTGCTGTATACCCATAGTGAAATGCAAGTGCCATTCAAGATTTTATTGTTAGAGTCATTGCCCTTTATGGATTTAAAATTTGTGTATACCCCAAAACTGTATCACCTTTTGTCAGGCTTACATTGTTAAATAAGCGGGAGTATTCTTTGGTTCTCCATATGTTGACACTTTATTAGTTCCCTACGGGAACCGTAAGGGGACTATAGGATTGCACTCCATCTGTCCGTCCATCTGTCTGTCTGTCTGTCTGTTTTTTATGTTACCACCTCTCCCTCCAACATGCTTTAAGCTACACCTTTCATATTTGGTACATGGATAAATGGTTCTGAGGGGATGATGCACGCTCAAAATTTTTTTTTCAAAATCCAAGATGTCAGAATGGCGGCCATTTTTGTTGTGTTTTTTAAGCTTTTTTTCTCTATTTTCATGTTACCATCCCTCCCACCAACATGGTTCAAGCTACACCTTTCATATTTGGTACATGTATAAACGGTTCTGAGGGGATGATGCACGCTCAAAATTTTTTTTTCAAAATCCAAGATGGCGGAATGGCGGCCATTTTTGTTGTGTTTTTTAAGCTTTTTTTTCTCTATTTTCATGTTACCACCCCTCCCACCAACATGGTTCAAGCTGCACCTTTCATATTTGGTACATGGATAAATGGTTCTGAGGGGATGATGCACGCTCAAAATTTTTTTTTCAAAATCCAAGATGGCGGAATGGCGGCCATTTTTGTTGTGTTTTTTAAGCTCTTTTTCTCTATTTTGATGTTACCACCCCTCCCACCAACATGGTTCAGGCTACACCTTTCATATTTGGTACATGGATAAATGGTTCTGAGCGGATGATGCACGCTCAAAATTTTTTTTTCAAAATCCAAGATGGTGGAATGGCGGCCATTTTTGTTGTGTTTTTTAAGCTTTTTTTCTCTATTTTGATGTTACCACCCCTCCCACCAACATGGTTCAAGCTACACCTTTCATATTTGGTACATGGATAAATGGTTCTGAGCGGATGATGCACGCTCAAAATTTTTTTTTCAAAATCCAAGATGGCGGAATGGCGGCCATTTTTGTTGTGTTTTTTAAGCTTTTTTTCTCCATTTTGATGTTACCACCCCTCCCACCAACATGGTTCAAGCTACACCTTTCATATTTGGTACATGGATAAATGGTTCTGATGGGATGGTGCACGCTCAAAATTTTTTTTTCTTCAACATCCAAGATGGCGGAATGGCGGCCATTTTTGTTGTGTTTTTTAAGCTTTTTTTCTCTATTTTCATGTTACCACCCCTCTCACCAACATGGTTCAAGCTACACTTTGCATATTTGGCACATGGATAGAGGGTTGGGAGGGGATGATCCACGTTCAATATTTTTTCTTCAAAATCCAAGATGGCGGCATGGCGGCCATTTTTGTTGTGTTTTTTAAGCTTTTTTTTTCTCTATTTTATGTTACCACCCCTCACTCCAACATGGTTCAAGCTACACTTTTTATATCTGGCACATGGATAGAGGGTTGTAATGGGATGTTGCACGTTCAATATTTTTTTTCCAAAATTCAAGATGGCGCCATGGCAACCATTTCTGTTGTGTTTTTTAAGCTTTTTTCTCTATTTTTTGTTACCACTACTCCCTCCAACATGGTTCAAGCTGCACTTTTCATATATGGTACATGGAATAAGGATGTTGTGAGGGGATTATGCACGCTCAATATTTTTTTTTCAAAATCTAACATCTGTCTGTCCGTCTGTCTGTCTGTCTGTTTTTACCACCTCTCCCTCTAATATGCTTCAAGCTACACCTTTCATATTTGGTACATGGATAAATGGTTCTGAGGGGATGATGCACAGTCAATATTTATTTTTCAAAATCCAAGATGGCAGAATGGCGGCCATTTTTGTTGTGTTTTTTTAAGCTTTTTTCTCTATTTTATGTTACCACCCCTCCCTCCAACATGGTTCAAGCTATGCCTTTCATATATGGTACATGGATAAAGGGTTGTGAGGGGATTATGCACGCTCAATATTTTTTTTTAAAAATCCAAGATGCTTATATACTCTAGTGTCTTCTGTGACAAAAACACTTTATGTCACAAAAGCACCGTAGGGGACTAATACCACCTCGGTGGTCAACTTGTTTTCCATTCTTTTATACCCCCAACAGGGGTATATAGAAATCGCCTTGTCCGTCCGTCCATACATCTGTCTGTCCATCAATTCGCGTGTCCCGAAATTCAATCATGAATAACTTGTAAAGTACTTGGTTAAGTGACTTGATATTTGGTATGCAAGTGTCTCCTATTGATGTATACCCATAGTGAAATGCAGGTGTCGTTTGAGATTTTATTGCCATAGTCATTGCCCTCTGTGGACTTGGAATTTGTCCACCTTGAAATTAATTTATGAATAACTTGCAGAGTACTCAATGGAATGACTTCATATTTGATGTGCAACTCTATCTTATTGATGTCTACCCACAGTACAAGTCTACAAGACCGTCCATCCAGTCAGTCCATCAGTTCATCCATCCGTCCGTCCATCCCGAAATTCAATCATGAATAACTTGTAAAGTACTTGGTTGAGTAACGTGATATTTGGTATCCAAGTATATCCTATTGCTGTATACCTATAGTGAAATGCAGATGTCATTCGAGATTTTATTTCCAGAGTCATTGCCCGTCCATCTGTCCATCCATCCATCTGTCCCGAAATTCAATCATGAATAACTTGTAAAATACTTGGTTGAGTGACTTGATATTTGATATGCAAGTGTATCCTATTGCTGTGCACCCATAGTGAAATGCAGGTGTCATTCGAGATTTTATTGTCAGAATTACAGGTCTAGTTATTTTTGTCTCATGACTTCGGCCTTAAATGCCTGGAGATTTTTCATACATATTTGCTTTACTTTGACCATCTACATTCTATGACTTTGCAATTTTTTCTTGGCAAGTCTTGGCAGCTTATATAGGCAGCCAAGACATGCTTAGAAACAACTGCCATGACACTTTGAATGTAAATTGCAAGCTTACCCCAAAACTACTGGTGGTTGGGCCACCTGTTCTGTTGTTGACAAGTGTGATTAAGCCCTTATGAGCTAACCCAACTAGTATAGAGTTCTCATATGTGTAGTTTTTCATTTTATAGATGCATTGACATTCACAATAATTACATTTAAGAGTTCTCAAGAGCACTGCAATTTATTTTAACCCTTTACCCAATGAATTGCCCGCATCCACCCACGTAATATGCAAATTCAGCAGCTGAAAAAATATTATATTTTGAAAAATTTCAACAAAACCATATCATGTGACCCCTCTTTGGAAAGAGCTCGTCGAGCTCATTCCAAATTGGGGTTACATGATATGGTTTTATTGAAATTTTTTGAAAAAATTTAAAAAATGATATTTAAAATAATAAATTTTGAAATTGGCTGCGTTGGGTAAAGGGTTAAATCAAGAATTGTGAATATTATAAACATTATAATCATAAGTTCTTAAGTACTTACTGAATTTATGTGAGAGTTTATTGTAATATGATTGCCATGAAGGTATGATGGTTCCACAACATCATACGGTGTAACACTATACAGGGATTCTTCTAGCCTCTTTGCAAAAGGGTCCGGGGCCCATGCTATTGGGAATATTTTGCATCATGGGGGCTCCAATTGGGATTTTGTTTTGGAGGGGAAAAACGTATAAAGACTAAGAAATATTGCATACAAATTGAGCAGAGAATGTTAAGACCGTTACCGAAGCAACTGCATGTAATCTACAAGTAAGTTTTATAACAAGCAGTCACATGAAATCATGTTTCCGCAGTCTCTGTGGTCTCTATTAAACTGTTCTTATACTATTAAAGAAGATCTTGTCATTATGTCTCCCCTTCCCAGAAGGGAGACATATTGTTTTAGTGCATATTCTTCTTCTTCTTCTTCTTCTTCTTCTTCTTCTTCTTCTTCTCATACAAACTTTGTCCGGGCCATAACTTTTTTGTCTTTTGACCTACACCTTAGATGCTTGGCATGTGGATGTATCACCATGAGCCGGTGTGCAGTGTACCATAGCGACCTTCATGTGACCTTGACCTTTGACCTGAAGGTCAGATTTACGTGTTTTTTAAGGGAAACATCACACAAACTTTGTCCTGGCCATAACTTTTTTGTCTTTTGACCTACACCTTAGATACTTGGCATGTGGATGTATCACCATGAACCGTTGTGCAGTGTACCATAGTGACCTTCATGTGACCTTGACCTTTGACCTGAAGGTCAGATTTATGCGCTTTTTTAAGGTAAACTGTCTGGACCAGAACTTCTTTGTATTTCGAGTCAGGCTTTAGATATTTGGCATGTGGATGAATCACCATGAGCCGGTGTGTAGCGTGCCATTGTGACCTTCATGTGACCTTGACCTTTGATCTGAAGGTCAGATTTGTGCTTCTTTCAAGGAAACTTTGTCCGGACCAAAACCTGTTTGTCTTTTGAGCCAGGCCTTAGATATTTGGCACGTGGATGTATCACCATAAGCTGGTGTGTCGCATACCATTGTGACCTTCATGTGACCTTGACCTCAAGGTCAAATTTATGTACTTCAAATAGGGAGTAATTGTCCAGACCAGAAGTTTTTTGTTTTTTGTCCTAGGACTTGGTTATTTGACATGTGGATGTGTCACCATGAGACCGCATGTCGTGACCTTTATGTGACCTTGACCTCAAGGTCAAATTTATGTACTTCAGATAGGGAGTAATTGTCCAGACCAGAAGTTTTTTGTTTTTTGACCTAGGACTTGGTTATTTGACATGTGGATGTGTCACCATGAGACCGCATGTCGTCTACCTTGATGACCTTCATGTGACCTTGACCTCTGACCTTAAGGTCAAATTTATGTACTTCAAATAGGGAATAATTATCCAGACCAGAACGTTTTTGTTTTTTGACCTAGGACTTAGAAATTTGACATGTGGATGTATCGCAATTAGACCGCATGTCACATGTAATCATGACCTTCATGTGACCTTGACCTCAAGGTCAAATTTATATACTTTAAATAGGGAGTAATTGTCCAGACCAGATTTTTTTTTTTTTTGGACATGTGGATGTGTCACCATGAAAACCGCATGTCTGCTACCTTGATGAACTGCATGTGACCTTGACCTCTGACCTCAAGGTCAAATTTATGTACTTCAAATAGGGAATAATTGTCCAGATCAGAACATTTTTGTTTTTTGACCTAGGACTTAGATGATTGACATGTGGATGTATCACAATGAGACCACATGTTATCATGACCTTCATGTGACCTTGACCTCAAGGTCAAATTTATGTACTTTAAATAGGGAGTAATTGTCCAGACCAGAATTTTTTTTTTTTGACATGTGGATGTGTCACCATGAAACCGCATGTCTGCTACCTTGATGAACTGCATGTGACCTTGACCTCTGACCTCAAAACGAAGGGGAGACATATGTTTTAGTGTGCTAAAACACTTTCTAGTTTTTCTTTGAATTAAGAGACTTTGTGTACAATGAGTGTCCTGAACTGGGGAGTCATAAGGCCTCAGAAAACCAATGGTTTTCTGAGGCCTTATAACTGCCCTGTTCAGGGTGCCAGTTGTGCATTAAATGCTTGTTTGGATGGGAACTGAGATTCCGCAGGGGTAGTCACACTTTCTGGTTATAAAATTTTTTTAATAATTCACTGAGTAAATAACACTGTGCACTGTACAGCCTTAGTGTAAATCTCATCTATATCAACTCTTTACTCAAGGTAATGACCAAAACCGCCAGTCCTATTTTTAAAAAGTGTTCAAACTCAGCTTATGACCCCTCATTGGAAACAACTGTGGAAAGTTTTGATTTAGTGAATTTCAAAAATAAAAACTTCTTCTATTTTCAATTAATAGCTTGTTAGCTCACCTGACTGAAAGTCAGGGTGAGCTTTTCTGATCACTTTTTGTCCGCCGTCCGTTGTGAAGGTGGTGTTTGGGTCATTTTCTCTCAAGCCACTGGCTGCAGTTCAATGAAAATTCACATGAGTAGAGGTTATATAGGGGCATTTGGGTTTTTCTTCAAATTGGGTTTCTGTTCATATTGAGGAGGAGGTGGGGCCAAAATGCACAAAGCTTTTAAAAATCTTCTTCTCATGAACCAGCTATAGCAGAGACTTAATATTTGGTATGCAGCTTTCATTTGAGGTGTAGACTAAAGTTTGTTCAAGAGAAGTTTGACGGGCAATATTTGCCTATGTTCTGGGAGGGGCAAGAATTTTTGCCAAGCCCAAAATTTCTATTTTCCAAACCGAGAGGCAGGTTTGAACCAAATTTGATATGAGGGCTTATTGGGTCATAAGTACTTAATATATGCCCAAATTTTTTTTTCCGGCGCCCCATGGGAACCACAGGAGCTAAAAATAGAAAAAAATTAAAATGCCCATATCTCCAAAACTACAGGGCACTGAGAATTCTTATTTGGTGTGAAGCTTCCTTAGGACCAACAGAATGGAATGGTAAAAAAAAATTGCTATCGGTTTTATCATGGGGTACTTTTTGAGGACTTTTGAAAAAGTGCTGAGTCAGCATTTTTTAACACTGTGGGTAATGGGAAAAACATTTAACAGTACTTTTCTCTCCAACCACTGCTCCAAAAGCTTTCAAATTTCACATATAACATCTTTGGAAGATTGTTTTACAAGTTTATTGAAATCAATTCCCTGGGTCCATATTTGGGCTCTCTACGGGAGCTCAAATGTTTAAATTAGTGCAGTATGAGGAATATTCTTTAAAAATCTTCTTCTTCTGATCTACCAATAGGATCTTTTGATATTTGGTTTGCAGCATGCTTAGAGAGGTGAGATTCAAGTTTGTTCAAGCCAAATCCCTGGGTTCATACTTCGGCTAAAAATTTGGGGGTCCCGGTGTAACAGATTTTTTTTACCCCCCCTCCCACGCCAAGGGGGGTGGGGATGGATGGTGTGGGGGAGGGGCTAGTTTTTTTAACCCCCCCCTCACCCCCACCCTGATTTTTTTGCCCCCCCACCTGAATTTGTTTTCTTCTCAATTTTTTTTGTCATATTATTTGCTAATATGGCGAGAAAACTTTTCGTTGACCAAGAAAAAAAAATTTCAAATTTTTTAAATGGTCAGTGTCAGGCGGGGGGCAATTTTCATAGGCCACAGAAATCTTCCTCTATTTCAGTGAAGAAATGTTTTCAATGCCGTATTATTGTATTATTTTCTAATTTGGCACGAAAACCTATCTTTGACAGTTTTTTTTTTTAATCTCGACATGGTTAACCTTTGGTTGGTGGAGTGGGATGGGGGGATGTGTGAAATTTCAATAGGCCACCAAAAATCTTCCCCCACCTCCAAAAAGAAAATTTTTGCGCCACATGATCTGCTCATACGGCGTAAAACCCTGTACTTGATATTTGTTTTCTCATTCTGATGTTGAAAGGCCAACATCAGGTGGGGCAATTTTTCCATGTCATATCATTGCAAGAAAATCCCTCTTTAACCCAAATTTTCCAATTAATTTGACAATGGTCAGTGTCAGGTTGGGGGCGATTTTCCCCCTGGCTACTGAAATCTCCCTTCCCCCCCCCCCCCCCCCCCCCCCACCTCTGTTTTGAAAAAAAGAAATTTTTTAACTTTGACATGGTCACTATCAGGTGGGCCTCCACCTGACGTTGACCATGTCAAAGTTAAAAAAAAAAATATCAGTCAAAGATAGGTTGTCTCACCAAATTAGCAAATAATATGAGATTTAAACAAATTTCTTCTGGGGGAGTTACTCAACAGGGTTTCAGGAATTCAAGACATGAGGTATTTATTTCTGAGCAGTCATAACTATGCTTGAGGCGCAGGGTTCTCGGCAACAAGGAATTGCCTGAGGAACAGACTATTTTGTATATGACAGGGTGGGGGGGGGGGGGGGGAGGGGAAACTAGTTTCTTTTACCCCCCAGAGGGGAGGGAGAAAAAACTAGAAATATTTATTAAAGTCTTATATTCCCCAAAGACACTAAATATGGGCAATATATAACAGGCCTGCTGCCAACTGCCAAAAAGTTTTGATAATACAGTAATCTTTCAGACGACATGGAATCTTCATGATTCTATCAAACCTCAGCCCCCAATTCAGCACTGTCTACAGTTACTCAACAGGGTTTCAGGAATTTAAGACATGAGGTATTTATTTCTGAGCAATCATAACTATGCTTGAGGTGCAGAGTTCTTGGCGACAAGGAATTTCCTGAGGAACAGACTATTTTGTATATGACAGGGGGGGGGGGGGGGGGGGAACTAGTTTTTTTTACCCCCTGGAGGGGAGGGGAAAAAAACTAGAAATATTTATTAAAATCTTATATTCACCAAAGACACTAAATATGGGCAATATATAACAGGCCTGCTGCCAAATGCCAAAAATTTTGATAATACAGTAATCCTTCTGACAACATGGAATCTTCATGATTTTATCAAACCTCAGCCCCCAATTCAGCACTGTCTAAAGTTACTCAACAGGGTTTCAGGAATTCAAGACATGAGGTATTTATTTCTGAGCAGTCATAACTATGCTTGAGGCGCAGGGTTCTTGGCGACAAGGAATTCCCTGAGGAACCATCTATTTTATATATGACAGGGCAGGGGGGGGGGGGGGGAACTAGTTTTTTTTACCCCCTGGAGGGGAGGGGAAAAAAACTAGAAATATTTATTAAAATCTTATATTCACCAAAGACACTAAATATGGGCAATATATAACAGGCCTGCTGCCAAATGCCAAAAATTTTGATAATACAGTAATCCTTCTGACAACATGGAATCTTCATGATTCTATCAAACCTCAGCCCCCAGTTCAGCACTGTCTAAAGTTACTCAACAGGGTTTCAGGAATTCAGGACGTGTTAATCCTCACACTAATTGGCATTCAGTAATCCTCCTCAAAGCAACAGATTACTGGCTTGGCTTAGTCATAATCTATTGTCACCTTCATAAATCTCATCATTAACTATCTGTTCTGCATTTACCCCCTATGACCATTGTCAAAATTGGAGAAAAAAACATAAATCTTTTGTTTTTCTTGCCATATTAGCAAATAGTATGACATAAAAAATGAAGAAAAAAAAAAATTCAGACGGGGGGCAAAAAAATCAGGGTGGGTGTAAAAAAAACTAGTCGAAAATAACCAGGGGGACATTTTACCAGGGGCGGGAAAAAACTGGGACACCGGTCCGGACTTAGAAATTTTGGACCAAAATCCGGAAATTAGTTTTTTGGTTTTTATGCTTTTTGGTCAATTTTAAGAATATTTTTTTTTTTTTTTTTTACACTGAAAATTTGGGGTCCAGGTGGGACTTCAAAAATTTTGGACCAAAATCCGGAAATTAGTTTTTTGGTTTTTTGTGCGTTTTAGTCACTTTTAAGAATAAGAAAACAAAATTTTAGCCTGAAAATATTTTGTTTGGGACTTTGAAAATTTCCAAACAAAAATAAAAAAAATCTGTTTTTTATGCGTTTATCTCAATTTTGGGACGTAAAAGTGCAGGAACTGAAAACAAAGAAAATCCTGTGTATTGTGTGGGCACAATCGCTTCATCTAGTTGGTATATGCTTTTCTTAGGAGGGGCGTATGCAGCTTATTCAAGTCAAGTCCCAGGTTTGATATTTAGACTACCATGTCAGGTGAGCGCCCTAAGGCCCCCTGGGGCCTCTTGTTTTTTGTTGTGGTCTGCCTGTTTTTGGGTGAATGGCAGTGGCACATTGTACACATATCTTATTTTATTTTCAGATCTGGTAACCTTCTTGAACCAGCACAGAAATGTGATTTATTGAAAGGAATAATACTTATATCATGTTGTTGTATCATCAACTACATCGACACTTCCATGATGTATCATCTAGTCCGTGGACAAGCAGTCATTAAACTTTATGTCTTTTTTAACATGTTAGAAGTAAGTAAAAAATTGTATTATTTTAGAAACCTGTACAAATTAGAAATGAAGGCCATTTAACTTGTAGAGTGCTAAATTATTTGTGGTCATCAAGATTTATTCATGTGTCCTTGACTTGTTTCATTTTATGCAAGAGTGCACTCTCCCATAAATTGCCACTAGGCATATCCATACAGACAGAATAATTCAACTTCTAAATAGGACCTGGTGAATCACGATTTTTATACCCCGATCTCAAAGAGATTGGGAGCTATACTGGATTATATCCGTTCACACGTCCTTCCAGGCAAATAGTAAGTACCGTAAGCAGTAGGAGATGTGGCCTAACACAAAAGATTTCTATTTTCTAAGTACCATGTATTGTTTCCTTATGGGGTAATCCCTTTGTCCTTATGTGATAGGGGTTTGGATTTGCAACAAAAGAAAAACCACATATGGGTAAATTTGAAGGGCATTCATCTGTCCATCCATCCTGATCCATATCTCATCAATGAGTGGGTGGATTTCAATGAAATTTGGTATGTGGTGAGGCAGTATGCAACGGTGGGGGTATGGAACAGACAGTGGCCCAGCTCTTGTTTCCTTGAATTGAATCATTCAAAGGATTTCACATTGAATTGAAACTTAAATTAAATTGCGTTTCCACTGGTTTCATGTCTGTTATGGGTTACTTCTTTTGGAGAATTATCAACTATTATATACGAGGTGGTATTCAGAATAGGATATATGTACTTTGCCATTTAGTATCATCACACATACTTATGATGCTGTCTGCTGACTCTAAATGTGTTAACTACCACTGGCTTCATTCACTTTTGTTACTGTGGTCAATTTTATTTCAACTTTTCCAGTCTCCGCATTTAATTGCCTGAATTCTTTTTGAGGCTGTACTTTAGGTTTTGAAAAAAGTGAAGTAACGTAAAATGATTTATCGTGCCCTGTTGGTTCCATCCCAGGTGTTATAAAAAGAGAAAAGGCTCCAGAAAACCCTCTTTATGCTGTAACATTATTAGCTCAACTTTGGTGAAGCCAAATTTGAGGTATTGTCATATCCCGTCATCCATCGTCCGTCTGTCTGCCTGTCTGTCCGTCTGTCGCGCCATACACCCGGCTCGGGCTAGAGGCCATATTTATGAACCGATCTTTACAAAACTTCTTGGGTACCTTTGTTATCACTGTGAGATGAGAACGAGTGTTTTTGGGTCCGGTCCGAAATTTAAGATGGCCGCTGGCAGCCATTTTGTCCCCAAATTAGGTGCAATTAGATTTTTGCGCAGAACTTCCATATGAAAGCTCTGATTTGAATAATTTTTTTTGTATGAATGTTTAGTACCATGGGATACATTACATATAATACAGGTTTTTTTCTTGTGCATAAATTATGCAAATTAGACTAACTTTGATTTATTCAGTGTTACTTTCAGCACTGTAACTGCAAATGCCAATACGGCTCGGTCTAGAGGCTGTATTTATGAAGCGATCTTTACGAAACTTCTTGGGTACCTTTGTTATCACCATGGGACGAGAATGAGTGTTTTGGGGTCTGGTCTGAAATTCAAGATGGCTGCTGGCAGCCATTTTGTACAAAATTAGGTGCAATCAGATTTTTGCGCAGAACTTCCATATAAAAGTTCTGATTTGAATAATTTTCTGTGTGAATGTTTAGTACCATGGGATACATTACATATAATACGGGTTTTTTTCTCGTGCTTAAATTATGCCAGTTAGACTAACATTGATCTATTTAATGTTACTTTAAGCACTGTAACTGCAAATGCCAATACGGCTTGGTCTAGAGGCCGTTTTTATGAAGCGATCTTTACAAAACTTCTTGGGTACCTTTGTTATCACCTTGGGACGAGAATGAGTGTTTTTGGGTGCAGTCCGAAATTCAAGATGGCTGCCGGCGGCCATTTTGTACCAAAATTAGTGCAATCAGTTTTTTGTACAGAACTTCTGTATGAAAATTCTGATTTGAATAAATTTCTGTATGAATGTTTAGTAACATGGAATACATCACGTATAATACAGGTTTTTTCTCGTGCAAAAATTATGCAAATTAGATGAGCTTTGATTTATTCAGTGCTACTTCTACACAGTAAGTGCACATGTCAATACGGCTCGGGGTAGAGTCTGTATTTATGAACTGATCTTCACGAAACGTCTTTGGGTACCTTTGTTATCACCTTGTGACAGTAACGAGTGTTTTTGGGTGCCTTTGTTATCATTGTGTTATGAGAAGAAATATTTTGGGGGTTCAGTCAGACCCACTCTGGGACTCAAAGATTTCTTTTCTAGTTTAGCATCTAACTGTCACCCCACTTTTACAAAACTTTACCTATATGTTTGTTACAGGCTACGGTCAGCATTTTTGTACAGACCTTTACAATACTTTACATGTATCTTTGTTATCAGGTCATTACCTAGATGTTTGTCATTGTTGTGTCACATACTATACATGTACATGTCTTAAACAAGTTGTGCAACAGTGTCATTGACACTTTCATACTATAAGGAGAGACAAAGAAATGGAAAATTAGTCGCTTTCATTAGAGACATAATTTTCACAAATAGTTATTCTCTATATCATTGTAGTAAGTAACCAGTTTTCAATTTTTAGAACTGTTTGTGGAACACTGCAAATTGAATAGCCACTTTGCATGAGGAAAATATTCAATTAACAGGGGTATACAATAAATAGACAGGGTTATATTTTAAATATTTAAAAAAATATTTCGACAAAAATAAACATGCGACCCCCTCAATGGAACGAGCTTGGAGAGCTTGTTCCAGTGAAAGATCACATGATATAGTTTTGTTGAAATGTTTTGAAAAACAATCTTTTTTCAACTGTTCAATTGTAAATTAAGTGGATGGTTGCAGCCGATTTGTTAGGTAAAGGGTTAATAAAATAAAATCTTGTAATCTTTCGAAGAATTATTCGGACATCCACTGAGTTTCCCACATTTATAGACATTTTGGGCCTTAATACATCCGATATAGGCATTTAACCTATTATATCTTGTTTGACAAAATTCTTTGAGCTCTGTCAAACAAGATATAATACAAAAAATACCAGGTGATAGGAATATTAAATTTTGATATCCTGTGCATTTGGTAATGGTTAATCAACAGGAGTTTGCTCTATAACCCATATGCAGTTAATGTGTCAAATTTCTACTGAGGGTGTTGTAAATAGTTTTGTGTTTGTAAGTTGTATTCAAATAATGTTGGGTTAATCAATTAAGAGACATCTAATTTAGTTGGACTCCTCTGCAATTACTTTACAACGGTTAACCAACTAGTCATTTCAGCCCTGTGTTCAGGTAATTTGTTCTCATGTTGTAATACAGAGACCCTTCCATCAGAATTCTACATCACAGCACTTCATTGCCAGAACAAAAGGCTACTACATTTTATTGTCATTATAAAACAGATTATTGTTTTGGAAAAGTTAACAAACAAATAGTTGAACCAATTACCTAACTTGACCCGTGAACAACGCTTGCCAAAAACTTTTTTGAATTCTTGAGTTATTAAGGCTATTAAGAGAAATATTCATGTTTCTCAGATGCCTCCCTCATCATAGAAAATCTACCTCCTCACCTTTTTTTGCACCTGGAAATCTCCTATGACACTAGTTTGCACTTGTAGAACAAATTGGGAAATTTTTACTGCTGAAAACATTGGGTTGCCACATAATAGTGCAAGTAGTAAAATTTCTGATTCCAACTATTTTCAGAACTCTTTTGTGAATAAACAAAAAAAAGAGAAAAGAAGAAGCCTGTCTTCCTCATCATAAAATTGATGAAAAATTGCCTGAGAAGGAAGAAATTTTTTTATAGGCCTAATTACATTATTTTTTTACCTCCAAAACATTGTTTATGACCACTCAGTGAAACGAGCCCCATGATTAAATCTTTGTAATAATTTTAAAAAAATTTCTTTTTGTTTTACAGGTCTGTGATAAATTATTCTCAAGTTTTGGTCAAGATATTTTGGATGCATTATTCTGGACTGCCACAGAGCCAAAGGGAAGAAGAAGGGAACAAGTTGGTGTGATTCCACATTTAGCACTTGCTATTATATATGTCAGTATCCTTTGTAATGAAAACCTGTTTTGTCATTATGGAATATCGGGAACATGGTGGCTTATTGGGTGGAGCTTTGGACTTTAGCCAACAGGTTGATGGTTTGATATTGACCAGCAGTAACTGCATTGTGTCCTTGGACAAGGCATTTAACCCTTTACCTAACATGAAAAGCAGACGACACTTGCAAAAAAATTTTTGAATAACTAATTTTTTTTTATTTTTTGTCTCAAAAATATAGGTTATGACCCCTCATTGGAACGAGCTCGTTCCAGAGAGGGGTCATAACCTATGTTTTTGAGACAAAAAATAATGAAAATTAATTGATGATTTTTGAGAATAGTGCCCGCCAGTTTTGTCGTTACATTGGGTAAAGGTTTAACAACAAAAATATTTTTTCCAGGCCCGGAAGTTTTGGAAAAATGTTGGCTTTTTTTTGCTGAAATCTGGAAAAGTCATGGAAATTTGTTGTGATAATGCAGTACACCATTTCCCCGAAAAAATGTGTAAAAATCCCGAAAAAGAGAACATGCTGGTCATACTAATGAGAGAAAGGTCATGGAAATTGGGTAGAAAGTTTTGGAAAACTTGTGGAATTTAATTCTCCAAAAAGTGTACAAAACCTGGCCCATGTGTGGATACAGTGGTGTTGTGTACTAGGGTGTACTGCATGTCAATGATTCACAGAGTTAGTAAGTTGGAGAGTTTGACAGTTGCTTGCTGCTGCTCAGTGGTGGATCTCTATGAGTACTCCGGCTTCCTCCACTCGTAAAACTATCCAACATGACATAGATAAACAAACATCATGGAATATTAGTGTGTGTGTGTGTACATCTGAACCCTTTAAATTCAGTAGCCACTTTACCAGGGAAAAATATTCAGTTGACACGAGTATTCAAAAGTCTCTTAATGCTGAGTATTTTAAAAGCATTTTCCCACGAAAGTAGTCCTGGCTGTTCTGAAGCAGTCATGACTAGATTTGATTGAAATTCAGTACAATTTAAATTCAAGAAATCACAGATCAAAAAGTGACAAAATTTACAGGGGGAAATTCGGTTAAAAGTACCCAAATTATTCTTATTTTAGTGGCAAGAGATTTTCTGTCCTGGGCAGGAGTATCTGCCAGCAGCATGCAAGGAGTTAAGCAGTTAACAGAATTTGGTCATTTTTAGCTCACCGAAGGGAGCTTAACTTATCACTTGCCGTCCGTCGTCGTCCATCGTCGTCGTCATCATCATTGTGAACATTTTTCAAACGACTTCTCCTCTGAAACCACTGGTCCGATTTTCACGAAACTTCATGTGGATGTTCATTACTACACGGCAATTCAGGTTTGTTCAAATGAAATGGCCACGTCCCTTGGGGGCTCTGTATGGGGCTCTGATAGCACCATATGAATTATAGAAACATTATTAAAAAATCTTCTCCAGAACCAGTGGGCAGAATCTTTTGATACTTGGTATGCAGCATCTTGGTATGGGTCTGATTCAAGTTTGTTCAAATCGGCCCCCTTGATTCATATTCACTATAGAAGCCCAAATTCGAACTTAGTGCATTTCAGGCAAATTTCTTAAAAAATATTCTTCTCCAGATCCAGCAGGCAGAATCTTTTGATATTTGGTATGCAACATTGTGGGGTGGATCTGATTCAAGTTTGTTCAAATCGCCCCCCCCCCCCCCCCCCCCCCCCCCCCCCGGGTTCATATTTGGGCTCAGTATAAGAGCCCAATTTGAACTTAGTGCATTTCAGGCAAATTTCTTTAAAAATCTTCTTCTCAAGATCCAGCAGGCAGAATCATTTGATATTGGGTATGCAGCATGCTTAGGGGGGCTGAGATTCAAGTTTGTTCTAGCCAAGTCCCTGGGTTCATATTTGGGCTCACTGTGGTAGCTCGAATTATAACTTAGTTCAAAATGAGGAATTTTCTTTAAAAATCTTCTTCTTCAGATCCAGCAGTCAGAATGTTTTGATATTTGGTATGCAGCATCCTTTGGGGGGTGAGATTCAAGTTTGTTCAAGCCATGTCCCAAGGTCCATATTTGGGCTCACTGTGGGAGCCTGAATGATAACTTAGTTCAAAATGAGGAATTTTCTTTAAAAATCTTCTTCAGATCCAGCAGGCAGAATGTTTTGATATTTGGTATGCAGCATCCTGAGGGGTGGGGGTGGGGGGGGGGAGGGAGATTCAAGTTTGTTTAAGCCATGTCCCTAGGTCCATATTTGGACTCACTGTGTCAATATGAGGGATTTTTAGCTCTCCAAATGGAGCTCAACTTATCACTTGCCATCCGCCATCTGTCGTGAACATTTTTCAAACGACTTCTCCTCTGAAACCTCTGGTCCGATTTTCACAAAACTTCATGTGGATGTTCATCACTATATGACAATTCATGTTTGTTCAAAAGAAATGGCCATGTCCCTTGGGGGCTCTGTATGGGGCATAACTCTGATAGCACCATATGAATAATAGAAAAATTATTAAAAAATCTTCTTCTCCAGAACCAGTGGGCAGAATCTTTTGATACTTGGTATGCAATATCTTGGTATGGGTCTGATTCAAGTTTGTTCAAATCGAGTCCCTCAACCAATATTGGGGCTCTCTATGGGGGCTTGAATTTTTACTTAGTGCAATTTAAGAAAAATTCTTTAAAAATCTTCTCCAGAACCAATGGGCAGAATCTTTTGATATTTGGTATGGAGCATCTTGGTATGAGTCTGATTCAAGTTTGTTCAAATCGAGTCCCTTGATCAATATTGGGGCTCCCTATAGGGGCATGAATTTTTCCTTACTGCAATGTAAGGAAAAATCTTCTTCTCCAGAACCAGTGGGCAGAATCTTTTGATATTTGGTATACAGCATCTTGGTATGGGGACCTGAATTTTTACTTAAAATCTTCTTTTCCAGAACCGATGGGCAGAATCTTTTGATATTTGGTATACAGCATCTTGGTATGGGGACCTGAATTTTTACTTAAAATCTTCTTTTCCAGAACCGATGGGCAGAATCTTTTGATATTTGGTATACAGCATCTTGGTATGGGTCTGATTCAAGTTTGTTCAAATTGAATCCCCTGTTCAATATTGGGAATCACTATGGGGGTGTGAATTTTTACTTAGTGCAATTTAAGAAAAAATCTTCTTCACCAGAACCAGTGGGCAGAATCTTTAGATATTTGGTATGCAGCATCTTGGTATGGGTTGGATTCAAGTTTGTTCAAATTGAGTCTTTTGATCAATATTGGGTTTCACTATGGGGGCGTGAATGTTTATTTTGTGAAATTCAAGGGAAATTCTTTAAAAATCTTCTTCAGAACCATCATGCAGAATCTTCTGATATTTGATAAGCAGCATTGTCCCATTCAGTCCTGTTGATGTTTTAGCGCCACAGAGAGTTACTCTGTAGAACCTTAAGAATAGCTTTTGATGAAATTTGTGTCTTAACAGTATGGAACATTCGGTGAGCGCCTAAGGCCCCGTGGGGCCTCTTGTTCAGTATTCTAGTGATGAACTGAGCATTTAGTCTCTTAACCCCCTGCACACTCTCTTTATATCTTGTTTGACTGTTATCTGATAGCTCTGTGTCAAACAAGATATAATAGACTAAATGCCCATATTGGATAAGGCTGTCATGACTATCAGTTTTCGTAGCCGCTGAATCACCAGCATTAATCAATGGTCAGTCGATTAATAGTTGTTTTCGTTAAATTCAACAAACAATCTCTAATATACTTACAAAACAAATTTAAAACTTAACGATGTTTGAATGTGTACACTTATGTTGAGATGAAATGGAAACACCAAAATTTTACCGATTCATCTTAAGAATTTATCAGAAGGACATTTGTGCAAATGTTTCATTTCTATCTACTATACAGAAAAATATGTGAGTTCATCATTGAAATTATTTTTAGATTTCCTGTTGGATGTTGTTGGAGTTATAAAAAGTGTTCAGTCTGCTCCAAATGTTTTTTTGGCACAGAGTGAAAATTTTGTTCAGTGTCAAATTAATTGTTTTGGTGCCAAATGAAAGATTTTAGTGCCAGAGAGAATCTGATTGTAAATGAAAACAAATTAACCATATACAGTACGGCCGCCATGGACTAGTCACTTTCCATGGGGTGGGCAGAATTTCCCATGGATGCAATAATATTAGATTGCAAACACTAATTATTGGAATAAACATCCAAAAATTTAATTAACTCCTAGCACTCTGGTAGTATTTCAAAATTTCCATCACTGACTCCATATTGCCTACATAGCATGAAAAATTGAACAAATTATATCTTGTTTGACAGAGCTCATTGAGCTCTGTCAAACAAGATAAAATTTATTAAATTCTCAGTCGCATTGCGGGAAAAGTTTGCTGCTGAAAACTAGTATTTTGCCATCAGAGTGCAGAGGGTTAATGAAGCACCAGGTACAACGCGGTGCTTCATTAATTAAAATTTTGCAGATGGTGATTTTTATTACTTGGCAAATGCGTGCGTGGACATCACTGCCCACACATGGATTACGGCCAGTCCATGGCGAGTGTCCTGTATCGTACTTTGAGTGCAACAATGTGCCATCTGTAATGCTAAAGCATTGTAGATGGTTTCTTGTTTCACTCAAAATACAGTGTTTTTAATTTAGTAGTTCCCAGGCTCTTTTTAGTGTTTTAGTCACAACAACCCATAAGTGAGAAAAGTATAGATGATAAAAAAGTAAAAGACAATTATTAATGTTTACTAAATAATTTCATGATTATTATTTACTCACTGTTTATTCACTCCAAACGAACTAGTAGCAAATATAGAGGATATTTATGCTGTTTTAGTGAATATCAGGAATTATCTCATGAGTGTGGACCTAAAAGTTTTATTTTTCTCGAGCGCTTACTAAATAGCCTAGATTTTCTTTTTATTATATGCTACATGACATTTTACTGCGCAATATTCAGCCCAGTTTGCTGCAAAAAATTTCAAGACAATAACAAAAAGCTGCAAATCATTCCTCTCAAGGTGATGCCATGCGCCAAAGCATAAAATCATTTAGGAAGCCACTGAACAAATTCATCGTGTGGAACTAAAAATATTATTTTTCACACGCACAAGCGTTCGTGAAAAATAAAAATTTCAAGTCCACACTCATGAGATAATTCCAGATACTGACTAAAATAGAGATTTTCTTTTTTATTATATGCTACGAAACATTTTATTGCACCAATATTCAGCCCAATTCAACCTCAAATGCATATGTTTCAAAACAATAACAAAGATCATCTGATCGTTCCTTCAAGGCAGCGTGATGCAGCTTAGCACAATGTCATTTAGAAAGCTACTGAGGGATATTCCTTGATATCCATTGAGTTGCTGGATATTGAGAAATATCTTTTAGATAATTTGCGATAATTCACTGGCTAGCATATAGTAAAATTTATTATCTTCCAGAATGATTATAAAAAGAGATTAAGCAAGATAAAAAAAAAAAATAAGTAACACACAAATACTTTGATAAGAATGCCAAATGAAAGATTTTGGTGCCAAACAGAAACTGATTGTAAATGAGAACAAATTAATCAGGTATCGTCCAAACAAATGTTTTGATAAGAATAAGATTAAATGTACAAACTAATAATTCAGTTGAGTCATAATAAAGAGGATTAATTAAATTATTTAATTAATTAATTAAATCTATAGGTTACTTGACAGGCATGAATTGAATCTCGCCTGTGTTGTCAGACAGCAATTTTATCGAAAATGACACTCTGAAATACTACACACAAAGTCTTAGAGTCCTACCAGTAGTATATATATTTTATACTGTACCAATGACCCAGACTTAGCTGGCTGGTGCTAACTCTAAATTATTCAGGGCCAAACACAAATTTTGCCCCCCAATCCCCCAAATTTGCATCCAAATAAAAAAATCCAATGTCCTATATGGTCCTCCATACTTTTGTCCACTGCGCATGCACAGTGTCAAAGAAGTACCAAAATTGGTGCCAAATCCTCATTCTTTGTTTGGCCCTTCTATCAGTAACATCTCACTGATATCTGTGCTTATAATCTCAGTTAAAATGATGCCAGACACAAAATCATGAAGGAAATGGTGGATCCAAGGATGAAATAAGAGGATGAGAGGAAGAAACAGTGGAAGGATGTGTTCAGGGCTGTAACTTATAATATTTTTATACTGTACCAATGACCCAGACTTAGCTGGTGCTAACTCTAAAATATTTAGGGCCAAACACAAATTTTGCCCCCCAATTCCCCAAATTTGCATGCAAAACTGAAAATTAGAAGTCCTATCTGGCCCTCCATACATTTTACCTTCTGCACATGCACAGACTCCAGAAAGTCACCGAATCTGGCGCCAATAAATCATTCTTTGTTTGGCCCTTCAATTAGTAACATCTCACTGATATCTGTGCTTATAATCTCAGTTAAAATGATGCCAGACACAAAGTCATGAAAGAAGTGGTGGATCTAAGGATGAAATAAGAGGATGAGAGGAAGAAACAGTGGAAAGATGTGTTCAGGGCTGTAACTTATAATTTTTATGTAAAATTATTTCATGTTCCCTAATTTCGGGACATGGGCCTGATGTTTTCATTCCTGCTATGAAATTTCCATGGTTTGTTCAGTGTTTCCTCTCTCCCTTTCCTTGATACCCCCCTTGCTATTCTCCCATGCTTTTGGCATAATTTTGTGTAATTTTTTTTACTGAAATTTCTTGGGAGTTTTTGGCGTAGTAACAGAATGTTTATTCTGTTTTTCCCCATGGTTATGTCCTCACCCTAGTGGTGGTTAGGCATTTTGGTCATGCATCTACCATCCGATGTACTACAGTTTCTTCTGTGGAAGTTTCTGTTTTACATCGGATAGTGTTTAAAATTGGTTACTGATTTCGGGCCATATTTTCAGTGCCTGGAGTCTTGTTTCTGGTTTTTGTTCACTTTTGTTTACGTTGACAACGGTTTCTTCTGACAGTGATTCCTTGTCTTCTGTTTAGTTCTGTTCATAGCCAGATACATTAATATTGTCCGTAAGTGTAGCATTAATTTTTAGATATGTTTTAAAATTTTTGTCCACACTTAGGCTTTTTTTGGATCCATTTGGGCTCATCGTTCTATTTGGGAACTTGGGCTCATTTTGAAATTTTTTCGAAAAAAAATTTTTCTTTTGAATTTTTTTTCGAAATTTTTATAATGGATTATATTATTATTACCGGTATGTATCTTTGTTTTTTCAAGAGTTAGTGCGAGTACGATGACTGTTTAATATTTTTTCAAAATGAAAAAGTATTGTTCAAATTGTAAATCGAGGAAGTCTTCCTCTGATTCTCATGTTCATTGTATTTGCTGTAGTCAGTGTACTCGCACTAATTCTTGCTCAGTGTGTGCCAATTCAGATGACAAACGTTGGAGACGTGTGTCACTGTATATTGTTAGTGGTGAGAGGTCCAGGCCGGTCCTCTCGCCACAGGGTCACTCTAGTTTTTTCAGTCTCTTTTTCAGAGGAACAAGAACAGGGTGATGTTTCTGTGATGTCTTCAAAAGTGTGCTTCCGTCGTCACAATGAAGAGCTAGTGGCAAAGTGCTCAACGAAATGCGGCAAGTGCCTAGGAGGTCCCTAGTAGGATTGACGGTCACTTGTTGCCCGCTAGCTCTCCCGGTGAAGCAATCATTCACGAAATGGTTGTGACGCCAGGTTCATCTGTTGCGGTCCAGGAGAGGAGAAGGGGTGTTGCAAGCACTATAATCTCGGATCACGCACACCCGGCGATGACGGATCGCAGGATGAAACGGAGGAAGCCAGTCAGTCCGGTAGCTAGCTCGTCCAGGTCTACCCGGACCGCGAGTGAGAGAGGCGCCTCTTTCTTACAACAACATCTAGGCCCAGATGTTGTGGTACGTATGTTTGTCAGTCGGAGCATACGTCCATTCCTCCTGCTTGGGATGCTCCGTCGCATAGACAGTCCGGCGGCTAGTTTAATGGCTTCCTCATCCATCTCGTCAGCACACTCAACCACACCTTGACTACGTGACCGCAGATATCCAGCCTGCTTTGCCGTCCAGGGATTCCACGTCAACCAGGTCACGCCATTCACTAGCCAAGGACACGAGGCCTTACCAGTTGGGACGTTCGCATAAGAGAAGTATGCAGGAATTCCGTCCCAAGAGCTTCCAGCGGCTAAGCTACAGAAGACCGTGGCTCCTCAGGCCTCTGTGACAGACTTGCTATCGCAGATAGTTCATCTCATCGCAGCATCCCAGCAACCTTCAGAAACTGTCTGAGGAAGCTGGATCGGTACGCTCCCCTGCAGGGTCAGAAAGGGATGACCGAGATTCACTTGTGGTCCAGTCGGATGGTGAAAGAGAATCAGCGGAGCTGGAATTTTTCCCTTTCTGAACAACATAAAGTAGCCGTAGATTTCATCCGACAACACCTTCCAGATGTGGTTCCTCTGGACCAGACTGCTGCGATACATGATAAGAGACAGATAGCATCACTGGACACAGATTTGTCAGCTGGAATAAGGATATTGCACCTGAGGTTCCGACCCAGTCCAGATATGTCACACAGGAAACATTTGAACTTTTATATGTCGCTATATTTAAGCTAGCCTCTAAGACTGGCAAATCCAGTTTCTTATCGCCTCATGCTCTACATAATTCCAACGGTGAAATAGTTACTCAACCCTTGAGATCTATGATACCGGGTGTAGACGATCCGGGATAGATAAAGTGAGATCATATAGGGTGGAGTGATCTATATGATAGGCAAGTATGCTCACACAGTGACGATGGAAGGAGGAATCTGATAAGGTCCGAGATCGGCTAGTCTTATGGTTTCCTCTTCATTCTGATTAGTGATCTTTATTTTACACAGGGCTATAAAACCTGATGAGTGGTGTCTGTTCCCTGTCGCCGGTGTAATGGTTAAGATTGGATACTAGGACCGTGACTCTGGATGTGTTGCATTTGCATTGTATTTAAAGCTAGTGGGTAAGTGCTATGAATTTTAATAAGTCAAGGGCTAAGTTTCACGGAGGCTTATGCCCCTTGTCTAAATCAGCTATCTCATCTGGCAGATCTCACTCCTATGTGGATGATGTGATGCCGGGTATGTCCCTTGCGGTCGAGAGAGAATAGGGTGTAGCGAGCACTGTGGATCGAATCCATGCTCCCCTAGTGTTGATGGAAAGAAGATGGTAAAGAGAAAAGAAGAGAATCAAGCACTCCCAACCGCACCTTGGCTAAGTGACTCAGTTTCCCAGTCTTCGTCATCAAAGTTCCATCTTTAGTAAGAAGTCGCACTATCTAGTAGCCAAGGAGATGAGGTTTCATTCATGGGGTCGACCGCAGTAATAACTATATTGGACTCCCTGTCCTCAGGCCTCTGTAACGGACTTGCTGTCGCAGTTGCACAGCTATTTGTAGTATTCCTGCTAAGGCAGAGGCACTCCTCGTCGATCTCAAAATTTTGAGTTGTTGCATAGTGCTTATTTGGTCCAGTCACCTACCTGTTTAGATGCTGGTGACTGTGATTCTATCTGATTTAATCATATTATGGATAGGATAACTTTCCTTTCGGAACAACTCTTGGATGATATAGATATCATACATTATCATTTCCTTGATTTTGTTCCAGTGATTCAAATGCTGCGAGCAATTTTGAGAAACCGCTAGCGTAGTTAGACGCTGACTTCTCCGGTTAAGAGCAGGGTAGTAAGATCTCTTTCTGGTTAAGTCTACATTGGTGTCGCAGATCTTCGATTCTGTATATGACACCATATATATTATCTTCCGGCGGAAAAGTAATTCGAATTCTTATCTTCTTCCTCTGTATTTTTATTCATTTGTGATGGTTCACATACTTTTAAAAACAGCACGGGAAGACGTTGAGAGTTCCTCAGCGTTGATTGAGCAGGCTAAGATCCTAGTTTTGGCCTTACCTTTATTAGATGTTCGCTCGGACGCAATTGAGAAGATAATTTCTTTAGTCAGAGCGAATTTAGTCTCATGGTCTTATGTACTTAATTTAAGTACTGTGACGCATTGTCTGTATGGAAGGAATTTTGTGGTCGTTAAGTGCCATTTTAAAATTCTTTCCAGTCAATAGAATTTATTTCTCGGTCTTAACTTGTGTTAAGTGAGAGTTATGCTGACGCAAAGAAGCCTTGTCTCTTCACTTTTGCATTTGACTACCGGTAGGTGGAAAACTTGCCATAGGTCACTTTAGTCTTCCAACTCTAGTTTGTATGATAAGAATTTATTCTTGTCTCTTTTAGCTGGGGCCTAATGTACCATCACCAGCAAAAAGAGTATGAGAGGTTGTCCTAGACTCAAATAGTCTATTTGGACTCAGAGTAGGCATAGATATACCTAAGTCTTTGATGGTAACCTTTCATTATTGTAGGATTATACTACAAGAAAGCATCTATTCTCGACTCTTTTAAGTTGGGATCTAATCGACTACAGCCAACAAAAGAGTAG
The DNA here is from genome assembly GCA_031216915.1 of Pictodentalium vernedei. NCBI lineage: Eukaryota > Metazoa > Mollusca > Scaphopoda > Dentaliida > Dentaliidae > Pictodentalium > Pictodentalium vernedei. The sequence continues at coordinate 611,368,858 of CM062295.1, forward strand.
GAGAGTTTGTCCTAGACTCAATTCGCTTATAGGCTCATAGCGAAGGTATAGGTATCTCTCCTACACATAATTCTTTAGGTTTGTCTATACTACCACTTGGTTAGGGGTTTCTAGTCAGACTGAGTTACTGATCAGCCTCCCCTGAACCGGTGGTTTGAGGCTCTTATAGAACTCGGTCCGGCCGATTTTGACTGGAAGTGGATAATTACGTTATTTATGATTATCTTTCAGTCAAAAAGCTAACATTCGGCAATTCTAGCGAGTATAGTTCTTTAGATTGGGATTTATGATAGGATACATGTATCCCTCTATTCATTTGGATGGTTCATCTGTTGTTTCACAGAGCGAATTAACCAGCTGTTCGGCTCGCTTTTATCTGTTATCTGATGCATTAACAGCAATATTTGTTTTTGCGCCGGATGGTGTGGTGTGGATCGGCTTGGAATGTTATTTTGATGGGTCGCTTACACACATGTCTACTCCAGTTATTAACTGGAGTGGTAGACGTTTTTCCCTCTTGACCTGTTTTGTTTTAGAGAATCTTTTAACATAAGGTCAAGTTTGGGCATATATTAAGGTTTTCTCCATTATTTCGAACGTGAGTTCATATATTGCGTTACTATCCTGAGTCCGAGGGTCTCTCTATGCACATCAGAGTTTATCAGAAAAGAAGTATGCTTCTGTTCTTATTGTTTTTCAATAGAAGGGAATTTTATGTTCATTCTATTGTTAAATAAGTCAGTTAGCTATTCGTACTGCTTGGGTTATTTATCCTCCAATTAGCAGTCAATGCTTAAGATTTCAGCGCATAAGTAAGCGCTGGCTATATCTTGTGCTTATTCTAACTGTTTGGCTATTATGATCTTATGTGAGATCTCTTCAGGATAGTTAAGTTTTCGGCGCATGGGAATAATAGTTTCCATTATTTGTGTCGCTAGTATAGGGCTTTTGAGCGCATACATTGACGATCAGCCGTTTTTATGGGAATGAATGGTAGGATATGTGTATCCTTCAATTCATTTGTTTCTATTGATTTCATTGAGGTTATGGGGTCTGCTATTGAGCATTCGCCAGAAGCTTCCCCATTAGAAGATTTTCTTCTTTTAGGGAAGTTTTATTCATCATGTCATTCTCCACTCTCAGTAGCATTACGGAGTATTTAGACGTGAAGTAGCTTTATGATTAAGTAATGTGGGTGAGGGGGTTTCGAAATTTAACTGAATCCCCCCCCCCAACCCCCGCCCCCCCCCCCCCCCCCACACACACACACACACTCACGCTGTCGCATATTTTTAATACATACATACTTTGCGTCTGGGTCGTGTTGGATGGCACCATTATACGCATACATGCAGTTCTGTTCCATTTGTTTCCGGTATTTAATTTCTGATTTTGGAGCTGGTTTTTCATACCTACCTCCATTTCTAGATCCTGGTCTCTATTTTGTCGGTTCTCTAATCACATATTCTCACGTGTTTATAGTTGTAGATATCAAATAGTACACGTTGGAGAGTGTTTTTACAGGATTTAATATTCAGAGGCCTCCTGTGATGATCTTGAAGCGTGTTTTCTCTGCAGAGATTGTTCATCTCATCCTGCTTTTGTATGTTATATTTGATTTTCACTGATTTTGTCGTACCTGTATACGGCGTCTGCAGTGCATATTTTTTAGCGGATAATGTTATTTACCAAAATCATTGCTATAGCCTTGGCTTGTGAAGTGGAGTTAAGCACTATTTATTATTCATGAATTAATTTTTTGAGCGCCTGATTGATATTTTTATATCGTTTCTGGGTACTTCTCTGCCTTATGGGGTATTTAACTATTGAGGAAGCTGTCTTATCCGTACTATGTTCGGCGAGCAGCTGCAATATTATTGCATGGCATAGGTTTATGGGAAATTTTTCTCATTCTGAGTATGCCTTAATTATTTTTAGGGTCTAGACCGGACTAGTCTCTAAAATTGTTTATTTGTTACATCATAACTGGTTGAGTGCTGAATTATTTTTGGTAGTAATAAGCTGTTTCCTAAAATTTGTTGCATTAAAAATTAGTGGAGAGTGCCCTAAAGCACTCTCCACTAATTTTTAATTCAACAAATATCTACAGATGAAATAACATTTTTAGGGGTTGGCTGTGAAGTATGAACATAAAATATATAAACTTAAGCATTGTACCCTGACTTTTCTTTGAAGCCATGATAGTGGCTTCCAGCACTTAACCAGTTAATTAACATGATTTTATGCTTAGATTTAGGATGTACATAATTGATACATATTAGGTTATGTCTCTTCTATTATGGTATTAAGAGACATACATGTAGTTCTTATTTCTTCATCATGGATTGAAGGATTTGATCTATGTTGATCAACTATTTCTGAAGTTCTAGGCCCTCTGCCTTTTTACGATTCAGCTAAGTCTGGGTCATTGGTACAGTATAAAAATGTTAAAAAATTTATAGTAATTTATATATTTTTTATACTTACCATTGACCCAGACGGGAATGGCCCTCCCATGAGTGGGCAGTACTGGGCACTCATACCTCCCTGCTGAATTATTATAATCTTTTTATACAAAGAATGATTTATTGGCGCCACATTCGGTGACTTCCTGGAGTCTGAGCATGCGTGGAAGGTAAAATGTATGGAGGGCCAGATAGGACTTCTAATTTTCGGTTTTGCATGGAAATTTTGGGGATTGGGGGGGCAAAATTTGTGTTTGGCCCTAAATATTTTAGAGTTAGCACCAGCTAAGTCTGGGTCATTGGTAAGTATAAAAAATATATAAATTACTATAAATTTTTTAACTTTTATGTAAAATTATTTCATGTTCCCTAATTTCGGAGCATGGGCCTGATGTTTTCATTCTTGCTATGAAATCTCCACTGTTTGTTAAGTGTTTCCTCTCTCCCTTTCCTTGATACCCCCCTTGCTAATCTCCCATGCTTTGGGTATAATTTTTGAAATTTTTTTATTGAAATTTCTTGGGAGTTTTAGCATAGTTACAGAATGTTTATTCTGTTATCCCCATGGTTACGTCCTCACCCTAGGGGTGTTTAGGCGTTTTGGTCATGCATCTACCATCTGATGTATTGCAGCTTCTTCTGTGGAAGATTCTGTTTTACATCGGATAGTGTTTTAAATCGGTTACTGATTTCGGGCCATGTTTTTCAGTGCCTGGAGTCTTGTTTCCGATTTTTATTGACTTTTGTTTACGTTGACAACGGTTACTTCTGTCAGTGATTCCTTGTCTTCTGTAAGGTTTATTATATAGTCAGATACATTAATATTGTCCGTAAGTGTATCATTAATTTTTAGAAATGTTTTAAAATTTTTGTCCACACTTAGGCTTTTTTGGGATCCATTTGGGCTCATCGTTCCCTTTGGGAACTTGAGCTCATGCCAACATTTTTATCGAAAATTTTCTTTTGAATTATTTTTCGAAATTTTTTGTTGTGGATTATATTATTACTATGTATCTTTGTATTTTCAAGGGTTAGTTTGAGTACTACTGCTGTATAATTTTTTTACCTGCATCGCCATCGGCGAAGCAGGTCTAGTAACCGCTCGACTCCGTCCATCAGTCCGTTCGTCAGTCTGTCAGTCCGTCCGTCCGAAACACTTTTTCCGTCAAAGTTTTCTTGGCTTCTATGAAAGGGAATGATTTTATATTTGGTCTGCTGCTTCATAATGATGAGTTGTATCGTGTAAGCAATTTTCAGATCTGCCGTGCAACCACTTCCTGTTTGCCAATACTTTGAAATTTTACTTCACCCACTGAACATTGAAATTTTCCGTCAAGGGTTTCTCGGCTTCTATGCAAGGGATTGATTTTATATTTGGTGTGCTGCTTCATAATGATGAGTTGTATCGTATCGTGTAAGCAATTTTCAGATTTGCCGTGCAGCCACTTCCTGTTTGCCGATACTTTGAAATCTTACTGTACCCACTGAACATTGAAATTTTCTGTCAAGGTTTTCTCAGCTTCTATGCAAAGGATTGATTTTATATTTGGTCTGCTGCTTCATAATGATAAGTTGTATCGTGTAAGCAATTTTCAGATCTGCCGTGCAGCCACTTCCTGTTTGCCGATACTTTGAAGTTTTACTGTACCCACTGAACATTGAAATTTTTCGTCAAACTTTTCTCGGCTTCTATGCAAGGGATTGATTTTATATTTCATCTGGAGCCTGATAATGATCAGTTGTATCGTGTATGCAATTTTCAGATCTGCCGTGCACCCACTTCCTGTTTGCTGATTCAATTGCATGCAGCGACGCAGGTCCAGACCCGGTATTGGTCTTGGCTTGTTTAATTATGAAAGAATATTGTTCAAATTGTAAATCGAGGAAGTCTTCCTCTGATTCTCATGCTCATTGTATTTGCTGTAGTCACTGTACTCGCACTAATTCTTGCTCAGTGTGTGCCAGTTGGGATGACAAACGTTGGAGACGTGTGTCACGGTATATTGTTAGTGGTGAAAGGTCCACGCCGGTCCTCTCACCACAAGGTCACTCTAGTTTTCAGTCTCTTTTTCAGAGGAACAAGAACAGGGTGATGTTTCCGTGATGTATTCCGGAAGTGTGATGCTGTCATCGCAAACCAATAAAGAGCTGGCGGCAAAAGTGCTCAAGGAAATCAGACAAGTGCCTAGATCCTTAGTATGATTGACGACCTTGTCTCCAGCTAGCTCGACCGGCGGATCTATCACTCGTAATGTGGGTGATGTGACGCCGAGTACGTCCATTGCGGTCCAGGAGAGGCAAAAGGGTGTTGCGAGCACTATAATCTCAGATCACACACACCCTGCGACGACAGATCGGAGGATGGATCAGAGGAAGCCAGTTAGTGTGGTAGCTGGCTCGTTCAGGTCTACCCGGACCGCGAGCGAGAGAGGCCCCTCTCTCTTACAATGACATCTGGGGCCAGATGTTGTCGTACATAACGTTCGTCAGTCGGAGCTAACGTCCATTCCTCCTGCTCGGGATGCTCCGTCGCATAGACAGCCGGAGTCGGCTAGTCTATTGGATTCCTCTTCCACACGCCAGAACACACGACCGCACCTTGGCTACATGACCTCAGATATCCAGTCTGCTTCGCCGACAAGGGATTCCAAGTCGACCAGGTCACTCCATCCGGTAGCCATGGAATGAGCTGCGATACCAGATAAGAGACTGATAGCGTCACTGGACACATACTTCTTCGGCCAGACTAAGGACGTCATTCCTGAGTTTCTGGTCCAGTCCAGCAATGTCTCACGGACGTTTGAATTACTGAATGATGCTATTTTTAGGCTAGCCTCTAAGACTGGCAGATCCAGTTTCATCAACAGTAGAAATAAATTTGAAACAGTAGGAAAGGGCGTTCCGAGAGTTCCTCTGCGTTTAGACGACCAGGCAGAAGACTTGGAGTTGTCATTGCCGGCATCTATGTCGATTCTCTCCAATATGTTGGAGACGACAATTTTCATCTAACAGAGCCAGTTTAGACGCCTTATCATACGCAGATCACCTTACCAGACCGTTAGCACAACGTCTCGATGGTAAAGAATTCCAGGCTGTTCAAACTTCCTTGAGAGTTCTTTCTAGGGCAATTGCATTTTCCACGTATAACTCCGCCCTTTCAGTGACAATTTGGAGTTAATCAGACGTGATGCTGCCATGGCTTCATCCACTAGGGTGGATTCTAAGGTGAAAAACTCTCTATCAGATTACCAAGAAAGCTTCAGACTCTCTTATGTTTAAGTCCGTTTCTAAAAAAATGGACTCATCAGAGAGGAGAAAGTCAGGAACTTCTGGGTCGAGTACGTCCAAGGGAAGATCCTACAAAGGATCTAAAAAAGCCTCTAGTTCTTACTCCAGAGACCATCAGAGTAGCGACTCAGGTAGGGGATGTAATTCTGGCCGAGACAACCTGTCAGATGCCCCTAGGTTGACTGGTCAAGCTGCAGGTTGGGGAGGACGTAGTTTCTCCTCCCGCAAGCCTCAGAGGTCCAGGAGGTGAAGGTCAGAACCTCTATTGCACTCCAGTGGGCGGAAGGCTGTACAGATTCTTAACCAATTGGTTGTCAATTACGGACGACCGATGGGTTCAGGAGGTTATTTCGGAAGGTCTAAAACTGTCCTTCAGAGAAAAACCTCCGTTAACATGAAGTCCACGATGGATTCAGCTTCCGTCAAACCTTCAGAAGAGAGATTCGCTTCTATCAGAGGTGCAATCTCTTCTGGAGAAGAACGCAATAGAAGTCGTAGAAAACCAGGAATCTCCCGGTTTTTACAGTCACCTGTTCCTGGTACCAAAAACCAGATGGCTCTTTCCGTCCAGTTATAGATCTAAGCTGGATAAACAAGCTGATCGTGGCTCCAAAATTTTATATGGAGACCATTCGATTGGTGAGAGCGAGTATTCGAGTGAACGATTATGCTGCGGGCATAGATCTCAAGGATGCGTACTTTCACGTCATGGTACATACGAGGTTCAGAAAGTACCCTCATTTCGCTGTCCTAGGAGTCGTTTATCAGTTCCGGGCAATGTGCTTCGGACTGAATCTAGCGCCCTGGGCCTTCACTCGAATAATGAACTCGATAATGACTCATTTCAAAGCTCATTCATCTGTGGTAACGTCGGCCTACTTGGACGACATTCTTCAGAGGTACAGCGACAGATTAACTCTTCAGAACGATGTTCAGAGTCTGCTTCAATTGCTGTGACGTCTCGGTTTCATAGTAAACGAAAAGAAGTCGGATCTAGTTCCGTCCAAGTCGTTCTTTCACTTGGGAATGAGCTTCGAGACGCACAACAATCTGGTTCGTCTTCCATTACCCAGAGTGAAATTAGTCAGTTGTTATGCTCGCTTTTGTCTACACTCAGATGTAGTAACAGCGAGAGAATTTTTGTGACTGATAAGTTTGTTCAGAGCCGCCGCGGAGTGTCAAGGAGGTCTCGAAATTGTCGCCAAAAGTCATTCTTTGTTTGGCCCTCAATACAGTTACACTTCACTGTTATTTGTGCTTGTAAATCTCAGTTTTGAAGATGCCAGACGCATAATTATGAGAGAAATGGTGGATATATGGTGGAAATAGAAGGTGGAGAGGAAAAAACAGTGGAAACAAATGTTCAGGGCTGTAACTTATAATTTTTTTAAGAAATTATTTCATGTTACCTATTTTCGAGGCATGACCTTGTTGTGGTCATTCTTGCTATGAATGTTCCATTGTTTAATCAGTGTTTCCTCTCTTCCTTTCCTTTATTCCCCCCTAGCTATTCTCCCATGCTTTTGGCTTATTTTTGTAATGTTTATTACTAAAATTTCTTGGGAGTTTGGCTTGGTAACAGAATTATTTTCTGTTTTTTCCCCATGTTTACATCCTCACCCTAGGGGTGTTTAGGCATTTCGGTCTGCATCTACCATCTGATGTTCTACAGTTTCTTCTCTGGAAGCCTCAGTTTTGCATCAGATAGTGTTTAAATTGGTAACTGATTTCGGGCTACGTTTGTTTCAGTGCCTGGAGTCATGTTTCCGGTTTGTTGACACTTGTGTTGACAACTGTTACTTCTAACAGTGATTACTTGTCTTCTGCTTAATTTAGTTCATAGCAAGATACATTAATTTTGTCCGTAAGTGTTACATTAATTTTTCAAAATGATTGAAAAATTTTGTCCACACTTAGGCTTTTTTCGGATCCTTTGGGCTCAAGATTCCCATTGGGAACTTGGGCTCTTCTGAAAATTTTTTCAAAAATTTTTTTTTTGGAAAATTATTTTCTTTTGAAATGTTATAATGAATTAATATATTATGTATATTTATTTCAAGGGTTAGTGCGAGTAATATGACGGTGTATATTTTTTTCTGGTTGGAAAAAATATTCTTCATTCATAATGCGAGGATATCTTCCTCTAATTCACAAGTTCATTGTGTTTCTTATAGTCAATGTAGTCGCATTAATTCTTGCTCTGTGTGTGTTGATTGATATGACAACATTGGAGACATGTGTCACAGTATTTTATTAGCTGTGAGGGGTCCATTACTGTCCTCTCTCCGTAGGGTCACTATATATTATCAGTTTCTTTTTCAGAATTCAGAGTGATGTTTCTGTGATGTCTTCAATAAGTGTGTCTCCGTCGTTGCAATATTAGGGTTAGCGGGAAGTGCTCAAGGTATTACGACAATTGCTGAAGAGTAGGATCGAAAGCAATTGATTGCCCGCTAGTCAGCCTGGTGTCGCGTACATTCACCAGGGAAGAATGGTACAGCACCCGGGTTACTCCATTGCTGTCCAGGGAAGCAGATTGGGTGATGCGAGCACTATAAAACTTCAGATGTGCACACCCAGCAACGATGGATCCGAGGATAGTACGGAGGAAGCCTGTCAGTCTGGTAGCCAGCTCGTCCAGGTCCCCCGGACCGTGAGCGAGAGAGGCCCCCTCTCTCTTGCATCAACATCTGCGCCACGATGTATGTTGTTCGCTTAGTCGGAGCTTACGTCCACTCCTCCTGCTTGGGACGCTCTGTCGCATGACAGTCCGTCGCGGCTGTTATATTGGCTTCCTCATCCTCGTCAACACACCTGACCGCACCTTGGCTATGTGACCACAGATTTACAGGGGATGTTCGCATATTATATAAATGCAGGATTGAACGTCCCTGGTGCTCCTGCTTTGCCAGCCAAGGAATACACGTCGACCAGGTCACTCCATCTGCTAGCCAAGGATACGAGACCTTTCCAGTTGGGACGTTCACATATTATATAAATGAAGGAATGAACGTCCCGGGAGCTTCCAGCAGATATTTCACGTAGTACCACGGTTCCATAGGTCTCATAGGGTAACATGAACTAGGTATTGTTACCGTGATGTCTTCGTAAGTGTGCTTCTGTTGTCACAGTCAAATGAAGAGCTAGTGGTAAAGTGCGCATGCAGATATGTCAATTGTCAAGGAGGTCTCAAGTAGGATCGATGGTGTTGGCATCCGCTAGCTCGCCCGGTGTCGCGACCATTCACCGAATGGCTCAGCACCCGGGTTCGTCTGTTGCAGTCCAGGAAGGAGATTTGGTTGATGCGAGCACTATAAAATACAATGTGCACACCCAGTGACGACGGATACGAGGATGGTACGGAGGAAGCCTATTAGGCCGGTTCCTAGCTCGTCCAGGTCCAACCGGGCTGCGAGCAAGAGAGGTTCCTCTTTCGTATTACAACATCTGGGCCCAGATGTTGTGGTACAAAACGGTCCTCAGTCGGAGCATACGTCCACCGCTTGGGACACTCTGTTATATAGACAGTCCGGAGAGACTGCTCTTTCGGCTTCCTCATCCTCATGGCAGCACACGCGACTGCACCTTGGCTACGTGACCTGTGATATTCAACCAACATCGCCGACCAGGGATTCTATGTCGACCAGGTCACGCCATCCGGTAGCCAAGGATATGAGGCCTTCATACTCCGGACGTTCGCATATTAGATGTATGCAGGAGTGAACGTCCAAGGAGCTTCCAGCGGCTAAATCTTATAAGACCGCAGCTCCACAGGCCTCTGTTACGGACATGCTATCACAGATAGCACAAATTATCGCTGCATCCCAGCAACCGTCAGTAACTCTGTCGGATCAAAAATTATCCGAGGAAGCTGGGTTGGTACGTTCCGCTGCAGGTTCGGGCACGGACGACCAAGAATTACAAGTGATCCGACAGGATGGTGAAAGGGATACGGATGAGTTGTATTTTTTCTTTTCGGAACAACATAATTGCCGTAGAGTGCATCCGGCATTATCATCTGACGTTGTTCCTCCGGACCAAAATGCTGCCTTGCCGGATAAGAGACTGATAGAATTCTTAATCGGTTTAGGGACATCATCCCTCAGTTTCTGACATAGTCCAGATATGTCTCATGGACATTTGATCTGTTGAACGACGCTATATTTATTTAACTTGCTACCTAAATGGGCAGGTCAGGTTTCTTATCGGCAATATGCTCTACATCTGCCTTTCATCAATTCAACGAATATTTTGAAATGGCAGGACAGAGCATTCTGAGAGTTCTCTGCGTCTAGATGATCAGGGCAGGACCTAGTATTGTTTTTTTCTGTCGTCTATGTTAATTCCAACCACGATGTTGGAAATAATAATATCGTCTAGCAGGGTCAGCTTAGACGCATCATCGTACGCAGATCACCTTACCAGAATGTTATCATTATGTCTCAAAGGGAAAAGAATTCTAGGATGATAATATCCTTAAGAGTTCTTTCAAGGGCCTCACGTAAAACTCCGTCCTTTAGTGGCAATATGGAGTTGGTTAGATGTGACGTGGCCCTAGCTACATCCATGTGTGTAGATAGTAAGGTGAAAAAACTCTCTCAGAGTCGCTCCAGTCTTCGGAGAGTTTTCTTCGACGGCAAGCTTTCCGCAGTCTATGATCAGTTAACTAAGAAAGCTTTTGACTCTCTGCTATTAAAATTCGCTTCCATATAGTCGGATTCAACAGAGAAGAGTAGGACAGGCACTTCTGGGATGAATACGTCCAAGGGAAGTTCCTATAGAGGTTCCTGTGCATCCTCTAGGTCTTATTCTAGAGACCGTCAGTGTAGCGACTCATATAGGGGCCGTAATTCCGGTCAGACGTCCCTAGGTCGACGGGGCGAGGTGCGGACCGTGGAGGACATGGCTTCTCCTTCCGCAAGCCTCACAGGACCAGGAGGTAATGGTTTTAACCTCTATCGTGTACTAGTGAGTGGAAGACTGTCGAGTTTCTCAATTATTTGGGAATAGATTAAGGACATCCCTTGGATTCAAGGGGTGATTTCGAAAGGACTGAATTGTTCCTCAAACGAAATCCTCTGTTAACTCGGAGTCCAAGATGGACTCAGTTTCCGCCAAGTCAGTAGGATAGAGGCTCGCTTCCATCAGAAGTCTAGTCTCTTCTGGATTGATTACGATGGAGATCGTAGAAATCCAGGAATTTCCAGGTTTCTACAACCATCCTTTTCTGGTTCCAAAAACCAGACGGCTCGTTCCGTTCACTCATTATTCGGAACTGGATAAACAAGCTGATCATGGCTCCAAGTTTATATATGGAGTCCACCCGAACGGTCAGACCGAGTATTAGGGTGTACGATTATGCTACATGCATAGATCTCAAGATGCGTACTTTCACGTCATGGTATATCAGGTGTCAGAAAGTATCTTCACTTCCTTATGATGGGAGTCGTATATCAGCTCCGAGCAATATGCTTCGGTCTGAATCTAGCCCCCTGGGCCTTCACTCGAATAACAGACTCGGTAATGACTCATTTCGGAGCTTATTCGTCTGCGATAACGTCGGTCTACCTGGACGACATTCATACAGGTACGGCAATGAGTTAACGCTTCAGAACTATGTGCAGAATCTGCTTCTATTGCTCCAACATCTCGGTTTCTTAAGTAAACGAGGAGAAGTCGGATCTGGTATCATCCAAGTCATTAACCCACCGCGGGTTGAGCTTCGTAACGTACAACTTTTTCGTTCATCTGCTGTTACCCAGAACGAAATCATTCAGTTGTTATACTCACTATTGTCTTCACTCAAAGTCTCAGCGAGAGATCTTATGAGACTGATACGTTTAGGTGGAACTGCCGCGATTTTATTCCGATGGGGCGGTTACGCATTGCTCCTCTCCAAATTTCTTTAATTCAGAATTGGAGGGTGAAGATTCTTTCGCTCGATACGGATATCTTCTTGTCAAATCAAGTGAATAAGGGATTCAGACTTGGGCAAGTTTTCTGGGCTTGACTCAGGTAGTTCCAATGCAATTGCCGGATCCGAGTTTTACAGTCTTGACGGATGCCAGTAAAACAGGTTGGGTCATTTCATTGAGCCCAACGGATTGAAGTGCCAGGGTCTTTTGATTCCGTAGTTCCTTATCAAGCACTCAAACATCAAGTATGATGTCATTTTGGCTTGCGCTACGTTATTGGATAACGTAATTCAGAATGTTCATATGCTAATTCTGTCCGACAACTCGACGGTATTAGCGTATTTTTGGAATTATGGAGGCACTCATTCCATCCTGTTATTCATGTCAACGGAATGAATCTTTCGGTTGCTACTAAAACATCAAGTTCTCCTATCGGTCCGTCATATTCCGGGTCGTCTGAACGTATTAGCGGACTCCCTTCGCGGAGGGGCCGTTTGTTGCTGCCAGAATCGGCTTTCAACAAACGAGTTTTCAATCAGATTGCTACCAAGGTGAGCAGCCAATGATCGACTTATTCGCGACGCATCTCAACAATAAGTTGCAGACGTATGTGTCATTATGTTTGGATCTTCGAGTGTTTGCAGTAAACACTTTATCGATCTTGTTAGACGGAATAATAAGATATGCGTATCTTCCAGCGCTGTTGATTCAGCAGATATTGATCTAGTGTAATTATTTTAATGCTAATTCTGTTGGTAGCTTCTCCAGCTCCACAAAGGCTGTGGACTAATTTACTCAGGCGTTTGTTGTGGGACATGCCGTGGAAGCTTCCTCCACATTTCGGTCCATTCTATGGTCAGATGGATTCAATCTACAGTCAGTTCTGCTTATGATTATATCTTCATTCAGCAGTCTGTGTTTTAGTTTTAAGCTCATGAAGTAAGAGTTCTTCTACTTCATGGGCTTAAGCTTTTAATATTGTTATTACAGATTTAATGAGGGCTGCATATTGGTGTTAGCCCTCCATTTTCATGATTTTGTATCTGAGAATATTGAGGCCTTTTCTGCAGATCTACATTGTTTAGGTCCACTATTTTTACTCAGAATGCTGTCTACTAAACAGTGGCAACTATGTGTGTATAGGCTTTCAGTCCCGGCAGTGACTCTGTCCTGCTGCCCTCTTTGCTCTGGAGTATTTGATCCAGGGCAAGGGAAAGGGGGGGGGGGGGGGGGGTTCCCTTAGGTCACCTGCTTTATAGCGTAAAGGAAGGGAATACCTCCCTTGGACTTAGTAATTCTGTGTCGGTTCCGAAATGATTTTAGGGTTAAGCCTATGTTTACTCATCTGTGTAATATTTTTTAAGTGTTGATTGGTGTGAAGCATTCGTATATATCACATGATTAATTGAGCGTTAATATACAATCCTGGAACACTTTTAAATGAGTATACAGAGTCTCATTTCTCTGGACTCCCATATTTTTTGGCTTTCCATAAAAAATATTAGTATAAATGGTTATACTAGATGTTTATAGAGATCCTTGATGTTATTGTGCTCAATTACAAAATAGTATTGTGTCTTTCTTTTTTGTTACAAATAAGAAAGATACATGTAAGACTATCTCTCCTTTTCTCCTTAAGGGGATAGGTCTGTTATAGATAATTGAGTCTATTGGATTTTCCTTATGTCCTAGGCCCTCCAACCTTTTTACTATTCAGCTAAGTCTGGGTCATTGGTACAGTACAAAAATGTGAAAAAATTTATAGTAATTTATATATTTTTTATACTTACCAATGACCCAGACGGGGATGGCCCTCCCATGAGTTGGGAACTCATACCTCCCCGCTGATCATATAACATTTAGCAGGCACTGGTTGTAAGAATGAGGATTTGGCTTCAATTTCGGTACTTCCTTGACACTGCGCATGCACAGTGGACAAAAGTATGGAGGACCATATAGGACATTGTATTTTTTGATTTGGATGCAAATTTTTGGGGATTGTGGGAGCAAAATTTGTGTTTGGCCCTGAATAATTTAGAGTTAGCACCAGCCAGCTAAGTCTGGGTCATTGGTAAGTATAAAAAATATATAATTAACTATAAATTTTTTCACTTTTAGGGGCAAAATTTTGGTGCCAAATGCTGTAGTTTTGCTACCAACAAATTTGTTTGGTGCAGTTGGCACCACTGGCACCCAACAGCCTGAACATTGGTTAGCCCTTTTCCCAATGCAGACTATATCAAAATTTATTATTTTAAATATCATTTTTTTAATTTTTTTCCAAAAAATTCAACAAAACCATATCATGTGACCCTCATTGGAATGAGCTCATTGAGCTCGTTCCAATGAGGGGTCACATGATATGGTTTTGTTGAAATATTTTGAAAAATTAAATTTTTTCAACTGATCAATTTGCATATTAGGCGGGTGGATGTGGGCGATTCATTAGGTAAAGGGTTAGAATGACTTTATTGAAATTGAAATGGAGCATTGCTTGTCTCTCATCATAAAAGTTCATTTGCTGTAAAAATTTAAAAAGCATCCTGCCGTCAGTCGTACATGTGTCATCTAAGTTTCATTATGATTTCTGAATTGAATGAATCACCAATGGCTTTGTTGACAAATTCAGCATATCCTTCATCAACACTGATCATTGACACTGTGGCTTACATTTTTTATACCCCCCGCAAACAAAGTTTGGGGGGGGGGGAGGTATATAGGAATCACCCTGTCCGTCCGTCCGTCCGTCTGGATGTCCATCCTTGTAAGCACAACTCCTCCTAAACCGTATGAAGAATTTTCATGAAACTTTACACAATGGAAGAACTCCATATGAAGATGTGCATGAAACAATATAATTCCGTTCTGACATTTCCAAGGGGAGATAATCTAACTTATACTGTCTGTCCATCCTTGTAAGCGCAACTCCTTCTAAACCGTTTGAAGAATTTTCATGAAACTTTACACAATGCAAGAACTCCATATGAAGATGTGTTGAAGCAATATAATTCCGTTCTGACATTTCCAAGGGGAGATAATCAAACTTATACATTTCAGGTGCGGGGGATATCACTTTGTGAGTTTGCACACAGTACCTCTAGTTTCTTGATCATGTCTCAAAGAAAGAACCTTCTGATAGTACCCATGTTTGTCAAAAGGTCCAGTGCCATGTATTTCTAGTTGGAGCCATATTAACCAGTCAATGGTGGCATTAAAGAAGTGAGGCATAATAATAAATGATAGAAATTTTATTTGTTATTTATTTATTTATTTTTTGGGGTTTAATGACATTTTCAACAATCAGGATCACCTAGTGTCGGACAGTTTTATGGGTGGAGGAAGCCGGAGTTCCCAGAAAGAACCACCGAGCAGCACTGAGCAAAAGCAAGGCACCCCAATGTACTAACTCCGCACAGGCAGGGTGATCATTGGTTGAAGACAAGTGCACCATAGACATGCAGTATGGCTTAGTACACAGCACCACCATGCTCCTGCATGGGCAGTCGGGATGAAGTGCCTTGCCCAAGGACACAATACAGTAAACCCTGGCAGTGATCGAACCCTGTACCTTTTGGTTTTAAGTTCAACCGTAACCATTGAGCCATCACGCTCCTTTTTTTGTTAGCTGTGTATAGAAATGACAGACTTTGAATGGTAAATACTCAGCTTGCAGGTGGCCTCTTCAATTCATTAAAATTCTTGGAAGCTTGTAAGAGATCAAATATAATTAAATACATTCCGTATTTGATGATTTATTCACCACCTTGAACCCTTTACCTAATGAATCGCCCGCATCCACTCGCATAATATGCAAATTCAGCAGTTGAAAAAATATTATTTTTCAAAAAACTTAACAAAAACATATCACGTGACCCCTCGTTGGAACGAGCTCATCGAGCTCATTCCAACGAGGGGTCACATGATTGGTTTTGTTGAAATCTTTTGAAAAATTTAAAACAATGGTATTTAAAATAATAAATTTTGATATCGTCTGCATTGGGTAAAGGGTTAAGACTTCGAAGACATAAATTATAGGGGTGGGGGGGGGGGTGGGGGCGGGGGCTAATTGTATACATGCAAACCATCCCCTTCCAACTCACATTAATTTAGTGTAGAGATGGGCGGTATTGATATTTTGGGGTCGATATCAGTTTCAGTATTCTGAGGGGGTTATACGACGGTATCAGTGCGGTATTCAGTATCTGACGTAACAGTAATTTTGTGACTTGTTCTAAACACACTTTAATGCTTAAAGACCTATCTCATGCTTTTGCGATCTCCAGAGCAAAACACCTGGGCAGTGATTTCAAGTCAGGTCAAGACTTGACTTGAAATCACTGCTAAGCAATTGGACATGTACAGGTTGTAGTATGGTGAAAATTCAGGACTGTTGCCCAGTCCACTGAGGGTTAACAAAACTGAAATGAAAATCAGTCACTTCTTTCATGAATATGAACCTTTCAACTTTTATCAAGCCTCAACAGGGTCTTATAAATAGCGAATGTAGGAAATTTTGAAATTTCAGATGGTTTTGGTATTCAGCGATTGGTTCTGTCCAGTTTTTTGGTATCCCCATGATATCATATCGGTTCGATTTTTGGTATATTGCCCATCTCTAATGTACAGTACGTGGAGAGTGGATTGTAACTAAATCACCCGTGGAGTGGAGTTAGCACCCATGCTATAACTTTCAGATTTTGTATATATCGACAAAAACAAGCAATGTTTCAGCCAATGGACCTCCGGGTTTAACCCGGAGGTCCATTGGCTGAAACTTTGCTTGTGCTTGTTATGCTTTGCAATAAATTTGCAATTATTGCTTGGGTGGATTCTAATAATAATACACTCTCCACGTACTGTATAGCGGTATATGTCCCCGCCATTCTAACAGGATCAATTCCTCTGTGATTTGATTGACTATTTTCCTTATTTTGAATCAGTTATTCACTCACTACTACTTTTATTTCAAGTTACAGTTTTAAATGTAGCATTCAACTCTCACAACAAAGCCTTATTGACTATCATGGTTTCCAATAATGTAAGTATAATTGTGTTGTAAAAAAAGTGTTTGTAAAGTTTATGATATTTCTTTCCAAGAAAACTGTTGTTAATTTCCATCCATTCATAACGTGTGCCTAGAACAGTAAACCTGTTTTGAGAGACCACTGTCATGAAAGACCACCTGTCTTGAGAGACCACTTTGATCTGGTAGCGTATTATTTATTTATTGGTGTTTAACCCTCTGCACACTGATGTCAGAATGGCCAGGTTTTCAGAAGCAAATATTTTCCATAATGCAGTTAGATTTTTAACCAAATATACCTTGTTTGACAGAGCTCAGTGAGCTCTATCAAACAAGATATAACTGGTTAAATTCATAGTTGAACAAGAGAAAAACAGAGTGATTGGAAAAAATTTGGTTGTGCTACCTGAGTCCTAGGGGTTAAGGTCACATACTTATGCACAATGGCTAATCGTAACTGTGACAGTTTTACGGGTGGAGGAAGGCGGAGTACCCGGAGAGAGAATCACCGAGCATCGACGAGCAACTGTCAGCTCCTCAACATTCTAACTCTGTTCAAGCTCTGCTCAAGCAGGGTTACAGCGGTTGAAGACATGTGCACCATCGATGTGCGGTACACCTTAGTACATGGCATCATTGTGCCCCCATGTAGGCAACCAGGATAAAGTGCCTTGCCCAAGGACACAATGCAGGTCATCAGGGGTCAGCCTGGCAGCTGATTTTAGGGAGAAGTGACTTCTCCCTTTAGAGACTTTAGGGAGAAGTCAGGACCCAGGAGGGAGAAGTCAGTGGACATGAAGGAGAAATCAGAAAAAAAAAACATAAAACGTATATGACATCGTGACAAAATAAATGAACATAGAGGACACAATTGTGGAGAAAAAAATAAATAAAAGTTTATACAAACACACACAAAACTAAGTCAAGATGGTTACATAACAGAATGTAGGTTAAAATCCCCCACCCCACCCTACAAAAAACTGTGTCGTTCATGGTTTTTGAATACCCCCTAACTCTTTGCCTAACAGTGATGACTAAGGTTACCGTGCAGTTGATTTTGTATTTGCCTCAACGATGTGGATTTGAAATTTAGTATGACCCATGGTGAGAGTGTTCTTCTCTGTAACAGAAGGTACATTCTTTTTAAAAAAATATTTAAAGTGTTTAAAATAAATTTCAAGTTCATATAAGAAGCTGGGTCATTCATGGTTTCTGAATACCCTAACTGAGTTGAAAAGCGTAGTTAAAAAAGTTTTCGATATCCTTCGTAAATTAAGCGTTTTTAAAATTTGAGTTAATTAATTTCTTTGGTAAATGACAAAACATTTCAGTTGTCTCCCTTTCCGGCTGCGCTGGGTAAACTAATAATACACTGTTCAGAAAACTGACAATTTCTGCCAACCATCTTTCACTGACACGTGCGATTGGTGCTTTGAAGGTCTGCCATTCTTATCCATCCAAATACCTGTGATTTCTATTGTAGCCTTATTACATTTAACCCCCTTCCAACAAACTTCACAAGTTTTCAAAGAAAAACATTCAATGCAAATTGCGGGGCGAATTTCAATGCAGCCAATTTTTCAGTGGAACAGAGCGTAACCGCAAGCAATTTCGATATGGACGAACTGTCTCCAATACATTTTTTTGTTTTGAAACGATGGTTAACTTTAATACATTCTAATTAACTCGATGCGTGTCTTGTGTGATTCGTTGTTGTCTGGTACTTTGTTTTTAAATAGCCATTTTGTGCTGGTTGCTATCAGTTGGGGCGAATTGTTCGAACGACTACGCCATTGCAATTCTTTTCAGAAATATAAAATTGGGCTAGTTTAGGCTATTCTCATAGCCGTGTGACGGACTTTAACAGCAACCGTGTTTACTGTTTTTTTGCGGAAGCGTGTGTTTTTAAAAAATAAAACATAAGAAAATACAGTAAACTGCCATGTCTCCCAAGGAAGTTTGGGAGGGCGACTTGAATTTCGCCCCCAATGTAAGCCAAGGCGACTTGAGGAATGACAAGGCGACTTCTTCGCCCAAGTCGCCCACTCGGCTGACCCCTGCAGGTCATCCCGAACGGGGATCGAATTCGGGACCCTGGTAGCGTTTGATTGTTTCACTCTTTAATGAGAGAGAGATCTGTCATGAGAGACCACCTGTTTTGAGAGACCACTTTTGCATAGCAAAAAGTGTGGTCTCCCAAGCCTGGTTCCACTGATTGAAATATGTTTTTATTACACTACTATGATCACAAAAGTGGACTCCATGAAACTTTATTATCTGGATGAGTGCTAGAAGCCACAGCAGGGCTTTCAACAAAATGAGGGTACATGAGCAAAAGCCAACATTTTCCTTGCTCATGCTTCATATTCAGTCAAACACAAATACTATTTTTTTTTATATAAATTTGTTTATCACAAATTATTGGAGAGTGCCTGTGGGCACTCTCCAATAATTTGTAATAAAACAAATTCTGATGAACAAATTCAGACCACCAAAAATAATATAGCCCTCGACCAGTTAAGTATCCACCATTTTCATACTGCTTCTAGCTGTGGATTGCTCAAAACTGCCTTCAAATCTTTATATTTTTATACTGTACCAATGACCCAGACATAGCTGGTGCTAACTCTTAAAATATAGGGCCAAACACAAATTTTGCCCCCCAATCCCCAAAATTTGCATCTAAAACTAAAGAAAACATGTCCTGAAAGGCCCTCCACACCTCGCCCCCACTGCGCATGCGCAGTGTCAAGGACGTTCCGAAATTGGCGCCATTTATCATTCTAAGTTTGGCCCTTCATCAGTTAACATCTGACTGATCTTTGTGCTTTTAAATCTCAGTTTAAATGATGCCAGACACATAAATATTAGTGAAATGGTGATTCTAAGGAGGATAGAAAAGGAGGAGAGGAAAAGAATGTGTGACAGAATATTATCAGGGCTGTAACTTAAAATTTTTTAATGAAATTATGTTAAGTTACCTATTTTCAAGGCAGCAGCCATTTTGTTGTCATTCTGATTATTTGTTACACTGTTTTTTCAAGTGTTTTTCCTCTCTCCCTGTCCTTTAAGTTCCCCCTTGCTATTCTCCCATGCTTTTGGCATAGTTTCTGTAATTATTATTACTAAAATTTCTTGGGAGTTTTAGCTTAATAACAGAATGAATTCTGTTCTTTCCCCATGTTTACGTCTTCACCTACGGGTGGTTAGGCGTTGTGTTCTGCATCTACCATCTGATGTTCTGCAGTTTCTTCCCTGGAAGTCTCTGTTTTGCATCAGATGGTGTATTTTTGGTAACTGATTTCGGGCCTGGGTGCCTGGAGTCTTATTTTAGTGTTTTTACACTCATTGTTTACATTTACAACCCTCTGTGTGAGGGGGGGATTTCTAAATAATAATATCTTTATGTTATTTTAATCATAACTAGATACATTATTATTGTTCGTAAGTGTTGAATAAATTGTTTAAAATATTTTTAAAATTTTTGTCCACACTTAGGCTTGGGATCCATTGGGGCTCAACGTTACTTTTCAGAAACTTGGGCTGTTCTGAAAAAAATATTTTTTCAAAATATTTTGATTTCAAGTATTTTTTCTATATTAATGGATCATATTATTATTATGTATTTTGATTGCCAGGGGTTAGTGCGAGTACCAGGACTTGTTTTCTTTTCTCATTGAAAGGATATTGATCAATTGTTTTAAGAGGAAGTCTTCCTCTGACCTTATTATCATTCTATATGTGGTCAGTGTACTCGCATTAACTCCTGTTCTGTATCGTATGATTTCGATGACAATATGGGAAGCGTATGTCACGGTATGTTGTTGGGGATTTGGACACTCCGGTCCTTTCCCCGCAGGGTCACTCTACTTTATCAATTTCTATTTCAGACGATCAAGATTAGGGTGATGTATCTGTGATGTCTTCCAACAGTGTGCCTCCGTCGTCACAATTAATGAAGGGCTAGCGGAAAAGTGCTCATGTAATACGCCAATTGCCTAAGAGGACCCTAGTAGGTTCGACGGCCTTTGACGTCCGCTAGCTCGCCCGGTGTAGCGTCCATTCACCGAATGGTTCGGCAGCCGGGTTCGTCCGTTGCGGTCTAGAAGGAATTTTGGGGTGATGCGAGCACTATAAAATTAACTTAATGCACACCCAGTGACGGCGGATCGGAGGGAGAACGGAGGAAGCCTTTTAGTCCGGTTCATAGCTCGTTCCGGTCCATCCGGACGGCAAGCGAGAGAGGCCCCTCTCTCGTTCAACAACATCTGGCCCCAGATGTTGTGGTACAAATGTGTCGTTAGCGGAGCATACGTCCGTCGCTCGGGACGCTCCGTTGTATAGGCAGTCCGCTGAGACTGCTAAGGCTTCCTCTTCTCGTCAGCGCACACGACCGCACCTTGGCTGCGTGACCGCCGATATATTACCAGCTTCGCCGATCAAGGATTCTTTGGCGACCAGGTCACACCATCCGGCAGCCAGGGATTCGAGACCGATGGACTCCGGACGTTCGCATAGGAAGTATGCGGGAGCCATCTGATGCGGAGCTGCCCTCGGCGAAGCACCGATAGACTGCGCCTCCGCAGGTCTCGACGCCGGACATTCTTGTGCACATAGCACAGCTTATCGCAGCATCCCAGCAGCCGACAGAAACGGTGTCGGATCGAGAATTATCCGACAGCGCTGGGTCGGTAGCCGGGGACTCGAGGCCTGCAGACTCCGGATGTTCGCATAGGAAGTGTGCGGGAGTCAACGTACACGGAGCTTCCAGCGGCAATGCATCGTAAGTCCGCTACTGCACAGGCCTCGGGTACGGACGTGCTTTCCTTAATAGCACAGTTTATCGCAGCATCCCAGCATCAACTGAATCTGTCGCATATATTTTATCCGACGATGCTGGGTCGGGACGCTCCGCGGAAGCGGGTACGGACGTCCGAAAGTTTCATCCGGTCCGACGGGATACCGAAAGGGATTCGGTGGATTTCAAGCTTTCCCTTTCGGAACAACATATGCTGCGATGCCGGATAAGAAACTGATAGTGTCGGTGGACTTAGAAATTTTTGGTTCGGTTCAGGGACATCGTCCCTCAGTTCCGACATAGTCCAATAATGTCACACAAACTTTCGAATTATTGAACGACGCTATATATATTATTATTTTATGCTTGCTATCCAAGCATTTCTGGTTTCTTGTTCGAAGAGTTATGGAGATGTCTTTCAAAAGTGTGCCTCTGTCGTCATAGTTAATGAAGAGTTAGCGGCAATAAGTGCTCATGAATATGTCTATCGCTTACGGAGTGACATTCGCTAGCTCACCCGGTGTAGCGTACATTCATCGAATGGTTCGGCTGCCGGGTTCGTCCGTTGCGGTCTAGGAAGGAGATTTGGGTGATGCGAGCACTTTAATTACTTTAGTACTCACCCAGTGACGGCAGATTGAGGACAGATCGGAGGAAGCCAACAACATAGGGGACCGCATGTTGTGGTTCAGATATTTTACATTCGGAGCATATGTCCGTTGCTCGGGACGCTCCGTTATATTGACAGTCCGAGAGACTGTCTTTAATGCTTCCTCATCCTCACAGCAGGGCACACGACCGCACATTGGCTACGTGACCTCGAGTATCCGATCAGTTTCGGCATTCAGTGATTCCACAGCGAATAGGTCGCGCCATCCGGTAGCCAAGGGACACGAGGCCTATACACTCCGTTCGCTCGCATATTGGAAGTATGCACGGGGTAACGATCTCGGAGCTTCCTGCGGCAATGCATCGTAAGACCGCTGCTCCTCAGGCCTCAGTGACGGACGTGCTATCCGAGTTAGCACAGTTGTTTCGCAGCATCCCAGCAATTGACGGTTTCTCGGTCGAATCAGGAATTATCCGACGGCGCTGGGTCGGTGCGGTCCGCAGTTGCATCAAGCTACGGACGACCGAACGCTTTATAGGGTCCGACAGGATGGCGAAAGGGATTCGAAAGATTTCGAGTTTTCCCTTTAGTAGTATCGGAAGATGCCTTTCATATCTTCTGGCATTTCTTCCAGTGATTATTGTTCGGACTTCATTGCTGCGATCTTGGATAAGAGACTTATAGCGTCATTGGACTCGGATTTTTCGATCGGTACAGGGACTTTGTCCCTGACTTACCGACGCAGTCCAATATTGTCATTACAACATGTGTTTTATTTTTCGACGCTATATATTTATATATATATACAAGCCTGCTACTAAGCATGATAGTTTAGTTTCTTGTCCGCGTTGCTCATTTCTGCCATTTTATCTTTTTTACATATAGTTTTTTTTGGCAGAGCAGGGCATACCGAGAGTTCATATGCGTCTAGACGGTGTGATTAAAGACTGCATATATTCTTTTTCGCCGTTTTTGTCTTTTCCAATTTCAATGTTGGGAACGACATTATGTATAGTAGACTTAACTTAGACGCTTTATTATACGTAATCCGCCTTACTGAGGCGTTATCATTACGTCTTCAAGAAAAGATTTACGGGATATTATTCTCAATGTAATTTCTTTTGAGGGCAGTAGTTTGTTCACGTATAACTCCGCCCTTCAGTGGCTGATTGGAGTTGGTTAGACGTGATGCAGCCCTAGCTACATCCACGCGTGGATAGTAGGTTAAGAACTCTCTCAGAGTCGCTTCGTTCTCGGAGGAGCTTCTCTTCGACGGCAACTTTCCGGCAATCCATGAATTGCTTGATTTATACATTCTCTTGTCTATCTAGTGTTACAAGAGATTCAGACTGGGGCAACATTCGGTGGTTGACTCAGAGAGTGCCGCCGCAGTTGCCGGACCCTAGTGTGGCTGTTATGACGGTTGCCAGTCAAACAGATTGGGATATATACTGATCCCTACGGATTCGAAGTGCCAGGGTCTTTGGGTTCCGCAGTCTTTTAGCTATCAGTTTAACTTCCGCGGAATAATGTTTTTTTTTTAGGCTTGCTTTATGTCATTGCATGAACATTATTCAGAAACGCATGCCCAAATTCCTGTCCTTTAATTCGACAGTAGTGGCGTATCTCCGGAACCAGGGAGGCACTCTTTCGTTTCCGTTATTCAATTTAATGGAAAGAATCCGTCTGTTGGTTATAGTACACCAAGTTCAGTTTTGGTCCGTCATATTCTGGGTCGTCTGATTGTTTTATCGCACTCCCGTTCTCTTACGGGTCGCTTGTTGCTGTCAGAATGGACTCTCAACAAACAAGTATTTAATCAGATTTGCTATCTATGGGAGCGCCCAATGATGTTTTATTTATGACACAGCTTGCTAATCAATTGCAGACGTATGTTTTAGCTTGTCCAGATCTCTGAGCTAATACTGTTAACGCTCTATTGATCTAAAGGACGGAATGATAGGATACGCGTATCCTCCGGCGCTGTTGTTTTAGCAGGTATTGCTAAGATAAACAACCACAATACATTTCTGTTGATAGCATCTCTATCTTCACAGAGATCATGAGTAATTTACTCTCTTGTCTACTGTGGATCTTAACGTGAAATCTTCCTCTATGTGAGGATCTTTTTTCACTGGGTAAATCGTGTCATCTTTATCACAACCAGCAAGGTCGCAACCTTCATGTATTCCGTTTTGTGGTCCGTATTGCATTGTAAGCACTGTACTGGACGAGCTTTGGACGCGATTTCTTACTATAGGAGATCCTCTTCTTCGCTATTCTATGCGACTAAAGTGGAGGCTCTTCCGTCATGGTGTAGGGATCGTTATGTTCATATGGTTGATCCCTCCATACTACGCATTGCTAGTTTTTAGTATACTTGTTTCACAAGATCTACTGCAGCCTGTTGTTTTTTAGGTTATAGGTTTATGTTACCTCATACCTATGCACTCTACGATAGTTTACAATTGAGTCTTTTGTCTCTTTATCTAAGTCAGTTAGTAACTTTTTGATAAATAGACTTAGAATCTTTAGATTAAATTCCTATACGGATTTTAACTTCGGTTCTTATTTAGCTAAGTAATCATTTGAGCCTCTGGAAACAGTAGTTTTCAAATTCTGACCTTTTAGACAGTAATTCTGTTGGTTTCTCTTTTACTGTAGAGTCAGTGAGTTTCATGCACTATCGATGGATGATTTTCACTTTCATAGTTTCGGAATCAATACTTCCGTTACTATTTAGGTGGGATTGTTGCATAAGAGTTAGGCTCCTATTATCCGGAACCTATTATTTTAAGGTCCTTCCGTCTTCGTATGGGCATAGGCCTTTACTCTTTCCGGGTACAGTTTATGTATTTATAAACAGATATCTGTTTATTACAAGGTCGTAAGCTTCTTCTGTCTTTGATGTCTAGTAGAAGGACGTTACGCTTCATTTTATTGTTAATGGATTCTATTAACTAGCGTACTGCTTATGGTATATCATTGGCTTAGCAGTTGTGCTTAAGATTTCGGCTCATGAAGTAAGAGTTCTTCTACTTCTTGGGCTTACATTAATAGTGTTGCTATTATAGATTTTTGAAGGCTGCTCATTGCGCTCAGCCATCCATTCATGAATTTTATCTCAGAAATATCGAGTCCATTTCTGGAGGCCTCTATTGTTAGGTCTATTATCTACTGCTCAGAATGTCATTCACTTAACAGTTGCTACTATAGCTAGGTAGGCTGTCTGTTTCGGCAGTGTCTCCGTTCGGCTGCCCTCTTCGCTCTGGGCTATTTGACCCAGGGCAAGAAAAAGGGGGGGGGGGAGGGTGTTCCCTTGGGTCACCTGTTTTTACTATGAAAACAAGGGGATACCTCCTCCGGAGTTAGTAATTCTGAGCTGTTATTGGGATGGTTGTTTAGTGAGAAGTTTAAGTTTATAAAATTCATTCAAGTCTTAGTTTTTAAAGTATAGCTTTTGAATATTGCATATGTCAACGGACATGATTATGCAATTCTCACACTCTTTTAGGAGTATAAGAGTCTCTATTCTCTAGACTTACTTTATTATTGGCTTACTTTAAAAATTATTAGTATAAGGATTATTGGATATTAATAGAGTACATGGATGTATGAAGCTCAATTTTTGGAAGGTGTTGTATCTTTCTAATTTATCATAAATAAGAAAGATACATGTAAGGCCTATTACTTCTTTTCCCTACAGGGGATGAATCTATTTTATTTTATTGAGCGTATTCCATTTTGCTCTATGTCCTTGGCCCTCCAGCCTTTTTACTATTCAGCTATGTCTGGGTCATTGGTACAGTATAAAAATGTTAAAAAATTTATAGTAATTTATATATTTTTTATACTTACCAATGACCCAGACGGGGATGGCCCTCCCAGGAGTTGGGAACTCTTGCCTCCCCGCTGAGTACATAGCGCTTACCAGGCACTGGTTATTAGAATGATAAATGGCGCCAATTTCGGAACGTCCTTGACACTGCGCATGCGCAGTGGGGGCGAGGTGTGGAGGGCCTTTCAGGACATGTTTTCTTTAGTTTTAGATGCAAATTTTGGGGATTGGGGGGCAAAATTTGTGTTTGGCCCTATATTTTAAGAGTTAGCACCAGCTATGTCTGGGTCATTGGTAAGTATAAAAAATATATAAATTACTATAAATTTTTTAACTTTTTTGAAGATACGTGAATAAAATTAAAGTCTTCATCGTGGTTGAAAATAAAGAATTGAGAGTGCATGTATGGTGGGAAATGGACAATAAGGTGTACTCTGGCAGAGAGAAAGGATATGACATAGGGTTGGGCACCAAGCACTTTTGGCTCCGATCTGTCCAATTTGTTAAGTCATTTTTACTTTTCTTGGTTTTTTAAGGGTTTATCCTTGAAATACATGTTCAAAATTACCATTTTCAAAAAGAGAGGTTAATAAGGAGCAAGGCAGATTGCGTTCGAGTCACTGGTATAACAAGAAATAAAATTTGATGGAAAATTTTAAGTTTATGTTTTTAGTGATTCGGTCTTGATTTTGCAGTATTTTATATATATAGAATATACCCGTAGTAGCTTGGTGTACCAAATGTTCACCAAGAGTGGTGAAGCAGGGACATAGCTAGAGGTTTTCCATTGGGAGGGGGGCCTGTTGGGTAGTGAATGTCCAACTAGGGAGGGACCAGGAGGGGGAACCCCCCCTCCTGGTCCCTCCCCCAGTTGGAAATTCACTACCAAGAAATCTTTTGAAAATGAATCCATGAATGGGGGCATAAAATTGATTCTAGTAACTGAAATGCCAACACATTTATGACAGAATTATCAGGTTATTATTATTTGGTATTGTTCTGGGAATTGAACATGTGCTAAACAAATGCTCAAGCTGAGAACTTTGAGCAATTCACATTATCCTAACATTAAATAAGATCTTTTGCAGGAATGATCAATTTTCGATGTTTCATCATTTTGCAACTGTGAATGATGGAATTAATTCAGGATAACGATTTAACATGATGTGATTTTCTTGAAGTGCTTTTTGAGGATTTTTTTTATTACAATAAGTAAACATACAATAAAATTTAATACTGATTGACATCATGCATACTTATGAAGCTTGATATTGCATACACTGTAGTTGTAAATAGTAACAGTTGGAATTTTTGCCGATTTGAAACCGAGTTGGGATTTTGGGAAGTAAAGGAGACATCAGCATCACCAAAGAAGCTCTAAAATCCAGATAGATGGAATTTCTAACTACTCATGCCCTGCCCTCTGAATTTCCATTGATTGGAAATGTTGGCCAGGAGTGTGGGGGGGGGGGGAAGCCTGCCCCCCCCCCTCTTGCCACGTCCCTGTAGTGAAGTGGTGTTAACCGTGAGCCTTTGGCAAACATTTGGTACACCAAGCTACTTTGGGTATATTTTATTTACACCATGCTCATCAGATTATTAAGAGTTTAAATGTTAAATAATACAATATTCAATATTAAGACATGCAAATCTGTTTTTGTTTACATGAGCACCAGTGGGCAGTACTTCCGCTGTCAATTTTATCGCAGAAACGAAATGGAAAAAGAAATGTGCAAATCACTGGGCCTTTGTCATTTTAATAACATACTAGTTAGTTATGGATGCTTTATTAGCATGAGACAACGCATGTTTGTTAATTTTTGGTATCTTTTGAGGTTAACTCATTTAAAAACATAATAAATAATTGCCGCTTTCATTTCACTCTTCACGTGTCAACAAGTGATAAATATAGTCAAGTTTGCAACTTTCCATTCAGGTTGAGGTCACCAAAGGTCATCTTCGATGAAGTTCCACTGTAGGTGTAAATTTTTACAACTGAAATTCTGTTGCTAGCGTGTTCACCATTGTTGGTGTGTAAAGCTAAAATTTATGTCATAGGCTTTTTATATACATAGTAGAGTAGGTAATTATGGTATAAATATGAAATCTCTACAAACTGTTATGTAAATGTGTCATGACCTGATTGCAATCTGATCAAGAAAAATATAACTTGAGATCTCAGTATTGGAAAGCTGTCATGTTTTTTGGGATCATATTTTTGAGCTAAGAGTAAACTGGAAAACCCAATTCCGAGGAAAAAATTAAATAAAGATGTGAAGAATGCAGATGGAACTGCAGTGTTTGGTTTCTCGACGTACTGCTACCAAGATCCAAAAATATGTACAGTAGTTATAGTTTTGGCCCACTACATTGTCCTGGAAATTGAAAAGTGCTGTTCATCTTTATATCAAGTGAATTAAAGCAGGCAACACAGGGTTCTTGTGGGGCCTTGGATTCAAGGGGCAGCCTTGAATTTTTGACTTGTCTTGAGCCTTGAAATCGTGGAAAATGTGCCAGGAGGCCTTGAAAAGCCTTGAAGATTCAAGAAATAAAAATGCTAATGAAGCATGTAATCATAACTCTATAGTTCAATATGCCTGAGATTGTGCAGATGTAGTTTGAACTAGTACCCTCTGGTCATTACCCCCTCCTCCAACTTCCTTGAGGATCCTAGTTAGGACTAGTGAAGGAAGGCATTCAGACTCCTTGAATTTGGCTACTGTAGGGCCTTGAAAAATGCTGAAATATGTTGAGAAAGATCCTTGAATAGACTTGAATTTTATCAGTCCATCCCTGCAGGAACCCTGTGGCTATATACATGCTTAACTGGTAGAGTGCTAAGCTATTTTTGGTCATCAATATTTGTTCATGTGTCTTTGCCTTATTACAATTTATGGGAGAGTGCCAAGAGGAACTCTCCCATAAATTGTAACAAGGCAAACCCATATAGATTAAGTAATTTCACTTCTAAGATAATGTGAAGCACATCCACAGAATATGACACCTTCAGGCTGGGGTACCTGCTCTTCATATTAAAGCCCTGATAGTGGCTTCTAGCACTCTACCAGTTAACTGGCTGAGTGCTGGAAACCCAAATTTGGGCCCAACTCTGAAGTGAGGGTACCATATGCAGTCTTTCGATTTTGTAAAATGCAGGTGCACCAAGTGTGGCGAGTGCCATTTCTAATTTGCAAGCACCATTTTCCCAACTTACGAAATGCTCAGCTATTGTGAAAAAGTTAAGGAAGTGGCGATGTTTTAATGGAATCCAGTGTGTGTATGATAGTGACAGACTGTCTATCATTATTAAAAAATATCCCTGTTTTCATAGTGACGTTAAGTCACGTTCATTAGGTCATAACAATAAAATAAAGATTACATACTCACAATACATGTACATTATTTCGAACATTCTTTTTCAAAAATTAAATCTGTAAACTAAACGGAAATGCATGCACAGAATTGAAAGAAGAAAACACAGTTTGAATAAGGAAAAACTGGAACCGGGAACAGTAACTAGAATAATATGGAATTGTGACGGGTACGTCTACAGTTTTTCTGATGAACCAATTTCATCATGCTTAAATTGGGATGCTCTGTGGCATTGCTCTTGTTTGAAGTTACGATATAGTTTCTGCACTTCTTTTGAAAATGAAACATACACCACGACTGTACCATGTAGTCGTATATTACTGCATAAGGCTATGCGCACAAAGGTAATTCGAACATAAAAACAGGTGATCATATAGCGCGCTGCTTTTTGCCAAGGTGCAGCATTAGTGGCACAGAGCTTTTCAAAATTGCGGATGCGATGGTGCGTAAGCTCGATGACGCACCTCAAAATTGAAAGACTGCATATGTTAAAGACTTCATAATCTGCGAATGTGCTTCATATTATCTTTGAAGTGAAATTATTTAGACTTTAAGGATTTGGCTTGTTGCAATTTATGGGAGAGTGCCAAATGGCACTGTCCCATAAATTGTAATAAGGCAAAGACATGTGGAACAATTTTGCTGACCAAATATAATTTAGCACTCTACCAGTTTAGAAAATCTTGTTAGCTCACCTGACTGAAAGTCAGGGTGAGCTTTTCTGATCACTTTTTGTCCGTCGTCTGTCATGAAGGTGGTGTTTGGGCCTTTTTCTCTCAAACCACTAGCCGCATATTAATGAAATTTCATGTGAATAGGGGTTATATAAGGGCATTTTGATTTTTTGTCAAATTAGGTTTCGGCTCATATTGAGCAGAGGGGTGGGGAAAAAATGTCCAAATTTTTTGAAAATCTTCTAATGAACCACCAGTAGCAGAGACTTGATATGTGGTGTACAGAGTCCTTTTGAGGTTTAGAATCAGGTTTGTTCAAGAGAAGTTTGTCGGGCATTATTTGCCTTCGTTATGGGATGGGCAAAAATTTTGGCCACGCCTAAAATTTCTATTTTCCGATCCGTGAGGTCGATTTGAACCAAATTTGATATGAGATGATAATGGCTCATAAGTAGTTGATTGATGCCAAAAAAAATTTTCTCATTGTCCCGTGGGAACCTCGGGAGCTAAAAATAGGAAAAACCTTAAAACTGCCATATCTCCAAAATTACATGGCACAGAGAATTCTTATTTTGTATAAAGCTTACTTTTATCCAGTAGAATAGAATGGTTAAAAAAAATCCCTATCGGTTTGATCACAAGGTACTTTTTTCAGGACTTTGAAAAAGTGCTGAGTCAGCACTTTTTAACACTGTAGGCAATGGGAAAAAGATTAAAAAATCTTCTTCTCCAGATCCAGCAGGCAGAATCTTTTGATATTTGGTATGCAACATTGTAGGGTGGATTTGATTCAAGTTTGTTCAAATCGGCCCCCTGGGTTCATATTTGGGCTCAGTATAGGAGCCCGATTTTGAACTTAGTGCATTTCAGGCAAATTTTTTTAAAAATCTTCTTCTCCAGATCCAGCAGGCAGAATCTTTTGATATTTGGTATGCAACATTGTGGGGTGGATCTGATTCAAGTTTGTTCAAATCGGCTCCCTAGATTCATATTTGGGCTCACTATAGAAGCTCAAATTCAAACTTAGTGCATTTCAGGCAAATTTCTTAAAAAATCTTCTTCTCCACCAGATCCAGCAGGCAGAATCTTTTGATATTTGGTATGCAACATTGCAGGGTGGATCTGATTCAAGTTTGTTCAAATCGGCCCCCTGGGTTCATATTTGGGCTCAGTATAGCAGCCCGATTTCGAACTTAGTGCATTTCAGGCAAATTTCTTTAAAAATCTTCAGGCAGAATCTTTTGATATTTGGTATGCAACATTGTGGGGTGAATCTGATTCAAGTTTGTTCAAACCGGCTCCCTAGATTCATATTTGGGCTCACTATAGAAGCTTGAATTCGAACTTAATGCATTTCAGGCAAATTTCTTCAAAAATCTTCTTCTCCAGATCCAGCAGGCAGAATCTTTTGATATTTGGTATGCAACATTGTGGGGTGGATCTGATTCAAGTTTGTTCAAATCGGCCCCCTGGATTCTTTTTTGGGCTCACTATAGAAGCCCAAATTCGAACTTAGTGCATTTCAGGCAAATTTCTTAAAAAGAATCTTCTCCAGATCCAGCAGGCAGAATCTTTTGATATTTGGTATGCAACATTGTGGGGTGGATCTGATTCAAGTTTGTTCAAATCGGCTCCCTAGGTTTATATTTGTACTCAGTATAGGAGCCCAACTTTGAACTTAGTGCATTTCAGGCAAATTTCTTTGAAAATCTTCTTCTCAAGATCCAGCAGGCAGAATCTTTTGATATTGGGTATGCTTAGGTGGGTGAGATTCAAGTTTGTTCAAGCCAAGTGCCTGGGTTCATATTTGGGCTCACTGTGGTAGCCCGAATTATAACTTAGTTCAAAATGAGGAATTTTCTTTAAAAATCTTCTTCTTCAGATCAAGCAGTCAGAATGTTTTGATATTTGGTATGCAGCATCCTTAGGGGGGTGAGATTCAAGTTTGTTCAAGCCATGCCCCTAGGTCCATATTTGGACTCACTGTGGGAGCTCAAATTGTAACTTAGTTCAAAATGAGGAATTTTCTTTAAAAATCACCTTCTTCAGATCCAGCAGTCGGAATGTTTTGATATTTGGTGTGCAGCATCCTTTTGGGGGGGGGGGGGGGGGGGGAGGGGGGGGGGGATATTCAAGTTTGTTAAAGCCAAGTCCCTGGGTTCATATATGGGCTCCCTGTGGGATTCAATATGAGGAATATTCTTTAAAAATCTTTTTAGCTCACCTGACTGAAAGTCAGGGTGAGCTTTTCTGATCACTTTTCGTCCGTCGTCCGTCGTCCGTCGTCCGTCGTCCGTCGTCCGGCATCCGGCGTGAAGGTGGTGTTTGGGTCTTTTTCTTCCAAACCACTGGCCGCATGTTAATGAAATTTCATGTGAGTAGGGGTTATATAGCGGCATTTTGATTTTTGGGCAAATTAGGTTTCGGCTCATATTGAGCAGAGGGGTGGGGCAAAAATGCTCCAATTCTTAAAAAATCTTCTTCTCAAGAACCAGCAATAGCAGAGACTTGATATTTGGTATGCAGCTTCCTTTTGAGGTGTAGACTCAAGTTTGTTCAAGAGAAGTTTGTAGGTCTATACTTGGCGATGTTATGGGAGGAGCAAAAATTTTGGCCCCACCCCAAATTTCTATTTTTTAAACCGAGAGGCCAATTTAAACCAAATTTTATGTGAGGGCTTATTGGGTCATAAGTACCTAATTTATGCAGAAATTTTTTTTCCTGTAGCCCCGTGGGAACCACAGGAGCTAAAAATAGAAAAAAATTAAAACGCCTATATCTCAAAAACTGCACGGCAGTGAGAATTTTTATTTGGTGTGAAGCTTTCTTGGGACCAACAGAAAGGATTGGTAAAAAAAAATTGCTATCGGTTTTATCATAGGGTACTTTTTCGGGACTCTGAAAAAGTGCTGAGTCAGTATTTTTTAACACAGTAGGCAATGGGAAAAAAATAAAGAATTGTTTTCTTCCAAACCACTGCTCTAAAAGCTTTCATATTTTACATATAACATCTTTGGAACATTGATTCACATATTTGTAGAAATCAAATTCCTCGGTCCATATTTGGGTTCCCTATGGGAACCCAAATGTTCAAATTAGTGCAATATGAGGGATATATTTTAAAAATCTTCTTCTTCGGATCCACAAATCAGAATCTTTTGATATTTGCTATGCATCATCCTTAGGGGGGTGAGATTGATGTTTGTTCAAGCCAAGTCCCTGAGTTCATATTTGGACTCCCTTTGGGAACCCAAATTGTAACTTAGTGCAATACGAGGTATATTCTTTTAAAATCTTCTTCTTCGCATCCACCGGTCAGAATCTTTTGATATTTGGTATACAGTATGCTTAGGGAGGTGAGATTCAAGTTTGTTCAAGTCAAGTCCTTTGGCTCATATTTAGTCTCCCTGTGGGAGGGGATTTTCCAAACCAAGAGGTCGATTTGAACCAAATTTGATATGAGGGCTTATTGGGTCACAAATACCTAATTTATGCCATAAATTGTTTTCCTGTCCCCCACGGCAACTACAGGAGCTGAAAAAATTTTTTTTTTTTGAATGCCCATATTTCCAGAACTACATGGCACTGAGAATTTTTATACAATGTGAAGCTTCCTTAGGGCCGGGAGAAAGGAATGGTGAAAAAAATGCCATTGGTTTTATCATAAGTACTTTTCCAGGACTAAAAGTGCCGAGTCATCATTTTTTAACACTGTAGGTAATGGGAATAACGTTGAATAATCTTCTTCTCCCAAACCACTGCTTCAGAAGCTTTTGTTTTTGGGTTCCCTATGGGAGCCCAATGTATAACTTAATTCAGTATGAGAAATATTCTTAAAAAATCTTTTTTTTCTGATACTCCTCTCAGAATCTTTTGATATTTGATTTTTAGTTTTCTTAGAAGCGGCAAATTGAAATTTGTTCAAGTTCTGGTTTATTGATAAAATTGGGCCCAGTAACCAATTCCTGCGTTGAAAGCCCTGTAAAGTGGGCAGTAATAGGCATAAACGATTGACCAAACCTGATATTATAATTATGCCTCTGTAATGATGTAGCCTTAGAAAGTGACCTTAAATTCCAATAAATAAATAGATAAATTATTGAGTACCCAATATGGGGATCTAACATATGAACACTCTGGGTTACTAAGTAGAGAAAACACTTTTATGTTGAAAAACTGATAATAACCACAAGGCAGAATCCCTTGCTATTTTGGTGATATGACTCGGCCAGTATCAGGTGAGCGCCCTCAGGCCCCGTGGGGCCTCTTGTTTTTTTTAGATTCACTGGTCAGAATCTTTGGATATTTGGTATAAGCTTTTCTTAGGAGGAGCAGATGCAACTTGTTGAAATCAATTCTCTGGGTTGATAATTAGGCTGCCATGTCAGGTAAGCGCCCTCAGGCCCCCTGGGGCCTCTTGTTGAATAGATGATTTTAATTCATCAGTAATTGTATTATAGAAATAAAATATTCAACTATGTAAAGTTGTTACAGTGCTTGTGAGAATATGTTGAAGTGCAATCACCCAAAAACTTTCTCTCATGTTTCTTTCTTCTGTTGAAAATAATTAGCTTACCTTTTGGTATTGATTCAATTAGCAGCTTATTATTTATTTATTTATTGGTGTTTAAGGTCACATATTTCTGCACAATGGCTAATCATGACCTCGACAGTTTTACGGGTGGAGGAAGCTGGAGTACCTGGAGAGAACCACCAAGCAATGGCAAGCAACGGTCAGCTCCCCAACATACTAACTCCACACAAGCAAGGTTAGCATTGGTTGAAGACAGGTGCACCATCGAGTGCAGTATGCCTTAGTACACAACATAACCATGCCCCCAAGTAGGCAATGGCGGTGAAGTGTCTTGCCCAAGGACACAACACAGTTGCCACAGGTGGGATTCGAACAGAGGACCTCTTGGCTAGCAGCCTGCACCTCTACCTACTGAGCCACTGCGTCCCCATTTAGCAGCTTAGTCAACCAGTAAGATTCCTAGTACGATTTGAAAAACTGAAATTCCAGGCATTTGAAAGTGCTTGAAACTGGAACACTTTTTGTAAAGATTGTGGAAAGTGCGGAAAAAATGTCTTGAGTACTTGCCATCTTTGTTTTGATGACATTTGTCTTTGTGAGCCTGTTTTTTTTATTGTGTAAATTTTTCAGACACTGATCCTCTGGGAAGCTCTCTTGGAAAGCTTCCCCGGATCAGTATCAGATGCAGCTGTTATTGGTTTAGAATATGTATAAGAATTGTTGATGAGTTTATATTCAAAATTAATAAAAAAAATAAGAGATGATTGAAATAAAGTTTGTTACCTGAGCTATAATATCACACATTCTCTTTCTCTGCCTACTCTTTTTACAAAACTATCAGGCTCATAAAATATACCTCAGAGTACCAGCTTGCAACGTTTCAGTAACCCCACTTCCGGGAAACTTTGAAAATCCTTCAAACAATTGAATTACATCATCAACAATAGGCATCTGCCACAATGTATACCTTTCACTGATACAACTACAGAATGCCTATCAACCCATTGTATGCTGCTACCAAACTAAATCAGTGACTCTGCTTTGCCAGAAAACCTGGATAAAATATCTATAAGTGGAGCCACTCATAGTCCCTTTGCCTCTGACAAATTCACATAAGAATGAAACCGGTTATGCTGACAACCGAGACACTGTATATGGGATACTCAAGCACGGTCCCCTCGAACTTGAGGTGATCTATTCCCTGAAATAAAATTTGGCCAAGGTTCTAGAAAGTGCTTAAAAATTGTCACCAAGAGCATTATTTCTACAGAATATTTGTTCTATGGGGACCTAAAGTTTAGTTTAAACTGTAGTTATTCAATGAACATGCTATATATTACAGAATTGAACACGAAAAGTGTAACAGTACAAGGAACAACAGCCCACAATATAACATATGTTTAACAATAAAAAACTTGCTAAGTAATGGAGGGATTTGACAGAAAGCTTGGAGCTTTTGTAAGTCATCTCCCTAAAGTTTGGTTTTGAAACCTTTCCCTTCGTGCAAACATGATTTTGTTTATCCCTGTTTATTTAGCAAACTTTGTCCCTTGAATGCAACGTGGTACCTTGTCACATTCAAGGTACGACATATGTTTAAATTAGAGAAAAACAAAACAATTTACTGTAATTGTGCAGCAAGAGAATATGAAACAATCATAAATATTTGACTCCACTTTGACTTCTTGAATAATGAACTAAAACTATACAAATTTTTTTTTTTCAGTTTGTTGAGATAAAAGGTAGCTTGTTTCGAAAAATGGATGAGAAGAATTTATTTCAGATCAGTTGTAGTGATGTGAAGGAGAGGTTCCATTACATAATCTTGCTTTCTGTTGTTTTCATAAGAAACATGACAGAATTCTCTTGGAATCTTGGTGAGTGAACAAAGTCCTCCTATATTTTTAAAAAGTTATAGAATTACTAATTTAATTGCCTTTTGAGCTTACCTGAGCGAAGCTCAAGGGGAGCTTTTCTGATCACTTTCCGTCCGTCGTCTGTCCGCCAGTAACTTTACATTATCGACTTCTTCTCACGAACTGCTAGAACAAATTCAACAAAATTTGCTGTGCATGTTTCCTATCATATGTCAATTCAAGTTTGTTCAAATAAAGTGGCCACGCCCACAGGAGGCATAACTCTGATAGCACCCATAAATTTCTTTCCAAAATCAAAAAAAAATCTTCTTAAGATGCACCAGGCAGAATTCTTTCTTATTTGGTATACAACATCTCTAGGGAGGTCAGATTCAAGTTTGTTCAAATCGAGTCCCTGGGTTCATATTTGGGCTCCCTAAGGGAGCCTGAATTTTAACTTAGTGAAATATGAGGGAATTTCTTTTAAAATCTTCTTCTTCAGATTCACCAGTCAGAATCCTTTCATATTTGGTATACAACATCTCTAGGAGGGTCAGATTCAAGTTTGTTCAAATATGGTCCCTAGGTTGATATTTGGGCTTTCTATGGGAGCCCGAATTTTAACTTAGTCCAATATGAGGAAATTTCTTTAAAAATCTTCTTCAGATCCAGTGGTCAGAATCAAATGGTGTACAACATCTCTAGGTGGGTCAATATCAAGTTTGTTCAAATCGGGTCTGTGGGTTAATATTTGACTCCCTATTTGAGCCGAAAGTTTGACTTAGTGCAATGTGAGGACATTTTTAGCTCACCGAAGGGAGCTAAACTTATCCCTTGCCATCCATCATCTGTCGTCCGTCGTCGTCGTCCGTCCGGCTTCATGAACATTTTTCAAATGACTTCTCCTCTGAAACCGCTAGGTCGATTTGCTTGAAACTTGGTATGGATGTTCATTACCATATGTCAATTCAAGTTTGTTCAAATGAATGGACATGCCCACTTGGGGCTTCATAGGGGCATAACTCTGATAGCACCGTATGAATTATAGAAAAATTATTAAAAAATCTTCTTTTCCAGAACCAGTGGGCAGAATCTTTTGATACTTGGTATGCAGCATCTTGGTATGGGTCTGATTCAAGTTTGTTCAAATCGGCCCCCTGGATTCATATTTGGGCTCACTATAGAAGCCCGAATTCGAACTTAGTGCATTTCAGGCAAATTTCTTAAAAAATCTTCTTCTCAAGATCCAGCAGGCAGAATCTTTTGATATTTGGTATGCAACATTGTGGGGTGGATCTGATTCAACTTTGTTCAAATCGGCCCCCTGGATTCATATTTGGGCTCACTATAAAAGCTCGAATTCGAACTTAGTGCATTTCAGGCAAATTTCTTAAAAAATCTTCTTCTCCAGATCCAGCAGGCAGAATCTTTTGATATTTGGTATGCAACATTGTGGGGTGGATCTGATTCAAGTTTGTTCAAATCGGACCCCTGGATTCCTATTTGGGCTCACTATAAAAGCTTAAATTCGAACTTAGTGCATTTCAGGCAAATTTCTTAAAAAATCTTCTCCTCCAGATCCAGCAGGCAGAATCTTTTGATATTTGGTATGCAACATTGTGGGGTGGATCTGATTCAAGTTTGTTCAAATCGGCCCCCTGGATTCATATTTGGGCTCAGTATAGAAGCCCAAATTCGAACTTAGTGCATTTCAGGCAAATTTCTTAAAAAATCTTCTTCTCAAGATCCAGCAGGCAGAATCCTTTGATATTTGGTATGCAACATTGTGGGGTGGATCTGATTCAAGTTTGTTCAAATCGGCCCCCTGGATTCATATTTGGGCTCATTATAGAAGCCCGAATTCGAACTTAGTGCATTTCAGGCAAATTTCTTAAAAAATCTTCTTCTCCAGATCCAGCAGGCAGAACCTTTTGATATTTGGTATGCTACATTGTGGGGTTTTTCTGATTCAAGTTTTTTCAAATCGGCTCCCTGTGTTCATATTTGGGCTCAGTATAGGAACCCAATTTGAACTTACTGCATTTCAGGCAAATTTCTTTAAAAATCTTCTTTTCAAGATCCAGCAGGCAGAATCTTTTGATATTGGGTATGCAGCATGCTTAGGGGGGTGAGATTCAAGTTTGTTCAAGCCAAGCCCTGGGTTCATATTTGGGCTCACTATGGGAACCGGAATTATAACTTGGTTCAAAATGAGGAATTTTCTTTAAAAATCTTCTTCTTCAGATCCAGCAGTCGGAATGTTTTGATATTTGGCATGTAGCATCCTTAGGGGGGAGGGGGGGTGGTGGGGGGAGGGGGGGGGGGGGAGATTCAAGTTTCTTCAAGCCAGGTCCCTAGGTCCATATTTGGGCTCTCTGTGGCAGCCCAATGATAATTTGGTTCAAAATGAGGAATATTTTTATACTGTATCAATGACCCAGACTTAGCTGGTGCTAACTCTAAAATATTTAGGGCCAAATGCAAATTTTACCCCCCAATCCCCAAAATTTGCATCTAAAACCAAAAATTACATGTCCTATATGGTCCTCCATAATTTTACTCCACTGCGCATGCGCATTGTCAAGGCGGTCTCAAAACTGCCGCCAAAAGACATTCTTTGTTTGGCCCTCAATACAATTACACTTCACTGTTATTTGTGCTTGTAAATCTCAGTTTTAAAGATGTCAGACGCATAATTATGAGAGAAATGGTGGATATATGGTGGAAATAGAAGGTGGAGAGGAAAAAACAGTGGAAACAAATGTTCAGGGCTGTAACTTATAATTATTTTACGAAATTATTACATGTTACCTATTTTCGTGGTATGACCTTATTGTGGTCATTCTTGCTATGAATTTTCCATTGTTTAATCAGTGTTTCCTCTCTCCCTTTTCTTTATTTTAGGGGTGTTTAGGCGTTTTGGTCTGCATCTACCATCTGAAGTTCTACAGTTTCTTCTCTGGAAGCCTCTGTTTTGCATAAGATAGTGTTTAAATTGGTAACTGATTTCAGGCCATGTTTGTTTTAGTGCCTGGAGTCATGTTTCTGGGTTGTTGACACTTTTGCTTATGTTGACAACTGTTACTTCCGACAATGATTACTTGTCTTCTGCTTAATTTAGTTTATAGCAAGATACATTAATATTGTCCGTAAGTGTTACATTAATTTTTTCAAAATGATTAAAATTTTTGTCCACACGTAGGCTTTTTTTGGGCTCAGGGTTCCCATTGGGAACTTGGGCTCTTCTGAAAATTTTTTTCAAAAATTTTTTTTTGAAAATTATTTTCTTTTGAAATGTTATAATGAATTATAATATATTATGTATATTTATTTCAAGAGTTAGTGCGAGTAATATGACGGTGTATATTTTTTTTCTGGTTGGAAAAATATTCTTCAGTCGTAATGTGAGGATATCTTCCTCTAATTCACAAGTTCATTGTGTTTCTTATAGTCAATGTAGTTGCATTAATTCTTGCTCTGTGTGTGTTGATTGATATGACAACGTTGGAGACATGTGTCACGGTATTTTGTTGCGGTGAGAGGTCCATTACAGTCCTTTCTCCGTAGGGTCACTATATATTATCAGTTTCTTTTTCAGAACTCAGAGTGATGTTTCCGTGATGTCTTCAATAACTGTGTCTCCGTCATTGCAATATTAGGGCTAGCGGTAAGTGCTCAAGGTATTATGACAATTGCTGGTAGTTAGCTAGTTCTATCGAAGGCATTGTCGCCTGCTAGTCCGCCCGGTGTCGTGTCCATTCACCAGGAAATAAGAATGGTATAGCACCCGGGTTTAGTCCGTTGTGGTCCAGGGAAGCAGATTGGGTGATGCGAGCACTATAAAACTTCAGATGTGTATACCCAGCAACGACGGATCCGAGGATAGTACGGAGGAAGCCTGTCAGTCTGATAGCTAGCTCGTCCAGGTCCCCCGGACCGCGAGCGAGAGAGGCCCCCTCCCTCTTGCATCAACATCTGCGCTGCGATGTTGTTGTATGTTGTTCGCTTAGTCGAAGTTTACATCCACTCCTCCTGTTCGGGACGCTCCGTCGCATGACAGTCCGACATGGCTGTTATATTGGCTTCCTCATCCTCGTCAATACACACGACCGCACCTTGGCTATGTGACCACAGATTTCCAGGGGACGTTCGCATATTATATAATGCAGGATTGAATGTCTCTGGTGCTCTTGCTTCGCCAACCAAGGAATACACGTCGACCAGGTCACTCCATCTGCTAGCCAAGGATACGACACCTTTCCAGTTGGGACGTTCACAAATTATATAAATGCCGGAATGAATGTCCCGGGAGCTTCCAGCAGATATTTCACGTAGGACCACGGCTCTACAGGTCTCATGAACTAGATATTGTTACCGTGATGTCTTCATAAAGTGTGCTTCCGTTGTCACAGTCAAATGAAGAGTTAGCGGCAAAAGTGCTCATGTACATACGTCAATTGCCTGGAATTCCCTAGTACGATAGATGGCGTTGGCGTCTGCTAGCTCGGCCGGTGTCGCGACCATATACCGAATGGCTCATCACCCGGGTTCGTCCGTTGCGGTCCAGGAAGGAGATTTGGGTGATGCGAGCACTATAAAATACAATGTGCACACCCAGTGATGATGGATACGAGGATGGTACGGAGGAAGCCTATTAGTCCGGTTCCTAGCTTGTCCAGGTCCATCCGGGCTGCGAACGAGAGAGGTCCCTCTCTTGGATTACAACATCTGGGTTCAGATGTTGTTGTACAAAACGTTCCTCAGTCGGAGTATACGTCTACCGCTCGGAACGCTCCATTATATAGACAGTCCGAGAGACTGCTCTTTCGGCTTCCTCATCCTCATGGCAGCACACGCGACCTGTGATATTCAACCAACATTGCCGATCAGGGATTCTATGGCCACCAGGTCATGCCATCTGGTAGCCAATGATACGGGGCCTTCATTCTCCGGACGTTCGCATATTAGAGGTATGCAGGAGTGAACATCCAAGGAGCTTCCAGCGGCTATATCCTATAAGACCGCAGCTCCACAGGCCTCTGTTGCGGATATGCTATCGCAGATAGCACAAATTATCGCAGCATCCCAGTAACTGACAGTAACTCTGTCAGATCAGTAATTATCCGACGATGCTGGGTTGTTACGTCCGCTGCAGGTGCAGGCACGGACGACCAAGAATTTCAAGTGGTCTGACAGGATTGTGAAAGGGATATGGATGAATTG
Organism: Pictodentalium vernedei; assembly: GCA_031216915.1. NCBI lineage: Eukaryota > Metazoa > Mollusca > Scaphopoda > Dentaliida > Dentaliidae > Pictodentalium > Pictodentalium vernedei. The sequence continues at coordinate 611,410,454 of CM062295.1, forward strand.
TATTTTCCCTTTTCGGAACAACATGATTGCCGTAGAGTGCATCCGGCATTATCATTTGACGTTGTTCCTCCGGACCAAAATGCTGCGTTGCTGGATAAGAAATGGATAGCGCCGCTGGATATAGAATTCTTAATCGGTTTAGGGACATCATCCCTCAGTTTCCGACATAGTCCAGATATGTTTCACGGACATTTGATTTGTTGAATGACGCTATATTTTTATAACTTGCTACCTAAATGGGCAGGTCAGGTTTCTTATCGGCAATATGCTCTACATCTGCCTTTCATCATTTCATTGAATATTTGAAACGGCAGGACAGAGCATTCTGAGAATTCTCTGCATCTAGACGACCAGGTCAGGAACTAGTATTGTTTTACTGTTGTCTATGTCATTTCCAACCACGATGTTGGAAATAACAATATCGTCTAGCAGGGACAGCTTAGATGCATTATCGTACGCAGATCACCTTACCAGAACGTTATCATTATGTCTCAAAGGGAAAAGAATTCTAGGATGATAATATCCTTGAGAGTTCTTTCAAGGGCCTCACGTAAAACGCCGTCCTTTAGTGGCAATATGGAGTTGGTTAGACGTGACACGGTCCTGGCTACATCCACGCGTGTAGATAGTAAGGTGAAAAACTCTCTCAGAGTCGCTCCGGTCTCCAGAGAGTTTTCTTCGATGGCAAGCTTTCTGCAGTTTAGGATCAGTTAACTAAGAAAGCTTTAGACTCTCTGCTATTAAAATTCGCTTCCATATAGTTGGATTCAGCAGAGTAGAGTAGGACAGGCACTTCTGGGACGAATACGTCCAAAGGAAGTTCCTATAGAGGTTCCTATGCGTCCTCTGGGTCTTACTCTAGAGACCGTCAGGGTCGCGACTCAGGTAGGGGCTGTAATTCTGACCGAGACATCCGGTCAGACACCTCTAGGTCGACGAGGCGAGGTGCGGGCAGTGGAGGACATGGCTTCTCCTTCCACAAGCCTCGCAGGACCAGGAGGTAATGGTTTTAACCTCTATCGTGTACTAGTGAGCGGAAGACTGTCGAGTTTCTCAATGATTTGGGATTAGATTACAGATGTACCTTGGATTCAAGGGGTGATTTCGGAAAGACTAAATTGTTCCTCAAACGAAATCCTCTGTTAACTCGGAGTCCAAGTTGGACTCAGCTTCCGTCAGTCAGTACGATAGACGCTCGCTTCCATCAGAAGTCCAGTCTCTTCTGGAATGATCGCGATAGAGATTGTAGAAATCCAGGAATTTCCAGGCTTCTACAACCATCCTTTTTTGGTTCCAAAACCAGACGGCTCGTTCTGTCCACTCATATTCTGAGCTGGATAACAAGCTGATTGTGGCTCCAAGTTTCTATATGGAGTCCATCCGATCGGTCAGAGCGAGTATTCGGGTGTACGACTATGCTACATGCATAGATTTCTAGTTGCATACTTTCACGTCAGGGTACATCAGGCGTTCAGAAATCAGTGTTGGCCATATGAAAAATCGAGGGTGGCGACAAAACGCTCTCCTGAAACCATTCCAGGCGTGCGAATCGCTCGCCTAAATGTATTTTTAGCAAATTGAATGTAGAAGCATTAAAATAATGCAGTGTCGTGCATTACCGGTACGGTACGGTATGGTGTTACGTGCACACCGACACTGACCAAACTTGGATGACAGGTCTTTAAGTTTAAAGGTGACATGATTAGGATGATTAGGTCTACAATTTAATTTCTGGAATTTCTACGGACTGGTCCATAAAACAAACCAGTCAATAAAATACTATTTGTGGCCTCCACGTTGTTTGAGCTACAGTCTACTGCCATTCAGATTCAAACTTTGCAAACTTGCCGGGCACTTATTAACAGGAAAGTCTAGTCTAAAATCTAATCACGTGAATCGGTGACATAAACAGAGAATTGTGAAAAATAAAGGAAAAGATAAGATCGCCATTTACATTACCGTAACCGCTGCTGACTTTAGACTTCGCCACTTCGCTCCGAAATTTCAAGAATGTGACTTTTGATATCATCAAGTTATGTCGCGCATGCTGGTAACAGACAGAAATTCCAATCCAATAAGAAAATCCGTGAAAATTTTGTGTGAAACAACAAAGATGAATTCTATTTTCATCAACGAATTGTCTTCAAAGCACGTGTGATATTTTATTGAATGGATGTTTATTTAAAATTTTGCATCCTGGGACACATGTGATGTAATTTTAATGAGGGTCTTGATGGGAGGTTCACCTGAATAATGAATCGATGGAGGATTGGAGCAGGGGGGCTGGGGCTGTTTAAAAACAAAGAAATAAATTCTTCATGTTTTTTAAGCAGTCCCCTCATAATTTTTGTACGGGAAGAGGACCTTCCATTAATTTACAGTTCAGTGTGCAAGCCAAAGCTGGTTCATTTTTGTCGACGATGAAAATCGAACAGCCTGCTTTTTGTTTTGTTTATTGAAAACAGTCCAACAAATAGAATTCATTTAAAAATGCGGCCGTAATGAGGCAGTGGTAGATACAGGAATTCTGAAAGGGTGGGAGAGGGGGGGGGAGGGGGGCGGTATCGTGCAGATGGCGATGGCATCCGTTGCGAGTGCCGAAGGCACGATCTTTTGTAGGGGGGTCAGAAAATTTTTGGAAATGAGCAATCAAATGGAGCATTCTGGTGGTTTCGGGGGTGGAAATCCTCTTGGTTTTTTGAACGGCTAAATAACCCCTTTTAAACACCATGTTTCAAAATTTCAAATTCTGTCATACGTTCAAGACAGAATTAGAAAATTTGAAATATGCTCTTCAGAACCGTTACCGTTCACTATAATATCGCATTTTGGACACAATGTTAAATTAATTGTTTACAGTCATAACCGACTTGAGGAGAAAATTTTCTTGTGGCAGGTCCCCCGGATCCCTACCAACAGGAGGGGAGGACTCTGCTCCTTTTACCTCCCCCAAACCTTTAACCCTCGGGATATGCATTCTGCATATCGCTTAGTGCCCCCCCCCCCCCTCAATTCATGTATTGTCATCCCTCCCCCCTCCTCCCCCCCCCCCCCCCCCCCCCCAATGAAAATCCTGTCTACGGCCCTCCATGCTAGACAACCACGAGCTATTAGCTCGTGTTTGTCTAGCATGGAGGGGCATAGACAGGATTTTCATTTAAATGTTAGAGTCTAAATTGAGTCTTCCTGTGGCAAAAAGCATCAAACCTCTAAAGGCTCTTGATCGTGGGCCGATTAACTTCCGCCATTTGAACGTAGGGACTGGCTGTGGTAAGCTAACCCGATCATACATTCTGACAACAGAACCACATGGGCCTCAAAATGATCCGGCTTTGTATTTAATTAAATTTACTGCGAAACACAATTTGTCTTGGTGGAAAACTTGGGGCCAATTAGTTCTGTTATTTGAAGGTAAGTAAGGACTGGCTGTACGTGGTGAGCTAAACCCCTTACATTCTGATAACAGAACTACACGGGCCTACAAAAATCTGGATGATTCTGGGACTTTTTTTGTATTTATATGCGAAACACGATTTTTAGCTCAACTTGACAAAGTCAAGCTGAGCTATTGCTATCACTTCTCGTCCGTCGGCGTACGTACGTTAGTACGTTAGTACGTACGTCCACAATTTCCTTTGGCACACCCCACAGGTCGCATTTATGATCAGATTACTTTGAAACTTGGTATGCTTGTTTGAGGTGACCTCTAGATGGGAGCTATCGATTTTCTTCAATTTCCGTCAAAAAATGTTGCTGCGGCCAACGTTCTTAGAACTTAGTTTAGTCAAACCACAATATTTCCCTTTGGCACACCCTACAGGGCACATTTATGATTTGATTGCTTTGAAACCTGGTATGCTTATTTAGGGTGACCTCTAGATGGGAGCTATCGATTTTCTTCAATTTCCGGCAAAAAATGTTGCCACGGCCAACGTTCGTAGAACTTAGTTTAGTCAGACCTCAATATTTCCCTTTGGCACACCCTACAGGGCACATTTATGATCAGATTGCTTTGAAACCTGGTATGCTTGTTTGGGGAGACCTCTAGATGGGAGCTATCGATTTTCTTCAATTTCTGTCAAAAAATGTTGCCGCGGCCAACGTTCTTAGAACTTAGTTTAGTCAGAAGACTCAATATTTCCCTTTGGCACCCCCTACAGGGTACATTTATGAGCGGATTGCTTTGAAACCTGGCATGCTTGTTTGGAGTGACCTCTAGATGGGAGCTATCGATTTTCTTCAATTTCCGTGAAAAAATGTTGCCACGGCCAACATTCTTAGAACTTAGTTTAGTCAGACCACAATATTTCCCTTTGGCTCACCCTACAGGGCACATTGATGACTAGATTGCTTTGAAACCTGGTATGCTTATTTACGGTGACCTCTAGATGGGAGCTATATATTTTCTTCAATTTCCGGCAAAAAATGTTGCCACGGCCAACGTTCGTAGAACTTAGTTTAGTCAGACCTCAATATTTCCTTTTGGCACACCCTACAGGGCCCATTTATGATCAGATTGCTTTGAAACCTGGTATGCTTGTTTGGGGAGACCTCTAGATGGGAGCTATCGATTTTCTCCAATTTCTGTCAAAAAATGTTGCCGCGGCCAATGTTCTTAGAACTTAGTTTAATCAGAAGACTCAATATTTCTCTTTGGCACACGCTACAGGGTACATTTATGATTGGATTGCCTTGAAACCTAGCATGCTTGTTTGGGGTGACCTCTAGATGGGAGCTATCGATTTTCTTCAATTTCCGTCAAAAAATGTTGCCGCGGCCAACGTTCTTAGAACTTAGTTTAGTCAAACCACAATATTTCCCTTTGGCACACCCTACAGGGCACATTTATGATTTGATTGCTTTGAAACCTGGTATGCTTGTTTAGGGTGACCTCTAGATGGGAGCTATCGATTTTCTTCAATTTCTGGCAAAAAGTGTTGCCACGGCCAACGTTCGTAGAACTTAGTTTAGTCAGACCTCAATATTTCCCTTTGGCACACCCTACAGGGCCCATTTATGATCAGATTGCTTTGAAACCTGGTATGCTTGTTTGGGGAGACCTCTAGATGGGAGCTATCGATTTTCTTCAATTTCTGTCAAAAAATGTTGCCGTGGCCGATGTTCTTAGAACTTAGTTTAGTCAGACCACAATATTTCCCTTTGGCTAACCCTACAGGGCACATTTATGACTAGATTGCTTTGAAACCTGGTATGCTTATTTACGGTGACCTCTAGATGGGAGCTATCGATTTTCTTCCATTTCCGTCAAAAAATGTTGCCACGGCCAACGTTCTTAGAATTTAGTCGAGTCAGACCACAATATTTCCCTTTTGTACACCCTACAGGGCTTTAAAACCTGGCATGCTTGTTTGGGGAGGCCTCTAGATGGGAGCTATCGATTTTCTTCGGTTTCTGTCAAAAAATGTTGCCACTGGCAAAAAAAATGACATTGGTACCAATGATCTTCAATTTTGCCATTTCATTTATAACTTACCAAGTTCAAGTTTGTCAAGTTGAGCTACACTGTCATTGACACTTTCATTCTTGGTGGTAAACTGTTAAAACAAAACTTGATTGAATCGGAGTGGACTGTGGACAGAGATCTCATAACTTGGGGGGAGGGGGGGCGGGGTGGGGGGGGGGGGCGACGGCGTTAACACGGGAACAAAATGCTAACACTTTTTAGGCAAACCTTGGGAAATGCTCACAACGGTCAACCTAACCATGTTGTGAAGACGAATAAATTTCAAAGTTCAAACTCTGTCATAAAATGTGTGTGTGTGTGTGCAGCGAGGGAGGGGGGAGCCAGTCGGGAATTGCACTACTGACTAGTATCCTGGAAATAGTCACTTTGTTGAGATTCGTGCCATAAAGATGATAAACTGAGTGAAAATTTATAGCACAATTTGTGGCATGAATTTCAACAAACACTACAGTGCATAGTAAGAAAGACACTGTAAAAGTTTTAGGCAGAACCCTTTTATTATAAAATTAACGGGAATATCAAGTTGAATTCTGCAATGGTTTTGAAAAGAAAACGTTCAACAGAATAGTAACGTATTCACAGCCATCGATCAGTTCTGTTTTTCCTTCTATCATTCCACCCGTATTCCATTTTCTAAAAGTTGAAGACTTAACACGCGAACCCTTTATATTAGATGCCATACTGATAACAAATTTAACCGTACTGATTTGGGCTCTCAAACTTGACTCTCAAAGTACATTTGATAGCAAACCACGTGACAGCGGCAACAATCAGTCAAACGATAGAGTTGTCGATTTCAATGTAATACAGTATACTGCGGACGTGCGACTGTGTAGTGTGAAATCGGCGTGTGACGGTGTCTGTGAACTAAAGTTAAACTCTGCAGGTGCAGGTTGTTGCAGAGTATCATATTTTTATACTGTACCAATGACCCAGACTTAGCTGGTGCTAACTCTAACAAAACCAGGGCCAAACACAAATTTTGCCCCCCAATCCCCAAAATTTGCATCCAAAACAAAAAGAAATCATGTCCTAAAGGACCTCCATACTACGCCTCTACTGCGCATGCGCAGTGACGCAGTCGTCCCGAAATTGGCGCCAATTATCATTCTCTGTTTGGCCCTTCATCAGTCAACATCTCACTGATCTTTGTGCTTGTAAATCTCAGTTTAAAGGATGCCAGACACGTAATTTTTGGAGAAAATGTGATTCTAAGGAGGATAGAAGGAGGAGAGGAAAAAGAAGTGGCAAAAAATTATCAGGGCTGTACTTAAAATTTTTTGATGAAATTATGTTAAGTTGCCTATTTTCGAGGCATGGGCCTCTTGTTGTCATTCTTGCTAATTGTTGCACTGCTTATTCAGTGTTTCCTCTCCCCTAGCCTTCTAAAGTCCCCCCTGGCAATTCTCCCATGCTTTTGGCATATTTTTGAGAAATTTCATTTCTAAAATTTCCTGGGAGAGTTGCTTGGTTACAGAATGTTTTCTGTTATTTTTCCCATAGTTACGTTTTCACCCATGGGTGTATAACGTTTGTGTTCTGCATCTTCCATCTGATGTTCTACAGATTCTCCCCTGGGAGTCTCTGTTTTGCATCAGATAGAGTGTAATTGATGACTGATTCCGGGCCAGTTTTTTCAGTGCCTGGAGTCATGTTTTCTAGTGTGTTTACACTGTTTGTTTTCATTGGCAACAGCCTTTTTTGAGGGGGGCTGTTTGCCTTTGTGGTAGTTTTTCTCATTATAAGATACATTTATATTATCCGAAAGTGTCTCATTAATTATTTTATATAAATTTAAAATTTTTGACCACACTTTGCCATCGGATCCATCGGGGCTCAACGTTACTTTTCAGCAACTTGGACTTCTCTGAAAAAATATTTTTTCAAAATTATTTTGTTTTGCAATTGTTTTTTCATTTATTAATGGATCATGTTATTATGTATCTTTGTGTCAGGGGTTTTTGCGAGTAACTAGGACTTATTGTTGTTCTTTCACAATGAAGGGACGTTGTTCAAATTGTAATAGGAAGAAATCTTCCTCTGACTTTCATGATCATTGTATTAATTGTAGTCAGTGTTCTCGCATTAATCCCTGTCCTATATGTGAACATTGGGATGAGAAACATTGGAAACGTGTGTCACGATATGTTGTTTCTGGAGAAAGAGCGATGCCGGCTCTTTCTCCGCAAGGTCACTCTACTCTCTCAGTTTCTATTTCAGAGGAATCAGAACAGGGTGATGTTTCCATGTTATCTTCTTCAAGTGTGCGTCCGTCGTCACAAATGAATTCAGAGCTAGCGGCAAAAGTGCTCATGGAGATTAGACAAATGTCGTCCGCTAGCTCGCCCGGTGTAGCGTCCATTCACCGAATGGTTCGGCAGCCGGGTTCGTCCGATGCGGTCCAAGAGGAAATTTTGGGTGATGCGAGCACTATAAACATAATAGATGCACACCCAGTGACGGCGGATAGTAAGCGAGAACGGAGGAAGCCTTTTAGTCCGGTTCATAGCTCGTCCAGGTCCAGCCGGGCCGCGAGCGAGAGAGGTCCCTCTCTCGTACAACAACATCTGGGACCAGATGTTGTGGTACAAAATGTGTCTTTAGCGGAGCATACGTCCGTCGCTCGGGACGCTCCGTTGTATAAGCAGTCCGCAGAGACTGTTAAGGCTTCCTCTTCTCGTCAGCGCACACGACCGCACCTTGGCTGCGTGACCGCCGATATATTACCAGCTTCGCCGATGAAGGATTCTTCGGCGACCAGGTCACACCATCCGGCAGCCAGGGATTCGAGACCGATGGACTCCGGACGTTCGCATAGGAAAAGTATGCGGGAGCCATCTGATGCGGAGCTGCCCTCGGCGAAGCAGCGAAAGACTGCGCCTCCGCAGGTCTCGACGCCGGACATTCTTGTGCAGATAGCACAGCTTATCACAGCATCCCAGCAGCCGACAGAAACGGTGTCGGATCGAGAATTATCCGACGGCGCTGGGTCGGTACGCTCCGCCGAAGCATCGGGGGCGGACGACCGGGAACATCGTGAGGTCCGACCGGATGGTGAAAGGGATACGGATGACTTGGAGCTATCCCTTTCGGAACAACATAAAGCTGCCGTGGACTTCATCCGGCACTTTCTCCCTCAAGTTGTTCCGTCGGGCCAGACTGCTGCGCTTCCGGACAAGAGAATTATAGCGTCATTGGACTCTGAATTTTTTGAGCGGTTCAGGGACATCGCTCCCGAGTTTCCATCGCAGTCCAATAATGTTGCTAGAACATTTGAATTATTGAACGACGCTATATTTAAACTTGCTTCCAGGACGGGGAAAGCAGGTTTCTTGTCCGCTAATACTCTCAACCTGCCTTTCATTAATGCAAGGAATAAATTCGATACGGCAGGACAGGGTATACCGAGAGTTCCTCTGCGTATGGACGACGAGGCGGAAGACTTAGAGCTATCATTACCGTCGTCAGCTTCTATTCCAACCGCGGTGTTGGAAACAGCTATTGCGTCTAACAGAGCCAATTTAGATGCCTTATCTTACGCAGATCACCTTACTAAGGCGTTATCACTGCGCCTTCAAGGGGAAGAGTTTCAGGATATACAATCCTCTTTAAGACTTCTTTCAAGGGCAGTAGCTTATTCCACGTGTAACTCCGCCCTTTCAGTGGCAAATCTGGAGTTGGTTAGACGTGACGCAGCCCTAGCTACATCCACACTAGTGGATTCTAAGGTGAAGAACTCTCTTAGAGTCGCTTCGGTCTCAGGAGAACTTCTCTTTGACGGCAAGCTTTCCGCTATTTATGATAAAATTAAAAAGAAAGCTAATGATTCTCTGTTGTTCAGATCGGCTCCAAAGAAGTCGGATACAGCAGACACGAATAAGACAGGCACTTCTGGGTCTAATGCGCCCAAGAGAGGTTCCTGTAGAGGTTCCGGTGCGTCCTCTTGGTCTTATTCGAGAGACCGTCAGGATAGCGACTCTCGTTCGGGACGTACTTCAGGCCGGGACAATCGGTTGGACGCCCCGAGGTCGACGAGGCGAGGTGCGGGTCGTGGAAGACGTGGTTTCTCCTACCGCAGGCCTCGCAGGTCCAGGAGGTGATGGCTTAAACCTCTATCGCGTTCCGGTTGGTGGAAGGTTGTCGAGTTTTTCACAAGAGTGGGCGTCGATTACGGACGACCCTTGGGTGAGAGGAGTGACTTCGGAAGGTCTAAAGATATCCTTCAAACGAAAGCCTCCATTAACTCGAAGTCCAAAGTGGACTCATCTTCCGTCAAATCCACAGAAAAGAGACGCTCTGTTATCAGAGGTGCAGTCTCTTTTAATGAAGAACGCGGTAGAGGTCGTAGAAAACCAGGAATCTCTGGGATTCTACAGCCATCTGTTTCTGGTTCCGAAACCAGACGGCTCGTTCCGTCCAGTCATAGATTTGAGCTGGATAAACAAGCTGATCGTCGCTCTGAAGTTTTATATGAAGACGATTCGATCGGTCAGAGCGAGTATTCGGGTGAACGATTATGCAACGAGCATAGATCTCAAAGATGTGTACTTTCACGTCATGGTACATCCGACATTCCGAAAGTATCTACGCTTTGCAGTCCTGGGAGTGGTGTATCAATTCCAGGCGATGTGCTTCGGATTGAATCTAGCACCCTGGGCTTTCACTCGGGTAATGAACTCGGTAATGATCTACTTCCGAGCTCATTCGTCTGCGGTAACGTCGGCCTACCTGGACGACATTCTTCAGAGGTACGGCAACGAGTTAACGCTTCAGAACGATGTTCAGAATCTTCTTCTATTGCTCCGACGTCTCGGTTTTATAGTAAACGAGGAGAAGTCGGATCTGGTGCCGTCCAAGTCATTCACTCATCTGGGAATGAGCTTCGAGACGCACAACAATCTCGTTCGTCTGCCGTTAACCAGAGCGAAATTAGTCAGTTGTTACGCTCGCTATTGTCTGCACGCAGACGAAGTCACGGCGAGAGAATTTATGAGACTGATAGGTCTGTGCGGAGCCGCCGCGGATCTCATTCCGATGGGGCGGCTACGCACACGTCCTCTTCAAATTTTCCTGACTCAGAATTGGAGTGTGAAAATTCATTCGCTCGATGTAGACGTTCTCTTGTCAGATCAAGTGAAACAAGAGATTCAGACTTGGGCAAACATTCAGTGGTTAACTTAAGGAGTTCCACTGCAGTTGCCGGATCCGAGTTTTACCGTTATGACGGATGCCAGTCAAACAGGTTGGGGTGCATCATTAATCCCAACGGATTCGAGATGTCCGGGTCTTTGGGATCCGCAATTCCTGTGCAAGCACATAAACATCAAGGAAATGATGTCAATTTGGCTTGCGTTACATCACTGGATGGACATTATTCACGATGCTCATGTCCAAATCCTATCCGACAATACGACAGTAGTGGCGTATATACGGAATCAGGGAGGCACTCATTCAGTTCCGTTGTTCAATCTAACGGAAAGAATCCTTCTGTTTGCGTTAGAACATCACGTTCTTCTTTCGGTCCGTCACATACCGGGTCGTCTGAATGTGCTAGCAGACTCCCTTTCACGAAAGGGTCGCTTGTTGCCGTCGGAGTGGACTCTCAACAAACAAGTATTCAATCAGATTTGCTACCAATGGGAACGGCCAATGATAGACTTATTTGCGACACATCTCAACAATCAGTTGCAGACGTATGTGTCTCCGTGTCCGGATCCAAGAGCATTTGCAGTAGACGCTCTGTTGATCCCTTGAGACGGAATGATAGGATATGCGTATCCTCCAGCGCCGTTAATTCAACAAGTATTGCTAAAGAAAAAACAATCTCAATGCAAGATTCTGTTGGTAGCATCTCTGTCGCCACAGAGACCGTGGATAAATCTACTCAGGTGTCTGTTGTGGGACCTACCGCGGAAGCTTCCTCCACGAGAGGATCTTCTTTCGCAGGGGAAATCGCGCCAACTCCATCACAACCCGCAAGGTCTCAACCTTCACGTTTTTCCGTTGTGCGGTCCTTCTTGCATGGCAAGCACTTTACAGGACGAGCAGTGGACGCGATTTCTAACTGTAGGAGGACCTCCTCTTCGCTAAACTATGCGGCTAAGTGGAAGGTTTTTCGTCGTTGGTGTAGGGATCATTCTGTTGATATATTTGATCCCTCTATACCAGACATTGCAAACTTTCTAGTATACTTGTTTGACGAAATCAAACTGCAGCCTGTTACTATAAAGGGTTATAGATCTATGGTATCTGATACCTATGCACATCATGATAGTTTACAAATTGGATCTAATGTCTCTTTATCGAAGTTGGTTAGAAACTTTTCGATAAATAGACCCAGAACTCTTAGATTAATTCCTAAGTGGAATTTAGCTTGGGTTCTCCTTAAATTGAAGGAAAAGCCATTTGAACCTCTTGGGACAGTAGATTTCAAATTCTTATCTTATAAGACAGCTTTTCTCTTAGCTTTCTCTTCTGCCAGAAGAGTCAGTGAGCTTCATGCACTATCGGTGGATGATTCTCATTATCGTAGTGTTGGGAACACTATCACCTTCACTACTAATGTGGGTTTTTTAGCTAAGAATCAGGCTCCTAATAAATATCCGGAACCTATTGTTATTAAGGCTCTTCCGTCTTCAGACGGGCGTAGGCCTTTACTCTGTCCTGTTAGAGTACTACGTATCTATAAACAGAGATCTCAGTTTATCAGAAAGGGACGGAAACGTTTCTTTCTGTCTTTGATGCCTAATAGAAAGGACATTTCAGTCCATTCTATTGCTAGATGGATTCAGTTAACTATCCGTACTGCTTATGAAGATTTATCTTCTTCTCAGCAGTCTGTGCTTAAGATTTCTGCTCATGAAGTAAGAGCTCTTTCTACTTCCTGGGCTTATGCTAATAGTGTTGCTATTACAGATTTAATGAAGGCTGCTTATTGGTCTCAGCCATCCACATTTACGAATTTTTATCTCAGAAATATTGAGTCCATTTCTGGAGACCTGCATTGTTTAGGTCCGTTATCTGTTGCTCAGAATGTCGTCCACTAAACAGTTGCAACTATAGTTATGCAGGCTTGCTGTTCCGGCAGTGACTCCGTCCGGCTGCCCTCTTCGCTCTGGGCTATTTGACCCAGGGCAAGGGGAAGGGGGGGCGGGTGTTCCCTTGGGTCACCTGCTTTATAGTGAAAAGCAAGGGAATGCCTCCTCCAAGTCAGTATTTCTGAGTCGCTTCCGGGATGGTTTTAAAGTGTAATATTAATGTTTAAATTCATTCATGTCTTATTTTTAAAGTGTAGCTCGGTGTGAAGCATTTGTATATGTCAAGTGTCAAACGGGCTTTAATATACAATACTCGGACACTTTTAAATGATTATAAAGAGTCTCAATTCTCTGGACTACTTTATTTATTGGCTTGCTTTAAAAATAATTAGTATAAGGGTTATACTGGATGTTTATAGAGAACATGAATGTTATTGTGCTCAATTATTAAGGGTAGTGTATCTTTCTAATTTAATATTAAATAAGAAAGATACATGTAAAGCCTAATACTCCTTTTCTCCTTAAGGGGTTACCTCTTTACTATATAGTTGAGCTTATTGGATTTTCCTCTATGTCCTAGGCCCTCCAGCCTGTTTACTATTCAGCTAAGTCTGGGTCATTGTACAGTATAAAAATGTTAAAAAATTTATAGTAATTTATATATTTTTTATACTTACCAATGACCCAGACGGGGATGGCCCTCCCTGGAGTTGGGAACTCTTGCCTCCCCGCTGAGTACATAGCGCTGACCAGGCACTGCCAGTAAGAATGATAATTGGCGCCAATTTCGGGACGACTGCGTCACTGCGCATGCGCAGTAGAGGCGTAGTATGGAGGTCCTTTAGGACATGATTTCTTTTTGTTTTGGATGCAAATTTTGGGGACTGGGGGGCAAAATTTGTGTTTGGCCCTGGTTTTGTTAGAGTTAGCACCAGCTAAGTCTGGGTCATTGGTAAGTATAAAAAATATATAAATTACTATAAATTTTTCAACTTTTATGAGATTCGAAAATAATAATTTAACCCTTTTAAAAGGGCAACAACTATTAAACTGCCGGCTTTAAAAGAGATTGCTTGAGCGAGACGACGGCATACAGACTGTGTGTGAGACAGAAGCAAGGCGCACGAAAAACCGCGTGCGCGGAATGAGAATCAGGCACGCGGTAGGCACGTGATAAAATCGCGCGCGTAATATTTCCAAGACTGAGAAATTATCTTTGCTTCTTTATCATAGGATTTGTGTTTCAGCACCGACCAATGTGTTTCAATCTAAATCTAGTTCCTGGGCTTTCACTCGAATAACGAACTCGGTAATGACACATTTCCGAGCTCATTCATCTACGGTAACGTCGGCCTACCTGGACGACATTCTTTACAATGAGTTAACGCTTCAGAACGATGTGCAGATTCTGCTTCTATTGATCCGACGTCTCGGTTTCATAAGTAAACGAGGAGAAGTCGGATCTGGTTTCGTCCAAGTCATGTACCCACCGGGGGAGGGGATGAGCTTTGAGACGCATAACATTCTCGTTCATCTGCCGTTAACCAGAGCGAAATTAATCAGTTGTTATGCTCGCTATTGTCTTCGCTCAGACAAGGTCTCAGCGAGAGATCTCATGTGACTGATATGTTGTGCGGAACTGCCGTGATTTTATTCCAATGAGGCGGTTACGCATTTGTCCTCTCCAAATTTCTTTTAATTCAGAATTAGAGGGTGAAGATTATTTCGCTCGATACGGACATCTTCTTGTCAAATCAAGTGAATAAGAGATAAGAGGGCAAGTTTTCAGGGCTTAACTCATGTAGTTCCACTGCAATTGCCGAATCTGAGTTTTACAGTTTTGACGGATGTCAGTCAAACACTTTGGGTAGTTTCATTAAACCCAACGGATTTGAAATGCCAGGGTCTTTTGTTTCCGTAGTTCCTTATCAAGCACACAAACATCAAGAATGATGTAATTTTGGCTTGCGCTACATTATTGATGAACGTTATTCAGAATGCTCATAGGCTAATTCTGTCCAACAACTCAACAGTATTAGCGTATTTTCGGAATTATGGAGGCACTCATTCCATCCTGTTATTCATGTTAACGGAAGGAATCTTTCGGTTGGTACTAGAACATCAAGTTCTTCTGTTGGTCCGTCATATTGCGGGTCGTCTGAATGTATTAGCGGACTCCCTTCACGGAGGGGCCGTTTGTTGCCACCAGAATGGACTTTCAACAAACCAGTATTCAACCAGTATTCAATCAGATTGCTACCAAGAAGAGCGGCCAATGATCGACTTTTTCGCGACGCATCTCAACAATTAGTTGCAGACGTATGTGTCATAATGTTTGGATCTTCGAGCGTTTGCAGTAAACGCTCTATCGATCTTGTGAACGGAATAATAAGATATACGTATCTTCCAGTGCTGTTGATTTAATAGATATTGCTCAATGTAATTATTTCAATGCAAATTCTGTTGGTAGCTTCTGTAGATCCACAAAGACTGAGGATTAATTTACTCAGGCGTCTGTTGTGGGATATGCCGTGGAAGCTTCCTCCACATTTCGGTCCATTCTAATGTCAGATGGATTCAATCTACTATCAGTTCTGCTAATGATTATACCTTCATTCAGCAGTCTGTGCGTTAGTTTTAATCTCATGAAGTAAGAGTTCTTTACATCATAGGCTTAAGCTAATTATGTTGATATTACAAATCTAATGAGGGCTGCATATTGGTCTTAGCCCTCCATTTTCACGATTTTGTATCTGAGAATATTGAGTCCTTTCTGCAGATCTACATTGTTTAGGTCCATTATTTTTTACTCAAAATGTCGTCTACTAAACATTGGCAACTATATGTGTATAGGCTTTCGGTTCCGGAAGTGACTCTGTCCTGTTGCCCTCTTTGCTCTGGAGTATTTGATCCAGGGCAAGCGGAAGGGGGGGGGGGGGGGGGGGGGGGGTGTTCCCTTGGATCACCTGCTTTATAGTGTAAAGAAAGGGAATACCTCCCTTGGAGTCAGTAATTCCGAGTCGGTTCCGAGATGTTTTTAAAGGGTAAAGCCTATGTTTACTCATCTGTGTAATATTTTTTAAGTGTTGATTGGTGTGAAGTATCTGTATATATCACGTGATTAATTGGGCATTAATATACATTCTTTGTACACCTTTAAATGAGTATATAGAGTCTCATTTCGCAAAACTCCAGTATTTATTGGCTTTCCTTTAAAAAATATTGGATTTTCCTTATGTCCTAGGCCCTCCAACCTTTTTACTATTCAGCTAAGTCTGGGTCATTGGTACAGTATAAAAATGTTAAAAAATTTATAGTAATTTATATATTTTTTATACTTACCAATGACCCAGACGGGGATGGCCCTCCCAGGAGTTGGGAACTCTTGCCTTCCCGCTGTGTATATAACGCTTACCAGGCACTAGTTGTAAGAATGACTTTTGGTGGCAGTTTCAAGACCTCCTTGACACTGCACATGTGCAGTGGAGTAAAAGTATGGAGGACCATATAGGACATGTAATTTTCGGCTTTAGATGCAAATTTTGGGGATTGGGGGGTAAAATTTGCGTTTGGCCCTAAATATTTTAGAGTTAGCACCAGCTAAGTCTGGGTCATTAGTAAGTATAAAAAATATATAAATTACTATAAATTTTTTAACTTTCTTTAAAAATCTTCTTCTTCAGATCCAGCAGTCGGAATGTTTTGATATTTGGTATGCAGCATCCTTAGGGGTGTGAGATTCAAGTTTGTTCAAGCCATGTCCCTAGGTCCAGATTTGGGCTCACTGTTGGAGCTTGAATTGTAACTTAGTTCGAAATGAGGAATTTTCTTAAAAAATCTTCTTCTTCAGATCCAGCAGATGAATGCTTTTGATATTTGGTATGCAACACCCTTGGGGGGGGGGGGGGGGTAAGATTCAAGTTTGTTCAAGCCATGGCCCTAGTTCCATAAAATTTGTCTCTCATGACTTCATTCCTTTGTAGTGTTGATGAACCACCACTTTGGCCAGTGAGCGATTAAGGCTCCTTGGGGCCTCTTGTTTATCAATCATGCAGCAAGGGAATTTAACCAATTCAGTCTTGTATGACAGAGCTCATTGTGTCTGTCAAACAAGACTGAATTGGTTGAATACCTGGTTGCTTTATGAAAAAATTTATCTCTTGAAAGTTTGATATCAATTGTTCGGGGAACATATAGTAGCCATTTCTGGGACATGAAGCAGTGCATGTTTACTATGATAAACATGCTCTGTTTTACTGATACAATGAGTCCCAGACACCAGTATTTGGGGTTGAAGTCCTCTAAAATGAGCAACAGGGGTTTAAACAATTGACTAAACTTGACATTATCTTCATGTTGTGGTCACGATTTGCATTGTGCAGAAATATGTAACCTTAAACACCATTAAAAAAATTAAAAAGATAAATAAATAAATAAAATTGGTTAGACGTTTCAAACAAATGATATTTGATTGATTGAAGTGTTCTATGGCATGTTAATGCAATCCATCTGTTTATAAGTCAGTTTAATTAAAAACATTTAACAAACTACTCAACACATTGAAGGTGCAAAGTGCTTGTGATCAAAATAGAACAAATTGAAAAGTAGAAAATTTACATTCTTATCCCAACATATGTTGTAACATAATTTTTGGAATTATTTATGAGGTCTATTAAATATTTTTACTTGTTTCTCAGGAATTTTTTCCTCAATTTGGGGCCCATATTTCATCTAAACAAGGGAGAATCAATTTAGATTCTCGCAAAAATGGTTGCGAGTATCCATACAGTTAAAACTAGAAGTCCTGTCATGAAATGCGCACAAATAGTACGTCAATTTGCACGTTAATCTACGCGTTATGACCATTGTAAAGCTATCAAATTCTGTACATATGGCCTGTGCACAAGCAATGTTTCAGCCAATGGACCTCCGGGTAACCCGGAGGTCCATTGGCAGAAACATTGCCTGTGTTTGCTATGAGTAACCAGGAGAACCTGCCGTGCTTTGGATGCCATTCTATATGGCAATTGCGCGCAATTCCTACGCGCAATTAAGCCTAGATAAGCGCACAGTTCGTGACAGGACTTCTAGTTTTAACTGTACCAGCTATGATTGTTTCAGGATCCCATGAAGCCACCATGGTTGAACCTCTGCTGTATACTGATAACACATGTTAACCCTTTACCCAACACAGCTTTCTAATTTGTAGCTCAACTTTGATGCAAGTCAAATTTTTAGCTCAACAATGACGTAAGTCAAATTTGAGGTTATGCCATGGCCCTCGTCTGTCCATCAACAATTCAATATGGTCGGGATAGAGGCAGCATATATGAGCCGATCTTTACGAAACTTCTTGGGTACCTTTATTATCACCGTGGGACGAGAACGAGTGTTTTTGTGTAGGGTTCAACATTCAAGATGGCCACCAGCAGCCATTTTGTACCAAAATTAGTGCAATCAGTTTTCTGTACAGAACTTCTGTATGAAAGTTCTGATTTGAATAAATTTTTGTATGAATGTTTAGTAACATGGAATACATCACATATAATACAGGTTTTTTTCTCGTGCAGACATTATGCAAATTAGATGGACTTTGATTTATTCAGTGCTACTTATACACAGTAAGTACCCATGTCAATACAGCTCGGGCTAGGGGTTGTATTTATGAACCGATCTTCACAAAACTTCTTGGATACCTTTGTTATCACCTTGGGACGAGAATGAGTGTTTTTGGGTGCGGTCCGAAATTCAGGATGGCTGCTGGCGGCCATTTTGTACAATCAGTTTTTTGTACAGAACTTCTGTATGAAGGTTCTGATTTGAATGAATGTTTAGTAACATGGAATACATCACATATAATACAGGTTTTTTTCTTGTGCAGAAATTATGCTAATTAGATGGACTTTGATTTATTCAGTGCCACTTATACACAGTGCACATGTTAATAAGGCTCAGGCTAGAGGCTGTATTTATGAACCGATCTTCACGAAACTTCTTGGGTACCTTTGTTATCACCTTGGGACAGGAACAAGTGTTTTTGGGTGCGGTCCAAAATCAAGATGGCTGCCGACGGCCATTTTATACTGAAATTAAGTGCAATCAGTTTTTTGTACAGAACTTCTAGGACTACGTTGTTATCATTATGGGATGGTAATGAGTGCTTTGGGGCACGGCCAAAAATTCAAAATGCCTGTTGGCAGTCATATTTCCGGGAATTCTGTGTATTACATTTTTTTGTACAAAACCTGTAGAGAAGATTTTTTCTGTCAGTAATGTTTGCTATAAATATATTGGGTGCCTTTGTTATCACTGTGCTATGAGCACAAATATTTTTGGGTTCAGTCAGTCCCACTCTGGGACTCGAAAAGGGAGATAATTAAAAATCTTTTCCCAAAACACCATAATAATAATAATGTTTCTTGAATTCAGCACCCCTAGGATGTGTGTATTCAAATGTGCTGAAGCCAAGTTCCTGTGTTAATATTTGTTGTTGTTTGGGGAGGTTAAACATTATTAGCACAACCCGATTTTCTATTTACAATGAGAAAAATAAAACCTCACCCGTGGGAACTCTATGAGCTAAAGATAAAAAATTCAAATACCTATATTTTAAGAAGGACTGGACAAATATTTATTAATTAGTATGAGTCAACCTTAGAAGGGTTTGAATCAAACAGGCCAAAACAATTGCTAACATTTGGCTTATGGTGCGCCATACAAGGATCCCTATTGTAATATTTACCCCATGAAGATTTCTTTTCTAGTTTAGCATCTAACTATTACAATTATTAATTGAACTTCTTAAACTATTTTATTGAAAAACCAATGTTTTCAGCAGCAAATCCCCCATATTACTATTGCAAAGTTAACCCTTTACCCAACATAATGGGGAAAACGGGCCAGCGCTATTCACAAATATCGCCCATTAATTTTCATTATTTTTTCATTTTTTGCCTCATAAACATAGGTTATTACCCCTCTTTGGAATGAGCTCTTTGTGCACCTTCCAATGTGGGGGTCATAACCTATGTTTTTGAGACAAAAATGAAAAAAATTAGTTGTTGAAGAATTTTTTTTGCAAGTGTCGTCTGCTTTTCATGTTAGGTAAAGGGTTAACCAACACTTGACAGAGCTTTAGTCCTACAAAATAGTATCATTGAAGAGATTTCAATGTGAAAATGAGTGAGAAGGCAGTTTTCAGCGATGTTGGAGGAACCTGAGAAAGAAGTATTTTTTTTTTAATAGCCTAAATCATAAGATTTCTATTTTCAGATCATGTCTGGGTTATTTTACCTGATGCTGTTATTGTGTTATTAGCTGAATTGGTTGTGGACTGGGTGAAGCATGCCTTCATCACAAAGTTTAATGAAATACCTGCAGATGTATGTATGTTTAAATGCTACATTACAAGTTGAAAGTTTAAGGCCACACAACATAAATTAATTGATTCTCAGGCATTTTTTTTTTAAAAATCGGTGGAGGAGGAGGGTTTTATTTTTAATATTTATTTTTTTCTTGGATATAATGAATATGGATTGCAAGGCTTTCCGTGGACTTTTCAAACAAAGAATACATAAAAATGCATCATTATACCTTGTCAGTTGCTTCTAGGCTAGTCTTGGCTGCCTATATTGGCAGCCAAGACTTGCCTAGAAGTATCTGCAAAGCCACAGGTTAGAGATTGTCTTTAGTTATTCTCTTCAGATTTCAGTTACAAACATCAAAAAATGTAAAAAGTTTTGAGTCTCCCCGTTTTGGAAGACACTGCAAGGCAGTAAAAATGTCCAATGAGGGGATTCTATTTCAGTGAGGGATTGCCTGAGAATCGAAACATTTTTTTTCTGCCTGAATGCAAGTTTCTCATTTTCTTTCTGTTGGCTGTGCATTCTGACAATTTTTATGCCCCCACTTTCAACAATATTATATGCGCCTGTCCACACACACAAATGACTACTTATGTGGCTACGAGTTAGTAAAACAGGATACTTATGTGGTTAAAGTCTCTTATTGTGGGGGGAGGGGGGGTGGTTGAGGGGTGGGGGGTTGGATAAATGTAAAGTAGGGTTAGGACATTCTGGGGTGGGGTTTAGGGGTGGAGTGGTGGGGGGGGGTCATTGAAGGAGTGTTAGTTATGTGGCTAGGGTTAGGGTTAGTTTAGAGTTAGCTTAGGGTTAGGGGTGGGTAGGGTTAGAGTTAGCTGACCCCCCCCCCCCCCCAAATTTTCCCCCCCAAAACTTGTTTTATTATGTTGGACATGTGTTTTAGGTTAGCCACCTAGCATGTCCATAAAATAGCCATATAAGTAGCCATTTGTAAGAACTTCCATCCGTGCATCCGAGAATATTCATAACTTTCATAACTTAAGTAAATTATTATGGAACTTGCTGTGTAATTAAATTGTAACATTTCCCAAGACTAGAATGATATTTTTATACTGTACCAATGACCCAGACTTAGCTGGTGCTAACTCTTAAATTCTAGGGCCAAACACAAATTTTACCCCCCAATCCCCAAAATTTGCATCTAAAATCGAAAATTACATGTCCTATATGGTCCTCCATACCTTTCCTCCACTGCGCATGCGCAGTGTCAAGGAGGTCTCGAAATTGGCGCCAAAGTCATTCTTTGTTTGGCCCTTCATCAGTTCACATCTGACTGATATTTGTGCTTGTAAATCTCAGTTTAAAAAGCCAGACACAAAAATATGAGAGAAATGGTGGATCTAAAGAGGAAATAGAAGGATGAGAGGAAAATTCAGTGGCAGGAAATAATCAGGGCTGTAACTTAAAATTTTTTATGAAATTATGTTATGTTCCCTAATTTCGAGGCATGAGCCTGTTGTTATCATTCTTGCTATGAAAGTTCCACTGCTTGATCAGTGTTGCCTCTCTCCCTTTCCTTTATTCCCCCCTTGCTATTCTCCCATGCTTTTGGCATATTTTCTGTAATAATTATTACTAAAATTTCTTGGGAGTTTTGGCTTCGTAACAGAATGAATTTCTGTTCTTTTCCCCATGTTGACGTCCTCACCCTTAGGTGTTTAGGCGTTGTGATCTGCATGTACCATCTGATGTTCTGCGGTTTCTTCTATGGAAATCTCTGTTTTGCATCAGATATTGTTTAAATTGGTAACTGATTTCGGGCCATGTTTATCAGTGCCTGGAGTCATGTTTCCGGTTTTTGTACAACTTTTTGTTTACATTGACAACGGTTACTGCTGATAGTGATTTCTTGTCTTTACATTAGTTTAGACATAGCAAGATACATTAATATTGTATGTAAGTGTTGCATTAATTTTTTGAAATGTTTTAAAATTTTTTGTCCACACTTAGGCTTTTTTGGGATCCATTTGGGCTCGGTGTTCCCATTGGGAACTTGGGCTCTTCTGAAAAATTTTTTCCAAAAATTTTTTTTTTTGAAAATTATTTTCTTTCAAAGATTATAATGGATTATGTTATATTATGTATCTTTATTTCAAGGGATAGTGCGACTAATATGACTGTGTATTTTTTATTGATGAAAAAATATTTTTTATTTATAATGCGAGGATATCTTCCTCTAATTCTCAGGTTCAATGTATTCGCACTAATTCCTGCTCTGTGTGTGTTGATTGAAATGACAAAGTTGGAGGCGTGTGTCACGATATTGTGTTTGCGGGGAGGGGTCCATACCGGTCCTCTCTCCGTAGGGTCACTCTATATTATCATTTTATTTTTCAGAATTCAGAGTGATGTTTTCGTGATGTCTTCAACAAGTGTGTCTCTGTCGTTGCAGTGTTAGGGCTAGCGGCTAAGTGCTCAGGGTAATACGACAATTGCCGAAGAGGTCCCTAGTAGGATCGAAGGCATTGATCGTCCGCTAGTCCGCCCGGTGTAGCGACCATTCATCGAATGGCTTGGCAGCCAGGTTTGTCTGTTACGGTTCTGGGAAGCAGTGTGGGTGATGCGAGCACTATAAACTTGGAACGTGCACACCCAGCAACGACGGATCCGAGGATAGTACAGAGGAAGCCTGTCAGTCTAGTAGCTAGCTCGTACAGGTCTATCCGGACCGCGAGCGAGAGAGGCCCCCTCTCTCTTACAACTACATTTGAGCCGCAATGTTGTTGTATGTTTGTTTGTTAGTCAGAACATACATCCAATCCTCTTGTTCGGGACGTTCCGTCACATACACAGTCCGAACTGGCTGTGTTATGGGCTTCCTCATCCTCACGTCAACACACACCACCACACCTTGGCTTGTGACCACAGAGTTTCAGGGGACGTTCCCATATTATATAAATGCAGGAATGAACGTTCCTAGAGCTCCTGCTTTGCCGACCAGGGAATATTGTCGACCAGGTTACTTCATCTGTTAGCCAAGGATATGAGGTCTTTCCTGATGGGACATTCGCATATTATATAAATGCAGGAATGAACGTCCCTGGAGCTGCCAGTGGATATTATGTAAGTCACGGCTCTACAGGCCTCATTCAGGAATAAGAATGCGGTGATTTTCTGTGATGTCTTCAAAAAGTGTGCTTCCGTCGTCAGTCAAATGCAGAGCTAGTGGATAAGTGCTCATGATATTACGTCAATTGCCTAAGAGGTCCCAAGTAGGATCGACGGCTTTGGCGTCCACTAGCTCGCCCGGTGTAGCGTCCATTCATCGAATGGTTCGGTAACCGGGTTCGTCCGTTGCGGTCCAGGAAGGAGATTTGGGTGATGCGAGCACTATAAAATATACTACGTGCACACCCAGTGACGATGGATACGAGGAGGGTACGGCGGAAGCCTTTAAGTCCGGTTCCTAGCTCGTTCAGGTCCACCCGGGCTGCGAGTGAGAGAGGTCCCTCTCTCGTACAACAACATCTGAGAACAGATGTTGTGGTTCAAATGTTTCTCATTCGGAGCATACGTCCACCGCACGGGACGCTCTGTTATATAGACAGTCCGGAGAGACTGCTCTAATGGCTTCCTCATCCTCACGGCAGTGCACACGACCACACCTTGACTACGTGACCACTGTTATCTAGCCAGTCTCGCCGACCAAGGATTTCACGGCGACCAGGTCACGCCATCCGGTAGTCAGGAATACGAGGCCTATAGACTCCGGACGTTTGCATAAGAAATATGCAGGAGTTAACGTCCAGGGAGCTTTCAGCGGCTAAGTAATGTAAGACCGCTGCTCCACAGGTCTCCGTAACGGACGTGCTATTACAAATAGCACAAATTATCGCAGCATCCCAGCAGATGACAGAATCTCTGTTGGATCAGGATTTATCCGACGACGCTGGGTCGGTACGCTCCGCTGAAGCATCAGGTACGGATGACCGAGAATTTCAAGTGGTCCGACAGGATGGCAAAGGGATACCGAGGAGTTGGTTTTTTCCCTTCCAGAACAACATAAAGTTGCCGTAGATATCATCCGGCATTATCTTTCAGAAGTTGTTCTGTCAGACCAAAAGGCTGCGATGCCGGATAAGAAACTGTTAGCGTCACTGGACACGGAATAATTTTATCGGTTTAGGGACATCGTCCCTGAGTTTCTGACACAGTCCAATAATGTCACAAGAACATTTGAACTATTGTAGGACGCTATATATAAGCTTGCTATCAAAATGAGCAAGTCAGGTTTCTTATCGGCGAATGCTCTACATCTGCCGTTCATCAATTCAAGGAATAATTTCGAAATGGCAGGACAGGGCATACCGAGAGTTCCTCTGCGTCTAGACGATCTGGCCGAAGATCTAGAATGATGTATACCGTCGTCTATGTCAATTTCAACCGCGATGTTGGAAACGACAATAATGTCTAACAGGGTTATCTTAGACACATTATCGTACGCAGATCACCTTACTAAAGCGTTTTCATTACGCCTTGAAGGGAAAGAATTCCAGGATGTACTATCTTCCTTAAGAGTTCTTTCAAGGGCAGTAGCTTATTCCACGTATAACTCCGCCCTTTCAATGGCAAACCTGGAGTTGGTTAGACGTGACGCGGCCCAAGCTACATCCATTCGCGTGGATGGTAAGGTGAAAAACTCTCTCAGAGTCGCTTCGGTCTCCGGAGAGCTTCTCTTCGACGGCAAGCTTTCAGCAATCTATGATCAGATAACTAAGAAAGCTTCGGATTCTCTGCTATTCAAATCCACTTCTAAAAAGTCGGATACAGCAGAAAAGAGTAAGACAGGCACTTCTGGGACAAGTACGCCCAAGAGAAGTTCCTATAGAGGTTCCTATGCGTCCTCTAGGTCTTATTCTAGAGACCGTCAAGGCAGCGACTCACGTGGGGGACGTTATTCTGGCCGAGATAACCGGTCAGACGTCCCTAGGTCGACGGGACAAGGTGCGGGTCGTGGACGTAGTTTCTCCTTCCGCAAGCCTCGCGGTCCAGGAGGTGATGGTATGAACCTCTATCGTGTTCCGGTAGGCGGAAGATTATCAAGTTTTATAAACAATTGGGCGTCAATTACGGACGACCCCTGGGTTCGAGGGGTAATTTCGGAAGGACTAAGAATATCCTTCAAACGGAAGCCTCCATTAACTCGAAGTCCAAAATGGACTCGGCTTCCGTCAAATCCGCAGAAAAGAGACGCTCTTCTATCAGAAGTACAGTCTCTTCTGGAGAAGAACGCAGTAGAGGTCGTAGAAGACCAGGAATCACCGGGTTTCTACAGCCATCTGTTTCTGGTTCCGAAACCAGACGGCTCGTTCCGTCCAGTCATAGATCTGAGCTGGATAAACAAGCTGATCGTCACTCCGAAGTTCTATATGGAGACAATTCGATCAGTCAGAGCGAGTATTCGGGTGAACGACTATGCTACAAGCATAGATCTCAAGGATGCGTACTTTCACGTCATGGTACATCCGACATTCCGAAAGTATCTACGCTTCGCAGTCCTAGGAGTTGTATATCAGTTCCGAACGATGTGCTTCGGTTTGAACATAGCGCCCTGGGCTTTCACTTGAATAATGAACTCGGTAATGATACATTTCCGAGCTCATTCGTCTGCCGTAACGACGGCCTACCTGGACGACATTCTTCAGAGGTACGGAAACGAGTTAACGCTTCAGAACGATGTGCAGAATCTGCTTCTATTACTCCGACGTCTCGGTTTTATAATAAACGAGGAGAAGTCGGATCTGGTGCCGTCCAAGTCATTCACCCACTTGGGAATGAGCTTCGAGATGCAGGACAATCTCGTTCGTCTGCCGTTAACCAGAGCGAAAATAATCAGTTGTTATGCTCGCTATTGTCTTCACTCAGACAAAGTTACAGCAAGAGAATTCATCAGACTGATAGGGTTGTGTGGAGCTGCCGCAGATTTTATTCCAATGGGCGGCTATGCACTTGTCCTCTCCAAATCTTTTTGACTCAAAAAGAACAGAGTTGGAGGGTGAAGATTCTTTCACTCATTACGTACATCCTCTTGTAAGTCAAGTGAAACAGATTCAGACTTGGGCAGATATTCAGTGGTTTATTCAGGGAAATAACTTCCACTGCAATTGCCGGATCCGAGTTTTACAGTTTTGACGGATGTCAGTTAAATAGGTTGGGACCCAACATTGAGCCCAACGGTTTTTAAGTGCCAGGGTCCTTGGGATCTGTAGTTCCTAATCAAGCACATAAGCATCAGGAACTGATGTTATTTTGGCTTGCATTACGTCTTTGCATGAATGTTATCCAGAATGCCCACAGGCAATTCTGTCCGACAATTCGACGGTATAAGCGTATTTTCGGAACTAGGGAGGTACTCATTCCATTCTGTTATTCACTGTAATGGAATGAATCCTTCTGTTGGTACTAGAACCTCAAGTTCTCCTATCGGTCCGTCGTATTCCAGGTCGTCTGAACGTATTAGCACACTCCCTTTCACGAAAGGGCCACTTGTTGCAGTCAAATGGACTTTTAACAATGAGTATTTATATCGGATTTGCTACCTATGAGAGCGGCCAATGATGGACTTTTTTGTGACGCATCTCAACAATCAGTTGCAAGTGTATGTGTCAACATGTTCGGATCCTCGAGCGTTTGCAGTTGACGCTCTGTCCATCTCGTGAGACGGGATAGTAGGCTATGGGTATCCTCCAGCGCCGTTGATTCAGCAGATATTGCTTAAGGTAAATAATCTCATTGCAATTCTGTTGGTAGCACCTCTGTCTCCACAAAGACCGCGCATTAATCTATTCAGGTGTCTGTTGTGGCTTATGCTGTGGAAGCTTCCTCCACATTTCGGTCCATTCTATAGCTAGATGGATTCTATTAGCTTTCAGTACTGCTTATGATAATATCTTCAACACAGCAGTCTGCGATTAAGATTTTAGCTCTTGAAGAAGAGTTCTTTCTACTTCAGAGGCTTATGCTAATAGCGTTGCTATTACAGTTCTAATGACGGCTGGGGGTATTTGACCCAAGGCAAGGGGGCAGGGGGGGGGGGCAGGTGTTCCCTTAGGTCACCTGCTTTATAGTGAAAAGCAAGGGAATACCTCCCCTAGAGTCAGTAATTCTAGTCGGTACTGGGATGATTTTTTTACTCATTCATGTAATGTTTTTAAGTGTACCTTGGTGTGTAGTATTTGTATATGTCACATATGCAGACGTTAATATACAATTATCGGTCACTTTTAATGAATTGAAGAGTCTCATTTATCTGGACTACTTTATTTATTGGCTTTCCTTTAAAAATAATTACCATAATGGATTATACTGGAGGTTTATAGACATCAGTGATGTTATTATGCTCAAGTACAGAATGGTGTTGTGTCTTTCTCGTTTTGATGCAGAATAGAAAGATACATGTAAAGCCTATTTCTCCTTTCTCCTTGAGGGGATAATTCTGTATATATATAGTTGAGTTATTGGATTGCTTTATGTCCTAGGCCCTCCAACCTTTTTACTATTCAGCTAAGTCTGGGTCATTGGTACAGTATAAAAATGTTAAAAAATTTATAGTAATTTATATATTTTTTATACTTACCAATGACCCAGACGGGGATGGCCCTCCCATGAGTTGGGAACTCATACCTCCCCGCTGAGTACATAACGCTTTTCCAGGCACTGCTTGTAAGAATGACTTTTGGCCCCAATTTCGAGACCTCCTTGACACTGCGCATGCGCAGTGGAGGAAAGGTATGGAGGACCATATAGGACATGTAATTTTCGATTTTAGATGCAAATTTTGGGGATTGGGGGGTAAAATTTGTGTTTGGCCCTAGAATTTAAGAGCTAGCACCAGCTAAATCTGGGTCATTGGTAAGTATAAAAAATATATAAATTACTATAAATTTTTTAACTTTCGGTGTTGCCAGATTATTATTTTTTTTTTTTTTATTACTTGTTCACTTAGAAACCGTGTCCGTCCGAGTCAAATTTTGTCTGTTCAGCCTGTATCGGATGTTCTATTGCAATGAAATTTGCCTTGATCACTGCTTATGGTATAGGCTTTTAAAAAAAAGGATTCAATGATATTTCTCACATTCTCCTTTTTAGAGTTATCCCCCTTTTTTGACTTAGAAATTGTAGGAAATAGACATTATTATTTGTCTGTTCAGCCTGTATCTCAGGTTCTGAAAATGCAATCCTGTTGGAAAATACACATTTTTGTCTGTAATGTTTGGTCATAGGTATGCCCACACTAGGCGGTACACCACATGGGGGTATGCACTGGACGACAGTCCAGCTCTTGTTATTTTTGTGATATGGACTTCAAATTTGACATCAGGAGATAATTTTCTCCCCCTCTGTTGGTATTGTATTCTGACATTCAATGTTTACATTGTCAGGGGCTAGTTGAGCAAGTTGCATTGATCACATTTGATTTGGCACTAAAATTTTGCATCTATCAAAACTTTTGACACCAAAATTATATCTGCATGAATGAAGAAAAGCCACTGCAGTAGTGAATAGCTTAGTCGAAAAAAAAAGAAAGAATTATTTTATCACTTGCCCTAAAATGAAACTCACAATTAATGCACAAACAATGACCAGTTCTCACAAAATCCATTTTTTTTCTTCAATTTCCACCTATAAAATTTAGTTAAAAGAGGTCATTCCAATATTGGGTGATAAGCTAAGTTTTTGAGACAAAAAAAGGAGTATTTTAGGTATTCAAGAAATATTTTGTTGTCAGCTCTTCTGTTAGATAAAGGCGTAAGCCTATTGCTTGTCTTTGTTTTGGCATCAGAATATCCAGAATGGCTAAAAATTTGCAACCAAATAGGTGTGAAGACTGGGCAATGTTAATGTCAGTGAATTTTGATTGCCTCCTGTCATGCATTATTGAAATTTAATGAGGGTGCTCAGTAGACAGAGATGCAGACTGGAAGCTGAGAGGTCCTCTGTTCGAATCCCACCTGCAGCAACTGCGTTGTGCCCTTAGGCAAGACACTTCACCCCCATTGCCCATGTGGGGGCACAGTGGCCTTGTGTACTAAAGTGTACTGCACAGTGATGGTACACTTGTCTTGAATCTATGCTAAGCTTGCTTGTGTGGAGTTATTATAATGGGGAGCTGACAGCTGCTCGCCATTGCTTGGTGGTTCTCTCCGGGTACTCCGGCTTCCTCCACCTGTAAAACCCATTGTGCAGAAATATGTGACCTTAAACACCAAATAAATAAATTTAATGCAATTTGGGTTTTTTTGTTTGTTTTTTTGTTTGTCTAATATTTCGACTTGCATGGAGATCAACAAAGTCAGCTAATATACACACACTCTTCTGTTTACAACCCACCAATAACACAAAGAATCGGTCGTGGTTATTGAGTTTTCCACCTTTTGATTTGCAAAGCTGGACAGACAACTAGTGAGTTTTACCTGTGATAAATTTTCTCTCCTGATTTTTATGATGCAGTGTGAGTCCCCCATCTTCTTGGATATTGTAGAATAATATAACCTTATTGATTGCGAACATCAAACCATTTACAATACCTATAGTACAAATTTGCCCCTGAGTTGCAGTCATGATTTAACCAGAGATGCTGAAAGTACTTAACTGGTAAAGTGCTGGAAGCCCATTTTTGGGCTTTAATCTGAAGAGCAGGTGCTGCAGCTTAAATGCATCATTTTTGGTGGATGAGCTTCATATTACCTTTGAAGTTAAATAGTTTTGTCTGTTAGGTTTTGCCTTATTACAATTTATGAGAGAGTGCCTATAGGCACTCTCTCATGAATTGTAACAAGGCAAAGACACACAAACGAATTTTGATGACCAAAAACAATTCAGCATTCTACCATCTACCAGTTAAACACCAGTAAATGAATAAAATAAATATTTTGTGTCTCTGGGCTCATAGGAATATCCATCCATGCATCAGTAAAAAGTGATCGAAGTTGGTATTAGGCACCAAGGTTTAACCCTCATGTGCCTAATTCCGACTTGAATCACATTTTTCTACAACAAAACAGGTGCCCCAACATGTAGTTTTGGGGTAAGCTTGCAAGGTTATTTCTTATCAGCCTACCCTACAATTGTTTACTACAGGCTTGCACTACAGTGGAAGTCCCTAACTCGAAAAATATTTTTATACTGTACCAATGACCCAGACATAGCTGGTGCTAACTCTTAAAATATAGGGCCAAACACAAATTTTGCCCCCCAATCCCCAAAATTTGCATCTAAAACTAAAGAAAACATGTCCTGAAAGGCCCTCCACACTTCGCCCCTACTGCGCATGCGCAGTGTCAAGGACGTTCCGAAATTGGCGCCATTAATCATTCTAAGTTTGGCCCTTCATCAGTTAACATCTGACTGATCTTTGTGCTTATAAATCTCAGTTTAAATGATGCCAGACACATTAATATTAGTGAAATGGTGATTCTAAGGAGGATAGAGAAGGAGGAGAGGAAAAGAATGTGTGACAGAATATTATCAGGGCTGTAACTTAAAATTTTTTAATGAAATTATGTTAAGTTACCTATTTTCAAGGCAGCAGCCATTTTGTTGTCATTCTGATTATTTAGTTACACTGTTTTTTTAAGTGTTTTCCTCTCTCCCTGTCCTTTAAGTTCCCCCTTGCTATTCTCCCATGCTTTTGGCATAGTTTTTGTAATTATTATTACAAAATTTTCTTGGGAGTTTTAGCTGAATAACAGAATGAATTCTGTTCTTTCCCCATGTTTACGTCTTCACCTAGGGGTGGTTAGGCATTGTGTTCTGCATCTGCCATCTGATGTTCTGCAGTTTCTTCCCTGGAAGTCTCTGTTTTGCATCAGATAGTGTATTTTTGGTAACTGATTTCGGGCCTGGGTGCCTGGAGTCTTATTTTAGTGTTTTTACACTCATTGTTTACATTTACAACAGCCCTCTGTGTGAGGGGGGGATTTCTATAAAATAATATCTTGATGTTATTTTAATCATAACTAGATACATTATTATTGTTCGTAAGTGTTGAATAAATTGTTTAATATATTTTTAAAATTTTTGTCCACACTTAGGCTTGGGATCCATTGGGGCTCAACGTTACTTTTCAGAAACTTGGGCTGTTCTGAAAAAATATTTTTTCAAAATATTTTGATTTCAATTATTTTTTCTATATCAGTGGATCATATTATTATTATGTATTTTGATTGCCAGGGGTTAGTGCGAGTACCAGGACTTGTTTTCTTTTCACATTGAAAGGATATTGATCAATTGTTTTAAGAGGAAGTCTTCCTCTGACTTTATTATCATTCTAGATGTGGTCAGTGTACTCGCATTAACTCCTGTTCTGTATCGTATGATTCCGATGACAATATGGGAAGCGTATGTCACGGTATGTTGTTGGGGATTTGGACACTCCGGTCCTTTCCCCGCAGGGTCACTCTACTTTATCAATTTCTATTTCAGACGATCAAGATTAGGGTGATGTATCTGTGATGTCTTCCAACAGTGTGCCTCCGTCGTCACAATTAATGAAGGGCTAGCGGAAAAGTGCTCATGTAAATACGCCAATTGCCTAAGAGGACCCTAGTAGGTTCGACGGCCTTTGACGTCCGCTAGCTCGCCCGGTGTAGCGTCCATTCACCGAATGGTTCGGCAGCCGGGTTCGTCCGTTGCGGTCTAGAAGGAATTTTGGGGTGATGCGAGCACTATAAACTAACCTAATGCACACCCAGTGACGGCGGATCGGAGGGAGAACGCAGGAAGCCTTTTAGTCTGGTTCATAGCTCGTTCCGGTCCATCCGGACGGCAAGCGAGAGAGGCCCCTCTCTCGTTCAACAACATCTGGCCCCAGATGTTGTGGTACAAAATGTGTCGTAAGCGGAGCATACGTCCGTCGCTCGGGACGCTCCGTTGTATAGGCAGTCCGCTGAGACTGCTAAGGCTTCCTCTTCTCGTCAGCGCACACGACCGCACCTTGGCTGCGTGACCGCCGATATATTACCAGCTTCGCCGATCAAGGATTCTTCGGCGACCAGGTCACACCATCCGGTAGCCAGGGACACGAGGCCTGCAGACTCCGGACGTTCGCATAGGAAGTGTGCGGGAGTCAACGTACACTGAGCTTCTGGCGGCAAGGCATCGTAAGACCGCTACTGCACAGGCCTCGGGAACGGACGTGCTTTCCTTAATAGCACAGTTTATCGCAGCATCCCAGCATCAACTGAATCTGTCGCATATATTTTATCCGACGATGCTGGGTCGGGACGCTCCGCAGAAGCGGGTACGGACGTCCGAAAGTTTCATCCGGTCCGACGGGATACCGAAAGGGATTCGGAGGTTTTCGAGCTTTCCCTTTCGGAACAACATATGCTGTTGTGTATGTCATCTGACTTGGTCTTCTACAACTTCTTTCGTCGGACCAGAATGCTGCGATGCCGGATAGAAACTGATAGCGTCGGTGGACTTAGAAATTTTTGGTTCGGTTCAGGGACATCGTCCCTCAGTTCCGACATAGTCCAATAATGTCACACAAACTTTTGAATTATTGAATGACGCTATATATATTATTATTTTATGCTTGCTAACCAAGCATTTCTGGTTTCTTGTTCGAAGAGTTATGGAGATGTCTTTCAAAAGTGTGCCTCTGTCATCATAGTTAATGAAGAGTTAGCGGCAATAAGTGCTCATGGAATATGTCTATCGCCTACGGAGTGACATTCGCTAGCTCACCCGGTGTAGCGTACATTCATCGAATGGTTCGGCTGCCGGGTTCGTCCGTTGCGGTCTAGGAAGGAGATTTGGGTGATGCGAGCACTTTAATTACTTTAGTACTCACCCAGTGACGGCAGATTGAGGACAGATCGGAGGAAGCCTGTTAGTCCGGTTCCTGGCTGGTCCAGGTCCGTCCGGGCTGTGAGCGAGAGAGGTCCCTCTCTCGCCTAACAACATAGGGGACCGCATGTTGTGGTTCAGATATTTTACATTCGGAGCATATGTCCGTTGGTCGGGACGCTCCGTTATATTGACAGTCCGAGAGACTGTCTTTAATGCTTCCTCATCCTCACTGCAGGGCACATGACCGCACATTGGCTACGTGACCTCGAGTATCCGATCAGTTTCGGCATTCAGTGATTCCACGGCGAATAGGTCGCGCCATCCGGTAGCCAAGGGACACGAGGCCTATACACTCTGTTTGCTCGCATATTGGTAGTATGCACAGGGTAACGATCACGGAGCTTCCAGCGGCAATGCATCGTAAGACCGCTTCTCCTCAGGCCTCAGTGACGGACGTGCTATCCGAGTTAGCACAGTTGTTTCGCAGCATCCCAGCAATTGACAGTTTCTCGGTCGAATCAGGAATTATCCGACGGCGCTGGGTCGGTGCGGTCCGCGGTTGCATCAGGTACGGACGACCGAACGCTTTATAGGGTCCGACAGGATGGCGAAAGGGATTTCGAAAGATTTCGAGTTTTCCCTTTAGTAGTATCGGAAGATGCCTTTCATATCTTCTGGCATTATCTTCCAGTGATTATTATTTCGGACTTCATTGCTGCGATCTTGGATAAGAGACTTATAGCGTCATTGGACTCGGATTTTTCGATCGGTTCGGGGACATTGTCCCTGACTTACCGACGTAGTCCAATATTGTCATTACAACATGTGTTTTATTTTTCGACGCTATATATATATATACAAGCCTGCTACTAAGCATGATAGTTTAGTTTCTTGTCCGCGTTGCTCATTTCTGCCATTTTATCATTTATACAAATAGTTTATTTTGGCAGAGCAGGGCATACCGAGAGTTCATATGCGTCTAGACGGTGTGATTAAAAACTGCATATATTCTTTTTCGCCGTTTATGTCTTTTCCAATTTCAATGTTGGGAACGACATTATGTATAGTAGACTTAACTTAGACGCTTTATTATACGTAATCCGCCTTACTGAGGCGTTATCATTACGTCTTCAAGAAAAGATTTACGGGATATTATTCTCAATGTAATTTCTTTTGAGGGCAGTAGTTTGTTCACGTATAACTCCGCCCTTCAGTGGCTGATTGGAGTTAGTTAGACGTGACGCAGCCCTAGCTACATCCACTCGCGTGGATAGTAAGGTTAAGAACTCTCTCAGAGTCGCTTCGTTCTCGGAGGAGCTTCTCTTCGACGGCAACTTTTCGGCAATCCATGAATTGCTCGATTTACACATTCTCTTGTCTATCTAGTGTTACAAGAGATTCAGACTGGGGCAAACATTCGGTGGTTGACTCAGAGAGTGCCGCCGCAGTTGCCGGACCCGAGTGTGGCTGTTATGACGGTTGCCAGTCATACAGATTGGGATATAATACTGATCCCTACGGATTCGAAGTGCCAGGGTCTTTGGGTTCCGCAGTCTTTTAGCAATCAGTTTTCTTCCGCGGAATAATGTTTTTTAGGCTTGCTTTATGTCATTGCATGAACATTATTCAGAAACGCATGCCCAAATTCCTGTCCTTTAATTCGACAGTAGTGGCGTATCTCCGGAACCAGGGAGGCACTCTTTCGTTTCCGTTATTCAGTTTAATGGAAAGAATCCGTCTGTTGGTTATAGTACACCAAGTTCAGTTTTGGTCCGTCATATTCCGGGTCGTCTGATTGTTTTATCGGACTCCCGTTCTCTTACGGGTCGCTTGTTGCTGTCAGAATGGACTCTCAACAAACAAGTATTCAATCAGATTTGCTATCTATGGGAGCGCCCAATGATGATTTATTTATGACACAGCTTGCTAATCAATTGCAGACGTATATGTTGGCTTGTCCAGATCTCTGAGCTAATATTCTTAACGCTCTATTGTTCTATAGGACGGAATGATAGGATACGCGTATCCTCCGGCGCTGTTGTTTTAGCAGGTATTGCTAAGATAAACAACCACAATACATTTCTGTTGATAGCATCTCTATCTTCACAGAGATCATGAGTAATTTTCTCTCTTGTCTACTGTGGGTTTTAACGTGAAATCTTCCTCTATGTGAGGATCTTTTTCACTGGGTAAATCGTGTCATCTTTATCACAACCTGCAAGGTCGCAACCTTCATGTATTCCGTTGTGTGGTCCGTATTGCATTGTAAGCACTGTACTGGACGAGCTTTGGACGCGATTTCTTACTATAGGAGATCCTCTTCTTCGCTATTCTATGCGGCTAAAGTGGAGGCTCTTCCGTCGTGGTGTAGGGATCATTATGTTCATATTGTTGATCCCTCCATACTACTCATTGCTATATTTTTATACTGTACCAATGACCCAGACTTAGCTGGTGCTAACTCCACAAAAACCAGGGCCAAACACAAATTTTGCCCCCCAATCCCCAAAATTTGCATCCAAAACAAAAAGAAATCATGTCCTAAAGGACCTCCATAGTACGACTCTACTGCGCATGCGCAGTGACGCAGTCGTCCCGAAATTGGCGCCAAATATCATTCTCTGTTTGGCCCTTCATCAGTCAACATCTCACTGATCTTTGTGCTTGTAAATCTCAGTTCAAAGGATGCCAGACACGTAATTCTTGGAGAAAATGTGATTCTAAGGAGGATAGAAGGAGGAGAGGAAAAAAGAAGTGGCAAAAAATAATCAGGGCTGTACTTAAAATTTTTTGTTGAAATTATGTTAAGTTGCCTATTTTCGAGGCAAACGCCTCTTGTTGTCATTCTTGCTAATTGTTGCACTGCTTATTCAGTGTTTCCTCTCCCCTAACCTTCTAAAGTCCCCCCTTGCAATTCTCCCATGCTTTTGGCATATTTTTGAGAAGTTTCATTTCTAAAAATTCCCTGGGAGAGTTGCTTGGTTACAGAATGTTTTCTGTTATTTTCCCCATAGTTACGTTTTCACCCATGGGTGTATAACGTTTGTGTTCTGCATCTTCCATCTGATGTTCTGCAGATTCTCCCCTGGGAGTCTCTGTTTTGCATCAGATAGAGTGTAATTGATGACTGATTCCGGGCCAGTTTTTTCAGTGCCTGGAGTCATGTTTTCTTCTGTGTTTACACTGTTTGTTTTCATTGGCAACAGCCTTTTTTGAGGGGGGCTGTTTGCCTTTGAGGTAGTTTATCTCATTATAAGATACATTTATATTATCCGAAAGTGTCTCATTAATTATTTTATATAATTTTAAAATTTTTGACCACACTTTGCCATCGGATCCATCGGGGCTCAACGTTACTTTTCAGCAACTTGGGCTTCTCTGAAAAAATATTTTTTCAAAATTATTTTGTTTTGCAATTGTTTTTTCATTTATTAATGGATCATGTTATTATGTATCTTTGTGTCAGGGGTTTTTGCGAGTAACTAGGACTTATTGTTGTTCTTTCACAATGAAGGGAACTTGTTCAAATTGTAATAGGAAGAAATCTTCCTCTGACTTTCATGATTATTGCATTAATTGTAGTCAGTGTTCTCGCATTAATCCCTGTCCTGTATGTGAACATTGGGATGAGAAACATTGGAAACGTGTGTCATGATATGTTGTTTCTGGAGAAAGAGCGATGCCGGCTCTTTCTCCACAAGGTCACTCTACTCTCTCAGTTTCTATTTCAGAGGAACCAGAACAGGGTGATGTTTCCATGTTATCTTCTTCAAGTGTGCGTCCGTCGTCACAATTAAATACAGAGCTAGCGGCAAAAGTGCTCATGGAGATTAGACAAATGTCGTCCGCTAGCTCGCCCGGTGTAGCGTCCATTCACCGAATGGTTCGGCAGCCGGGTTCGTCCGATGCGGTCCAAGAGGAAATTTTGGGTGATGCGAGCACTATAAAAATAATAGATGCACACCCAGTGACGGCGGATAGTGAACGAGAACGGAGGAAGCCTTTTAGTCCGGTTCCTAGCTCGTCCAGGTCCAGCCGGGCCGCGAGCGAGAGAGGCCCCTCTCTCGTACAACAACATCTGGGACCAGATGTTGTGGTACAAAATGTGTCTTCAGCGGAGCATACGTCCGTCGCTCGGGACGCTCCGTTGTATAAGCAGTCCGCAGAGACTGTTAAGGCTTCCTCTTCTCGTCGGCGCACACGACCGCACCTTGGCTGCGTGACCTCCGATATTTTGCCAGCTTCGCCGATGAAGGATTCTTCGGCGACCAGGTCACACCATCCGGCAGCCAGGGATTCGAGACCGATGGACTCCGGACGTTCGCATAGGAAAAGTATGCGGGAGCCATCTGATGCGGAGCTGCCCTCGGCGAAGCAGCGAAAGACCGCTCCTCCGCAGGTCTTGACGTCGGACATTCTAGTGCAGATAGCACAGCTTATCGCAGCATCCCAGCAGCCGACAGAAACGGTGTCGGATCGAGAATTATCCGACGGCGCTGGGTCGGTACGCTCCGCCGAAGCATCGGGGGCGGACGACCGGGAACATCGGGAGGTCCGACCGGATGGTGAAAGGGATACGGATGAATTGGAGCTATCCCTTTCGGAACAACACAAAGCTGCCGTGGACTTCATCCGGCACTTTCTTCCTCAAGTTGTTCCGTCGGGCCAGACTGCTGCGCTTCCGGACAGGAGAATTATAGCGTCATTGGACTCTGATTTTTTCGAGCGGTTCAGGGACATCGCTCCCGAGTTTCCGTCGCAGTCCAATAATGTTGCAAGAACATTTGAATTATTGAACGACGCTATTTTTAAACTTGCTTCCAGGACGGGGAAAGCAGGCTTCTTGTCCGCAAATACTCTCAACCTGCCTTTCATTAATGCAAGGAATAAATTCGACACGGCAGGTCAGGGTATACCGAGAGTTCCTCTGCGTATGGACGACGAGGCGGAAGACTTAGAGCTATCATTACCGTCGTCAGCTTCTATTCCAACCGCAGTGTTGGAAACAGCTATTGCGTCTAACAGAGCCAATTTAGATGCCTTATCTTACGCAGATCACCTTACTAAGGCGTTATCACTGCGTCTTCAAGGGGAAGAGTTTCAGGATATACAATCCTCCTTAAGACTTCTTTCAAGGGCAGTAGCTTATTCCACGTGTAACTCCGCCCTTTCAGTGGCAAATCTGGAGTTGGTTAGACGTGACGCAGCCCTGTCTACATCCACACTAGTGGATTCTAAGGTGAAGAACTCTCTTAGAGTCGCTTCGGTCTCAGGAGATCTTCTCTTTGACGGCAAGCTTTCCGCTATTTATGATAATATTAAAAAGAAAGCTAGTGGTTCTCTGTTGTTTAGATCCGCTCCTAAAAGGTCGGATACAGCAGACACGAATAAGGCGGGCACTTCTGGGTCTTATCCGCCCAAGAGAGGTTCCTATAGAGGTTCCGGTTCGTCCTCTAGCTCTTATTCGAGAGACCGTCAGGATAGTGACTCTCGTTCGGGACGTCCTTCAGGCCGGGACAATCGGTCGGACGCCCCGAGGTCGACGAGGCGAGGTGTGGGTCGTGGAAGACGTGGTTTCTCCTACCGCAGGCCTCGCAGATCCAGGAGGTGATGGCTCAAACCTCTATCGCGTTCCGGTTGGCGGAAGGTTGTCGAGTTTTTCTCAAGAGTGGGCGTCGATTACGGACGACCCGTGGGTGAGAGGAGTGACTTCGGAAGGTCTAAAGATATCCTTCAAATGAAAGCCTCCATTAACTCGAAGTCCAAAGTGGACTCATCTTCCATCAAACCCTCAGAAAAGAGACGCTCTGCTATCAGAGGTGCAGTCTCTTTTAATGAAGAACGCGGTAGAGGTCGTAGAAAACCAGGAATCGCTGGGATTCTACAGCCATCTGTTTCTGGTTCCGAAACCAGACGGCTCGTTCCGTCCAGTCATAGATTTGAGCTGGATAAACAAGCTGATCGTCGCTCCGAAGTTTTATATGGAGACGATTCGATCGGTCAGAGCGAGTATTCGGGTGAACGATTATGCAACGAGCATAGATCTCAAAGATGCGTACTTTCACGTCATGGTACATCCGACATTCCGAAAGTATCTACGCTTCGCAGTCCTAGGAGTGGTGTATCAGTTCCGGGCCATGTGCTTCGGATTGAATCTAGCACCCTGGGCTTTCACTCGGGTAATGAACTCGGTAATGATCTACTTCCGAGCTCATTCGTCTGCGGTAACGTCGGCCTACCTGGACGACATTCTTCAGAGGTACGGCAACGAGTTAACGCTTCAGAACGATGTTCAGAATCTTCTTCTATTGCTCCGACGTCTCGGTTTCATAGTAAACGAGGAGAAGTCGGATCTGGTGCCGTCTTCACTCATCTGGGAATGAGCTTCGAGACGCACAACAATCTCGTTCGTCTGCCGTTAACCAGAGCGAAATTAGTCAGTTGTTACGCTCGCTATTGTCTGAATACAGACAAAGTTACGGCGAGAGAATTTATGAGACTGATAGGTCTGTGCGGAGCCGCCGCGGATCTCATTCCGATGGGACGGCTACGCACACGGCCTCTTCAAATTTTCCTGACTCAGAATTGGAGTGTGAAAATTCATTCGCTCGATGTAGACGTTCTCTTGTCAGATCAAGTGAAACAAGAGATTCAGACTTGGGCAAACATTCAGTGGTTAACTCAAGGAGTTCCGCTGCAGTTGCCGGATCCGAGTTTTACCATTATGACGGATGCCAGTCAAACAGGTTGGGGTGCATCATTAATCCCAACGGATTCGACATGCCAGGGTCTTTGGGATCCGCAATTCCTGTGCAAGCACATAAACATCAAGGAAATGATGTCAATTTGGCTTGCGTTACGTCACTGGATGGACATTATTCACGATGCTCATGTCCAAATCCTATCCGACAATACGACAGTAGTGGCGTATATACGGAACCAGGGAGGCACTCATTCAGTTCCGTTGTTCAATCTAACGGAAAGAATCCTTCTGTTTGCGTTGGAACATCACGTTCTTCTTTCGGTCCGTCACATACCGGGTCGTCTGAATGTGCTAGCAGACTCCCTTTCACGAAGGGGTCGCTTGTTGCCGTCGGAGTGGACTCTCAACAAACAAGTATTCAATCAGATTTGCTACCAATGGGAACGGCCAATGATAGACTTATTTGCGACACATCTCAACAATCAGTTGCAGACGTATGTGTCTCCGTGTCCGGATCCAAGAGCATTTGCAGTAGACGCTCTATCGATCCCTTGGGACGGAATGATAGGATATGCGTATCCTCCAGCGCCGTTAATTCAACAAGTATTGCTAAAGATAAAACAATCTCAATGCAAGATTCTGTTGGTAGCATCTCTGTCGCCACAGAGACCGTGGATAAATCTACTCAGGTGTCTGTTGTGGGACCTACCGCGGAAGCTCCCTCCACGAGAGGATCTTCTTTGGCAGGGGAAATCGCGCCAACTACATCACAACCCGCAAGGTCTCAACCTTCACGTTTTTCCGTTGTGCGGTCCTTCTTGCATGGCAAGCACTTTACAGGACGAGCAGTGGACGCGATTTCTAACTGTAGGAGGACCTCCTCTTCGCTAAACTATGCGGCTAAGTGGAAGGTTTTCCGTCGTTGGTGTAGGGATCATTCTGTTGATATATTTGATCCCTCTATACCAGACATTGCTAACTTTCTAGTATACTTGTTTGACGAAATCAAACTGCAACCTGTTACTATAAAGGGTTATAGATCTATGTTATCTGATACCTATGCACATCATGATAGTTTACAAATTGGATCTAATGTCTCTTTATCGAAATTGGTTAGAAACTTTTCGATAAATAGACCCAGAACTCTCAGATTAATTCCTAAGTGGAATTTAGCTTGGGTTCTCCTTAAATTGAAGGAAAAGCCATTTGAACCTCTTGGGACAGTAGATTTCAAATTCTTATCTTATAAGACAGCTTTTCTCTTAGCTTTCTCTTCTGCCAGAAGAGTCAGTGAGCTTCATGCACTATCGGTGGATGATTCTCATTATCGTAGTGTTGGGAACACTATCACCTTCACTACTAATGTCGGTTTTTTAGCTAAGAATCAGGCTCCTAATAAATATCCGGAACCTATTGTTATTAAGGCTCTTCCGTCTTCAGACGGGCGTAGGCCTTTACTCTGTCCTGTTAGAGCACTACGTATCTATAAACAGAGATCTCAGTTCATCAGAAAGGGACGGAAACGTTTCTTTCTGTCTTTGATGCCTAATAGAAAGGACATTTCAGTCCATTCTATTGCTAGATGGATTCAGTTAACTATCCGTACTGCGTATGAAGATTTATCTTCTTCTCAGCAGTCTGTGCTTAAGATTTCTGCTCATGAAGTAAGAGCTCTTTCTACTTCCTGGGCTTATGCTAATAGTGTTGCTATTACAGATTTAATGAAGGCTGCTTATTGGTCTCAGCCATCCACATTTACTAATTTTTATCTCAGAAATATTGAGTCCATTTCTGGAGACCTGCATTGTTTAGGTCCGTTATCTGTTGCTCAGAATGTCGTCCACTAAACAGTTGCAACTATAGTTATGCAGGCTTTCTGTTCCGGCAGTGACTCCGTCCGGCTGCCCTCTTCGCTCTGGGCTATTTGACCCAGGGCAAGGGGAAGGGGGGGGGGGGGGGGGGGGGTGTTCCCTTAGGTCACCTGCTTTATAGTGAAAAGCAAGGGAATGCCTCCTCCAAGACAGTATTTCTGAGTCGCTTCCGGGATGGTTTTAAAGTGTAATATTAATGTTTAATTTCATTCATGTCTTATTTTTAAAGTGTAGCTCGGTGTGAAGCATTTGTATATGTCAAGTGTCAAACGGGCTTTAATATACAATACTCGGACACTTTTAAATGATTATAAAGAGTCTCAATTCTCTGGACTACTTTATTTATTGGCTTGCTTTAAAAATAATTAGTATAAGGGTTATACTGGATGTTAATAGAGAACATGAATGTTATTGTGCTCAATTATTAAGGGTAGTGTATCTTTCTAATTTTAATATTAAATAAGAAAGATACATGTAAAGCCTAATACTCCTTTTCTCCTTAAGGGGTTACCTCTTTATTTTATAATTGAGCTTATTGGATTTTCCTCTATGTCCTAGGCCCTCCAGCCTGTTTACTATTCAGCTAAGTCTGGGTCATTGGTACAGTATAAAAATGTTAAAAAATTTATAGTAATTTATATATTTTTTATACTTACCAATGACCCAGACGGGGATGACCCTCCCTGAGTTGGGAACTCTTGCCTCCCCGCTGAGTACATAGCGCTGACCAGGCACTGCCAGTAAGAATGATATTTGGCGCCAATTTCGGGACGACTGCGTCACTGCGCATGCGCAGTAGAGTCGTACTATGGAGGTCCTTTAGGACATGATTTCTTTTTGTTTTGGATGCAAATTTTGGGGATTGGGGGGCAAAATTTGTGTTTGGCCCTGGTTTTTGTGGAGTTAGCACCAGCTAAGTCTGGGTCATTGGTAAGTATAAAAAATATATAAATTACTATAAATTTTTTAACTTTTTAGTATACTTGTTTCACAAGATCTACTGCAGCCTGTTATTATTTAGGTTATAGGTTTATGTTACCTCATACCTATGCACTCTACGATAGTTTACAATTGAGTCTTTTGTCTCTTTATCTAAGTCAGTTAGTAACTTTTTGATAAATAGACTTAGAATCTTTAGATTAAATTCCTATACGGATTTTAACTTCGGTTCTTATTTAGCTAAGTAATCATTTGAGTCTCTGGAAACAGTAGTTTTCAAATTCTGACCTTTTAGACAGTAATTCTGTTGGTTTCTCTTTTACTGTAGAGTCAGTGAGTTTCATGCACTATCGATGGATGATTTTCACTTTCATAGTTTCGGAATCAATACTTCCGTTACTATTTAGGTTGGATTGTTGCATAAGAGTTAGGCTCCTATTATCCGGAACCTATTATTTTAAGGTCCTTCCGTCTTCGTATGGGCATAGGCCTTTACTCTTTCCGGGTACAGTTTATGTATTTATAAACAGATTTCTGTTTATTACTATGGGCGTAAGCTTCTTCTGTCTTTGATGTCTAGTAGAAGGACGTTACGCTCCATTTTATTGTTAATGGATTCTATTAACTATCGGTACTGCTTATAGTATATCATTGACTTAGCAGTTGTGCTTAAGATTTCGGCTCATGAAGTAAGAGTTCTTCTACTTCTTGGGCTTACATTTATAGTGTCGCTATTATAGATTTTTGAAGGCCGCTCATTGCGCTCAGCCATCCACATTCATGAATTTTATCTCAGAAATATCGAGTCCATTTCTGGAGGCCTCTATTGTTAGGTCTATTATCTACTGCTCAGAATGTCATTCACTTAACAGTTGCTACTATAGCTAGGTAGGCTGTCTGTTTCGGCAGTGTCTCCGTTCGGCTGCCCTCTTCGCTCTGGGCTATTTGACCCAGGGCAAGAAAAAGGGGGGGGGAGGGTGTTCCCTTGGGTCACCTGTTTTACTATGAAAACAAGGGGATACCTCCTCCGGAGTTAGTAATTCTGAGCTGTTATTGGGATGGTTGTTTAGTGAGAAGTTTAGGTTTTTAAAATTCATTCAAGTCTTAGTTTTTAAAGTATAGCTTTTGAATATTGCATATGTCAACGGACATGATTATGCAATCCTCAGACACTTTTAGGAGTATAAGAGTCTCTATTCTCTAGACTTACTTTATTTATTGGCTTACTTTAAAAATTATTAGTATAAGGATTATATTGGATATTAATAGAGTACATGGATGTATGAAGCTCAATTTTGGAAGGT
Organism: Pictodentalium vernedei; assembly: GCA_031216915.1. Classification (NCBI taxonomy): domain Eukaryota; kingdom Metazoa; phylum Mollusca; class Scaphopoda; order Dentaliida; family Dentaliidae; genus Pictodentalium; species Pictodentalium vernedei. The sequence continues at coordinate 611,453,970 of CM062295.1, forward strand.
GTTGTATCTTTCTAATTTATCATAAATAAGAAAGATACATGTAAGGCCTATTACTTCTTTTCCCTACAGGGGATGACTCTATTTTATTTTATTGAGCGTATTCCATTTTGCTCTATGTCCTTGGCCCTCCAGCCTTTTTACTATTCAGCTATGTCTGGGTCATTGGTACAGTATAAAAATGTTAAAAAATTTATAGTAATTTATATATTTTTTATACTTACCAATGACCCAGACGGGGATGGCCCTCCCAGGAGTTGGGAACTCTTGCCTCCCCGCTGAGTACATAGCGCTTACCAGGCACTGGTTATTAGAATGATTAATGGCGCCAATTTCGGAACGTCCTTGACACTGCACATGCGCAGTAGGGGCGAAGTGTGGAGGGCCTTTCAGGACATGTTTTCTTTAGTTTTAGATGCAAATTTTGGGGATTGGGGGGCAAAATTTGTGTTTGGCCCTATATTTTAAGAGTTAGCACCAGCTATGTCTGGGTCATTGGTAAGTATAAAAAATATATAAATTACTATAAATTTTTTAACATTCTCTCCATTTTGATCTTTCCCAAGGAATTTGGGAAAGAAAAGTAGTGCAAAAGCACCAAGAAAAAATTAGCCAAAACTGGGTCGAGTGCTGCTGGTGCACACCCAGTAGGAGACACTCTTCTCCTAGTAGAGATCCACGGCTTCTGGTACCAGTGTGCTATCAGTAACTAATGAATCATTCTTTTTTCTTCCACCGTCCTGGAACGACGTGCGTCCATTTATATTACGAAACAGTGATAATTCAGCTCGTTGATAATGGTTATCTGTGACTAGAATTATGGATCTGAGTATCGTATAATAACAGGACTGTGTTTTAGATATTCTCGTTATTAATTTCAACCACATTTTCATTGTATATTTGCAACTTTCGCGTACCGTGTGGTTCGGACATATAATTTTTTGGTTGATAAATTCATGTTTTCCTTTTGGATATTATTATTATTATTGTAGTTAGGTGTCAGTGGGGAGCTGCATGGACAGGATTTCTCCATTCTGTTGAGGGCAGAATTTCTGTTTTTTGGGTCCCTGTCGGCCGTCTGGTTCAGTTGTGTTCCCCCGGTCCTTTATTTTATGCCCCCTTTCTCTCGTAGTTGTGAGCGTTCTACTTTCTACATCTGTTGAGTTCACCTTTTCTTCTACTGCTCTCACCTCTGTTATGCCCAGGACTGTTCCTTGAGGACAATGCGTTTTGCGCAAGCATGTGGACGATTCCCATGCTTCTTGTGCCACTTGTAATGGGTGTTCTTCAGATCGACCCTGTGGGCTCTGTGGGTCTTGGTCATCCACTTTTTGGACTTCTGTGAACCATGTGGTGGGTTCTCGTGGCCTTTCCTCCCGCAACTGTGGGGAAGGGGAATGCTTTCATTCGGGGCCTCCCAACACGACCATGTCTGGTGAGAGTTATACCCCCTCCGTGGGGGATGTGCAGTCTTTTCTTGTGGTGGATACTGCGGGAGCTGTTGAGTTGTCTGGTGAAGAGATGCCTGGTTCCGGGACTGTGGGCCCTCTCCAGTCGACATCTGAGGCTGTCACTAGGGTTGTGACTTCTCCTTTGGAGCCGAGCTCGGTTGCTCTCTCCTCTTTTCCACTGGTTTCAACAGCTCCCATCAGATATGCTGCTACTGCTGTTCCATCTGCAATGTCATCTCATCGACCACCGTTTCAGCCGGCCTCGGCTTATCCCTGCAGGGGTCTGCAGAGATGTCATGTAGTGTAGACGTGGGATATCAGCCTCAGCCTTTCCTGACTTCAACTTGGCGAAGTCCGAAGAGGCTGCCGAACCCTCTGCTGTGGTCTCTCAGCCATCGAGCCCAGCAGCCTTCTCTTTGGATTTGGATATTCCTGATGGGGTCACCATGGACTCTGTTGCATTTCCGTCCATGCACCCTGATCCGACAGCCAGTTTTGCGGGACCGACACTTTTTGAACAGCCTGGACCTTCTGCCCTCAGAGGTCCGTGGCTACTCCCCTGAGTTCCTTCACTGTTGATCTTCGGAGTCTGGTATACCCCTATCAGCATCTGCCTGCAGATGTTTCGGCTGCCACCTGTCGCCCCACGTCGGGTGTTCTGGAGGATCGTGACTCTTCGCTGGTTCAGAGGGTCAGGAGTGAAGCCACTTTGCCGGTTCGTTCCCACGTCGAACCGGCTGCCACAGGCCGTGAGCTAAGGGAGCCCCTCTCCTTGCTTTCTGATCCCCCTGGTTTGCCTACACCATGGGAGGCAATGGCCGGTTTGCCCGTGGTGGCTATGTGGCTACGACTCAGAGGATGGGTCAGACATACCTGGCGTTGAGGGCCTACAGTCTTCTGACTTGGGGGTGGCTCTTAACTTTGTGTTTGAGTTCCTTCCGGATCTCAAACCATCAGACCCGCCGACAGTGTCAGCCAGGCCAAGATCATCGGTCGCGTGCCTCCAGCCTGTGGAGCAACCTGCTTCTGAGCGCCTTCGACCGTGCCAGTTGGTACTGATGGTTGAAGCGTTTGGAGCTTTGGACTCTAAGATGAGTTCCAAGGCAATGAAGACTTCGTTCTTCACCAGGACTGACACCTTTTTGCCTCCAGTGCATTATCGTTCCAAGCCCAAGTCAGCCGTTATTCCTATGGCGACTCTGGAGTCCCTGTTGGGCTTATTGAGAGAGATGCTGGGCATGCTTTGTCTCTCCAGTCACGTTGTCTCTGCATTGGCTGCTCATCTTCCTCCAGATAGGTTTGACGATGTACAGGCTCCTTTGCGTGTGATTTCCAAGCCGCTCATGCATCTTACTCACATGCTTGCCTATAACATGGCTAAATTGGAATTAGTTCACTGGGACTCTGTGTTGGATACAAGCTGTTCCCTTCCTGAGGGGCAGCGAGCTGCTCTTCGATCCGCTTCTTTTGCGGGTCCGCGAATTTCCATGGTTCCGTGGTGACGGTCCGGTATGACGTCCTGCGTAATTCCAAAGATCAGCTGCTGTTTCACGAGCTTGATCAGCCTTCTGTTGGAGGCAGGGGCCGGTCGAAGCCTAACAATTGCCCTTCTGCTTCCTCTGCGAAGCCAAGGGCTGATCCTCCTGCCGCCGCTTCTACTTCTCTTACTCACGTGGTAAGGGTAAGCGTCGACAGACCAGAGGGAGGACTCAGGATCATTCATCTAATAGAGAAGGTGGTTTCTCCTCTCTCGGGCCTCGCCTGGGCTCGAGATGAAGATCCCTACCTCGATTTGTACCAGGTTGGAGGAAGGATATCAGGGTTCACAGACCATTGGGCCACAATCACATCCGATCCTTGTTGTTAGATGTTGTTCGGTCCAGGCAGCGAATATCCTTCCGGAGACACCCCACTCTGTCGAACTGCCTCTTCCAACACAAGTTCCTTCAGACGTTTCACGTCGGGAGCTTTTGATCATGGAGATAGACAATCTTCTGTCAAAGGGGGCGATCGAGGTCATCAAGACCATTCATTCAGTGGGATTTTATTCCCGCCTGTTCTTGGTGCCGAATAAGGACGGCTGACTCCAACTGGTTATCGATCTGAGTATCCTGAACCAGTCTTCTCATAGCTCCCAAGTTCAGCATGGAGACTTTCAGGTTGGTTCGCCACTCCATTCACCAGGGAAATTTTGTTTCCGGCATCGACCTGCGAGACGCTTACTTTCACATTCCGATTTATCGGAAATCACGAAAGTATCTCAGGTTCGCTTTTCTGGGGTGAGTTTACCAGTTCAAGGCGATGCCTTTCGGCCTCAACCTGGCTCCTTGTGCCTTCACCCGACTGATGTCACATGTGATCGCCTTCCATCGCACACAGTCCAGGGTGACTACTTCGACATATCTAGACGATATTCTCCAGAGGCACTCCAATGCTGCTCTTGTTGAGTCAGATGTCGACACACTGTTGAGCCTGCTCACGTCGCTAGGGTTCAGACTCAACGAGGAGAAGTCGGACCTGGTCCCTTCTCAGCCGTTTTGTTATCTGGGGATATACTTCCATACTCAGCTGAATACGGTGGCGGTTTCCCGGGCAAGGGCTCTGATTCTCTCAGCTTTCACCCTGACTCTGTCCCAGTCCATGTCCGTGACAGCTCGGAGTATTCTCCTTCTGCTCGGTCTCTGCGGTTTGGTGATGGCTCTCATTCCTCTCGGTCGTCTGCTTGTCAGACCTCTCCAATACTTTCTGCTCAGTCGTTGGAGGCCGAATGTCGATCCTCTGGATCTGGTGCTTCAGTTACCAGCATCTCTTCATCATCACCTTCTTCCCTGGATGTTCAGTGGATTATGCAGGAAGTTCCGTTGGACTTGCCCACGTCCGATCGTGTTCTGATGGAGGATGCCAGTGATCTCGGATGGGGTATGACGTTGGATCCTCTAGGTCTTTCCCTTCAAGGTGTATGGGACCTGGATCAAGCAGCTCTTGACATCAACCAGAAGGAGCTTCTTGCTCTTCGGAGTTTCTGGCAGTGGATCTCCCACCTTTTTTGAATCGTCAGGTCCTTCTGTTGTCCGACAATTCGACAGTGGTCGCTAACATTCGGAACCAGGCTGGCACGCACTCAGTTCCCATGTACGAATTGGCTCAGGATCTTCTACTGCTAGCTCAGGATGTCAGCACCGGAGTGGTTGTTCGTCACATTCCCGGTCATCTGTACGTCCTAGCCAGCTCCCTGTCCCGACAGGGCAGCGACATTTCCACTGTGTGGATGCTTCACAGGGCAGTGTTCCAGTCGCTTTACGATCTCTGGGGTCGTCCCCACATCGACCTCTTTGCGACCCGTTGGAACAATCAGGTGGACACTTTCGTGTCCCTGTGTCCAGATCCGCTGGCTTTTGCCATGGATGCTCTGTCACTCGAATTGAATGGTCTAGTCAGCTACGCCTTCTCGCCGGTTCCGATTCTGCCTCCAGTTCTGGCCAAGATCAGAACCTGCAGTTGTCGAATCATTCTGATCGCTCCCCTGTCACCTCAACGAGTGTGGATCAATCGGCTGTGCTTTTTGTTGGTGGCAGTTCCGGCATGTCTCCCTCAACATCATGACCTTCTTTGCCAAGGTCACTTGAGGAGGTTTCACATCGACCTGACTTCATTGTGCCTTCACGCATATCTTTTGTCAGGTCCCGTTTCCTCTGTAGAGGTTTTTCGAGACAAGCAGTGGAGTGCATTTCTTCTTCAAGGTGGCACTCCACTGGTTTAGCCTATGCGGCTAAGTGGAAGGTCTTCTGTCGATGGTGTGCTGATCACTCTGTTGATTATGCCAATCCTTTGATAACACAGATTGCGGAGTTTCTGGTATATCTGTTTGAGTCCCAGGGTCTCCAGGCTGTTACCATCAAAGGATACAGGTCCATGCTTTCAGAGACCTTTTCGTATGTGGGAAGGCGTCGTATCGGCACTAATCCATACCTCTCCAAGCTTATTCGGCACTTTTCTTTGAAAAGGCCTAGGATTTTGCAGCTTACCCCAAGATGGAATCTTTCTTGGGTGCTGCTTTGCTTGGAGGGGGGTGGGGGTTGGGGGGGGGCACATTCGAACCTTTAGCCCAGGTGGATATGTGTTTTCTCACATCCAAGACAGCTTTTCTGATGGCTTTTGCCTCAGCCAAACGGGTTAATGAGCTTCACGCCCTCTCTGTTGATCCCACCTTTTTCAGGAGCTCTGCCAACAGTGTTACTTTTACCACTGATTGCTTCTTTCTGGCCAAGAATCAGATACCATGAACAACTCCACCTCCTTTCTGTATCAGGGCTCTGTCTCATTCATGCACTTCGCGTTTATCTCAACCGGACGCAGCTCATTAGGAAAGGCAGGAAATGATTCTTTCTGTCTCTTATTCCTGGTCGATAGAAGATCTGTCCTCAATCCATTTCTCGATGGATTTGTCTTGCTATTTGTGCAGCTTATGCTCGTCTAGGGACTGATGATTGTATTACCTATCGTATTTCTGCCCACAAGGTGCTTTCCTTGTCTATCTCCTGGGCTTATGCTAACTCCGCCAAGTTGTCGGAAGTTATGCAGGCAGCCTACTGGAGAAATGCTTCTACTTTCTCCACCTTCTATCTGCGTCAGTTGCAGGAGCAGTTTGAGGACCAATTTTCTTTGGGCCCTCATTCTTCTGCTCAGGCTGTTGTCTACCCTAACCATTAGGCTCTGTGCTGTTTTACTGTCTTTTCTGTCTGTGTGTCACGCAGTGCCATATGCCTCATCTCTCTTTGTCTTTTACTAATGTTTGTGATGCTATGGTTTGATAGGCCCTGGGAACTCTCCTTCTGTCCAAGGATACAGTGCAGTCGGGTTATGTGGGGGTTGGTTATGTGATTCCCTCCTCCTATTGTCTATTCAGCCTGTAGTGAACAGTTGTAGGGTAGGTTGATAAGAAATCTAAATTTTATAGTAAATTTCCTTTCTTATTATACCTACCACAATTGTTTACATGGAGGCCCTCCCATCTTCTTATTCAGGTAAGAATCCTTCCTCCCCACTACTCAGATAAATCCAATGTTGGCGGATATTAGTTACTGACTGTGCACTGGCATCAGAAGCCATGGATCTGTACTAGAAGAGCATCCCCTACTGGGTGTGTGCCAGTAGCACTCGACCGAGCTTTGACTTATTTTTTCTTGGTGCTTTTGCACCATTTTTCTTTCCCAAATCTCTTGGGAAAGATCAAAATAGAGAGTATATTTTCCGAGTTAGGGATTTCTGCTGTAGTGCAAGCCTGTAGTAAACAATTGTGGTAGGTATAATAAGAAAGGAAATGTACTATAAAATTTAGATTTTCGAAGTTCCATGGCAGTTGTTTCTAGCCAACACTTGCCAAGAAACAACTGCATAGTCATAGGATGTGGATGTCAAAGTAAAGCAAAATGTATAAAAATATCTTCAGGCCCTTTCGGGTTAATTATTAAAAAATATATTTTTGTAAGTCTCATCTGCTGTTTATGTTAGGTAAAGGGTTAAATGATCACTGAAAATCATCAAAATGTTTTTAGAGAAGCTACAGGGAGTCTGCTATGCAGTAAATTGCAGCAGAACCGCAGGTGACCCAACATTCTTGACCCTTTTCATAAGGAATGAGCTGCATCGACCCGTGTAATTTACAAATTAACCCTTTGATACTTTTGTACGTTTTATGTAGGGACCTGCGAACCTTCGATTATTCGATTCGATTTCGAATCCTTGCAGCTATTTGATTCGATTCGATGCTGGTGTCATGGGTTCGAAATTTTCGAATCTCGTCGGACTAGGTCTGGAAAACTTTTTTCACGCCACTGTGCCGATACGTATGTTTCTGCTCCGATAATAGGCTTGCAATCACGTTCGTTTATCAGTTAGTTAGGCGTGTGCATCGGAGTAGCACCCCCACCCACCCCCATCCGGTAACATTCCCGTTATAATATAACCTCGCAACTTGGTCTTAAATCGGCATGCTCGCATGATCGCATCGTATATGCATTATGCACACCACTGCGTGTTACGGGAGTTCGACGAAACCAGCATGTTTTACAGTAAAGTGCAGTATAATAGAATTACCCCCCTTACATTGCAATTTGCAATGAAGCGGTCACGCGTTTACATAAAGACGCCGACACGGAATGTATATAAAACGGAGAGGTCAATGTGCGTTTATATGCGTCGTGAATCACTCGTGATTAAAGATCAGGGGAAGCTGGTAAGATCAGGGGAAGCAGTTATTGTCGATACATGTGATGACCCAATGAAGTTGAATGAACGTACCAGAACAAGCTAACTTATATGATGTACCAGGCTGCAGAATTGCGTTTCGTTTAGTTTGAATGGTTTAATTTAGCTTTCGATATTTTAATTCGCACGTGACGTGTGTTTACAAAAGTTCAGTATGGCCAAGTATGTTTCCGTTTCCCGCCAGTTATCACCGCCGGTCTATTATCCAAAAATGCCAACGATCCTACGGCACCCGAAACAACAATTGTCAGCATATACACGACCACTATTCGATATTCGAGATTTGATTCGATTCGAAATCCTCGTTCACATTCGATTCGAGACAAAATTTGATATTCGCAGGTCCCTAGTTTTATGACATACAAAATCAAACAGTGCCTTGATACTTGTTTTATTATTATTTTTTGATTTTTTAAAGTTTTAACCTCATATATTCCTATCTTCTCTCAAATAGTGCTCAGTGACAACCGTTGAGCTAAATGTTATTGCAGCTTAAAATACTAATATAATCCTCCTGTCAAGATTTCTTAACTGGTTGAGTGCTAGAAGCCACTATTAAGGCTTTCAAAAAATGAAGATACCAGAGCAAAAGCCAACACTTTCCTTGCTTTTACTTCATATTCAGTCAATCACAAATAATATGTTCTTTCTATAAATTTGTTTTATTATAAATTGTTGGAGAGTGCCTGTGGGCACTCTCCAATAATTTGTAATAAACCAATTTTTGAATAACAAATTCATACCACCAAAAATAATCTAGTCCTCTACCAGTTAATCACCAATGTGAAAAATATCTTGGTTTTTTTTTTGCTTTCTGACGTTTGACGTCTCAATTTGAAAAGCGTTGCAGAAACTGAATTCCCCATTGAACGTCAGGATAATTAAAGTCTCAAAGGGTTAAGCAGCTGAAAATATGTATATATTTTTAAAAAAAAAAATCAACTAAATCAGATAATATTTTGCCTCATTGGAATGAGCTCATTGGGCTCATTCCAATGAGGGTTCACATGATATGGTTTTGTTGAAATTTTTTTTGAAAATTTTAAAAAAACACTAATTAAAATAATAAATTTTGATATCGTGTGTTTTGGGTAAGGGGTTAAAGAGCTAAAAAAAATCATTTTTTTGCCTCAAAAACTAGGCTTTTGATCACACATTGGAATGAGCTTGGTGCCGATATTCCAGTGAGGGAGCATGAGCTATGATTTCGAAGCAAAAGTTGTAAAGATGCTAAAATTAAAATCTGATTGGCGATATTAGAGAATAGAACTGGGCAGGTAGTAGAGCTGAAACGGTTAACCGATTAATTGGTTAATCAATGATCAACATCTTGATCGATCCAAAAAGTAATTGATCGATTATCGTTACATTTGAACTACTGTATTATATGGGTTAACAAAGGAACAAACTTGCTCCAGAACAGGCAAACATTGTCACACTGAATCACATCAATTATATGAGGCAGAGTAAAGCATGCAAGTTACTTGCTGACTTACTTGTTTACTGGCATGATCATCATGCTGTATCAGTAGCAGAAAATGGTCATTCTTAACCCTTTACCTATTGCGGGTAAAAGAGGATACTTGCAAAATAAATTCATGAATTACTAAAAATTTTCAATTTTAGTCTCAAAAACATAGCTTATGACCCCCTCATTGGAACAAGCTTATCAAGCTCGTTCCAATGAGGGGTCATAAGCTATATTTTTGAGACAAAAATTGAAAACATAATAAATTTGAATGGAGATTTTTGTATATAGGCCTAGTCAGTTTTGTTTGTTATGTTGGGTAAAGGGTTCATGCTGTAAATCATCAACGGTATGGCAATTATTCCGATATCTATTTGGACAAGTGACTAATCAGTTAACCAAGGTTAATTCACGTGATTAAGCGATCAAGAAAACCCCTTAACCATTTCTGCTCTAGCAGGTATGGCCATTATGTTATATGAAGGATTAACCCTTTACCTAACGTGAAAAGCAGACGACACTTGCAAAAAAAATTCTTGAATAACTAATTTTTTTCATTTTTTGTCTCAAAAACATAGGTTATGACCCCTCGTTGGAACGAGCTCGACGAGCTCGTTCCAACGAGGGGTCATAACCTATGTTTTTGAGACAAAAAATGAAAATATTTTGAAAATTAATTGGCGATTTTTGAGAATAGCGCTGGCCGGTTTTGGCCGTTACATTGGGTAAAGGGTTAATGAAAGTAACACAATTTATTCTGGATGAGTTAAATCAGATTTGGTACCAGCCAGAATAGCTGGCCAGTTTGTATTACTATATTGATTTATTATATTCTGGTCTAAAACACAGTAAGTATCAAATCTTCACATATCAAGTCTATAAGATCTGAGCTGCACTATCCACAAGAATTTGTTAGTTTTTATGTCTGTGCCATAAGGTATAGGGGCGTTAAGTGTTTCCCATGTCAGTTCCATCTAGTCACCCATACTTTGTTTTGTCCAGTGTTCATGCTATAGGGTGCCAATTTATCCAATTGCAATAAAAATTATGATCTGATAACCAAAAATCTTTGTTGGCTTAAATTTGGTACCTTTCCCTTGTGATGGAAAACCATTGCAGAAGAGAAATGTGTGATTGTTGATGAAACTGAAAAAAAAGAAGAAAGAATTATTTTTAGTATAAGAAAATCATCATCTGCCAACATCAAACTGGAGAACACTCTGTAACCCCCCCCCCCCCCACCCCCTTCCAAATGCTGAGCAAGAGCAGAAAAAGTCCTGCATTCTGCACCCCATATGGCCATATACTAGAACACGTTTCATCTAACTCTTACCTCGGCTTACAAATACAGGAAGATCTTAACCCTTTACTTAACTTGAAAAGCAGACAACACTTGAAAACAAAATTCTTGAATAACTAAGTTTTTTCATTATTGTCTTAAAAACATAGGTTGTGACCCCTCAATGGAACGAGCTCAGCAAGCTCGTTGCAATGAGGGATCATAACCTATGTTTTTGAGACAAAAAATAAAAAAATAATAGAAATTAATTGGTGATTTTTGTGAATAGCGCTGGCCGGTTTTGACCGTTACGTTGGGTAAAGGGTTAAATGGAAAGAACACATCAATAATGTAAGTAAAAAGGCAAACTCCACTCATGGATTCCTCAGCAGACACCTCCAACACTGTCCAAGAGAATGCCGAAAAACAGCCTACATTGTACATATAGAAGGCAGAAACGACAACTTACTTTTTTTTATAAAGTGATTGAGAACAAATATCAGCAATAACCCCATATAAATTAATTAAATTTCAGACCCAAAAGTGACAGATTATGGCCCAAAAGTCTGACAACTGTATAATCACAACATTGTGTCATATTCAGTAAAGAACAATAGAAGATCTGTAACTGTTCCAGCTTGTAAAATAGACCAATACAAACATTCATTCTTTGTGCGGGCAACAATCAACAGAAACCACCTGGATGAAAATTCTGTAACAGCTAGCACAAAATTTTGAGGGCTTCAACCCAATAACATTCAACGAGGGGGTTTAATCTCAGCGAGAGATTGCATTTTTTTGTACCTTACATTGTAGACCTTTAGGTTGATCAACTTTGGTCACATGGCAATCACAAATCAGCCATATTGTTGTCTCCTGGGAGAGGAAGCATGTTGATGTTTTTGCTTCCTTGCCATCAGTTTGTGATATTTCGAATTTTGTTATGGTATGAGTCTTCCAGCCATTTGTTTTAAGAATCACAAAAACAACTAACTCCCTTCTGGAAAAAAATTTCAGGAAGGCGATAATTCCCCCAGTATAACAGTAATTTCAATATAATGGGAAACTTGTACCTCTGGGTTTTCTTTAATACCATTCATTAGGAGCTGTTACCTGATTCTGACTTGGATAACTTTTTAATGCAAAGGAACAGGTGCCCCAACATGCATTGCTTGAGTAAACTCAAAACCTATTTTCTAAGTATATTTGTCAGTTGTTTGTAGGTAAGTCTTGGCTTAAAGACTTGACAAGAAACAACTGCTAAGCCACAGGAGGTAGACTTTCATAGTATAACAGAAATGTATAAAAATCTCCAGGTCCTGAAGGGTTAACCCTTTACCTAATGAGTTGTCTGCATCCGCCCACGTAATAAATAAATTCAGAAGTTGATAAAAAATTATTTTTCAAAGTCGTTCGACAAAAACATATCATGTGATACATGCATTGGAATGAACTCATTTCAGTGCTTGCATCACATGATATGGTTTTGTTAAAATATTTTGAAATATTTTAAAAAAAATATTTAAAGTAAAAAATTTTGATATCATATGCATTGGTTAAAGGATTAACTTACAATCAGGAAGAGAATTCGTAGACTAGGGCCCTGTGGACAGTTTGAGATTCGATTCATTTCATAGCTACAGCAAAGATCTGACTCACCTCAGAATCAACCTGAAAATAAGCAGACTGTCATCTTCAAAATGAGGTCCCCAGAGGGTGAATTTGGTGATGCTACCCTGCACAGTAGGGTAGCATCACAAAATTTACCCTCTGTGAACCTCAGACTGAATCAAGGTCTCAAGCCAAAACAGAAAGATGTACCTGGAGGATAAATTGGCCCACTGTATGGGATAGCATCAGCAAATTCACCCTCTGGGGACCTCATTTTGCAAATGACAGGTTGCTTACATTCAGGCTTACTCAGAATGTTACACCAGGATTCAGTCTATTGAATCTTGGGAGTTGGTCACACAAAAATATTGGAATTAGTCAGTACTACAAGTCAGTACTGCAAGTGAAATGGTTACATGCTTAAGGTATGCATCTATACAAAACTGCTATTGGTACTTCTAAAATCCCTGCTCTTGTCTTGTGTGTATCCATGCACTTGCTCACTACTCAGTGTGAGGCTACATGCAGAAGACATTATCGATAAACCATCATAAGTCTGAATGGCGGAAATAAAACAACCATGTTTATCAAGGACCAAACTCTTAGCATGGGCTCTCATTTTCAATGAGTGGCTTAGACAGAGTTATAGATATTTAGAGTTCATCACTCTTTGGATTGATATGAACATCAGGGTAGCCATTTTTGATCACAGCTGTTTATCCCCATTATGATGTTTTTCAATAAGATTTGCTCATCTAAGATTGCAGAGCAGGTTGAATGTTGTCAAACATGCAGACTATGTGACAATGGCAGTCATTCTCTGTACTAGAGCTGTGCTGTTTTGAAAATTCAGGTCGGTTTCGGTCACAGTTCGGTTTTTCTTTAAAAACCTTGGTTTATGGTTTCGGTTTCAGTTTTCATTGTACAAACATAACACTGCATACACTGCTTATTGGAAGATTAATTTGCAGTATATAATAAAAACTTGTAATTGACCCATTTAAAAAATTAAACAGAACATGACACTTTATCGAAATATCCAAGTCAAATTCAAACTTTGATAGCAGCAGGGCCAGGGGTAGTAACACTGGGGCCCGGAACTTCAGGGTGCGGTGGTGGAGCACCATGGTCCTGTTTCCTGTGGGGTGGGGTGGGGGGGTGGGGGTGGTCTGTATCGTGAATGGAGATCTAATCAACAGTTGTAACTTTGCACTGCATTATTCTTGAAGTAATAAGTTTATTAAAGTATCACTTCAAGAATTGTGCAGTCAAAAGCTATTATTCTTGGTCACTGGATACTCACTGAAGTTTGAAATTTTCAACCTGCTGCTATATTGTCATTTTGACAGCAGTAAAAAAATAACGCGATTCTTTTATCCCAAAAGCTGCCAGAAGTCTCCATTTAATAACTGATTTCAAAAGTTTCTTAGAGGTTTCCCCCATCCCATATCATCGCTTGCGCTTTCATCATTATCTCAACACTTTTTAAAGGTGGGGAGGGTTCACATCACAGAATTATCAGCACTCCCTGCCTAATTGCTTGGAACTGTAATTCACTCAACTCAACTGACAGAACTACAGTAAGTGGATACTGGATGGTGATTTATTGTAAAATTGCAGCCAAAAATATTAATTTAATCCCAAAGAGTCCTGACATATTAATTCAATAAACTGGGAATACAGTGCAATAGGTGTTAATTTATGCGACTGTCATTGTTGGTGGGGGGACTCCATTACCATGGCAAAGCATGTGTGTAATATACTCTGAATTTTCCTCAGTGCAATGTATATGTGTCTGTTATCAAGAGTTTCAAGTTCAAGAAAATGATTTCTTGCCTTGAGTCTGTTGTTAAATTATTTGTGTGTCATAGCAAAACATTGTCAGAAAGGCCTAAAAAAATTAAAAATCTGTTTCTCAGGCCCTCCCGCATGGTCCTTTTGGCTTCAGCATGCTCTCTTTTTATAACCAATGGAAACTTTAAAAAATTCAAAATTAAATGATTTATGTCTGATATTTTACCAAAGTTAAAAAAATTGATAAATTTGTCCCTTGAGTGCAAGATGATTTGCAATGCTTTAGCATTGCGAAGCCTTCTTGCTCTCAAGGGATGAAATACACCACCTCCCATGCTCTTCTGTGGATTATGGGGCCTAAAACATAAACCAAGATATGAATTTCTGATGGCAAAGAAATAATTACAGAAATAAAAAATAAAATAAAAAAACGCTCGCCCGCATGCAGTTTTACAAATAATGGCCTGAGAAACAGAAGATCTACTTTGTGGGGCCTAACACTGTTAATGACTTTATTCAACTCAAGTAAAAACCTGATGTGTGAAAAGTCCATTTTGTCACCTATTTTAACAGTATTCTCGTGAATGCAGTGCTCGAACGTGATACAAATTACTAGTGTAACTATTCTGAAAAATGGGTTCTGAGATGTGAAAACCTGATTACAGATTTTCAACATTTAATTTGGAAACCGGGATGACTGGTTTTCTGTAACTGTTTTGGTCTCAGTTTCAGTTTTGATGAAACCAAAACCACACCGAATTTTTGGTTAACCGCACAGCTCTCCATTGTATGCATGGGACATACTCAACCACTTAACATGATGATAACAGTAGGACAGACCCAATTAGGCTGGCCTCGAAGTAACAGCCTAAAAATATGTAGGATTTTCCAGTTTCGGGGGTTTGAGATTTGGTTTGATTCATCAAAACTGCAGGACTGATTCGATTCAAGATGCGACTCTACCCCAAATTTGAGATGGTGCTATTATGGACTATAGTCAAATCACCTTTGCAGAGCTTTTGAGTCCTGTCTTAGCTGCCTCTAGAGGCAACGAAGACTTGACCAGAGATCACTGCTAAAATTATGTATACTTACCCCATCCCCTAAGGGCGAGAAGGGAGTCAGTATGTTTCTGTTAAATTTATTGTGTGAATACAGATTTTAGAATCCCCAAATTTATCAAGGTTCTCTGGGTGGCATTTGTCACTTTCCTTATCTTCGAAGACTTGTGCTCACCTCAAAATGACAAGCTGTGTCTTCCCTGTTGTTCTTTGCTGAAGTTACCCCAGAAGCTTAAGGTTTATAACTGTCTGTGTGTCAAGCAAAAACACATTAAATTTAAAAGGAAACACCATTCTCATCATAGATTAGGTAAGCTTTTAAAACTATGTGCACACAGAGAGTTCTCCAGTGAAAGGCCATTTGTGTTGACTGTATATGCCACTGTTGACAAAGATGGCTTTACTCTGGCAAACTCTGATTTTTAAGCTGATAATTCATTTGCATTTTTTTTTGGATTTGTTAACAACAGCGTATGTTTCAGGAAATACATTGGAATCCTGTTAATTGAATAGCCACTTTGCCAATGAAAATTAAACAATTAACAGGAGTATTCAATTAACAGGAATTGTGTCACTTTCCTATATTGTAGAGATAAACCTAGCATTTATTCTATTATATCTTGTTTGACAGAGCTCCATGAGCTCTGTCAAACAAAATATAATAGATTAAATGCCTGTATTGGATGTCCCGAGGCCAAATAAGTCTATAAACAAAGAAAAACTGAGGAGAGTCGGGGTAATGTCTTGACAGGTTATAAGATTTTTTATTCAATTAACAGGAGTTTACTCTATAACCTATATTCAATTAACAGGTCAGTTTTGTACTGGAGATATGGTAAATGGTTGTGTGTTGGAAAATTATATTCAGTTAACAGGGTTATTCAGTTAAGAGATATCCAGTTAAGTGGGCTTCTCTGTATGACCAAATTGAGCAGCACTTTAAAAAATGCTTTTAACTCTCTACACTCTTTTGTCATTGAGCTCTATTAAGCATGATGGAATTGCTTTACTTCCCAGTTGCATTATGGGACAAAAATACTTCTTGAAATTTTGTGTTTTGACATCAGTGTACAGGGTTAAACACATAATAATTTGGGCACAATTTCCATAATTTGAGCTCAACATTTACCATCCCAAATTGGAAGAATTTAAAATCCTGTATTAAATAGAAGTATATCTTAACACATTTCATTCCAGGTATATAGACGTTTCACAGCTAATTTAGCCGAAGATTTACTGCAGAGTAGACAGAAACATGTAAGTATCTCGTGTCTGTATCAATGTCAGGCACTTGGGTTGCCTGCTACTATTGGGAAAACTCTAGGGCACAAGAATTTGGAAGTAAAATGTTCATTTAGAAAAATAACACAAAGGTATACTGTCTTGATAATCCAGCAGAATATTTTGTGATGTGGTCAAGTGTTGGAAAACAGCTGAGCTTAAACTTACGTGTGTGTGGGGTTGGGAAGGGGTACACATTTCTGCCCAACAGGATTAGTCACCTAAAACTAACATCAAGGCAGTTCTAGTAGATTCACCTGGGAGTGCAGTGGCATTGCGGTAACCATGCTCGTCAGATCACCGAAGTTAAGCAACATCGAGCCCAGTTAGTCCTTGGATGGGTGACCATCTGAGCGATTGATTCGGACTCCCGCGTTGTGTCCTTGGGCAAGGCTCTTAACCAGTCGTTGATGCCGCGTCTGTAGAAGTCCATATCTTGGTCCTGTAGTCAAGCCTCCACATCACCAGTAAGTTCCTCATCATCTTGAAATCTTTGACCACTTAAGTGTTTCTTCAAATTTGGAAAGAGATGCTAGTCACCAAGTGACTACCATCTCTTTCCAAATTTGAAGAAACACTTACGTGGTCAAAGTGACTACCATCTCATTCTAAATTTGAAGAAACACTTACGTGGTCAAAGATTTCAAGATGATCAGGAACTTATTGCTGCTGTGGAGGCTTGACAACAGGACCAAGATATGGACTTCTACAGACGTGGCATCAACGACAGGCAGACCAGGTGGAACAAGTGAATTACAAGGGGACTATGTTGAAAAATAAATATGTTCTGTACCGATATTCCAGCTTCATTTTCGTTAGGCTCAAAAAACTTTTTGACATCCCCTCATATGTTGAGGCAAACTAGATGCATTGTTCATTGCTGCATTACAAATTTTTGAAGGAAATGACTTGTGGTTGCCAGTACCATTGAAATAGTTCATCAGGCGCCTGTGCATTCATTTCTCACGAAGTCATGTGACTTTTATCGCTACAGCAATAGTGATACAAGATCTTTTATCACTGAATTTATAATGCCACTGAATTTAGGTAATGGTAGATAGAGATATTTATTGACCAAGGTCTTGGAAAGCATAGGCATATGAGCCAGGCGGTGGGGGCCCCCCTCCCCCCCCCCCCCCCCCCCCCTGGATTCGGGCAAACCAGCTTTAGAAATCTGGGCAAGGAACGACAGAGAGAGAGAGAGGGTTGGAGTGCGGGACGAAACGAAACAACATTAAAATAAAAGATAATCGTTAGCAGTGACAGCAGATTCCTGTTTCCTGAATGTTATTCCGTCAGAAATATTTGAATAGCACCCTAATTAGCTCATCTATAGCAGCCCTCCTTAATAACTATTTTGCGTTTAGTTTTATGCTTTCGTCAATTGGGATAAGGTCATGACCTCGTCTCGTTGAACGCACGAAACGAAACAAGCCCATGATTTCTGTGAAATCTGCGGAAGAAAAATAGCAGCAAATCTCTCGCATATCATCACATACCGACCCTTTAATATGTTAGGTGCCAGGAAAGCGGAAAACAGTATTTCTTTTAACGCCCGGCACACCGATGTCAAAACATCAACTTTTATGTTTAGAATAATCCCCCTTGCTTTGCGTAGATCTCAACAATAAATATTTGCATGACAGAGCTCTGTTAACACTGTGTAAAGGAAAATAACCATGGACTGAAATACATGATACATTGACATCAGAGAACGGGGAGTTGAGTTCATTACTTGGTAATGCATACCACATTTTAATTAAACATCTTGGACACCATCATGTATATTTGTATTCCATCCATGCAAAACTTTGGGCAAATCAAAAAGTTTGCCCCCCTATATCATAAAAGCCCCATACTCCCATGCTGGAAAGTACTTAAAATTTTCCGAGGAAAGTCATTTTTTTTTTTTGTTAGAGGTGTACAAATCCAGTGTGGTATCTTGTTTTTTATTTCAGGCATTCACAGATCACTTTGATCTTGTATCTAGAAGAATGAATTTTACACCTATACCCTTGGCTGTTCTATTATGCAGAGTGTTGTCTCGATCATTAAAAATTTCGGGTTATTTTCCTGTGCTGTGCTGTTTTATATTTTATTTATGGTAAGTTTCAAAAAGCAATTTTCTGGAGTGGAGCTGTGAGGCTAATTGGTTTTCTAAGTCAGTTCTGGCTTTTTTTTTAAAACACAGAACTGAAAATGATTGTTTTTTTTTAAATTGACCTACATTGCAGAAATGTCATGTTTGGCGTTACATAAATTCAGTAGTAGTACTTACATACTTGCGATCAAGTTCTCATGCCACCAATGTAATTCTGTAAGGAATTTAATGCTGTGGGCTGTTTATCCACTTTTTGTGAGTGTGGTCTCTGCCTATCATTGGTGTTATGTGATGTCCCTTCACACCTGAAGATGTTCAGATATTCTTTCATGCCCTAGTTATGATATTTCACCGAATAAGTATGTAATTTACTTTCAAAATATCTAGATATTAATGCAGTTAGTGGAACTATACAGAATAATCTTACTACAGCTGTGGTGTGGCTTCATTCATCCTATTTATAAAACAAACATGTCTATTTGTAACGCCATTAAAGAAAAATCATGTCTCGATTGTTGATTGAGAAACATTTCTTGTGCTGATGTAAAGAAAATGAATTTTTATGGTACACTGGAACCCTGTTAATTGAATAGCCACTTTGCCAAAGAAAATTATTCAATTAAAAGGAGTATTCAATTAGGGATTGTGCCACTTTCCTGTATTCTAGAGATAAAGTTAACATTTATTCTATTATATCTTGTTTGACAGAGCTCCATGATCTCTGACAAACAAGATATAATAGATTAAATGCCTGTATTGGATATACTGAGGCCAAATAGGTCTATGAACAAAGGAAAACTGGGGAGAGGAAGGGTAATTTCTCGACAGGTTACAAGACTTTTTATTCAATTAACAAAAGTTTACTCTATAACATTTATTCAATTAACAGGTCAAATTTGTACTGGAGATAGAGTAAATGGTTTTGTGTTCAGAAATTATTTTCAATTAACAGGGTTATTCAGTTAAGAGATATCCAATTAAGTGGACATCACTCTATTTAAGGATTCAATCAGATAGAATATTTCGGTTGGAAAAGCAAACCATTCAGGCTTACTTTTCCAACCAACTGAAATATTCAGTTTGATCGAATTTGATTGAATCCTTAAATAGGCGATGGACTGTTTAAGGGATAAACAGGTTCAAGGCCATAACAGCCTCCGATTCATTTTGGAATTTGACCAGTGGCTCAATTGATGGCTTGACTTGCAACATCAGTAGAAAATAATGTGTCTTTGACTTATTTTATCCCGTCATGAACAACACAAAAAGGACTATAAATGTGAATTTTCTATTGATTTTCCTCATTTAAAAAAATGAAAACAGGGTATGTACAGGGCCTGGAAACCCGGAAAAGTCACGGAAATTGAAAAATATTATTCCTCAGTAATCCTGACCTTCTTGTCTGCTTCTTGTCTGGAAAAGTCCTGGATTTTTCCCTAAAATGTAATACCAGTATCAAACTGGCCAAAAATGTGACCACAAAACACCATGAAGTGTGATTTGGCATGAAGAATAAGAACTGCACAAGTTTTTAGGCCTAAAAAAGTTAAAAATCTGTTTTTCAGGCCCTTCTGCAAGGTCCTTTTGGTTGCTGCATGCTCTCTTCTTATAACCAATGCAAACTTAAAAAAATAAAAATTAAATGGTTTATGCCTGACCTTTTACCCAAGTTTATAAAATTTATTAATATGGCTTTGGGTTCAACAAGGCTTTGCAATGCTTTAGCTTCTTGATCTCAAGGGATGAAATACACCACAACCCATGCTATTCTGTAGATTATGAGGCCTAAAACATAAAACAAAGAAAGAACATGAACTCAAATTTTGAGGGCAAAGAAATAATTACAAAAAAAAAATAAAAAAAATACCTGTCCACATGCAATTTTATAAAAATGGCCAGAGGAACAGAAGATCTAAAATTCCACTTTTGTTTCCAGATTTGCCCCTGAAATCCCATTAATGTTTTGGAAAATTCACTTTAGATCCTGGAAAGTCATGGAATTTCATCTTTAGAAAGTGTATGGACTCTGTGAAAATAAAACGTGAAAACTGTGTTTGGGGGTGCAGTGGTGTTGCGGTAACTGGTTCTCATCAGATTACCAAAGTTAAGCATTGTGGAGTCCGGTTAGTCCTTGGATGGGTGACCATCTTGAGTGATCAGTTCAAACTCCCGGTTTGTGTCCAAGCACTTCACCTCAATTGTCCACACGATGATGCTGTGTACTAAGGCATACTGCACATTGATGGCAGGGGTTCCGCGAGGGGAAAATTTTTGGGTCCGGTATTGGGAAAAAAATAAAATACAGACGCCGAAGGCGTCTGTTGCACGTGCCGAAGGCACGTGCAAATATAGGGGGGTTTGGGGGGGTTCTGCCTCCAAGAAAATTTTGATTTCTAGGTGCTCTCTGGTGGCCTCTGGGAGCATTTTTCTCGCAAAAATGCTGAATAATTGAAGATGAAAACATGTATTTTTTTCCTCTGCAATACTCAAAATTTTTACAGAACATACAATACTACGACATTTGGTCCAATTTTTCATAAAAATACAAACGCAAAACAACACGAATCCACGAATTCTGACAGTGACGGCGCCACAGCGACTGCGACCTTGACTTCTTTTTTTACGCAACCCAATATGCTCCAACGTATATAATTGAAAATGCAGAACGAAACGAAATTTGTTTTCGTTTTAAAAGTTTAGTCAAACGAGCATTTTTTTTTCTAAATCGACCCTACTTTGTTGGGGAAAAGTCGTTTGGCAACAAGGTCGTATGACACCACAGTCTATTCGCCCCATCGGTACTGGATTTGCAGCATCGGTGGTCGTTTCGGACCAGTATGATCATCTCATCATTATCAGTCAAACAGTTCGCTACCCGAATTCCGAATTGTCCTGTTGGACATCCTTTAATAATGTCGCTTAGGACCATACGGAATTCAGATTGCGAGTTGACAAACCATATCACTAGAGAGCGATTTTCAATCTATGAACCTTTTGGTTTGTATAAACGCGGAATCTACTGCTCCTCCTTTCAATTCTATCCACAAAACGTTCAAACATACCAACAGTAAACAGTTCACTGTTGATACGTTTGAAAGCTTTGTGGATAGAAAAGAGAATGGACACCACTGAGTTAACATCATCGAAACAGTTTGAAAATAAAGACTCCTAAGAGAACAGATCATATCGCTGGGCAGTGAGCGAGACCGCCTGCTCCCAGCAAAAGAAATTTAGCTAGTATGTCCCCACCCGTGGGCGACAAACGTAGAAAAATACTCCAGTTTAGTTTTAAACACCCATGAAACGTCCCAGTGATGGTAACCTTTAACAGCAAGGAGATGACTTCAACAGAAAGACTGGAGAGAATAGAACAGAACTCATTATAGGTAGCCCGCGAGACCGCGGCTATCCACCAAACTGTAAACGGAATGTTTTTCACTTACCAGTGGCGGATCTATAATTTCAGTTTAGTGGGGGCCCAGAGAACAAGGAATTCCGCCATTTTCCCGCGAACTACTAGTTCGTGGGAAAATGGCAGAATTCCTTGTTCTCTGGGCCCCCCTCCCCCCTAAACTGAAATTAGCCCAGCTCGAGTAGGGTGGGGATGGTGTAGCCACTGTATGACTGTGGTTATGGCAGGCGCATAGCCAGGAAAAAATTGGGGGGGGGGGGGGCGAGTTATATATGGGGGCATAGCTAACAGATGCCGCAGGCCTCTGTTCCGAGCACCGAAGGCACGAGGATTAAACGGGGGTCGGGAGGGGGGTTCTCTCCCAGGAAAATTTTAAAATTCTAGACTCCAATGGCGCGTTCTGGTGGGTTTTGAAAGTGAATATTTGTCTATTTCCCTCTTTCTCTCTTTCTACTGGTCAAAACATTTTTTTCGGGGGGGGGGGGGGGGGGGGGGGGGGGCACTAGGATTCCAGGGGTGGGGGATACGTGCTCCCCATGACTACGCGACTGGGTTGTGGAGTGCCTTCACAAAGTATCTTTGCGATATTTACTATTAAATGTACAAAAATTCTTCAGATATCATTTTTGGGGGGTAAAATGGGGGGGGGGGCCCCGGGCCCCCCTCTAGATCCGCCTCTGTCACTGACTGCTAATAGCCTAACTAAACCAAGTGAAGAGTAGAACAAGTCAAGTCTTTCACAATCGATATCAGCGAACAGCATTCTCTATATGTGTGCACATTTCTTGAAGATTTGGGGGGGGGGGGGGTAGATTCCCTTGAAATTCAATGGGTGCTGCCTCCAAGACTAGATAGAGGATAAAAATGTAAATAGCTCACCACTTAACACTTTACCTAACGAGTAGACAAAAACTGCCAAGCGCTATTATGAAAATAGCCATTTAAATTTTTTGATATTATGTACGTTCTACCAAAACATGGGTTGTGATCTCTCACTGGAATGCGCGTGTCGCGCTCGTTCCAGTGAGGTGTAGCAACCTTTATTTTTTTATGAAAAATGTTATTTTTATACTGTACCAATGACCCAGACATAGCTGGTGCTAACTCTTAAAATATAGGGCCAAACACAAATTTTGCCCCCCAATCCCCAAAATTTGCATCTAAAACTAAAGAAAAACATGTCCTGAAAGGCCCTCCACACCTCGCCCCCACTGCGCATGCGCAGTGTCAAGGACGTTCCGAAATTGGCGCCATTTAACATTCTAAGTTTGGCCCTTCATCAGTTAACATCTGACTGATCTTTGTGCTTTTAAATCTCAGTTTAAATGATGCCAGACACATAAATATTAGTGAAATGGTGATTCTAAGGAGGATAGAAAAGGAGGAGAGGAAAAGAATGTGTGACAGAATATTATCAGGGCTGTAACTTAAAATTTTTTAATGAAATTATGTTAAGTTACCTATTTTCAAGGCAGCAGCCATTTTGTTGTCATTCTGATTATTTAGTTACACTGTTTTTTCAAGTGTTTTTCCTCTCTCCCTGTCCTTTAATTCCCCCTTGCTATTCTCCCATGCTTTTGGCATAGTTTCTGTAATTATTATTACTAAAATTTCTTGGGAGTTTTAGCTTAATAACAGAATGAATTCTGTTCTTTCCCCTTGTTTACGTCTTCACCTACGGGTGGTTAGGCGTTGTGTTCTGCATCTACCATCTGATGTTCTGCAGTTTCTTCCCTGGAAGTCTCTGTTTTGCATCAGATGGGGTATTTTTGGTAACTGATTTCGGGCCTGGGTGCCTGGAGTCTTATTTTAGTGTTTTTACACTCATTGTTTACATTTACAACAGCCCTCTGTGTGAGGGGGGGATTTCTAAATAATAATATCTTTATGTTATTTTAATCATAACTAGATACATTATTATTGTTCGTAAGTGTTGAATAAATTGTTTAAAATATTTTTAAAATTTTTTGTCCACACTTAGGCTTGGGATCCATTGGGGCTCAACGTTACTTTTCAGAAACTTGGGCTGTTCTGAAAAAATATTTTTTCAAAATATTTTGATTTCAATTATTTTTTCTATATTAATGGATCATATTATTATTATGTATTTTGATTGCCAGGGGTTAGTGCGAGTACCAGGACTTGTTTTCTTTTCACATTGAAAGGATATTGATCAATTGTTTTAAGAGGAAGTCTTCCTCTGACCTTATTTTCATTCTATATGTGGTCAGTGTACTCGCATTAACTCCTGTTCTGTATCGTATGATTTCGATGACAATATGGGAAGCGTATGTCACGGTATGTTGTTGGGGATTTGGACACTCCGGTCCTTTCCCCGCAGGGTCACTCTACTTTATCAATTTCTATTTCAGACGATCAAGATTAGGGTGATGTATCTGTGATGTCTTCCAACAGTGTGCCTCCGTCGTCACAATTATGAAGGGCTAGCGGAAAAGTGCTCATGTAATACGCCAATTGCCTAAGAGGACCCTAGTAGGTTCGACGGCCTTTGACGTCCGCTAGCTCGCCCGGTGTAGCGTCCATTCACCGAATGGTTCGGCAGCCGGGTTCGTCCGTTGCGGTCTAGAAGGAATTTTGGGGTGATGCGAGCACTATAAAATTAACTTAATGCACACCCAGTGACGGCGGATCGGAGGGAGAACGGAGGAAGCCTTTTAGTCCGGTTCATAGCTCGTTCCGGTCCATCCGGACGGCAAGCGAGAGAGGCCCCTCTCTCGTTCAACAACATCTGGCCCCAGATGTTGTGGTACAAATGTGTCGTTAGCGGAGCATACGTCCGTCGCTCGGGACGCTCCGTTGTATAGGCAGTCCGCTGAGACTGCTAAGGCTTCCTCTTCTCGTCAGCGCACACGACCGCACCTTGGCTGCGTGACCGCTGATATATTACCAGCTTCGCCGATCAAGGATTCTTCGGCGACCAGGTCACACCATCCGGCAGCCAGGGATTCGAGACCGATGGACTCCGGACGTTCGCATAGGAAGTATGCGGGAGCCATCTGATGCGGAGCTGCCCTCGGCGAAGCACCGATAGACTGCACCTCCGCAGGTCTCGACGCCGGACATTCTTGTGCACATAGCACAGCTTATCGCAGCATCCCAGCTGCCGACAGAAACGGCGTCGGATCGAGAATTATCCGACAGCGCTGGGTCGGTAGCCGGGGACTCGAGGCCTGCAGACTCCGGACGTTCGCATAGGAAGTGTGCGGGAGTCAACGTACACGGAGCTTCCAGCGGCAATGCATCGTAAGTCCGCTACTGCACAGGCCTCGGGAACGGACGTGCTTTCCTTAATAGCACAGTTTATCGCAGCATCCCAGCATCAACTGAATCTGTCGCATATATTTTATCCGACGATGCTGGGTCGGGACGCTCCGCGGAAGCGGGTACGGACGTCCGAAAGTTTCATCCGGTCCGACGGGATACCGAAAGGGATTCGGTGGATTTCAAGCTTTCCCTTTCGGAACAACATATGCTGCGATGTCGGATAAGAAACTGATAGCGTCGGTGGACTTAGAAATTTTTGGTTCGGTTCAGGGACATCGTCCCTCAGTTCCGACATAGTCCAATAATGTCACACAAACTTTCGAATTATTG
This sequence comes from Pictodentalium vernedei, assembly GCA_031216915.1. Lineage (NCBI taxonomy): Eukaryota > Metazoa > Mollusca > Scaphopoda > Dentaliida > Dentaliidae > Pictodentalium > Pictodentalium vernedei. The sequence continues at coordinate 611,479,307 of CM062295.1, forward strand.
AACGACGCTATATATATTATTATTTTATGCTTGCTATCCAAGCATTTCTGGTTTCTTGTTCGAAGAGTTATGGAGATGTCTTCAAAAGTGTGCCTCTGTCGTCATAGTTAATGAAGAGTTAGCGGCAATAAGTGCTCATGGAATATGTCTATCGCTTACGGAGTGACATTCGCTAGCTCACCCGGTGTAGCGTACATTCATCGAATGGTTCGGCTGCCGGGTTCGTCCGTTGCGGTCTAGGAAGGAGATTTGGGTGATGCGAGCACTTTAATTACTTTAGTACTCACCCAGTGACGGCAGATTGAGGACAGATCGGAGGAAGCCAACAACATAGGGTACCGCATGTTGTGGTTCAGATATTTTACATTCGGAGCATATGTCCGTTGCTTGGGACGCTCCGTTATATTGACAGTCCGAGAGACTGTCTTTAATGCTTCCTCATCCTCACAGCAGGGCACACGACCGCACATTGGCTACGTGACCTCGAGTATCCGATCAGTTTCGGCATTCAGTGATTCCACAGCGAATAGGTCGCGCCATCCGGTAGCCAAAGGACACGAGGCCTATACACTCCGTTCGCTCGCATATTGGAAGTATGCACGCGGTAACGATCTCGGAGCTTCCTGCGGCAATGCATCGTAAGACCGCTGCTCCTCAGGCCTCAGTGACGGACGTGCTATCCGAGTTAGCACAGATGTTTCGCAGCATCCCAGCAATTGACGGTTTCTCGGTCGAATCAGGAATTATCCGACGGCGCTGGGTCGGTGCGGTCCGCGGTTGCATCAAGCTACGGACGACCGAACGCTTTATAGGGTCCGACAGGATGGCGAAAGGGATTCGAAAGATTTCGAGTTTTCCCTTTAGTAGTATCGGAAGATGCCTTTCATATCTTCTGGCATTTCTTCCAGTGATTTTTGTTCGGACTTCATTGCTGCGATCTTGGATAAGAGACTTATAGCGTCATTGGACTCGGATTTTTCGATCGGTACAGGGACTTTGTCCCTGACTTACCGACGCAGTCCAATATTGTCATTACAACATGTGTTTTATTTTTCGACGCTATATATTATATATATATACAAGCCTGCTACTAAGCATGATAGTTTAGTTTCTTGTCCGCGTGGCTCATTTCTGCCATTTTATCTTTTTTACATATAGTTTATTTTGGCAGAGCAGGGCATACCGAGAGTTCATATGCGTCTAGATGGTGTGATTAAAGACTGCATATATTCTTTTTCGCCGTTTATGTCTTTTCCAATTTCAATGTTGGGAACGACATTATGTATAGTAGACTTAACTTAGACGCTTTATTATACGTATTCCGCCTTACTGAGGCGTTATCATTACGTCTTCAAGAAAAGATTTACGGGATATTATTCTCAATGTAATTTCTTTTGAGGGCAGTAGTTTGTTCACGTATAACTCCGCCCTTCAGTGGCTGATTGGAGTTGGTTAGACGTGATGCAGCCCTAGCTACATCCACGCGTGGATAGTAGGTTAAGAACTCTCTCAGAGTCGCTTCGTTCTCGGAGGAGCTTCTCTTCGACGGCAACTTTCCGGCAATCTATGAATTGCTTGATTTATACATTCTCTTGTCTATCTAGTGTTACAAGAGATTCAGACTGGGGCAAACATTCGGTGGTTGACTCAGAGAGTGCCGCCGCAGTTGCCGGACCCTAGTGTGGCTGTTATGACGGTTGCCAGTCAAACAGATTGGGATATTCTGATCCCTACGGATTCGAAGTGCCAGGGTCTTTGGGTTCCGCAGTCTTTTAGCTATCAGTTTAACTTTCGCGGAATAATGTTTTTTAGGCTTGCTTTATGTCATTGCATGAACATTATTCAGAAACGCATGCCCAAATTCCTGTCCTTTAATTCGACAGTAGTGGCGTATCTCCGGAACCAGGGAGGCACTCTTTCGTTTCCGTTATTCAATTTAATGGAAAGAATCCGTCTGTTGGTTATAGTACACCAAGTTCAGTTTTGGTCCGTCATATTCTGGGTCGTCTGATTGTTTTATCGCACTCCCGTTCTCTTACGGGTCGCTTGTTGCTGTCAGAATGGACTCTCAACAAACAAGTATTTAATCAGATTTGCTATCTATGGGAGCGCCCAATGATGTTTTATTTATGACACAGCTTGCTAATCAATTGCAGACGTATGTGTTGGCTTGTCCAGATCTCTGAGCTAATACTGTTAACGCTCTATTGATCTATAGGACGGAATGATAGGATACGCGTATCCTCCGGCGCTGTTGTTTTAGCAGGTATTGCTAAGATAAACAACCACAATACATTTCTGTGGATAGCATCTCTATCTTCACAGAGATCATGAGTAATTTACTCTCTTGTCTACTGTGGATCTTAACGTGAAATCTTCCTCTATGTGAGGATCTTTTTTCACTGGGTAAATCGTGTCATCTTTATCACAACCAGCAAGGTCTCAACCTTCATGTATTCCGTTGTGTGGTCCGTATTGCATTGTAAGCACTGTACTGGACGAGCTTTGGACGCGATTTCTTACTATAGGAGATCCTCTTCTTCGCTATTCTATGCGACTAAAGTGGAGGCTCTTCCGTCGTGGTGTAGGGATCATTATGTTCATATGGTTGATCCCTCCATACTACGCATTGCTAGTTTTTAGTATACTTGTTTCACAAGATCTACTGCAGCCTGTTGTTATTTAGGTTATAGGTTTATGTTACCTCATACCTATGCACTCTACGATAGTTTACAATTGAGTCTTTTGTCTCTTTATCTAAGTCAGTTAGTAACTTTTTGATAAATAGACTTAGAATCTTTAGATTAAATTCCTATACGGATTTTAACTTCGGTTCTTATTTAGCTATGTAATCATTTGAGCCTCTGGAAACAGTAGTTTTCAAATTCTGACCTTTTAGACAGTAATTCTGTTGGTTTCTCTTTTACTGTAGAGTCAGTGAGTTTCATGCACTATCGATGGATGATTTTCACTTTCATAGTTTCGGAATCAATACTTCCGTTACTATTTAGGTTGGATTGTTGCATAAGAGTTAGGCTCCTATTTCCGGAACCTATTATTTTAAGGTCCTTCCGTCTTCGTATGGGCATAGGCCTTTACTCTTTCCGGGTACAGTTTATGTATTTATAAACAGATATCTGTTTATTACAAGGGCGTAAGCTTCTTCTGTCTTTGATGTCTAGTAGAAGGACGTTACGCTCCATTTTATTTTTTATGGATTCTATTAACTAGCGTACTGCTTATGGTATATCATTGGCTTAGCAGTTGTGCTTAAGATTTCGGCTCATGAAGTAAGAGTTCTTCTACTTCTTGGGCTTACATTAATAGTGTTGCTATTATAGATTTTTGAAGGCTGCTCATTGCGCTCAGCCATCCATTCATGAATTTTATCTCAGAAATATCGAGTCCATTTCTGGAGGCCTCTATTGTTAGGTCTATTATCTACTGCTCAGAATATCATTCTCTTAACAGTTGCTACTATAGCTAGGTAGGCTGTCTGTTTCGGCAGTGTCTCCGTTCGGCTGCCCTCTTCGCTCTGGGCTATTTGACCCAGGGCAAGAAAAAGGGGGGGGGGGAGGGTGTTCCCTTGGGTCACCTGTTTTTACTATGAAAACAAGGGGATACCTCCTCCGGAGTTAGTAATTCTGAGCTGTTATTGGGATGGTTGTTTAGTGAGAAGTTTAAGTTTATAAAATTCATTCAAGTCTTAGTTTTTAAAGTATAGCTTTTGAATATTGCATATGTCAACGGACATGATTATGCAATTCTCACACACTTTTAGGAGTATAAGAGTCTCTATTCTCTAGACTTACTTTATTATTGGCTTACTTTAAAAATTATTAGTATAAGGATTATTGGATATTAATAGAGTACATGGATGTATGAAGCTCAATTTTTGGAAGGTGTTGTATCTTTCTAATTTATCATAAATAAGAAAGATACATGTAAGGCCTATTACTTCTTTTCCCTACAGGGGATGACTCTATTTTATTTTATTGAGCGTATTCCATTTTGCTCTATGTCCTTGGCCCTCCAGCCTTTTTACTATTCAGCTATGTCTGGGTCATTGGTACAGTATAAAAATGTTAAAAAATTTATAGTAATTTATATATTTTTTATACTTACCAATGACCCAGACGGGGATGGCCCTCCCAGGAGTTGGGAACTCTTGCCTCCCCGCTGAGTACATAGCGCTTACCAGGCACTGGTTATTAGAATGATAAATGGCGCCAATTTCGGAACGTCCTTGACACTGCGCATGCGCAGTGGGGGCGAGGTGTGGAGGGCCTTTCAGGACATGTTTTTCTTTAGTTTTAGATGCAAATTTTGGGGATTGGGGGGCAAAATTTGTGTTTGGCCCTATATTTTAAGAGTTAGCACCAGCTATGTCTGGGTCATTGGTAAGTATAAAAAATATATAAATTACTATAAATTTTTTAACTTTCCGGTGTTGACTGCCAGTGCTACCGATAGCGTGTAAGGACTTACTACTATAGTTTATATGAACTTTGTTTCAAGTCGCCGCTAGTGGAGAAGGATTTGAAAGGCTTAGTGTCCTATCGGAATAATCCCGTGTAAATTGTTCTGTTGGCGGGGAGGGAGTGGGGCAGGGAATTCGAGCAACCCCTGGAGACCACTGACAACTTGCCGTCACGAGAAAAATAGTGAGCACGTCTGACTGTGACTCATATAAATATAGGATATCAATTTGGTTACCAAACTCGACATCTGATAGTATCAGATGTCAAGTTCGGTAATCAACTTGATGTCATCATAGGCTCCAAATTTGTTCGTGTGAAGATTCAGCAACAGGCGTAGTTTCGACAGCTTTAAATTGATTATCTTGAATGGAGGACGGATGTTTAACGGATGTTTAAAAAAATCATGGATTTTGTGCGACCCTTTAGCATCTGTCGATTTTAATTTCTTCACATAATGCCCCTCCTTATGTGACATATTAGTAATTTTCAACCGTACTGATCTGCCAAAGTAAAATACATTCACACACGCTGCAGGAAATGTCTTCAGGAGATATAAATAAAAAGAGCATCGATTGGCTGATATATTCATCTATGGTGACGTGAGGTCACCACGATTTTGCCGAACTTTGGGAATATCTTGCGTTCTATAAATACCGGTAGTCGAAGTTACGATCCCGGCAAATAATAAACACATCCCTCTGCTTCTTTGAGGATTCAATAGTAATGCTGATACTAGCCTAGAGAATGACTTTTGTATACGATTTCAACTTTATTGAATACATTTAAGAAAAACGTATAGAGGAAAAAACTCAACTTCTGGGGGAAAAATTGCTGCTTGATTTTGGGGGAATGGGTCCGTTTACCAGACCGAAAAACTGCCCGGCGGAATGCCTGGATGGTGCGCATGCCTTCAACCAATCTAACCCTGCCTGTATTGCAGTGTGGCTGTATTGCAGTGTGGAGTTACAATGTTAGGGAGCTGGCAGCTGCTCATCGTTGCTCGGTGGTTATCTCTGGGTACTCTGGCTTTCTGCACCCGCAAAACTGTCACCGACACTGACCTTGACTGTTAAAGTGTTGTTAAACCCTAATAAATAAATAAATAGAAAACTGGGTTTTAAATAGAAAACTGAAAACAGAACATAAACCCATTTCAAAACCATACAGCTCTTTATTGTGAGGTATTGTTCATTAACCCATCTGATTGGGACCAATGAGGCTTTTCCAGGGCACTTGTTACTGATGTAAATTATGTTCAATTTCATAGAATTTTAAAACTAATTTACCATGAAAATGTTGTTTCCTTTTGCCTCTTGAGAGTGTCATCATGGAATATCATGAGAATTTCAAAGAAACCAATAGCTACACATGGAATTTCAGAATGGCCTGTTGTTTTGAGTTCTGTATTATTCCAACATCTGCTGAAATGGTTAGTTAGATAACTGGTTACCAACCTAACTGGATGGAGAAAGTGTCGACTGATCAAGAATTTAAACAGACTGCCAAAGGTTATATTTTTCTTTGAAAATTTCAGCCTCATTTACCTAATTCAAGTTGACTTGTGGTATAAATACAGATCACAAATCAGGTAGAGTAAGGGAGACAGGAATCAACGACTCCTTGTTGCTCAACGTACATGAAATACAGGAAAAAGTCCATCAGTGGTTGTTGATTCCGGCTCTCTGTACTCCACCCTCACTGTTATGCAGGGATGGGGGAGTTGAGGTAAAGAGCTGATTTCAGATAATGTATTATCAAATTGCTGACATTTTATTTTCTATTGATCTACATGAAAATGGTCTTCAAGATCATTTTCATGTAGATTGATAGAACTAAAACATCTGTGTTATCCCTTAACTAAATAACCTCTTATTTTTTGAAGAAAAATTGTTTTCACAATTTTTTTAGAGTTTCTGTTTATTTCAGATAATTCAAATACCTTCCACTTTCATCCCTGCTTATTATTATTCATTGAAATTTGAACTGTTTCTTCAATCAAATTCATTTACTGAGTGCTTTCAAAATATCTTGTCATTGTGAACTATTTTTGTGGGGTGGCTGTTCTACCAAAGAATTGTTTGTAATGACATAATTCAAAGCATTTATACAGGAAGAGTTTCTTTCTGAATCTATTGAGTCTTCAGGTTTGAGATTAAATGATAAATGTTTGTTTGTTTATTGGGGTTTAACAACACTTTCAGATGGCTCTCTTTAAGAAGAGAGCCATCGTGCAGTGGCAAGCAACTGTCAGACTCTCCAGCTTACCCCAAAGAAGCAGAGTTAGCAGCAGTTGAAGGCAAATGTCCCACAAGCATACAGTATGCCCTAGTACACAGATCTACTATACCTTGATGTGGACAATCCAGATTAACCCTTTACCCAATGAATCGGCCACATCTGCCCACGTAATATGCAAATTCAGCATCTGAAAAAATACTATATTTTTATACTGTACCAATGACCCAGACTTAGCTGGTGCTAACTCTAACAAAACCAGGGCCAAACACAAATTTTGCCCCCCAATCCCCAAAATTTGCATCCAAAACAAAAAGAAATCATGTCCTAAAGGACCTCCATACTACGCCTCTACTGTGCATGCGCAGTGACGCAGACGTCCCGAAATTGGCGCCAATTATCATTCTCTGTTTGGCCCTTCATCAGTCAACATCTCACTGATCTTTGTGCTTGTAAATCTCAGTTTAAAGGATGCCAGACACGTAATTTTTGGAGAAAATGTGATTCTAAGGAGGATAGAAGGAGGAGAGGAAAAAGAAGTGACAAAAAATAATCAGGGCTGTACTTAAAATTTTTTGATGAAATTATGTTAAGTTGCCTATATTTTTATACTGTACCAATGACCCAGACATAGCTGGTGCTAACTCTTAAAATATAGGGCCAAACACAAATTTTGCCCCCCAATCCCCAAAATTTGCATCTAAAACTAAAGAAAACATGCCCTGAAAGGCCCTCCACACTTCGCCCCTACTGCGCATGCGCAGTGTCAAGGATTTTCCGAAATTGGCGCCATTAATCATTCTAAGTTTGGCCCTTCATCAGTTAACATCTGACTGATCTTTGTGCTTATAAATCTCAGTTTAAATGATGCCAGACACATAAATATTAGTGAAATGGTGATTCTAAGGAGGATAGAGAAGGAGGAGAGGAAAAGAATGTGTGACAGAATATTATCAGGGCTGTAACTTAAAATTTTTTAATGAAATTATGTTAAGTTACCTATTTTCAAGGCAGCAGCCATTTTGTTGTCATTCTGATTATTTAGTTACACTGTTTTTTAAGTGTTTTCCTCTCTCCCTGTCCTTTAAGTTCCCCCTTGCTATTCTCCCATGCTTTTGGCATAGTTTTTGTAATTATTATTACTAAATTTTCTTGGGAGTTTTAGCTGAATAACAGAATGAATTCTGTTCTTTCCCCATGTTTACGTCTTCACCTACGGGTGGTTAGGCGTTGTGTTCTGCATCTACCATCTGATGTTCTGCAGTTTCTTCCCTGGAAGTCTCTGTTTTGCATCAGATAGTGTATTTTTGGTAACTGATTTCGGGCCTGGGTGCCTGGAGTCTTATTTTAGTGTTTTTACACTCATTGTTTACTTTTACAACAGCCCTCTGTGTGAGGGGGGGATTTCTATAAAATAATATCTTGATGTTATTTTAATCATAACTAGATACATTATTATTGTTCGTAAGTGTTGAATAAATTGTTTAAGATATTTTTAAAATTTTTGTCCACACTTAGGCTTGGGATCCATTGGGGCTCAACGTTACTTTTCAGAAACTTGGGCTGTTCTGAAAAAATATTTTTTCAAAATATTTTGATTTCAATTATTTTTTCTATATTAATGGATCATATTATTATTATGTATTTTGATTGCCAGGGGTTAGTGCGAGTACCAGGACTTGTTTTCTTTTCACATTGAAAGGATATTGATCAATTGTTTTAAGAGGAAGTCTTCCTCTGACTTTATTATCATTCTATATGTGGTCAGTGTACTCGCATTAACTCCTGTTCTGTATCGTATGATTTCGATGACAATATGGGAAGCGTATGTCACGGTATGTTATTGGAGATTTGGACACTCCGGTCCTTTCCCCGCAGGGTCACTCTACTTTATCAATTTCTATTTCAGACGATCAAGATTAGGGTGATGTATCTGTGATGTCTTCCAACAGTGTGCCTCCGTCGTCACAATTAATGAAGGGCTAGCGGAAAAGTGCTCATGTAAATACGCCAATTGCCTAAGAGGACCCTAGTAGGTTCGACGGCCTTTGACGTTCGCTAGCTCGCCCGGTGTAGCGTCCATTCACCGAATGGTTCAGCAGCCGGGTTCGTCCGTTGCGGTCTAGAAGGAATTTTGGGGTGATGCGAGCACTATAAAATTAACCTAATGCACACCCAGTGACGGCGGATCGGAGGGAGAACGCAGGAAGCCTTTTAGTCCGGTTCATAGCTCGTTCCGGTCCATCCGGACGGCAAGCGAGAGAGGCCCCTCTCTCGTTCAACAACATCTGGCCCCAGATGTTGTGGTACAAAATGTGTCGCAAGCGGAGCATACGTCCGTCGCTCGGGACGCTCCGTTGTATAGGCAGTCCGCTGAGACTGCTAAGGCTTCCTCTTCTCGTCAGCGCACACGACCGCACCTTGGCTGCGTGACCGCCGATATATTACCAGCTTCGCCGATCAAGGATTCTTCGGCGACCAGGTCACACCATCCGGTAGCCAGGGACACGAGGCCTGCAGACTCCGGACGTTCGCATAGGAAGTGTGCGGGAGTCAACGTACACGGAGCTTCCGGCGGCAATGCATCGTAAGACCGCTACTGCACAGGCCTCGGGAACGGACGTGCTTTCCTTAATAGCACAGTTTATCGCAGCATCCCAGCATCAACTGAATCTGTCGCATATATTTTATCCGACGATGCTGGGTCGGGACGCTCCGCGGAAGCGGGTATGGACGTCCGAAAGTTTCATCCGGTCCGACGGGATACCGAAAGGGATTCGGAGGATTTCCAGCTTTCCCTTTCGGAACAACATATGCTGTTGTGTTTGTCATCTGACTTGGTCTTCTACAGCTTCTTTCGTCGGACCAGAATGCTGCGATTCCGGATAAGAAACTGATAGCGTCGGTGGACTTAGAAATTTTTGGTTCGGTTCAGGGACATCGTCCCTCAGTTCCGACATAGTCCAATAATGTCACACAACTTTTGAATTATTGAACGACGCTATATATATTATTATTTTATGCTTGCTAACCAAGCATTTCTGGTTTCTTGTTCGAAGAGTTATGGAGATGTCTTTCAAAAGTATGCCTCTGTCGTCATAGTTAATGAAGAGTTAGCGGCAATAAGTGCTCATGGAATATGTCTATCGCCTACGGAGTGACGTTCGCTAGCTCACCCGGTGTAGCGTACATTCATCGAATGGTTCGGCTGCCGGGTTCGTCCGTTGCGGTCTAGGAAGGAGATTTGGGTGATGCGAGCACTTTAATTACTTTAGTACTCACCCAGTGACGGCAGATTGAGGACAGATCGGAGGAAGCCTGTTAGTCCGGTTCCTGGCTTGTCCAGGTCCGTCCGGGCTGTGAGCGAGAGAGGTCCCTCTCTCGCCCAACAACATAGGGGACCGCATGTTGTGGTTCAGATATTTTACATTCGGAGCATATGTCCGTTGGTCGGGACGCTCCGTTATATTGACAGTCCGAGAGACTGTCTTTAATGCTTCCTCATCCTCACAGCAGGGCACACGACCGCACATTGGCTACGTGACCTCGAGTATCCGATCAGTTTCGGCATTCAGTGATTCCACGGCGAATAGGTCACGCCATCCGGTAGCCAAGGGACACGAGGCCTATACACTCCGTTCGCTCGCATATTGGTAGTATGCACGGGGTAACGATCATGGAGCTTCCAGCGGCAATGCATCGTAAGACCGCTTCTCCTCAGGCCTCACTGACGGACGTGCTATCTGAGTTAGCACAGTTGTTTCGCAGCATCCCAGCAATTGACAGTTTCTCGGTCGAATCAGGAATTATCCGACGGCGCTGGGTCGGTGCGGTCCGCGGTTGCATCAGGTACGGACGACCGAACGCTTTATAGGGTCCGACAGGATGGCGAAAGGGATTCGAAAGATTTCGAGTTTTCCCTTTAGTAGTATCGGAAGATGCCTTTCATATCTTCTGGCATTATCTTCCAGTGATTATTATTTCGGACTTCATTGCTGCGATCTTGGATAAGAGACTTATAGCGTCATTGGACTCGGATTTTTCGATCGGTTCAGGGACATTGTCCCTGACTTACCGACGCAGTCCAATATTGTCATTACAACATGTGTTTTATTTTCGACGCTATATATATATATATACAAGCCTGCTACTAAGCATGATAGTTTAGTTTCTTGTTCGCGTTGCTCATTTCTGCCATTTTATCATTTATACAAATAGTTTATTTTGGCAGAGCAGGGCATACCGAGAGTTCATATGCGTCTAGACGGTGTGATTAAAGACTGCATATATTCTTTTTCGCCGTTTATGTCTTTTCCAATTTCAATGTTGGGAACGACATTATGTATAGTAGACTTAACTTAGACGCTTTATTATACGTAATCCGCCTTACTGAGGCGTTATCATTACGTCTTCAAGAAAAGATTTACGGGATATTATTCTCAATGTAATTTCTTTTGAGGGCAGTAGTTTGTTCACGTATAACTCCACCCTTCAGTGGCTGATTGGAGTTAGTTAGACGTGACGCAGCCCTAGCTACATCCACACGCGTGGATAGTAAGGTTAAGAACTCTCTCAGAGTCGCTTCGTTCTCGGAGGAGCCTCTCTTCGACGGCAACTTTTCGGCAATCCATGAATTGCTCGATTTACACGTTCTCTTGTCTATCTAGTGTTACAAGAGATTCAGACTGGGGCAAACATTCGGTGGTTGACTCAGAGAGTGCCGCCGCAGTTGCCGGACCCGAGTATGGCTGTTATGACGGTTGCCAGTCAAACAGATTGGGATATAATACTGATCCCTACGGATTCGAAGTGCCAGGGTCTTTGGTTTCCGCAGTCTTTTAGCAATCAGTTTTCTTCCGCGGAATAATGTTTTTTAGGCTTGCTTTATGTCATTGCATGAACATTATTCAGAAACGCATGCCCAAATTCCTGTCCTTTAATTCGACAGTAGTGGCGTATCTCCGGAACCAGGGAGGCACTCTTTCGTTTCCGTTATTCAATTTAATGGAAAGAATCCGTCTGTTGGTTATAGTACACCAAGTTCAGTTTTGGTCCGTCATATTCCAGGTCGTCTGATTGTTTTATCGGACTCCCGTTCTCTTACGGGTCGCTTGTTGCTGTCAGAATGGACTCTCAACAAACAAGTATTCAATCAGATTTGCTATCTATGAGAGCGCCCAATGATGATTTGTTTATGACACAGCTTGCTAATCAATTGCAGACGTATGTGTTGGCTTGTCCAGATCTCTGAGCTAATATTGTTAACGCTCTATTGATCTATAGGACGGAATGATAGGATACGCGTATCCTCCGGCGCTGTTGTTTTAGCAGGTATTGCTAAGAGAAACAACCACAATACATTTCTGTTGATAGCATCTCTATCTTCACAGAGATCATGAGTAATTTACTCTCTTGTCTACTGTGGGTCTTAACGTGAAATCTTCCTCTATGTGAGGATCTTTTTCACTGGGTAAATCGTGTCATCTTTATCACAACCAGCAAGGTCGCAACCTTCATGTATTCCGTTGTGTGGTCCGTATTGCATTGTAAGCACTGTACTGGACGAGCTTTGGACGCGATTTCTTACTATAGGAGATCCTCTTCTTCGCTATTCTATGCGGCTAAAGTGGAGGCTCTTCCGTCGTGGTGTAGGGATCATTATGTTCATATTGTTGATCCCTCCATTCTACTCATTGCTATTTTTTAGTATACTTGTTTCACAAGATCTACTGCAGCCTGTTATTATTTAGGTTATAGGTTTATGTTACCTCATACCTATGCACTCTACGATAGTTTACAATTGAGTCTTTTGTCTCTTTATCTAAGTCAGTTAGTAACTTTTTGATAAATAGACTTAGAATCTTTAGATTAAATTCCTATACGGATTTTAACTTCGGTTCTTATTTAGCTAAGTAATCATTTGAGCCTCTGGAAATAGTAGTTTTCAAATTCTGACCTTTTAGACAGTAATTCTGTTGGTTTCTCTTTTACTGTAGAGTCAGTGAGTTTCATGTACAATCAGTGGATGATTTTCACTTTCGTAGTTTCGGAATCAATACTTCCGTTACTATTTAGGTTGGATTGTTGCATAAGAGTTAGGCTCCTATTATCCGGAACCTATTATTTTAAGGTCCTTCCGTCTTCGTATGGGCATAGGCCTTTACTCTTTCCGGGTACAGTTTATGTATTTATAAACAGATATCTGTTTATTACTATGGGCATAAGCTTCTTCTCTCTTTGATGTCTAGTAGAAGGACGTTACGCTCCATTTTATTGTTAATGGATTCTATTAACTATCGGTACTGCTTATGGTATATCATTGACTTAGCAGTTGTGCTTAAGATTTCGGCTCATGAAGTAAGAGTTCTTCTACTTCTTGGGCTTACATTAATAGTGTCGCTATTATAGATTTTTGAAGGCCGCTCATTGCGCTCAGCCATCCACATTCATGAATTTTATCTCTGAAATATCGAGTCCATTTCTGGAGGCCTCTATTGTTAGGTCTATTATATACTGCTCAGAATGTCATTCACTTAACAGTTGCTACTATAGCTAGGTAGGCTGTCTGTTTCGGCAGTGTCTCCGTTCGGCTGCCCTCTTCGCTCTGGGCTATTTGACCCAGGGCAAGAAAAAGGGGGGGGGGGGGGGAGGGTGTTCCCTTGGGTCACCTGTTTTACTATGAAAACAAGGGGATACCTCCTCCGGAGTTAGTAATTCTGAGCTGTTATTGGGATGGTTGTTTAGTGAGAAGTTTAGGTTTTTAAAATTCATTCAAGTCTTAGTTTTTAAAGTATAGCTTTTGAATATTGCATATGTCAACGGACATGATTATGCAATCCTCAGACACTTTTAGGAGTATAAGAGTCTCTATTCTCTAGACTTACTTTATTTATTGGCTTACTTTAAAAATTATTAGTATAAGGATTATATTGGATATTAATAGAGTACATGGATGTATGAAGCTCAATTTTGGAAGGTGTTGTATCTTTCTAACTTATCATAAATAAGAAAGATACATGTAAGGCCTATTACTTCTTTTTCCCTACAGGGGATGACTCTATTTTATTTTATTGAGCGTATTCCATTTTGCTCTATGTCCTTGGCCCTCCAGCCTTTTTACTATTCAGCTATGTCTGGGTCATTGGTACAGTATAAAAATGTTAAAAAATTTATAGTAATTTATATATTTTTTATACTTACCAATGACCCAGACGGGGATGGCCCTCCCAGGAGTTGGGAACTCTTGCCTCCCCGCTGAGTACATAGCGCTTACCAGGCACTGGTTATTAGAATGATTAATGGCGCCAATTTCGGAACGTCCTTGACACTGCGCATGCGCAGTAGGGGCGAAGTGTGGAGGGCCTTTCAGGACATGTTTTCTTTAGTTTTAGATGCAAATTTTGGGGATTGGGGGGCAAAATTTGTGTTTGGCCCTATATTTTAAGAGTTAGCACCAGCTATGTCTGGGTCATTGGTAAGTATAAAAAATATATAAATTACTATAAATTTTTTAACTTTCGAGGCATGGGCCTCTTGTTGTCATTCTTGCTAATTGTTGCACTGCTTATTCAGTGTTTCCTCTCCCCTAGCCTTCTAAAGTCCCCCCTTGCAATTCTCCCATGCTTTTGGCATATTTTTGAGAAATTTCATTTCTAAAATTTCCTGGGAGAGTTGCTTGGTTACAGAATGTTTTCTGTTATTTTCCCCATAGTTACGTTTTCACCCATGGGTGTATAACGTTTGTGTTCTGCATCTTCCATCTGATGTTCTGCAGATTCTCCCCTGGGAGTCTCTGTTTTGCATCAGATAGAGTGTAATTTGATGACTGATTCCGGGCAAGTTTTTTCAGTGCCTGGAGTCATGTTTTCTGGTGTTTTTACACTGTTTGTTTACATTGGCAACAGCCTTTTTTGAGGGGGGGCTGTTTGCCTTTGCTGTAGTTTATCTCACTATAAGATACATTTATATTATCCGTAAGTGTCTCATTAATTATTTTATATAAATTTAAAATTTTTGACCTCACTTTGCCATCGGATCCATCGGGGCTCAACGTTACTTTTCAGCAACTTGGGCTTCGCTGAAAAAATATTTTTTCAAAATTATTTTGATTTGCAATTGTTTTTTCATTTATTAATGGATCATGTTATTATGTATCTTTGTGTCAGGGGTTCTTGCGAGTAACTAGGACCTATTGTTGTTCTTTCACAATGAAGGGACGTTGTTCAAATTGTAATAGGAAGAAATCTTCCTCTGACTTTCATGATCATTGTATTAATTGTAGTCAGTGTTCTCGCATTAATCCCTGTACTATATGTGAATATTGGGATGAGAAACATTGGAAACGTGTGTCACGATATGTTGTTTCTGGAGAAAGGGCGATGCCGGCTCTTTCTCCGCAAGGTCACTCTACTCTCTCAGTTTCTATTTCAGAGGAACCAGAACAGGGTGATGTTTCCATGTTATCTTCTACAAGTGTGCGTCCGTCGTCACAAATGAATTCAGAGCTAGCGGCAAAAGTGCTCATGGAGATTAGACAAATGTCGTCCGCTAGCTCGCCCGGTGTAGCGTCCATTCACCGAATGGTTCGGCAGCCGGGTTCGTCCGATGCGGTCCAAGAGGAAGTTTTGGGTGATGCGAGCACTATAAACATAATAGATGCACACCCAGTGATGGCAGATAGTAAGCAAGAACGGAGGAAGCCTTTGAGTCCGGTTCCTAGCTCGTCCAGGTCCAGCCGGGCCACGAGCGAAAGAGGCCCCTCTCTCATACAACAACATCTGGGACCAGATGTTGTGGTACAAAATGTGTCTTTAGCAGAGCATACGTCCGTCGCTCGGGACGCTCCGTTGTATAAGCAGTCCGCAGAGACTGTTAAGGCTTCCTCTTCTCGTCAGCGCACACGACCGCACCTTGGCTGCGTGACCGCCGATATATTACCAGCTTCGCTGATCAAGGATTCTTCGGCAACCAGGTCACACCATCCGGCAGCCAGGGATTCGAGACCGATGGACTCCGGACGTTCGCATAGGAAAAGTATGCGGGAGCCATCTGATGCGGAGCTGCCCTCGGCGAAGCAGCGAAAGACTGCGCCTCCGCAGGTCTCGACGCCGCACATTCTTGTGCAGATAGCACAGCTTATCGCAGCATCCCAGCAGCCGACAGAAACGGTGTCGGATCGAGAATTATCCGACGCCGCTGGGTCGGTACACTCCGCCGAAGCATCGGGGGCGGATGACCGGGAACATCATGAGGTCCGACCGGATGGTGAAAGGGATACGGATGACTTGGAGCTATCCCTTTCGGAACAACATAAAGCTGCCGTGGACTTCATCCGGCACTTTCTCCCTCAAGTTGTTCCGTCGGGTCAGACTGCTGCGGTTCCGGACAAGAGAATTATAGCGTCATTGGACTCTGAATTTTTTGAGCGGTTCAGGGACATCGCTCCCGAGTTTCCGTCGCAGTCCAATAATGTTGCAAGAACATTTGAATTATTGAACGACGCTATATTTAAACTTGCTTCCAGGACGGGGAAAGCAGGTTTCTTGTCCGCTAATACTCTCAACCTGCCTTTCATTAATGCAAGGAATAAATTCGATACGGCAGGACAGGGTATACCGAGAGTTCCTCTGCGTATGGACGACGAGGCGGAAGACTTAGAGCTATCATTACCGTCGTCAGCTTCTATTCCAACCGCGGTGTTGGAAACAGCTATTGCGTCTAACAGAGCCAATTTAGATGCCTTATCTTACGCAGATCACCTTACTAAGGCGTTATCACTGCGCCTTCAGGGGAAAGAGTTTCAGGATATACAATCCTCTTTAAGACTTCTTTCAAGGGCAGTAGCTTATTCCACGTGTAACTCCGCCCTTTCAGTGGCAAATCTGGAGTTGGTTAGACGTGACGCAGCCCTAGCTACATCCACACTAGTGGATTCTAAGGTGAAGAACTCTCTTAGAGTCACTTCGGTCTCAGGAGAACTTCTCTTTGATGGCAAGCTTTCCGCTATTTATGATAAAATTACAAAGAAAGCTAAGGATTCTCTGTTGTTCAAATCTTCTCCTAAGAAGTCGGATACAGCAGACACGAATAGGACAGGCACTTCTGGGTCTAATGCGCCCAAGAGAGGTTCCTATAGAGGTTCCGGTGCGTCCTCTTGGCCTTATTCGAGAGACCGTCAGGATAGCGACTCTCGTTCGGGACGTCCTTCAGGCCGGGACAATCGGTCGGACGCCCCGAGGTCGACGGGGCGAGGTGCGGGCCGTGGAAGACGTGGTTTCTCCTACCGCAGGCCTCGCAGGTCCAGGAGGTGATGGCTTAAACCTCTATCGCGTTCCGGTTGGCGGAAGGTTGTCGAGCTTTTCACAAGAATGGGCGTCGATTACGGACGACCCTTGGGTGAGAGGAGTAACTTTGGAAGGTCTAAAGATATCCTTCAAACGAAAGCCTCCATTAACTCGAAGTCCAAAGTGGACTCATCTTCCGTCAAATCCGCAGAAAAGAGACGCTCTGTTATCAGAGGTGCAGTCTCTTTTAATGAAGAACGCGGTAGAGGTCGTAGAAAACCAGGAATCTCCGGGATTCTACAGCCATCTGTTTCTGGTTCCGAAACCAGACGGCTCGTTCCGTCCAGTCATAGATTTGAGCTGGATAAACAAGCTGATCGTTGCTCCGAAGTTTTATATGGAGACGATTTGATCGGTCAGAGCGAGTATTCGGGTGAATGATTATGCAACAAGCATAGACCTCAAAGATGCGTACTTTCACGTCATGGTACATCCGACATTCCGAAAGTATCTACGCTTCGCAGTCCTAGGAGTGGTGTATCAATTCCGGGCGATGTGCTTCGGATTGAATCTAGCACCCTGGGCTTTCACTCGGGTAATGAACTCGGTAATGATCTACTTCCGAGCTCATTCGTCTGCGGTAACGTCGGCCTACCTGGACGACATTCTTCAGAGGTACGGCAACGAGTTAGCGCTTCAGAACGATGTTCAGAATCTTCTTCTATTGCTCCGACGTCTCGGTTTTATAGTAAACGAGGAGAAGTCGGATCTGGTGCCGTCCAAGTCATTCACTCATCTGGGAATGAGCTTCGAGACGCACAACAATCTCGTTCGTCTGCCGTTAACCAGAGCGAAATTAGTCAGTTGTTACGCTCGCTATTGTCTGCACGCAGACAAAGTCACGGCGAGAGAATTTATGAGACTGATAGGTCTGTGCGGAGCCGCCGCGGATCTCATTCCGATGGGGCGGTTACGCACACGTCCTCTTCAAATTTTCTTGACTCAGAATTGGAGTGTGAAAATTCATTCGCTCGATGTAGACGTTCTCTTGTCAGATCAAGTGAAACAAGAGATTCAGACTTGGGCAAACATTCAGTGGTTAACTCAGGGAGTTCCGCTGCAGTTGCCGGATCCGAGTTTTACCGTTATGACGGATGCCAGTCAAACAGGTTGGGGTGCATTATTAATCCCAACGGATTCGAGATGCCAGGGTCTTTGGGATCCGCAATTCCTGTGCAAGCACATAAACATCAAGGAAATGATGTCAATTTGGCTTGCGTTACGTCACTGGATGGACATTATTCACGATGCTCATGTCCAAATCCTATCCGACAATACGACAGTAGTGGCGTATATACGGAATCAGGGAGGCACTCATTCAGTTCCGTTGTTCAATCTAACGGAAAGAATCCTTCTGTTTGCGCTAGAACACCACGTTCTTCTTTCGGTCCGTCACATACCGGGTCGTCTGAATGTGCTAGCAGACTCCCTTTCACGAAAGGGTCGCTTGTTGCCGTCGGAGTGGACTCTCAACAAACAAGTATTCAATCAGATTTGCTACCAATGGGAACGGCCAATGATAGACTTATTTGCGACACATCTCAACAATCAGTTGCAGACGTATGTGTCTCCGTGTCCGGATCCAAGAGCATTTGCAGTAGACGCTCTGTCGATCCCTTGGGACGGAATGATAGGATATGCGTATCCTCCAGCGCCGTTAATTCAACAAGTATTGCTAAAGATAAAACAATCTCAATGCAAGATTCTGTTGGTAGCATCTCTGTCGCCACAGAGACCGTGGATAAATCTACTCAGGTGTCTGTTGTGGGACCTACCGCGGAAGCTTCCTCCATGGGAGGATCTTCTTTCGCAGGGGAAATCGCGCCAACTCCATCACAACCCGCAAGGTCTCAACCTTCACGTTTTTCCGTTGTGCGGTCCTTCTTGCATGGCAAGCACTTTACAGGACGAGCATTGGACGCGATTTCTAACTGTAGGAGGACCTCCTCTTCGCTAAACTATGCGGCTAAGTGGAAGGTTTTTCGTCGTTGGTGTAGGGATCATTCTGTAGATATATTCGATCCCTCTATACCAGACATTGCAAACTTTCTAGTATACTTGTTTGACGAAATCAAACTGCAGCCTGTTACTATAAAGGGTTATAGATCTATGTTATCTGATACCTATGCACATCATGATAGTTTACAAATTGGATCTAATGTCTCTTTATCTAAGTTGGTTAGAAACTTTTCGATAAATAGACCCAGAACTCTTAGATTAATTCCTAAGTGGAATTTAGCTTGGGTTCTTCTTAAATTGAAGGAAAAGCCATTTGAACCTCTTGGGACAGTAGATTTCAAATTCTTATCTTATAAGACAGCTTTTCTCTTAGCTTTCTCTTCGGCTAGAAGAGTCAGTGAGCTTCATGCACTATCGGTGGATGATTCTCATTTTCGTAGTGTTTGGAACACTATCACCTTCACTACTAATGTGGGTTTTTTAGCTAAGAATCAGGCTCCTAATAAATATCCGGAACCTATTGTTATTAAGGCTCTTCCGTCTTCAGACGGGCGTAGGCCTTTACTCTGTCCTGTTAGAGCATTACGTATCTATAAACAGAGATCTCAGTTTATTAGAAAGGGACGGAAACGTTTCTTTCTGTCTTTGATGCCTAATAGAAAGGACATTTCAGTCCATTCTATTGCTAGATGGATTCAATTAACTATCCGTACTGCTTATGAAGATTTATCTTCTTCTCAGCAGTCTGTGCTTAAGATTTCTGCTCATGAAGT
Organism: Pictodentalium vernedei; assembly: GCA_031216915.1. Taxonomy (NCBI): domain Eukaryota; kingdom Metazoa; phylum Mollusca; class Scaphopoda; order Dentaliida; family Dentaliidae; genus Pictodentalium; species Pictodentalium vernedei. Next base: position 611,499,098 of record CM062295.1, read on the forward strand.
AAGAGCTCTTTCTACTTCCTGGGCTTATGCTAATAGTGTTGCTATTACAGATTTAATGAAGGCTGCTTATTGGTCTCAGCCATCCACATTTACGAATTTTTATCTCAGAAATATTGAGTCCATTTCTGGAGACCTGCATTGTTTAGGTCCGTTATCTGTTGCTCAGAATGTCGTCCACTAAACAGTTGCAACTATAGTTATGCAGGCTTTCTGTTCCGGCAGTGACTCCGTCCGGCTGCCCTCTTCGCTCTGGGCTATTTGACCCAGGGCAAGGGGAAGGGGGGGGGGGGGCGGGTGTTCCCTTAGGTCACCTGCTTTAAAGTGAAAAGCAAGGGAATGCCTCCTCCAAGTCAGTATTTCTGAGTCGCTTCCGGGATGGTTTTAAAGTGTAATATTAATGTTAAAATTCATTCATGTCTTATTTTTAAAGTGTAGCTCGGTGTGAAGCATTTGTATATGTCAAGTGTCAAACGGGCTTTAATATACAATACTCGGACACTTTTAAATGACTATAAAGAGTCTCAATTCTCTGGACTACTTTATTTATTGGCTTGCTTTAAAAATAATTAGTATAAGGGTTATACTGGATGTTAATAGAGAACATGAATGTTATTGTGCTCAATTATTAAGGGTAGTGTATCGTTCTAATTTAATATTAAATAAGAAAGATACATGTAAAGCCTAATACTCCTTTTCTCCTTAAGGGGTTACCTCTTTACTATATAGTTGAGCTTATTGGATTTTCCTCTATGTCCTAGACCCTCCAGCCTGTTTACTATTCAGCTAAGTCTGGGTCATTGGTACAGTATAAAAATGTTAAAAAATTTATAGTAATTTATATATTTTTTATACTTACCAATGACCCAGACGGGGATGGCCCTCCCTGGAGTTGAGAACTCTTGCCTCCCCGCTGAGTACATAGCGCTAACCAGGCACTGCCAGTAAGAATGATAATTGGCGCCAATTCCGGGACCTCCTTGACACTGCGCATGCGCAGTAGAGGCGTAGTATGGAGGTCCTTTAGGACATGATTTCTTTTTGTTTTGGATGCAAATTTTGGGGATTGGGGGGCAAAATTTGTGTTTGGCCCTGGTTTTGTTAGAGTTAGCACCAGCTAAGTCTGGGTCATTGGTAAGTATAAAAAAATATAAATTACTATAAATTTTTTAACTTTTATACTATAACCCAATGGCCCAGACTTAGCTGGTGCTAACTCAAAAATATCTAGGGCCAAATACAAATTTTGCCCTCCCAATCCCCCAAATTTGCATGCAAAACCGAAAAATAAAAGTCCTCTCTGGCCCTCCATACATTTACTCTCCGCGCATGCGCAGACGTCAGGAAGTGACCGGAACAGGCGCAAACATCATTCTTTGTTTGGCCCTCAGTCAGATAACAACAAACTGACATCTGTGCTTTTAAATCTCAGTTTTAATGATGCCAGACACAAATCAATGGTTAATTTGGTGGATCCAAGGACACAACTGGATGAAGGAAGGAAGAAACGGTGGTTTGAAACATCCAGGGCTGTAACTTTATAATTTTTATAAAAATTATTTCATGTTCCCCATATTTTTATACTGTACCAATGATCCAGACATAGCTGGTGCTAACTCTTAAAAATCTAGGGCCAAACACAAATTTTGCCCCCCAATCCCCAAAATTTGCATCTAAAACCAAAGAAAACATCTCCTGAATGGCCCTCCATACTTCGCCTCTACTGCGCATGCGCAGTGTCAAGGAGGTCCCGGAATTGGCGCCATTTCTTTGTTTGGCCCTTCATCAGTTCACATCTGACTGATCTTTGTGCTTGTAAATCTCAGTTTAAATGATGCCAGACACATAAATATTAGAGAAATGGTGGATCTAAAGAGGAAATAGAAGGAGGAGAGGAAAAATGAGTGACAGAAAATAATCAGGGCTGTAACTTAAAATTTTTTAATGAAATTATGTTAAGTTACCTATTTTTGAGGCATTGGCCTGTTGTGGTCATTCTTGCTATAAAGTTACACTGCTTGTTCAGTGTTTTCCTCTCTCCCTTTCCTTTAAGTCCCCCCTTGCTATTCTCCCATGCTTTTGGCATATTTTCTGTAATATTATTACTAAAATTTCTTGGGAGTTTTAGCTGGGTAACAGAATGAATTCTGTTCTTTTCCCCATGTTTACGTCCTCACCCATGGGTGTTTAGGCGTAGTGTTCTGCATCTACCATCTGATGTTCAGCAGTTTCTTCCCTGGAAGTCTCTGTTTTGCATCAGATAGTGTATTTTTGGTAACTGATTTCGGGCCATGGTTATCAGTGCCTGGAGTCATGTTTCTGGTGTTTTTACACTTCTTGTTTACATTGACAACAGTCTCTGTGGAGGAGGATTTCTTGTCTTTGTGTTACTTTAATCACTACAAGATACATTATTATTATTCGTAAGTGTTGCATTAATTTTTTAAAATATTTTTAAAATTTTTGTCCACACTTAGGCTTGGGATCCATTGGGGCTCAACGTTACTCTTCAGAAACTTGGGCTTTTCTGAAAAAATATTTTTTCAAAAAAATTTTTTTTGATTTCATTTACTTTTTCTATGTTAATGGATCATGTTATTATGTATCTTTGTTTTCAGGGGTTGTTGCGAGTACTAGGACTTTTTGTATTCTTTTCACAATGAAAGGATATTGTTCAATTGTAATAAGAGGAAATCTTCCTCTGACTTTCATAATCATTGTATTAATTGTAGTCAGTGTACTCGCACTAACTCCTGTTCAGTATGTGTCAATTGGGATGACAATCATGGGAAGCGTGTGTCACGGTATGTTAGCGGGGAAATGGCCATGCCGGTCCTTTCTCCGCAGGGTCACTCTAGTTTATCAATCTCTATTTCAGACGAACAAGAACAGGGTGATGTATCCGTGATGTCTTCCAAAAGTGTGCCTCCGTCATCACAATTAAATGAACAGCTAGCGGCAAAGTGCTCATGGAAATACATCAATTGCCTAAGAGGTCCCTAGTAGGATCGACGGCCTTTGACGTCCGCTAGCTCGCCCGATGTAGCGTCCATTCATCGAATGGTTCGGCAGCCGGGTTCGTCCAGAAAGGAGTTTTGGGTGATGCGAGCACTATAAATCAACTAAGTGCACACCCAGTGACAACGGATCAGAGGAGAGAACGGAGGAAGCCTATTAGTCCGGTTCCTAGCTTGTCCAGGTCCATCCGGGCTGCGAGCGAGAGAGGCCCCTCTCTCGTACAACAACATCTGGGACCAGATGTTGTGGTACAAAATGTTTCGCATTCGGAGCATACGTCCGCTGATCGGGACGCTCCGTTATATAGACAGTCCGGATAGACTGTCAATAAGGCTTCCTCATCCTCACGGCAGCGCACACAACCGCACCTTGGCTACGTGACCTCAGATATCCAGCCAACTTCGCCAATCAGAGAATCCACGGCGACCAGGTCACGCCATCCGGTAGCCAGGGACACGAGGCCTGTAGACTCCAGTCGTTCGCATAAGAAAAGTATGCAGGAGTCAACGTACACGGCGCTTCCAGCAGCAAAGCATCGTAAGACCACTACTCCACAGGCCTCAGTGACGGACGTGCTATCCCAAATAGCACAACTTATCGCAGCATCCCAGCAACGACAGAATCTCTGTCGGATCAGGTAATATCCGATGACGCTGGGTCGGTACGCTCCGCTGAAGCATCAGGTACGGACGTCTGAAAACTTCATAGGGTCCGACAGGATGGCGAAAGGGATTCGGAGGATTTCGAACTTTCCCTTTCAGAACAACATAAGCTGCTGTACATTTCATCCGGCTTTATCTTCTAGAGGTTGTTTCGTCGGACCAGAATGCTGCGATGCCGGATAAGAGACTGTAGCGTCTGTGGACACAAGAAATTTTTGATCGGTTCAGGGACATCGTCCCTGAGTTTCCGACACAGTCCAATAATGTCACAGGAACTTTCAAATTATTGAACGACGCTATATATATATATATGCTTGCTATTAAACAAGCAAGTCTGGTTTCTTGTTCGCAAAAGTTACCGTGATGTCTTCCAAAAGTGTGCCTCTGTCGTCATAGTTAAATGAAGAGCTAGCGGCAATAAGTGCTCATGGAAATACGTCAATCGCCTAAGAGGTCCCTAGTAGGATCGACGGTGTTGACATCCGCTAGCTCGCCCGGTGTAGGTTCATTCATTGAATGGTTCGGCCACTGGGTTTGTCCGTTGCGGTCTAGGAAGGAGATTGGGTGATGCGAGCACTATAATTAGACAAAAGTGCACACCCAGTGACGACGGATCAGAGGAGAGATCGGTGGAAGCCTATTAGTCTGGTTCCCAGCTCGTCCAGGTCCATCCGGGCTGCGAGCGAGAGAGGTCCCTCTCTCGTACAACAACATCTGGGACCAGATGTCGTGGTACAAACATTTCGCATTTGGAGCATATGTCCGCCGCTCGGGACGCTCCGTTATATAGACAGTCCGAGAGACTGTCGATAAGGCTTCCTCATCCTCACGGCAGTGCACTCGACCGCACCTTGGCTACGTGACCACGAATATCCAGCCAGCTTCACCTTTCAGGGATTCCACGGCGAACAGGTCACGCCATCCAGTAGCCAAGGGACACGAGGCCTGTAGACTCCGGATACTTGCATAATAGAAGTGTGCACAGGTCAAGGTACACAGAGCTTCCAGCGGCAAAGCAACGTAAGACCACTTCTCCACAGGCCTCAGTGACGGACGTGCTATCCAAAATAGCACAACTTATCGCAGCATCCCAGTAAACGACAGAATCTCTGTCGGATCAGGAATAATCTGGCGATGCTGGGTCGGTACGCTCCGCTGAAGCATCAGGTACGGCGACCGAGCTCTTCATAGGGTCCGACAGGATGGCGAAAGGGATTCGGAGGTTTTCGAGCTTTCCCTTTCGGAACAACAGAAGCTGCCATAGATTTCTTCCAGCATTATCTTCCAGAGGTTGTTCCGTCGGACTAGAATACTGCGATGCGGGATAAGAGACTAATAGCGTCATTGGACACAGAATTTGTTTTTGATTGGTTCAGGGACATCGTCCCTGAGTTGCCGACACAGTCCAATAATGTCACAAGAACATTCGAATTATTGAACGACGCTATATATAAGCTTGCTACCAAAACAGGCAAGTCTGGTTTCTTGACCGCAAATGCTCTAAATCTGCCTTTCATCAATTCAAGGAATAAATTTGAAACAGCAGGACAGGGCATACCGAGAGTTCCCCTGCGTCTAGACGACGAGGCTGAAGACTTGTCTATATCGCTGTCTATGTCAATTCCAACCACGATGTTGGAAATGACAATAATCTCTAACAGACTTGACTTAGGCGCTTTATCATATGCAGACCACCTTACTAAGGCGTTATCATTACGTCTTCAAGGGAAAGAATTCCAGGATATGATCCTCTATGAGATTTATTTTGAGGGCAGTAGCTTTTCCACGTATAACTCCGCCCTTCAGTGGCAACCTGGAGTTGGTTAGACATGACGCAGCCCTAGCTACATCCACGCGCGTGGATAGTAAGGTGAGGAACTCTCTCAGAGTCGCTTCGGTCTCGGAGAAGCTTCTCTTCGACGGCAACCTTTCGGCAATCTATGAATTGCTCGATATAGACGTTCTCTTGTCAATCAAGTGTAACAAGAGATTCAGACTTGGGCAAACATTCAGTGGTTGGCTCAGGGAGTTCCACTGCAGTTGCCGGATCTGAGTTTTACGATTATGACGGATGCCAGTCAAACAGGTTGGGGTACAACATTGATCCCAACGGATTCGAAGTGCCAGGGTCTTTGGGTTCCGCAGTTTCTCAGGCTTGGCAATTTCAGGAGAGCGATTTTTTAGCTCTCCTTACTGCCCTCCTGAAAGAATTAAGGAGAGCGAAAAATCACCCTCCTAAATATTTTGGTCTGGGATGATTGAGATTACATGTATTATGCTCACATTAAATTTTTGTTGTAAAGCAAAAATGTAATTTAACTTCGAAGTCACATAACATCACGTAATTTCATTTTGAAAATGGTTTAGTGTTAAAAGTTAATGGCTGCAACCATACCCAAACACAGTTGCAATCATTTGAAGCAAAATGGGTCACAGCAATATTTTTTTTCTGTCAGTTTCAAGTTCAACAACTGACATCACAGTTTGAGGGGTAATTATTCAAGGAATATTGACACTATAATATACTACCATTACTACTATCCTGTCACTTGAAGCACTTGCACCAGGATGTGACTGTAGATTCAAGCAGACCTGTTGTCCAAGAAAGTCATAAGCCTACCACTACCACCTTCAACCCCCCTTGGGGGGTTGAAGGTGGTAGTGGTAGGCTTATGACTTTCTTGGACAACAGGTCTGGGTACACACACAGGTCTTGTCAAGTGTGTGTTCGGTTGTTGAGTGAGACATCTAGATGTCTAAGAGATTCCGCTTTACCTTAGTAAAGTTAATAAAATCACTGATGTAGTCTGTTGGTTTCAGTTTCAATGAGTTCGTTCAACTGGATACTTAAAATGCTGTGTAAAGCTAATTGCTCTCCTAAGCTGATTGAGGAGAGCGATTTTTTGCCCTCCTGCATTTTTCAGAATGCCAGGCCTGGTTTCTAGGCAAGCACATAAACGTCCAAGAAATGATGTCAATTTGGCTTGCACTACGTCATTAGATGAACATTATTTAGAAAGCGCATGTCCAAATCCTGTCCGACAATACGACAGTAGTTGCGTATATCCGGAACCAGGGAGGCACTCATTCCGTTCCGTTATTCAATTTAACGGAAAGAATCCTTCTGTTTGTTCTAGAACACCAAGTTCTGCTTTCGGTCCGTCATATTCCGGGTCGTCTGAATGTATTAGTAGACTCCCTTTCACGGAAGGGTCGCTTGTTGCTGTCAGAATGGACTCTCAACAAACAGGTATTCAATCAGATTTGCTACCAATGGGAGCGGCCAATGATAGACTTATTTGTGACACAACTCAACAATCAATTACAGACGTATGTGTCACCATGTCTGGATCCCCGAGCATATGCAGTAGTAGCTCTATCGATCTCGTGGGACGGAAGGATAGGATATGCGTATCCTCCAGTGCCGTTGATTCAGCAAATATTGCTCAAGATAAAACAATCTCAATACAATTCTGTTGGTAGCATCTCTGTCTCCACAGAGACCGTGGATAAATCTACTCAGGTGTCTGCTGTGGGACTTACCGCGAAAACTTCCTCCACAAGAGGATCTTCTTTCGCTGGGGAAATCGTGTCAACTTCATCACAACCCGCAAGGTCTCAACCTTCACGTATTCCGTTGTGCGGTCCTTCTTGCACGGCAAGCATTGTACAGGACGAGCAGTGGACGCGATTTCTAACTGTAGGAGGACCTCCTCTTCGCTATCTTATGCGGTTAAGTGGAAGGTCTTTCGTCATGGGTGTAGGGATCATTTTGTTGATATTTTTGATCCCTCCATACCAGACATTGCAAACTTTCTAGTATACTTGTTTGACGAGATCAACTGCAGCCTGTTACTATTAAAGGTTATAGGTCTATGTTATCTGATACCTATGCACACCATGATAGTTTACAATTGAATCTTATGTCTCTTTATCTAAATTACTTAGAAACTTTTCGATAAATAGACCTAGAACCCCTAGATTAATTCCTATATGAATTTAGCTTGGGTTCTTCTTAAACTAAACGAAAACCATTTGAGCCTCTTGAGACAGTAGATTTCAAATTCTGGTCTTTTAAGACAGCATTTCTCTTAGCTTTCTCTTCTGCTAGAAGAGTCAGTAAGTTTCATGGACTATCGGTGGACGATTCTCACTATCGTAGTGTCGGGAACACTATTACCTTTACTACTAATGTTGGATTTTTGGCTAAGAATCAGGCTCCTAATAATATCCGGAACCTATCGTTATTAAGGCCCTTCCGTCTTCAGACGGGCACAGGCCTTTACTCTGTCCGGTTAGAGCTTTATGTATTTATAAACAAGATATCAGTTTATCAGAATAGGACGTAAAAGCTTCTTCTGTCTCTGATGCCTAAATAGAAGGACATTACGGTCCATTCTATGGCTAGATGGATTCAATTAACTACCCGTACTGCTTATGATAATCTATCTTCAACTCAGCAGTCTGTGCGTAAGATTTCGGCTCATTAAGTAACAGCTCTTTCAAATACTGTTGCTATTACAGATTTAATGAAGGCTGCATATTGGTCTCAGCCATCCACATTCATGAATTTTTATCTCAGAAATATTGAGTCCATTTCTGGAGACCTGCTTTGTTTAGGTCCATTATCTGCTGCTCAGAATGTCGTTCACTAAACAGTTGCAACTATAGTTATGCAGGCTTTCTGTTCAGGCAGTGACTCCGTCTTGCTGCCCTCTTCGCTCTGGGCTATTTGACCCAGGGCGAAGGGAAGGGGGGGGGGGGGGGGGGTGAGGGTGTTCCCTTGGGTCACCTGTTTTATAGTGAAAACAAGGGGATACCTCCTCCGGAGTCAGTAATTCTGAGTTGTTACCGGGATGGTTTTAAAGTGAAAAGTTAATGTTTAAAAAATTCATTCATGTCATATTTTTAAAGTGTAGCATTTGTATATGTCACGTGTCAAACGGGAGTTAATATACAATCCTCAGACACTTTTAAAGAGTATAAAGAGTCCCAATTCTCTGGACTAACTTTATTTATTGGCTTACTTTAAAAATAATTAGTATAAGGATTATACTGGATGTTAATAGAGAACATGAACGTTATGATGCTCAATTATGGAGGGTGTTGTGTCTTTCTAATTTATCATAAATAAGAAAGATACATGTAAAGCCTAATACTCCTTTTCTCCTCGAGGGGATGACTCTATTTTATATTGTTGAGCTTATTGGATTTTCCTCTATGTCCTAGGCCCTCCAGCCTTTTTACTATTCAGCTATGTCTGGGTCATTGGTACAGTTTAAAAATGTTAAAAAATTTATAGTAATTTATATATTTTTTATACTTACCAATGACCCAGACGGGGATGGCCCTCCCCGCTGAGTACATAGCGCTGACCAGGCACTGGTTGTAAGAATGATAAATGGCGCCAATTCCGGGACCTCCTTGACACTGCGCATGCGCAGTAGAGGCGAAGTATGGAGGGCCATTCAGGACATGTTTTCTTTGGTTTTAGATGCAAATTTTGGGGATTGGGGGGCAAAATTTGTGTTTGGCCCTAGATTTTTAAGAGTTAGCACCAGCTATGTCTGGGTCATTGGTAAGTATAAAAAATATATAAATTACTATAAATTTTTTTAACTTTCGGGACATGGGCCTAACGTCATCATTCTTGCTGATGATTTTTCCACTGTTTGTTAAGTGTTCCTTCCCTATCCTTCCCTGAAGCCCCCAGTTAAACTTCCAAGCTTTTTGGCTTGTTTTATTGAAATTTTTTTATAAATTTCTTGGGAGTTTAACGTGTTACACAGAATGTTTATTCTGTATATCTCCATGGTTAAATCCTCACGCTAGGGGTGTTTAGGCATTTTGGTCATGCATCATACATCCGATGTATCGTTTTTTCTTCTGATGAAGATCTTGCTTTACATCGGATAGTTCAAAATCTGTTGCTGACTGTTCGGGCCGTGTTGCCTGGGGTCTTGTTTCCAGTTTTTATTCTGACGTTGTTTACATTGACAACGCTCTATTTATATATGTAGTTTCCTATTTATTATTATGGTAGGACTGTTGTAAGATAAATTAAATATTCCGGTAATGTAGCAATTAATGTTTTGGATATTAAAATAATTTTTGTCCACACTTAGGCTCTATTGGGATACATTTGGGCTCATCGTTCCCTTTGGGGACTTTGGCTCTTATCAAAATTTTTTGAAAAAGTTTTTTGTGTAAATTATTTTTCGACTTATATTTTGAATGTTATTTGTTATGTATCTTTTTCTAATATTTAATGTGGAGTTGGTGGGAGTACGATCGACTTTATTTTGCTTCATTATGAAAGCATATTGCTCTAATGCAAGGCGAGGAAGACTTTCCTCTGATTTACATGTTGTTTGCCTTGCTTGTAGTCGATGTACTCCCTCTAATTCTTGCTCAACTTGTGTCGGATGACATGACAAATGTTGGAGACAGGTGTCACAGCACGTTGTTAGTGGCGAGAGGCCACAGCCGGTCCTCTCGCCATAGAGTCATCCTCGTTTCTTAGTTTCTATTTCAGAGGAACAAGGACATGGTGATGTTTACATGACGCCTAGACAGAGTGTGCTGCCGTCGTCGCATTCAGATAATCAAACAGAGCTAGCGGCAAGGTGCTCATGAACATTGGGCAGGGCTTTAAACCACAAACCAGTGGTTTCAGTTTCTTGTCGCCAGCTAGCTCGACTGGTGAAGCGTTACTCCATCCGTGGGTACCATGACACCGGGTGTGTCCATTGCGGTCTAAGAGGTGGACTGGGTAGAGCGAGCACCTATAATATAAACAGGCTCACCCAGTGACAATGGAACAGAATAAGAAGCCGGCAAGTTCATTGGGAAGCTCGGCGAGGTCTGAAAGGACCGCAAGCGAGAGAGCCCCCTCTCTTTCCCAACAACATCTGGGGCCAGATGTGGTGATCGGAACTTGCGTCAGTTAGAGCATATGTCCACGCCTCCCGTCCGGATGCTCCATTCAGTTTATAGCCGGCGTCGGCTACAGTTTTGGCTTCTGCATTGGCATCTTCCAAGCACACACGACCACACCGTAGGTATACTATTTCACATATCCAGCCTACATCGCCGAGAAGGGACCACTCATCATCAGGAAGTTGGAGATGAGGCCGCATTTATCGGGACGTCCAGAGAAAAGAGCCGCCTCAGACACACCGTCCCAGGAGCAGTCGGCGGCCAGGAATCAGAAGACCGCTGCTCCTCAGGCCTCCGTAACGGACTTGCTGTTGCAGATTGCGCAGCTCATCGCAGCATCCCAGCAAGTGCAGAAGCAGCTGACGGCAGTCTCAGAACCTGAGCTGTCGGATAGTGCTGGGTCGGTCCAGTCATCTGCAAGTTCAGATTCCGCTGACCTTGAATTTCAACTGATTCAGACGGATGGTGAAAGGGATACGGAGGAGGATTACCCTTCCTTTTCGGAACAACACATGGTTGCGATGGATTTAATCCATCAACACTACCCTGAATTTGTTCCAGTGAATCAGAATGCTGCGACTGCAAGGACGACACCGCTGGCGTCATTGGACGCTGACTTTATCCGGACAAAGGAGGAGGTCATGTCTTCTCCGGTTCATTCTAGACAGGTGTCGCAGGCCTTCAGCTATTTAGACGACGCCATATTCAACTTTCCAGTGGGAAGAAGAAAAGCGGTTTCTTGTCATCATCTTCCTTAATTTTACCGTTTGTTGGACTACGTTCATTTAAAACGGTCGGGGAAGATGTATAGAGAGTTTCTCTGCATTTGGATGAGCAGGCTGAGGACCTAGTCATGGCCTTACCTTCGTCATTCACTATTTGCTCGGACACAATTGAGACAGCAATTTCTTCATTCAGAGCAAATTTAGACGCAGTGTCTTATGCAGATCACCTTCAAGAGCTGTGGCGCAACATCTCAGCGGAAAGGAATTTGAGTACGTTCGTACCTCTTTGATAGTCCTTTCCAGGGCTATTATTGCCCACGTGGGGGCACGGTGACGCTGTGTACTAAGGCGTACTGCACGTCGATGGTGCACCTGTCTTCAACCAATGCTAACCCTGCTTGTGTGGAGTTGCTATGTTGGGGAGCTGACAGTTGCTCGCCGTTGCTCGGTGATTCTCTCCGGGTACTCCGGCTTCCTCCACCCGTAAAACTGTCACGGTCATGGTTAGCCATTGTGCAGAAATATGTGACCTTAAACACCAATAAATAAATAAATATCATGGCTCTAAAAGTTTATTTATGATAATCATTCAGTCGGTAAAAGCGAGCGTTCAATTGATCGACTATGCGGCAAGCATAGATCTAAGGATCTGTTCTTTCATGTCATGGTATATCCGGCATTCAGAAAGTACCTACGGTTCGCCGTTCAAGGGATAGTATTTCATTTCCGAGCGATTTGCTTCGGTCTGAATCTGGCACCCTGGGCGTTCACTCAAATAATGAACTCGGTAATGTCTCACATTCGTCTGCGGTAACGTCGGCTTACTTGGACAACATTCTTCAGAGATACAGCATCAATTACTCTTCAGAACGGAATGAGCTTCTAGACTCACAACAATCTGGTTCGTCTACCGTTACCCAGAGCGAAATTAGTCAGTTGTTATGCTCGCTTTTGCCTACACTCAGATGCATTAACAGTGAGGGAATTTATGCGACTGATGGGGTTGTGCGGAGCGGCTGCGGATCTTATTCCGATGGGTCACTTACGGAGACTTCCCCTCCAGTTTTTCTTTACCCAGAACTGGAGTGTAAAGACGCATTCGCTCGAAACCAGTATTGTTTTAATGGATCTAGTAAACAAAAGGTTCAGATTTGAGCAAATATTCAGTGGTTAACTCAGGGAGTTCCGCTACAGCTGCCGGATCCGGCTTTCTTGATTGTGACGGATGCGAGTCAACAGTTTGGGGCACGACCCTGAGCCTGACAGACTCAAAATTCAAGGGTCTTTAGGACCCTCGGTTCCAGGAGAAAAACATAAACTTCAAAGGAATGATGTCAATATGGTTAGCACTACATCAATGGGTTCAAATTATAGCGGACGCGCATGTTCAGATATTGTCGGACAACTCGACAGTGGTAGCGTACATCAGGAACCAGGGCGTCACCCATTCATTTCCGTTATGCCAACTAACGGAGAAGGTTTTTCTATTACGTCATGTATCATCATGTTCATCTTTCTATCCGTCATATACCGTGTCGTCTGAACGTACTAGCAGACTCGCTCCTCGGAAAGGTCGCCTGTTGCAATTGGAATGGACTGTTTTGCTACCAGTGTGATCGCCCCATGATCAGTTTGCGATGCACCGGAACAATTAGTTACCGTTGTTTGTGTCACCATGCCCAGACCATTGAGCGCATGTAGTTGATGCTCTGCCGATCTCATAGGGTTAGATGATAGGATAAGCATATCCTCCAGTTCATTTGATTCAGTAGATTATGTTTAAGATCAAACAGTCTCATTGTGAATCTTATTAGTAGCACCTCTGTCATCACAGAAACCTTGGATCAGATTTCTCAAGTGTCTGTTATGGGACGCTCCCCAGAAGCTTCCTCCACAAGAGGACCTTCTTTTGTTCTTCACGTCCTTCTCTGCCCATAGTGGCATAATGGAATCGGTTAGACGTGTGGGAACCATTGCGGTTCCTATATTATTTGATGACTAACACAGGAACAATTAAGTAATGCAGGTGAGGAGATTTCGATATGACTTCGAACACCCACCCAACCTCCCCCCACACCCCCCCCACACACACACACTGCCAATGTGTTTAGAGGCAATTACCGGGCAAGACGTAGTTTTCTTCCCGCAAGCCTCGTATGGTTTAATACATACATACTATGCATTTGGGTCGTGTTCTATGGCGACCTCATGGGCACATCCACTTTTTAGTTGGATTAGTTTCCTGTCATTATTTGTTGATTTGTTATATACGAGCGCTTATTTCATCATAACTAAATTGCTACTCTTTGGGTACCTCGGAGGCTGCATAACCAGTTTACTGGTATTCGGATGGTTACATGCTGGATTTTAATGCTCTCTCGCATTATAATTATTAGGCTAACGCTTTATTGTATTTTATGGACCTTGAAATTATAAACCATTTTGGGGGCGGTCCGTGTCAGAGCCTGTTAATCATACTTACTTCCATTTCTAGATCCAGGTTTCTATTATGTCAGTACTCAAATCACATATTCACACATGTTTACGGTCTTAGATATCGGATAGTACACGTTGGAGACTGTTGTTACTGGAATTTATTGTACACCTAAATGAGGTCGCCTGTGGGTTACCTCGGAAATGTGTTTTCTCTCCAGAGATCGTTCAGTGTGGTTCGATTGGACATGTGTATGTTATATTTTATATCACCAGTTTTCGACGTATCTGTACGATTATATAGTGGGCAATATTAATTACCAGTATCGTCGCTATAGCCTTAAATTCTGAAGTGGCGTTAAGCACCATTTATTAATCATGGATTAATACCTGAGTGCCTGTTCGACGAGTATTTATATTGTTTTTTGGTACCGCTCTTACTGATTCCAGAGCTCTCCTCCCTCTTTCTTTTGAAGATTCCTTCAAAAGAAAGGTGGGGGGGGGTGATTTTTACCTCTTCTCTGGCTTGATAGATATGTAACTATGAAGGGAGCTGTTTTGTTCGTAATTATATCCTGCATACAGCTGGAGTGTTATTGTATGGCATATGTTTGTGGGGGATTTTCTTTCATTCTCAGATACGCCATCCTAATTTTTGGGGCTTAGTCCGGACTAGCATGGAAAAAGTATGGAATTTTTTTCTATGCAGGTGTGGGAACCCTGTAATTCTTGTCAAGCAGAGTTAGCAGTGGTTGAATCAAGTGCTCCATCGATGTGGAGTATGTCTTAGTACACATTGTCCCCACATGGACAGTGGGGATTACTTGTCTTGCACATGCGCACAACCTAATTACGGCTGTTCATTATTGAATCATCAACCCTTGTTTTAATGTCCATTGCCCAGAACATTCTATGGTACATGAAGTATGGATTATCACTAAATCACTCATGGAGTGGAGTTTCCACCCAGATACAAACACATTGAGAAAAAGCATAGAACAACAAGCAAAGTTTCAGCCAATGGACCTCTGGGGTAAACTCGGATGTCCACTGGATTAAACTGTCATTATCCTTCTCATGCCTAACCACACAAATTAACTGTTATTATCTGGGTGGAAAGTCCACTCCATGAGTGTGTTTGTGGTGATTCACTCTCCACATACTGTAAACACTGAGCCACTGAGCTTCCTTAAAGTACAAGATAAATGTTATGTAGTGTATTATTGTAGGAGTTATTGCATTTTATGGACTTTGATTTTGTCCATCCCAAAATTCAAACATGTTTAATTAAGGGTACCTTCATGGTGTAATCAACTCTTCCCACAATTTCTTATGCAGAGAGTTGAAACTTTAGGATATGGTTACACATGCCTTGCAGATGTGAAGCGTATAAAAAGTTTGCAGCAAAATTTTTTTTTGCAGAATTATCAGATCAAGTCACACATTTGGTAAAGAGGTGGGGGTACCTTTTTGTGTCACCCTATTGTGACACTTTATAGTTTTTATAATAATGCCCCAATAGTCTGTAATCTGTCACAGGTATGTCATGTCTCATCCTTCAGCATTACCCAGTAATAAATGTTTAATTTCTGTAATGCTATCCATGGTATTACAGGCGGGGGTATATGCCACCCTCGACTTTGCTCTAATTAGTTGTAGAAAATCTTAATTAGCTTAACTTGACAAAGTCAAGATAAGTGATTGCCATTACATGTGCAGAAGTCTGTGAGTCTATTAGTCTGTGAGTCTGTTCACATTTTCCTTTAGCACAGGCTACACCCCATAGTTTTTGTCTGATCATCACAAAATTTCATATGCATTTTTGGGGTCATGTCTAGATGAGAACGTCCCCTTTTGGTTGCGATCAGTCAACCAGTATGGCTGCACGAGCCCCAAACCCGAAAACCATTAGCACAGTCTACAGGTCATATTTATGAAGGGATTTCATTGTAATTTGGTAGGATGCCTCTGTATAATGTCTAGATGAGAACGTCCCCTTTTGGTCATGATCTGTCAACCGTGATGGCTGCCCAAGCTCGAAACCCAAAAACTTTTAGCACAGTCTGCAGGTCATATTTAATATGGAGGGATTTCATTGTAACTTGGTAGGATAACTCTGTATGATGTCTAGATGAGAACTTCCCCATTGGGTCACGATCTGTCAACCGTGACGACTGCCCAAGCCCAAAACCCAAAAACCTTTAGCACAGTCTACAGGTCATATTTATGGAGGGATTTCATTGTAACTTGGTAGGTTGACTTAATATAATGTCTAGATGAGAACATCCCCCTTTGGACATGATTGGTCAACTGTGATGGCTACAGGGACCCGAAGCCTGAAAACCTTTAGCACAGTCTACAGGTCATATTTATGAAAGGATTTGGGGGGCATGGTGGCTCAGTAGGTAGAGGTGCAGGCTGCAAGCCGAGAGGTCCTCGGTTCGAATCCCACCTGTGGCAACTGCATTGTGTCCTTGGGCAAGACACTTCACCCCCATTGCCCACGTGGGGGCATGGTGACGTTGTGTACTAAGGCATAGTGCACGTCAATGCTAACTCTGCTTGTGTGGAGTTAGTATGTTGGGGAGTTGACAGTTGCTCACCGTTGCTCGGTGGTTCTCGCCAGGTGCTCCAGCTTCCTCCACCCGTAAAACTGTCGAGGTCATGATTAGCCATTGTGCAGAAATATGTGACATTAAACACCATTAAATAAATAAATATGAAAGGATTTCATTGAAACTTCGTAGAATCACTCCAGATAATGCCCATATGAGAATGTCCCCTTTTTGTCACGATCATTCAACCAGGATAGCTGCCCGAGCCCCAAACCCAGAAAACTATAGTACAGACTACAGGTCGTATTTGTGAAGGGATTTCATTCTAACTTGGTAGAATGACTCAGTATAATGTCGAGATGAGGACGTCCCCTTTTAGTTGTAATCGGTCAACTGTGATGGCTACAGAGGCCTGAAGCCCAAAAACCTTTAGCACAGTCTATAGGCCATATTTATGAAGGGATTTCATTGTAACTTGATAGGATGACTTGTTTGGGAATAATTTCACTGTAACTTGGTAACTTTCATTGACATGCATTAACTGTGAGGGCCACATACATTAACTGTGAAGGCCACATTAACCCACCCCTCAGTTCTTTAGTACAGTCTACACCTCATATTATTTTTATTAAAAACATAGCATACAGGGAACAGAAATTAACATATTCCCAAGTATCACAATTCTTGTCTTATTTCATAATCCTTTCATTAACATTGAACATTATCCTTTTCATCAAACACAACACACAGACAAGTTAAGCTACGGTGTCTTTGACACTTTCATTTTCTCTTAAAAAAAATGTTGACATAATTGAGAAGAATTCTTTGTACTTTTAATGACTTTTTATATGCCTGTTTTATAAAAACGGTCGCATTATGTTATGGCGTTGGAATCCATCCGTCCATCTGTTTGTCTGCCTGTCTGTCCAGAATTGTTTTCTGGACTTTTTTTCGTTATGGATGGATATATTGAGAAAATGTTTGGTATACTGCTTTGTTATGAATACTTAAAGGTCAAGCTCAAATGTCGTTCCACTCAGTTGATTTTTGGTGGAGTTACTGCCCTTGAACTCAACCGTTTTCCAAACTTTTTTTGTTTGTTATAAATTGACATATTGAGAAAAATTTTTATATGTAGCTCTGTTATGGATATTTACAGATCAAGTTCGAACTTCGTTTCACTTGGTTGATTTTTGTTGGAGTTACTGCCCTTAAACTTAGAATTTTTAGATTTTTCCAGATTTTTTTTTCATTTTCTGGACTTTTTGAATAAGTATAATTAACTAAAATGGAGAAACTGACAGTAAAGTTCAATTGGAACATGAATAATGTTTTATAATTTCTGGAAATGCGGGCGTATTATGCACCGTCCAATGGTGTCCTCTGGTTTCTGATGCTGTGGTCATTTAACCCTTTAGCAACACACCCAGTATCAAGATTTGGCATTTTAAGCTTTTTGTATATTTTTATACTGTACCAATGACCCAGACTTAGCTGGTGCTAACTCCTTAAATTATAGGGCCAAACACAAATTTTGCCTCCCAATCCCCAAAATTTGCACCAAAAACTGAAATTCAATGTCCTATATGGTCCTCCATACTTTCTATCCACTGCGCATGTGCAGTGTCAAGGAGCTCTCGAAATTGGTGCAAATGTCATTCTTTGTTTGGCCCTAAAATCAGTAACATGTCACTGATATTTGTGCTTGTAAATCTCAGTTTAAATGATGCCAGACACATAATTATGAAAGAAATGGTGGAGCTAAGGATGAAATAAGAGGATGAGTGGAAGAAACAGTGGCAGAATGTGTTCAGGGCTGTAACTTATAATTTTTTTACGAAATTATTTCATGTTCCCTAATTTTGGGGCATGAGCCTTATGTTGTCATTCTGGCTATGAACTTACCATTGTTTGTTCAGTGTTTCCTCTCTCCCTTTCCTTAATACCCCCCTTGCTATTCTCCCATGCTTTTGGCATAATTTTGGAATTTTTTCTTACTAATATTTCTTGGGAGTTTTGGCTTGGTAACAGAATCCCCCCACTTCATCCAAGCCATCCGAAGGATGTGATGGATGAGGGGATTCTTTGAATACAAGCCTGTAGGCTTGAGGATGTAACACTGGCATATCGTTTTGCACGGGATACCGTTTCACCTCACTTCAAAGCATTGAACTTGCAGGTCACACACACTATAAATGCCCAGCTCAAGTGGGAGTGGTTGTCTATTTCACAGCGTACTCATATTTAAGGATAAAAAGATCTCGTTCCAAATGTGAGGTGGGGAAGACAAGACCAAAATGTACACCAACATGTACATGTACTGTAGCCAAACAAGGGTGGGTGTTACATCCTCAAGCCTACAGGCTTGTATTTAAAGAATCCCCTCATCCATCACATCCTTCGGATGGCTTGGATGAGGTGGGGGGATTCTTTTCCATAAAGCCTTCCGGCTTTTCGGATGTAACACTGGCATGATTTCAAAGCTTTTTATCAAGAAATATGAGTACATGGAATGCCAACCCAACGAAGAGATTGTGCGTAGAACACTGTACTTTTTGCAAATGTGAGGATGTTTTTGGAAAAAACACCATATGAAATGGGTCATAAATAATAAGAAACATATAAAGAGACTTTGAATTGTGTTTCACTATTGTTAATAGCTGAGTATACGAAAAAATTGTCTATACAACAGGTACAAGTGTAGTGTTGGTGTGGAATCTGGATGTCCAGGGAAAGTATCGCAACCAGCAGAATGCACCATCAAGACGACAAGAGAGTATTGGAAAAGTGTGCCTCTGAATGGCCAACATCCCTGAAATAAAAACCATGAAAGGTTTTAGCTGACTGCCAGTTAGCAGCTTTTAAGACCTGATTTAAAGGGAGACCTTTCCGAGCAGCGGCTGATGTTGCAGCTCCTCGTACAGAATGTGCCTTAAATGAACTTTTAATACCTGCTTTATGTATGCAATCACATACCCAACGAGCAAATGTTGATGTAGAGACTGATTTTTTAGTTTTGAAAGAAATAAATAGTGTATCAGATTTTCTTATGTCTTTTGTCCTTGTGATATATTCTTTCAAAGTGTGTACTACACAAATCTTCTTATCGGTATATTTAAAAAGATTGACATGATAAGACATATGCCCTGGGCGAGATGTTTTCTGAAGGGTAGAAGTTACAAATTTGATGCCATTTGCTGTCTGTTGCATGTAATTGATATCCAATGAAGTGAAGGTTTGTGCCCGCTGGGGTGAGACAAGAGCCATGAGAGTGGCTAATTTTTTAGTTAAAATTTTGAGAGAAAGCTCGTTCAGAGGATAAAGTGTTTTCAAATAACGTAATGCCACAGAAACATCCCAAGTTTCATGATATCTTGGTGTTGGGGGGTGTTTATTAAAGAACCCTCTCATAAATCTGGTAAGAAGTGGGGTGTTTGAAAATTCAGATCTACCGATAGCAAGCATAGTTTGAACTAACATTGATTTGTGTGTATTCACAACACTATAAGATTTATATCGTCCCAAAGCAGAAAGATAATTTAAAACCTCAATTTCAGTGGGTTGTAGTGTTGAAATGATTAGTGATTTTCAGGAATCGACTAGTCGCCAGCAGTAATCGATTACTAATTGACTAGTCGAAGCGTTATTGTTATCAAACACGTGTACCGCCATTCTTTCCTGGTTAAAACTAACAGTAATACTTGCAATGAAACAATGACAAGTGAAGCTTTCAAAGTCCTCAAAACCTCTTTCAGTTTCGAGAGAGAATTAATGTTGGTAGCTTCTGTTTAAAATCATTTTTAGCTCAACTTTGACGAAGTTAAATTTGAGCTATTGTCATGGCCCGTCGTCCGTCGTCCGTCTGTCCGTCTGTCAACAATTGGCTATGGCTCGGGCTAGAGGTCGTATTTATGAACCGATCTTTACGAAACTTCTTGTGTACCTTTGTTATGACCCTGGGACGGGAACGAGTGTTTTTAGGTGTGGTCCAAAATTCAAGATGGCTGCCAGCGGCCATTTTGTACCGATGTTGCAAAAATCAGTTTTTTGTACAGAACTTCTGTATGAAAGTTCTGATTTGAATAAAGTTTTGTATAAATGTTTAGTACCATGGGATACATCACATATAATACAGGTTTTTTTCTCGTGCGTAAATTATGCAAATTAGACTGACTTTGATTTATTTAGTGTTACTTTCAGAGCTGTAAGTGCCAAGCTGCTATGGCTCGGGCTAGAGGCCGTATTTATGAACCGATCTTTACGAAACTTCTTGGGTACCTTTGTTATGACCGTGGGACGAGAACGGTGTTTTTGGGTGCGGTCCGAAATTCAAGATGGCTGCCAGCCACCATTTTGTACCGATGATGCAGAAATCTGTTTTTTGTAGAGAACTTCCATATGAAAGCACTGATTTGAATAATTTTTTGTATGAATGTTTAGTACCATGGGATACATCACATATAATACGGGTTTTTTTCTCGTGCGTAAATTGTGCAAATTAGACTAATTTTGATGTTTTTTGGTGTTACTTTCAGCACTGTAAGTGCAAATGCCAATACGGCTCGGGCTAGAGGCCGTATTTATGAACCGATCTTTACGAAACTTCTTGGGTACCTTTGGTATCACCGTGGGACGAGAACGAGTGTTTTGGGGGCCGGTCCGAAATTCAAGATGGCCGATGGCAGCCATTTTGTACAAAATTAGGTGCAATCAGATTTTTGCACAGAACTTCCATATGAAAGCTCTGATTTGAATAATTTTTTGTGTGAATGTTTAGTACCATGGGATACATCACATATAATACGGGTTTTTTTCTCGTGCAGAAATTATGCAAATTAGATGAACTTTGATTTTTTCAGTGCGACTTACACACAGTAAGTACACATGTCAATACGGCTCAGACTAGAGTCTATATTTATGAACTGATCTTCACGAAATGTCTTGGGTACCTTTGTTATCACCTTGGGACGAGATCGAGTGTTTCTGGGTGCGGTCTAAAATTCAAGATGGCTGCCAGTGGCCATTTTGTACCGAAATTAGGTCTAATCAGTTTTTTGTACACAACTTCTATACAGCTCAGACTAGAGGCCATGTTTATGAACCAATCTTTACGAAACTTCTTGGGTACCTTTGTTATCACCGTGGGATGAGAGCGAGTGTTTTTGGATGTGGTCCGAAATTCAAGATGGCCACCAGCAGCCATTTTGTACCAAAATTAGTGCAATCAGTCTTTTGTACAGAACTTCTGTATGAAAGTTCTGATTTGAATAAATTTTTGTATAAATGTTTAGTAACATGGAATACATCACATATTGTAAGGGGTTTTTTTTCGTGCAGAAATAATGCAAATTAAATGAACTTTGATTTATTCAGTGCTACTTACACAATGTGAGCACACATGTCAATACGGCTCAGGGTAGAGGCTGTATTTATGAACCGATCTTCACAAAACTTCTTGGGTACCTTTGTTATCACCTTGGGACGAGAATGAGTGTTTCTGGGTATGGTCCAAAATTCAAGATGGCTGCCAGTGGCCATTTTGTACCAAAATTAGGTCCAATCATTTTTTTGTCACAAGTTCTATACAGCTCGTATTTATGAACTGATCTTCACAAAACTTCTTGGGTACCTTTGTTTTCACCTTGGGACAGGAACGAGTGTGTTTTGGGGTGCCTTTGTTATCACTGTGCTATGAGAACAAATATTTTGGGGTTCAGTCAGACCCACTCTGGGACTCAAAGTTTTCTTTTCTAGTTTAGCATCTGACTCACCCACCTTTACAATACTTTACCTATACATTTGTTACAGGCAACGGTCAGTATTTATGTACAGACCGTTACAATACTTTATATGTACCTTTGTTATCAGGTCATTACCTAGATGTTCGTCATTGCTGTGTCACATACTATACATGTGCATGTCTTTGTCTTGACAAGTTGAGCTACAGTGTCATTGACACTTTCATTTCTCAATATAGTCACTGATATTTTAAAAAAATAAATCATTATTCAGGTTTTTTTTATATTATTCGTTCCATCCCATTGAATGTCAACAAAAGGAAGTGCTCTTTACGCATGCGTGATGTACATCCCCTGTCGAAAATTAAGCACAGTTAACGCCCTCAGCAGTCATCAGCCTGTCAACAATTGTACACCGAACACTCCCACACAACTTCTCGTATTATGACTTAACCTCTTATCTGTCCATAATTATGCATACATCGAACACGCCTACTAATTTCCATATCCATATTGTCTGCTTTGAAAATCATCACCTGCCCTGATTGGGTTTCCTCTTAACTCAGTTGCAGTTCGAGGAAAAGCTAGTTTCACTTTCAATTTCCCGGAAACTCGCAGATTTCCAGGAATTTGTCCGCATGTATTTACAAAATGAAAATAAAAAGCACATGGATTTTGTAATTGGTTCTTTAGTGATAACAAATTGTTCCAAATACGAACTGGTATGTGTTCTTCCATAATTTCTCTTTGATGTTTCTGTAAGACATTTCGAACTTACCAGTACCTGGTGAACAAATTGATGTCCGTAGGCGGCCTAATTTCATGTCAACTTTGGGTCCTAATTTTCCTGCAGGCTGCTCCCTCGAGAATAAGCTCACCCATATATTTTTCCCTGTTTACTTCACGCACCCCTGGTCTTATTCAATCTCTGGTCAGTTGGCCAACTAGGGTTGTTATTCATGCAGTCGGAAACATCAAACGCGTTATTTCCATGGGTTGTTTTTTGATTTCGGGAGTTTACTTGCGACGTTCGCAACAATGTTGGGTGAATTTAAGGGGATGGTGTATGGTTGGGGCAGATGTTCCGACTAATCGACTAGCAGATTTAGGGATCGACTAATTTTATAATCGCATCGACATCGATTAGTCGGCTAATCATTTCAACACTAGTGGGTTGAACGTAACTAATTTTACTGGTCAACTGGTCATCAACTGTAACAAGCTGGGAAACCAAAGTTGAGTTGTCCACCAGGGAACAACGATGATTACCTGACCGACCTTTTCTTCCTCTGTCTTTTCAAGAACTTTGGCAATGAGACTGAAAGGAGGAAAAAGAAAAGGTGAATGATTCATCCATGAAAAAGAAAATGCATCTATTGCAAAGGCATTGTGATCAGGATACCAACTACAATACAGGGGTAATTGGTAGTTTCGTCGCGAAGTGAACAGATCGATGGTGGGTTCAAAAAATATGTCACATAAGGTGCGGCAAATTTTGGGATGTAGTTTCCACTCACAGAAATGACGTGCTTCACGAGAAAGAGAGTCGGCAAGTGAATTTTGTTTACCGGGGACATGAACCGCCGATATGTGTATGTGTCTAGTCGAGCACCAGAGCCATATGATTTTTGAAACAGTGAAGAGGCTGTCCTTTCTGCCACCAACTTTATTGATGTAAGAAACAGCAGTAGTGTTATCAGTCCTGACACATATGTGGCAGTGGGTCAAATGCCTGGCTAAGTGAAGCAAGGATTTATGAATTGCCAGAAGTTCGAGAACAATGATGTGATTCTTTTGTTCTGTGGGGCTCCACTGGCCATTAGCCCATCGGGTATCTAAGATACCACCCCAGCCAAAAGATGAGTCAGTATGTAATGTGTGATCAGGTGAAGAAACCTGAATTGGTCTGGAGTTCAGTAAGCTAACATGACTAATCCACCAAGAAATTTCATTCTTACTCTTCTGTGATAACTGAATGACATGAGAGTATGACTGGTACTGTGACAAACCTGCAGTTTTATCTTTTTCAAGAGCTTGGTAGTACAAAGGACCTATATGTATTACCAAAAAAGCTGCTTTATAGAGACCAATGAGTCGTGCGACCATTCTAATAGTCGGTCGATCTACATTTAAAACAGCTTCCGACGTGGACACAATGGTTGAAATCCTGTCAGACGGAAGTAAATGGTGAAAGTTCTGGAATTGATGATATGGCCAAGATATTGAATTTCCCTTGTAGGTTCTAAAACAGACTTTTCGAGATTAATTTGGAACCCTAAGTTGTTGAAAAGATCTGACATAGCGTGTGTGTCGTCACGAACACCCTTCTCTGATTGGTTAATGGTGAGAGAATTGTCAATGTAATAAGTACATCTGATGGATTGACTATGTAAATAGGAAAAAATTGGTTTCATTATTTTTGTAAACAATCGAGGTGCGGAGGCCAAGCCGAAAGGTAAGCATGTGAATTTATAAAGAACACCTTTCCAGGAGAATTTCAAATACTTTTGGCTCTTCCTGCAGATTGGAATGCTGAAGTATGCATCTTTGAGATCAAGAGATGTGAAAAAATTATTGACTTTGATCAAGTGTAAGGCTGACCGTAATGTATCCATTTGAAAATGAGCATATGCAACATATTGATTCAAAGACTTCAGATTGATTACTGGTCTCATTTTCCCATTTTTCTTTTCTCGTAAGAAAATATTGGAAATGGACTCATTTGGTTCATGATAACATTCTATAATAGCCCCGTTGTCAAGCAGTTCACATACTTCAGATTCCACAAGTTTTGATTCTGCAGAGGAAAATTTAAGTGGAGAAGGAGGTCGATGTTGAAGGGGTGAAGACACAAACTCTATGTCATATCCAGTCACAGCCTGTAAGATACATTTATCAGAAGTAAGTTGCTCCCATTCTGAGAGAAAATGTCTGATTCTGCCGCCAGATTTTAGCATACTTACATTTACTTTCGGTCCTGTTGATAAGTGAACCTGTGGTTTCCTCTGTATGGCCTCCGGTAGTTCGAGGACCTTTCGGACCATCGTTGACGACCTTGGTTATACTGGTTGTTGTAAGGCCGATGATTTTGATTGTATGGCAGGCGCTTGCCTAAAAAATGTCCAGAATTTCTATTTCTGAAGCCCCTACCTCTGGGGGGAACGTAACACGAGTGACCTCCCCTGCTTTCTTAATCTCCTTGGAGAGATTGTCGCCAAATAGATTGGAAGTAATTGACCTTTCAGGGGCACATAAAGCCTTAAAAGGGTTGCTAAATGTTGGTCGTATCAGGAGTCGACGTTTTACAGAGACATCATGAATAGCTGACCCAATAAGGGTGATGCCATCAGTCAGTTTTGATTTAGCATGTTCCAAATGGTCCTTAAAGTGTTTATTTAATTCCATGCGTTTAGAAGACTCAGCAGAGTGTTTTATCTCCTCTAAGTCGTCTACCATCTTTAAAAGTGGTGTCATAGCATGTGCCATAATTTTTTGAGTTTCCTGTAATTGACAATCACGTGTCCTGGTACGACCATCAAACTGCTGCCAGAATTCATTATTGATTTTTGGTGCTGATATGAGTTTGCAATTGTGTGGAACAGGATGTTTGGTGATGATTTCAGTTATATCCAATTTACTTGTGGCTGCTTTGTTTGCAAAGTCAGCTATTTTGTTATTCACTTCCTGCCCATATTTAATGTCATCCGAAAACAATTTCGGTAAGGTCAAAAAATCGTCCTCTGATAAACTATCATCATCCGATCTATAAGGATCAGAATTTTGCTCGTTTGAGTCATCACTGGACACAGGTCCATGTTTGTCCTCAGAGTCTGAGCCAAAGAGGTCATGCAGTGCAGAGTTTGGTTCTGAACTATTTGTTACAGATTTTGGATCAGAATTTTTATTAGCAGTAGTTTTATTTGATTTTGACTTCTTGTGAGTCTTATGGGAAGATTTCTTTTGTTTCTTAGCCGGCGGTGACAAATTATTTTCTTCGCCGGTAACAGAGACTTGTGTTACTTTCGATTTGGTCACTTCCGCACATGTGCGCTTAGCCTGAATTTTATTTTTAAAAACATCCGGATCACAACGTGATGCCGCTTTGCATTTCACAGAACGACTGGGTCGACATCCTCCTCCCAATTATCACCACGAACATTGGGTGGGTCAACGACCTCATCCACGATGATTTGCAAGTTATGTTTTGAGCCGTACCTGCTGAATTGGCCACTGCTATCATCAGATGCAAACAGATTAACTAGTTCTCCATCGGAGCAAAGAGGTGTGTTATCAGCACTCAAATCAACGAGAGTCGAAGTTTTATAAGCCTCATTACTATCAGTACTACTGCTACTACTGTCGGACTCAGATGATGACATGATCGAAGTGGAACAGTAAGTCGCTCAAAATAAAAAGACAACTACTCCCACTTGAGCTGGGCATTTTTAGTGTGTGTGACCTGCAAAGTTCAATGCTTTGAAGTGAGGTGGAACGGTATCCTGTGCAAAACGATATGCCAGTGTTACATCCGAAAAGCCAGAAGGCTTTATGGAAAAGAATGATTATTCTGTTTTTCCCCATGTTTACGTCCTCACCCTTGTGTGTTTAGTCGTTGTTATCTGCATCTACCATCTGATGTACTGCAGTTTCTTCTCTGGAAGCCTCTGTTTTACATCGGATAGTGTTTAAATTGGTTACTGATTTTGAGCCGTGGTTTCAGTGCCTGGAGTCATGTTTCCGGTTTCTGTACACTTTTGCTTATGAAGACAACGGTTACTTCTGATAGTGATTACTTGTCTTCTATTAGTTCTACTCATAGCCAGATACATTAATATTGTCCGGAAGTGTTGCATTAATTTTTAAAAATGTTTTAAAATATTTTGTCCACACTTAGGTATTTTTATACTGTACCAATGACCCAGACATAGCTGGTGCTAACTCTTAAAATATAGGGCCAAACACAAATTTTGCCCCCCAATCCCCAAAATTTGCATCTAAAACTAAAGAAAACATGTCCTGAAAGGCCCTCCACACCTCGCCCCCACTGCGCATGCGCAGTGTCAAGGACGTTCCGAAATTGGCGCCATTTATCATTCTAAGTTTGGCCCTTCATCAGTTAACATCTGACTGATCTTTGTGCTTTTAAATCTCAGTTTGAATGATGCCAGACACATAAATATTAGTGAAATGGTGATTCTAAGGAGGATAGAAAAGGAGGAGAGGAAAAGAATGTGTGACAGAATATTATCAGGGCTGTAACTTAAAATTTTTTAATGAAATTATGTTAAGTTACCTATTTTCAAGGCAGCAGCCATTTTGTTGTCATTCTGATTATTTAGTTACACTGTTTTTTCAAGTGTTTTTCCTCTCTCCCTGTCCTTTAAGTTCCCCCTTGCTATTCTCCCATGCTTTTGGCATAGTTTCTGTAATTATTATTACTAAATTTTCTTGGGAGTTTTAGCTGAATAACAGAATGAATTCTGTTCTTTCCCCATGTTTACGTCTTCACCTACGGGTGGTTAGGCGTTGTGTTCTGCATCTACCATCTGATGTTCTGCAGTTTCTTCCCTGGAAGTCTCTGTTTTGCATCAGATGGTGTATTTTTGGTAACTGATTTCGGGCCTGGGTGCCTGGAGTCTTTTTTTTTTTAGTGTTTTTACACTCATTGTTTACATTTACAACAGCCCTCTGTGTGAGGGGGGGATTTCTAAATAATAATATCTTTATGTTATTTTAATCATAACTAGATACATTATTATTGTTCGTAAGTGTTGAATAAATTGTTTAAAATATTTTTAAAATTTTTGTCCACACTTAGGCTTGGGATCCATTGGGGCTCAACGTTACTTTTCAGAAACTTGGGCTGTTCTGAAAATATATTTTTTCAAAATATTTTGATTTCTATTATTTTTTCTATATTAATGGATCATATTATTATTATGTATTTTGATTGCCAGGGGTTAGTGCGAGTACCAGGACTTGTTTTCTTTTCACATTGAAAGGATATTGATCAATTGTTTTAAGAGGAAGTCTTCCTCTGACCTTATTATCATTCTATATGTGGTCAGTGTACTCGCATTAACTCCTGTTCTGTATCGTATGATTTCGATGACAATATGGGAAGCGTATGTCACGGTATGTTGTTGGGGATTTGGACACTCCGGTCCTTTCCCCGCAGGGTCACTCTACTTTATCAATTTCTATTTCAGACGATCAAGATTAGGGTGATGTATCTGTGATGTCTTCCAACAGTGTGCCTCCGTCGTCACAATTAATGAAGGGCTAGCGGAAAAGTGCTCATGTAATACGCCAATTGCCTAAGAGGACCCTAGTAGGTTCGACGGCCTTTGACGTCCGCTAGCTCGCCCGGTGTAGCGTCCATTCACCGAATGGTTCGGCAGCCGGGTTCGTCCGTTGCGGTCTAGAAGGAATTTTGGGGTGATGCGAGCACTATAAAATTAACTTAATGCACACCCAGTGACGGCGGATCGGAGGGAGAACGGAGGAAGCCTTTTAGTCCGGTTCATAGCTCGTTCCGGTCCATCCGGACGGCAAGCGAGAGAGGCCCCTCTCTCGTTCAACAACATCTGGCCCCAGATGTTGTGGTACAAATGTGTCGTTAGCGGAGCATACGTCCGTCGCTCGGGACGCTCCGTTGTATAGGCAGTCCGCTGAGACTGCTAAGGCTTCCTCTTCTCGTCAGCGCACACGACCGCACCTTGGCTGCGTGACCGCAGATATATTACCAGCTTCGCCGATCAAGGATTCTTCGGCGACCAGGTCACACCATCCGGCAGCCAGGGATTCGAGACCGATGGACTCCGGACGTTCGCATAGGAAGTATGCGGGAGCCATCTGATGCGGAGCTACCCTCGGCGAAGCACCGATAGACTGCGCCTCCGCAGGTCTCGACGCCGGACATTCTTGTGCACATAGCACAGCTTATCGCAGCATCCCAGCAGCCGACAGAAACGGTGTCGGATCGAGAATTATCCGACAGCGCTGGGTCGGTAGCCGGGGACTCGAGGCCTGCAGACTCCGGACGTTCGCATAGTAGTGTGCGGGAGTCAACGTACACGGAGCTTCCAGCGGCAATGCATCGTAAGTCCGCTACTGCACAGGCCTCGGGAACGGACGTGCTTTCCTTAATAGCACAGTTTATCGCAGCATCCCAGCATCAACTGAATCTGTCGCATATATTTTATTCGACGATGCTGGGTCGGGACGCTCCGCGGAAGCGGGTACGGACGTCCGAAAGTTTCATCCGGTCCGACGGGATACCGAAAGGGATTCGGTGGATTTCAAGCTTTCCCTTTCGGAACAACATATGCTGCGATGCCGGATAAGAAACTGATAGCGTCGGTGGACTTAGAAATTTTTGGTTCGGTTCAGGGACATCGTCCCTCAGTTCCGACATAGTCCAATAATGTCACACAAACTTTCGAATTATTGAACGACGCTATATATATTATTATTTTATGCTTGCTATCCAAGCATTTCTGGTTTCTTGTTCGAAGAGTTATGGAGATGTCTTTCAAAAGTGTGCCTCTGTCGTCATAGTTAATGAAGAGTTAGCGGCAATAAGTGCTCATGGAATATGTCTATCGCTTACGGAGTGACATTCGCTAGCTCACCCGGTGTAGCGTACATTCATCGAATGGTTCGGCTGCCGGGTTCGTCCGTTGCGGTCTAGGAAGGATATTTGGGTGATGCGAGCACTTTAATTACTTTAGTACTCACCCGGTGACGGCAGATTGAGGACAGATCGGAGGAAGCCAACAACATAGGGGACCGCATGTTGTGGTTCAGATATTTTACATTCGGAGCATATGTCCGTTGCTCGGGACGCTCCGTTATATTGACAGTCCGAGAGACTGTCTTTAATGCTTCCTCATCCTCACAGCAGGGCACACGACCGCACATTGGCTACGTGACCTCGAGTATCCGATCAGTTTCGGCATTCAGTGATTCCACAGCGAATAGGTCGCGCCATCCGGTAGCCAAGGGACACGAGGCCTATACACTCCGTTCGCTCGCATATTGGAAGTATGCACGGGGTAACGATCTCGGAGCTTCCTGCGGCAATGCATCGTAAGACCGCTGCTCCTCAGGCCTCAGTGACGGACGTGCTATCCGAGTTAGCACAGTTGTTTCGCAGCATCCCAGCAATTGACGGTTTCTCGGTCGAATCAGGAATTATCCGACGGCGCTGGGTCGGTGCGGTCCGCGGTTGCATCAAGCTACGGACGACCGAACGCTTTATAGGGTCCGACAGGATGGCGAAAGGGATTCGAAAGATTTCGAGTTTTCCCTTTAGTAGTATCGGAAGATGCCTTTCATATCTTCTGGCATTTTTTCCAGTGATTATTTTTCAGACTTCATTGCTGCGATCTTGGATAAGAGACTTATAGCGTCATTGGACTCGGATTTTTCGATCGGTACAGGGACTTTGTCCCTGACTTACCGACGCAGTCCAATATTGTCATTACAACATGTGTTTTATTTTTCGACGCTATATATTTATATATATATACAAGCCTGCTACTAAGCATGATAGTTTAGTTTCTTGTCCGCGTGGCTCATTTCTGCCATTTTATCTTTTTTACATATAGTTTATTTTGGCAGAGCAGGGCATACCGAGAGTTCATATGCGTCTAGACGGTGTGATTAAAGACTGCATATATTCTTTTTCGCCATTTATGTCTTTTCCAATTTCAATGTTGGGAACGACATTATGTATAGTAGACTTAACTTAGACGCTTTATTATACGTAATCCACCTTACTGAGGCGTTATCATTACGTCTTCAAGAAAAGATTTACGGGATATTATTCTCAATGTAATTTCTTTTGAGGGCAGTAGTTTGTTCACGTATAACTCCGCCCTTCAGTGGCTGATTGGAGTTGGTTAGACGTGATGCAGCCCTAGCTACATCCACGCGTGGATAGTAGGTTAAGAACTCTCTCAGAGTCGCTTCGTTCTCGGAGGAGCTTCTCTTCGACGGCAACTTTCCGGCAATCCATGAATTGCTTGATTTATACATTCTCTTGTCTATCTAGTGTTACAAGAGATTCAGACTGGGGCAAACATTCGGTGGTTGACTCAGAGAGTGCCGCCGCAGTTGCCGGACCCTAGTGTGGCTGTTATGACGGTTGCCAGTCAAACAGATTGGGATATATACTGATCCCTACGGATTCGAAGTGCCAGGGTCTTTGGGTTCCGCAGTCTTTTAGCTATCAGTTTAACTTCCGCGGAATAATGTTTTTTAGGCTTGCTTTATGTCATTGCATGAACATTATTCAGAAACGCATGCCCAAATTCCTGTCCTTTAATTCGACAGTAGTGGCGTATCTCCGGAACCAGGGAGGCACTCTTTCGTTTCCGTTATTCAATTTAATGGAAAGAATCCGTCTGTTGGTTATAGTACACCAAGTTCAGTTTTGGTCCGTCATATTCTGGGTCGTCTGATTGTTTTATCGCACTCCCGTTCTCTTACGGGTCGCTTGTTGCTGTCAGAATGGACTCTCAACAAACAAGTATTTAATCAGATTTGCTATCTATGGGAGCGCCCAATGATGTTTTATTTATGACACAGCTTGCTTATCAATTGCAGACGTATGTGTTGGCTTGTCCAGATCTCTGAGCTAATACTGTTAACGCTCTATTGATCTATAGGACGGAATGATAGGATACGCGTATCCTCCGGCGCTGTTGTTTTAGCAGGTATTGCTAAGATAAACAACCACAATACATTTCTGTTGATAGCATCTCTATCTTCACAGAGATCATGAGTAATTTACTCTCTTGTCTACTGTGGATCTTAACGTGAAATCTTCCTCTATGTGAGGATCTTTTTTCACTGGGTAAATCGTGTCATCTTTATCACAACCAGCAAGGTTGCAACCTTCATGTATTCCGTTGTGTGGTCCGTATTGCATTGTAAGCACTGTACTGGACGAGCTTTGGACGCGATTTCTTACTATAGGAGATCCTCTTCTTCGCTATTCTATGCGACTAAAGTGGAGGCTCTTCCGTCGTGGTGTAGGGATCATTATGTTCATATGGTTGATCCCTCCATACTACGCATTGCTAGTTTTTTAGTATACTTGTTTCACAAGATCTACTGCAGCCTGTTGTTATTTAGGTTATAGGTTTATGTTACCTCATACCTATGCACTCTACGATAGTTTACAATTGAGTCTTTTGTCTCTTTATCTAAGTCAGTTAGTAACTTTTTGATAAATAGACTTAGAATCTTTAGATTAAATTCCTATACGGATTTTAACTTCGGTTCTTATTTAGCTAAGTAATCATTTGAGCCTCTGGAAACAGTAGTTTTCAAATTCTGACCTTTTAAACAGTAATTCTGTTGGTTTCTCTTTTACTGTAGAGTCAGTGAGTTTCATGCACTATCGATGGATGATTTTCACTTTCATAGTTTCGGAATCAATACTTCCATTACTATTTAGGTTGGATTGTTGCATAAGAGTTAGGCTCCTATTATCCGGAACCTATTATTTTAAGGTCCTTCCGTCTTCGTATGGGCATAGGCCTTTACTCTTTCCGGGTACAGTTTATGTATTCATAAACAGATATCTGTTTATTACAAGGGCGTAAGCTTCTTCTGTCTTTGATGTCTAGTAGAAGGACGTTACGCTCCATTTTATTGTTAATGGATTCTATTAACTAGCGTACTGCTTATGGTATATCATTGGCTTAGCAGTTGTGCTTAAGATTTCGGCTCATGAAGTAAGAGTTCTTCTACTTCTTGGGCTTACATTAATAGTGTTGCTATTATAGATTTTTGAAGGCTGCTCATTGCGCTCAGCCATCCATTCATGAATTTTATCTCAGAAATATCGAGTCCATTTCTGGAGGCCTCTATTGTTAGGTCTATTATCTACTGCTCAGAATGTCATTCACTTAACAGTTGCTACTATAGCTAGGTAGGCTGTCTGTTTCGGCAGTGTCTCCGTTCGGCTGCCCTCTTCGCTCTGGGCTATTTGACCCAGGGCAAGAAAAAAAGGGGGGGGGGGAGGGTGTTCCCTTGGGTCACCTGTTTTTACTATGAAAACAAGGGGATACCTCCTCCGGAGTTAGTAATTCTGAGCTGTTATTGGGATGGTTGTTTAGTGAGAAGTTTAAGTTTATAAAATTCATTCAAGTCTTAGTTTTTAAAGTATAGCTTTTGAATATTGCATATGTCAACTGACATGATTATGCAATTCTCACACACTTTTAAGAGTATAAGAGTCTCTATCCTCTAGACTTACTTTATTATTGGCTTACTTTAAAAATTATTAGTATAAGGATTATTGGATATTAATAGAGTACATGGATGTATGAAGCTCAATTTTTGGAAGGTGTTGTATCTTTCTAATTTATAATAAATAAGAAAGATACATGTAAGGCCTATTCCTTCTTTTCCCTACAGGGGATGACTCTATTTTATTTTATTGAGCGTATTCCATTTTGCTCTATGTCCTTGGCCCTCCAGCCTTTTTACTATTCAGCTATGTCTGGGTCATTGGTACAGTATAAAAATGTTAAAAAATTTATAGTAATTTATATATTTTTTATACTTACCAATGACCCAGACGGGGATGGCCCTCCCAGGAGTTGGGAACTCTTGCCTCCCCGCTGAGTACATAGCGCTTACCAGGCACTGGTTATTAGAATGATAAATGGCGCCAATTTCGGAACGTCCTTGACACTGCGCATGCGCAGTGGGGGCGAGGTGTGGAGGGCCTTTCAGGACATGTTTTCTTTAGTTTTAGATGCAAATTTTGGGGATTGGGGGGCAAAATTTGTGTTTGGCCCTATATTTTAAGAGTTAGCACCAGCTATGTCTGGGTCATTGGTAAGTATAAAAAATATATAAATTACTATAAATTTTTTAACTTTTTGGGGATCCATTTGGGCTCATTGTTCCCATTGGGAACTTGGGCTCTTCTGAAAATTTTTTAAAAAAAATATTTTTTTTTTTTTTTAAATTATTTTTTTGAAATGTTATAATGGATTATATTATATTATGTATCTTTGTTTCAAGGGTTAGTGCAAGTACTATGACTGTTTATATTTTTTCATGATGAAAAAATATTGTTCAACTGTAATGCGAGGAAATCTTCCTCTGATTCTCATGTTCATTGTGTTTCTTGTAGTCAATGTACTTGCCTTATTCTTGCTCAGTGTGTGCTAATTGGAATGACAACGTTGGAGACGTGTGTCACGGTATATTGTTAGCGGTGAGGGATCCATTCCGGTCCTCTCTCTGCAAGGTCACTCTAGTTTATCAGTCTCTTTTTCAGAAGAACAAGAACAGGCTGATGTTTCAGTGATGTCTTCAACAAGTGTGTCTCTGTCGTTGCAGTATTAGGGCTAGTGGCTGAGTGCTCATGGAAATACGGCAATTGCCGAAGAGGTCCCTAGTAGGATCAAAGGCGTTGATCATCCGCTAGTCCGCCTGGTGTAGCGACCATTCATCGAATGGCTCGTCAGCCGGATTCGTCCGTTGCGGTTCAGGGAAGCAGTTTAGGTGATGCGAGCCCTATAAACATTGAATGTGCACACCCAGCGACAACGGATCCGAGGATAGTACGGAGAAAGCTTGTCAGTCTGGTAGCTAGCTCGTCCAGGTCTATCCGGACCACGAGCGAGAGAGGCCCCCTCTCTCTTACCGCAATATCTGGGCCGCGATACTGTTGTATGTTTGTTTGTTAGTCTGAGCATACGTCCACTCCTCCTGCTTGGGACACTCCATCACATAGACAGTTCAACGCGGCTGTTCTATTGGCTTCCTCATCCTCACGTCAGCACACAAGACCGCACCTTGGCTATGTGACCACAGATTTCCAGGGGACGTTCGCATATTATATAAATGCAGGAATGAACGTCCCTGGAGCTTTTGCTTTGCCGACCAGGGAATCCACGCCAACCAGGTCACTCCATCCACTAGCCAAGGACACAAGGCCTTTCCAGTTGGGACGTTCGCATATTATATAAATGCAGGAATGAACGTCCCTGGAGCTTCCAGCGGCTAATTACGTAAGACTGTGGCTCCACAGGCCTCCGTGACGGACTAGCTATCGCAGGTAGCTCAATTCATCACAGCATCCCAGCAGCTATCAGCAGTTTCTTTATTGAAACTTTTTCAATAAAGAACTATCTGAGCATGCTGGGTCGGTTCACTCCCCTGCAGAGTCAGTAGGGATGACCAAGATTATTATGTGGTCCATGCGGATGGTACAAGGGAATCAGCACGGCTGAAATTTTCCCTTTCTGAACAACTTAAGGTGCTGTAGATTTCATCCAGCATCACCTTTAGAAGTTGTTTCTCTGGACAAAAATGCTGCATTACCTGATAAGAAACTGTAAGCGTCACTGGACACAGACTTTTTCAGCCGGATTAGGGACACCGTCCCTGATAGTTCTGACCCAGTCGAGGAATGTCATCGACATTTGAACTTTTGAATGACGCTATATTCAAGCTAGCCTCTAAGACTAGCAAATCCGGTTTCTTATCGCCTGCGCTATACAGCTGCCTTTCATCAATGCTAGACATTAATTTGAAACGGCAGGACAAGGCGCACCGAAAGTTCCTCTGCGTTTGGACGACTAGGCTGCAGACCTGGAACGGTCATTGCAGGTGTCCATGTCTATTTACTCCAGTATACTGGAGAACACAATTTAGATGCATTTTCTCACGCAGATCTCCTTACCAGAGTGTTATCATTACGTCTCGAAGCGAAAGAATTCCAGGATCTCCATCTTTCAAGGGCTATAGCATATTCTACATATAACTCCGCCCTTTCAGTGGCAATATGGAGTTAGTCAGACGTGATGCTGCCCTGGCTGCATCCACAAGAGTGGATAGTAAGGTGAAAAAACTCTCTTCCAGGTGCTCCGGTCTCAGGAGAGCTTCTCTTCGTCGTTAAGCTTTCTACAATCTATATTAGATTACTAAGAAAGCTCCGGATTCTCTGCATTATTCCGCTTTGAAAAAGTCGGACTCAGCAGGGAGGAGTAAGGCAGGTTCTTCGGGGGCGAATACGTCCAAAGGAAGATTCCTATAGAGGATCAAAGCCTCTACGTCTTACTCCGGAGACTGTCAGAGTAGCGATTCGCATAGGGGTTGTAATGCTGGCCTGAGATATCGGGTCAGACGCCCCTAGGTCAACTGGGCAAGGTGAGGGTCGTGGAGGATCTGTTTTCTCCTTCCGCAATCCTCACAGGACCAGGAGGTGATTCCACGTCGACCAGGTCACGCAATCTGCTAGTCAAGGACATGAGGCCTTTCCAGTTGGGACGTTTGCATATTATATAAATGCAGGAATTAATGTCCCTGGAGCTTCCAGCGGCTAATTACGTAAGACCGCGGCTCCACAGGCCTTCGTGATGGACTTGCTATTGCAGATAGCTCAATTCATCGCAGCATCCCAGCAGCTATCAGAAACTTTTTCAGTAAAGAACTATCTGAGCAAGCTGGGTCGGTTCCTTCCCCTGCAGAGTCAGTAAGGGATGACCAGAATTTTTATGTGGTCCAGGCGGATGGTAAAAGGGAATCAGCACAGCTGAAATTTTCCCTTTCCGAACAACTTAAGGTGGCCATAGATTTCATCCGGCATCACCTTTTAGAAGTTGTTTCTCTGGACAAAAATGCTGAGTTACCTGATAAGAAACTGAAAGCATCACTGGACACAGACTTTTTCAGCCGGATTAAGGACACCGTCCCTCAGTTTCCGACCCAGTCCAAAAATGTTATGGACATTTGAACTTTTGAATGACGCTATATTCAAGCTAGCCTCAAAGACAGGCAAATTAGGTTTCTTATCACCTAGCGCTATTCAGCGGCCTTTCATCAATGCAAGACCTAATTTTGAAACGGCACGACTAGGCGTGCAAGAGTTCCTCCGCGATTGGATGACTAGGCTGAAGACCTGGAATTGTCATTGCCAGCGTCCATGTCTATTACTCCAGTATACTGGAGACAACAATATTGTCTTATAGAATTTAGACGCATTATCTCACGCAGATCACATTACCAAGAGGAACTTGGACGGCATTCTTCAGGGTTACGGCAGCAAGTTAATGCTTCAGATCGATGTTCTGAGTCTGCTTCAATTGCTCCGATATCTCAGTTTCTTAGTAAACGAAAAGAAGTCGGATCTAGTGTCGTCCTATTCATTCACCCATGTGGGAATGAGCTTAGAGATGCACAACAATCTCATTCGTCTGCCATTAACCAGAGCGATTTTAATCAGTTGTTACGCTCGCTTTTGCCTTCACTCATATGTAGTAACAGCAAGAGAATTCATTAGACTGACAGGTTTGTGTGTACCCGCTGCGAATATTTTTCCGATGAAGCAGATATGCACTTGTCCACTCCACAGATATTTTATCTCAGAATTGGAGTGTGAAGACTCATTCGCTCGAATCGAACATCGTCTTGTCGAATCAAGTGAACAAGAGATTCAGACTTGGGTAGATTTTCAGTGGTTAACTCAAAGAGTACCACTGCAACTGCCGGATCCAAGTTTAACGATAATGACGGATGCGAGTCAAACAGGTTGCGGCGCAACTCTGAGCCCAATAGATACAGGATGCCAGGGTCTTTAGGATCCGCAGTTCCTAACAAGTACATAAACATCAAGAATGATGTCAATATGGCTTGCACTACATCAATGAATGAACATTCTTCAGAATTCGCATGTTCAAATTCTGTCCGACAAGTCGACAGTAGTAGCATATATTCGGAACCTGGGAGGCACTCATTCCATTCCGTTATTCAATTTAAAGGAAAAGATCCTTCTGTTTGTTCTAGAGCATCAAGTTCTTCTATCGGTCCGTCATATTCCGGGTCGTCTGAACGTTCTAGAGGACTCCCTTTCTCGGATAGGTCGTTTGTTGTCGTCAGAATGGACTCTCAACAACGATTTTTCAATCAGATTTGCTACTAATGGGATCGTCCAAGGGTAGACTTTTTGCGACGCATCTCAACTATCAGTTGCAGACGTATGTGTCGCCGTGTCCAGATCCTTGAGCATTTGAAGTAGATGCTCTCTCGATCTCTTGGGACAGAATGATAGGATATGCGTATCCTCCAGCGCCTTTGATTCTACAGATATTGCTTAAGATAAAGCAATCTCACTGCAAATTTTGTTGGTAGCATCTCTGTCACCCCAGAGTCCATGGATAAATCTTTTCAGGTGTCTGCTGTGGGACATGCTGCGGAAGCTTCCTCCACGAGAGGATCTTCTTTCGCAGGGGAAATCGTGCACACTGCATCACAACCCATAAGGTCTCAACCTTCACGTATTTTCGTTGTGCGGTCCTTCTTGCACGGCAAGCAATTTACAGGATGAACAGTGGACACAATTTCTAACTGTAGGAGGATCTCCTCTTCGCTAAATTATGCTGCTAAGTGGAAGGTTTTTTCACGGTGAGGTAGGGATCATTCTGTTGATACCTATGCACATCATGATAGTTTACTGATTGGATCTAATGTCTCTTTATCTAAGTTACGGAAAACTTTTTGATAAATAGACTTAGAACCCTTAGATTAATTCCTAAGTGGAATTTAGCTTGGGTTCTTCTTAAGTTTAAAGAAGCGCCATTTGAGCCCCTTGATACAATGGACTTCAAATTCTTATGTTATAAGACAGCTTTCTCTTAGCCCTTTCTTCGGCTAGAAGAGTTAGTGAGCTTCAGGCACTATCTGTTGATGATTCTCACTTTCGTAGTGTAGGTAATACTATTGCCTTGACTACTAAGGTTGGGTTTTTGACTAGATTCAGGCTCCTATAAGTATCCGGAATCTATTGTTATTAAGGCTCTTCCGTCTTCAGACGGGCATAGGCCTTTAATCTGTCCTGTTAGAGCTATATGTTTTTTACAAACGTATATCTGAGTTTATCAGAAAGGGACGTAAAAGTCTCTTTCTGCCTCTGCTGCCTAATAGTAGGGACATTATGGTCCATTCTATTGCAAGATGGATTCAATTAACTATCCGTACTGCTTATGAAAAATTATCTTCAACTCAGCAGTTTGTGCATAAGATTTCGGCACATGAAGTATCTGTTCTGGTAGCATATCTGTCCTGCTGGCCTCTTCGCTCTAGGGTATTTGACCCAGGGCTAGGGAAAGGGGGTGGGGGGATGGTGTTCCCTTATTTCACCTGCGTTATAAGGAAAAGCAAGGGAATATCTCCTCTGGAGTCAGTAATTCCGAGTCAGTGCCGGGATGGTTTTAAAGTGTAAAGCTAATTCATATAATATTTTAAAGTGTAGCTCAGTGGGAAACATTTGTATATGTCACGGATCATACGAGCGCTAATATACAATCCTCGACCACTTTTTAATGAGTATAAAGAGTCTCATTATCTGGTCTACATGTATCTTTAATTATTGGCGTTCCTTTAATAAGATTAGGATAAGGGATTATACTGGGTGTTAATAGAGATCATTGATGATAATTGTGCTCAATTACGGAATGGTATTGTGTCTTTCTTTTTTGATGCAAACAAGAAAGATACATATAAAACCTGTGCTCCTCTTCTCCTTGAGGGGATAATTCTGTTTTCATGTAATTGAGTCTATTGGATTGTCTTGTATGTCCTAGGCACTCCGGCCTTTTTTATACCCCCGCTTCGAAGAAGTGAGGGCTATATAGGAATCGCCCTGTACGTCCATCCGTACGTCTTTCCGGACATGAAATTCTTGTGTGCGCAACTCCTCCTACATTTATCAATCAATTTGGACAAAACTTTTCAGACATCACTACTAAGTGAACATGCGCATATTCCAAGATTTTTGATCTGCGACAATTTTAACCAGGTTATCTCCCTTTGACTTAGATTTATTGTGTCTTTCCATCCGAACAAATTCTTGTGTGCGCAGCTCCTCCTACATTAATGAACCGATTTTGATGAAACCTTTCAAACATCATCTCTACTAAGTGAACATGTGCATATTCCAAACTTTTTAATCTGCGACAATTTTAACCAGGTTATATCTCTTGAACTTTGATTTAATATGGGTTTCTACATGAAATTCTTGTGGTCGCAACTCCTCCTACATTTATCAATCAATTTGGACAAAACTTTTCAGACATCATCACTATTAAGTGAACATGCGCATATTCCAAGATTTTTGATCTGCGACAATTTTAACCAGGTTATCTCCCTTTGACTTAGATTTATTATGTCTTTCCGTTCGAACAAATTCTTGTGTGCGCAACTCCTCCTACATTAATGAACCAATTTTGATGAAACCTTTCAAACATCATCTCTACTAAGTGAACATGTGCATATTCCAAACTTTTTGATCTGCGACAATTTTAACCAGGTTATCTCTCTTGAACTTTGATTTAATATGGGTTTCTGCATGAAATTCTTGTGTGCGCAACTCCTCCTACATTTATCAATCAATTTGGACGAAAGTTTACAGACATCATCACTACTAAGTGAACATGCACATATTCCAAAATTTTTGAGCTGTGGCAATTTTAACTAGGTTATCTCCCTTTAACTTAGATTTATTATGGGTTTCTACATGAAATTCTTGTGCGTGCAACTCCTCCTACATTTATCAATCAATTTGGACAAAACTTTTCAGACATCATCACTACAAAGTGAACATGCGCATATTCCAAGATTTTTGATCTGCGACAATTTTAACCAGGTTATCTCCCTTTGACTTAGATTTATTATGTCTTTCCGTTCGAACAAATTCTTGTGTGTGCAACTCCTCCTACATTAATGAACCGATTTTGATGAAACCTTTCAAACATCATCTCTACTAAGTGAACATGTGCATATTCCAAACTTTTTGATCTGCGACAATTTTAACCAGGTTATCTCTCTTGAACTTTGATTTAATATGGGTTTCTGCATGAAATTCTTGTGTGCGCAACTCCTCCTACATTTATCAATCAATTTGGACGAAAGTTTACAGACATCATCACTACTAAGTGAACATGCGCATATTCCAAAATTTTTGAGCTGTGGCTATTTTAACTAGGTTATCTCCCTTTAACTTAGATTTATTATGGGTTTCTACATGAAATTCTTGTGTGTGCAACTCCTCCCACATTTATCAATCAATTTTGACGAAACCTTTCAAACATTATCACAACTAAGTGAACATACGCATATTCCCAAATTTTTGATCTGCGACAATTTTAACCAGGTTATCTCCCTTTAACTTGGATTTATTATGGGTTTTCAAATGGGATTCTTGTGTGTGCCACTCCTCCTACATTAATGAACCGATTTTGAATACATGTTGCACATTGTAAATGTGTTTTTCCAAATGTAAACCATATATGTGTGGGCTCTTTAAGTATTCAGTGCTGTTCTGTGGAAGGCCACATGCAAATACAAATTTCAACAACAAAAAATGATCTTTATGTATACATTTCCTTATGGCCTTCGCCTACATGATCAGAAGTGCATTCCTCTAAAAACCCAAAGCGGGGGTATTAATCACCTTCAGTGATAGTTCTAGTTCTATTTAGCTAAGTCTGGGTCATTGGTACAGTATGAAAATGTTAAAAAATTTATAGTAATTTATATATTTTTTATACTTACCAATGACCCAGACGGGTATGGCCCTCCCATGAGTTGGGAACTCATACCTCCCCGCTGATTACATAACGCTTTCCAGGCACTGGTTGTAAGAATGACATTTGCGCCAATTTTGAGAGCTCCTTGACACTGCGGGTGCGCAGTGGATAGAAAGTATGGAGGACCATATAGGACATTGAATTTCGGTTTTTGATGCAAATTTTGGGGATTGGAGGGCAAAATTTGTGTTTGGCCCTATAATTTAAGGAGTTACAACCAGCTAAGTCTGGGTCATTGGTAAGCATAAAAAATATATAAATTGCTATAAATTTTTTAACTTTCCAAACATTTCAACAAAACCGTATCATGTTATTCCCCATTGAAATGGGCTTCTTCCAATGAGGGAGGAGGGGGGTTCACATGATATGGTTTTGTTGAAATGTTTTTTGTTTTCTTTCAACTGCACATTTTACAAATTTCCGGTATGCATCTGATTTATTAGCTTGTAGAGTGCTGGAAGTCCATATTTGGGCTTTCTTCTAAAGTGCAGGTCCCACAGATTAAGGTCTCCATATTCTGTCCAGGTGCTTCATATTTTCTTTGAAGTGCAGTTATTTTGTCTACAAGAATCTGACTTCAAACAAAAATTGTAATGAGGCCAAGACTTGAGAACAAATTCGGAGAATCAAAAATAATTTAGCACTCTACCAGTTAAGTAAAGGAGTAATTTACAGATTTTCTCTGTATTTCAGTTTATTTACAACAAAAATATTAGTGAGTGTTATTATGATAGGAAGAGCATGTCAATATGCCCCACAGACTGTATCTGAGGAATCTGTTGAAGAGGAAAATGTTCATGCAGAGGCAGATGAGAACCTGGATATTGTACACACCACACAGCCTGATCTCATTAGAGAACATACATTAAGTTCTGGACTTATTCCGAGTACTGTCTCAGACTCAAGTGAAGTTTTAGCAACCGAGAATGAAGAGTTGGATTTTGAGACTGATCAGTCTGTCTTTGAAACTGACATCATTAATTTATCAACTGAAAAAATACCTGATGATAACATCAGTGTCGAAACTATATCAAGTGCAACTTTTGTGACACATACCAAACATAGCACGGATGAGGTTTTTGAATCACTTGACACTCAGATAAGTTATGAGAATAATAAATTAAAAGATGACTGTGATGACATAGCTGAGGAAGTTTTCGAGGAAACATCAGAAATGTGCAATAATGACATTGTTACTCTTCATCACAGTGCTAGTGATATTGTAGACAAAAAGAATGTGTAAGGCTGTTAAAAAAAAATTCTTGTTTCTCAGGCACCTCCCTCTTCATAGAAAATCTGCCTCCTCACTTTTTTTTTCTCTTGGAAATCTCTTCTATGA
This sequence comes from Pictodentalium vernedei, assembly GCA_031216915.1. NCBI lineage: Eukaryota > Metazoa > Mollusca > Scaphopoda > Dentaliida > Dentaliidae > Pictodentalium > Pictodentalium vernedei. The sequence goes on from CM062295.1 coordinate 611,542,123, forward strand.
CACTATTTTGCACATGTAAGACAAATATTTAACCAGCTAGATCTTGTTTGACAGAGCTTACAGAGCTCTGTCAAACAAGATATAGTTGGTTAAATTTTCAACTACATTTAATATGGGAAATTTTCACTGCTGAAAACATTGGTTTGCCACATACATGTACATGTCATAGTGTAAGTAGTTAAATTTCTGATTCGAACTATTTTCAGAACTGTTTTGTGAAAAAACAAAAATAAAATGTTCTCCCTCTCTCTCTCTCATCATAAAATTGAGGAAAAATTGCCTGAGAAACCCATTTTTTTTCTTATAGGCCTAATATAAAAAAATTTTGTAATTGGATGTGATATTCACGATAACAAATTTTGTTATTGAATCTGGTTTTTAGGATGACAGAGTTTGAATGGTTTGGACAAATCCTTGAATCACAGTACAGTAGAGCCCACTTAACTGGATATCTCTTAATTGTATACCCCTGTTAATTGAATATAATTTCCCAACACAAAACCATTTACCATTCCTCCAATACCAATTTGACCTGTTAATCGAATATAGGTTATATAGTAAACTCCTGTTTATTGAATAAAAAATCTTGTAACCTGTCGAGAAATTACCCTGACTCTCCCCAGTTTACCTGACTGTCCCCAGTTTTCCCTTGTTTATAGACCCAGTTGGCCTCAGTACATCAAATACAAGCATTTAATCTATTATATCTTGTTTGACAGAGCTCAAAGAGCTCTGTCAAACAAGATATAATAGAATAAATGCTAAGTGTATCTCTAGAATACAGGAGAGTGACAATCCCTGTTAATTGAATAGTCCTGTTAATTGAATAACTTTCATTGGCAAAGTGGCTATTCAATTAACAAGGTTCCACTGTACTACTATTTGTATTTTTGACACTCAGGAAATGTCCTCAAAAAGTATTTTATCCCTTACATAACTGAATGGCCATATCCAGTCCGTGCTGTTCACAAAAATCACCATTCAGATGTAAATTTTTCAATTTTTATACCCTCTACAAAAAGTTGTGGGGATATACTGGAATCAGCTTGTCTGTCGTCTATCCATTTCAGTCCACAAGACCTTCCTTCCATCTGTGGGTACAAATTTGTTCAGAGCTTTACTTGGTGCATAAGTTAAGGCCTATAACAAATGTTCTTGTTTCTGAGGCAATTTTTCCTTAATTTTATGATGAGGGAGAGAGGTTTTTTTTTTTTTTGTTTATTCACTTATTCACAAAACAGTTCTGAACATGGTTGGAATCAGAAATTTAACTACTTACGCTATTATGTGCCAAAACAATGTTTTCAGCTGCAAAAATATCCCATAATGTAGTTGAAAAATTAACCAACTATATAATCCTAGCTGCGGCAAATGCATTGTGTCCTTGGGCAAGACGCTTCACCCCCACTGCTCAAGTGAGAGCATGGTGATGTTGTGTACTAAAGCATACTGCATGTCGATGGCGCACTTCAACCAATGCTAACCCGGCTTGTGTGGAGTTAGTATGTTGGGGAGCTGACAGTTGCTTGTCATTGTTCAGTGGTTCTCTCCTGGTACCCTGGCTTCCTCCACCCATAAAACTGTCATGGTCATGATTAGCTATTGTGCAGAAATGTTTGACCTTAAACACCAATAAATAAATAATAACTATATCTTGTTTGATAGAGTTCTGTGAGACAAGGTATAGTTGGTTAAATATTTGCCCTACAAGTGCAAAATAGTGTCACAGAAGAGATTTCCAGGTGAAAAAAAGGTGATGAGGCAGATTTTCTATGATATTTGAGGTGCCTGAGAAACAAGAATTTTTTTTTAATAACTATTGATTGGACTTAAAATTTCAGAGTTATTGGCCTTTTTGACTTTGAATTTTTTGTATGTGGACACAACTTTATCTGAACTTGTGTTCCTGTATTTTCCAGTCAATTCTTTTTTAAACTGGTCACGGAAATTAACCAACATGAGAGTCTACTCATTAGCAATTTGTGATAACCAACATGGGAACCTGTGCATCACACTCATTTTGGCAGATTTATTGCCTTTTATGGACTTATGGTATTTTTTAAACATACTTATTGTGGAACATGGAGTAGTGGGGGGTCTATTTTTAATCCTATTGGCATGGACACTTCCATTTGCTTTCAGATATCATTGATGACCTCTCATAAGAAGGATTTCATTTAACTCGTTCCAATGAGGGATCATAAATTATATTTTTTAGGCAAAAATGTGCACTTTTCAGTAATATACTGAGTCAAAAAAGAAAGTATAATAAACTTTGAGGAGCAATTTTATTAGTATTATCGACTTTAATCCCAAACAAATTATTGTAAATTCATATTTCGAGTCTAGTTGTATGAATTTGCATAATTTCAGGTTCTTACTGTTGCCAGCGTCACATCGCAATTCAGACATGGGGTGAAATGACATGGTGTGTATGTCCACCGTTTGCCTCTTGGATGGCAAGACATCGACGGCGTGTGGATCTGATAAGTCTCTGGAGTCACCCTGTGGTATTGCATTCCACTCCTGCCTTAGAACATTACGGAAATCGCCTAATGTCCGAAGATCATGAAGTCGTACTCGACGGTCCACTTGATCCCAAAGATGCTCGATTGACAACAAATCTGGTGAAAGTGGGGCCCAGGGAAGAAGTTTGATGCTCTGCTTCTCAAGAAAATCACGACAGATACGCGCCATGTGACATCGGGCATTGTCTTGCTGGAATAACTGCAATCCAACGTTAGCATTGAACAATAGGACAACAGTGTTCAGAATTTTGTCCCTATATCGCTGTCCATTCAGATTACCATCATTGAAGATTTTATGGTGCAAGGAAATTCCTGCCCAAACCATTATCCTACCCCTGCAGAAACGGTCGCATTCCCGCACACAAGCATCTGAAAACCGTTCTCCTTGTCGGCAATACACTCTTGCCCCCACCATCAGCACGCCATAGACAAAATTGTGATCATCACTAAAAAGAACTGTGCTCCAATGATGCTGAGTCCAGCGAACATGCTGATGTACCCATTCCATTCTGATGGTACAATGCCGTTGGGTAAGAATTGGTCCTTGGTATAGACGACTACTTTGGATACCGTGTTCAGCGAGTTTGTTGCAGACAGTTTGTGCACTAATTCTATTGTTAGTTCTACCAAGAGAAATTGCTGCTATCCTCATCGCCGGAAGGAAGCGATCCCGCAAGTAAGACGTCCTTATGTGTCGGTCTTGCGCAAGGGTCGTAACTTTTGGTCGACCAGAATGCAATCGGTCAGCAGTAGATCCAGTGGTTCTATACCTTCCAATGAGATAGTAAATAGTGGCCACAGAGACTCTGAACTCAGCAGCGAGCTCATCTGGAGATTTTCGGTTAACCTTGGCATTTTTTAAAATGTCAGAAGACAAAAACTAGTGTGTTTTCTCAATAACCCAGGCTCTCTTTGGTCACCTATTCAATTTGACATTCTCGGGTAGCATGTGCTATTTTGAAATCCATAGCAAAATTGTATGCGGTTGGATGGACAACAACAACATGTCATTAAACTCTTTGCACGACTTCTTGTCCACAAACATGCAACATTAGAACTATGCTATTTTTTCACATTTGTTTCTGTTATACTTTCGTTTTTGAATCAGTATGTAATCATTTACCAAATGACAAGCTGGCAACATTTGCAAAAAGTTTTTAAAATGACAAAAATTGTTCCTGTTGGCCTAAAACATAGCTTATGACACTTGTTGGAATGAGCATGACACATGTTTTGAACAGCACTGGCAGTCGTGGCAAAGGTAAAGGGTTAAGGGCAGAGACTTTTGATAGAGGCTAAAAATGGGTTATTCTCATTCAGCTGGCACAGAACAGTTTTTTCAATGTAGGAGGTTGGTTATGGTCTATATCTGTTTACCGGTAATTAAGAATCAATTCTCAACTGCACTGGAATTGCTGGAAAATATAGTTTTAGTATTTGACCCGCACCTTCCAGGTGACTCATAGACTCTGATCTTGAATCAGTAACATACTACATGCTGATTGCAGACCACTTCAATAAAAATAAAAGTATAAGACTGCTATTCATGAGAACTTCTAAAAGTTTTATATTAAAAATTAGGCCCCACAAACAAGCCAGAAAATAAGCCATCTGACATGTGCAAAATGAGGTCCCCAGAGGGTGAGTTTGATGATGCTATCCCATACAGTGGGCCAATTTATCCTCTGGGTACCTCTTTCTGTTTAGTTTGAGACTGTGATTCAGACTGAGATTCACAGAGGGTAAATTTAGTGATGCTACCCTGCTATGCAGGGTAGCATCACTAAATTCACCCTCTGGGGTCCTCATTTTTAGCTCAATTTTGGCGAAGCCAAATTTGAGCTTATGCCATGGCCAGTCGTCCGTCGGCCGTCTGGCCGTCAACAATTCAATACGGCTCGGGCTAGAGGCCGTATTTATGAACCGATCTTTACGAAACTTCTTGGGTACCTTTGTTATGACCGTGGGACGAGAACGAGTGTTTTTGGGTCCGGTCCGAAATTCAAAATGGCTGCCAGCCGCCAATTTGTACCGACAATGCAGAAATCTGTTTTTTGCACAGAACTTCCAAATGAAAGCACTGATTTGAATAATTTTTTGTATGAATGTTTAGTACCATGGGATACATCACATATAATACAGGTTTTTTTCTCGTACGTAAATTATGCAAATTAGACGAACTTTGATATATTTAGTGTTACTTTCAGCACTGTCAGTGCAAATGCCAATACGGCTCGGGCTAGAGGCCGTATTTATGAACCGATCTTTACGAAAGTTCTTGGATACCTTTGGTATCACCGTGGGACGAGAACGAGTGTTTTTGGGTGCGGTCCAAAATTCAAGATGGCCGATGGCAGCCATTTTGTACAAAATTAGGTGCAATCAGATTTTTGCACAGAACTTCCACATGAAAGCTCTGATTTGAATAATTTTTTGTGTGAATGTTTAGTACCATGGGATACATCACATATAATACGGGTTTTTTTCTCATGCAGAAATTATGCAAATTAGATGAACTTTGAATTTTTCAGTGCTACTTACACACAGTAAGTACACATGTCAATACGGCTCGGGCTAGAGGCTGTATTTATCAACCGATCTTCACGAAACTTCTTTGGTACCTCTGCTATCACCTTGGGACGAGAACGAGTGTTTCTGAGTGTGGTCCGAAATTCAAGATGGCTGCCAGTGGCCATTTTGTATCGCCGTTACAATACTTTATATGTACCTTTGTTATCAGGTCATTACCTAGATGCTTGTCATTGCTGTGTCACATACTATACATGTACATGTCTTGACAAGTTGAGCTACAGTGTCATTGACACTTTCATATAGATGACAGTCTGCTTATTTTCTGGCTTGCCCACAAAGAAGATCTTCTGTTTCTTTGGCCATTTTTTGTAAAAATTGCATGGAGGAGGGTGATTTTTTATTTATTTTTGTAATTATTTCTTTGCCATCAGAAGTTCATGTTCTTCGTTTGTTTTATCTTTTAGACCTCATTATGTACAGAATAGCGTGGGTGGTGGTGTATTTCATCCCTTGAGTTCAGGAAGGCTTTGCAATGTTAAGAGCATTGCAAAGCCTTGTTGCACTCAAGGGACAAATTTATCAATTTCTTAACTGGGTAAAATGTTAGACATGATCCATTTAGTTTTTATTTTTTCAACGTTGCAATGGTTATAAAAAGAGAGTATGCATCAGACAAAAGGACCATGCAGGAGGGCCTGAGAAACAATTTTTTAACTTTTTTAGGCCTTCTATTTATTATTATTATATTTACAATCATTACTATTATATGGACAGAAAAAATTAAACAGTAGAGGGGAGCCAGTTTATCTTTGCACAGTCAAAACTTTAGTTGGCACATAAAGTCGTGTCATCACTCCAGTGGCCTCACACCTTCCACACACTGCCTAGACAGCAAATGAAATTGCTCCTGGGAAGTGCTGCCCAGTTATAACCTCCAACAACCTTGCATCATAATCATGAAGACTCCCCAATACAGGTGCTCTTTTTAAAGGGATGGGAATCTAGGACAACAGGAGTATTTCATTCTGTTTCACATGTGTTTAGCAAATTTTAATGTTACTGTTTGTAAAATGTACATGTGCAAATTTGAAATATTTCTCAACCCTTTACCTAAATGAATCAGCTGCAAACGCTTGAATAATACACAAATTGGGCAGTTGAAAATATATTTTTCCAAACATTTCAACAAAACCATATCATGTGACCCAACATTGTGACCCAACATTGGAATGAGCTCATTGAGCTCATTCCAATTAAAGTGTCACATGATATGGTTTTGTTGAAATGTTCTGAAAAATTTGAAAAAATTATATTTAAAATAATAAATATTAATATTGTCTGCATTGGATAAAGGGTTAACAGGCAGTTAAATTAGAAGAAACATGCATTTTGGAAAGTTTTCACAAAACACGGGGTTAATTTCATTCATTTGAGAGATTTCTTAACTACGGGTATGTCAGGTACCATCAATTAGAAACATACTCTAGTCTCCCCAGCCATATATAAGTAACATCACTATTATTCATTTTTAGAGAAAGAGGACAGAATCATGATTATTCGGCACCATCATAATTATTCAAATGACTTACTGTCATTAAAATATCCTATCAGCAAGTCGGCCCAAAAACAACACCTGAAAATAGCATTTGTTTGAAGAAAACATTGTAAAATTTCAACAATGAACACAATCCAGGCTTGTCAGAATTTAAAATTTACATACCGGTGAAAAGGTCCTGCAAAAATTTTGTGCATAATCTCCCACTATTGTGAACCCCATCCCCTTGAGTTCCTTTGATCCATGTCTAATTTACAGGAGTGAAACACAGGTAAGGTCAAGTGGCATTTGTTGGAATTTCGTGCAACTGCAGCTATCACTCCCGTAATTTTGTTAGACCTCCCATAACTGTTATTTGGCACCATCACTTTTTAGCTCACCAAAGGGAGCTTAACTTATCACTTGCCGTCTGTCATCTGTCTGTCATCCATCGTCGTCATCGTCGTGAACATTTTTCAAACGACTTCTCCTCTGAAACCACTGGTCCGATTTTCACGAAACTTCATGTGGATGTTCATTACTATATGGCAATTCAGGTTTGTTGAAATGAAATGAAATGGCCACGTCCCTTGGGGGCTCTGTATGGGGCATAACTCTGATAGCACCCTATGAATTATAGAAAAATTATTAAAAAATCTTCTTCTCCAGAACCAGTAGGCAAAATCTTTTGATACTTGGTATGCAGCATCTTGGTATGGGTCTGATTCAAGTTTGTTCAAATCGGCCCCCTGAATTCTTATTTGGGCTCAGTATAGAAGCCCGAATTCGAACTTAGTGCATTTCAGGCAAATTTCTTAAAAAATCTTCTTCTCAAGATCCAGCAGGCAGAAGCTTTTGATATTTGGTATGCAACATTGTGGGGTGGATCTTATTCAAGTTTGTTCAAATCGGCCCCCTGGATTCACATTTGGGCTCAGTATAGAAGCCGAAATTCGAACTTAGTGCATTTCAGGCAAATTTCTTAAAAAATCTTCTTCTCCAGATCCAGCAGGCAAAATCTTTTGATATTTGGTATGCAACATTGTGGGGTGGATCTGATTCAAGTTTGTTCAAATCGGCCCCAGGATTCATATTTGGGCTCAGTATAGAAGCCTGAATTCGAACTTAGTGCATTTCAGGCAAATTTCTTAAAAAATCTTCTTCTCAAGATCCAGCAGGCAGAATCTTTTGATATTCGGTATGCAACATTGTGGGGTGGATCTGATTCAAGTTTGTTCAAATCGGCCCCCTGGATTCATATTTGGGCCACTATAAAAGCTTGAATTCGAACTTAGTTCATTTCAGGCAAATTTTTTTAAAAATCTTCTTCTCCAGATCCAGCAGGCAGAATCTTTTGATATTTGGTATGCAACATTGTGGGGTGGATCTGATTCAAGTTTGTTCAAATCGGCCCCCTGGATTCACATTTGGGCTCAGTATAGAAGCCCAAGTTCGAACTTAGTGCATTTCAGGCAAATTTCTTAAAAAATCTTCTTCTCCAGATCCAGCAGGCAAAATCTTTTGATATTTGGTATGCAACATTGTGATGTGGATCTCATTTAAGTATGTTCAAATCGGCCCCCTGGGTTCATATTTGGGCTCAGTTTTGGAGCCCAATTTGAACTTAGTGCATTTCAGGCAAATTTCTTTAAAAATCTTCTTCTCAAGATTTAGCAGGCAGAATCTTTTGATATTGGGTGTGCAGCATGCTTAGGGGGGTGAGATTCAAGTTGTTTAAGCCAAGTCCCTGGGTTCATATTTGGGCTCACTGTGGTAGCCCTAATTATAACTTAGTTCAAAATGAGGAATTTTCTTTAAAAATCTTCTTTTTCAGATCCAGCAGTTGGAATGTTTTGATATTTGGTATGTAGCATCCTTAGGGGGGTGAGATTCAAGTTTGTTCAAGCCATGTCCCTAGGTCCATATTTGGGCTCACTGTGGGAGCCCGATTGATAACTTAGTTCAAAATGAGGAATTTTCTTTAAAACTCTTTTTCTTCAAATCCAGCAGTCAGAATATTTTGATATTTCGTATGCAGCATCATTAGGGGGTGAGATTCAGGTTTGTTCAAGCCATGTCCCTTGGTCCATATTTGGGCTCACTGTGGGAGCTTGAATTGTAACTTAGTTCGAAATGAGGAATTTTCTTAAAACATCCTCTTCTTCAGATCCAGGAGTCGGAATGTTTTGATATGTGGTGTGTAGCATCCTTAGGGGGGTGAGATTCAAGTTTGTTAAAGCCAAGTCCCTCTGTGGGAGCCCAAATTATAACTTAGTAAGTATGAGGAATTTTTAGCTCACCAAAGGGAGCTCAACTTATCACTTGGCGTCTGTCGTCGTGATCATTTTTCAAATGAATTCTCCTCTGAAACCACTGGTCCGATTTTCACGAAACTTCATGTGGATGTTCATTACTATATGGCAATTCATGTTTGTTGAAATGAAATGGCCACGTCCCTTGGGGACTCTGTATGGGGCATAACTCTGATAGCACCGTATGAATTATAGAAAAATTATTAAAAAATTTTCTTCTCCAGAACCAGTGGGCAGAATCTTTTGATACTTGGTATGCAGCATCTTGGTATGGGTCTGATTCAAGTTTGTTCAAATCGAGTCCCTCAACCAATATTGGGGCTTACTATGGGGGGGGGGGGGGGAGGGGGGGGGGCATGAATTTTTACTTAGTGCAATTTAAGAAAAATTCTTTAAAAATCTTCTTCTCCAGAACCAATGGGCAGAATCTTTTGATATTTGGTATGCAGCATCTTGGTATAGGTCTGATTCAAGTTTGTTCAAATCGAGTCCCTTGATCAATATTGGGGCTCCCTATAGGGGCATGAATTTTTCCTTAGTTCAATTTGAGGAAAAATCTTCTTCTCCAGAACCAGTGTGCAGGATCTTTTGATATTTGGTATACAGCATCTTGTTATGGGTCTGATTCAAGTTTGTTCAAATGGAGTCCCTTGATCAATTTTGGGGCTCACTATGGGGACCTGAATTTTTACTTAGTGCAATTTAAGAAAAAATTTTTAAAATCTTCTTCTCCAGAACCAATGGGCAGGATCATTTTGATATTTGGTATACAGCATCTTGGTATGGTCTGATTCAAGTTTGTTCAAATTGAGTCCCTCGATCAATATTGGGGCTCACTAAAGGGGTGTGAATTTTTACTTGGTGCAATTTAAGAAAAAATCTTTAACAATCTTGTTCACCAGAACCAGTGGGCAGAATCTTTAGATATTTGGTATGCAGCATCTTGGTATGGGTTGGATTCACGTTTGTTCAAATTGAGTCTTTTGGTCAATATAGGGGCTCACTATGGGGGCGTAAATGTTTACTTTGTGCAATTCAAGGAAAATTCTTTAAAAATCTTCTTCAGAACCATCATGCAGAATCTTTTGATATTTGATCAGCAGCATTGTATAGATTTACTCTGTAGAACCTTAAGAATAGCTTTTGATAAAATTTGTGTCTTAACAGTATAGAACATTTGGTGAGCGCCTAAGGCCCCCTGGGGCCTCTTGTATTTATTGAACCCAAAACTGTGCAGCATCACTATTATTTGGCCATCACTGTTATTTGGCAGAAGATAGTAGTTGGTAAATGTTTGATGTGGGAGATTATTTCACTTCTCTCTCTAGATGGAGCAATAGCTGCTGGATGAACGGGAAGACCCAATAAAAATTTCGTAGGATATGGTTTTATTATTAGTCGAGTTGTGACGAAGTTAAACTCAACTTATAGTTTGATGAATGGCGGGCGGTTGGGCCGACAGGCATAAACAATTGGTTTCCAGATGATAACTTGATAATTGTTTGACCCACGTTCATGAAACTTCATAGGTAGGTTGGCATCGGTGAGAGGAAGAACCCTATTTATTTTGGACTCGCTAGGTCAAAGGTCAAGGTCACAGTGACCTTGAAAATAGTAAATCGTAAACAATTGGTTTCCAGATGATAACTTGACTAGGTTTCAACCCACATTCATGAAACTTCATACGTAGGTTGGCCTTCGTGAGGGGAAGAAACCTATTTATTTTGGACTCACTACGTCAAAGGTCAAGGCCACAGGGACCCTGAACATAGTAAATCAAAACAATTGGTTTCCGGATAATAACTTGATAATGATTCGACCCATGTTCATGAAACTTCATAGGTAGGTTGGCATCAGTGAGAGGAAGAACCCTATTTATTTTGGACTTGCTAGGTGAAAGGTCAAGGTCACAGTGACTTTCAACAAAGTAAATCATAAACAATTGGTTTCCGGATGGTAACTTGATAATGGTTTGACCCACACTCATGAAACTACATAGGTAGGTTTACCTAGGTGGATGAAAGACCCCTATTTATTTTGGACTCACTAGGTCAAAGGTCAAGGTCACAGTGACCTGGAACATAATAAATCGTAAACAGTTGGTTTCAAATGATAATTTGACAATGGTTTCACCCACATTCATGAAACTTCATAGGCAGGTTGGCATTGGTGCAAGAAAGAGCCCTATTTATTTTGGAATCACTAGGTCAAAGCTCAAGGTCACAGTGACCCTTCACATAGTAAACTGTAAACAATTGGTTTCCTGACGATAAGTTCATAATGATTAAACCCACTTTTGTGCTGTCACCACTCGACTTTGGATTGGTGATCCTATCGGCATTTTTTATATTGAGATGATAATATACTCTTATGTCACAATTACTGAAAACGACTCGGGGAGCCTGAACAAGTAGAAAACTATGAAAAGAGTGGATCACCACTAAACCACCCTTGGTGTATTGTTTCCACCTGGAGAATAGGTCTTGAAATCTGTAAAAAGTCTTATGAAGCACAAACTGTGTTTCAGCGAATACAACCCCGGGTTGAACCTGGAGGTCTGTTAACTGAAATACTGCTTTACTTCTACCCTTTACCCTACACACTAATGTCAAAATCTCTAAATTTCAACCTGCAAATTTCATTTAACCAATTCAGTCTTCTTTGACAGAGCTCACAGAGCTCTGTCAAACAAGAGTGAATTGATTAAATTCCAAGTTGCATGATGGGAAAAATTTTTACTGCTTGCAGTATCATTATTTTCACATCAGTGCACATAAGGTTATTCCTATGCAAATGATTGTCGACGTCAAAGCCGCAATCCCTGAGTGTTTTAATAATAACAACAACCCCCCCCCCCCCCCACCATGACAAAAAAACTTTTGTCAAACATTTGACACTAATTGATAATGAAATGGTGAAAGAAATAGATTTGGGACTTTAAAAATGGTTTTGGATAAACACTGAGTTGGGGTTGGTTGGAATGGGAGGTGGCAGGGAAGATATCCAGGCCTGGATATCTTCCCCCCCAACCCTGACAAAAAAATTTTTGTCGAACATTTGACACTAATTGATAATGAAATGGTGAGAGAAATAGATTTGGGACTTTAAAAATGGTTTCGGATAAACACTGAGTTAGGGTTGGTTGGAATGGGAGGTGTGGGGGGGGGGGGGGAAGATATCCAGGCCTGGATATCTTCCCCCCCACCATGACAAAAAAATTTTTGTCCAACATTTGACATAATTGATAATGAAATGGGAGAGAAATAGATTTGGGGCATAAAAAATGGTTTCGGATCAACACTGTGTTCTCTTGCACACTGCATGCATTCATAAACCATGCTTTACCTGATAACTGATAGCAAGCCAAATACAATCTATATGGTTATACATTTATACGGTAACATAGAAGCATTTGTGGTGATAGGAAATGGAGAAAGGTACTCTTTGTTGAAGCAAGTGGCAAGGTGCTGGCGTATTTTTTTAGTACAAAATTGTCGTCCCACAATGTCACCATTTAACCCTTTACCCAACGTAACGGCCAAAACCGGCCAGCGCTATTCTAAAAAATCGCCAATTAATTTTCAAATTATTTTCATTTTTTGTCTCAAAAACATAGGTTATGACCCCTCGTTGGAACGAGCTCGTCGAGCTCATTCCAACGAGGGGTCATAACCTATGTTTTTGAGACAAAAAATGAAAAAAATTAGTTATTCAAGAATTTTTTTTGCAAGTGTCGTCTGCTTTTCATGTTAGGTAAAGGGTTAAAATATGAAAGGCATGAGCAACTGCAAATAGTCCACAGTCTGAGGTGTTTGTCTACCTAATTATACCCCCGCTTCGAAGAAGTGGGGGCTATATAGGAATCGCCCTGTACGTCCGTACGTCCGTCCGTCCGTCCGTCCGTCCGTCCGTCCGTACGTCTTTCCGGACATGAAATTCTTGTGCGCGCAACTCCTCCTACATTTATCAATCAATTTGAACAAAACTTTTCAGACATCATCACTACTAAGTGAACATGCGCATATTCCAAGATTTTTGATCTGCGACAATTTTAACCAGGTTTTCTCCCTTTGACTTAGATTTATTGTGTCTTTCCATCCGAACAAATTCTTGTGTGCGCAACTCCTCCTACATTAATGAACCGATTTTGATGAAACCTTTCGAACATCATCTCTACTAAGTGAACATGTGCATATTCCAACTTTTTAATCTGCGACAATTTTAACCAGGTTATCTCTCTTGAACTTTGATTTAATATGGGTTTCTACATGAAATTCTTGTGTGCGCAACTCCTCCTACATTTATCAATCAATTTGGATGAAAGTTTACAGACATCATCACTACTAAGTGAACATGCGCATATTCCAAGATTTTTGATCTGCGACAATTTTAACCAGGTTATCTCCCTTTGACTTAGATTTATTATGTCTTTCCGTTCGAACAAATTCTTGTGTGCGCAACTCCTCCTACATTAATGAACCGATTTTGATGAAACCTTTCAAACATCATCTCTACTAAGTGAACATGTGCATATTCCAAACTTTTTGATCTGCGACAATTTTAACCAGGTTATCTCTCTTGAACTTTGATTTAATATGGGTTTCTGCATGAAATTCTTGTGTGCGCAACTCCTCCTACATTTATCAATCAATTTGGACGAAAGTTTACAGACATCATCACTACTAAGTGAACATGCGCATATTCCAAAATTTTTGAGCTGTGGCAATTTTAACTAGGTTATCTCCCTTTAACTTAGATTTATTATGGGTTTCTACATGAAATTCTTGTGCGTGCAACTCCTCCTACATTTATCAATCAATTTGGACAAGATGGGGGGAGATATCCAGGGGGGGGGGGGAGATATACTAGGATATCTTCCCCCTGGGGGGGGGTAGATATCTGGGAGGGGGGGGGGGAGAAGATGTCCTGTTACACCGGAACCCATATTCTGTGGGAAAAACACATGAGTAAAACTTCAGTAAATGGAATTCTGGATCAAACCTGGAGGTTCACAGGACATTTAATTGAGCCTCTGCAATTGAATGTCCAAGGCATATGCTGACCTATAATTGATTTTTGTCTGCAGTTGTTTTGCCAATGCAATTTTTGAACAGGTGATAATTTTTAACAGGTCATTAAAATCTTCCAGTGAAAATATAAATTGAAGTTATTAAAAATGAGTACTTGGATAGGTTACTAATGTTGTTAATTCAGTCATTGTTCATTTGAATCCTTTTGCACACTTTATTTTTGACTCTAACAATAGATGAAAAATGCTTTTTAGACCATATTAATTTTCAGTATAATCTTCCTTTGCTCACAGATAATTTTGCTTTCGGAAAATTGGTTGGGGGGGGGGGGGGGTGATTGTGTGCAAAGATCATATCCCTTTGTTTTATGCACCTTACCCTCCTGGTAGGCAAAAAGAGTTTTCTACTAATAATCTCATGTTACTTTTAGCCCCTGCTAAACTCACTCAAGTAGACAGGTTTTCTAATAACTTAACCTGCTCAGGAGGTTAGAACCCTGTCTTAGGTACTAACATTGGCTTACAGGTCAATTAAAATTAAAATTTTGGGCATTATTCTTTTCTGTTTAGAAAACTAATCTTATGGTTTCTGCTCTGGACAGTGGTTTCAACCTCTATTATGGGATGGATAATTATTATTATGATTACTTGGATGAAATTGAAACTATTGTGTTGGCACTATTTCCCAGTGTGTATAGTTAACAAGGCTTTATTCCATTTTTTTGGATATATATTTTAAATTAAAATCAAATGAAATTAAATTCTATATTCATGTAGGAACAGGTATTATGAAGCCTTCCAGGCTTTATTGACTATAATAATGGTGGGGAATAGAAAAACGATTGAGACTAAAATCCTCGCCCTCTAATGGGACAAGAGCTCAAGTATTTTTTTTTCTATGTTTACGGCAATAGCATATGTTAATGTTTGACATCACATGCAAAATATTTGAAATGAGGTTGCCTGTTTTTTCAATTATTCTATCAAAGTGATTTGGAAACCGCTTCATATTTTTATACTATAAACCAATGGCCCAGACTTAGCTGGTTCAAACTCAAAGTTATCAAGGGCCAAACACAAATTTTGAACCCCCCCAATCCCCAAAATGTGCTTGCAAAACCCAAAATTAAAGTCCCATCTGGTCCTCCATACATTTACTCTCTGCGCATGCGCAGCCATCAGGAAGTGACTGGAATTGGCGCCAACATCATTCTTTGTTTGGCCCTAAAGTCAGCAACAATGAACTGACATCTGTGCTTCAAATCTCCATTTTTGAGGATGCCAGACACAAATTAATGCAAGAATTGGTGGATCCAAGGCAGTTATTGGTTGATGGAAGTGTTCAGTGGTGGTTTTAAATGTTCAGGGCTGTAACTTTATAATTATTATAAAATTATTTTATGTTTCCCAATTTCGGAACATACGCCTGACGTCAACATTGTTGATAATGATTATTCCACTGTTCATTTAGTATTCCTTCCCTATCCTTAATGAACCCTTCCTGTTAAACTCCTAAGCGTTTTGGCTAATTTTTATTGAAAGTTTTTATTAAATTTCTTGGGAGTTTAACATGTATTACAGAATTTTTATTCTGTTTTTTCCCCATGGTTACGTCCCCATGGTTGGGCGTGTTAGGTCATTTAGTCTTGCATCTTCTATCTGATGTATCGTTTTTTCTTCGTATGAAGATCTAGCTTTGCATCTGGTAGCTTTTAAATTGGTTTCTGACTTTGGCCCTTTTTGTGTGCCTGATGTCTTGTTTCCATTTTTTTCATTGACGTTGTTTACATTGACAACGTCCTCACATATATGTAGTATTTTATATTCTATTACTGTAGAATTACTGTAGGATACATGGATCATTTTTGCGGTAGTGTAGCTCAATATCTTGGATTTTGTCCATACTTAAGCTATTGGGATGCCCTTGGGCTCTTAATGTTCCCTTTGGGAATTTAGGCTTTTTTCAAAATTGTTTCTTTTCCAAAAAATATTTTGAATCTAATTTCGATTGCTGTTATTCATGTATCTTAATTATATATTTAGTTGTGGAGTTTGGAGGAGTGTTATCGACTTTAGTCGATGCACTTCTGTGGAATCTAGTCATTTTTGTGTCCACAAGAATGACGTACGTTGGAGATGGGTGTCGCAGTTCATTGTTGGCGGTGAGGTTCTGGTACCAGGCCTCTCACTGCGTTATAATCCATTTTTTCAGTTTCTATTTCTGAGGAACATGAACATGGTGATGATATTGTGACACCCATCCAAGTGTGCTACAGTCGTCGCACTCCGTTGAGCAAATAGAGCTAGCTGCAGTGCTCATGATATGCAAGAGTTAAGGCCTCTTGTTAGGGGTCTTAATCCCTTGCAAGCAGCTAGCTCGACCGGTGAAGCAGTTACTCCGTCATGGGAGCCGTGACACCAGGTAAGTCCATTGTGGTCGAAGGAAGTGGATGTGGGTAGAGCGAGCACTTAAATATAAATAGGCTCACCCGGTGACAACGGAATTAGGGAGGAAGTCAGCAAGTTTCTTGTTGGGAGGTTTGGCGAGGTCTAATAGACCACGAGCGGGAGAGGTGGGAGAGGCCCCTCTCTAACCTAACAACATTTGGGGTCAAATGTTGTTATAAGAAATGTGCTCTGGGCCGCAAACATCAGACCATGTTACACATGTACTGTCAATTCATCTCAGTAACGTATGATGTTCTAAGACTAAAATCCTCGCCCTCGGACTTGAGAGGAGCTTGTGTAATGTATAGCTCAACTTGTCGGCAAGTATGAGCTATTGGAATAAGTCCGCCTGCATGTCTAGTCATCCACAATTCCTTTAACACACCCTACAGGTCGCAGCTCTCAACTGTTCAGTTCCAAATTTAATATGTGGCGTTGGGGCAATGGCTAGATGTGAGCTATTGAATTTTTAGCTCATCTTGACAAAGTCAAGCTGAGCTAATCTCATTGCTCTCCGTCCGGCGTCCGTCAACACCATTTTTGCTCTTCTCCTCCAAAGCCACTGAGCCAATTCAAGTGAAAGTTTGTGTGAGTGATCGTCCCAAAGGGGCATTTCATTTTTGTTCAACTCAGCATGCCCAGCCCCATAGGGAGGGAGTGGGGGAAAATGCTCCAAAATATTTTAAAAATCTTCTCAAGAACCAGTGTGTACAATGACTTGATATTTGCTATGGAGCTTCCATATGAGGTGTAGAATCAAGTTTGTTCAAACGAAGTTCGTGAAGTAATATTTGGCTTTGTAATAGGAGGGGTAAGATTTTTGGCCCTGCCCAAAATTTCTATTTTCTGAACCGATGGTCCGGTATGAACCAAATTTGGTTTGTGGTAGTATTGGGTCATAAGTACTTGACCCATGCAAAAAAAAAATTCCTGCATCCCCATGGGAACCCTGGTAGCTAAAAATAGAAATATTTTCAAATGCCCATGTTTCCCAAACCCCACGGAACAGAGAGCTTTTATTTGGTATGAAGTATCCTTATGACCAGTAGAATTGAATGGTAAAAACAAATTTCCATCGGTTATGTTAGGGTGTTCTGTAATGGGCATCGAAAAAATGCTGAGTCAGCATATTTGCAAAAATTTTAAAAAATCTTTTCTCCAGAACCAATCATCAGAATCTTTTGATATTTTGGTATACAGCATTCATAGGGGGGTCAGATAAAAGTTTGTTGAAATAAAGCTCATTGGTTCATATTTGGACTCTCTACAGGAGCCTGAAGTTTTAACATAGGGTAATATGGGGAATATTCTTTAAAAATCTTCTTCTTCAGAACCACCAGTCAGAATCTTTTAATATTTGGTATACATCATTGTTATGAGGGTCAGATTCTAGATTGTTCAAACCAAGTCCCTAGGTTAATATTTGGGCTTCCTACGGAAGCCCAAATTTGATCTTTGTTCAATATGGAGGGTAATTTAAAAAAATCTTCTTCTTCAGATCCATCAGTCAGAATGCTTTGATATTTGGTATGCAACATCTCTATGGGGGTCAGATTCAAGTTTGTTCAAATCAGATCCCTAGGTATATATTTGGGCTCACTATGGTAGCCCATATTTTTACTTAGTGCAATATGAGGAAATTTCTTTAAAAATCTTCTTCAGATCCACCAGTCAGAATGCTTTTATATTTGGTATACAACATCTCTAGGGGGGTCAGATTCCACGTTGTTCAATTTGAGTGCCTAGGTTAATATTTGGGCTCCATATGGGAACATGAAATGTAACTTAGTACAATATGAGGGAATTTCTTCAAAAATCTTCTTCTTCAGATTCACTTGTCAGAATGCTTTCACATTTGGTATACAACATTTCTTGGGGGGTCAGATTCAAGTTTGTTCAAATCGGATCCATAGGTCATTATTTGGGCTCGCTATGGTAGCCCAAATTTGAACTTAGTGCAATTCGAAGAAATTTCTTTACAATTTCTCTTCTTCAGATCCAACAGTCAGAATGCTTTCATAATCGTTACACAACATCTCTAGGGAAGTCAGATTTAACTGTGTTCAAATCAAGAGCGTGGGTTAATATTTGGGCTCTCTATGGGAGCCGGAATTGGCCATTTTGCTGAAGAATTAAAAATTTTGTATTCAGTACCCTCTGGAGTTACTAAGATTAATCCACATAGGTTGTATCAAGAGGCTTCATAGGGGAGCTCTACATTTTACTTATGATCAACTGAAGAAAAGGCATGATGCCCAGATTGTTTTTGTCACTCCCGAGGGACTCAAGGATTGACAGTGTGGCCTATGGAGATGGCTTGCTTAATGTAGACTCATTCTTGGACTCTGTTTAAATTGTGTTCTGTACAAGATGAGCGCTTCAGGCCCCGTGGGGCCTCTTGTTCTGAATATTGTTGAAAATCATGGCCGCCAGTGGCAATCTTAGATTTGGCTTATAAATTGTCAACAATTCCATTGGCATACCCTACAGGCCGCACCTCCCACCCAATGTTTTTCAAATTTCATATGTAGCTTTGGTGCATTGTCCAGATGGAAGCTATCAATTTTTTCTGAATTTTATTGAAAAACATGTCCGCCAGTGGCCATCTTGAAGTTGACATATAAATTGTTACCAATTCCATTAGCACACCACACAGGCTGCATCTCTCACCCAATCTTTTTCAAATTTTACATATCGCTATAGTGTGATGTCTAGATGGGAGCTATTGAATTTTTCTTAATTTCGTTGAAAAACATGGCCGCCAGTGGTCATCTTGGATTTGGCATATGAATTGTCAGCAATTCTAATGGCACATCTTCCAGGGTGCATCGCTCACCCGAACCTTTTCAAATTTAATTTGTAGCTTTGGTGTATTGTCTTGATAGGAGCTATTGAATTTTTCTGAATTTTGTTGAAAAACATGGTCCCCAGCATCCATCTTGGATTCGGCATATTAATTGTCAACAATTCCATTAGCACACCTTAGAAAATTTCATATGTAGCTTTGGTGTGATGTCTAGATGGGAGCTATCAAATTTTTCTGAATTTCATTAAAATACCTGACCGCCAGTGGCCATATTGGATTTGGCATATAAATTGTCAACAATTGCATTGGTACACCCTACCAGTGGCGTAGGGGATGGGCCGCAAGGCCCACATTGCAGGGGGGGAGGCCCGGTTAGAGGGGGGGGGGCCCATCTTGAAGGACGCCCCAAAGCTGGAAGAAAGAGAGAAAGGGAGAGAGAGAGAGAGATAGAAAAAAAGAGTAGAGGAAGAGAGATAAATAAATGATAGCAGGAAATGATGACAGAGAGAATGAAATAAACAAATATATAGGAGGAATGGGGTTGACAGAAAGAAAAAAAAAACAGAAGGAGCAAAGTGTATTGTTGTCTCATGTCAAAGTGAATGCAAAACTGCCAGGTTGTGTATGTATTGATATGTTTACCTGTGTGACTATTGCACAGTCCACAGTATATCAAATCCACATAATTCAGACTCTCACTTCCACACGACATACTCTTTGTAGTCTATGTATTATTTTTTAAGTGAACGCTACATCGTTGTTTCTGAGAAATGAACAATATACATACATGGTGCCTCTCATGTCACACATGTTAGGCGTGCATGTGTGTATCGTTGGATGGTGGAGGTGAAACTTAAAACATGTAATGAAAAAATCTACAGAGTCGTACTTTTAGAATCGATCCTATAGGCTATACCATCATGTAATTTATGGCGTATGTACTACGTAAAATCCTGTATGCTGTGCACGGTAACAACACTAAATTTGCTCCTGTTTTAAAGGCAACCACCATTATGAAAGGGGCCAAGGGCCCTCATCGCTATCTCGTCGGGGCGGGGGGGGGGGGGAGGGGGGCACAAGATTTTCCGCTTCGCCACTGCACCCTACTGGCCACATCCCTTACCCGATCTTTCACGGCCACATCCCTTACCCGATCTTTTACAGATTTCATATGTACCTTTGGTGTGATGTCTTTGTAGAGTAGAAACTTGATTGAATGACTTGACATTACTAGAACTTTCTATTTAGTTCAGTCCCTTCTTGGACAAGTTAAGCTGCAGAGTCACTGACACTTTCATTTCTATGTTTACAGCTCCAGTAGCATATGTTACTGTGTGATGTTACCATGTGGAATATTTGAAATGAGCCACACCGTATAACCTCACACAACAGAGAATAAATGCTCCATTGTTCAGCAGATGCACAATACACAATCTCAACATCACCATAAACAAGAATTAACCCTTTACCCAATGCAGACGATTTCAAAATTTATCATTTTAAATATCATTTTTAAAAAAAAATTCAACAAAACCATATCATGTGACCCCTCTTTGATACAAGCTCGATGAGCTCGTTCCATAGAGGCGTCACATGATATGGTTTTGTTGAAATTTTTCGAAAAATATTTTTTCAGCTGCTGAATTTGCTTATTACACGGGCAGATGCGGGCGATTCATTGGGTAAAGGGTTAAACACATTGTATCCAAATGATGTGTTGATCACATTACCCAACGAATTGCCTGCATCCGCCAGCGTAATATGTAAATTCAGCATTTGAAAAAATATATTTTTATACTGTACCAATGACACAGACTTAGCTGGTGCAAACTCATTAAATTCAGGGCCAAACCAAATTTTGACCCCCCAATTCCCCAAATTTGCATCAAAAACCCAAAATTAGATGTTCTGGTAGGTCCTCCATACTTTTACTGTACTGCGCATGCGCAGTGTCAAGGAGGTCTCGAAATTCCCGCCAAAATGTCATTCTTTGTTTGGCCCTGTAAACAGTGTCACATCACTGATATTTGTGCTGTAAATCTCAGTTTTAATGATGCCAGACACATAATTATGAGAGAAATGGTGGATAGGAAGTGCATTTAGGATGAGGAGAGGAGAAAAACAGTGGTTTCCAATGTTCAGGGCTGTAACTTAAAATTTTTTTATAAAAATTTATTCATGTTGCCTATTTTCAAGGCATAGCCCTGCTGTTGTCATTCTTGCCATGAATGTTCCATTGTTTGTTCAGTGTTTCCTCTCTCCCTTTCCTTCATTCCCCCCTTGCCATTCTCCCATGCTTTTGGCTTATTTTTATAATTTTTATTACTAAAAATTTCTTGGGAGTTTTGGCTTGGAAACAGAATTTTTTCTGTTCTGTCCCCATGTTTACATCCTCACCCTAGGGGTGTTTAGGCGTTTAGGTCTGCATCTACCATCTGATGCTCTGCAGTCTCTTCTGGGGAAGGCTCTGTTTAGCATCAGATAGTGTTTAAATTGAACACTAATTACTGGGCCATGTTTTCCAGTGCCTGGTGTCAGTTTTCTGGTTTGTTTACATTGTTTGTTTATGTTGACAACGGTTACTTCTGATAAGTGATTCCTTGTCTTCTGCCTTGATTATTCATAATAAGATACATTAATATTGTCTGTAAGTGTTGCATTAATTTTTTCAGAATGATTTAAAATTTTTGTCCACACTTAGGCTTTTTTGGGATCCATTTGGGCTCTGGGTTCCCTTTGGGAACTTGGGCTGTTCTGGAAAATTTTTTTTTCTTTTTGAATTGTTTTTTCATATTATTATAATGGATTTTTATACTATGTATCTTTGTTTGCAAGGTTTACTGCGGGTACTATGATTGATTATTTTTACAATGAAAGATTATTGTTCAAATTGTAATTGAAGGAAATTTTCCTCTGATTCTCATGATTTCTGCATTAATTGTAGTCAGTGTACCTGCACTAAGCCTTGTGCTATATGTATCAATTGGGATGACAAACGTTGGACACGTGTGTCACGGTATATTGTTAGCGGGGAGCAGGACATGCTGGTCCTCTCTCCGCAAGGTCACTCAAGTTTTCACTCTCTTACTCAGAGGAACAAGAATTGGGTGATGTTTCCATGATGTCGTCTTCCAGTGCGCGTCCGTCGTCACAATCCAGAGAAAAGCTAGCGGCAAAAGTGCTCATGGATATACGGCAATTGCCTAAGAGGCCCCTAGTAGGGTCGATGGCATTGGCGTCTACGTCCCCTAGCTCGCCCGGTGTCGCGCCCATTTACCGAATGGTACAGCACCCGGGTTCGTCCGTTGCGGTCCAGGAAAGAATTAAGGGTGTTGCGAGCACTATAAACATTCCTTAGGCACACCCAGTGACGACGGATCTTGGTTTAGGATGGAAGAAGCCTTTGGGTTCGGTCCCTAGCTCGTCCAGCTCTGCACAGGCTGCGAGCGAGAGAGGTCTCTCTCTCGTACAACAACATCGCGGTCTGGATGTTGTTGTACAAAACGTTCCTCAGTCGGAGCTTACGAGCACCCCTCGAGACGCTCCGGTGTATAAACAGTCCGGAGAGGCTGTATCAAGGGCTTCTTCCTCCTCACGTCAGCGCACTCGACCGCACCTTGGCTACGTGACTGCCGATATCCAGCCGGCATCGCCTTCCAGAGATTCATCGACAGCCAGGTCACGCCATCCGATAGCCAAGGATTCGAGGCCACCTTCATCTGGACGTTTACATAAGAGAAGTATGCAAGAGACAACGTCCACGGAGCTTCCTGCGGCTAAATCATGCAAGACCGCAGCTCCGCAGGCCTCGTTAACGGACGTGCTATCGCAGATAGCACAAATCATATCAGCATCCGGCAGAAGCCCTATCAGAGCAGGAAGAATCTGAATCTGCTGGGTCGGTACGTTCCGCAACTGGATCGGGAGCGGACGACCGAGATATCCAGGAAATCCGTCAGGATGGCGAAAGGGATATGGATGAATTGGAGTTCTCCCTTTCGGAACAACACAAAATCGCCGTCGAGTTAATCCGCCATTTTCTTCCTGATGTTGTTCCAGCAGACCAGGACGCTGCTCAGCCTGATAGGAGGCTTATAGCGCCACTGGACACCAAATTTTTTAATCGGTTTAGGGACACCTTCCCAGAGTTTCCGTCTCAGTCCAGGAATGTCTCACGGACATTTGAACTTTTGAATGACGCTATTAATAAACTTACTGGTAAATCCAGCAAGTCAGCCTTCCTATCAGCTAATGCTCTTAATCTGCCTTTCATTAATGCTAGGAATAGATTTGAAACGGCAGGACAGGACGTTCAGAGAGTTTTTCTGCATCTAGACGACCAGGCTGAAGACCTAGAATTATCCATGCCGTCGTCTATGTCTATTCATAGCTCTACCTTGGAAACTACAATATCTTTGAATAGAGCAAATTTAGACGCACTCTCGTACGCAGATCACCTTACCAGAGCATTGTCGTTACGCCTTGATGGGCAAGAATTTCAGGACGTTCAAACGTCTCTGAGAGTTCTGTCAAGGGCTATTGCCTATTCTACATACAACTCCGCCCTTTCAGTGGCTAATCTGGAGTTGGTTAGAAGTGACGGAACCCTAGCTACGTCCACGAGAGTGGATAGTAAGGTGAAAAACTCTTTTAGAGTCGCTCCGGTCTCCGGAGAGCTTCTCTTTGACGGCAAGCTTTCTGCTATTTACGATAAGTTAACTAAAAAAGCTTCAGACTCTCTGCTTTTTAAGTCCGCTTCTAATAAGTCGGAACCAGCAGAAAAAAATAGGCCTGGATCCTCTGAGATGAGCACATCCAGGGGAAGTTCCTTTAGAGGTGCGTACGCGCCCTCTAGGCCTTATTCGCGAGACCGTCAAGGCAGTAACTCTAGCAGGGGCTGTAACGCTGGCTGTAATAATAGGTCAGATGCCCCTAGGTTGACGGCGCGAGGTGCGGGTCGGGGAGGACGTGATTTCTCCTTCCGCAAGCCTCGCAGGTCCAGGAAGTGATGGTGTAGACCTCTGTCGCTTTCCTGTGGGCGGAAGGTTGTCGAGTTATTTACAAAATTGGGAATTGATTACGGAGGACCCTTGGGTTCGAAGGGTAATTGCGGAAGGACTGAAACTGTCCTTCAAAGGAAAGCCTCCGTTAACTCGAAGTCCAAGATGGACTCAACTTCCGTTGAATATTCTAAAAAGAGACGCTCTTTTTTCAGAAGTTCAGTCTCTTTTACTGAAGAACGCGATAGAGGTTGTAGAAAACCAGGAATCTCCAGGTTTCTACAGCCATCTGTTTCTGGTTCCCAAACCAGACAGTTCGTTCCGTCCAGTAATAGATTTAAGCTTGCTAAACAAGCTGATTGTGGCTCCAAAATTTTATATGGAGACCATTCGATCGGTCAGAACGAGCATTCGAGTGAACGACTATGCTGCGAGCATAGATCTCAAGGATGCATACTTTCACGTCATGGTACATCCACCATTCCGAAAGTATCTTCGGTTCGCTGTCGTAGGGGTTGTATATCAGTTCCGTGCAATGTGCTACGGTCTGAATCTGGGCTTTCACTCGGATAATGAACTGGGCCATGACTTACTTCCGAGCTCATTCGTCTGCGGTAACGTCGGCCTACCTGGACGATATTCTTCAGAGGTACGGCAATGAGTTAACACTTCAGAACGATGTGCAGAATCTTCTACTATTGCTCCGACATCTCGGTTTTATAGTAAACGAACAGAAGTCGGATCTGGTGCCGTCCAAGTCATTCACCCACCTGGGGATGAGCTTCGAGACACACAACAATCTCGTTTGTCTGCCGTTAACCAGAGCGAAATTAGTCAGTTGTTATGCTCGCTATTGTCTAAACTCAGAGAAGGTTACAGTGAGAGAAGTCATGAGACTGATAGGTCTGTGCAGAGCTGCCGCGGATCTCATTCCAATGGGGCGGCTATGCACTCGTCCACTCCAAATCTTTCTGACTCAGAATTGGAAAGTGAAGACTCATTCGCTCGATGCGGACATCCTCTTGTCAAACCAAGTGAAACAAGAGATTCAGACTTGGGCAGACATTCAGTGGTTAACTCAGGGAGTTCCACTGCAATTGCCGGATCCGAGTTTTACTATCATGACGGATGCCAGTCAAACAGGTTGGGGCGCGACACTATGCCCGTCGGATTCGAGATGAAAGGGTCTTTGGGATCCTCAATTCTTAGGCAAGCACATAAATATCAAGGAAATGATGTCAATTTGGCTTGCGTTGCGTCATTGGATGGACGTTATTCAGAACACACACGTTCAAATTTTGTCCGACAATACGACGGTAGTAGCGTATATTCAGAATCAGGGAGGCACTCATTCCATTCCGTTGTTCAACCTAACGGAAAGAATCCTTCTGTTTGTACTGGAACATCAGGTTCTACTATCGGTCCGTCATATTCCGGGTCGTCTGAATGTGTTAGCAGACTGCCTTTCATGGAAGGGTCGTCTGTTGCCGTCGGAATGGACTCTCAACAAACAGGTTTTCAATCAGATTTGCTACCAATGGGAGCGACGAATGATAGATTTGTTTGCGACGTACCTCAACAATCAGTTGCAGACTAACGTGTCCCCATGTCCGGATCCTCGAGCGTTTGCAGTAGACGCTCTATCGATCCCGTGGGATGGGATAATAGGATATGCGTATCCTCCAGCGCCGCTGATTCAGCAGATATTGCTCAAGATAAAGCAATCCCACTGCAAGATTCTGTTGGTAGCATCTCTGTCACCACAGAGACCGTGGATAAATCTACTCGGGTGTCTGTTGTGGGACATGCCACAGAAGCTTCCTCTTCGGGAGGATCTTCTGTCGCAAGGAAAATTGCGCACTCTTCACCACAATCCGCAAGGTCTCAACCTTCACGTTTTTCCGTTGTGCGGTCCTTCTTGCACAGTAAGCGTTTTACAGGACGAGCAGTGGACGCAATTTCTAACTGCAGGAGGACCTCCTCTTTGCTGAATTATGCTGCAAAGTGGAAGGTCTTTCGCCAGTGGTGTAGGGATCACTCTGTGGATATATATGATCCCTCCATTGCTAATTTCCTGGTCTATTTGTTTGACGAGATCAAACTGCAGCCTGTTACTATCAAGGGTTATAGGTCTATGTTATCTGATACCTATGCTCACCATGATACATTGATGATTGGTTCTAATGTCTCTTTATCTTAATTAGTTAGAAATTTTTCGATAAATAGACCTAGAACTCTTAGATTAATTCCGAAATGGAATTTAGCATGGGTTCTTCTTAAGCTAAAAGAAGCTCCTTTTGAGCCTCTTGATACAGTGGATTTCAAATTCTTAACATATACAGCTTTTCTCTTAGCCTTCTCTTCTGCTAGAAGAGTTAGTGAGCTTCATGCTTTATCGGTAGATGATTCTCACTATCGTAGTGTTGGTAATACTATTACTTTTACTACCAATGTTGGATTTTTGGCTAAGAATCAGGCTCCTGATAAGTATCCTGAACCTATTGTTGTTAGGGCCCTTCTGTCTTCAGACGGGCGTAGGCCTTTACTCTGTCCTGTTAGAGCTATACGTATTTATAAACGTAGGTCTGAGTTTATTAGAAAGGGATGTAAGCGTTTCTTTTTGTCTTTGATGCCCAAACAGAAAGGACATTATGGTTCATTCTTTTGCTAGATGGATTCAATTAACTGTACGTACTGCTTATGAAAAGTTATCTTCTTCTCAGCAGTCTGCTCTCAAGATTTCAGCGCATGAAGTAAGAGCTCTATCAACATCTTGGGCTATTACAGATTTAATGAAGGCTGCATATTGGTCTCAGCCTTCCACTTTCACTAATTTTTATCTTAGAAACATTGAGTCCCAGGGTTCCCGCGGAGCCTTGAACACCTGGAAAAGCCTGGAATTCGTCAAAAGGTCATTCAAGGCCTTGAAAGCCTTGAATTTCCAATGGGAGCCTTGAAAACCCTGGAAAATCTGAGAATTTTGTGATGCGTAATTTAATCCGAACATATTTTAAGGCGTTTACAGCAACAACTGTGTGGTTTATTAATCCGGTCATATTTTGGAGTATTTACGACAGTGACAATGCGTGCATTATTGATAGAACTTTGCAGTGATGTGACACTGAAATCCTTTGAATCAAGCATTGTGAATGGTTGCTATTGATGTGGGCGAGCACAATGGTGCATATTTAAGCCAATGGGAAGATTTATTGTAAATTCTGCCTGTTCGAATGCTGAGTGCACATGTGTGGATAATTTATTCATATTGAAAATGTTACAAATGGATAATTGTTCAGTTGAACTATTTGAGTATTTCCGAAGCATGTATGTCTGATGAATTTGCCACGATGTCATCTTAAAGTCCTGGCACGGGCAGTCGCCATCACGGTGGATTCCGAGTTTGGATTTCCAAATGAAAGTGTTATTGTCTTATTCACCTCAAATGTTAACATGTGCGATTTTAAGGATGATTCGGCCATGTATGAAACATTAAATACTTTTCGACACTTACTGCATTTAGCTGAATACCGTTCAACTGGAACAGGCAGTAACCAGTTATAGTATGCAGTTGATTTAATCCAAGCTTGTTGGAGTTGGAAGGTACACTTCCCCACAACGGAATTACATTTTGCTATTCGAATGACATTTCCGGAGACATTGTGGGTTACGAAATGTGTCATTTACATGCAACATGTAGTTTACTCATTGGGAGAAAGGATGACATCAGTTCATTTGCATTCAGTAAGTATTCAGTTAGAATAGCGGTACATGTACAAGAGACATAGCTCTTGTGCCACCTGGTAATTACACTGCTGTTGTAGGATAAACACAAGAAAACGTCTTTTTCAGGCTCACTAATTCTAATCAGTGATATCATTGCTTGGATAGCTTTCAGAAAGAGTTTTCCAAGAAATGATGTCAAGTGTTAGAATTACCAACAAAGGGAAATATAAGAGAAAGTTTCTAGTCGTTATCTGATAATTTAGGGTACTTTGCCAGCCCGGCCTTGAAAAGCCTTGAATTTCATAAATGGTGGCCTTGAAAATCCACGAAAATTGCTGAGAAATGGCCTGGAATGGCCTTGAATTTCAAAGATTTTAACCTGGGGGAACCCTGAGTCCATTTCTGGAGATCTACATTGTTTAGGTCCATTATCTGTTGCTCAGAATATCGTCCACTAAACAGTTGCAACTATAGTTATGTAGGCTTTCTGTTCCGGCAGTGTCTCTGTCCTGCTGCCCTCTTCGCTCTGGGGTATTTGATCCAGGGCAAGGGGAAGGGGGGGGGGGGTGTTCCCTTAGGTCACCTGCTTTATTGTTAAAAGCAAGGGAATACCTCCCCAGAGTCAGTAATTCCGAGTTGGTACCGGGATGGTTTTAAAGTGTAAAGCTAATGTTTACTCATGTCATGTAATATTTTTAAAGTGTAGCTCGGTGTGAAGCATTTGTATATGTCACGTGTCAAACGGGCGTTAATATACAATCCTCGGACACTTTTAATGAGTATAAAGAGTCTCATTTCTCTGGACTGTCTTTATTTATTGGCTTACCTTTAAAAATAATTAGTATAAGGGGTTATACTGGATATTAATAGAGATCATTGATGTATTTGTGCTCAATTACGGAATGGTTTTGTGTCTTTCTTTTTTGATAAAATAAGAAAATACATATTAATCCTATCTCTCCTTTTCTCCTTGAGGGGATAATTCTGTTATATGTAATTGAGCCTATTGGATTTTCCTTGATGTCCTGGTCCCTCAAGCCTGTTTACTATTCAGCTAAGTCTGGGTCATTGGTACAGTATAAAAATGTTAAAAAATTTATTGTAATTTATATATTTTTTATACTTACCAATGACCCAGACGGGGATGGCCCTCCCAGGAGTTGGGAACTCTTGCCTCCCCGCTGCGTACATAACACTTACCAGGCACTGGTCATAAGAATGACATTTTGGCGGGAATTTCGAGACCTCCTTGACACTGCGCATGCGCAGTACAGTAAAAGTATGGAGGACCTACCAGGACATCTAATTTTTGGTTTTTGATGCAAATTTTGGGGATTGGGGGGGGGAGGGGCAAAATTTGGTTTGGCCCTGAATTTAATGAGTTTGCACCAGCTAAGTCTGGGTCATTGGTAAGTATAAAAAATATATAAATTACTATAAATTTTTTAACTTTTCAAAAAATTTCAACAAAACCATATCATGTGACCCCTCATTGGAATAATACATTTTAATAACGTCTGCGTTGGGTAAAGGGTTAAATTACAAATCTGTTTACAATGTGAGCTAAGATGGAATTATTATTTATTTATTTATTTATTTATTTATTTATTGGTGTTTAAGGTCACATACTTATGCACAATGGCTAATCGTGACCGTGTCAGTTTTACGGGTGGAGGAAGCCGGAGTACCCGGAGAGAACCACCGAGCATCGACGAGCAGCTGTCAGCTCTTCAACATTCTAACTCTGTTCAAGCTCCGCTCAAGCAGGGTTACAGCGGTTGAAGACATGTGCATCATCGACGTGCAGGACGCCTTAGTACACGGCGTCATCGTGCCCCCATGTAGGCAACCAGGATAAAGTGCCTTGCTCAAGGACACAACGCAGGTAGTCCTGGATGGGGATCAAACACTAAGATGGAATGGCCTCGATCTCAATCTTATTTATTGATTATTCATCCAGTGATGTGGGGTACACAAGTGGTTTATTTTATAAATTTGTTATAGTTAAAAGCTGCCATGTTCATTTCATGATAGGGGTTTTGGGCTATGGACTTTGTCTTATTGGAACATATATGTTATTGTGATGAATTGACGGTAACATGGTCTGAGGTTTGCGTCTCAGTTGAACATAAATGCTAAGCCACAAGCCTCAGACCATGTTACTGCCATTTCATCATGATAACTTATAATTTTGAGGCACCTGTACTTCAGACTGGAATCCATATTTATTACACACTTGTTCTATGTAATCCCCATCTACAGCAACACCAAACCGTGAGGAAAAGGAAAATCTGTTCCGCACATGACTACTTTTAAATAGAAGCAATATTCCTCTGGGACTTTCTTCAAATCATGTGACTCAATTACAATTTGAATCACCAGCGATAGTTGAAAATCATCCCTTGAGTTCCAGTGTGTTCTATGTGCCTACTGGCACATAGAACACATTGGAACTCAGGGGACGAAATAGTGATACAAGTTCCCCTTGCAAATTTGGTTGGCGTTAAAATGTGCTCTTTTTGTTGATAGTTGTCAACTGAACTGCTGAGTGTCCTAATAGTTTTCTGTAAAAGTGAAGGTGTGTAATAAACACAGAGAGATACACGCATGTGAATGGGTTAATTGATAATGACACTTGTGCCATCGTGGAGGGATAAAACTTGAGGCCTGTGGCCTCTCATTCTATCTGTTTGTGCTGGCACTCGTGCCATATCGATTAACCCATTCACGAACGTGTGTCATTCTGAGTATATGGGCTCAGCACTCTCCCAGTAAATCCTTTACCCAATGTAATGGCCAAAACCGGCCAATGCTGTTCACAAAAATCGCCAATTAATTTTCATTATTTTTTCATTTTTTGTCTCAGAAACATAGGTTATGACCCCTCATTGGAACGTGCACATCGAGCTCATTCCAATTAGGGGTCATAACCTATGTTTTTGAGACAAAAAATAGTTATTTAAGAATTTTATTTGTAAGTGTCGTCTGCTTTTCATGTTAGGTTAAGGGTTAAATGATAGGTTGTTCAATAAAGTATGTAATTCATATTCATGCTTACTAGTTTCAACAGGCACAGTCTAAAACATTTCTGCAACTCCATATGACTTGACCCAAGACATGTTGATTCGTATCTCGTAGACATTGCCTGAATTTCATGAGAATGTTTTTTTCAACTCAAGCTGTCAAACAGTTTGCTTTATATGTGTGCGTGAAAAGTTTGATACATTTGTAATATAAATGCATATAGATTGAGAGGAATGATTATTTAATATAAATGATATTTATTGACCAGATTAATTATTTACACATGCAACAAATTAAAAGCAGGAAATTCTGAAGGGAATATACTCAGTCAGGGTATTTGACCAATAGAATTTCTGTATTCCCATAGTATGCAAATTTAGAATGGAATTACCTCTCCCTTTATTGATTCAAAGAATTGTTTGCTTCTATTTATGAGGCAAAGTGGAAAGCCTGGAAATTTTCTTCTTTTGTGATGAAGTTTATATCACACCATGGGTGTTTTTTAAGAAGAAGAATAAATGAAAAATCAAGAGATTTGAATATTTTTGGCTCACCTGATTGAAAGTCAGTGGGAGCTATTGCCATCACTTGGCGTATGTAGTCTGTCGTCCAGCATATGTTGTCCAAGCTCAAAATAGAAAAGAATTCAAACGGCCATATTTCAAAACCTACACAGACCTGAATATCGTTTTTGGTATACAGCTTCCTTAGGACCAGTGGAAACAGATGGACCAAAAAAAAAAATTGCTATCGGTTTTGTCATGGTTACCGTATGGGGATTCCCATCTTAACACTGTTGGCAATTGGAAAATTCATTATTTTTATAGTGCTTCATCAACTAAGCATTCTTCTTCAGAACCTTTTGGGCCAAGTCTAAACTAATTTGGTATAAAGCATCTTGGTGGAGTTTGCTTTTCTGAATTTTTACCCGAAAGTTGCAATGGGGTGGGGTTAATGCTCCATAAGCCCAAAATGTTTTAAAAATCATCTTCTCATAAGCCACTCATAATAATACTTAGATTTCTGGTATGGAACTTATTTTAGTGATGCAGATTCAAGTTTTTTTCAAAGGAACTCAGTAGGCCAAAATTGGGTCTCCTTCTGTACTATTAAAAAGAAATAGGGGATATTTGATAAAAGTGAGATATATGAAGAAATATATTTATATTTTCATCAAAAAGACAGTTGAGGCATTGTACTGTGACATCTGGTGAATGATTTCAGCGATAGTTGGGTGTCTGACAAGCATACATTCCACACACTGAGCTGTAGAAGACATAGACGGTCAGTCAGAGAATTTACCACATTCAGTCCAAGACCTCAATACCTTGTACATCCTCCTCAGTTTGCAAGACAAGCATGGATCCAGCGTGGCATACTCCTTACCAAAAGTCCAATATCAGCTTGACTGATGTTATTCCATTCTTCTGCGGTGCAGCTGCGAGTTCCTGGACATCGGTAGGGGGCTGTTGTCATTGTCGTAGACGTCTGCCAAGCATATCCCAGACATGCTCGATTTGTGAATGGTCTGGACTTGGTGTTGGCAAAGGCAGTGTTGGGTTGTTCTACTCCTGGAGGAACTCTGTAGTGACACACACCTTGTCTGCTCTTGCATTGTCATCTTGAAAAATGAATCGACGGCTGTGATGTCATGCAAATGGCAACGCATGAGCTGTTAACATGTTGTCACGGTAGTACTGCCCTGTGACGCACCCTTGGATGACATGTAATTCTGTTCTGCTTGTCATGGTTATGCCTCCCCACACATAACCAATCCACTACCAAACTGATCGTGCTGCCTAACGGTTACGTCATGGTATCGTTTGTTCCGCTGCTGCCACACTCTGTTTCACCTGTCGTGGAATTCGAGAGTGAACCTCGATTCATCTGAAAACATGTCGTTGCTCCACTGATGGTTGTCCCCGTACTGCCGTGCTCCACACCAGTTACACCTTGGTGTGATGTGACGTTCAGTTAAACGTGGAATTATTCGAGGTCGTCGAGCATACAAATTCCAGCTGTGTAGGCAATTTTGGATAGTCTGGCCACTGACTCGCACATCTGTCGCTTGGTGCAGCTGCTGTCCAATTTCTGAGGCACTTTGATGGCGGTTACGTAATGCTGTGGTTTGGATGAAACGATCCTGGTTAGTAGTTTTTGTCCTTGGGCAACCTGACGGACGTCTGTCATCAACATTGCCTGTCTGACTGTAGCGTGACCACAACCTGTTAATTACCAATTGAGTAACATTGAGAATTTGAGCCACTGCAGTCTGTCTGTTGCCAGCATCCAACATGCCAACGGCTTGTAAACTTTCGTCATGTGTCAGTCTTCCCATACCTCAAAAGTTACATTTCAACCAGAAACTATTGATAGGAGAGTGGTGGCTCAGTGGTAGACTGTTGGACTTCAGTGCTAGAGGTCCCGAGTTCGATCCCCAGTCCGGGACGCCCCGCATAGTGTCCTTGGGCAAGGCACTTTATCCCGGTTGCCTGCATGGGGGCATGATGACGCCATGTACTAAGGCGTACTACACGTCAATGGTGCACATGTCTTCAACCGCTGTAACCCTGCTTGGTGCTTGAACAGAGTTAGAATGTTGAGAAGCTGACAGTTGCTCGTCGATGCCTGGTGGTTATCTCCGTGTCTTCCGGCTTCCTCCACCCGTAAAACTGCCACGGTCACGATTAGCCATTGTGCATAGGTATGTGACCTTAAACCCCAATAAATAAATAAATATATAAACTATTGATAATGAGTTTATACTAAGAAAAGAACTATGAGACCTCCAAAAAAGCCTGTCCAGTACAAATAAAATTTCAAAATGTACCCCACAGACGTTAACGTGGTGCTCATGCAAAAAACCTGCACAAAGTTTTCGTGGGCCAGTGACATTCATGATCCACACTAAACTTCATACCATATCGATGTGTCCAATCACATGTATCCAATACCATTTTCCGAAAATATCAACATCAGTTTGGATATACCCTACTGCTTTTTAATAGTATATTTCCAGAACCAGTGGGCTGATTTGAACCAAATTTGTCATGTCGTTTAACTGGGTCATAAGTACTTGATTTATGCCCGAGAAAAATTTCTGGGAATCGGGTAGAGAGAACCACAGAAGTTGAAAACCCAAAAAAATTCAAACGGACACTTTTTTGAGACTTCACAGAACAGAGCTTTGTTTTTGCCTGAGAAGCTTTTCTAGGACCAGCAAAAATGAATGGCCAAAAATATTGCCTTTGGTTGGGTCATGGCAAATCAAAAAATAGTTCTTGCTGTCCATCACATACTGACACACTCATCTCTTTTAACACCTTGAGTCAGGTGAGCATTTTAGGCTTATTTGAGCCTCTAGTTTTCATTTTTAATACAAACTGATTTTCAAACCAGTGTTGAGTGACACTATACAATACTGACTTCATACATGATTTATGATATTAAATGGAGAGTAATCGCTTGACTGGACTGGTTACGTGAAATAATTAATGAGAGGTGAGGGACGTTGTACAAAGACTAGTGCACGAATGTGCACGAGTGTTTTACAATATAGTCCCTCACCTCGAATGAATTATTTCAAGTAACCAGTCCAGTCAAGTGATTACTGTTTATTACTTTTCATTATTGATGACAGCTATATTATTTAACCCTTTACCTAATGTAATGGCCCACACTATTCTAAAAAATCGCCAATTAATTTTCATTATTTTTTTCATTTTTTGTCTCTGAAACATAGGTTATGACCCCTCATTGGAACGTTCCAATGAGGGATCATAACCTATGTTTTTGAGACAAAAAATGAAAGTAATAGCTATTCAAGAATTTTTTTTGCAAGTGTCGTCTGCTTTTTCATATTAGGTAGAGGGTTAAAAAACAAAAAAACAATGAAGTCTCCATTACACCCATGGCAAAGCATCTTCGTTTGCGTGCACGGGTACATGACACAATTGTTGATTGCATAATTCACTTGTGAAGTTATCGTTTATAATCAAACCTGGAAATCCCAGTAAATCACACTTTGGAAAGTAATAAAATATATTTTATGTAGGTTTCGTCTGTGTGGTAAACAGGCTCAGTTTCACTGGTAAAATCAGACCCAGTCACCAATGCCTGGGGTAGAAGTCCTCTAAAATGAGAAACATGGGTATAAACGATAGGCTGGACTTGACTTTATATTCTTGCTGCCTCGATAAGCCATAATACAGAAATATGTGACCTTAAACACCAATAAATTACCAAACATTTCATTTTTTTTTTAAAAGAGCTTACCCAGTTCAATTTCATATGAGGAATTATGATAACTTTCAGCTGAAGAAAAAAAGTTTATTTTTTTCTGCAAAATGAATTCAAATTCAATTTATTTTTTCAGCAATGTGGATTCAAATTCCATTGATTTGAGTGTGTTTTTCTGGATAACTATTAAATCTTTTACTCTTTTTTTTGTCATTTTACATGAAAATCTCCACATACCGGAATGTCTGTGTGTTCTTCATTTCTCACTTAAAAACATGTTTCATCTATTCATTAGAAAAAGCACATTATAGTGACAATAAGCCACTAATTTGAAAAAAAAAATGTTTACCATTTTTCATTATGCAAAATTCCCTTTGTTCCATGTATCATTTGTTTGAAAGCACTCATTCCAATTAAAGAAATTAATGCAAAAATTTGTGGACATTTTCAAAACTGCCTTGCTGCCCTCATACAGTGGTTTTTAGTCTAACTTGACAAAGTCAAGATAAGCTATTGCCATCACGCATGTTGAAGTCTGTAAGTCTGTGAGTCATTAAGTGTGTTCACATCTACTTTAGCACAGGTACTCGCCCTAGTTCTTTTCCAATCATCACTAAATTTCCTGTGAAGGTTCGAGGTCATATCTGGATGAGAATGTCCCATTTTGGTCATGATTGGTCAACTGTGATGGCTGCACAGGTTCAAAACCTGAAAACCTTTAGCACAGTCTATAGGTGGCATTTATGAAGGGATTTCATTGTAAATTGGTAGGATGACTCGGTGTAATGTCCAGATGAGAACATCAGATCTTAGTAGTGATCGATCAACCATGATGGCCACACAGGTATGTGACCTAGATTTGTTTAGTACAGTTTACAGTTCATATTTATGAAGTGATTTCATTGCAACCTGGTATGATGACTGTATGATGTTTAGATGAGACCGTCCTATTTTGGTCACATTCGGTCTGGCATCACCACCACAAGGGCACCTGACCTAGATTCCTTCAGGTCGTATTTATGGAAGGATTTCATTGTAACTTGGTAGGATGACTCGGTTTGGTATCTAGGTGAGACTACCCTATTTTGGACAGAATTGGTCAACTGTGACTGCTGGATGGCATGTTACCTAGATTCCTTGAGCAAAGTCTATGAGTCATATTTATGAAGGGATTTCATTGTAACTTGGTTGGATGACTCGTTTTGGAATGCTTTTACTGTAACTTGGTAACTTTGGTTGACATATGTTAACTGTGGGGGCCACATCAACCCAGGCCTCAATTCTTTAGTACAGTCCACACGTCATATTATTCCTGTTGAAAACACAGCATGTAGGGTACAGAACTTAACATATTCTCAATTATCACAATTCTTTTCTTATTTCAATATCCTTTCATAAACATTGAACATTATTCTTTTCGTCAAACACTACACACAGTCAAGTTAAGCTGCAGTGTCATTGACACTTTCATTTCAAACTCTTTCCCGTCCAAACAAAATATTATGGTCCCTTTAAAATAGTCCTTGTGCACTAATTAACTTGAGTCGTTATTTTATTGAAATAGATTTCTGAATTATAAAAGGTACTGTTTTCTATAAATTATGTTATTGAGATAATTACTCTGGATATTTTAATTTTCTCTTTTTCAGAAGACTTTGTTAAAAGAAAGGAAAACATTGTTAAAAAAGAAACAAGCACACAATTTTTTGCTTGCTTCGTATTTATTCTTGAAAGTCATTATTAATTAGCCATTTACTGAATGTAACGGTCATATCCAACCAACACAAAACAGAAAAATCACCATTTAAGGCCAAAAAAGTTATAAATCTGTTTCTCAGGCCCTCGCATGTTGTCCTTTTCGCTACCCATGCTATCTTTTTATTGCTAATGTAAACTTTAAAAAAAAAAAAAAATTAAATGATTTATGTCTGATATTTTATAAGTTAATAAAATTTATAAATTTGTCCCTGGAGTGCAAGAAGGCTTTGCAATGCTTTAGCATTTGCAAAGCCCTCTTGCACTCAAGAGATCAAGTACATCACCACCCATGCTTTTTTGTAGATTATGAGGTCTAAAACATAAAACAAACCGAGAACATGAACTGTTGATGGCAAAGAAATGATTACAAATATAAAAAATAAACTGCCCACCCATATGCAATTTTACAGAAACTTGCCTGAGAAACAGAAGATCAACTTTGTGGGGCCCAAAATCTTTACATCCAACATTGATTATGATCACTCATTGGAAGAAGCTATGTTTTGGATGCAAAAAATTAATTGTGATTATTATAGAATTTTTTTCACAAGTGTTTTTTTGTCATGTTAGGTAAAGGGTTAAAATGTGACAAGAGTTTTTGTGAAGCACAGCTTCGTCTTCTTTCAAGAAGATCAGTTTTTGCTCCTTTTTTCAAATTATATTATTAAGAGGTGAAGGAAGTTTTTATGTCCAGTGCAATTTAATCAAGTACAGAAATTTAGATTTTAACCCTTTACTCAGTGTACATTATAAGAAAATCTGTTATTTTATTTTATTTTTCAAATTTTTCAAAACATTTCAACAAAACCATATCTTGTGATTCCTCATTAGAACAAGCTCATTCCAGTGAGGGGGTCACATGATATTGTTTTGCAGAATAAATTTTCAACTGCTCATTCATTGGATGTGGCCGATTCATTAAGTAGAGGATTAAATGATGTTAATTGTGATCATGATTACTCCAGATAAACGGAAATAAATTTGATTGCATTTATTTTTCTTTTGTATGTCATTACCCACATTTCAATTCCTAACCTATACAGTGGAACCCTACTAATTGAATAGCCACTTTGCCACTGAAAACTATTCAATTAACATGGGTATTCAATTAACAGGGATTGTGTCACTTTTCTGTATTCTCGTTATAAACTTAGCATTTACTCTATTATATCATGTTTGACAGAGCTCCATGAGCTCTGTCAAACTAGATATAATAGATTAAATGCCTGTATTGGATGTTCTGAGGCCAAGTAGGTCTATAAACAAAGGAAAACTGGGGAGAGTCAGGGTAATTTCTCGACTTTTTTATTCAATCAACAGGAGTTGGTTCTATAACCTATATTCAATTAACAGGTCAGATTTGTACTGGAAGTGTGGTAAATGGTTTTGTTTTGGGAAATTATATTCAGTTAACAGGGTTATTCAGTTAAGAGATATCCAGTTAAGTGGGCTCCACTGTATTTTATCCAGTGCTTGTGCTTCATTTCTGACAACACAAGGAGAGTAAAAAATTGCACTCCTAAATTTATTAGGACTGTTTAGGAAGCTAAAAGTGCCGTTGCAGATCCTCAAGACAAGTGTTTTGGGTTGCATGTCATTTTCTTCATACGAATGTATTGTATAATGTAATTTTGTTAGATTAGCTTCACGGTACATAGCTGTTACAACACTGACATTGTACAGTGTCGGAAATAACTTTTGTCATAATCGTGTCACCGTGGGAACCCCGGAAAGTGAAGCAGTGTTTGTTCACTATGCTAAACAAGTTTTAATGGTAAAATAGGACCCGGTAACCAATGCATGGGGTGGAAGTCGCCTAAAATGGGCAACATGGGTATAAACAATTGACTGGACTTGACTTTATATCCATGTTGTGGTCACGATTAGCCATTGTGGAGACAAACATGACCTAAATACCAATAAATAAATCATAATCGCGGGAAAAGGAAAAAATTATGCCGCACCCTTGTCATACAGGACTGTGATCTCAAAAGCGGTCTTTCCCACGATCAGATTGTGATCCGATCAGGACACACTTACACCAGTTGGTCAGGGTTCCAGATGGGGTCAGACGAAATATTAAGCAGATGCAAAATGAAGAAAAATATACTAATAAATGG
Organism: Pictodentalium vernedei; assembly: GCA_031216915.1. Lineage (NCBI taxonomy): Eukaryota > Metazoa > Mollusca > Scaphopoda > Dentaliida > Dentaliidae > Pictodentalium > Pictodentalium vernedei. Next base: position 611,581,176 of record CM062295.1, read on the forward strand.
GCCTTAATTGGTGTGGGGGCACACAGAAGGTTTTTTTTTTAGCTATTATGAACAATAAAATGTATATTATTCCCAATATTTCCCTCAAATATACAACAAGGTGGCGGTAAAACTTCTGCTTGGTATTTCGCCGCTCTAGCCTTCTGCTTGGATTAAGCTAATTAAGAGCATTCCAGCACAGCAGTAACAATAGCCAACTCTTACACCGCACTTTGCATACGTGGGATGACTTGTGCAGAGAGTATAGGTAGAATTTGGAAAACAGGCTTTACTTGCACCAGAGCAGCTTCGTCATCAGTTCCAAATACTATTTTAGAATGACTTGAATCAATCAGTTAACTTTATACACACAAGTAAAAAGTTAAGTACCCACAAATATAATGAATGATAACATGCCACTGTTCACTTAAAGTCTGTTGCTGGTTATCCGTAGAATTATACTGATGATCCAACAAATGGTTGTGAGCGTGGATGAATGTATCCCACAACATGTCCCGGGAATCGCGTGCACAAAGCAACCCAAGAATTTACAAAATACAGTTTGTGCATGTCTCAGAATTAGTATTTGTTGTGCCAATTTTTCAATGTTCAATCATTCTCTGTCACCATCACACGAAAAAAAGGATGACATGCGCACAAAGAGATGGCAAATTATTTGTGTGCATTCCACCGATATGTCCTTTAACTTAACATCCTTTACACAGTCACCAGTACTTTGGTGCGTAAATACATGCAAACCAATGAGATTAAGGGCTGTCCACGGTCAGAACGACCCCACCCATGACATCACAACATGAAAACGTGGTACTCAGGCTGGTGCGACGACAGCCATGCATCTCAAGTAATGATCCGAAAAGCCTGTGGCTACCAAATCAATGAATCTGCACGAAAACGGTCAGGAACGGCCCGAGAAAAGCCAAATTGAGGTCCATAAGGGCCAACAAACGTCCTCTGCTAAGAGATCAACACAAAGGAATACGTTTGGTTTGGTCTTTAGCATTTTTCATTCAGATCATTGCCTTGACTACCATTCCCGGGTCTACCATGAGGCCTGATCAGAATCCACTGGAGCACATTTGAGACTATCGAGGGCGTCGAACACCAGCACACGAACCCCCCAAACTCAGCAAGAATTGGAAGCAGCTTTGCATCAGGAATGGCGACAGTTTCCTCTGCAACACATACGACGAATGACTGGAGGATGCGACGCGGCATAGAAGCTGTTACAGGAGCACATGGAAGATACGGCAGATATTGAACTGTAACACTGGCTCATGTTCTCCAGAGACTGCAACTGACATTTTTATCCATTTATAGCCACCAAATAATGTTGCCTTGTTGACTCCCCAGCTCCACACTAAAACGGGTATCATATTGAGCTCTCACAGTTAATTTTTCGGTCATCAATGCTGCCATTGAAATGATTATGAAGACTTTGATTTTTGTATTCGAGCTTACTTTGCGAGTACTTTACTGATATCAAGCAATGCATTTACCATCGTAAAATATCCTGGGGGGTGGTTAACTTTTTCTTTGTGTATTTATGAAAGAAATCGATGGTAAGTGTGAGTGCTGCCAACCCAATATAAGTACACTGGGCCCAAAAGAATTGATTTGGAAGAACTCCTCCTTACCAAATTGGGATTCTTAAAACAAGTGGGTGTTAAATAGCAAGCTTCGAGGTTGAATGTTCAGTCCATACTGATAATTTGACGATTTTGTATCGCTGATTTCATTACCAATTTCTGATAGTCAGTATGACAGATTATACTGCGCGTTTTTTGCAGTCTGTTGTAACCACGTCTTTGACGAACGACGAGTCTTTAGTTTTATTTATCATTGCTACAATGCCATCTGCTGTGTTGCGACGATGCTCGCCAGCTGGTCCATTTGACTTTCTAAGGTTTACGATCCTTTATTTTTTCATAGCAACGTCCTCCGAAATCTTTTTTATTTGTCTGGGCCTGAGCCTATGCATAAGTCCTTCTCACGTTTAGTGTTTTCCTCGTTGAGATACAAGAGGTAAGTGGTCACTGACTAAGAAAACTTGCTGCTTTTGTCTTCGAAAACTATACACGAAATTAACTAACTAATGTGTTTACACGGGGTGGGGCGGGGGATGTCAAATTTACATGTTCAGCCTTCAGCTACTCGTAACCAAGGAGGAAACTCTAGCGATGAAATACCAAGCAGAAGTTTTATCGCCACCTTGTATATTTTGATGAGATATTTGGATTAAAGTACACTTTTATTGTTTACAACGGCTTAAAACACCTCTCAATAAGCACCCACACCCAATAAAGCCCATTTATTACAATATTTTTCCTCTGCTTGGTATTTCGCCCTACCATTCGCAGGGGCGGACTGGGCCAAAAAATAACTTGGGAATCCTTATCAGTTTTACGGGAAGTTTCCTTTTTAGTCTATCCTTGTCTATTGCAAACCAAATTGTTAACATAATAACATTATGTGCCTGAGATGATTCAGTATTCCACAGTTTGAGCAGAAGAGAGTATGCTGTATCTGTATGACATTAACTGTTACTTTCCGAGCATATTACATCAAAGGCATTGGTTACCTCCAGGTTGGAGTTATTTGTTTCGTTATCAGTTTATCAATATGAATATAAACCTCCAAGCAAAGTGTTCTGTTTGTAATGATATTTCTGACCCAGGGAGCGCGGTGGCTCAGTAGGTAGAGGTGCAGGCTGCAAGCCGAGAGATCCTCGGTTCGAATCCCATCTGCGGCAACCGCGTTGTGTCCTTGGGCAAGACACTTCATCTCCATTGCCCGCGTGGGGGCACGATGACGCCGTGTACTAAAGCGTACTGCACGTCGATGGCGCGCATGTCTTCAACCAATCTAACCCTGCCTGTGCTGCAGTGCGGAGTTACGATGTTGGGGAGCTGGCAGCTGCTCGTCGTTGCTCGATGGTTCTCTCCGGGTACTCCGGCTTCCTCCACCCGTAAAACTGTCACGGTCATGATTAGCCATTGTGCATAAATATGTGACCTTAAACACCAATAAATAATAATAATATTTCTGATCCATGTTTAAATATAGAATATACCCATAGTAGCTTGGTGTACCAAATGTTCACCAGGAGTGGTGAAGTGGTGTTAACCGCGAGCCTTCTACGCACGGTTAACACCACTTCATCACGAGTGGTGACCTTGACCTTAATGATAAGACCTTGGATCAAGTCGCGACACACCTTTGAGTCATGAGCAATAATTGTACGAAGTATGAATAAGATCTGCCAATCATACCAGGTTATATGGACCAGACCAGGGCTGTTTGACAATAGCAAAGTTTTACTGACACGACCTTGACCTTGGCGATATGGCCATGGATCAAAGTCGCGACACACCTTTGAGCGATGAGCAACAATTGTACAAAGTTTGGACTTTAACCTTCACCTACAGTACGTAGAGAGTGTATTATCACTAAATCACCCACAGAGTGGAGATTCCACCCAAGCAATAATTGCGAATTTGTTGCAAAGCACAACCAGCACCAGCAATGTTTCAGCCATTGGACCCCCGGGTTAAACCCGGAGGTCCATTGGCTGAAACATTGCTTGTGTTTTTTGTCGATATGAACAAAATTTGAAAGTTATAGCTGGGCGATAACCCCACTCCGCGGGTGATTTACTTACAATCCACTCACCACGTACTGTAGATGATGTGACCTTGGATCAAAGTCGCGCCACACCTCGAGTCTCGAGCAATAATTGTACCAAGTATGAATACGGTCTGTCAATCATATCTAGTCACATGGACAGGACAAGGGCTGTGTAACAATATCAATATTTTGCTGTCTGTGACCTTGGCCTTGATGATATCTCCTTGAAACAAAGTCGCAACACATCTTTCAGTAATGAGCAATAATTTTGCTAAGTGTGAATAAGATTTATCAATCATATCGAGTTGTATGGACCGAACAACAGTGACAGTGAAATGTCAAAGTTCTGTCACCTTAAAATAGGGCCCGTGACCTTGATCTTCAGGGGCACATATCATATTATATTTCGCGACACAGTGTATTTTGATAATACATATTGTCATAAAGTCTTGTTAAAAAATGTTCAGTGGTTAAGAAGTCCTGGCCCAGACAAACAAAATGCTGATGACAGACGACGTACGACGGATGGGCGACGGATAAATCATTACCAGCAAAGCTCCTCTGACACTTGTCGGGCGCAGCTAAAAACACAATACCAGTATATCCCAACTGTGGGGATATGAAATATTAAGGATTTACTAAGAAGTTTGAACCTTCTCAAACTAGATTTATACCATGATTACCTATTCTACTATATATGAAAAGCCTCTGACATAAATTTTAGCTTTACACACCAACCGTGATGAACACGCCTGCAATGGGATTTCAACAGTAAAAATTTACACCTACAGTAGAACTACATCCCCGTTGACCTTTGGTGACGTCTACCTGAATGCAAACTTGTCTAAATTTATCGCACGTCGCCTCGCGAAGAGTGAAATGGAAGTGGCAATTATTTATTACGTTTTTAAATGGGTTTACCTCATAAGATGCCAAAAATTAACAAACATGCATTGTCTCATGTTAATAAAGCATGCATAGCTCGAAATAGCATGTTATTATGTTATTAAAACGAAAAAGGCTCAGTTTCTTTTTTTCATTTCGTTTCGGCGATAAAATTGACAGCGGAAGTAACGATCACCGATGCTCGTGTAAACAAAAAGATATTCGCGCGTATGTACGTCTGGTGCTCAGTAAAATCGAGAAAAAATTATAGCGGCTCTTAATAATCTGACGATCATGGTATAAATAAAATATACCCAAAGTAGCTTGTGGTGAAATACACGCAAATCACCTCCTCACATGTGGCATTATGTCTTTGTTCCACATCTCTTGTGTGGATGGTCCGATTGTTACTGGACTTCAGTAAAAGGTGTTTCTGGCCTTCACAATTACCTTGCTTTGAAACAAAAAGAATAATTTTACTGTTTTTGCCTTGTAAAATAGCCATTTTTATACCCCCCCCCCCCCCTCAAACAACGTTTGGGGGGGGGGGGGTATATAGAAATCACCCTGTCCGTCCGTCCGTCTGTCCATCCTTACAAGCGCAACTCCTCCTAAACCGTTTGAAGAATTTTCATGAAACTTTATACAATGGAAGAACTCCATATGAAGATGTGCATGAAGCAATATAATTCCGTTCTGACATTTCCAAGGGGGGATAATCTAACTTATACATTTTAATGTACCAAAAAGGCCACAACTGAGGCGCGGAGGGTATCACTTTGTGAGCTTGCTCACAGTACCTCTAGTTTTTTGTCTGTTCTCCTCGTATCTCTTGTTTTGCGGTTAGTGACTCTCAATGAACTTTGGAGTGAAGATTGTTTATGGGAATAGCCTTCACAGTGTCATGGTTCACATCATCTCTTGTCATTGTTTGGCGGTATGCACCGTGGGGGGTATGCCCCGGGGCGTGGCCCCCTTTTGTTGCTCATGACTCAAAGGTGTGCCGTGACTTTGATCCAAGGCCATATCACCAAAGTCAAGGCTATGGACAGCAAAACTTGGATATTATAAGCCCTTGTTCGGTCCCTATAACTTTGTATGATTGACAGATCTTATTCATACATTGGTACAATTATTGTTCATGACTGAAAGGTGCGCCACGACTTTGACCCAAGGTCATATCACCAGAATCAAGATCGCAGACAGCAAAACTTTGATATTGTTATACAGCCCTTGTCTGGTCTATAAAATTGAATCTATGTGAGAGATTTTGTTCATCCTTCATATAATTGTTACCGATAACCTAACTCGCTGTCATTACCTTGTCCCATTATCATATCATCAAGGTTAAGATCACATCTGAAGTCTTGTATTTTTATAAGCTTCTCATAAAAGCAGTGACCCTGGGCGGAGCTGTCTAGATTGAGAGGCCTCTTGTTTTATGCTCCTTACATAAAATGGTCGGGGCCATATAGTGTTCGCCCGTCATTCCATCTTTCCGTCATTCAGAATAACAGTATTCCGACTCTTTTTCACCATACATTGAGATAACTGGCTGATTTATGGTATGTGGCTATAAATCGGCGTCAAGTTTGGTATCGGTCGGATGATGTTTCATGGAGTTACTGACCTTAACTTAATTTATGATAAGAAAACTCAAAGAATGAGATTTCCGGATTTTTTGGCATACGTGTTATACTGATACATCTAGTTATTAATTACAGACTGAAGAAGGGGTTTATAAGCATTCTGTTTCATTGATGACATTTCAAAACCACCAAGGAAACAATTTGCACGACCGCCCCCCCCCCCCCCCCCCCCCACACCGATTCCAAATTTTTTCATGCGTCAAACGAGCCATCCACTCCCGCCTCAGTGTACAAGAATGTTGTGCACGTCCCTCTCCACCCGACAGCGGCTGAAAAGAATCACTACAAAGAGGCTCAATAATCCTTTATGATCATGAATCTTGCTGAAACCTTTTTACTTTTGAAGAATTGGAAACAGCATAAATAATTTACATAAGGTCATGTGGTTTGGTAATAAACTCATACCTAGCAGGAACGTCTGTGACACTTGAAAGAGGCCAAGTAGCTTCTATAGATCTTTCAATTGATCCATAAACTTTATGATATGTCAGTATTTCGGGATTAACCGTTTACCCAACGTAACGGTCAAAACCGGCCAGCGCTATTATCAAAAGTCGCCAATTAATTTTCATTATGTTTTCCATTTTTTGTCTCAAAAATATAGGATATGACCCCTCATTGGAACGAGCTCGTTCCAATGAGGGGTCATATCCTATGTTTTTGAGACAAAAAATGAGTAATTCGAGAATTTTTTTTGCAAGTGTCGTCTGCTTTTCATGTTAGGTGAAGGGTTAAGAGGAATGTAAACAGCAACAATATGCGAAGAAAAATTACCAAATAGCACACAAAGCAAAAAGAGTTAGTAATTCCAGTTTGTGGTATATTTTTTAGTTTATTTTCATCTGTACAATAAGTAACATATCTCGAGAACTATGGTTTTGATTTTAACAATTTAAATATTTAATAAATTCACCTTTAAAGAATATTTTTTCTAGGCTCTCATTCTCATTCATCATGGTTAGGTCCAACCTCAACAAAACAACATCAACGGTCATGTCTTCTCATATACCTATATATAGAATATACTCGTAGTAGCTTGGTGTACCAAATGTTCACCACGAGTGGTGAACAGTTCGTACACCAAGCTTCTTGGGTATATTTTATTTAGATACCATGATCGTCAGATTATTAATAGTTTAAATGTTAAATAATACAATATTCAATATTAACTCTTAGAAGCCGGGGAATCAGAATGAATTTTTTGAAGATGACATACCGCGAAAAACTTACAGAAAAGCAGGTGCTTCTAGTCAAGTGTCGTCTGCCTGAATGTCACGTGACAAGAAGCACCTGCTCAGTGTTTAATTCTCCCCCAGCCCAAAGATAGCCGAACCGTAACAGCCAGATTACCTGCCGTATTACATCACAGGCAAGAGCACTCGACTCCCGGCTTCTAAGAGTTAACTTTTTAGCAAATGAACGCACACACGTGCGAATTTGTTTTAGTTTACATGAGCACCGGTGGGCGATACTTCCACTGTCAGTTTTATCGCCGTTCGAAACGAAATGAATAAAAACCCCGCGCATCACGGGGCCTTTTTCATTTTAATAACATAATAACATACTATTTCGTGTTATGGATGCTTTATTAACACGAGACAACGCATGTTTGCTAATTTTAGTTATCTTTGGAGGTAAACTCATTTAAAAACGTTGTAACAGGAGGAGAGATAAGTGCGGGAGCCGGGGTTCGAACCGTCAGCCTCTGGCACACAAAGCGACCAATTTACTACGAGACTAAGAGATCCGGACCAACCAGGCTGGTTGGTAAATGGCCTTTATACCTCGACCGCTACACCGTAATAAATAATTGCCGCTTTCATTCAATTCTTCGCGAGTCAACGAGCGATAAATTTAGACAAGTTTGCATTCAAGTGGAAGTCAGTAAAGGTCAGCTGAAATGTAGTTCCACTGTAGGTGGAAATTTTAACTACTGAAATCCCATGTGTTCACCACACACGTGTTCACCACGGTTAGTGCGTAAACCACTAGACCATTGGACACCGACAAAAACGATGGCTGAAATCTAGCTTTTTAGATGTTGCTCTCATGATTACTTGGTTTATCTTCCTTTCGGCAGCAGTATGAAAGTGTGGAACGCGCTGGCAACAGTACGGCGAAAGTGCTGTGGTTGGTCTCAGATGAAGACTGGCACGGGCTTGTGTGTGTTTTTCAAATGACACAGTCATGTTTTAGAAGAATTTAAAATGTTGGTTTCTGATCCTCCGCCGGGATTCGAACCCTCGACAATTCCACCTAGCAATCAGAAGTCCAACACCTAAAGCACTGGACCATTACATGTAGTGAAAAAACGATGGCTGGAATCTAGCTTTTTAGATGAAGTTCTCATGATTACTTGGCTCATCTTCCTTTCGGCAGCGGCATGAAATTGTGGAAAGCGCTGGCTGCAGTACAACGAAAGTGCCGTGGATGGCTCAGACGAAGACTGCCAGGAAGGGGCATATATGTGTAACCCATAAGTCACTCAGTGACGAAGCCACTGCGGAGGGGGGAGGGGGGGGGGGGGCTGGCCCCCGCCTCCTAAAATCTTCTCTACTCCTCCCCTCCCCTCCCCTCAAAAACAATGATTCAGTTCAAATTCCACAAAACATATGATAGAGCCCTAAAATGGTCTCCAACACAGTGGCTGCACATCGTACAAATCCCTCAGATTCGCTCTCAGAGCACTAAATTTTGAAAATTTTTATCTGGTGTGTGTGTATGTGTGTGGGGGGCTAATCCTAACTTGGTCCCTCCGCACGTCGCCCCCTCCTCCCACCTCCCTTATGGAAAGTGAGGGAAGGGGAAACAACCCGAAGGGCTTAGTTAGCGCTAGGGGAGGTCCCCGAAACCAAACACAACGGTTTTTCAAATATCGCCCCTCCCCCCCCTCCAAAAAAAAAAAACTGCTAGGATACCCCTATTATAGAATCCTGGCCTGGCTACACGCCTGGAGCCACTGAGCTCTTAGTAATTCCTAGTTCTGAAAACCGTTTAAGTCCCGTAGAAATATTACGAACCTCGTTCAATTTAGTGTCGTGCCAAACAATTTAAAGGATTCCAATAAATGACTGCATTATTTGTAATTATACAGATTTCTGAAAGATTTTCTTAGTTTGTACGGATAATTATGGAAGGATTAGAATTCAATTTAGTTTTTCTTCAGAGATTTGTGAAATAAATCGGATGAAATACGTTTGAATGAGGTATCCATCGTAATCGATATGTCAAATAAATCATTTATTCAAAAGAACGTGTAACTTTCATTTTTGAAATTGAGCTTGCATCCGACAAGAAGCAATAGAAGCACACCGTCCATTCATAGAAAACTTAATTCAACACAATTTTGTATTTTTATTATCCCGAAGTAATGACTATTTTTCGACAATTGTGGGATAAGCCTAACTTGAAAGCGGATTGACTGAGAAGTTTGACGACAAACAACGGAGAGAGATGGGTAATTTTCCTTCCATTCACCAGTCCTTGCGTTAGAGGTACTTTTGTGCTGCATTTTTTTTTATATTTACCTCCACCGTTGGGATGTGGAACATACACAGAACGACATACGCGTGTGAATGGGTTAATCGATAGGGAACGAGTGACAGCGCCGAAGGATAAAACGAGAGGCCGAGGGCCTCGAGTTTTATCCTTCCGCGATGGCATAAGTGCCATATCGATTAACCCATTCATACGCGTGTGTCGTTCTGTGTTTATTACACGCCTTCACATCTGGAAAAGTAATTATTAGGACACAGCAACTCATTTGACAATTCTTCCTCTGCGTTCCAATGTGTTCTGTGTGCCAGTAGGCACATAGAACACATTGGAAAGCAGGGGATGAACTATCAACAAAAAAGAACACATTTTATCGCCAACCAAATTTGCGAGGGGAGCCCGTGTAACTATGTTTAGCTGTCGCTAGAGATTCAAATTGTAATTGCGATGCACAATTTGTAGAAAATTTCAGTGAAATTTCGCTTCGATTTAAAAATAGTCCGTCAACGATTTCCGTTCCGCACAAATGTGCGGAACAGATTTTCATTTTCCGCTTGGTTAAGTGTTGCTGTAGATGGGGATTGCATAGAACAGGCGTGTAATAAAATGCTTGTTTACTCTGGTCAACAGGCTCCGTTAATTTTCCTTCCATTCACCAGTCCTTGCGTTAGAGGTACTTTTGTGCTGCATTTTTTTTATATTTACCTCCACCGTTGGGATGTGGAACATACACAGAACGACACATGCGTGTGAATGGGTTAATCGATAGGGAACGAGTGACAGCGCCGAAGGATAAAACGAGAGGCCGAGGGCCTCGAGTTTTATCCTTCCGCGATGGCATAAGTGCCATATCGATTAACCCATTCATACGCGTGTGTCGTTCTGTGTTTATTACACGCCTTCACATCTGGAAAAGTAATTATTAGGACACAGCAACTCATTTGACAACTCTTCCTCTGCGTTCCAATGTGTTCTGTGTGCCAGTAGGCACATAGAACACATTGGAAAGCAGGGGATGAACTATCAACAAAAAAGAACACATTTTATCGCCAACCACATTTGCGAGGGGAGCCCGTGTAACTATGTTTAGCTATCGCTAGAGATTCAAATTGTAATTGCGATGCACGATTTGTAGAAAATTTCAGTGAAATTTCGCTTCGATTTAAAAATAGTCCGTCAACGATTTCCGTTCCGCACATATGTGCGGAACAGATTTTCTTTTTCCGCTTGGTTAAGTGTTGCTGTAGATGGGGATTGCATAGAACAGGCGTGTAATAAAATCCTTGTTTACTCTGGTCAACAGGCTCCGTTGCATACTGTTATATAGGTGCTAGTTATTAAACTGGCCGGCACAGGTATCAACGATTGGCTAAACTTGAATTCATATCGGTGTTGTGGGCATGATGTAACTACAGGTGCTGAAAACGACCTAGTTACCTCCCCCAAAATACATAAATAAATTGTGTTTGTCGTGGTGTAATCACAGATGCTGAAAGTAACGTGAAACACCAACATTACAACATGTGCACACAGGCAGTTGAGTTAAAAATTAACCCAAATCAACTGGGCTGAGTCGATATGAACCAGGTTCATATTCATTCAATCCAGTAGATTTGGATTGATTTTTAACCCAAATGACTTTAGAGTGTATTTGTGAAATCTCGAACTGCAGATAGAGATTCTCCGTTGGAGCATGAAGAAGGAACCCCGAGGTAAACTACTCCCAGTTACAATATTTGAGATACCTAGGCCGGGGTGGGTGGATGGGTGGTGTCGGGCCGGAAAACTGTGTTTTTGCAGGGTTTTGCAAAGTTTGTCACAGAGAGGCTTATATGATATTTATTGTTGTTTTAAGGGCACATATTTCTGCACAATGGCTAATCATGACCACGACAGTTTTACGGGTGGAGGAAGCCGGAGTACCCGGAGAGAACCACCGAGCAACGGCGAGCAACTGTCAGCTCCCCAAAATACTAACTCCACACAAGCAGGGTTAGCATTGGTTGAAGACAGGTGCACCATCGACGTGTAGTGCGCCTTAGTGCACAGCGTCACCGTGCCCCCACATGGGCAATGGGGGTGAAGTGTCCAAGGACACAACGCGGTTGCCGCAGGTGGGATTCGAACCGAGGACCTCTCGGCTTGCAGCCTGCACCTCTACCTACTGAGCCACCGCCCCCCCCCCCGGCTTTTGTGATAAAGTAACAATAGAATAACCCTTATTGACCAACAAAATGTGGTGTTTTGATGCTCAGAAGTATATATTAATGCTAGTGACCCATATCTGATCTTTTGATTTGATCCCACCAGCATATGCCGCTGTTGTACAAACAATATGGGAGACATAAGAAAGAAATTTCACTGCCGTCATTTTTATGGGGTGGATAAAAAGGACTCGACTCTGGGTGTGATTTAAGACCAGAAGTTTACAGCATGATTACTTATCATACAGTTCTCCTACAGAGATATTCAAGGGCCTTTGGCATACTCACAGCCCTCATTTTCCTTACGGGCTGCTCGTATGACTCCGGTCGCTGTTCACATCAGCCGAGCTGCTACTGAAGTGAATCATATATGTTACTCTGCTTTGTGCGATTCAAAACAAGGATTTGAAAATATGGTGGAATATGATTTCCGGTGTTTACTTTGATTAGCCAGAAAATGAGATCACGCACCACTGTCACAGTCGTAAAGTCTTCAGTTACTCATGTCACGATAATCATGAAGATTCGTGACATTACTGTCATCACTGAATCTGCCAGGCTAAAATGTACTTGAGGGCTGCTGGGACAGTGAATCTTTACCAAGAAAGTCTTTGATTGCACAGGAGAATTGTAGTGAATATTTTATGGCATAAGCAACTGGTTGAGGGCTAGATTATTTTGGCTTGTCTAAATTTGCTCATCAGTATTTGTTTTATTTCAAATTATTGGAGAGTGCCAATAGGCACTCTCCAATAATTTGTAATAAAACTGTTTTATATAAATAAAATATTATTTGCGTTTGACTGAAAAAGGAACATCAGCGAGGAAAATGTTGGCTTTGCTTTGGTACCCTCATTTTTTAAAACCGTGATAGTGGCTTCTAACACTCAACCAGTTAATCGCTTTCTAGCTTAATTAGCAAGAAATTAGAGCAAAAAGCATGAAATTGGCTAATATTCCAATATTTGGGATGTTACCAAAAAACACACAATACAGTCAGGGATTTTTTTTATTAGGGTTTAACGACACATTAACAGCTAGGGTCACATCATGTCGGTGACAGTTTTACGGGTGGAGGAAGCCGGAGTACCCGGAGAGAACCACCGAGCAACGACAAGCAGCTGTCAGCTCTCCAACATCGTAACTCTGAACTCTGCACCGCGGCACAGGCAGGGTTAGATTGGTTGAAGACATGCGCACTATCGACGTGCAGTACGCCTTAGTACACAGCGCCATCGTGCCCCCATGTAGGCAATCGAGGTGAAGTGTCTTGCCCAAGGACACAACGCGGGAGCGCGAATCAGTCGCTGAAATGGTCACCCAACCAACTACTAACCGCGCTCGGCGTTGCTTAACTTCGCTGACCTGACGAGAACCGGTTACCGCGACGCCACCGCGCCCCCCACAGTCAGTGATACAGTGTTGTCTAATTGACACATGTTCAGAGAACAGGAAATGGATAAGTATTGGAGTTTATGATTAAAAACATATTTACGGATGAAAAAATACACACACTGTGCAGTGTTATGTTCCTCTTTGGGTAGTGTAGGAAGGAGGGTTGCTGTCCGAAATTCTGGTGGAAAAATTATTTTCTTATGCTCAAAGGGAGGTTGTGTGTGTCCGAAGGATTGCAAAGTTGGATTTTTTTTAGCTTCGTGCCTGCGACTCCCACTCCTCAGGTTTTCCTGGAAAAGATAGCTTATTGCCACTCATTTGAACGCGCTTGTTCATATGAGGGGCCGCAATGTGTGTATTTGAAAGGAAAAATTACAATTTCTGGTTATTCAAGATTTTGTTATGTAAGTGTCGTCTTCTAAATGGTTGACCCTTTTCATAAGCTAAAGGCAGAAGACACTTGCAAACAAAATTCTTGAATAATTAATTTTTTGCTCCAAAAACATAGCTTATGATACCTTTTTTGGAACGAGCTCGTTCCAATGAGGTGTCGTAAGCTATGTTTTTGAGACAAAAATGAAAAAATAATGAAACTTGAATAGTGATTTTTGTTAATAGCGCTGGCCGGAACGGGATTCATTTGTGATCCTTGAAAACGTTGAAAGTCCTTGAAATGAAAAAATGCCAGGTCTTGAAAGTACTTGAAACTTTTGCATAAGCTGATTTGAAAGTCCTTGTTTTTTAAGGATGCTTCAAAATTTTAATCCATGAAAACCTAACAAATAAGATAGAATTGATTGAGCATTATGAGGTACCAAGACTTATGGCCCAGCAGTTGTTTTTAGCTTAGCGTCGTCTCTCTATTCAGACAGACAATACTTTACTAAACAAATGGTCAGGTAATATGACCTCTTTTGTTGAGACCAATATCGCCGGAGCGTCTGCAGACCATGACAAACTTTCGATACAAAAGACTAATTTACTGTTGTTATATTGCATTGACAATCTATAATATTCGCACTGTGTCCATTTTAATTTCAATTGTTTTAAATATGGCACATTTCTTTATTCGTCGTGTGACAGGATGCCTCTCTCATGGCAGATGTTAACAAGTTGCCTCAAATCAGTCTTTCCGCCATTGTTTATTTTACCCTTTACCCAACATGAAAAGCAGACGACACTTGCAAACAAAATTCTTGAATATTTTTTTTTTCATTTTTATCTCAAAAACACATGTTATAGCCCAAGAACATTAGGTTTCACTAGGGAAAAAAATTGGAGAAAGCTGATTTTTTCAGGGAATGTCGAGTACAGGTCACTGAACGATTAGACAAAAGTCCCCTAAAATCCCAGTTGAGCTTTTTTTTCTACAGCCTTTTTTCGAAAACGCGTTTGAAAAAAAAAATAAAAAAATCGCATGAACTTTGTAACCTCAAATTGATCCAACTGTATTTTTGTTTACGCGTATTTCAAGCTACATAATGTCTAAAATACATTTACCTAGAGGAAAATGTGCATTCTGTGACAATTTCTGCGAAAAATTATTGAAAATTCACAAAAAAGTATCGGATTTACGCAAAAAATGACGATTTTCCTAACGGATTTGCCCAAAGGGTCGTAGTACAGAACGGGATGTTAGTTGGACAGACGATAAAAAATCCACCACCATTTGAAGACTTTTATCATTGCTTACAAAATAGACATTATGGAAGACCCCCTCTGCTTCTGGCCGAGTTCCCCTTTTGGCATAAAATTCGTCAGCATGAGAACTCAACTATTTTCGGGCTTGGGACCGAACAGACACGTCTGTGTCTGGCAGCATTAGATCAATAAATAATATTTACAGAATGTACAAAAATCAATAAATAATATTTACAGAATGTACAAATCAATCAACATGGATTAAGTTACATTGACTATTATCAACGCTATATACAGAAATGACATGACCTATATACATATTATTCATCGAACTCAGAAATTTCCGACAGGACAGTGTTTCTGTGGTTGTTACAAGAATCCGAACTGCAATTACACAAACCTGAGCAAGAGAGTCCTGCCTTCTTACACCCACACCTTTTTGTACAAGCACTGTTGCAACCACAACTGATCAGATTCAGTAGGTTATCGGGGGCACATGGCTTTGTGGCTGCAGTCGGTACAAGAAGTCCATTGTCTAGCGACCACCCCCAATCCGTCGGAGGAAGCGAAGTGCCCAGCCATTGTTGAACCTGGAGATAACATCTGTAGACATGTTGTTGTGCAGCATCGCTGCTTGGTGGGAGTGAGGCTAGGTCGATGGGTTTATTCAGTTTAGATTTTGCTACATAACGCTCGTAAGTGACATATCTATATTGGTCGAGAGAGGAAACAGTTTTACTCCCGTATAAGATCAGGAGAAGTTGTTCCCCGGCAGCGGCTACTGCACTTGGTGTACTGTCATCCGCCAAAATTGTGTTGACATACTGTTGTGAGTCGCTAGTAACATCGGAGACAATTGTACTGAATACTTTCTTCTTACCAACTCGAAAGAGTGCAGAAGCAGTGTCACAACCACTTATAGAATGTGCTACAAGGAGGTTGCTTCTATGGTCACCCATTTTGGTTGCTATTTCACTAACTGAAACTAGTAAGTTTGGGGTAATGGAATACATCATGTGAATATTACATCCCGGTTGAACTCGAGAGGTAAGAATGACTAACAAGTCTGTGTCTGTTCCCACAACGACAACATTGTTGTCATCTTGAGCGATGTCAAGTGCAGTTTCGGCTATCAGTACATCAGCATCAGCCTCGGCTTGCTTGGACTGAATATTGATAGCAGATAGCTCCTGCATTAGAAGATCGATCAGTTGGGTTTTGTTCTTGGCATTTGCAAGGAAATCGGATTGGGGTGTGGTGGCTGGTAACTCGGGTGAGATATTGATATCAATGGAATACCTGTCTTTAGATCTACGGGCTTGTTCCATGCCCTTTGTCGACATTGTACAAGCATAGCCATCAAAAACAACCACGACGTTCGCCCCAAAATGTCTCACTAGATAATCTAGATAATTGGAACATGATGTACATATGTCCTTATATGACGACTGTTTAGGCCATACAACTGCCCTCAATAAAAATCCACCATCTACAACAAACAGAGAATGTTCTGGGATTTTAGTTTGCTCGGAACCGTATGTTTTGAGGATCTTACCGAGCGTGCTTTTCTGTGTCTTCCTCATTCCAGCAGAATCAAACAATGCTGGTGGTTTCTGGGCGAGTTCATATTTGAGATACTCTTCCATCTCTGCTTGTGACTGAATAACACATGTGATGCGGTTGAACAGAATTGTGGGGTCAATCACTACCTTACTTCCACGGACTTTGATGCTATTTGCCATCGATGCGAAAGACTCCACAGTGTCAACACGTCGTAGTTTGATGCTGTTGAACGTTTTGCTTACAACATTCGATACGCAACATTCACCAATTTTGCGAACTTGGTCACAGTTCACAGTTTCGTCGGCCACAAGCCCGGTCGCTATAGAGACTAATTGTAGTGGATCTCTATTCTGAAAGGGGGAATGCACTCTGAGCCAGTCCAATAATTTGGTGATATCATTGGCATCAGTCAATTGTGAACTTTGACGGAGATCCCGATGTTGTTCGCCATGACCAGTGTGAACATGAACAAAATTTTCGAGAGCATTACATATCGGAAGGCAAAGAGGTAGTCCATGTACCCATTTCGCAACAGTGCTATCGGTTATTCCCCTGCCATGTGTGAGACCACCAGGGAGCTTGAACATTCTCATTAAACACTACTCTATGGTCTGATAGAATATATCCCGTCCCAGAATTTATCTGAGCGCCTTATGGTAAAGTAACCTTTCTCAGTGAACAACTTCAAATCATCCTGTTGCATTATTTCTGTTAGCTTATTCATCTGCTGCAAATAGAGATGAGATCTTTTTGCGTATGCAAAATGACCACCTGCGTGAAATACTGGAATCATATTGCGAACACAATATGTGTGGAGTTCCCAGTCGCCTGTGCGCTCTGCTCTCAAGAACAACTGGAGAAGACCTATTTGCTCGTAGTATTGTACCCAAAGCTTTCCTTACATGCCAATGCATCTTGAGTGTAGGCGAACACCACATTATGTGATTTAATCGAACATGGAAATTGAAACAATGATGCTATAATACGGTATTTGAATGAGAAAAGTCGATGCCGTTTGAATTTGAGTTTAGGGGGTATGGTTAATATTTCACACGTTTCACCAGTTCATTATGGAATAAATGACTATTGTTATATATCATTATAAAGCCACTGCTTTTCTGCAATTTTTGATATATAATTTAACTCCCAAAGTAGTCGTAGATTTGATTTAATGGACGTTGTGTACCGTTGTGTGTATGAAAACAATAAATTTTTTTTCGTAATTTTGTACATTTTCGTGAATATTTCACCATTGAGTGTGAGGATTGGTACAAAGTTGGCATTTTCTGTTGGGGATATGTGTTCTCACTATAATTCAGCACGATATTTATGATTCTCACCCTATTAAGGCGAATAAGAATGAGAAATATGGAGCTGGGTCGAATTTTTTTTAAAATTTTTTTTTTTCATCAAAAAACGCTATAACTAAAAAAGCTCAACTCGGATTCGCGGGGACTTTTCACACTTTATCCGCAATGTGTGTCCCGGAAACATATAAAAAAAATCAGCTTTCTCCGATTTTTTTCCTTACTTTCTCATTTTTATGTCTAATGTGCCTGGACTATTATGACCTCTCATTGGAACGAGCCCGACGAACTCGTTTCAAGCAGGGGTCATAACCTATGTCTTTGAGACAAAAAATGAAAAAAGTAATGAAAATTAATTTGCGATTTCTGTGAATAGAGCTGACCGGTTTTGGCCGTTACGTCAGGTAAAGGGTTAGGGTGCCGCATAAGTAAGAGAAATTTGTTTACTTTGAAATTCCCACCTCTGATATTCCTTAAATTCAAATTAAATATGCATAAATTATGCATCAAAATAAAGGTTGTGATGCATAGAACACGAAAGATAATATGCATTCAACTCGAAAAGTTAACAGCAGGCACCAGTGGTTCCTGGTAGTGTGCTACCATATTCATACCAGAACTGATAATAAAATAATATTTCAGGCAAACAACTCGTGGCCAAATGAGCTTCAAATATCCAAGAAGGAGGCGAGGACATCAAAATTCTTCAAAACGCAGCGATAGAGATAAATGTGCGTAAATTCCAAAACTGTCGGCTTTGTTTACATTGTAGTTTCATTTCGATTTCCGGTCAAGGCCGACGAAAAAGCATCGATATACAATGCCGGTTAAAATCAAATAATGAGAAAGACCGCCTTAATACAGCATACTATTATTATATAGAAACTGCACAGTTGCCATATTCTATGTAAGGTATCATGACATCTGGTGAAATTTCTAGAATTACGATTTTGTTTTTCGAAGGACATTCGAGGTAGGTGTCGCGTCGTTTCGCCCCAAATCCCGTTCGCCCCCTGTGTCGTTTCGCCCCCATACCAGTTCGCCCCGGGTTGTTTCGCCCCGGGTCGTTTCGCCCCAATTTTGAGAGTGGGTCGTTTCGCCCCACATTTGTCCCGTGGGGTATTGGGTGGGTTTGATAAAGAAATAAAGAAAAAAAAAACAGAACTAGCGGTTGAAATGATAATATAGTTTATTTTTATATAAAATTGATAGAAAATGCATTTGCTGTAATACAATAATGATCTTAAAATGATAACATAACATCGAAACAATTTAAACAAGACATGATTTCTGAACAGTGAAATGTTGCGTTCAACAGTTACAATGCAAAAACATACATAGATTTTATTCCATCTGACTTTCTCTGTCCCGGTCACCAGAGACTTCACCGTAAATATTGCTACATAATTTCAAGAACTGAGTTGTTGAAATGTCTGACTCGGTGTATTTGTTCCAAGCTTTTCTTAATTGTTCCTCAACTTTTATGTAGCGTGTTCTCTGGGCACGTTGAAGGTCATCCGATGCAACACATGTTTCCACGGTCTCTGCTTCGCGTCGGAGCAGAGGAATGAGTTTGTAAATACCAAGTCCAACGGTGGCAGCCTTGTTGTTGAGTCTGTAATACCATCCAGAAAAATTGAACAAAATAACGTTACAATATTTTTCATGGTTGGAAGACGGGAGGACAACAAGCAAATACCCCACCCAACTTCGCCCCCCCCCCCCCACTCACAAACACCACTGAAAATAATGTATTTATTTTTATGTATTTACTACATTACGCATTTATTCATCACACGGTATAATTAGTTAGATGTAGTATATATAACTTCGTCAATTTGCCGTCATGTTCGGAAGATTACTTCCTTCTAAGCGGCTTTCATTTTGACTAATTCTTATTCCGGGGACGTAAAATGTTACGAATTAGTAAAAAATGAAAGCCGCTTAGAAGGAAGTAATATTTCGAACATGAGGGCAAATTGACGAAGTTATATAAAATATTTGATGAAGTGTGTAGTATATATATATTATTAGTTATAATTATATATATATATAATTACCTTCAACATCGTTATTGCTGCGTACTGTCTCTTTGAAAACTGACCAACTTTCTACTCCAAATGTACCATTTGTGATCCATTGTGATGCAATGTACTCTGTCAATGAAATAAGTTGCTGATTATTGGCCCTCTCTTTTAACGCTGAAAATGTTCTAACGATATGACTGTGTGGTAGAAACGGTAGTGCCAGAAGTTGTCTGATATAAGTATGTATTCCATGGTCTTCTCTGTAAGATCTACTGAGACCCAATTCCTGTACGCGCCTCCAAACTGCTTGCGTCCAGTGAAATACGCAACCTTTAATTGTCGAGCCTGGGAAAAGAGACCTGACTGCCTGCCAAGCGGCTGAAAATAAAAAATGAATGAATGAAATAAAATAAAATGAAATGAAATGAAATGAAATGAATGAAAGAATGAAAAGAGTTACAGAAATGAATTATAGTACGGCGCTAATCCATCAGTGTTAACGAAATACCACAGTAGTCCTAATACCCTTCCATACTAATCACCCTTTAATAACCAATTACTCGCTCAATACTAGTTAATCGTCATTTAAGTAATAATTTAAACTGTGTAATAACAATGAAGATAATTACCTTTTTCAAAATCAAGGACGAAACTATTTACTGATTGTTGGTTCTCCAGCCTATTCTTGATTACGTTCAATACTGCTTCATGATCTATTTTCCTCTTTCTAGACATAATAGCAAAGACTAGAGGGAATTGCTCTCTGTCCTGTTCATTGGTGACAAAGGCGTGGATTGACATAAGCTGTCCCGTGGATTTAAATGGTGGTCCGACTACATTAAATGTGCCATCCATATACCACCTAGATGCTCTTTTTCAGAAGTTACAGTTGCATGGGCGTGGAAAATATCAGATGTCTTGAAGTGTCAACTCTAATATCACCAATAAGGAAGTCTTCACAATTCAAGAAATCTTGATTAAGCTGCAATAAAGGATACTGATGGATTATTTTTTAAATACATTAAATTTGTTGGAATTTATTAAAGTTCTACACACCGCCGGCGAAACGACCCGGGGCTAACGGGAAAAGGGGCGAAACGACCCGTGATCTCGAGGTACCGAGTGATTTGCGCATGTCCGTCGAACATGGAATCCATCTTCAATAAAAAATGCAGGCAGTGTTGTCATTTTCCCAAATGCAGTCCCATCGCTGCATCCTAAAGTGTTTTGAATGCTTAGCTTTGTTATTGGATATCTGAAATACATTTGGCCACAAGTTGTTCTCCTGAAATATTATTTTATTATCAGTTCTGGTACGAATGCGGTAGCAGACATCCAGGAGCCAGTGGGGCCTGCTGTCAACTCTGTGTTGATTACATATATATTTTCGTGATCTGCACCTCCCAACCTTTATTTTGATGCATAATTTGTGCACATTTAATTTGAATTTATGGACTTTCAGAGGTGGAAATTTCAAAGTAAATACATTTCTCGTACTTATATAGCTCTATTCAGTAAGTTAATCAGACCCTTGATAAAGACGCGGTGAAGATTTCTTTAATCTTCATATCCAGTACACAGGTGTTCGACATGAGCCAAAGATCATGAAAAATTGTGTATTTGAGTGGTTTTTGACGAATTATGTAATTTCCCATGATCTAGTATAACAGAGAGTAAAGGTACTGAACTTCCTGGCCGGCAAGATATCCACCTGCCTCATTTAAACTCACAGAAAACCCAAACACGTGAATTTGTGGCAGAGATATTGAGGTCATCCGACAGTTAAGGCACTAAGCTTTACGTTGGTGTACCACTTGACCAACTAAAGGCTTTTCAACGCTAAATCTAGCCGAAAAAATCTCGGGGAAGAGTCACTTTTTCTAAGGTCGGACAACGCTAAAGCCAGTCTTGTATTGTTTTGCCCTATATTTAGAACAAACGCACGTGTAAATATTGTCATTTATTTTATTTTTGATTTAGCAACCAATGGGATGGCGAGGTCAAATTCGATGCGGTGTCGAAGAAGCATGGCGACTGAAGGAAAGTCGTTTTGCATTGAAGTAAACTGTGAATACAAATTTTACATTTTATAACGTTCAAGAGGGCACAAGGCCCCAATACCGCCCTGTATGATTAGTGTGGTGAATTTTAGATAGAGCGGAAGTCGTCGTAAGAAAATGGGTTGTTTCGTAGGATAGATTTGATCAATTGTTTTGATCGTCCCAGTCAATTCTCTGGCTTTAGCGTTGTCCGACCTGAGAAAAGTCACTATTCCCCGAGATTTTTTCGGATGGATTTAGCGTTGAAGAACCTTTAGTTGGTCAAGTGGTACACCAACGTAAAGCTTAGTGCCTTAACTGTCGGATGACATCAATATCTCTGCCACAAATTCACGTGTTTGGGTTTTCTGTGAGTTTGAATGAGGCAGGTGGATATCTTCCCGGCCAGGAAGTTCAGTACCTTTACTCTCTGTTATACCATGTCATGGGAAATTACATAATTCGTCAAAAAACCCTCAAATACACAATTTTCCATGATCTTTGGCTCATGTCGAACACCTGTGATCCAGTACACTTGTTGTGACATGACACACTTACATGTATTGTATTTTTTATAGTATTGATCAAAAGTAAGAATTCAGTTATAGTTTGAATTTCCAAACGTTATTCTGCTTCATTTTATTGGGAAGTCCCAAGAGCTGTTACTGTAATATTGTTCGGATATCCAACAAGCCCAGTTATTAAATGTTTATTGCTGTTAGACATTTGGAATACCTGATTGGCTATTAACTTGTTATCATCTTTAATTTATCCCCGAGTCATCAGTTGAACACCAGAGTTACCGCCGGTTATTCCTCAGGGTCCTAGCGACGTCAGTATGAACCCCTGCTGTAAAACATGCAGTGGCGGCCGAGGGGCACTGGAACCCGTGGAGTGGGAAGATAGGGCGCCCGGACCCACCGGATCGAAACATGTTTCGGTCCGGTGTGACTGCACTGCGTATTTTTGATCTAATATGGTATATATGGCGTTTGTTAATTCCATATTGGACTAGTGCGAAGCTACAGTCAAATGTGGTTTTAACCCTTTACCCAGCGCAGACGTTAGCAAACTTTATTATTTTTAATATTATTTTTTCAGTTTCTTTTTCAAAATAATTCAACAATATCATATCATGTGCCCCCCCCCCCCCTCATTGGAATGACCAAGATGAGCTCATTCCAATGAGGGGTCACATGATTTGATGTTGTTTAACCCTTTACCTACCAGGAAAAGCAGACAAACAAAATTCTTGAATAACTAATTGTTTTCATTTTTTTTATCTCACAAACATAGGTTATGGCTCCTCTTTGGAACGAGCTCGACGAGCTCGTTCCATAGAGGGGTCATAACCTATGTTTATGAGACAAAAAATGAAAAAAATAATGAAAATTAATTGGCGATTTTTGTGAATAGGGCTGCCGGTTTTGACGTTACGTTGGGTAAAGGGTTAAAGGTTTTGAATTTTTTTTTCAACTGTTCAATTTGTAAATTACGCCGACGGATACTGCTGATTCGTCAGGTAAAGGGTTAATTATTTTTTGCTAATAATATACTACACAGAAAAGTGTGGATCCACCCCAGTCTTCCCAACTTTTTCGAAAATTTATTTGGCCGAATGTTTTATGAATTGTAAGACATGAATCCCGATAGCTTTACAAGAAAATGTTATTTTTGAAGCTGGTCTTCATGCACCCTTCACAATCACTGCACCCAATAAGTAGACCGGGGGTAGTGTTCTTGAAAATCACAAATTGCTAGTAACATGTATCGCATGCGGTCTCATTTCATCATTAGGTCTATTTATTTTGCCACCTTTCATGAACTTCAAACACCTCTGTACGACGCCTTGGAGTAGACTGGTGTCTGCAGGGACGTGACGACAATAAGGGGGAGGTGTGGGGGCAATCCTGGCTAAAATTTCCTATAGTTGGAAATTTGGAGGGCAAGTCATCAGTAGCTGGAATCTATTTGGATTTTAGAGCTACTTTGGCGATGCTAATGTCTCCTTTACTTCCCAAAATTCCAACTCGGTTTCAAATCTGCAAAAATTCCAACTATTACTATTTACAACTATATTGTACGCAATATCGAACTTCATAAGTATACATGATGTCAATCGGTATGACATTTCTATAGTTTGTTTACTTATCGTAATAAAAAAAAATCCTCGAAATGCACTTCAAGAAAATCACATCATGTAAAATCGTTACCCTGATTAATTCCATCATTCACAGTTACAAAGTAACAAAACATCAAAAATTAATCATTCCTGCATAAGATCTGATTTAATGTTAGAACAGTGTGAAACGTTCAAAGTTCCAAGCTTGAGCATTTGTTTGGCACATATTCAATTCCCAGAAGAATACTAAATACTAATAACCTGATAATTCTATCATAAATGTGTTAGCATTTCAGTTACTAGAATCAATTTTATGCCCTCTTTCACGGCTTCATTTTCAAAATCTCTCTTGGTTGTGAATTTCCACCCCCCCCCCCCCCCCCCCCTTCAATGAAGTTGTCTAAAGCGACCATTCACGTGTCAACAAATGAATTAGTTTCACATGGTATATTACTTTTCAGTATGGTTTAAAATTTCTGTTATTCACACCGAAATGTTTGGAGCGGTTCAACACATTTTTGTGTAGTTTATCTTAACTTGTACAAGTGTCTTAAAATTGCTTTGGGTTTCAAACATCATGTGCATTATGCAAGTTTCATATATACTATATGCGGCTAGTCAGAATCTATGTACGATTGAGAGTAAAGAGAGATCTACCCTTTGCTCATTCATTTTTCAAAATATTGGCAGAAGAAAACCACTTCACGTTAAACAAATAAGAATTCTACCACTTATTATTAATCGTAGTTGCTATTTCAGTATATAAAAATAGCCAGTACGATATATTCGTTACACAGTTTGTTAGTTACCTAGTAAGTTTTATACGGTGTCAAGCTCTTGCCCAATATGAAATTAACGGACATAGTATCACTGATCTCTGTACAACTGGATTGCTGGGACGATATCGAGCGATCAGCTCAGTGTGCCCTACCGTACCCTCCCCCAGGTGGCGTCAAGTCAAACAACACGATACTTCCTACCATCGATGACGTTTACAGGGTAACAGCTTTCACTTCATCAAACGCCATGGTGTTTTCCAAGCACGAAAACGATTATAATACTGTCTCAGTCACTAAAATATGTTGTAAAAATCAAATTTAACTCTAAGAAGCCGGGGGTCGAGTTTTCTTGCCTGTGATATAATACGGCAGGCAATCTGCCTGTGACGGTTCGGCTATCTTTGGGCTGGGGGGGGGGGGGGTAATTAACACTGAGCAGGTGCTTCTAGTCAAATGTCGTCTGCCTATTCACTTGACTAGTTGACCTGCTTTACTGTAAATTTTTCGCGGTATGTCATGTTCAATAAATTCATTCGGATTCCCCGGCTTCTAAGAGTTAATTAAGTTGCCGGAAATAATGTGCACATAATCAACACATTAATTTTGTTCAGACATCAAGGTATATTATTTTAACCTCAAGCCCCCATACAGCCACAGACCGCCCCTTGTATTTGACTCTGAAAAAGTAGTTCCAAGTGTATTCTTCATTGAGAAATCTTATCAGTTGAATGCATTTATCTTGATAGTGTTTTTACGTCGTTGTTGGCTGCCAATGCCGACAGCCAACAATAAAGTAGAAACACTGTTAAGTCATCTGCAGATATGTAAATTTATTACACATCCAGTCAACTTTCAACCCTTGTATTTTACGGAATAGCCGCTATGACATACATGATTCTGTATTTATTTGGTGATGTACAAGTCGGAACATTTTCCCCGGCACCGTTCATACTAGTTCCTTTCCCATCGAGTCATTAGTAAAGCTTCGAAATTTCCAACTTCCGTTATACAATTATCGACAGTCTGTCGCACAGTGTGAAAATGAAAACGTCCAAAGCAAAATAAAGTCGGTTCACAAAAAATTAGTTAACCAAAAATGGGATAATATTTAAAAAAAAAAACCCAATCATTTCCAACCAGAACATTAACCCAGTCCCGTGGCCGTCTCGTTTTGTGGGACGGTATATCTAACTTGGTCAACTTTATTTCGGTAAATCTTAGTACAGCTTGACATGCTTCGAACTTCTTTTAAAAATGTTTCACCCAGCTGTTTTGAATAGTATGTTGAATAGACATTTTTTGTTACTAGTTATTACTTACTTGTTATTACAAATAACAAATAAGTAATAACAAATAAGTAATAACAAGTAAGTAATAACAAATAAGTAATAACAAATAATAAATAACAAATAAGTAATAACAAATAAGTAATAACAAATAAGTAATAGCAAATAACAAATAAGTAATAACAAATAAGTAATAGCAAATAACAAATAAGTAATAACAAATAAGTAATAACAAATAACAATTAAGTAATACCAATTAAGTAATAATAAATAAGTAATAAAAAAGTAATAACAATTAAGTAATAACAATTAAGTGATAGCAAATAAGTAATAACAAGTAAGTAATAACAAATAAGTAATAAGAAATAGCAAATAAGTAATAACAAATAAGAAATAACAAGTAAGAAATAACAAATAAGTAAAAACAAATAACAAGTAAGTAATGACAAATAACAAATAAGTAATAACAAATAAGTAATAACAAATAACAAATAACAAATAAGTAATAACAAATAACAAATAACAAATACATAATATCAAATAACAATTAAGTAATAACAATTAAGTGATAACAAATAACAAATAAGTAATAACAAATAACAAATAAGTAAATACAAATAAGTAAGTAATAACAAATAAGAAATAACAAATAAGTAATAACAAATAACAAATAACAAATAAGTAATAACAAATAACGATACTTATTTGTTATTTGTTATTACTTATTTGTTATTTGTTATTACTTATTTGTTATTTGTTATTACTTACTTGTTATTTGCTATTACTTATTTGTTATTACTTATTTGTTATTTGTTATTAGGCTTTTGTTATTACTTATTTGTTATTACTTACCTGTTATTACTTATTTGTTATTTGTTATTACTTATTTGTTATTACTTACTTATTATTTGTTATTACTTATTTGTTATTACTTACTTATTTGTTATTTGTTATTACTTATTTGTTATTACTTACTTATTATTTGTTATTACTTATTTGTTATTTGTTATTACTTACTTGTTATTTGTTATTTGTAATAACAAGTAAGTAATAACTAGTAACAAAAAATGTCCCTCCAGGGCTTCCGTAAGAAACAGCGATACGAATGTCAACAAACACTTGTTCTGAAAAGGTTGCTTTGATTTTTTATCGATCCATCTGATCAGTACAGCTTCAGTCAAAAAAACCAGACTCTTCACCTTTGGGTCTAAACATCGAATTAAAATTTGTTTATTTAAATGAATTTCAATGCATGGGTTGTGTAATAAACATAGAACGCGATGTGTGTTTGAATCGGTGGGTGTTTTACATAACTCGTTGGAAGGGCGTAATCATATTTCGCTCGAGCCTACGACTCGCTACACCATTCCAACTCGTTATGTAAATCAGACACCGATTCAAACACACATCGCGTTATGTCTATGTATATACGTTAGTTATTGACGTAAAATTAATCCGATGAGTCAAGGGTTAAAACACGATTGGTGGTTGCACAGGGAAACCTTCACTAAAAAACTGTGCAGCTAATACTGTCTCTCAAAGTCTAAACGGACCACACAATTAACCCTTTACCCAACGTAACGGATAAAACCGGCCAGTGCTATTCTGAAAAATCGCCTATTATTTTTTTCATTTTTTGTCTAAAAAACATAGGTTATGAACCCTCGTTGGAACGATCTCGTTCCAACGAGGGGTCATAACCTATGTTTTTGAGACGAAAAATGAAAAATGAAAAAAAATTAGTTATTCAAGAATTTATTTTTGCAAGTGTCATCTGCTTTCCATGTTAGGTAAAGGGTTAAAGAAATGTGAAGATGACGCCGACAACTGCATGCCTGATACAGCGAATTTTTAGCCCATAGAAAATTCTTGCCTGCGTCTTTAATAACCCGTGCAACAGGCATGGCAATTCAATACACGGAGCCAGTATTTAGAGAACGATGACGTTGATATGAATATTCATGAGTGTTTAAGCCAACAAGGGAATGTACTTGCATGGAATGAAGATGAATAATTGATAGCAGCGTTTACTTACCAACCATCAGACCATTTCATAAAGAGACATTTCAAAATATTTGCGCAATGCCCACTATAATAAAGCGAACGGGTCGCTAATCAGCTCCTTTATTCCAGACTGATCACCTGAAATATTGATTAATTTCACACTTATTTCCAGCCATTGCACGAGTTTTCAAAGACCCTCGTCGGCTCATAAATTCACCCTGGGGACCAAACAATAAGACTTGGCGTAGTAGTGAACCCGCTCCATTGGGCCGATGTAATGATCAAACAGAAAACGGGAATCTGTAAACAAATGAAGGATAGGTACGGATGCGTTCTGAATTGCGGTGATGAATAAATAACGGGATATAATTTTCTCCAAAGAGAATAGAAACGACCTCATACCACGGGGAAATATTAAAAAACACGGGGTAAGCTCCAGAGTTTGCTTTAACAACCAAACATCAAACAGAAAACCTCCAGATGTGCAATGATATGTGAGCAGAGTGTCTCCAACGGCAAAATTTATGTTGCCCAACGTTATCCCGCGAAATCCTCAAGTCGAGTCTAGTTGTCTCGTGGGTTATTCAGCAGGAGATCTTCCATTGACGATTAGAGTAATAGCGAGATAACAGGAAAACTTGCATGACCTCAACAATTATATTTCACAATGTGGCGTTCGCTTAAACAGGCAGCCGACACTTGACAAGAAACAACTTAATGCCTGCAAATACGATCTTTTCTGATGTTTCTCGCTCATATTTCCCACTCTTTCATGTGTTAATGTTGACTCAAAAATCCCGCCCAAATCACTAACACTCTGGCAGACACAAGCGTGGCTTAGAGGGTGATCCCTGCCTTCCCCAATACTTGTGTGGACATCGACTTGTGTCTCACATCAGCACATTACTCGTAATTAACTAGCCACGAAGATTCGCGATTTTATTTTGTTAAGCTGAAGCCAAGAGCACTCGCCGGAGGCGAGGTGTGTGTCTGGGGGAGGGGGGGGGGGGGGCAACTCGACCTCCCCTTCCCTGAGGTTAGGCAGCAGCGCGTGTCATTTTTCGCCAGAAGTACTACAGTGGAAAAGATTTTACTTTCCGAGAGCAGCGAAAATCTCTCGATCGAGTATTCCTTTCTGTCGTATTTTACGTGTGCCAACGTGAATGTGCGGTTGTATGTGTGGGGGGAGGGGGGTATTTATTTATTTATTGTTGTTTATGGTCACATACTTCTGCACAATGGCTAATCATGACCACAACATGGAGATAAAGTCAAGGTCAGTCAATCGTTTATACCCCTTTTACCTATTTTAGAGGACTCGCACCCCAAGCATTAGTGACTGGGTCCTATTTTACCAGTGAAACAGAGCTTGTTTACCACAGTAAACAAGCACTGCTTCACTTCCCGGGGTTCCCACGGGGGGGATGGGGAGGGTGATCGGGTATAATGACGGAGTTGGTTCGAAGAGCATCAAAGTAGCTACTCAATCGGCGTGGTGGTGTTTCCAGAACTTTTCATCGTGCTTTGAGTGGAGCAAGGTGCAATTTGCAAAGCTTTACCATTGCAAATGGCATCTGTTTGTTCCTCTCAAGGGACGATATATGTCAACACTATTGAGCCTCATGTTACAGTTTATGATACATTGTAAACTCACTGTCTTAACTCGTACCCAGAGCTGAGCCCCTTTTTGATAACCTTACCCCCCCCCCCCCCCCCGCACCGTCCTCGGATGCTTCCAACGCCCTTGACTAAAATACGATCTTGCCAGATAAAGTTTCGTAAATTTCATTGATTTTCAATATCTGAAATCCCAATGATAATAATAAAAAAGAGAGTTCGGGGCTGTTATGTAAGTGGTTGACAGTTGTGCCACGAAGGAACACCAGGATTTGTATGTGAATGATTGACAACTACGCACGGTGCTACATCTGTACAGTCCTTTTTGTTCGGTTCCTTAGCTTCCTGATCCGCTGATGCCTAATTGGGTTAAGAAATTTCCAAATCAACTTAAGTTAAGAGATTTGGCCTAAGGAGAATGTACTTTTTCAACAATCGACAGGTCTGCTATATACACGTTGAAAAGTACGCATAATTTAATTTGGGTGTGGACCAACCAGTGGTCTGACAGAAAGCAATAGTTATCTAAATTTACGAGGTGACCGATAGATAGCCAATCGGGCTACTCCACGCCCCTACGGTTTACTCTTTTTTCCATGGGATAATAGTTTGTAATAGTTTTCTACTGCTTTATGTATTTTTACCATCTACTGTTTTCTGCATCTATTGTCATATTCGTATACAGTAGAATAAAATCACCAATCAATTAGAAATAAAGTATTAAGTCTCCTTCGCAAAAAACAGAAAGGAAAAATAAATTTCGTCCCTTTATTCTGTGCCTCACAATGTCGTTGACTTCTCATTGACAACATGTCGGCCCCTGAGTTCCAATGTGTTCTATGTGCCAGTAGGCACATAAAACACATTGGAACTCAGGGGAGGATGTTAAAATGCCATGGAGACAGGGAAATGCTTTCTGCTGCCACCATGTAGTTTATATTCACGCATTTTGTGATGCTTTCCTGATAGAAGCATCAATATAATGATGCCATGACCACATCAACTTATCTTATGGTTGAGAATTATGTATTTCATTAAGGTTGGCTGAGGATTCCGATGCCCGGATGATAATTCGCCAAGGTGGGCTATATGGGCATGGACCAGGCTCTTCCATACGTATTATTGCCACTTTAGTATCACAAATGCAGAAAATGACCTAAACTCCAATAGAAACAGATGTTCACAGACAGCTCAGAATTCATTATCAACCGGGTTCGGTACTGCTCAGAATAGTAAGCGGAAATGCCTGTATGTTTCTGGAAATATATGTCATCAGAAGACAAAAACTGAAACCGCCCTTTCAGTTTGTGTTAAAGTTGAGCGTTGAGTCAACCAGAACTTCCGCCTGATATTGAGGAAGTGGTGACAGATCTTTCCATTATCTGTGACCAGCCTCCAATGGAGGGGGATTAGAAAAATTATAATGCTATCTAGGAATAGAAAAGATTCAGAACCACGTGAAAGTCCAACAATAGTACTCAGGGCAGACCCCAACAAGAAAGTGGTGATGTTCTATGAACTTCTTTCGTAAGGATGGGATGGGGACGAGATTCCACCAGACTGGAAAGGCAGGCATCTCATCAAGCCCCAAAAGAAAGGAGACACCACTGACCAGCCAACTACAGAGCATCATTCTATTGGTCCCGGCCAAACTCTTCCACAAATTATGCCAGAGAACTGAAAGGATCAGTGAACTAGGAACCAATGGACAAACGGGTTTCACGAGGAACAGGTCATGCACTGACCAAATAGCAACTCTGTGCATCATTGTCGTACAGTCCATAGAGAGAAAATCATCAATGAACATAAGGAATTTACATTCAGACTGGTACACAGAGGTCAACTGTCAGAGAAGTTCAAGGTCAGGACTTGCGCGAATCAGTGATGTTTACAATCTCCATTCCTGTTCCTATTGGTTTTAGACTTGACCATAAAACTATCACCTGGAACGAAATCCAGTGGACCCTATTGAGACGACTTGAACTTCGCAGATGACCTTGCCCTTCTTTCTCACAACCATCAACAGATGCGGGAAGTCATTGGATCTGCTTGAAACCGCAAACAAGATCGGAATTTGGATACACATAGGCAAAACCAAAGTGAACATCACCTCCGAGAACCGGTTAAATTGGATCGCTATACCCTAGGAGAGGTTGAGTCCTTCACATACCTTGGAAGCATACTTTACGAAACAAGGTGGGCAGATGCGGATGTGAAAGCAAGAATCTGCAAGTCAGCGTACCATCAACTTCAAAACTTCTGGCGGAAATTAGCCGGAACACTAAGATACGACTCTTCAACTCCAAAGTAAAAGTCTATCCTTTCATAATGAGCAAAACATGGCGATCCAGGAAAACCACCATGAAAAAGATCCAAACTTTCACTAACAAGGGTCAACGTAAAATTCTTCATATATACTGGCCGGAGACGATTAACAACGTGAACCGTAGGAACGGACGAAACAGCGTCCCGCAGAGGTGGAAATACTGAAAAGAAGGAGGGATGGCTGAGTCATACCTTGCAAAAACCAGCAAACAGCACCACTAGACAAACCCTGACATGGAATCTCCGGAGAGAGAGGAAACGAGAGAGGTCCGAAAACAATTGACGGAAACACTTTGACGCAGATGTCTGATAGACTGGACTGCAGTGGAGACAGTGGGTGACAGTGGCACAGGAAAGACAAACGCTGAGGGAGTCTTGTAGCTGGCTTATGCTTCTGGAGGATCTAAGGGCCTAAGGAAGTAAGTAATTCAGACACTTCAAAGTTGGTAGCAAGTAGCATCTTTGCACAATTCTTTAACAATTACAACACGGGGGCCCTGGAAGGTATCATTTCAGTCACTACTGTCAACAGTGAAATGGGTGAAACCATTCTGGTTTGTTGACAGGTTCAGTAATAATTATCTGTCGCTTTATCGACGTGTGAATGTCAGATGGGCGTGAAATGTTTTGTATGAAGTTCAGTGCACTGGTTCCTTTTCGTGGCCGAAGTCTCCGTCATTTATAGCACTGCATTTGTATCAAATTTTGTGTGCATGCGACAGTTTTATTACTTTCAACATAGTCTAATACTAGCGGCCTCGAATACTGTAGAGAAAAAAAAACTTGTGTCAACAATCTACGGAATACTAACTAATAGCCCGCCTTAGCAATTACAGTTTAATAGCACCGCTGGGTACGCACAGAATATTTATTGGACAAATGAGCGGGACAAAACAAACCCATTCACACGATAGGAAAATTATTCTTCGAGGATACATTTACATCGAACAATCATATGCAAGCAGTTGTTTATTTATTTATTTATTGATGCTTTAACGCCACAATAGCAGGTAAGGCTATATCGTAGCGATGAAAAGCATGTAATGTAAAATAGGTCATTATCTTCCATGGGGGGGGGGGGGGGGGGGGGGGGCGGTGGCTCAGGGGTAGACTGTTGGACTTCTATGCTAGAGGTCCCAAGTTCGATCCCCGTTTTTCCTTGGGCAAGGCACTTTATCCCGGTTGCCTACATGGGGGCACGATGACGCCGTATACTAAGGCGCACTGCACGTCGATGGCGCACATGTCTTCAACCCCTGTAACCCTGCTTGAGCGGAGTTTGCACAGAGTTAGAATGTTGAGCTGACAGTTGCTCGTCGATGCTCGGTGGTTCTCTCCGGGTACTCCGGCTTTCTCCACCCGTAAAACTGCCACGGTCACGATTAGCCAGTGTGCATAAGTGTGTGACCTTAAACACCAATAAATAAATAAATAAATAAATAAATAAATAAATAAATAAATCTTCCATGAAGGAAATAAAAATGAGTCGATGAAATATATGAGAAACAAAAAGAGTGAACACAGTAGTGAGAAAATGAAAGAAATTGTTTAACCCTTTACCCAACGTAACGGCCAAAACCGGCCAGCGCTATTCTCAAAAATCGCCAATTAATTTTCAAAATATTTTCATTTTTTGTCTCAAAAACATAGGTTATGACCCCTCGTTGGAACGAGCTCGTCGAGCTCGTTCCAACGAGGGGTCATAACCTATGTTTTTGAGACAAAAAATGAAAAAAATTAGTTATTCAAGAATTTTTTTTGCAAGTGTCGTCTGCTTTTCATGTTAGGTAAAGGGTTAAAAAATGCCGTGTAAATCAACCCGTAGAATAGATGAGAGTTTAAAAGAATAAAAACAATCTAAAATTTATTTAAAGGGTTGATTTCTTTGAGTAACGACAGAATTTTATGAGAATGTGTATTGTGACGCAACATTAAAATACTGCCGTCTGATAAGATTAAAATCTGTACAGTGCAAAAGAATGTACTCCCTTTGTCAACCCCTGCTGACATGGAACACATTCTGGTCGCATATCACCCTCAAACAAAAAGGAATGTGTTAGTCGTGTATGATCGATATGACGTTGTGTCAGAATGATGTGATCTTTCCTACAGAGGGTACTAGATGGATACTTATCAGTAATAGTAGTCCGGAAGTGATTGAGCTTGTTATTTGTGGCTCCATCCCATTCCGCCTGCCACACAGATTTGTTGTACTTACTAATTAATATGTGGTTTAAAATCACAGGAAGGAATTTTACAATCAGTGAGAGGCTTTGTAAAGGCCTGGTTTTCTGTACTCTCTGCCGTGGTGTTACCGGAGATACCAACATGCAAGCAAATCGCATATCATAAAACAAAATGAAATGACATTACAGGCTAATCACGCGCTAATCATAACTCAATCCGACGTTATTGGTCTTCATGCAGAAAATTTTGGAGTGCAAGTTGGAAAATATATCTCTCTACATACATTTCGAAGTCTAAATAAAAGGAAATGGCTAAAATTATATTTGCTGCTTTGTCACTGATCGTACTTCGAGACTGCTTTCAAAATTTGCAGCCGCCTTTTCCTTTTCAAGAATAAAAATGGAATTGCGACGAAAGATGGTATTCAGCTTTCTGGTCATATTCACTATTTTCGGACTGGAACGTTGAGTGCGCTTGGATAGATGAAAGATGAATTGAAGGTTAAAAGAATAAAAACCGATGGGAAAATATCACAAATACTACAGTTAACGCCACGTCGTGAAATAATCATTCCGCATCCAATCGAGAATAAGAAGAATCGTACTCAAATTGTCTCATTCAAATATTGTCTAATAATCCTTTACCTAATATGAAAAGCAGACGACACTTGTAAACGACATTATGGAATAACTTAATTTTTGCATTTTTATCGCCAAAAATTAGCTTATGACCCCTCATTAAAACGAGCTCGTTCCAATGAGGAGTCATAAGCTATGTTTTGAGGCAAAAATGAAAGAATAATGAAAATTGAATTCCAACTTTTGTGAATAGTGCTCTCCAGTTTTTCTCGTTACGTTGGGTAAAGGGTTAATCTAACACGCCAAATAGCCTATCATCTCACCTTTGTGAGAACAAATATTGTTTTATTAGAACGAAGCTTTTCTGGTACCCACAAGTATATCGTGTCACTTGTTAGATGGGTTGAGGTGTGGGGGTGGGAGGGGTGGGGTTCTTCCAACTGGAGCCTCATCCATCATTATATGTAAGTTCCAAAGTCCTTTGTGCACCACCATTTGGACATTAAATATCTGTAGTCGATAACTGGAATGTGATTCAGTCTTAGGGGTGGCTCAACTATTGTGCATTGACCCCTATAGGGCCGAGGACCTACGTGGATCAAAACTCAGCATTAAAACCATAAACATTACGTCGAACACCTACGGGCTGTACAAAGAAGAAAACCGCGATTACAAATAAGTGTTCTCCACTGCTAATGCGCCAAAAGACAGTTTATGGCTTCTCAACTACCTCGTTCCAATAAGGGATATAACATGTTTTTTAGGCAAAAATTTCAAAAAATAATAAAATTTAATGAAAACGGTTGTGAACAGGTTTTTTGTCAGGTAAAGCGTCAATAAAAATGGTTTCGGTCATTGATTTCTAAAAATAGAACCTATAATTCAGGTTTTAGAAGTTGATTCCAATTAAAGTCTTCAATAAATTTAAAGAGATAAAGAATTAAGATCACTTTATCCGCGGAAATTTCCTTGCTAATAGTTATTGTTCAGATTTGCGATAGCTATTGCGCATTCTGGCAAACATTATGCTGTTACAAAAAGTCAATATTTTTTTACAAATGTGCAATTAACTTCATGAAAGAATTCGAGTTAATCGTGATCAATGGTATCTGCTTTGTGCGATATCGGAAAGCAGAATGATTGTCGCAAGTGAAAGAAATAGACTTACTGAGGTGGTGCAAAAAGTGACGGTGCTGCAATCAGTTCGTATGCTTATTTGTTTTCTGGGGTTGAACGATATACAGTTCAGCCGCAGTGGAAGAGTCAAAATCCACGCGTGGGCAGTATTGCCCACCGGCGCTTTTCTCAATCAGTAATCAGTTGTTTTCAGCAAATATTCAATGAAAGAATCACCGGATCGTACCCGGGGCTTCATTCATTGAAAATTTGATGGCGATTCCATTGTTTTATGTCGGAGATTATAACAATACCATGTTCTTTTGAGGGCGTTATGGTTCATTAACGGCACTAGAAAAATGATTAACAGCCCGAGACGAAGTCGAGGGCCGTTAATGGTCCCGAGGGCTGTTAATCATTTTTCGAGGGCCGTTAATGTACCATGACGACCGAAAAGGAATATGTTATTACTATTATTACCACTTACCAAAGAACGCCATTTCAAGCCTTGAAATTTCTGGCTTTGAACTCATTTCTAGATTATCAAGGCCCTCTTCATCTAGCTCGCTGTTTTGAAACATTTTTGATTTAGAAATGGAAGAATCGGATTGTCGTCTGTTTATTTACAAACAAAGGTCAAAGTTCAAAGTTGAGTACAATTTATTTGGATGACTCGAAAATAGGATTGCTGGAATTTGGCTGAAGCGCTTTAACTACAAACTCACGCCGTTGTTTACAAAATGAGATTATTTATCGTATCAATACTCCCCACCACTTTTAAATCCTAAATGAAGTTAATAAATAGAGAGTAATCAATTTGTTTTGAGCGTTACGGTAAATAATTCATCGAGAGACGGGACGTGAGTAAATCACGAGTGCGTACGTAACGCTCAAAACAAATTGATTACTCTCTATTTATTAACTGAGTAATCAATTTGTTTTGAGCGTTACGGTAAATAATTCATCGAGAGACGGGACGTGAGTAAATCACGAGTGCGTACGTAACGCTCAAAACAAATTGATTACTCTGTTTATTACATGACATTTGGAATAAAGAGGTCTTTTACTATAATAATTCAACCCAAACTATTGTCAGATATAATCCAATTTAGTGTAAACACGGAAACATTTCTAAAATTAGCAGGAAGGAAATACGAAATAGTCCTATCTCGAGGCGAATTATATACCGTAACTTGCCGTAAGAATGGGTCACCCTCTTTAGTAAATGACATTTTACACCAAAATGTCTTTCATTAAAAATAATTCAACACAAAATATTCGCAAATGCAACTCTCAAATAGTTCTGAAATTAGCGCGTATGAATACATCACTTTCTGTGTCAAATCTTCGATTGGAAATGACCCAGTTTTATTTTTGTGACTTTCGTTCGATATTTTACTATTTTATGTGGCGTTCCAGTCGCATTTGGGGAATGGCATTCAGCCATAAGATAAAACATTTCTATTTGGATTTTGTCAACTGTGCTAACGAACCTGTTCATAGAGGAAAGAAAGGATTTTTAAAAATATTCAGAAGGAAAATTCATTTTAATTAACTGATGTGGAACTGGAAAACAAAACATCAACAAATCCACGTGTTTGGCATATACACGACTTGCACCCAATCGTCCTCTGGACGAACCGTCCTCTGCAATTTCACCCAAACCGTCCGCTCGCTACATTTTAATCCGAACCGTCTCTAAATAGACCCAAATCATTCTCCAGTGGAAAGACATGATTTTTTAATCCAGTACGTGTAGATTGTATCAATACCATTATCAATAAATCACTCATAGAGTGGTTATTCAGTAATTTCCACCAAGAGAATACTTGCTAATTTGTTGGAAACCTCAATTTGGCACAAAGTTTCAGCCATTGGTCTCCAGGGTTGAAACTAGAGGTCCATTGACCGAAACATTGCTCCCGGCAAGTTCCGCATTTTGTACATAATTTAAAAGTGGTTCTTTTTAGGCGATACCTCCACTCCACAGGTGATTTGGTGACATTCCACTCTTCACTTACTTACATTATAAAGGAACGTTTTCTAGAAATTTATCAAATCATTGCAACAGGTTGAGGAAACTTTGCATTTATTTATTTGTGGAAATGTTTTTTGACCAAAACATTTAGTACACATCATGACATGTGTGACGGTCTGTCATTGTTTTTGAATAGCAGTTGCTTGATTTACATGTAATCATTATTGTGAAAACATTTATAATTCGGGTGCAGTTAATCAATGGCAGGGTAGTACCCTACTATGATTAACTGCTCCCAATTTATAAATGTTTTCACAATCATAATTTGAGGCCTTCTCATCTGAGGATCTTGGCAAATCAGCTGCAGGCAAAAGTTTTATTATTATTATATGATGTACTATATATTTTGTTGTCATTTATTTAGCAACAATAAATGCAAAATATTTTTTTTAAAAAAATATACAGATACTGTCTGCAAGAGAAACTCTTCTGCCTGCTTATGTTTAGCCGGGAATCATTCAAGATATGAATTAATTCCCATTATAATTTATAATGGGAATTAATTCATATCTTGAATGATTCCCAGCTAAACATATAATGGGAATTAATTCATATCTTGAATGATTCCCAGCTAAACATAAGCAGGCAGAAGAGTTTCTCTTGCACACAGTACATGTATCTGTATATATTTTTTAAAAATTTATTTTGCATTTATTGTTGCTAAATAAATGACAAAAAATACCCTAGTATAGAACATCATTTCCAAAGTATTGAATCGTCCAATGTAGATGCCAAATTTGTGCTTAGTGTCTTTTATTCTAATTATTACCAATTATTGGGAGACTAAAATAGTAGTGATTTCCTAATCTTTTACCCAACAAGGAGGGCAGATGACACTTCAAAACAAATTTCACTAATAACTAAAAAAAATTATTTTTTGTCTTCAAAACATAGCTTATGGCCTCCCATTGGAATGAGCTCAGTGAGCTCGTTCCAATGGGGGGTCATAAGCTATGTTTTGGAGACAAAGAATGAAAACATAAAAAAATCTGAATGGCGTTTTTTGTGAAGACCACTGGCCGGTTTTGGTCGTTGCATTGGGTAAAGGGTCAAGTAATAGCAAATGGTGTGCTTGTTCACAAATATTATTTTTTCACCACATACATGTACATACGTTGAAAATTGCCAGGAGTAATTTTCAAGACCTGATGAAAGAACTATATTTTGTGCACAGCATAACAACCCCTCTCTCCACCACTAGACCCTACCAAATTGAAATAAATTACAGATTGTGCGCTTGTTCAAAAATATTGCTGGAGGACTGTTTGGCCAGATGACGGTTTGGGTGTATTCAATATCCAATGGAGAATTTCACGATTCACGGATCAACTTTATATTTCGATGTCAAAATCATTACTGTCAGAATCACTAATAGGTAAGATTCGTCGCCGCTTTATAGCATTACTATTGTTTGTATCATGTTTGAAATCATTTCCATAAAAATTAAATGTGCATCCTGTCATAGTCCAATTTCCGCTGAAAACAGAGTCCATCTGATTCTGCATGTTTGATTTGGCTACATTTGTTGTAACATGAGGCTGACTTTGTGCTAAGTCCATGGCCTTCTGATATTGATTATTATCACCAGTGTTAGTAATTCCCGATAGTGGAGCGAGAAGCAATGGCTTTGAAACACAAGGAACTGCGCAATCAGTTAACGGCCTTGAATTACATGACTTCACTGCGTTAGAGATAACTCTCTGTTGTTTTTCATTTAACCGACTGTAACTATTCGCGCTTGCCACATTCTTGTGGCCACTTATTTGAATCGTGCAGTTTGCTGGTAATCCCATGTCATTACATTTTTGCATCAGGCGTTTACGTATGCTATGGTTGGTGATCTTTCGTGCACTGTCAGTGTTGTCGCAGTTCATTCGCATATTCTTCACTAACGTGTAGATGTGATTTACACCCATTGGATAATTTTTTAACCATAAGGCATTTGGCTCACCATCTCGCATGTGATTGATCGCTAAAAAGAATGGTGCATCGTCACGATCCATAGGCTTCGGCCCGTGTTCCCGATAGATTTCATATGCCATTACAGGACACCGTTCGGGATTCTTCTTATTGTTCCACGCTCGCGGTTTGAATTTTCGAATGTCAGATGGATTTGTACCCGTTCTTGTTTTTGTCTGCCTCTCACGTTTATGCTCCAAATATTTATCACCATCCTCATCTACCGGCAAAACTATATCACCCCCATTCCAGGTTCCATTGCTCCCTCCCACCCCGCATGCCGAGAACAAGTGAGAATGTCAAGTGCAATAAATTTATAATTTGTTTCCCAGATTGTGTTCCAAGCAGTTCACATTTAAAAAGATTCTCAATGTCCTCATCAGTTAATTCCTCACTTTCATTCGGTTTATTCCCATGACCGGTTGATTTCAACTGCTTCATTTTAGCAACCACAGCCTTGAGTGTGGGAACAGCGGGTTTCGGTTCATTGTATGAGGGTATCCACAAAATTTAAGGTGCCTCTCCACACTAGACATGAAACCCCGAATAGTTGAAGGCTCATAATTACTACCACCAGCTTTCTTAACAAACCATTAAGAAATTCCCAAAGGGCAGATCCAAGTCACTTAGTGGCATGAGTTCAGGAAGAAGGGTAATATTTTGTTCTTCCAAATAAAGTCTAAATAACCTCATATCACTGTACGTTTTGCGTTTAGTATTGACATTCTCTTGATTTAGAACTGAATTGTTTATTGTGACCTGATCAACAGTACCAAAACGATTTTTGTTAACAGCTGTGTCATTAGGGAGTTTGCGATTTCAAACGTGTACGGGTACGGGTACGTGTAGCTACACGTACCCGTACACGTTGGGATTTGAGAAAAGTTGAGTTGCGAAACGACTTTTTAATTAACGTGTACGTGTACGGGTAACGGGTCAGTAACTCTGTGAGTTCAGGGTCATTATGTTGTTGACCAACAAAAATGGCTTCCTCAGATCTGCTGATGTTCGGTGCGATTGAAGACGACGTAGAATTAGTGTTGTTATCCACAACTGATGAACGTTCAGCTTATAACATTAGGTTTCATTACCCAAGCTTTGACTTGTCACGATTTACAAATGATGAATGCCGTGAAATGTTTAGGTTTGACAAGGACGGTTTAGCCAAGTTAACACTACATTCCAATTACCCCAATCAATCGTTTGTGAGAATGGCACCGTTGTATCTGACACAGAAGGGTTGTGCATCATGCTGCGCATACTTGTATATCCAAAAATTTCATAACACCATGTGGCAACCCATGTAAAACCCGGGGTTTTTTTTTTTGCCGGTTGGATGCTACCCGCTCCAAATATGCTCCATACCAAATATCAATGACCTGATACGTACAGATTTATCAAAAGTTGCGTTTGATTTTTTTTTTATTTTGTATTTTGAGGCCCGCGCATGGCCCACATTTTTTTCCGCTAAATGTGCCCCAAAGGGATCAATTTAAATAGACCTGAAAATCCTACTTACAGTGATGCCATATATCAAATATGAATCATTTGAGGCAGTGGCTTAGAAAAAAAACAGATTTTTAAATGTTTTTTCTATTATCCACAGTTTTAAAAAAATGCGGACTTAGCATTTTTTCAAAGTCCAGAAGCTGTATTCTACAACAAAACTAATGACATTTTTTTTACTATTCCTTTCTGTTGGTTGGTTCCAAGGAAGCTTCACACCAAATAGGAAATCTCAGTGCATTGTGGTTTTGGAGATATGGGCGTTTAACAAAAAATATTTCTAGTTTTAGCTGCCGCGGTTCCCACGGGGCTACTAGAAATTGTTGGGGGTATAAATACTTATGACCCATTAATATACTTCATAATAAATTTGGTTCAAATCGGCCGCTCGGTCAAAAAATATAAATTTTTGGCGGGGCAAAAATTCTTGCCCCTCCCATAACGACGGTGAATATTGCCCCTCGAACTTCTCTTAAACAAACTGGGTTCTACACCCCAAAGGGAAGCAGCATAACGGTCTCTGCTACCGCTGGTTCAAGAGATGTTTTGCCAATTGGCGCATTTTGGCCCCCCCCCCCCCCCCCTACTCAGTACGAGCAAAACTATTATTTTAAAAATGCCCCTATATAACCGCTACTCAAGTGAAATTCTATTAAACTGTTCCCAAACATCACCTTCACGACGGACGCGCGACGGGCAAAAAGTGATTAGAATAGCTCACCCTGATTTTCAGTCAAGTGAGCTAACACGCCACTTGCCAACAGCCACAGAAAATGACTAAACGCAAGCCAATGATTGAAACTTGTCTGGCTAGGACAAGTGTTTGACTCTCTTAATAAGGAAATAAATATGTCCACAACCAGCCCACGACACCATGTGGTGTATGTGAGGGGTCATAAAGTGGGCGTGTGATTGTTTTTTGGTTGCTGTATTTAGTCATCGGTTCTCCCAAAGGGAGACCGAATTGCCAACCCTTCATTGTGTAAGCTAATGGATGATTCCAGCTTTTACAAACCGTCATATTGGTCTGTTTTGGTGGCGTTCTTTCCATTTTGTAACCGCTATGGAAATCATGCTGGCGCTGCTCCCAAAGCAGCGTTCTGTTTGTGTTTTTCTTCTCTCTTTAACGAAGATTGTTTTGCGGCATTGATTAGATGCCATGACTTCATCCCAATAAACGCATCACACCTGTGTGTGCCTCGGCACCTAGCAAATGAACCACTGGTCGATTGGAATCCTTATGGTAGCTTGGTGAGCCAGGCTGCATAAACCTTACATCCTAGAATAACGTGGCTGGTGGGGGCTGGCCCTCCGGTAAACGCATTCAATGCAATGTGTAATCTCTTTTCACGAGTTGGATCTTGGTTGCTATCCGGCCTCCTTGGTTCTGTCTGACACTATAAATCCAATGATAGCCACTCGGTTCGCAATCGTTTTAAAATCCCACGTCGTACCTGCGCCCCTTTGGCACGTGAAAACTATGTTTTTTTTGTTGTGTTTTTGTTTTGCTATCTTTATGCTTGTGCCTTGCTCTCTACCTTTCAGCAGGTCCTATTCTACAAACACCTTCCATCGGAAAGCCATTACTCAGTGACATAGCCAGGCCTGGAAGAGCTCAGCCCCCCCCCCCCCATACGCACACACACACCCACGTCATGACCCGCTCCCATTTAAAATGAAGCGCGCATTTAAAAACACAAAAACAAACAGGGTATAAATAATTTTGAAACAAACAGGGTATATAAAATAATTTTCAAAAATAATTCAGTAGTTCGATTGTTATCAATGGGGGGGACTTGAATGTCCCTGGGGAGAACCTCCTGGTTATCCACATTGGGAGGGGCACCCTTCCCATACTCCTCATCTCAGTGTTGTGCACTTTGGGATCTGCCTCCGGCTCAGTAATCAACTTACTTGCCACCCCCCCCCCCCCTCATATTGTTCCTAGCTCACAACCATCTTAGTAAGCCATCTGATTCAATCGAACTTCCCCACTACTAAATCAATTCTCCACCCCCACCCCCCCCACCCCCGCCCACCCCCCCCCCCCCCCACACACACACACACCCTCACACCACACACACACACACTCACCCCGTACACGAAAATAAATAAATTAAGAATAAAATAATCAAATATATAATAGTGATCGTTCATAGGCGTAGTGGCAACGTAACATAAACATCCTCATGTGATAATTCATCGTTGGAAGAAAGGGAAAATATATTCTCCAAGACTGTTCGAGAAAACAGCTGCGTTTTAGATCTTAAATATTCAATCCACAACAAACACAACAAAAATTCCCCCTTGATATCCGCGAAGAATTCTTCCAGAACACAAGGATTATAACGAGAATAACCTGTTATATTATATATGTAGAGAGAAAATGAAACCATTATTATTTTAACAAATCCATATCTACCCGTTCGTCGAAACTTGTAAATCTACTTCTACACGTTGGATAAAAACGTGTACGTGTGGAAGTTAGCGAACTTTATGATGTTGTCGACAAAATTTTCGTATACCCGTACACGTAATGACTTATCCTGACCAAAACGAATTATTTCGTGATTAATGCCAGTGTTGACATGTCCTTGTCACAACAAAATTAAACTAATTTGTTTCACAAACACGCTCATTATTTCGATTATTGCAATTAGAAAGCTTCTAGGAAACACGGGA
This sequence comes from Pictodentalium vernedei, assembly GCA_031216915.1. Taxonomy (NCBI): domain Eukaryota; kingdom Metazoa; phylum Mollusca; class Scaphopoda; order Dentaliida; family Dentaliidae; genus Pictodentalium; species Pictodentalium vernedei. The sequence goes on from CM062295.1 coordinate 611,625,204, forward strand.
TTGTAGCTGGCACGAATTTGTGCATTCAACTGAAACACATTTTGTCTTTTTAAATGACTGGAATTTTCAAATTTCAACCCGGCAGTTTTACGTGTAGCAAACGTGTAAGCGTGTGCAAGAAGTGTGACGTACTTCACAAATTATCTGCTACACGTACCCGTACCCGTACACGTTTGAAATCGCAAACTCCCTATTGTCTGCACTGTGAAAGTTACTTTCGGTTTGAGCTGTCAAACTACGGTCGTTCTGATGCTTGTCACTTATCGTGGATTCTTCAAAAATCAGTTGCTGTTGTTCAATGACTTTCGCTGGAGAAATAGTTGTTTTGATAGCGGTATCGTCAGTTAGCAAGTCGTCAAATTCTGTGACCAGAAAAAATTGTGTTAAGTCGTCAATTTCTGACCGTTTTGCCATTTTTGCGAAGAGCAGATGACACGGTCAGTTCGAAACACGCGCCAGCGATAAACAAAAACAAAAATAGTTCCGGTGGGGGCGTGTCTTAAAACGTCAGTCGCTCCAAAGTTTCTATTGAAGTGACATAATTCACTCGTGACATTACCACTTTTTAATCAACATTAAATTCAATGCAAAACGAACGGAGGAATGTAATAATCCGAAATAAATCATGGTTTAATCCGTTTTGTTGGAATAAATGGACAACAAAATTTCGAGCACATTAGTGTCATTTTTCCGGAACATAAATTACCGCAATTCTGGGCTAGCGGGCCGTTTTCATTATTAACGCTATCTTTGCGGGCAGTTATTGAGTCTTATCGTCCACCCCAGATCATTTTAATAACCCAAGGAGCGCCCTATAAAGTGGTAATAATATAACAATAACATGACTTCAGGAGGGCGTTATGGTTCATTAACGGCCCACCATAAATGATTAACAGCCCCAGGGCGTTATAACGGCCCGAGACGAAGTCGAGGGGCGTTATAAGGCCAGTGGGCTGTTAATCATTTATGGTGGGCCGTTAATGAACCATAACGCCCGACTATGGAAGTCATGTTATTACTATTATTACCACTTATTACCACATTGTTAACGGTACCTAGTATATTTTAAAGATAAAGTAAATTATTCAATTTCAATTAACAGTTTAATGAACATATATACAAACATATTTTGTGACATAAAATTTAACGGTCTCAACATTCAGCATAACATTTCTCAAGGAAAGTTAAGTTGTTCAACAACTTCACTTTCCTTGATAAATGTTTATGCTGCAGTTGAGTGGCCTACTTAATGGCGCAGATGTTACATGTCTATGGATTCCAGCTCTAATAGATGTTAAAGTGCTTGGTGTAAGACTCGTTCCTTCCTTCGATTTCACCTCTGCATAAAATTTCCTTAATAGTTCGTTTAACATTTCAGGAGAAATTGTCTCAAAATCACAAAATTTTCCACGTCGAGCAAGCCACTCTTTAAACTTTTTGATGCCATATTGGGTTGATCTGGCTGTGCTTGCTGGAGTAGCACTGTTTTCGAGAAACATTAGATCTGTTTCGCTCAAGTCGCTATTTTGACTCATTTTTGCGATGTCGGTCAATTACAGAAAGCACATGTATCGTCTGCTTTGTTGACAAACAAAATCACGTGATTATCACGTCATTTATTTACTTCGAAATTAGGACACATTGTATTTCAAAGAACCGAACATTTCAGAGGAGAAAATACGTTTAAAAATATATATTATTTAAAAAATTGTTCGATTACTCACCTATAATACGTATAATATCCAACAAGTTTGAAATCCAGTGATCCAGATCATTTTATAAACTTTATACATTTCAGCAGAATGTTGGAACGAAAATGCGCGTTCGATCATGGTAATTTGTGTCTCTATTTCAAACATTTTTGGGAGGCAATTGCAAATGAGAAACCGGAAGTAAGTGGCGGGCCGAAAAATCACAACAAAATTTCATAACGGCCCGATGCAATTCAATACCGTGCGTTATGATATTCCACCGTATCAATAAACTCGCGATAACCTACAGGGAACGCCCTCTGAAGTGGTAATAATTACTGTTAACGCATGTTGCCCACAGGTGGATTTTGGCCTTTCCACGACGACCGTAATAATAGTGTATCCATTTAAACTGATTCTTAAAAAAATTCTTTGTTACTTAATCTTTTTTTATCTTGCTCAATCACTTTTATAAGCCTTCTTAACCCTTACCTAACAAATCGGCCGCATCCGCCCACGTGATATGCACATTCATCAGCTGAAAAAAAATATTAACTGTAAGAAAATTACAATAAAACTATATCATGTGACCCCTCATTGGAACGAGCTCGTTGAGCTCGTTCCAATGAGGGGTCACATGACATGGTTTTGTTGAAATATTTTGAAAAAATAATTTTTAAAACCATAAGTTTTGATATCGTCTGGGTTGGGTACAGTGTTAAAGATAATAAATTATTTGCTACGAAAGTTTACTTGGAGTGAATAAACAGTGAGTGAATAATAACCATGAAATTATTCTGTAAACGTTAATAATAGCCTTTTTAGTTTATTTCTTTATTGTTTTATTTATTATCTATATTTGTTTTTATCAATTTTGGGTTTTATGGGATTTTCATTTATGGGTTTTTTGCAACTAAAATACTTAAAAGAACCAGGTAATACTAAATAAAATCTCGTACTTTGAATGCAAAAATGCGCCATCTGCAATGCTTTAGCATTGCAGATGGCGCCTTGTTGCACTCGAGAGACGAAACATGGCTAATTTATTCTCGTTTACATTCAGATTCGATTTGGTACAGAGTATTTTCAACTCAAATACCAAGACAGGGTGGATGGCCCAAGTGTGGGGGTTAATAGGGAACTACTCATTGGAGATCTCGGACCTAGACATAGGTGCAACCCAGGGTAAACAAAATCACCAGAGAAAGAGGTCTTTGGGTGGCCTGCGTGATAAAGAGATGCCTGGTTTTGAAGAGTACCTTGATGGCACATTTGGGGAGTTACTGTTGTTCAAGCTGAGGTCGTGGTCCCTGGAGCTGAGGGGAAAAATAGTGAAAAGGAGTGCCAGATGTGTAATTTAGGCGTGGTGGAGACCCTGGAACACTTTCTACTAGAATGCCCAAAATACCAGTCTAAACGAATAAGATTCACTGGGAGTGTAATGGGGAAGTGGGATGGGAGAATGAAGGACATGTGGCTAGTGGGTGATTCAAATGAGGTGTTAATATGCTAATCGGAGAGACTGGGAAGAATGCAGCAAGGGATGTCATCAAGCAGTTCGTCTCCGAGTGTTGGGAGGAGAGGAGAAGCGTGGGAATAGGGAGGCAGTTGGGAGCAGAGGGGTAACCAAGGCCTTCTCATCCGAGGACCGCGACAAATCAGCGGCCTGCAAAAGTGTTCTTATTATATTATTTCTAAAATCTTTCATTTGGCACCAAAAACTTGATTTGGAATCGAAGATAAGTTACTTATGACACCAAAAATATTCGAGCGAGCATGAACACCGATTGAAATATAATTTTGTCGCACTGTACTTAAAAAAACCCACGAGTACATGGAAATTCATTTTTGGATAAATACATGTATTAGTTCTGATGGATAGGCTTCCCGATATCTTATTTAAATAGCATGTATCATCCTCCAAATTGACCATCCTGGCCCCCAACACGTCTCTTGAGTTCCAATGTGTTCTATGTGCCTACTGGCACAAAGAACACATTGAAACTCAGGGGCCGAACAGTCTGAATCGGCAACTACTCTCCTCTATTTATAACTAGCAAGACGAATCGTTACCGTAGACTCAAGTTATAAGAAAATGTCCTGACGGCATGGAAAATTATTGAGGGGGGGGGGGGGGGGGACGCCACAGTTATGCTCCTGAAAGGGAACAAATTGCCGAGATAGAATTTTTCAACAGCACAAAGTCATTGTAGCGCGTGAGTCCAAGTTGCGATGATGAAAACAAGTTTGTCGTCAACATGTCATACACTGTCCTTCTGGACGATGGCCATAGACATTGGAACCCAAACAACTCTTCATGCAAGAGCCAGCTGCCTCTTCCAAATGTTGTGGTTGACGACGCCCGACATCCTGAGCGCATTCGGCGCAAAGTGTCCCAGCGGAAATGGAGGTATTGCTACAGATAAATGTGAAATTTTGACCCTCGTGAAGTGTATTTGCGATAGTGACCACAATGAATATCAGCTCACTCGTAATCGCTTTAAAACCTTCATGCTCTGTCCGATTATGGCAGGGTTATCGGTCCGGCATTCAGATACAGTTTTCTGAACAAAGTGGGTCAATCAACATTTTAGGAGAAGCAAACAACCCCCACTTTACCTCATTGCTTTGGCAAGATGTAACATTTAAGCAGACAGAAACAGTCAGTGGGTTATCACACTCGGACTGACGTGAATGCCAGGCGCATTGCTTAATCTACACTACATTGTAGCGCATGGGGATACAGTCTCGGGGCAAGTAGCAAGGAACTCATCTTAGACTCCATTCAACCGAGGGTTCAATCGCTTCTTACAAAGCAATATTAATGAGGCGGGAAAATGCAGGGACTGTTCTTGAAACTGTTTATCCCCTTTCTTGATACAATTTGTGGACGGCATCCATATTCCTCTTTAAAAAGTTGTGCCCTTTGAACAAAAGCTCATGTCCTATCATCACACGCAGCTTAACCACTGATGCTTTCCGAAATTAGGTAGGGGTGGGGGAGCGTTGACCATAGCTGCACGTTTAGCGCCCTGTCTGAACGGGCCCTCAACGGGCAACAACGGTCGACGCGGGATGCGTCGTCGAGGGTCCCCCTAATAGTAGGGGATCCGGGGTCCACCTCTGGGAAAAGTTTGGAATTTTGTAACCAAAACGTTTCAAAATAAGTATGCATTGTTGTGAATATCAAGCCATCCCAGGTAGGAGAATGCGTTCGCACACACGCGCGTGCACGCATTCACGCACGCACGCACGCAGGCACGGTCAAGTTTTAAAAACAAGTATTGAAAAAGTATGGAACAGCAAAAAAGTGAGTTTATGAATGTTAGTACATCATATAAAGTAACAGTCTGTTTCATTTACGCAAACTAGAATGCGGCCACAGACACAACGTTCGAAGATTGAAGGCTGTATTGAATTTGTCTTCCACAGTGTGCTCGAAACTTTTAAGCCTCGTTTTCATTTTTCTGGAAGAATTTACATCACTGATCTTGAAACAATTGGATTACTGCAACTCCAGCGATAAACATCACAACTCAATCTACCCCCACCATCTCTATGACAACAAGTCATTCAACGCGGTAACTCATCCCAATCCCAAGACGTCTGGTGACGTGAGTAGTAGGAGATGTATGGATCGGGACCTATTGGCATGACCCCGGAAGTGAGGTCATGTCACGTGACCTGGTTACGTCATGTTTGGTTGTCATGGTAACCCGCGTGAACGGCCATCTTGTGACGTCAACTCCATAGTGATAGGTGGTGTCAGTGCGCATGCGCAGCGCGTGTTGTTAGGGTGATACGTGTTTCCGTCGTCCATTTTGTATACTGGAGGCCGCCATCTTGGTTCCTATGGTAGCACGTGGTTGCTATTTGACCTAAAGTCTTACAATAAGACGGGGGTATGTTCGGAGAGTGTGTTCCTTTGAACAGGAGTTAATGTAATTACCACAAACAACCCGCCAACTTGTATTATTTCGAATTCTTTCAGAATTCTCTGCTTCTATCTATATATGCAATAGTTTTCGTCTACCTAGGCATGTTCCTTTGTCCTGGAGTATACTCCAGTTTCGTAGAAGAGACTATCAACTGGAACAGTTTTACTTATTATTACTATATTTAGCAATTCTGATCTATTCTTCTTCTGACTCTATTCCGTGTATTCTTGTAGTTTCCTTTGTCTAGATCCTTTATATAGATTATAACTAACCAATCAGATTGCTTGATTTCCCGTAATCTGTATGCAGATTTATCTCCCCTTATAACAACGAAGTCGTATCCGATTCTCATCACCTCTATATCCAACGGCCACGTCCCATGGAATCCCATTTTTGGGAAACACCCGTGGCTATGGAATCCCTTTTTTGTCGAATGAGGCCATGAGGGCTATGTAAAAGCCCTCAATGAGGCCTCATTTATTATCCCTCATAGCCTCATTGAATTTTGAGTGTGAACAGTGTGAAACCCTTTGAATTGTTTGAATGAACTTTATTTCTGAACTATAACCCTAATGAAGGTATATAACATTAACACCTTTGACTGAACAAAGTTTAACTGAATGAACTCTATTTTAGAACCATAACCTAAATGAAGGTATTAACACCCTTTGAACTGAACAAAGTTTAACTTGATAAATTTTAAACTTAATGAAAATATAACGAAGGTGATCTGAATGAATTGTTAAACTACAACCCATTAAATTAAATTCTTCCAATAGGGAAGGGGAATACCCTCGTGTGTTGATGTCAAATCACGGAATCCAAATTTTACGGACTCGGCTAGGAATCTCAATTACGGAAAGCCTTATATGTATACAGAGGAAATCTGACTGAACATTTTGAAAGCGTAAAGCTATGATGTAGTGATGCAAGTCAATATTAATGGATGATAGTTTAGTCGATATTACTGGTACAAGGCCGCAATGGAACAAGCCTGCTGTAGAAGCTAATGATAGGACAGATAGGTCATAGACCTGTAGTGGCCTTGGAGCTTTGGTGACAAGATGGAAGCCGTTGGTAAGTCTACATTGGACCTCATTGAGGGATTACTCATGGTCCCCATGGCCTCATACGACAAAAAAGGGATTCTCCAAAAGGTATCCTCGATTTGTATCCTCGAATAATACAATACCAGGCCATAGGTATCCTCAAATACTGAAATGAGGCTTAGAGTCGTAGTAAATTAAACCTCATTGAGGGATTTTTCATGGTCCTCATAACCTCAAAATTCAATGAGGCTATGAGGGATAGTAAGTGAGGCCTCATTGAGGGCTTTTACATAGCCCTCGTGGCCTCATACGACAAAAAAAGGGATTCCACAGTCACAGGCGTTTTCCAAAATGGGATTCCATAGGATATACCTGTTAAATACCAAAAATGAGGCTAAGAGTCGTAGTAAATTATACCTCATTGAGGGATTTTTCATGGCCCTCATGACCACAAAATTCAATGAGGTTATGAGGGATAATAAACGAGGCCTCATTGAGGGCTTTTACATAGCCCTCGCGGCCTCATACGACAAAAAAGGGATTCCATAGCCACGGGTGTTTCCAAAATGGGATTCCATAGGATATACCTGTTAAATACCGAAATGAGGCTTAGAGTCGTAGTAAATTATACCTCATTGAGAGATTTTTCACGGCCCTCATGACCTCAAAATTCAATGAGGCTATGAGGGATAATAAATGAGGCCTCACTGAGGGCGTTTACATAGCCCTCATGGCCTCATACGACAAAAAGGGATTCCATAGCCACGGGTGTTTCCCAAAAATGGGATTCCATGGAACGTGGCCATTGGATATAGAGGTGATGAGAATCGGATTCGACTTCCTTGTTATAAGGGGAGATAACTCTGCATACCGATTACGGGAAATCAAGCAATTTGATTGGTTAGTTATAATCTATATAAAGGATCTAGATAAAGGAAACTACAAGAGTACATGGAATAGGGTCAGAACTAAGAAGAATAGATCAGAAAAGCTACATATAGTAATAATAAGTAAAGCTGGAACAGAGTTGATAGGCTCTTCTACGCTACTGGAGTATACTCCAGGACAAGGAACATGCCTAGGTAGACGAAAACTATTGCATATATAGAGAGAAGCAGAGAATTCTGAAAGAATTCGAAATAATACAAGTTGGCGGGTTGTTTGTGGTAATTAGATTTACTCCTGTTCAAAGGAACACACCCTCCAAACATACCCCCGTCTTGTTGTAAGACTTTAGGTCAAATAGCAACCACGTGCTTCCATAAGAACCAAGATGGCGGCCTCCAGTATACAAAATGGACGACGGAAACACATATCACCCTAACATCACGCGCTGCGCATGCGCACTGACACCACCTATCACTATGGAGATGACGTCACAAGATGGCCGATCAAGCGGGTTACCATGACAACCAAACATGACGTAACCAGGTCACGCGACATGACGTCACTTCCAGGGTCCTCACCGAGGTCCTGCCAATAGGGCCCGATCCATACATCTACTACTGGCGTGTTAGCTATTACGCTGTGACTGTAGTAACAACCAGACAGCTTTCACTTCATCAAACATTATGTTGCGTACCTTACACGAAAACTAATAACATTATCAACTTTCCAATCTTTGTACTTGTTTTTGTTGCGAAATGGGCCCACAGAGCTTAATCAAGCTAGAAAGAAGAACTATAGCTCTTCCATGAAAAGTATAGAAGTAAAAGGACAGTTTTCTATTAGTTTGAATGGGACTCATATTATTGCCAATTTTCCTTAAAGCTGATATTCATAGAATTGGATAAACTAACAGTCAAAGTATAGAAATACTCTGACCTACACTCGGTGGAAGAACTGATCAGAGATAACGCCTGTAGTTGAGTTTTATTTGTTAAATATCATGGGCGGAAATCTCCGAATTGGTAATATTTGAACTGTCATAACTGTCATCAACCAATAAATCACACTCCCAGAACACTAACGGGCATCACATGATGCTGAATTTGCAGAATTGAAGATTCTACCACTCAATTCCCCCGGTTAACAGAACCCCGGGGAATGTGTTTGTGGAACAACAACTCCATAGATCGCATGCAGACTGCATGGCAGTACAAGTGTCTAACAATGGCGACTGCCACGTCACGGGGGCTTTCCAACTATTCCGCTGACTGGTGGTCACGTCATCAGATTTTGCATCGGAAGTCTAGTGGATATAAGCACCGATTTCTGGATGTTTAGACAAGTTGTCTCTGTGCTCCTGACGAGTACGAACCCACCTGGTAGTAGAAAGATGGATGCCGCCACTGGTCTTGAATGAACGTTGTTGTATTATACATGCAAGAGACAACAGTAGTCGCGGTGAGAATGTACATTTTGTTTAATAAAAATCGTAGATAATTAGTAAACAGGTCTTCGTTGTGCTGAACACGACAAGTTCGTGAGGTAACAACCTGAACCCAGAATCTGGAGCCTGTGTCTGATATCGTCTGGTAAAGAACCACAAAACGCCACGGGCTGGTGGAACTTCGCGGTTTATGGGGCTTCGTAGCTCTCTCAGTAATCACAACAATCTGAGGCCGAACTTACGATCGTAGATCGATAGACTTTCACTTAATTCCACAACATTTTTGTTAGTAATAAATAAAATATGTTGTAAATATTCAATCTGCATTGCCACCGAAAATATACATACCATCAACATATTCATATTTCACAGATATCAAAGTATATTCTTTAACCCTTTACCAAACGAATCGTCCGCACCCGCCCGCGTAATCTGCATATTGAGCAGTTGCAAAAATTATATTTTTCAACACATTTCAACAAAACTTATCATGTGAACCCTCATTGGAACGAGCTCATCGAGCTCGTTCCAATGAGGGGTCACATGTTATAGTTTTGATGAAATTTTTGGAAAAATTAAAAAAAATAGTAATTAAAATAATAAATTTTGATATTCTCTACGTTGGGTAAATGGTTAGAATGTGATCGTGGGGAACATAAAAACCTTCGAAAGTTTTTTCTTGTTGAACATTGTTTATTTATATCAACTTACGCCGCCCCCTATATGGCAACGGTGGCGACACTTTTCCGAATGCGACCAATGAGCGTACGAGTAATCCAGTTGTATGGATATCAATGATCAGGGACATGGCAACATGGGGTGGGTGTGGGTGTCACCCCCCCCTCCCCAATCCTGGCCAAACTTTCCTGTAGTTGGAAATTCGAAGGGCAAGTCATGAGTAGTTGGAAATTCCATCTATCTGGATTTTAGAGCTTCTTTGGCGATGCTGATGTCTCCTTTACTTCCCAAAATCCCAACTCGGTTTCAAATTGGTATAAATTCTAACTGTTACTATTTACAACTACAGTATTCACAATATCGAACTTCATAAGTAAACTACTGAATGCGCAACTAGATCTCATACTGAAATGATTTAAAAGCCCTCTTCAGCCTGAACAACTTTAAAAGAAAGTGCCTTCCGCCTGTTTCGGTTTACCTAAAACTATTCAACATCATGATAAAACCCATCCTTTTGTACGGCGGCGAATTTTGGGCCGCGGAAATCAACGATGCTAATATTGATAAATCGCCATGTGAAACCGTTCATATTCAGTTCTGTAAGTTAGTCCTGGGTGTGAACAATAAATCATCGAACCATGCAGTGAGAACTGAACTCGAACAGTACCCACTGCACATAGATGCCAAAATCCAGTTGGCTAAGTTTCTATCCAAATTATATGATCTCCAAGCCCCTTCATCACTATCAGAGGCTAGAACTGAGAATTACATTATGTCAGACTCAATGTTGGTTAAATATCAGCAGCGTATAGCCATTTATAATCCTGAAAATAAATCTGAACAGAAAATTCCATTTTAACCTGTGAAATGCATAGCAATAAGAGAAAATCTGGAAGAGACCCATTTAAATAATTTTTATAATGCTATATTTGATGACAACAGGAGAACTGGAAAAAATAAACTGAGAACTTATCGAGAGTTTAAGAACAAATATCACCTGGAGCCCTATTTGATCTATGCAACATCCCCCGAGGCGAGAAACACATTTACTCGTTTGCGTGTAACCACAGCCTTATGATAGAAAAGGGGAGGTATATGCAAGCACCCATCCCCGTAAGTGAAAGCTTATGCGCGGTGTGCGGCTCAGGTGAGGTGGAATCAGAATGGCACTTCGTTATGAGGTGCACTGAATATGCATCTCTCAGAGAACGTGCATTTTAGAGATTTGAACGTGAATACCAAGAGTTTGTTGAGATGGTTGTAGGACATTAGGAAAGAGGACACTAAGAAACGGACACTAAGAAACAGGACATCAAGAAACGGACACTAAGAAACACATTCTTTTTTATTTTGAAAGTTACTATATTTAGGAAATAACCCTTTCTAAATAATTCCCATTAAAATATTTAGTTAATTAAATATTTTTAATTATATTTTGAATGTTTTAATTTATTTATCATTATTATTTACCATTTTTGGACATTATTACTAAATATAAATTGTTATATCTCTTCACAGAAAATATTCCTACAAACAAATTTTAACATATTTATTAAGTTGCAATATTTACTAAAAAAAAAATGAAATGCAAATGAATAAATTAATAGTAATAACAACAGTGTTTAAGATTTATGATCAGCTTGTGTGTGTTTGTTCAATAATTATCCTCAGCTGAATTGCTTTTATTGTCAGCCTGTTAGTCCATAAGCAATTTTTGTTTGTTCTTCTCTTTTCTTGAAGATAAGAGGAATATTTCTTTTATGTCCTTGTTTGGGCTCTCTTTTTAAGCAAAAACAAATCCCATTCTCACCAACTGATATATAATGGAGGCTACCTGTTAGATTTCGCACCTTTCAGACAATTGTTATTCAAATTTTTGAAAATAAATTATTGGTTGAAATTATGAAAAAAGTGTTTCTTAGTGTCCGTTTCTTAGTGTCCTGTTTCCTGTTGTCCTACCCAAAATTGTTTCTTAGTGTCCTGTTTCTCAGTATCCTGTTTCTAGGTATCCTGCTTCTTAGTGTCTGATCGGGGTCTTCAAGAATGCCGACATCCATTGTTCTCATACAGTCGACCAGTATACCTGTATACTTAGCAGTGGAGGGAAGTAAGCCCGAGTGGAATGACTCAATATATACAACTCTTAGATCGAATATCACAGAGCTTGGGAGCAGAGGGTTCAGTATTGTCCTAATGGGGGACTTCAATGGGCACATCGGGGATAAGGAGGAGGGCATACAGGGAGGTGATAGGAAAATTAACACGAATGGGAGGAAGATGTTGGACCTATCAAAAGAGCTTGGTTTAAAGATCCTGAACAGGGATGCGAAATGTAAGGGTAAATGGACCTGGGAGAGGAACGATAAGAAAACAATAATTGATTATATACTCACTGACATTAGCGTATGGAGGGAGGTTATAGATGTAGAAATAGATGACGAGGGAAAAAATGACTTGGGTAGTGATCACAACCTGATAACAGTTAAGATTATGGGCAAAAAGACGAATAGAGACAGAAATACCTTCAAGGAAGTTTGGGGACTAAAACAAGGAGCCGACTGGAAGCAGTTTCGGGAAAAACTAAAACCAAATCTTGAATGTATACCTAGGGATGCAAATGTCCAGAGTATTTCAGATGGCATAGTAAATAGCCTAACAGAGGCAGGGAAGGAGTGTATAGGAAGGGTGAGGGTCCCAACGAGAGAGCTTGGATACAGGGTTAACGAGGGACTGAAAAAGGCTATAAAAGAAAGGAAGGTAAAATGCGCTGCTTACAGAAGAAGTAGGAAGCTTAAAGGGGTGGATAACAATGACACGAGACTAATGAAAGGAGAATATGAACTGGCACGGAAAAAGGTGAATGAGATAAAGGATAATAATAGGAAGGACCGCAATTGCAGTCTTGCCAGAACAATGAAGAAAACGGGGGGTTCGAGCTCAAACGTATTTTGGAACTGGGTAAATAAACGGGGGAAAAGTAGTGTGCAGAGTATCAAAGTGGATGGGGAAAGTACAGAAGATAAAGGCCGTATCGCTTCAGAGTTAGTCAAGCACTGGGAAAAGATAAACGATAGGCGATGGGGCAGTGGGTCCCCACCAAAAAGAAACACACTGGTGGAGGAGAACCTATCCAATCGTGTATGTAGCGAAATAACGGCAGAAGAAGTGCGGAACGTGGTCTCGAAATTAAAAAATGGTAAAGCGGGAGGGACTGATGAAATTCCGAACGAATTCCTCAAAAATGGAGGGGAGGCACTTATTGAAGTCCTGACAAACCTTTTCAACCTGGCTCTGCGAAAGCAAGAGGTCCCCAGAGAGTGGAGGGAAAGTAAGGTGTCGTTCATACACAAAAATGGGGATAAGGAAATTCTAGATAACTATAGGGGGATATCAGTTAGTAGTAACATCGGAAAAGTATTCTGTAAGGTCATATACGGTAGACTAGAGGAAGTTATAGAAGAGAAAGGTTTTTTAGGAGAAATTCAAAATGGTTTCAGGAAAGGACGAAGAGTCACTGATCACCTATTTACACTCACGCAACTGATAGAATCAACAAAGGCTGAAAAGAAAAAGATGTTTCTGGCATTTCTAGATGTGAAAAAAGCGTACGACCGAGTGTGGAGGGAAGGTATGTGGCGAAAGCTCGAGGGCATCGGACTGGGGGGTGACTTTGTGGGAATCATGAAAGCACTGTATACAGATGTGCAAAGCCAACTCAGTCTAGGGAGTATCACTACAAAACGAGTCCCTATGGATATAGGCCTCAAGCAGGGGTGTATCTTTTCACCGATTTTGTTTGCATTGTATGTTAAAGATTTAGGGGACGAACTAATTCAGAGTGCGGAGGGGGTAAATGTTGGAGACATAAAGATACCAGGCTTATTCTTTGCGGACGACATGGTGTTAATGTCTAGAACTGAACAGGGGCTAGAGAAACTGCTGGAAATTGTTGGTAGATATGGGAACACTTGGCGGCTCGAACTAAATGAAAATAAAAGCAAGGTAATACCCGTTGGACGCAAGGTAGATATGACGAAGAGATGGAGAGTGGGGGAGTTCTCAATCCCCGAAGGGGAAAGCAAACAAATCACTGTAGGAGAAACGGGAGAGTATGAGTATCTAGGGGTAAGCATAAATATAACGGGAAGAGGGGTGTACAGAAATTACTCAGCCAAACTGATTCTGAAGGGGAAAAGAATTCTGAACCAACTAAAACTTTTAGGGAAAAATAGTTTCAACAAGGTCTTTGTGGGGAAAACGCTGTGGGAGAGGGTGGGTTTACCAAGTATAACGTATGGCACGGACGTGATTCCATTAAACCAAACCGTTACTAAGAAGTTGGAAAATACTCAAAATGATGCCGGCAGATGGATAACAGGGTCGAGTAATGCTGCAGCTTTGGAAGCAGTAAGGGGGGAGCTTGGGTGGATGAAAATCAAGGACAGGGTAGATTTGGGAAAACTGTGTTACTTTAACTACTTGAGAAACCTGCCTGACAACCGGTGGTGCAAATTGATGCTCGATACCATTTGGAATTCTAATATAGAAACGGGGTGGTCAAAACATGTGAGGGAACTAATGGACAATTACTCTATAGAGGTCACTAACATAGAAGTAGGAATGAAAGAAGGCAAAAGGTTTGTCAAAGAGAGAGTCATGGAAGATTGCAATCGAAACTGGCGAGCAGGGGTTAGCGTGAAAAGATCACTGCAGGGGTTACAATATAAAGAAAAGCCAGCTTTTGAGAAGTACCTAGATGGCACCTTTGGAGGGTCACTGCTGTTCAAACTGAGATCAAGATCACTGGAGCTTCGGGGAAAAATTGGGAGAGATGGGGAAAAGGGATGCCAAATGTGCCACTCTGGAGTAGTGGAGACCCTGGAACATTTTCTCTTGGAATGCCCACAGTATATACCTCATAGAATAAAATTTACTGGAAGAATAATGCAGAAGTGGGGTGAAGAAACAAAGGATAGATGGCTGAAGGGGGACACGAGGGAGAGGGTAGGAATGCTTATTGAAGAAATTGAAAAAGAGGAAGTGAGGGACACTATTAAGCAGTTTATATCTGAATGCTGGGAGGAGAGGAGGGGAAGAGGGGGTGGGGTGCAGGGGGAATGATGGCCTTCTCTTATGAGGACCGCGACAAATCAGCGGCTGGCCAAAGAGTTATTATTAAGGAGTAATAAGGTGTGATGATCTAATTAATCACCTATAACCCGCTTCATATTTGTGAGCAGTAATTAACAGAAAATCAGTTCACATTTCGGTTAATTTTAATGGGGATTTTCAAGGATATTCTTTGCACGATTCATTCCCACTCAGCCAACATTTTGAAATTAGCAAGTTGCATCTAGCCAACATTCGTGATTTCACACCTTCAGGAGATTTGC
Organism: Pictodentalium vernedei; assembly: GCA_031216915.1. Classification (NCBI taxonomy): domain Eukaryota; kingdom Metazoa; phylum Mollusca; class Scaphopoda; order Dentaliida; family Dentaliidae; genus Pictodentalium; species Pictodentalium vernedei. The sequence goes on from CM062295.1 coordinate 611,640,285, forward strand.
TTATGGTCTGTTTCAGATTAACATTATTATCTTCAACTTACTCACACAGCCGGCAGATGGATAACAGGGTCGAGTAATGCTGCAGCTTTGGAAGCAGTAAGGGGGGAGCTTGGGTGGATGAAAATCAAGGACAGGGTAGATTTGGGAAAACTGTGTTACTTTAACTACTTGAGAAACCTGCCTGACAACCGGTGGTGCAAATTGATGCTCGATACCATTTGGAATTCTAATATAGATACGGGGTGGTCAAAACATGTGAGGGAACTAATGGACAATTACTCTATAGAGGTCACAAACATAGAAGTAGGAATGAAAGAAGGCAAAAGGTTTGTCAAAGAGAGAGTCATGGAAGATTGCAATCGAAACTGGCGAGCAGGGGTTAGCGTGAAAAGATCACTGCAGGGGTTACAATATAAAGAAAAGCCAGCTTTTGAGAAGTACCTAGATGGCACCTTTGGAGGGTCACTGCTGTTCAAACTGAGATCAAGATCACTGGAGCTTCGGGGAAAAATTGGGAGAGATGGAGAAAAGGGATGCCAAATGTGCCACTCTGGAGTAGTGGAGACCCTGGAACATTTTCTCTTGGAATGCCCACAGTATATACCTCAAAGAATAAAATTTACTGGAAGAATAATGCAGAAGTGGGGCGAAGAAACAAAGGATAGATGGCTGAAGGGGGACACGAGGGAGAGGGTAGGAATGCTTATTGAAGAAATTGAAAAAGAGGAAGTGAGGGACACTATTAAGCAGTTTATATCTGAATGCTGGGAGGAGAGGAGGGGAAGAGGGGGTGGGGTACAGGGGGAATGATGGCCTTCTCTTATGAGGACCGCGACAAATCAGCGGCTGGCCAAAGAGTTATTATTATTATTATTATTATTACATAATATTTTAACTTTTTATAAAACTTTTCAAAACGGTCAACTGTTTAAGACATTTATCAGTATTTTTATTGAATTGTTTTCAGTGAAAAAGACTTGTGGCTTGGCCATTGGTAGTAAAAACAGAGGCGCTCTTTGAACCTAGCCACTGTTGTAACAAAGTTTTGATAGGTATGAGATGACTTCAGTACTTAAACATAAACTGTTGTTTTCATCTTTTATGATTAGAAGATTTTGTTGTTTCAATAAGCCCTTATAATCAAAGTATCATGCAAAATAATCACAAAAAGTTTTGGGATACTTTTAAAACCCTTACTGGACAAAAACATAAAGACGCCAACAGTAAGGCTCTTAAGATCAGCGATGGAACTATGGCCCTGGATGAGCTCCTTAAGAAATATCATCGTCCACATGAGGGCGATAGGTTTGATGACGAGTTCAAAGAAAAAGTAAACAAATTTGTTCAAGACAACAAAACAACGTTTAACGATGCCAAATTCAGCCAAACGCCCGAGGACGGAGATGGCCATGAACTCACGGAACCGATAAGCCAAGAAGAAGTGGCTAACACAATTAAAAAATGTAAGTCTTCTTCTTCCCCAGGAGGGGACGAGGTCTCATACAAAATCCTGAAACAATGTCCCAATACTTTTTTTCGGTAGACTCACTAACCTCCTAAACTGCTGTCTCTCTAGTGGATACTTCCCAAAATGTTGGAAAGTAGCTACAGGAGTCATGATACTCAAACCCGACAAGGACTTGAGCAACCCAGCTAATTAATGCCCAATCAGCCTACTCAGCTCTATTGGAAAAATTTTCGAACGGATTCTCACGACTAGACTCCGCAGCCATCTGGAATCAATCAGCTTTTTCAATAAGTGGCAAAGGGCATACAGAAGCCAAAGAGAGGGAATCGAGCATGTTTATAGACTGGTAGATTATATGAAAACGGCGTTCAGTCAAAATGAAATAGGAACCGCGCTATTACTCGACGTAGAAAAAAGCGTTCGACTCTGTCTGGCACAATGGCATGACATACAAACTAGCTAAAATGGGGCTACCTACCAAAATTCTAAGGATCATATCATCATTTTTATCTGATCGAAAAATCAAAGTGAGGGTCAACCGCGAAGTGTCAGACGAGGTAAAACTCGAAGCGGGCACTCCACAGTGTTCGGTCCTCAGCCCGCTTCTATTTATAATATATGTGAATGACATTGACAAAGTAGGGAAGAACCATGTTGAACTATCTCAATTTTTAGACGACAAAGGAATGTTGACGGCCAGTAAGTCTCGAAACATAATACAAAACCGCCGGCAGGATACCATCCGCGACCTGCAAGACTGGTGCGCTCTGTGGCGCATCAAGCTAAATGCCACGAAAACACAAAGAATCACATTCTATAAAAAGCAAAGGAAAAAAGCTGTCCCTAATATTGAGCTTAAGCTTTACGACCACAAACTTGAAGCTAGTAATGAGGCAAAGTTTCTGGGATTCACCCTGGATAGCAGTCTCAATCTGAACAATCACGTAAGCTCAGTCGCTGTCAAAGCCACTAAACGCATCAATTTCCTGAACATGATTAGAGGTAAAAATGGGGGAGCCAATAAAGAAGTTCCCCTCAAGCTTTACAAATCATATATACGCCCAGTACTAGAGTATGGGGCCATAATAACGAGTGACCTGAATAAAACCAACATTGAAAAACTACAACGGCTTCAAAATTATGCCCTGCGTGTGGCACTATGCAAACCCAAATGGACACCGATAAAGGAACTTCACGAGCTAGCAAAAATAGAAACTATTGGTACGCGATTAAAAGACCTACAAATCAAAACCCTCAACAGACTCCAAGATAGTGAATTAATGGTTGAGCTGAACGAACACCGATCCCTTAACAGAAAAACAAAATAAGTTTCCAGAAAATAAAAAAAAAAAAATAAAATAAAATTATACAATATAACTAAATTACGTGGAGTCAGTAAGGATTGCCTCGCTACTCATTGAGAACTTTAGGATAGAGTCTGTGAGGACTGCCTCGCAACTCTGCTGAAGCGCGACTGAAATGCGTTTAATAAGACCTATATAACAAAACCCTCCACATACTCCAGGATAGTGAATCAATGGTGAAGCTGAACGAACACCGAACCCTTAACAGAAAAACAAGATACGCCACAGTAAATTAAAATTACTCAATAGAATTAAACTGCGTGGAGTCAGTGAGGATTGAGATCTTTAGGATTGAGTCTGTGAGGATTGCCTCGCAACTCTGCGTGTGGGGAGTGGGCTCCGAAGAAACACACCCCTTAACCCATTCATAGCAACAATCACACAATAGTCACAATACACAATAGCGGATACCTATCTTTCTCCCTACCTATAACTTTTCTAATAACATTCTCAAATTTTCTTGCAACACTCTTATCAAGAAGACGCATGGAAATGGTAGACAAAGCGTAGGAGGAATTGGTGCAACCTACCTTTCTGTTAATATACACAAGAAACCATAAAACACCAGGCAAGGATTGAAACAAGCTTGTCTGGCTGGGGACGAGTGTAAATTTTATATAAATAAGCATTTGAATAAAGATTTAACAGCCCTTTTAAGGGCTTGAGGGTGTGTGTCTGTGAGAGGGTGTTTTTTGTTGTTTTTTTTTGGGGGGGGGGGGGGGGGTGGGGGGAGGTCATTTGGAATTCTCGAAGGATAACCAGATACCTCATAATCACATACGGCATCCTATCTACCAGAAGGCTTGATGGATGACTCCCGGTTTTTCAAACTAAAGTGTTGGAGCTTTCTCCATTCCCTTTTTAACCGCTATGGTCGTATACCAGGGCCGCTACCAAACCGGCGTTGCTGTTTGGTTTTCTTTTCTCTTCTTCCCTTAAATTTGCCATCGCACAACATTATATTCTGGCTCGCCACCATGGTGGGACTCAAACATCTACCATCGCCAATCTAGAACCGGATAGAGCCCACTCTCTAACAGTCTTAATGGCGTTGAGGGATTGATTATTGACAATCTATCGCGCCAACGTAAACTGCCGGGAATTCTAATCGCGTGCATACCCCCGCAGACCCCATATGAGGCAATAGGAAAGCTAGGCCTGTGTAATCCAAGTGAAATAAAGTAAGGTTAACCGAGTCGCAAGGGATTTGCAAATCCCATATCGTCCCTGCGCGCCTTCGGCGCGTTAAAACCCTTCATTCATTCGTCAATAATCACAAATTAATCATGGCTACACCACAGACAGATGTTAATTTTTTAGAAAATGGAAGAGGTGGTCACTATTTGATCCATGCTGACTATAAATTATAAATTCTCTGTAAGAACAAGAAGAAATGAACGGTGTTATTGGAGATGTGTAATTCGCGATTGTAGAGCAACACTTGTTACTGTGGACAACATTCCAGTGTCAATAGGACAAAATCACAATCATGATAGTGACAATATGGCCCTTGCAGCCAGTGTTTTTCTAAGTAAGGTAACAAAAAGAGATGTCGTGATGAGGTTTCTCCCATTCCAAGTATATACGACGAAGAACTTGGTAGCCTCAGAGATAATGAGTTTGATGAAGTGACTGGGGACGTCATCAAAAAAATTCCAACACTTGACAGTTGTAAACCTGCTTTGTATAGAACTCGTGCAGAAGTGTTGTCCAAATTACCAAAGACACAAAGAGAGATAGAGTTAATTAAATAATACCTGGAAAGAAACATTCGCCGGAGAAATATTTTTATTGTGTGATAACACCAGCGAACAAGGTCATAGAATTTTAATTTTTGGCACTGATGACAATCTAAAACAACTGTGTGATTCACCAAACATGATTCGTGTCCTGGCTTATTTTATCAGCTGTACATCCTTCATGGTAGTATTGATGGATCAGTATTTCCATTAGTGTTTGGCTTATTGCCTAACAAAACTGAACATATTTACCGCCGTTTTTTTCTCGTTACTAAAAGACGCTGTCATTGAGCGAAATTTAACCCCATCACCAGTGACACTTCTAATGGATTTTGAGGTAGCCTCAAGAAATGCAGTGGTCACTGTCTATCCTTCAATTTCACCAAAAGTATGTTATTTTCATTTTACACAATACATATGGAGGAAAACACAGGCCGTTGGGCTGGCTGCAAGATACAGAAATGATGAGAACATAAAACTGCTAGTGCGTCGAGCAGCAGTTCTTCCCTTAGTTCCAATCCACCAAGTTGAGGATGTGTGGTTCAATGCTCTGGAGAGCAATGAAGACAATAGTGCAGAAGTGGGGCATTTCACAGATTATGCAACCGAGACATGGGTTGAAGGTTCACTCTTAGAGAGATGGAACCATTATGACAATGACGGTGCCCGTACTACAAACAACGTTGAAGGATGGCACAGCAAGATAAACAAATTGTGTTGGCATTCACATCCAAATATATTTTCTTTGTTGACTTTATTAAAACAAATCCAGGCAACAAATGAGGCCAAATTTATTCAGTTGCAAGCTGGGGGATACCGCCCCCCAAGAAAAGAAAATACAGACAATTGGATTTTCGTCTTTCTTTATTGAAAGGTGTAGAATTGGGAAGTCTACAATTTATTTAAAATATACCTGGTTTCCTCCGAATTTTCTTTGAGAGAATTCTTAGAAGTCCAGGCAGGTACATTTAAAATAAATTGTAGAGTCCCCCATTCTACTTCACCTTCAGTGTTTCTGTGTGTCTACTGCTGTTGATAAAGGTTTATTTATTTTAAATACAATTTATTTTAAATATACCTGGTTTCCTCAAAATTTTCTATGAGAGAATTCTTAGAAGGCCAGGCTGGTATATTTAAAATAAATTGTAGAGAAAGAATTCTTAGAACGTGTATGTGGATAAAGGTTTATTTATTTTAAATATACCTGGTCTCTTTCTATGAGAAAATTCTTAGGAGACCAGGTTTATTTATTTTAAATATACCTGGTCTCTTTCTGTGAGAAAATTCTTAGGAGACCAGGAGTAGTGTGGAATGGGGGATTGTAGCGCATTTCATTTTGTTGTCTCAATCGCACCTTAGTTTTTTCGAGCAAATCGCGTTCATCACGATCGAAATGTATGGATTTGTACGATGCGACACGTACACGATCAAAGAAACGCGAAAACCGCCCATCCGACTCTCAAACAAAGAATGAGGTTACGCGAACATTCTGAAAATCATGTTCATGTTTGAATTTTTAACAAAACAAAAAAAGAAAGAAAAAAGATTCGTGGATCGGGATTGAAAGTACTTTAACCCTTTACCCAACAATCGCCCGCATCCGCCCGTGTAATATGCAAATTCAGCAGTAGAAAAAATATTATTTTTCAAACAATTTCAACAAAACCATATCATGTGACCCCTCGTTGGAACGTTTAAAATAATAAATTTTGATATCATCTGCGTTGGGTAAAGGGTTAAAAGAAACATAAAAAGTTAAAAACGCACGCACGCACGTTCGCACGCACGCACGCACGCACGCAAAGTAAAGTAAAGTTTAAAAATAAAAAAGTATGGAGCAGAAGGAACGGTGTGTTTATGAATGTCCAGGCCCGTCGGAACGAAATTTATATTGGGGGGGCTGATATTGCTAATTTGGGTGAACTGGCTGATACTAAATGGGTATGGGGTATCCAGATGCCGAAGGCATCTGGTGCGAGTGCTAAAGGCACAAGCTTTTTTTTTTGGGGGGGGGGGGGGGGTACTCCCCCAGAAATTTTTTTTGAAAAGGGCAATCAAAGGAAGCATTCTGGTAGCTTTTGAACCAAAAACCTCTTGATTTTTTTAAACGGCAAAAGTTGTTTTTTTAACAAAATGTTTCAAAAATCCCAATAGAACCCCATAACATTTGGGGACGGTTCTCACACCGGGCTCACCTGCAGGCCGTGGCCGTATTCCGTCATGCTAAAAAACAGTCAGGCCTTATGGTGGATTCATTAGTTTTATCATTACGCCAACGGTTGTCGTGGTCTTCTAAGCTGCCAAAGGAATTGCTCAAAACGTTTGCACATCAACATATGCAGGTGCATGTTATACATTCAGTGATACGTTCATAATTCTAATCCAGGGGCGTAGTAAGCTAATTTTATTTGGGGGGAGGGGGGTAGGACCTATATTCCGATGATGCGACGCGTCATCCGAGTGGCGAGTGGGGGTGAACTCGAGAGGGGGTATCCTCCGTCTCGTTGGTGGGGGAAATTTTCGAATTTAAGATGTAAAAACATGCATTCTGGTTGATTCTGAGCAAATAAATCGTATATTCCTATGACGCGAAGCGTCATCCGAACCGCGAAGAGGCGAGTGGGGGTGAGCATGAGTGGGGGTACCTCCCCGTTTCGTTGGTGGGGGTCCGGGAATTTAGTTTTTTTAATTTAAGATGTACAAATATACATTCTGAGTGATTCTGAGCAAATACATCGTCAATAAGGAAATACGTCAGCTCTCTGATCAATTCAGCATGATTTCCGAGCGGAATGACAGGAATAGTGAACATGCAATGAATTACCCTGTGGTTGGTTGGGGTTTAACATCGCTTTCCACAATTAGGCGAAAACACGACTGTCAGTTTTATTGGTGGCAGAAAGCTCACATGGAACCCACTCAATCCAGTAATCATTAACAGCAATGTCGGAATATGGTAACCAGTGGGCATCCCGTGTGGAGAAACCACCAACCCAGCCCAGTAAAGCCTACTTTTGACAAATTTGTGGGGGTGGGGTGGGGTGGGTGTGTGTGTGCCACTGTTCTAATCTGAGTTAAATAGTGAAATGTCCAGTTTTATTCAGATTACATCGGTTGCTCCCATCATAGATAAACTAACGTCGAAATATGAGCAAATTATTGGGGGGGGGGGGGGGGGGGGCTGCAGCCCCCCCCCCCCCCGGTTCCGACGGGCCTGATGTCAGTTGATAAAGTTCGAAGACTGAAGGCTGTATTGAATTTGTGTCAATGAGCTTGTGGTCTTCGACAGTGTGCTCAAATTTTTCTGAGCCTCGTTTTCACCTTTCTGGAAGATTTACATCACTGATCTTGAAACAACTGGATTGCTGCAACGTCAGCGATAAACGTCGCAACCCAGTCTGCCCCCACCCTCTCGATGACAACAAGTCATTCAACGTGGTAACTCCTCCCAATCCCTGACGTTTGGTGACGTGTAAACTTTTAAACTGTGACTGTAATGACAGCCTGACAACATTATGTTGCTTACCTTGCATGAAAGCTAATAACATTATCAACTTTCCAATCTTGGTGCTTGTTTTTTGTTAGTAATAAATAAAATATGTTATAAATATTCAATCTGCATTGCTACGGAAAAATGTACATACCGTCAACATATTCATATTTCACAGATATCAAAGTATATTCTTTCTTGTTGAACACTGTTTCTGTAGAATCATAGGCGTTTCTGCGCCCATGGCAACATTTCAACCCTCTGAGAAAGTTGTGGGTAAGCAATGATCTACAGCGTTGTTAACCCTTTACCCAACGAATCAAACCCATATCATGTGACCCCTCGTTGGAACGAGCTCGTCGAGGTCGTTCCAACGAGGGGTCACATGATATGGTTTTGGTGAAATTTTTTGAAAAATTTGAAAAGAAATGATATTTAAAATAATAAATTTTGACATCGTCTGCGTTGGGTAAAGGGTTAAACTGTTCCTTTGAACTTTGCTTATTTTGTGAATGAAGCGCAATAGGTGATAGGGGGTTACAGGGTTCCACCATGGTTGGGGCAATGCTGAGAAACTTTGCCAGGAAGATCCACCGGGAATATAGTTTTTGCTCCTATCTGCCCTCTAACTGTTGAAAAGTGCCACCATGGGTACAATACGTTTAGAAACCAGGCAATACGTTTAGAAAAAATTGTTACAATACGTTTAGAAAACATTGTGTTCGGTTAACCCCTTTCAGACTATCTGACCATTCATTTGCCGAGTGCACACTTGGTGTTCAAAAACCATCACTGACATGTAAAGAAGTAACATTTCGAAAATTCAAGCAAACTGGTATTAACAAGCTTAAATGTGTCATCGAAAAATCAGATTTATGATTTATGTAATTCTCAGTGTGCTAACCTGGATAATCTAGCGAAATCATACAACAACGCATTGCCCGTCTACTTGATGAACATGCTCCTCTTAAAACAAAAGCATTTATTATTCGGCCAAGTATATCCTGGTTAACCAACGAACTGAGAACTCTGAAAGCTAATCGTCGAAAGCAAGAGCGGAAAAGATCTAAATCTTGCAAAGAGGAAGCAGCATATCAGACTATTCGTATCCAGTTCTCCTACAAACTAAAAGATGCCAGAAAATCTTACGACACAACATGTGTTGAAGATTGTAATGGTGACAGTCAAAAACTTTTAAAGTTGTTAAAGATCAGTGTAGAGAAAAACAAAGTGTGTCATTACCACCACACGATGATCCATCGAAGCTAGCTGATCAATTTGGCGAGTTCTTCATTAAAAAAAAATTAATTCAGGAAAAACTTCACAACATAAATGTAGACAAAACTGACATCAAACAGAGACCATCAGAAAAAGAACTTTCAAATTTTCGATATTTAGAAATCCACGAGGTAACCAAATTAATAAAAGAATCCTGAAATACCTCATGCCAACTCGACCCAATGCTAAAATCTATTATCAAATCATGTGTTGACTCTTTGACTCATGTAATCACAAAAATTAACAACATGTCTCTGCGAGAATGATGTGCGCTTGATAATAATAATAACATAATAACTCTTTGGCCAGCCGCTGATTTGTCGCGGTCCTCATAAGAGAAGGCCATCATTCCCCCTGCACCCCACCCCCTCTTCCCCTCCTCTCCTCCCAGCATTCAGATATAAACTGCTTAATAGTGTCCCTCACTTCCTCTTTTCCAATTTCTTCAATAAGCATTCCTACCCTCTCCCTCGTGTCCCCCTTCAGCCATCTATCCTTTGTTTCTTCACACCACTTCTGCATTATTCTTCCAGTAAATTTTATTCTATGAGGTATATACTGTGGGAATTCCAAGAGAAAATGTTCCAGGGTCTCCACTACTCCAGAGTGGCACATTTGGCATCCCTTTTCCCCATCTCTCCCAATTTTTCCCCGAAGCTCCAGTGATCTTGATCTCAGTTTGAACAGCAGTGACCCTCCAAAGGTGCCATCTAGGTACTTCTCAAAAGCTGGCTTTTCTTTATATTGTAACCCCTGCAGTGATCTTTTTCACGCTAACCCCTGCTCGCCAGTTTCGATTGCAATCTTCCATGACTCTCTCTTTGACAAACCTTTTGCCTTCTTTCATTCCTACTTCTATGTTTGTGACCTCTATAGAGTAATTGTCCATTAGTTCCCTCACATGTTTTGACCACCCCGTTTCTATATTAGAATTCCAAATGGTATCGAGCATCAATTTGCACCACCGGTTGTCAGGCAGGTTTCTCAAGTAGTTAAAGTAACACAGTTTTCCCAAATCTACCCTGTCCTTGATTTTCATCCACCCAAGCTCCCCCTTTACTGCTTCCAAAGCTGCAGCATTACTCGACCCTGTTATCCATCTGCCGGCATCATTTTGAGTATTTTCCAACTTCTTAATAACGGTTTGGTTTAATGGAATCACGTCCGTGCCATACGTTATACTTGGTAAACCCACCCTCTCCCACAGTGTTTTCCCCACAAAGACCTTGTTGAAACTATTTTTCCCTAAAAGTTTTAGTTGGTGAACAATCGCGATTGTGAACCCTCTTCTGAAGAAACAAAGTGCAGAACTTGTGTTTGAAAACTTCCGGCCAGTGGGTAACTTTCCCGTTCGTTTCTAAGCTGTGCGAAAAAGCTGCCATTGACCAGCTAATGTTACATAGTGATGTGCATGCTCCATTACCGGCCAACACATCTGGATTCAGAAAAATTCACTCAGCTGAAAACGGCATTACTCAAGGTCCAGAATGACATCCTACTTAATATGGAGTCTGGAAGGGTAACCTTGCTTGTTCTTGAATGAACTTTGATTTTGGACTTAGTGGTGTAGCCGCTAGCTGGCTATCATCATACCTGAAGAACAGACAGCAGCGTGTATAAAAACGGTAACCTGTCACAAAACTTCCATCTGGAATGTGGAGTCACACAGGGCAGTTGCCTTGGTCCTGTACCGTTTCTATTCCATATTTCAAAAAATATTCGCCATCATTGAATCACACCTGCCTGACGTTCATGGTTATGCTGATGACACACAAGTTTACTTCTCTTTTCGATCATCAACCAAGGATCAAACTAAAGCTCAAGAAATTGTTAAATGAAGAATTTCGGACATTCAAAGTTGGATGATTTCAAACAAAGTAATGATAAATGATGGTCAGACTGAATTCCTAATAATTGGTTCACGTCGGCAGCTCACTAAAATTGACATCAACTCAGTAAAGGTAGAAGATTCCACCATCAGAGCAAGTGACAGTGTACGTCATCTTGGTGCCTTCTTCGATTCTTCTGTGGACACACATGTTACAAATATGTGGAAAGAGGCTTAAAGAGGTCTATACAAAATTAAAAAGATAAGATAGTTCCTTACAAAAGACTCCACATAAACTCTAGTTCATGCCTTTATAATTGCACATTTGGATTATTGTAATGCCTTACTGTTCAACGTTCCCTTCCACAATACCAATACTCTTACCCGCAGAAAGTATTGATTGCATCAGCCCGAGTTGTATGTAGAGTATCACTCCTGTTTTGATGGATGCCAGTAAAGTACAGAATAATTTCAAGGCACAAAACAATATGTCACTAGCCTACTTAGAACTCATCAATACCAAGAATCTGTGTCAATACAACCTGAGGTCTGATGGTAAACTGCTACTACACGGTCCAAAAAATAGGTGTAGCACATTTGGAGATAGGCCATTCTCATTTGCTGGTCCTCACTTGTGCAATAATATACCAGATCTTTTAAAACGACTGTCAAATGTCAACATTTAAAAGAAAGATCTCAAAACATCTATTTCAAAAAGTCTATAAGTGATGTTCTGGACTGTAAAACACTGTATATATTCTGTTTGCATACTTGCACGAGCTCAGTAACATGAAAAGCGCCTTAGAATATGGTTCTTTATCCACTGAACTACAATTTTGGCGCTATATAAATGTTATTATTATTATTATTATTATTATTATTATTATTATTATTATTATTATTATTGTTCCGAGATTGTCGATCAAAATGGCCATGTTTGAGGCCTGTTTTTCAATTTTTGGAAAACTTGGACAGAAAAACTTTTTCTTAATCCACAGCTACCTAATATTTTTTTTGTTCTCTGTCATGAAAACAAGCCCTATAAAATCACACCAAGTACGGTTTTGATGAGAACAGCTCAGTAAAACAGTACCAATATCTGGATATTGGGACGGTTTTGAAACAAGTACGATTGTTTTGTACGATTGTCACGGCACTGTAATCATAACCATTCAAAAGTAAAGATGCTGTAAAGGAGGTGTGAAAAACTTTCTAACACATGAATTATCGACAAGCTTTTCTCGACAGAGCTACTGAATTCAGTGTGCATCGTGTCCAAATTATAATGTACTTTTTAATTTTTTGTTGCTTTTAATAACCAATAGCCCTGGTAACCTAAAAAGGACTCCTCTGGAAACATCGGAAGTGAAGCAGTGCTTGTTTGCTGTGGTAAACAAGTTCAGTTTTACTGGTAAAATAGGACCTGGTCACCAGTGCCCGGGGTAGAAGTCCCCTACAATGGGCAGCATGGGTGTAAACGATTGGCTAAACTTGACTTTACACCTTTTTTGCGGTCACAGTTAGCCATAGCTGCAGAAAAGTGACCTTAAACACCAGTAAATAAATAAATAACCTAAAAGAACGCCCTTTTTCAAATATTAAGACGGCAATCAGGCGCCACCACCCACCACCCCTGAGGGAAAGCGAACCTCTTCTTCAGATAAAAAAGAATTATTCTTCCAAATGCTTTAAAAATGAACGATTATTAAATTTATCTGCCGCACTTTCGATGAGGGATTGAATAAGTGTTCCACCCTTCAGCTGAGGCATTATATTAGCGGGAGAACAAATTACGTCATGGTGTGAGTTCACTTCGAAGCCACAGATCTGTTCACAATATCTGAACTTCTGATGCGTGTCATAACTTCAATAGACTTTCTAGCAAGCAAACAATGGGTTATGCCCATTTTGTTTTTCGGGGGTAGAGCAAGCAAAAAGTGTTTTAAACTGTGGTTTTACTCGTGTCAAACTTTCTAAAATATATTTTTTTTGACTTTTGTTAACATTGAGGGGCTGTGGATTAAATCACATATATCACTATTTTGCGTACTACATGGGTAAATAATTGTACAGTTGTGCAGGTGTCCTCCAATATTTGGACTCGGCTTCGCCTCGTCCAAAATATCTCCGGACACCTGCACAACTGTACAATTATTTACCCATAATAATAATAACTCTTTGGCCAGCCGCTGATTTGTCGCGGTCCTCATAAGAGAAGGCCATCATTCCCCCTGCACCCCACCCCCTCTTCCCCTCCTCTCCTCCTAGCATTCAGATATAAACTGCTTAATAGTGTCCCTCACTTCCTCTTTTTCAATTTCTTCAATAAGCATTCCTACCCTCTCCCTCGTGTCCCCCTTCAGCCATCTATCCCTTGTTTCTTCACCCCACTTCTGCATTATTCTTCCAGTAAATTTTATTCTATTTTATATTCAACATATAGTACACAAAATAGTGATATATCTATTACTTATTAATTATTGATGGTGAAGTGCATTTTTGACAAATATGAGATAATTTGAAGCCATTCGCGTGTTTTAATGAGGAGATACCAGTCAATAAATATTTGGACGCTTTTTTGCGTGAAGAAGATTTAATCACTTGTAAAAAGCTCAACAGATCATACACTCGGAGTCTTGACCATCTTGCAAAGTTTTAAAAGCACAGAATCTTGAAATAATTTGTACAACCTCAAGCTGTATAAAGAGTACACGCTTGGGCGCCATTTTGGACTCATTGTTTCTAAAACCGAAATTTCTTTTGCATTTTTCGTAGTGATACTATAAGTTACATGACGTTTACTTGCCAGGTATGGCGTCACGTGAGGTGAAGTGAGATTAATATTAGGCGAGGCCGTAGGTCGAGCCTAATATTGATAGCGCTGATCCTCACATGACACCATACCTTGCAAGTAAACGTCATGTAACGTATTTATCATGCCACCAAACGAATTAAATAATAAATTAAAAGCTCTAAATCGCTTCATTTTGAATATTTATCAGGAAACTCTGTCTTTTATTTGCACGAAAATAGGTGAAAACTTGAGGTGGGAAAGTTAATTCGGAAACAAAATAGCGCCCATCAGATGGGGTGTATGGGCACATACACGGTCACTGGCAGTTCATGGACTCAATCCGGTAGCCGGTTCCCCATTGAATGACCTAATATCGCATAGTCCACCGATGCCATTTGAGCACGCTGATTGGTCAAATTAAACAGGTGGCATGATAAATTGCTTTCTTACTATTCAGTACATTATTGGTATTCTGTTAGTTCATAGTATCGAGATTGTAGACAACAATTGACCATTTTGAGGCCTATTTTTTAATGTTTGAAAATTTGGCATAAAAAGAATTATTCGTAAACTTTCATTAACAGTAATGGTGAAGTGTATTTATGACCAATCTGCGAAAATTTCATGTCATTCATATGTTTGGATGAAAACATATTGGTCCCAAAAGTTTGAAGTGCATTTGGGCGTTTGAGGCAATTTTTTACTGAATTTTTTTTTAATCGCTTTGAAAAACTCAATAGACCAACCACTCATTGTCCTATAGCGCGTTGCAAAGTTTTAAAAGTACAAAAAGGCATCTTGAGATAATCTGTGCAAACGAAAAGAGATTCGAGAATGCATTGGTGAATCTCAAAATGAACTATTCGTTTCCAAACATCACAGAGACGAAACATCTGTTCAAATATTCTTCCGACAATGAAATGGGTTGGTATGAGATTCGCATCCCAAAAGGGAATTACGGCATTGTCGACCTCAACAATTTCATAGAAACCAGAATGAAGATAAATGGTCACGGGTCCATTAACCCTTCAACCCAAAAGGAAAAAAAGACGACACCTACAAACAAAATTCTTGAATAACTAAATATTTTTATTTTTTGTCTCAAAAACATAGCTTATGACCCTCATTGGAACGAGCTCATCGAGCTCGTTCCAATGAGGGGTCATAAGCTATGTTTTTGAGATAAAAAATAAAAAAAAATAATGAAAATTGAATGGTGATTTTTGTAAATAGCGCTGGCCGGTTTTGGCCGTTACGTTGGGTAAAGTGTTAAAATAACTGTCAATGCCAATACTTTATGAATGATACTAGACATGGATTATAAAGTGGACGAAACTGATAGGAAATTGTTAGGGTTCTATCGAAACATATATCAAGGTCACATGACATCCGAGAACGTGGTCGAAATTCTTACCTTCAATTGCATTTTAGCGAACACGGGCACCATCACTGGCCGTTTCGTCAACGGCAGCACACAGCCCACGATCTGCTCTTTTTTACAAACGTTTCCTCGGGCTACAAGATCGTAGAGGAAACTTGAAATTCAGTCTTTTACCCGTGACATTTCTTTCTTTCTTTATTTATTTATTGGGGTTCACCGACACTTTTGACAGCCATAGTCACCTCGTGTCGGACAGTTTTGCGGGTGGAGGAAGCCGGAGTACCCTGAGAGAACCACCGAGTAACGGCAGCACCCGTGATATTAGGCATTCGAAGCTATTTTGACGAAACAAAATGGCGAGTTATTAGTCCTTCGAGGAGAATATGTGACGATACGATTACACATCAGGGAAAGTTAAAATATTAATTTTTTAAAAATTTATATATAAATTAAAAGTAGCAGTTTAAATAAGATAAGAAAAAATAAATTAAATTAAATAAAAACTAGAAAAAATAATGAGATACATATCTTAAAAAAGTAAATATATCCAACGAACAGAAAGAGAAACTTCGAAGAGCATCAGAAAATCGATGCAAAGCGGTGAGAAAAAAATTAATTATTACTTTCCAAAGTGTGATTTACTGGGATTTCCGGGTTTGATTATAAACGATAACTTCACAAGTGAATTATGCAGTCAACACGTGGGTCATGTATCCGTGCGCGCAAACGAAGACGCTTGCCGTGGGTGTAATGGGGACTTCATTGTTTTTTGTTTTTTTAACCCTTTACCTAACATGAAAAGCAGACGACACTTGCAAATTAAATTATTAAATAACTATTATTTTCCTTTTTTGTCTCAAAAACATAGGTTATGACCCCTCATGGGAACGAGCTCGACGAGCTCGTTCCAGTGAGTGGTCATATCCTATGTTTCAGAGACAAAAAATGAAAAAAATAATGAAAATTAATTGGCGAGTTTTAATAGCGCTGGCCACTTTTGGCCGTTACGTTAGGTAAAGGGTTAAATAATATAATGATCGTTAATAATGAAAAGTAATAAACAGAGTAATCGCTTGAATGGACTGGTTACGTGAAATAATTCATTCGAGGCGAAAGACTATATTGTAAAACACTCGTGCGCATTCGCGCATTCGTGTTTGTACAACGTCCCTCACCTCTCATGAATTATTTCATGTAACCAGTCCAGTCAAACGATTACTCTCTACGTCATCAAGATCTAGCGAATGGTCGAGACAAAATCTCTTGGACCATAACGCAAATCAACAGGATCATGAAAGCGTATCGTAATGACATAGGAGTGACCATAAGACTGAGCACGGCTCGGTTGAGATATAGTTTAAAAATGAAAGGTTAGTTCTCAGAACTGTTGTCAGGGCTGGTTACGAGAGCATTACCCATTCTCACGAAGACCGTATTTCCGGGCTTTGAGTATCGGAGCTCATTGAGGAGTAGCTAGTTCGGGTGCACGAAAAATAATGGGGAGTAGTCTGTATTGGAAAATTGGAGAAGCTGTGCGTTGAATCGAAATGAACGGTAAATATGTGTATCTAGGACTTGCAAAAGGTGGTGCATTAAAAACCTTCGGAGATGGCTTATATCTGAAGAGAGGAAAGAACATAAGCAATGGTAGAGGTCTGTTATCAGGTCAAAGTTCACCTTTTAAAAACATATCCGTTCTCGGGATATTATTATAAAAAATAGCGAAATAAACAACAAAAATAATTAAATCAAATTTAAGAAAAATATAAATAAAAAAAAATTCTTTTATCCACCAATACCGCCAGCTCCTCTGTAATATCGATGTCAGATCCCGTGACACAAGACTATAAGGCGAACGAATTTCACGTGAATCAAATCCGTAAAATTTACGCCGAAATGACGGGCGAACGGGGAAGACGTCTTGCACTTCTCAACAAATACCCTCGAGATCTGAAAATCGTCAATGGGCTCGAAATAGCTGTCATAACCGTGTCTATGGGGTTGGAAGTCACTGGTGTAAGTCTCTTATCTACAATAGCAGCTGTCCCAGTCGTGATCGCCATAGAAAGTGTAGCCGTGACGGCTGGATTCTTCTGTACGATAGGAAAATTCATCAGTAGAAAATTATCATCGAAAGCCGACATACACGAAAAGATTAATGTGTTAGCCAATTCAAAACTCAATTCCACAGGTGAGATGGTTTCCATATCGTTGGAGGTGGATGCATTTCTAGTAATGAATATCTCTATATTCTTGGCGAAGAAGATAAATTCAACACTTTGAAAGAAGGCATAAAAATCAAGATGCGACAGAAAAAAGCAACAAGAAACTAAAAAATCATTTCATAAACTGCTAGGAATGGACTCGAAATTAAATGATAATATGTGAATTAAGAAATAAAAAATAAAATAAAAATAAATTATGTTAAAAAAAGAAAAAAAATGTATTGAGAAAAATGTAAGACGTCCACCGAAACGGATAATATGCATAGAGTACAAACAAAAAATAATAGGCTGATGCGCCGAGACGCCTGTAAGGTGTGTGGTTCGACAAAACTCATTTCTTTAAAAACGGCGAAAGCGTGATCAACAGACTCATCAACAATCTTCCTTCTGAATGCATTTAACGAGACATTGACTCACGGGATCCGGTACGAAATTGATCAAGAGAATGGATCCTGACACTGAAATCGTGGAGGAAACCCATAATAGAGTGAATGGAGCTGCCTATAGTCACGATCTCTGTTACGCAAAATATACTGATACGGAAACGTGAAACGACTTTTGTGATAAGAACATGTTGAAAAATTTGGAAAATATAAAAAAAAATCATTCACTAGTGTATTAACAGCCGAATTACATAAACGCACAGTTCAAAATTTCTCAAGAGAAGAGTGTTTGTCAGGGGTTTGGATCACACAGGGGGCGACCAACTTTGGAAACATGCATTCGTTTTCGAGACGCAATGGAGGCGTGGATTACATACTGACAGTCATAGACAAGTTTCGAAATACGGGTGGATGAGACCGTTGAAAAATAAATCGGGAACAAGCGTGGCCGAAACCGTGGCGAGTATCTTCACTTCTTCACGAAAACTGGAGACGTTATGGTCGGACAAAGTTCGAAAGTGTTCCCATGTTCACGTTGTCGACTGATCGACATCTATTCTATCGAAAACAAAGAGAAATTGAATGTGGCTTAACGATGGAATAGAACTGTGAGCGGAAAAATGCATAGATATTCCAGGTTCAACTCGCCCGAGATATACATAGACGTTTTGGATGATTTGGTCAATGACCAAAACAACACTCATCATTGTTCGATTAAGATGATACCCGTTGAAGCTGGCGATCTACGAATCGAAATAAAAGTCTATAGAAATCTTCATCCCACACGACTCATAATGAAACGAAAATGATGGAAATTTGCTGTGTGTGATCGAGTGAGAATTTACAAATGGAAACATTTCAAAAAAGGTTACATGCCTGGACCAAAGAAATCTTCGTCACAGGTCAAGTGCTTTACACTGATCCTATCACTTATGAGATAAAAACATTAGACAGAGAACAGATCACAGGGATGTTTTGCAATCAACAATTGCAAAAAGGCCGTTTCATTTTTTTGCACTCGTTTTATAAATAAATAACTGAAAGAAAGAAAGGAAAAACAGTAATTATTAAAAAAAAAATAAAAAAATATGATGAACAGATTAGACATAATGGAAGTTATAAAAGAAGATGAAAGTATCGAAAAATATGAAGTACTCGTGTATGCTCCAATGGCGGGAACCAGTCTTAATAATGCAGGAGAGATACACCTGCTATGACAACATCAGGAACTGAAGACACCAATTTCTTAAAGAGTTAATGTGGATGAAAGTAATCAGCGCGTGCATATGCTGTGCATTATGCAGGAACTGTGAAACTTGGGGATATCTGAGGTTCCAACCATGACATGTCGTCGCCTGAGTTCCCATGTGTTCTATGTGCCTACTGGCACATAAAACACATTGGAACTCAGGTGACGACGTGCCACGTCATCACGTTGGTCATACCTACAAATTCTCTCAGTGATTTTCACGGAATCTCTTTTGTCGTAGCGATCGAAGATCAGGATACAACATGACATAAACAAACTTCCTCGGAGAAACCAAGAATCCTTGTCTCAAGGGTTCCAACAAGTTTGACAATGCCTTGAACACTTGATAACTGGGCATAAATGTCATATAGTCAATGACTAACATTGGTGCACTTAGATGCGACCAAATCTTGTAGATTTGGCTCGACTGCACATGAAATGCTATGTTTTTCGCTAACTCCGCTTTTGATGTCTTTCTAAATCTTCCATAATTATTGAACATTGAGACAAGAGATGCCAGAAAGTTCATTTTTCCAACCACTGAGGACCTGGGACATATATAAAGTCGTGTGAGACAGCTGGGAGAGATATGTCTGCCTCACCCCACCCACGTGGCAGTTATCTCATCCCACCCACGTGATCAGCCTATTTGCATATTTAATTAGCACCGGAACTATTTAATCATCGCAAATCACGTCTGCACGTGTGTGTATTCACAAACAAAATGGAAGGCGTTTTGCTCCCTTAAATACGACTGACTTTATAAACGAAAATCGAAGCCAGAACATTCATACCATTTCTCAACTATAATGTACTGACAGACATCTGATATCACTACGCTCTGTCAAACTGAAGTACATGTCTGGAAATGACGTGTGCAGACATGTCGATTTCATTTGAGGTCGCTTCAGTGCATTGAACCTTCAATGTGCGTGCTGGTCTGCGTGTTTTGAAGTATACACCTTTGGTATATACCATACCTCTCGACAAGCTTTCCAAATAGCTCATTGGCTTTTCCCTAGAATGAACGCACTAAGAATTATTTTTCCCTGGAAAATATGGTATTTTCTTAATTGCGTCGCATCCCTAAAATGGTGAGAGAAAAAATCATCCTCGATGGGTATCTGGGTGGGACGGGTAAATCTCACCGTCGGGGCAAGTTTGTTGATCCAGACATTCGGCAAGCTTCGTGTCTGGCTCAAATATCTTGCCCCTCGGGTGAGATTTCCCCATCCCACCTAGATACCCATCGGGTATAATGATAATCTCATAACACATAACTTCATGGGGAGAGATACTCCTTTGTATCGTTCACGTTGGTGAGTGCCAATTCAGCCAACTGCACTAAACATTTTGATTTGGCACCCAAAAATCTTCGTTGGCTGAAATTTTGTCAACAAAAGTTCTTTTTGCTTGTGAAGGAACGCCACTGCAGCCGTGAAGAGCGCGATCGATTAGGAAAGAAAAATAAAAATTATTACTTCTAATACAATTAAATCGTCAGCTGGCAAAAAAGAAGAAAAGATTTTCACGAAACACACGCAAACCCAGTCATTTTGTCAAGAAGTTGTCAGAGATTGATAATGAGGCATAGTTTTTTATAAAACCTTGTAGGGTATCAACTTTACAAAATGAACATTTAATTAGCTAAATACTCAATGTTGTCGCGAGTGACTTGAGACGGTATGAAGTATTTATCTGATTAAATGTTGCCTTTTGTTAGAGTTGCGACCAGCTAAACCCAGTAGATTAACAGTAGAAAGCTGATTAATTTGTTATTAACAAAGTATAACAACAGGTGTACATACCGGCATCATTCAGCCAAACCATTAACCCTTTACCTAACATGAAAAGCAGACGACACTTGCAAAAAAAATTCTTGAATAACTAATTTTTTTCATTTTTTGTCTCAAAAACATAGGTTACGACCCCTCGTTGGAACGAGCTCGTTCCAACGAGGGCTCATAACCTATGTTTTTGAGACAAAAAATGAAAAAAATAATGAAAATTAATTGGCGATTTTTGAGAATAGCGCTGGCCGGTTTTGGCCGTTACGTTGAGTAAAGGGTTAACTGAATCAGTGGCTTCTATATAAATTAGGTGACCGCCATTTTCACCTACTGTGGGTTTTGTCAGAATTTGCAAGTTCTGTCGGATTTTTTCCGTCACCAATTGTGCGTTCACTCCTGAAATAGTTGCCAGCTCATTTTTCAAAGCCTGAATCAATTTATTCAAATCAGGCAGCGAAACCTCCCCTTCCCGTTAGCCTTTTGGCAGACATTGAGAAAAATGCTACATACACAACGTGTGGAGTCTAACCTTCGTGTCAGAACGCCATATAAGAATTGGGGCTGACACGGTTGGCTCATTTTCGTAACCGACTAACCGAGAGCTATAACCAGATAATACCCGGTTATCCGTGGCCATTATTTCACCGAATATGGGATCAATACTATAGAAAATGGAGTGCAGTATTCTCAAACTATTCCATAGTGTGTATACAAACGAACGTTGTCGAGTACTCGACAACGTTCGTTTGTATACACACTACGGAATAGTTTCTGCGATTACTCATTACTCACGGAAACTGCCGATCATTAACGAAGTCTTGAACTCCAAAGTCGATTATTTCTCAATATATACAACGCGGCTTCGATGTGTAATCTATCACAAAAGAGAAGAGGCAGATTTACTACGTTTTAAAAGTGGAATGACGATCACTATCGATATTTCGGACAACCGGTTGACGGTTTTTCTAATCGGTTAGGTAGCTAACTGCTTTCAAACCGATTATCCGGTTAACCATTTCAGTACTAATAAGAATGCATCTGATTGAACGTTGTGCATCTGGATGACGTTATGACGTGAATGAAATGCTTCGACACAAAAAAGCGTCACGCAAGAAGGTAAACAGAATGCCGAAGGAGGTATTTATCTTGTATCGGTCATCACAGTCAATATGGGCATCACACGCTTATCGATTGGTCATAGAGTAACGTGTGAACATGAATTCTTGATATTGAATGAAAGATTCTTTAGTTAGGTACCGTTTCACTATACATTACTGATAGTTCCCGTGATACATGTTTCCATGTGTTCTGTGGCCACACAGTAGGAGGAGTAAACCTCCCATGTGTAGGGCAAACAGATAGACAGCCGCCACAATCCTTAGCTCACTGTTTGTTTTATCCTTCCTTCGCATATATTGCCGTCATGCTCGGAAGTTTACTTCCTTCTAAGCGGCTTTAATTTTTCACTAATTCTAATTCCGTTACGTTAAGTGCCGTACCAATGTGTATCGCGTCATGGGAACGTAAAATTTAGCGTCACACAGATCCTAATTGTTGAATGGGAATTATAAAATTGATCGAGATACGCGTACGTCTTACAGATCAATTTATTATTTGGCAAGTGGCCGCCTAGCTCCTGATCACGAACTCGTCTATAAGACCGCCGATACATATCTTCCTTGGGTGGCAACAAGTAAAGATATGTTCCGCATTACACGTTATTCACTGTTTTTAATTGTAGATTATGGGCAAACAATACCGTATCAGATCTTCCTTAGGTGGTAACAAGTGGAGATATATTCCGCGTTTTTATGCGCAAATTTTATTTTGTTTTCAGCCTTAGAATTAGGAGCATTCAATCATTTATCTCAACCTCGCCCTGGTAACAGAGGCAGAAGCGAGTTGGCATGCAGTATTCACACATTCAACCATTCCTTGACCCGAATTGTTCAAACGCGTTGTTCTCCATATTCAAGTGTATTGCTTGTAAAATCCCCGTATCATATCTCCCTTGGGTGGCAAAGGTATGTTCCCCGTTTCATTTTGTTCCCCGTATCCGAGTCTATTACGCGCAAAATAACCGTATCATATCTTCCTTGGGTGGCAACAAGTAAAGATATATTCCGCGCTTCACTTTGCTTTTTGTATTCAAGTGTAAGTAGTAGTGTTCGTATGTTTCAGGGATCATTTGGATGATCTCATTTGGATGATCTCATGTGACGTCATAGTCACGTGACCTAGTGCCGCCATGTTGTGTTGTCATGGTAACCCGCGTGAGCGGCCATCTTGTGACGTCATCTCCATAGTGATACGTGATGTGAGTGCGCATGCGCAGCGCGTGTTGTTAGGGTGATACGTGTTTCCGTCGTCCATTTTGTATACTGGAGGCCGCCATCTTGGTTTCTATGGTACCACGTGATTGCTATGTTACCTAAGGCCTACAATAGGACAGAGGTATGTTCGGAGGGTATGTTCGATTGAGTCGGAGTATTTTCTGGAACGACTTCCCTGTATAATTACCACAAACAACCCGACAACTTGTATTATTTCGAATTCTTCCAGAATTCTCTGCTTCTATCTATATATGCAATAGTTATCG
This sequence comes from Pictodentalium vernedei, assembly GCA_031216915.1. Taxonomy (NCBI): domain Eukaryota; kingdom Metazoa; phylum Mollusca; class Scaphopoda; order Dentaliida; family Dentaliidae; genus Pictodentalium; species Pictodentalium vernedei. The sequence continues at coordinate 611,663,873 of CM062295.1, forward strand.
TTTATCTGGCCATGTTCCTTTATTCTAGAGTATACTCCAGTAGCGTAGAAGAGCCTATTAGTTGGAACAGTTTACCTTATTATTACTATATTTAGCAATTTCTGGTCTATTCTTGTTAGTTCTGACCCTATTCCAAGTACTCTTGTTGTTTCATTTATCTAGATTATAACTAACCAATCAGATTGCTTGATTTCTCATAATCTGTATGCAGGGTTATCTCCCTTGTGTATAACAAAAGACTATATCCAATCGCCATATCCCATGGAATCCCATAATTTTGCAAAACACCTGTGGCTAGGGAATCCCTTTTTTGTCGTATGAGGCCATGAGGGCAATGTAAAAGCCCTCAATGAGTCCTCATTTATTATTCCTCATAGCCTCATTGAATTTTGAGGTTATGAGGACCTTGGAAAATCCCTCAATGAGGTATAATTTTCTACGACTCTTAGCCTCATTTCAGTATTTAACAGGTATATCCTATTGTATCCCATTTTGGAAAACGCCCGTGACTGTGGAATCCCTTTTTTGTCGTATGAGGCCATGAGGGCTATGTAAAAGCCCTCAACGAGTCCTCATTTATTATCCCTCATAGCCTCATTGAATTTTGAGGTTATGAGGACCATTAAAAATCCCTCAATGAGGCATAATTTACTACGATTCTTAGCCTCATCTCGGTATTTGAGGATACCCATGGCCTGGTATTGTATTATTCGAGGATACCTATCGAGGATACCTTTTATGGGATACTTATCTGAGGATACTATATAGGCTGTACATATCCATATAGGTCTCTTGCTGGCCCTTAGTACTATTAATCCACCTGATGCTTTATGTTATCGTATGACTGGTATAGGTAGTATGCAATGCTAGGCATAGGGGTATTGTGGGTAGGGGTACTGCCTGGTAGTTTAGAACGGTACTATAGTATGGCGGTATATACACCTATAGGCCCCTGTTAGTGCTTGGTACTATTAACCAGCCGATTGCTTTGTTTTATTATATGGCTGGTATATGTAGTACGTTATGGTAGACCTAGTGATTTTGTGGGGGTGGGGGTAATGCTTGGTAGTTTAGAACGGTAGTATAGCATAGGCTGTACATATCCTTGTAGGTCTCTTGCTGGCCCTTGGTACTACTGATCCACCAGATGCTTCATATTATTGAGCAGTATTCTGGGGTGGGGTCAATGACTGGTAATACAGAACAGCAGCAGAGTATGGTTGGTATATTCCCCTATAGGTCCCATCCTAACCGTTCATAGTATTAACCTACCAAATGCTTTGTATCATCCTGTTACTGGTAAGGTGGTACGTGATACCAGTAGTTCCTACCTTATTCCGAGTACTCTTGTTGTTTCATTTATCTAGATCATTTATATAAATTATAATTAACCAATTAGATGGCTTGATTTCCCATAACCTGTACTTAATCGTACAGAGTTATCTCCCTTCTGTATAATAAAAACCTATATCAATGGCCATATTCACAGGCACCCCAATTTCGGCACCCCTTTTTTAAGAATCCCATTTGTGGAATCCCTTTTTTCTGAAATGAGGATATGAGTCGTAGTAAAAATCCCTCAATGAGGTCTAATTTACTACGACTCTTATCCTCATTTCAGAAAAAAGGGGGTGGGGGGCATATATATGCTGCAATAGTGGGTGGGGACAAAACATTTACACACCCTGGAAAGATCGGGCGGGGGGGGGGGGGGGGGTGGTAGGGGGGTTATTACTACGCAAGGACGGTATAAAAAGATTCTATTTTTCATCAGCGGTATTGATGTCTGATTGACGCGGGTTGGGTACTGGGGCGGAGATATGGAGGCGCGCTTTTAAATAATTGAATGATTCGGGCCAAGGAGTGGTTGGATGTGTGAATACAGTATACGAACTTACTTGCCTCTGCCTCTGTTACCAGGGCGAGGTTTTATAAATAGTGTCTAATTCATATTTGCTTTTTGCGTAATAACGCGGAACATATCTTAACTTGTTGCCACCCAAGGAAGATATTATACGGTATTGTTTGCATAATTTACACTTGAATACAAAAAGCAAAGTGAAGCGCGGAACATATCTTTACTTGTTGCCACCCAAGGAAGATATGATACGGTTATTTTGCGCGTAATAGACTCGGATACGGGGAACAAAATGAAACGGGGAACATACCTTTGCCACCCAAGGGAGATATGATACGGGGATTTTACAAGCAAGACACTTGAATATGGAGAACAACGCGTTTGAACAATTCGGGTCAAGGAATGGTTGAATGTGTGAATACTGCATGCCAACTCGCTTCTGCCTCTGTTACCAGGGCGAGGTTGAGATAAATGATTGACTGCTCCTAATTCTAAGGCTGAAAACAAAATTTGCGCATAAAAACGCGGAATATATCTCCACTTGTTACCACCTAAGGAAGATCTGATACGGTATTGTTTGTCCATAATTTACAATTAAAAACAGTGAATAACGTGTAATGCGGAACATATCTTTACTTGTTGCCACCCAAGGAAGATATGTATCGGCGATCCTATTGACGGGTTAGTGATCAGGAGCTAGGCGGCCACTTGCCAAATAATAAATTGATCTGTAAGACGTACGCGTATCTCGATCAATTTTATAATTCCCATTCAACAATTAGGATCTGTGTGACGCTAAATTTTACGTTCCCATGACGCGATACACATTGGTACGACACTTAACGTAACGGAATTAGAATTAGTCAAAAATGAAAGCCGCTTAGAAGGAAATAAACTTCTGAGCATGACGGCAATTTGACGAAGTTATATGTGCTTCAAACTCCCGTAATCCTGGTTAATGGAGGTGGCAGTAAGATTGCCAGTAGTATGCAGCCTCCTCTCACTATACGTGCATTATTCCATACTTAAAATGTATTTGTTCTATTTATTCTGTTTAACCTGTAATTCAAACAATTTTGTATATTCTCAGTGTTAAGTATAGTGCCAAATAAAGTTATTAATTAATTAATTAATTAATTAATTAATTAATTAATTAATTAATTAATTAATTAATTCATATCAGCTTCATTCACTTAATTCAAGTTTAATCGTGGTAAAAATGCGAAAACACACCTTAGGTAGATTAAAGAGAACAGGAATAAGCGACCCATGTTGGAGTATTTCCAGTATTTCACGCGCACCACAGGTGCGCGTGAAATACAGGAAAAACTCTAACTCGGATCGTTGATTCCATTACCCTGTACTCCTCCCTCGTTGTGTTCTGCCTTATGATATCATTGTTTAAGAGAGATGACACATTGGAATTTGGATGATTAATTTTCATTCCGTTTTTTGTGACATACATTTTTCTGATACCAAAGTGACGTATGTGTGAACCAACATATGGGAGCTAATTCCAATTTTCTCTCACCCCTACCTTTTTCGAGAATTTTCAGCCCCAAAATGAGAACCAAATGAACGCAGGACACCCAGTTTTATTGATGTTTTCAGTGATACAGAAATAGGGGGCATGCATTTGTTAGTTGAGAGATGGGAGAAGATTCCAATTTTCACTAGTTTTCTTATTTTTTTTTTCAAATATTTGAGCCAAAATTGACAACTGAAGAATAAATCTTTTTACCAAAATGTTTCATTGGTTATAAAATCCCATCTGTTCTGAACAATGCTGAGTCAAATATATGGAGGCTGCGTGTGCAAATGCAGAGGTGAGAGGAGATTCCAACTTTCTCTTCGTCTGTAACGATTTTCGTTTTTTTTTCACAAAAGCGGTGTCATCAGAATTTTTCGATATTGAAGAATGTTTGAAAAATAGGTCCATAACTACCTCCGTGCCAGATTTGGCACTTTTGTGTGCAGAGTGAAGGTTTCTGTATTCTTTTCTCCCCTTCTCCGACTCCACTATTAGCCGCACTGATTACATCACACCATTTCGAAGATGGAACTTCGAAATGGTTATGGCCCATTTTCATAGCAACTGCACCATCCTCATGTAGTGAATTGCATACAGAAATCCTGCACGCGCCGTTTTCCTGTAATGACACTGATTAACTTTATTATGATGATTAACAATTTTTTATAATGACGGTATTCCAAAGGTCCCCAATTTCAGCTGAAAAATTGAAATCAAACAAGGCTGAAAAGAAAATCAAACGAAAACAAACAAAAAAAGAAGAAGAAAGTAAGTTTTATTGTATTATTTCACTGTAGTAGGATAGAAAAGAACGAAGAGCGAATTCCCCTCAATAAACTTATGAACACGCATGCACAGTAGCAAACGAATGCTTCGAGAAACTTATGTTTCTTCCAGGAAAATGTTCATCCCTCCAGTTTTTTCACCACATATTTCAAATGGCGTTTCCATGGCAAACGCACCACTTCTACGCCGTAAGACAGTCTGTGCAAGATACAACACATATTCTACTTCCACATGACATATATTTTTCCATGTGTCCAACGATGTTTCTCTGGATCAGATCGAATCAAGCAAAAGCTTCGAACCGAACCGAATCGAATCTCAGATCAAATCCTCTTTTCACACGTTGCGATACTACGGACCACTGGTGCTATCTAACCCCGCCGTGAACCCAATATCAACAGGCCTACAAGACTATTAGAAAATTCACAGGCATCACAAAGGTGGTCGAAGAAAAAGCCATTTACCATCGTTTGAAGTGCAACAAGGCGCCATCTGCAATGCCAAAGCATTGCAGATGGCGCCTTTGCTGTACTTAACGGACGATATATTATCCAAACGAGCCCTAACGCAATCTCCACTATCGCTCGCTTCAAATGTCATTTTTATGAATTTTCCGATTGAATTTGTGCTATCTAATTAAACTGGATCCGTTCAATCATATTAACCAGAAAACTACATGTAGGGTGAATTGTTATCTTCAGAAAGGAATTGTATGAAATTCAAATCTCTCCAGGATTCGATTTTTTCGATTAATCGAGATGGTTTCGAAACGAATCGAATCAGTAACATGATTCGAAATCGAATCGAATCTCGAACGTTCGACGGACCCTGACAACAATGTCCCTAAATTTACAAAATTAAATCCCTTCTCAATCGTTACTCTAAAATAAGTATGAAAGGGTCAAAGGGAGAGGATGAATGCTGTGAGAAAGTGCAGTACTATAAAAAATTCCCAATACATTTCAAAATGTTTATTGCATGATTTCGACACAGGGAAAAACTTGATGAATTCTTATTCAGACACAAGAGTGTTCCTTTAAAATCATTGTGAGTTTTATCGTTGGTTATATGTGGACTAGGGAGCACCGTTGCTCAGTGGTGGACTGTTGGACTTCTATGGTAGAGGTCCCGAGTTCGATCCCCGTCCAGGACGACCCGCGTTGTGTCCTTGGGCAAGGCACTATATCCCGGTTGCCCACATGGGGGCACGATGACGCCGTGTACTGATGTGCAGATGTCTTCAACAGCTGTAACCCTGCTTGAGCAGAGCTTGAGCAGAGTTAGAATGTTGAGGAGCTGACAGTTGCTCGTCGATGCTCGGTGGTTCTCTCCGGGTACTCCGGTTTCCTCCACTCGTAAAACTGTCACGGTCACGATTAGCCATCGTGCATAATTATGTGACCTTAAACACCAATAGATAAATAAATAATATATGTCGACTGCCAGTGGTGGGTGAGACTTGGTTTGAAAGCGAACAATAGCGACATTATACAGAAAGATATATGAATCCAAATTTCTTATTACAACCAATAGGAATATACATTCCTCGGCAAACAGAATGAAGTGTGTGTTGACGCCGTATTGTATATATACTTGTAACAATGTACTTACACTTTTAACACTACGTACGTGGTATGTATATAATTGAATAAAAAAGACGGTGGTGAATCAGTCATCTCCCCCCCCCCCTGGGGTCTGCCAAGAGGAAGTGCGTACGCCCATGTAAATGGCGATGCGTACGCCCATGTAAATGGCGAATCGGTCATCTTGTTTGGACTCTATAGTGACCAAGAGGAAGCGGACACGCGCATATTCTTTCAAACAATTCATGCTACGAAGTGTTTTGAAATTGTGCTATCAAAAGTGCGTATAACGATGTTTTATTTTGGCTGTATATTGTTACAAACCACTAAATGGTAATATTGTATCCTTAAAGCCCTTTGACCGCTATGCATCAACATTACACATGGACAAAGTAGTTGTAGTGTTTGGTGATGATAGAAATTGCTTCGGTTGGGTTCCACAAATTTTCACTGAATGCCTCAAGCGCAAGCTCTCAGGCCTCCCGTCTAATTCTTTTCGGAATTCGACACTGTTATGGCCTGTTTATTTATCCACTTTTGTAGCAGTTTACGCGCAGACGACCGTTGAATTAATGTGATCGTGCCTTTACTTACGAAGATTTACAGGTATTGTTTTCTGTCCCAATTATAAATATTTAAATCAATAAGTATTTAATTCCCCTTGAACACATCAACATATTAACATAATTTGTGGAACTACCCGACGTAATCACAAAACTACAGCTGTCGTGAGTTTTCATTTCTGATTCTAATGTCATTAAAATGGCGATCAAATGAAGTCTCGATTGAGCAATATTTCAGCTTTCATTCTCAGAAAACGAATCTTTATGAATTTTTGTCTCGATTTGTCCTCTTTTCTGCTGAGAAGTAGATAATTTTTGTTCGTACAAGCCCGTAATTCGTTTGATATTAGTCAGATATTAGTGAAATACCACATGGATTTCCAGTATGACATACCCTCTCCGACATATATCAAGGTATGTTGTCCGCACATTTCACGTGTGAGTTATGTCCATTTTCCGTGAAAACTAGACTTTTTCTGTGGGTACAAGTCCACAGTGTAGTACCCTGCGAATCACATATTTTCGATTCGAATCGAATCTCGAATCGGATCGAGTCTATTAATCGAATCGAACCTCGAATCGAATACTTGCGTCTTGAAGTCGCGACTGATAAAATATTCCAACTACATCAACAGGGCATGCCTTCGTCGAAGGCATGCCTTGATGATGTAGTTGGAATATTACCCAGTAAGAATTTCTTATCAAAAACAGAAACGAGTGAGAAAATTCTGTACTGAGTACTGCACGCGGCTAGACGCTAGCAACAGTGAGCTCATCATCGATATTGCTTGGGAACTTTAAATATGATTTTAGCAGTGGTAGTGACTAGTGAAACTGGAATGGGCTTGGATCGAGGCATGGGTACATATGTTTTTTTATATTAATATAACGGAAATTACACTCAGTCGTTATTTTCAACATTGTTTATGTGCAAATTCTATCTCAGCTATACGTTTTGTGAGACGACTGATTGATACCAAGCGAAATTCCAGTGAAAAGATTCGAAGGAAACCGAATCGGGCAGCCGATTTCGAATCGAATTGAATACCAACTTAAGGTTAAAAATCAAATCGAATCTCGAAGCTTCGCAGGGCCCTGGTCCATACCTCAGTTGATAGTATCAGATCTTAATGGAAAAAGATGTCCAACATGACATGCCCTCTCAGACACATATATCAAGTCACACTGTCTACACATTCCACTCGTTAGTTATGCTATTTTTCTTTTGAGAAATACTGTCCGCCTTCACACAGCCACATTCCTCGCCTTGGCTGCGGGATGGTATGCCAGGTAACTATTGTTATGCTTAGAAATCCATTAATTAATAATTTTAGTTACTTAGTTACACGGTGTTAAGCAGGATGTACGGGACTGTCCTGACCCTCTGAAAACGTATTTCCTGAGGCTGGAAATAGGAATCTCACTAGGGTAGTAGAATCCAGAACATCCTACTGAAACACCATGTGGCGAATTTATTACCCTGTCCCTTCAGGGTGTCGAGTTTTGTTTTATTATAGAATCCCCAAACGGAATTCCAGTGACGAAAACCTTGATAAAAGTAATAATTACAGAAACTGGAAGAAACACATCTTTCTTTATTATTGAACAAGAATGATTTGGAGTTATTTCCCTTCGACTGAACTCAAATATTTGGGAGACTTGAATCCAAGGACATTGGGAAATGACGCGTCGTTATTACTGTGGGACAAAAGTTGACTCTATAAGTGTTTTATTCGATACAGTGGTGCGTTGAGTGACTTGGAGATCGGGGACCCTATATTAAAACTTGTACAAGTGCTTTAAGAAGTTTCACTGAAGAGAAAATTCATATAACGAGATAGGTTGCATGTTTCTCGAAACACTACGACAGAACCCCTCTTCTCGGCAGTAAATTCGGACATTAGGGGTATGTACACGTGCTTTGTTTCAAGTTTTCGATATATTCTCATGAAACAATATTGTTCTCATTTTGTTTGTGAGTCTAAATGTTTATTATTACTTGAGAAAATGTTTGAGGCAATGGGTGAAATGGAAATCGGCGAAGTGTACCATAGAATGCCTGCACATCCCTTTTAGCTGTCGCGTAATATTTTCACACCCTCCGTTGAACTTCGTACACCCCGTAGGAGTTAAATGTTCTGTACTGAATTCATTGGTTACTGACCAATCGGGAAGCTAGTATAATTTTAAAAAGGTAATAATTTGTTTTCCACCAATCGTGCGCATTTGATGTAGATATCAAATCATTTTGCATTTCAGTTAATTACTTGCTATGGCACCGTTGTGTTTCGTTTATAACGTTTGATGGATTCTACCACCCCTGTGTGGCCTTGTTGGGCGCAATAGAGGTACACCGAGCTTGCTGAAGGCGGAATGCACCAGCCAATGGGTTTTGTTTATATTTGCAGATATCACACTATTATTTTATGTTGACACACTTACCTGTTCTCAAATTTTTAACCCTTTACCTAACATGAAAAGCAGACGACACTTGCAAAAAAAAAAAATTCTTGGAACAACTAATTTTTTTCATTTTGTGTCTCAAAAACATAGGTTATGACCCCCCGTTGGAACGAGCTCGTCGAGCTCGTTCCAATGAGGGGTCATAACCTATGTTTTTGAGACAAAAATGAAAAAAATAATGAAATTTAATTGGAGTTTTTTAGAATAGCGCTGGCCGGTTTTGGCCGTTACGTTGGGTAAAGGGTTAAACTCATTGTTTGATCATGTAGCATGTCTGTGTGAAACGTGCAGGGGGACGTGTTGCCTGTGCCCACCGCCCCGATTTCCCATCCACTTCCTTCGATGCTGCATTACACCAGAGCGTCGAACAGGATCTTTCTACGGGCCCCGAGACTCTACCGACACTTTGGATCACATTTACTACTCTGAAGCCGGTGGTGGATAAGCGAACTGGTCTCTCATGCCCAAGGACCTGAAATTGATCATCAGTCGGTTACAGTTCTTAAGGTGTCCGAATACTCGCTTTTAGCATCAATCGTTGAGTTGATGCTGTCACGGTTGCCACAGCGTATCGTCCCATCAAGTGGGAATTTAAAACGACTGTCCCTTGTGTGGAGAGAGACACACTCCACGCAGGCTGAAGATCCCTTCGTAGTATTCGAAAAGAGTGCGTCCACGAAGTTTCAGCTACGAAGGTCATCCCACACACCAGCGCCAGTGGGCCAAGGAGACGCGTCAATATAAGTTGTACAACTTGCTCACTAATCCTTGAAACGCAATGAACTTAACCCTTTACCTAACATGAAAAGCAGACGACACTTATAAACAAATTCTTGAATAACTATTTTTTTTTCATTTTTTGTCTCAAAAACATAGGTTATGACCCCTCATTGGAACGAGCTCGACAATTAATTGGCGATTTTTGAGAATAGCGTTGGCCGGTTTTGGCCGTTACATTGGGTTAAGGGTTAAAACATAAACTTCTACCCCGACAAAGTGGAGCAAAATACAACCTCTTGAGTGCAGCAAGGCGCCATCTGCAATGTTTTGGCAATGCAGATGTCGCTTTGTTGCACTCAAGGTATGATATTCACATGAGATATATTACATTGGCGTAAATATGCTATCATGATTGATGGCACTCTCTATTCTAGGTGCGCCCTTACTCGCAGAGATTGTGTGCCTCACAGATTGTTAGAAGATGACATCTATTTCAGGGATGGGGTGGGGTGGGGGGATGGGGAACAATAACAAAAATTACCTACACAAAATATCGCTGTCGATTAAAAGAGGCACGTATAGCGCCACGCTGCGTTACCAATTTCGATCGCTGTTGCACGGTCGCGACACATTAAAAATAATCTCACTACTTGAAAAATGGATGTTTATAAAAGGGCGCAATCTCCCTTCTTTTTTACTCACAAATGTCAAATTTAAACCGGTGACTTAAAAGGCCTACAGAACTCAAAGTTACCGTCAGAATCCTTGGCGCGGTCTTTAAATAACGTCTCGATACCCTTTTCCTCTGAGCCACCTTTCCAACGAAGCTTCAAAGAAACAACAGAAGGGAGTGTTGGAAGTATATGTAGTTTTCAAGTACTGACAAGGAGATTTAAACACTTTTATAAGACTCCTAATGTTTAACATTTACCACACAACACCGTGCTTTATATCTTCGTGGTTGTATATGTGATCCAGTAATCTCTCTGGAACTAAAATACTGGAATGTCAGCGAAAATGTCCCAAATTAATCTGAACTTCGCCCAAGATGGCTTCAGATAAAATCAACACGGATCTCATCCCGTCGGTGACGTTTGGTGACGTATAAGGTGTGACATTGCGACTCTTACGAAATCCTAGCACGAAACTAGTAACACGGTCAGCTTTCCAATATGGGAACTTTTTTGTCAATAATAATCGACGATTGAGAGACGCCGGAAAATTTAAAAGGTTAAAAAAATTGTTATTTTGTTAAGCATTGTTTACTAAAAGCAACGTTAACAATTACCCCCACCTTCAGAATGGAGGAAGACGCGACACTTTTCTATATGTGACCCATGAGCGTTCCACCAATCCATATGTATAGAGATTGGAGGTAGAGGTGTCGAAAGCTCGATAAAAGTGGACGGGCACAAATTTTCAAGGTTACCATGGTTCGGCCCAGTGGGAAAAAAGTTACAATTCTGTATCAGTAAATGTACCATGACGAACTATAGTCTCTCATATATAATAAGCATGCCGCGGTGTGGTCGCTGTTCAGTCCATTTCTTCTACTTCAGCCATCTTTCAACCAGAAGGCAGGCCTTCGGGTTGGAAGATGGTTAAAAAAGAAGAAACGCACCGAAGCGACCGGAAGTGGATTCTTTGGCCAAATGTTATTTAGATTTGGAAATAATACATTACGGGAATGCCATAATATTGACACATTCGCATCATTGTGTGACCGCGTGATATGTCCGTGGGAAAAAGTTGAGTGCCACATGTCCTCTGTGCCCTCCTGGTTCCGCCGCCTCGGGTTAGTGGTGTTATCCAACTGCTTTGAGTGTTTGATTCATGGCTTCAACCTAGTTTATATCCATGCAATTTTCTCCACTCAGATATGTGTTTGCTTCAACGTGGTTCATCTGATGACGTAAGTGTCGCACTCAGTAAAAGTAAGCATAGTTTCAAGCATATCATTGATGTTACGTTTGTTGTTCCGATTTCATAAGTTATTAATTTTTATTGACTTATACTGTCTGCAATTATCAGCTTGCTTGATTCATTCACAAGTGGCTGTTGGCTATTTCAGAAAGGTTAATGTGCTGTAAAAGTGTTACATTCCTTTCATCCCACCAAGACTTTTTAACCCAGTAAATAAGGTAGCAGCAGTTTGCAGCCAATGCTATTCACCAAAGTGGCCACTCATGTTATGTGATTTTTTCCTCTGAACATTTGCCTTTAAAACATTGCTTATAACGCATGTTTGGAACTAGCTAATTGAGCTCGATCCAATGAGGGACATACGCTATGTTTTAGAGCAAAATTTGAAAATATTTAGTTATTTAAGAATTTTTTTGCAAGTGGAATCTCACAAAAAAGTGTCAGGTCAAAGAAATAACATGCAAAAACAAACAGAGGCAACGTATTGTTCAAGGGCAAGTACATTTTCTAAGATATTTGTTCTGTTCTCATAATTTGTTCCTTTAAATACTTTCGGTTGAGAGAGAGAAAGAGAGAAAGAGAGAAAGAGAGATATATAATGTGTGTGTGTGTGTGAGAGAGTTAATGTAAGGTTAACAGGATCAAGCAGGGCTTTTAGGCTAGGTGTCATTGCAATTTTATACCGTGTAATGAAATGCGGCACTTGAATAAAATATTCACTTTGTGCTTACCTTCTCGATAGCATGATGACCTGCCGCACACATTACTTAACACCGATAAGCCATAAAGCAGGAAATTTGCACTTAGTACCTTAGAAACGAATACGCGAGAGTTTCTCAGTTACAGCTCTCAGAAAGTAAAGTCTTTTCCACTTGAGTACTTGTGTCAAAAACGGACAGGTGGTCTGTCAGTTACAGTACGGCCGACGTGGACTGGCCACTATCCACGAGTGGACAACATTTCCACGGACACAACAATATAAGATTACAAACACCAATCATAGGAATAATCATCAAAAACTTAATTGATGAAGCACCGGGTACAACCCGGTGCTTCATTAATTAAAATTTGGATGATGATGTTTTTTTTGTTATCTGGTACACGCATGCGTGGACATGACTGCCCACGCGTGGATTACGACCAGTTCGTGGCGGCTGTACTGTAGTATTCAAGTGAGTTGTTCAAACTTGTTTTTCTTTTGAATATTCGAGACAGCGGGTATTAACCTTTGTTGAAAATAATAAAACCGTTGTATGCGCAAATGACGACCGAGGGCACATAATAATACATGCAAACACTCTAAATTCAATAATAACAACTGAAATGGGTTATCTGGCCTTTAACCGGTGAATGAATGTGGGGGGGTGGGGGGGGGGGGGGGGGTGGGCGTGTTAAGTTTTGTATGAAGCAATGATGTACACCATACAGCTTAACACGCCCATCCGACGTTCATACTCCGATAAAGGGTAATTCATTTCAATTCTGATTTGATATTCGGACGTATTCCTTGACGAAAGCACGCTTATTTCAGGTATCGTATTCAGCCTTTTTGTAAACCAGAGGAACTTTGACCACAAATTGGTAATGCGTGTACATTTTGACATTCTGTCCTGTTTTTTGGGGTTTTATGCAAATAATCGACTACTTCTGGACAAGTAAAATTAAAAGTTTATCGCCTTTGTCAATCCGAAGCGAAGATATTAGACGATGATCGTCGATAACTCTAGTCCAGTTGCAGGAAAGAATATACTCTGAATTTACCTGAGACTCAAGCTACATTGGATTTGAGAGTGTGAATGCTTCAAATGAAGTTCTCAGCGTTCAGCTATGCATTTGAATTTACTGCCATTTGAAAAACTTCGCGACAAATATAGTTGGATCTTTAATTTTAAAGCTTCTCAAACAACACTTGGGGAAGTATAGCTATGAATCAGTTTACAAATTGAAAATTTAAGTTTCATGCACCGAGTATGAAGTTTTCCAAATAATAGTTTTATCCCAATCAAGTGCAGTGATTCTAACCTTCACCAATAAGAAGTGTTGGATTAAATTTAACACGCGATAATTTTTTTTATGGTAATTGATGGGATATGTATTGCAACGAGGGGCGTAACCAGGTTAAATGAAGTGTGTGTGTGTGTGTGGGGGGGGGGGGGGGTGAATATTGTCCAGCAGACAATTTACCATATTTCAGTCCACCCCGTGCTGGGTTAAGGGTGTGTATCCTATAAATGTCCTGAGTCTCCCCCGGACAAAAAAATAACTTGTCATGTCAATTGAAACACACTGAGTACTTTTTAAAAAACCTTTTACCCAACGCAGATATTAAAATAAGTTGTTTTAAAAAAAAGCAAATTTTGCAAAAAAATTCTGCAAAACCCTGTCATGTAACACCTCATTGGAATAAGTTCCACTAGCTCGTTCCAATGAGGGATCACATGATATGGTTTGTGGAATTGTTTTGAAAAATAATTCGTTTTCAAATGCTCAATTTTCAAATTATGCTGGCGGATGCTGCTGATTCAGTAGGTAAAGGTTAAAGGCGGAAGTACCCGGAAAGTGGAGTTATAAGTATAACGAAACGAGCCCAAAAATATCAGGGTGAGAGTACATCAAGCAGCTTTGGAGATTTCAGACACAATATGTATAAGGTTGACATTTTTTTCAGAAAAATGTATGGGGGGGGGGGGGGGGGTGGTTGGCGGTGGTGGTAGTGCGAGTCTCCCAAATCACCCGATAGCACACGCCGCTGATTGCAATCATAACCCTTTACCCAACGTAACGGCCAAACCGGCCAGCGCTATTATCAAACATCGCTAAGTAATTCTCATTATTTTTTTTTCATTTTTTGTCTCAAAAACATAGGTTATGGCCCTTCGTTGGAACGAGCTCGTTGAGCTCGTTCCAATGAGGGGTCATAACCTATGTTTTTGAGACACAAAATGACAAAAATTAGTTATTCAAGAAATTTTTTTGCAAGTGTCGTCTGCTTTTCGTGTTATGTAAAGGGTTAAATGGATTATGGATTGAACATTCCCCATTACATGGTCTCCAATAACTTAATAATAAATCACAATTACGTCACTGTGCTCCTCAGATCTTTCAAAAAGGTAAACTTTTCAGCGAGAAACACAATCACGTGACCATATTCACCCCCCACCTCCGACCACGGTGTCCAAATGTCTTTTTCATGGTATTGTGCTGAAAAATGCTCAAAAACATTGGGCATTGCCCGGTGAATATGTTTTCGCTGAGTTTATGGAGCTCGGTGGCTCAGTGGTTACGGCATTGGAATTCAAAAGGTTCGCTAGGGGTAATTGCTTTATGTTCTTGGGCCAGGAACACAACCACGATTACCCAGATAGAGGCACGGTGACGCTATGTACTAAGGCGTTCAGCACATCGAAAGTGCACTTGTCTTCAGCCTATGCTAACCTTGCTTGTGTGGGGTTAGTACGTTGGGGAGTCTGACAGTTGTTTGCAGATGCTCGGCTGTTCTCTCCGGATACTCCGGCTTCCTCCACCTGCAAAACTCACCGACACGAGGCGACCCTAGTTGTTGAAAGTGTCGTTAAACCACAATAAATGAAATAAATAATTTATTGTGTTCTTCCTCTTTGGAAATACAAGTGTCATATTATCAGAAGGAATCAATGAAATGTATGTCTTTACTTTCTACTATACATGTGCCGAGAGTGTTTTTCGAAACTTCTTTGAAAGGCTTCAACAGCGCAAGAATTAAGATGTTGGTTGGTATAAATTGAGGATCTTCAACGAGTTTTTAGCTCGGATCTCCACACAACTGGATTGCTAATGCGTCAGCAAAAAACTTCGAAACTCAATCTGCCAACCCCCCCCCCCCCCCTCGATCGCGTCAAGTCAGTCAACACGGTAAACCCCACCCCCCATCGACGACGTATAGCGGTGTGAAAGGTGTTACACTGTGACTGCAGTCACAGCGTAGCAACGTTCACATCATCAACCATCAAACGAAAGCCAAGCACGATAAATAGTAACACGGTAACACTGAACAATCTCGGCACTTGTTTTTTGTCAGTAATATCTAAATATGTTGTAAATATTCATTTTGCATTGCCGCGAAAGATATGCATATCATCAACATACTCATTTTCACATTCTTCAGAGTATAATTAAACCTTTTTGTGTTCATGCATTTTCAGGCAAAATAAGCCATAAACCAGGAAACTTGCACTAAGTACGTTAGAATTGAATACGCGAGAGTTTCTCAGTTACAGCTCTCAGAAACTAAAGTCTTTTCCAAAGTGCACTTGTGTCTAAAATGAACAGATGGTCTGTCAGTTACAGTACGGCCGACGTGGACTGGCCACTACCCACGAGTGGGCAATAGTTCCACGGACGCAACAATATAAGGTTACAAACACCAATTATAGGAATAATCATCAAAAACTTACTTAATGAAGCACCGGGTACAACCCGGTGCTTCATTAATTGAAATTTTGATGATTATGTTTTTTTGTTTTCTGGTACAAGCATGCGTGGACATGACCTTTTTCTTTTCATAACACAATGAACCGAAAAAAAACCGCATTTAGGCCTGCCCTAAACCACAACCCCAATGTCTGGCTTAAAGATTACGGTGCATAGGCTGAATGGAAAAGAACCCCTGCACGCTCATATTGTTTCTACGTGAAAAGTAATTAATATTTATCTCATCATATCAAAAAGACTTTCAAAATAAAATTTAATAAACAATGAAATCCTTATCATGCTTTTTTTATTCCGTGTTCAATTTGTTTTTATGCAACAGATGATCGTCTGCGTTCATCGTTTTACCCAAATCAAACGTAAACAATGGCCGGTCATTATAATCCACAAACGAAACTCACGCCAACAAAACTTTCCAATTTCCAAATAGCCTGAATGAACTCTTTTCTGAGACAAAGTTCAACCAACTTCACGTCATCTGGGTTTATATCGAACTCCTCATTTACAACTGTGTTTTCAGTTTCTCAGGAAATGGTCAAAATCAGAATTAAATTTAATTCAGTGGTTTTTGAATGACAGCACCCTCACGTCAAGTGGAACAGGAGATTGAAGTTTTGTGTGGGTGTGGCCTATGTCGTTCCTTTTAACTTGCGCAATTCATTGATCATTACAAATTTTAATGACGCAAGAACATGTTTCAGTGAAATGTTTCGTTATTTCAAACATAAGTTTAGAAAACTATGCCTTTTGATGCGTCCTGGATTTTATCTTAACTCCGCAAGTAGAGAGTTTTTTTTAAATATATTGCCCCCAAGTTTAATTATAAGGAATGATCGTTTGTTTCTGTCTATTTCTTGAGTTATGAATCCCCCAAAAAGAAAGGCCAAACATAGTGTAAATGGGCTATACCAGGTACATCAATGACACCGGCGTGTGATATACTCATATACACATAAATATGTACACACGCATACGCATATATGTGTACACACACACACAGTACATATACTCACCTACATGTACGCACACTCAGACGCGCGCGCATACATGCACACACACACCCACACTCACAAATGTATATATATATATATATATATATATATATATATATATATATATATAGGATGAAAGACTCTGACGCCGATGGGGATCGAACCACTGCCTTGATGAGAGTACACTTCTGCGGCACCAATCGCCCAGCGAAACTGGACCAGCGCCATAGACCACTCGACTACTGACAATATATATTTGTCAAATCCAGGATGTCGGCGAAACCTGTACACCGTTTCATATACGTGTGAATAACCACCAGTCATTCAAAAAACTGGAGCGTGATTGTGCTATTGCACGACACTGCATGTCAACGGATGACACTTTTACTTCTTTTCAGGGCTTCATCATTGATTCCAAGTCCAACAGGACGAACGCTGAGCGCGTCGCCCGGGACACATTCTTGATCGAACAGCTATGTACTTATAGACCTCTCGGTCTCAACAGAACTTCTAATTCAAACTATTCTTAAGCAGGGACGAATCGTGCTCTCGGTTTCCACGCGACCCACGTTGTTTCCACGCGTCTAGGCACTCGACAAAGATACGTACCTGTCAATCAAGGATCGTAGTACTAATTCCGTAAATTTCAAGCAACTGCACTCAGCGGCCTCGACGCATTTTATTTTTGTCCGACGCTACTATTTTCATCATCTTCAATATCTTTGTAGCCTATTTACACATTTTTCGCAATTAATCGTACTGCGAAATCTCAGTTCACTTTTAACTTCTGGGGATCATGTAAGTGTTTTAGGCAGCGTTGGAACCCACTAGTAATGGTCTTGTACACTCTAAAATCAGTTGGGTTAAAAATTAACCCAAATCGACTGGGTTGAGTGAATATGAACCCAATTGGGTAAATGCTAGGTGTGCGTGATGTAATGGCTGGATCTTAATAATGCTTCTATATTATGCGTGCACGGGAGTCCATATTCATTCAGACCATTGAGCATAGGGACATGCGAAGGGTGCACTCCCCCATGATGAACAGTGTCTTTCCCGTTTAACGCGTGCAGAATACACTCGGAGTCCACTAAAGATTTAATTGCCAGGTATTGTGAACCAGATTGCGTATAAAAAGTGTTCATTGTCCAAATAAGCAGTGGCCTTGTTGTGTTCTTGGGCAAGACATAAAGTCCTGATTGCCCTCGCGGGGACACGGTGGCACTGCGTACTTAGGCGCACTGCACGTCAATGGTGTATTTACCTTGAATCGTTTGTGATGGGTCAGAAAATTGGAGAGTCTGACAGTTGGCTGCCGCTGTTCGGTGGTTCTATCTGAGGACTCCGGCTTCCTTCATCTGTAAACTGTCCGACACGATATGACCTTGACTATTGAAAGTGTCGGTAAACCACAATAAATAAATAAATAAACAAACAAACAAACAAACAAACAAACAAACAAACAAACAAACAAATACAAAGTCCTTACAGACAGAATCAAAGGCTTTATCTATAATTTGAAAATGTTCCCCGCTATGGGTTATCGGGTTGTTGATCAATAATGCAAGTCCAATGATGAAGTGCAGAGAAAAGTGTGATATTATTATTATTAACAAGGTCAAGGTGAGACAATTCGCATTCCCCATATAGTGCAGAGACAAATAATCTTGTGTTCAGTCTATTGAATACCAAATGCATCATTTATTTCGGGAATTTTGTGACATTTCGGAATAATGTTGGAAGAGTTTTGCGGGTCGACATTGCAGATGTATACGAAAGTTTTCTTGCGATGTGACAACGTAACTAACTCGCGTGCAGGACAGTAAGTTGATCCTGACTATTTTTTGATATTAGAGTTCTGTGGGAACTTACGAATTTGACATAACGCTTACTTATTGTAAGCATAAATGCTATTTTTAATGTGCAGGTCAGTAACACTGTGAAGGTGATAGACTGAATTCTCGATTTTGTTGTATAAAAGTGTATATATCTTTGATAATTTTTCTCGTTCTGGCCATATAAGAATGTGCGTTTATATGACGGACCGCGAACCAATTTGTCACTTAAACAGACCAGCAATAATTCAAGCGCTGCTAATTGAGCGTGAAATTTTATGTCCATTACCGCGGGTCTGGAGAACCCATTTAGTAGCTATCTGATAAAGATTAAAAGTAAGAAAGACAGTATTCTCATGCAAGTCGTTATCTGTGTAATTATGGCCGGTTAATAGATAATTATTGGAAAAATAGAACATCGCACATGTTCTGGACACACGCCCATATTACACATCTGGCATGTCGCCGAATGCCAAGAGATACCAAAATTCGAGTTTTTTTAAAGGAACTTTAAAGCGAATATTAAATTAAGATAGATCTAAGCGGCTAAGTTCAAGAGAAGCTATCAAACTGAGCATTAATGTTCTGCTATCGAAATAAAAATCGGGGGATTTCTCGAAAAATTCATTCCAGTCTGAAGGTGCGTAAGGCTGTGGGTCGTTGCGAGTAGATGGGGATGTCCCATGCTATAGGTTAGAGAAGGTGCCGCATCGGTGCGAAAGTATAGGCACATTGTGATGTAGGGGAGCCACAGAGCTCATATTTAGAATAGGAGCAGTCGCGGGCCAAGTCTGTGGCCATATATGAGAACAGGATCAGAAACGCGAAGTACGAGCTCAGATAGCTATTCGCATTTAGGTAAACAGCATTACCTGTTTAGAAGGCAAGCCATACGTAGGCAGAGCAGGCTGTGTCTGTATGAACCTTATTATGAGATAAACGTAGGGGAGCTTTTAACCCCATTGGTGGCGACTGCTTGAGTGAAAAACGTCAAGTCAATAAGCTAGTGGCCATGCGACGGCTGTGGTAGAGTGAACTTCCGTCACTTGTTGGAGGGAATGCTATATAGTGAAGTGACAATACGTTAGTGGCCGTGCGGCGGCAGTGGTAGAGTGACATTCCGTCACTTGGTACGGCAAAGGCGTCCGAATAAAGTGACAATACGTTAGTGGCCGTGCGACGGCCGTGAAAGGGTGAAGTGAAGAGGCGACCAAAGAATAAACACCAGCGAGAAGGAGGATAAACCAACGACAGTAGAGTATGCGGACACGCATGTGACTCAAAAACTGTGTGGGTAGAAGGTGACTGACATTTTGCTTTTCATATTCATTGGATTCCATGTAAGTCACAAATTACCATATTTATTTATATGTATATGTATTAAAATTGTTTTCAGTGAACCCCAATTGATTCATGCTTTTTGACGAAAACTCACGGACCCCTTCAGGATAAGAACCACCCCAAGAAAGTGAAACGGGCGAGTTCGTAACGGCGAGACATACGTTCACGCACTGGTTCAGGCAACATTCCTTGAGTTTTGGCTGAATACGCGGCGTGAATCTATTTCCCTCAGCAGCGACAAAGCCCGGTTTCCGACAAACACCATGTGATTTGATAATACTACAAAAATACTCACCCCTCTACAATAAGGCAGAGAACAGGGCAATGCTAACCAAGAAGACCAAGAGGATTGATCTGTACAATAAACTTTTCTATATAATAAACTGACCAAGTCAGCACATTGTTATACGCAACAATATCCAGCCAATTTACGCCATATTTTAAAATTTCTGTTGCGCGGCCATTAGTTATGACCCACTCAGTAGAACGCACATGCCGAGCTTGTACCAGGTGTCAAAACTATGTTCTGAGATCAAAAGACTGAAATGAAATATCTGTCGCATTATCTGAGTAAGAATGTGGACAGGGACGTGGCTAGAGGTTTCCGATTGAAGGGGTGAAGGGTAGTGAATTTTCAACGGGGGCGGGGGGGGGGGCCCTCCTGGTCTCTCCCCCTAGTTGGAAATTCAGTACAGAGAAAACCTTTGAAAATAAATCCATGAAAGGGGCATAAAATTGATTCTAGTGAGTGAAATGCCAACACATTTATGATAGAATTATCAGGTTATTATATTTGGTATTCTACTGGGAATTGAATATGTGCTAAACAAATGATCAAGCTGAGTACTTCCAGCAATTCACACTGTCCTAATATTAAATCAGATCTTTTGCAGGAATGATCAATTTTCGATGTTTCAACATTTTGTATCTGTGAATGATGGAATTAACCCAGGATAATGATTTTACATGATGTGATTTTCTTGAAGTGCATCTCGTGGATTTTTTTATTACGATAAGTAAACGTACTATAGAAATCTCGTACCGATTTTCATCATTATACTATGAAGCGATATTGCGCACACTGCAGTTGTAAATAGTAAAAGATTTGAAATCGAGTTGGAATTTTGGAGACATCAGCATCACCAAAGAAGCTCTAAAATCTAGATAGATGGAATTTCCAAGTACTCATGACTTCCCCTCCGAATTTCCAACAATATGAAATTTTGACCAGGATTGGGGAGAGGGGGTGACACCCCCACACCTCCTCTCGCCACGTCCCTGAATGTGGGATACAGGCGTTAATTGTTGTACGAATTGCTACGCACTTAAAACAATTTAACATGTCCGTCCCACATTCCCATAAGGGTATAGGATTAAATTATCACTAATTCTCATGTCCAGTTAGGTTTTTGTTGTCAATGGCTTCGGAAGCGGGGAGGGGAGGCAACAGATGCTCATGTCCCAGCGCAAACGGACAGCGCGTGCCTCTTTGACATCTCTGCACCTCTTGCCCCCCCCCCCCCCCCCAAATGCTCCCGGCACCCTTGTGTATTGCGTTTACTCACGAACTGCTCACCTTTCCTTTAACGCAAATAGGGTTTTAAGGGGTGAAGGGATGAAACAGTACAGTCCCAAATAGCTTGAATCGCAAAAAAACATTATATCGTGGGAAGTCAATGAATGATGCACGAATATAAATTATATGCCTCATTCGTTTACATTCTGTCCAACATGTTCTTACTCGTCCTCCATCTACAACCTGTTTTCTAAACAGAGCTTTGATTGAGGTTCGACACCGGTCAATGCTCTCTATGCAACAGGATTGGTGGAGCGTGTGCGAGAAACACCGCAACTCAGTCTTCCCGCTCTCTCAGGTGGCGTCAGGCCAATAATGCGATAACTCCTGCCATCGATGACGTGAAAGATGGTACGCCGTGACAGTAGTCACAGCCTCGCCGCTTTCACTAAATCAACCGCCGTACGCGGTGTTTACGTAGCACGAAAACTAGTTACACGGCACGAACTTTCCAAAATCAGCACTTGTTTTTTGTCAATAATAACTAAAATATGTTGCAACTATCCAATTTACATTGTAACGGAAAACTTGCATATCATCAACATATTCATTTTTCACAAATAACAAAATATATTCTTCAAAAAGTGATCGGCGATTGCGAGGCGTCGAGATCCTGAAAATCTGTAGGAATTGTGTTGTTGTTGGTCACTGTTTATTTATAGCAACTTCCACCCCAAAGTTATGCTCGCTGACTTCACATGTTAACGCTGCATGAGCAATACAACGATGATCCAGGCAATAACAGGATGGTCAATTTTTCTTAACACTTACGCTGCCGAAAGCGACAATTGTCACCTATTTTATGATGATTATCCGTACGTTCTAGTAGCGCAGATCAAACCTATCATCTGATAAATTGTTATTTATTTATTTATTTATTTATTTATTTATTGGTGTTTAAGGTCACATACTTATGCACAATGGCTAATCGTGACTGTGACAGTTTTACGGGTGGAGGAAGCCGGAGTACCCGGACAGAACCACCGAGCAACAACGAGCAGCTGTCAGCTCTCCAACATCGTAACTCTGAACTCTGCACCGCAGCACAGGCAGGGTTAGATTGGTTGAAGACATGCGCACCATCGACGTGCACTACGCCTCAGTACCCAGCGTCATCGTGCCCCCATGTAGGCAATCGGGGTGAAGTGTCTTGCCCAAGGACACAACGCGGTTGCCGCAGGTGGGATTCGAACCGAGGACCTCTCGGCTTGCAGCCTGCACCTCTACCAACTGAGCCACCGCACCCCCTGATAAATTGTTGGAAAGGGCTCAGAGAGCCCTTTCCAACACTTAATCAGAGGATAGAGTTTCAAGTATGTCATGCATTTTATTAAACATCCACGCATACAAAGGTACATTAAGGTCCTCCAAAAGTGGGCGTGGCAGTAAAAGGGTTAACAATATCATAGAACACCGCCCTCCCTCTATAGGACGTAAAATATCGCCCCCACCCCCGTGCTGAGGGAGGTACAGATCCCAACGTGGTATTCGAGAAGTGATGAAGATACCGCCACGGAGATCATGACTCTGTAGCGGTATAAAGGCTTTCTACATGTACCAGTCAATCGTCTTGGTCCGTATCTCAAAGGCTCATGCAGGAACCGATGGGCGAAGTAAAATGTAGAGGGGCTCAATGCCTTTATTGTAAAAGTTCAGTACAAATGCTATTGCATGCTTGACTAGCGGGCTCACTTGTCACAAATTAGAGAAGCACGACAGAAATTGCTGATTGCATCTCGTATCAAGGGAGATAATCAAGTTTGAATTTTTATCAGGACGGAATCCAGGAATCACCGAATCACACACTCCCCATTAAAATACTTGATATGGAATATTCACACCTTTTGTAAATGTGCGAGGACAGAACTAATGCTTCTAGACCCCCCCCCCCCCCCCCACTCCGTGCTGCGTTGTATGATATGGTATATTTTCCGATCCGTATAATGGGAGTAGAGAGTAACCCACACGGATGACAACCCACATACCCCGCCCTCCCCCTCCCCCTCCCCAGCAACGTGCCATGAGTTCAACACAGTAACATTACTGTGTGTGTGTAATGGGATATTTGTATTTGTTATACTATCGTTTTGTTGCATGGCTGACAACGCTCTTCACTAGGAGAGATTTGCAGGAAAGTTAGCTCCTCTTCATTTTCTGAAGCTGCCAGTAAATTTTACACTGAGTGTGTAGGAATTTCATATAAAATTGAAATTTCGAAATGTTTGCGAGGTTCTATCATCGATTTGCGCCTCATTTCACAAACTTCGGCCATTTTCTTGTTGAGTAGTATAAAAATACAGAAGCTGGCTTTTTTACAATTGTTTTGCCAATCAGCTTGAACGTTTGACTATTATTCTCTGTTTAGACCAACCCTTTACCCAACGCAGACAATTTTAAAATTTATTATTTTAAATATCATTTTTTAAATTTTTTCAAAAAATTTCAACAAAACCATATCATGTGACTCCTCTTTGGAACGAGCTCGACGAGCTCGTTCCAAAGAGGGGTCGCATGATATGGTTTTGTTGAAAATTTTCGAAAAATAATATTTTTTTCAGCTGCTGAATTTGCATGTTACGCGGGCGGATGCGGGCGATTCGTTGGGTAAAGGGTTAAAACTAGGCACCATCTTTTGACGTTTTGTAACTTTTTTCTGTTCTTTTATCAACAGGGATCGCATTGTGACAGATAATGCAAAAACTGTCCGCTCTATTAATATATAAGTCGAGGAAACACGATTTGCTATTTTATTCTCAGGAAGAATAAAAACTTTCCAATTACTATAAAATCACATTAATTAAACAGAGTCCAAATGGATACTCACTGGGCGTTGGAAAGTGTGATACTTATAGAAATTCTTAATGGTGGATTATCCGTGAAGTAGTTGCTTCAAATTAGCTTGCCATCAAAAAACAAGTTTCCTTTTGTTACTTTTAGTAAACGGAAACTCTCAGACTCCCAGAGCTGCCTGTTGTTTTCGTTTGTTTAAAACAACAAACGGTAACTTGACTTTATTTTCTGCCGATGTCATGGGTGTTTCCTCAACAATTACTTGCTTCTTCATTGCACCTTTCTCGCTCATCAAATAATTTCAATGGAGATAACTTTATCAAAAGTCGATTTTGATGACGATATAAGTTAGGGATGTATAGAAAATTTCCCCACTGCCGCAATCTCAGGAGAGCGAAAGCTGCTATAAACAAACACTGCTCAACAGAAAAAAATCTCGGAAGCCCTTCAGTTTCCTAACAACTCGTCCCCTGGGTTCTAATGTGCTCTACGTGCCTAGTGGCACATAGAACACATTGGAACTCAAGGGACGACCTCGCAATTTCCAATCGCTTTTGAAAGAATATATATAAGGCTGAATTTTTTTTTTATTCTCGTGCAATCCCTCATTGAATTTGAACCCCCTCATTGGACATTTTTATTGCCTTTCAGTGTCTTCCAATATTAATACAACCCGAAACATTTTACATTTTTTGATTGATGCATATTTATTCAGTTGCCTCTCCAATATGTTTGCCTCGTTACAATTTATGGGAGTGCTTGCACTCTCCCATAAATTGTAACGAAGCAAATCCCATAGATTAAATACTTCAAAGATAATATGAAGAGTATCGAAAGAATATGAAGCCTTTGAATTTCAGTACCTACAGTTTGTTTTTAGAGCAATGTTTTATTTTACATGAAGCACATTTGGTCACAAGTTGTTCTAGTGAAATCTTATTTTATCACCAGTTATGGTACGAATACGGTAGCGGACTTCCAGGAACCAGTGGTGCCTGCTGTCAACTCTATGAGTTGATAACATATGTGTTTCGTGTTCTATACATCTCAACCTTCATTTTGATGTATAATTTGTGTATATTTAATTTGAATTTTAGGAATATCAGAGGTGGGAATTTCAAAATAAACAAAATTCTATTACTTATATAGCACCTTAAAGAGGTTTAGGAGGTGTTACCCCTCATACTTTTTTCCATTCGGGACATTTTCGTTAGGATTAGAGCCCAAGTTATCAACTCTCACTTGCTAGTATTCATGTATATTCTTATAAGACTAGATTTGATACTAGCATAAATGGAACTCACACGGTCGCTTGTACACATTTTAGGTATTTAATACCGGTTTCAGACTGTTGGGACGGGGTGAGGGGATCACCAATTTGGAGTACCGGTACGGTACGCGTTAATTACATAAGAAGGTGCATCACGACTACACTACACGAAAATAGTCAATAGTTCACTGCTCGGATTCGAATACGATTTTTATCCTCGAGTGGTGGATGACCGTCTGAGCGATCAATTCGAACTTCCAAGTTGTGTCCTTGGGCAAGGCACTTAACCCCGATTGTCCACATGGTGGCACGATGACGCCGTGTACTAAGGCGTACTGCACGTCGACGGTACGCATGTCTTCAACCAATCTAACCCTGCCTGTGCTGCAGTGCGGAGTTACGATGTTGGGGAGCAGGCAGCTGCTCGTCGTTGCTCGGCGGTTCTCTCCGGGTACTCCGGCTTCCTCCACCCGTACAAACTGTCACGGTCATGATTAGCCATTGTGCATAAGTATATGGCTTTAAACACCAATAAATAAATAAATAAATAAATAAATAAATAAATAAATAAATAAATAAATAAATAAATAAATAAATAAATAAATAAATCTCCTCGAGTGGGGGGCGCGGAGGATTATTTCAAGAGACCTTAGCCGCACGGCCCACGAGAGGATAAAATCGTGCTCGAATCCGAGCAGTGAGCGTTTGTATTTATTTTATTTTCTCCTTATTTCTTTTCCCAAAACAACCCTTTATAATTGATTCAAACCAACCAATTTGTAAACAAGAAAAAACCCCAAAATAGTCCGTCATCTCTGAGAATGGAATACGATGCTGGGGGTGAAATACCATTTTCGGCGAGTGGGGGTGGGAATACGATTTGTTTTGGCGGAAGAAAAACGAATGAAAATAAAATAAATTTTATTTATTTACCAATAGATTTCCAAGAAGTCTTGAATATTTAACCCTTTGAATCCCAGAGGACGTTTTTTCCGGCCGGATTACAAGCTACGTGATAATGTCATTAAGAGGGATGGCTACAAGATAAATGTGTAGTGTAGACCAATCAATATTTTCAACGTGCAGCCATAAGGCTGCACGTTGAAAATATTAATTGGTCTAACCCCATATAATAAATATTGGCTCTTCCAACTCCTATCATTGAACTGACATGGAAGATACCACCAGTGTTAAAAGGGTTAACTATAATCACGACTGATTGATATTCCAACTACATCATCAAGGCATGCCTTCGGTGAAGGCATGCCTTGAGGTATCGCTGCAGTGAATTTTGAATTAGAGTTACCCGTCCTGGAAATGATGCAATCTCTAAAAAATAAGCAGCCTTGGGAAAATATATTGCTTCAATAAACATTTGCAACATTCTAATGACATTTTGCATTATTGTTGAATATTTCAGATGAATTAAGAGGGTGATTTGATGACTTTTGGACCTAAAAAATACAATTGACTTTTGGTGTGATTTTGTTGGGAATTCTTTGAAAAATAAGTAAACGTGAACGGCACTTCCCTTTCGGTCAGGTTTTCTCTCTTATTTGTTGCATGACCCCATGTTTTCGACTCAGAAAAAGTTGTCTGAAGCGCTATACTTGACAAAGATATTTGAATTCCAAAATTAAAGTGATGTGAACATAATTTTTTTTTTTACTTGAACGTTACAGTGGTCGCCTATGGGAAAAATATTCACTGCTGTGATACTTTGACGATGGAGTTGGAATTTTGGTCAGTCGGAACTTCAGCCACCTCATTCGAGACAAATCAGGTACGCAACCCCCACCCCTTCTCATCGTTGCCACGCCTCTGGTCGAAACTTGTAACGTCTCCTAACGCGCTTCTCTCTCGATATGTTATATTTTAGAATTCATCCAACCATTACCAACACGTGGAATTGTACGTATTTTGGTTTTGCACGGCGGTTCCATCGATTGAGTTGATGAAGAATCTTGGGAGGGGCTGGGTCTCAAAGAACAGGCAAATAATAACCGGAGATGATACATTAACATTGGTTACAGATTTGCACCTCATCCCCGTGTAATCTTACCATTACTAGATTGCATCTGTTGCTACTGACTACCGGCGAAGAAACACTTAGTGGTTGATGTCCAGATTCCAGTGGGAGGAAAATAGTATAACTAACTTAAATAAGTCGCGAACTGCTCAACAACTATTATTATAAAGTAAGTATTTACCATTTTCCATAGCTACGGATCGTTAAAAGCCGAGGCATTTTATTGTCAATCAATAAAGAGACAACGCAGACGATCCAATTCTCCATACGATCTTCTGCGAACGTCATTAATTTTTATGACTTCGAAGGAAAGTGTATAAAAACGAAACCTATTGGATGAAAACAGGTTCCACGAGGAGGGATTAGAATAATTTAGAGACTGCTTCTTTTGTAAAGAGTACTTTCCAGCGATCTCTAACAACTACCTGACCAAAAGGTAGGTGCTTTACTGTCATTAGGTTTTTTTTATTTTTATTTAAACTAATGTCAACGTATTTCAAGACGTCGGTTCAGACTTTTTATAATATTATATATTTGGAATGTTAATTTGGGAGTCGTTTTGTGTTTCCTCGAGTCTTATGTTCAGTACGGCCGCCGCAGACTGGACACTTTCCGCGTGTTGGCAATATTTCTACGGACGCAATAATATTAGATTACAGACACTAAGTACAGAAATAATCATCAAAAATTTAATTAATGAAGCACCGGGTACAACCCGGTGCTTCATTAATTGAAAGTTTGCTGCTGATGAATTTTATTACCTGGTAAACGCATGCGTGACCATCGCTGCCCACACGTGGATTACGACATGTCCTCGTCGGCTGCACAGTATTGTTGTTCGTCTTGTGATTTTTTTTATCTTCTCTTAAAACACTTTTTAATAAAAAGAAACGATGTCCGGGTGGTTAAAACCACATAAATCGAAAAATCACCTGATAAAATATGTTGTAACCTTTTTATAGCCCTTTGCCTAACAATGATATGAAAGAAATCGACACTTACAACGTAACTACTCCAATAACTAAGACATGTTCATCTTTTGCCTGCAAAGTACCGTAGCTTATAACTCGTCATTGGAACGATGTATACGAGCGCTTTCCAATGAAAGGTCATAAGCTATGTTTTGGAAATAAAACGTTAAAAAAATTGGAATGACGATTTTGTTGGAACAGCGCTGGGCGGATATGAGAGTTACGTCCGGTGCCGTAATGACTTAAACAATAATTGAAGACGAAATGTTAACCAATTCGATGCATTTTCCAAAAATAGTGATATTTGCGCCATTGTTGTTTATTGTGATTGGGCAAGTCCATTTTGATTCGGTGGGTGAGAACCAACAATTGTTTAATCTTTACGGCCTTGCAGGGCTGTACAATTTCCTCATTAGTTATTTTTCTTCCTAATTCAACGTTAATTGTGTCGTTTACTTGTTTAACTAACATGAAAGTTGAGATGCGTGCGAAAGGATTTGTAAAAAAAGAGTAAACCTCCGCAAGAGTCACAGTGGACATTCAACATTTTACCTAATGAAACGGCTGCATTCGGGCCCATTAGAAGTCCAGCACTTCAAAAAGTTATTTTTCAAATATTTCTAACAGAACCATATCATGTGACCTCTCATTGAAACGCGCTTGTTCCAATGGGGTGTCACATTATATGGTTCTCTTGAAATTTTGTGCAAATTTGAAGAAAAGTATAATGAAACTAGACTTTATGATTCTGGAGAATCATGGCTTTTCCAGATGAAATTCCATGATTTTTCATGACCCCAGAGTGTCTGATGAATTGTTTTTAACTGTCTCACTGAAGTTCCCTTTTTGATGTTATGAGAAAGATGGGTAGAGTAGTCTCAAATGACTCAGTTTGATAAAAAAATGTTTACGTAAATACCATCATCAATGGTGGAGAGGGTTATATCAATATCGACAGGTTAATGAACGACAAAAGGAGTTGTTTGACACATGCCCACTGAGTGCTGTGGATATTTAAAAATGGTCCATTTTATCTCAAATGTATCCAAAATATTGATGCCTGGCAGCTTGTAACAAGTGGTTAACAAGTGCTAACAGGAATATTTTTCCATGAAACTTGTAATGTCACACCAAGAACTGCGAATAGTCAATTTTTCTTGAAAACCCGAAAGATGTGTTTAGAGAAATGCACAGAAAATTGGAATGTTAAGCTTTTAAGGGGTATCTCTCTTCAGCCTGTCCAAAATGGGTTAAGACTTCGACTTTTGAATACCCTTACTACTTACAAAAAAAATGTTTCCGTATAAACTTTGCGCTCGATAAAAGAAGGCACTTTTCATTGTGGCGTAACCATCGCGTACTGTTAATGTCCAAACACAGCCCATTTTATCTTAATTTTTGCTTTTAGCACCCCGTGGAGGGTTAACAAATGCTCACCGGAGTATTTTGTCCATGCAATTTGTATTGTCCCACCAAGACCTGCGCGTGGCCAATTTTTTTTTTGAAAATCTACAAGACTCGTTTAGAGAAATCCACAGAAAACATGAATGTTTGATGTTTGAGGGGTATTGTAGTTTAACCAGCCCAAAACGGGTTAATCATTGGTTTTTGGAATACCCTAATTACTCTCAACAATGATCCACGGTGAATCCCACTTCCAAAAAATGAAGTTATGTTTATCTCTCCTGTGTCGTTTGGATGCTTTTGGGGCCCGAAAGCAGCCCATTTCATCAAAATTTCGATGTTTGGTAGCCTGTGGAGGGTTAACATATGTGGTCCTGTCTATGTCTTCGCAAACGTGTCTTCTGAAACCAATTTACTCGCAAGATTTTCAAAAAATGACCATACCAAAGTAGGTTATGTTGGGCTTAGAAGTTCATGTATTTGTTTTTCATCCTGAAAAATCTTCATGACATGAGAGTGTTGTACCTTTGCCTTTTCTGCCAAAATGATATACACCCAACTGTTGCCAGTTGCTTCAGTTGATCCAAGTCATAATTGTATCGAGTATCCAGTATTTATCGCTTGAAGCTTTGTCTAACACAAGAAAGGCAAAACATACACACGAACATTTTGAGTTGCGTTTCTTTCGAAATAAGACTAGGTGGGTCGTATTTTTGTTTTGATTTGTTGTATGCGTTGCGTTATTTATTTTTGGTGGTTTTAACGACACTTTTGCAGGCCTGGCAATCTAAAAAATCCAGAAGTGCAAAACAGTTGCCCTCCTCAGATTGCCTGGGAGAGCAATTACACCTGAAATTTTCAATGCAAAAACTTGTTTGCTATTTTGGTTATATTCACTTCAAGGTATTAATATTGTGACTGAAAAAGTGTACGACATTCAGCTACATGTTTTCTACGCTCAAACTCTATCGAAATGCAACACAAAATGGGTCAGGAATTATTTCTAATCAATGTAATATTGATAAATCGTCCCCTGAGTTCCAATGTGTTCTCTGTGCCAGTAGGCACAGAGAACACATTGGAACTCAGGGGACCAAATGATAAATGATAATAGATTTTAAAGGCAGCCCAAACAGGTCTAGCATTCCAGAAAATCAAGGGGTGCAAAAAATTGCCCTCCTTATTTTTTCTAGGCGTGCAGTAGGCGCGCAGCACACCTGCACTCATAAAGAATGCCAGGCCTGCTTTTGACAGCCAGGGTCACCTCATGCATACCAGTTTTATGGTTAGAGGAAGACAGAGTGCCAAGCGAGAATCACCGAGCAGCGGTGAGGAACTGTCGCACTCTCCAAAGTACTAACTCCGCGCAAGTGGGGTTAGCACTGGTTGAGGGCAAGTGAACCATCGACGTGCAGTATGCATTAGTACACTGCGCCCCCACGTGGACAGTCGGGACACAATGCAGTTACCGCTGGTCAGGATCGATCCATAAACCTTTCAGTTTCATATCTGATGATCTAACCACACAGACCCCTCACCCTCATGCGTTACATTAAATTAGCCAATTAGTTATATATTCAGTTTGAAAAATGCAGAACAGAGGCGATTGAGCAACCGGGAGGAGTGTACAATTGTTTTTGTCTGGCATAATGTCTACGTGTGTGTAGTGAAAGAAAGCTCCCAGTGAACCCACTCCAACAGTACACACGGTTAGCTTCATGGATGGGACCTCAGAAAAAATGTGAGATAATCTCGGCCAATGAGGTTAGCTTTGACAATAAAGAAAACTATTAAAATGTGGTCATATCAGAAACTAAATATTCCTGCTTCAGTGTCTGTAGTGTAGAAAGTGATTCTTGTTTTTTATTGAGAACAAATGAGTCTTTAGATTAACCTAAATAGTGGGCATTGCAGACTTGCCAAGTCAGTAACCGCTCAGCCTTATTGATGAAATATTTGTAATAGTGGCCGCCTTAAATTCCATTGTTTGCTTCTTATAGCTTTGGTGTTGCCTCTGCCAGGGACGTGGCGACAGTGGAGGTATGAGCGGGCAGGGAGTGGTGAGTCACTTCCCCCAATCCTGGCCAAAAGTTTCTATAGCCCGAAATTCGGAGGACAAGTCATGAGTAGTTGGAAATTCCATCTATCTGGATTTTAGAGCTTTTTTGGTGATGCTGATGTCTCCTTTACTTCCCAAAATCCCAACTCGGCTTCAAATCGGTAAAAATTCTATTAATATTTACAACTGCAGTGTACGCAATATCGAGCTTCATGAGTATGCATGATGTCAATCGGTACGAGATTTTTATAATACGTTTACTTATCGTAAAAAAAAATCCTCGAAATGCACTTCAAAAAAATCACATCATGTGAAATCGTTATCGTGAGTTAATTCCAACATTCACCGTTACAAAATGATGAACCATCGAAAATTGATCGTTCCTGCATAAGATCTGATTTCATGTTAGGACAGTGTGAATTGCTCGAAGTTTTATTCTTGAGCATTTGTTTAGCAAATATTCAATTCCCAGAAGAATACCAAATAATAATAACCTGATAATTCTATCATAAATGTGTTGGCATTTCAGTTACTAGAATCAATTTTATGCCCCCTTTCATGGCTTCATTTTCAAAATCTTTCTCGGTAGTGAATTTCCAACTAGTGGGGGGACCGAGATGGGGGTTCCCCCTTCCGGTCCCTCCCCCAGTTGAAAATTCACTACTATACACCCCTCAAACGGAAACCTCTAGCCACGTCCCTGGCGTCTGCATATCTGTTAACCCTACAGAACCTAAATCCAACTTTTGATCAACAACATACAGTCTCTTGGAAAGCTTAGCGTTACATTCTAAATACCTTAATAGTTGTTCCTGTGCAAGTCTTGGCTGCCTATTTAGGCAGCCAAGACTTGCCAAGAAACAACTTCAAAGCGACAGGATATAGACTGCTAAAATGCAAGAAAGATGAAAAGAAATCACTTCTTATGAAATTGGACATAAAATACAAAAAAGTCAATGGTCTATTATTTGGGAGCATTTGGGTACACCCGCTACCGGTGTGAGTCTGTAGAGTTTAAAGGCATAGAACGAAATAAGTGAGCTTATAAAGAGTTATAAAGAAAATCAACACGGAGGTACTTCGAAAACATCCATTTTCTAATACAGTGATAAAAATGCCATCTGAATGGTGGAACGATTACATGGAGCGATGGGAAAGAACCAGTTTAAATAGACAGCCTTTTCGATTCTGTAATATGCCTGACAAATATTCCGATTATGCCGACATTGCTGGAATATAAACATTTGCAGCGTCAAGTCCATTAATGTTAGTGAGTCTGAGTGATCTATTTAACAGCTTCCCAAAAGTGACTGTCAGGGACTTGCAGACTCAATAAATTGAGAAAGAGAGAAATATTTTCTAGTTGCTATAATATTACGACATATTTTCGGATATTCCGTAATACTCAACACGCAAATGCCCCAACAATTTATTCTTCGAGTTTGAGGGAACCAATCCTAATAATGTGCGAACATCTGAAAATTTTTGTTTCCACTGCAGCACAACCTGTGAGGCAAGTGGTATCATAGCGATTTGTAAACACATTTTGGCTGCCTCAAAAGGCAGTCAGGACTGACTAAAAACAACTGCCGTGGTAGGTTTGTTGTAGCCTGAAAGACTTCACATTCTCGTACCTGTCTTGGTAGTCTCTGGTCATGGTGATGAACATATGGTCCGAGTTTTGAAGCGTTGACATGGGCGGTTTGGAAAGGGTAACCGGGGTCGTGACGGACATGCGTGACTTTTGCAGTCCTACTCGCAAAATTTCCATCTCCCTAACTTTCGAAATTTGGATAGCAAAACTTGTCAATCCCAGCTCGAAATAAATGAAATAAACCTTGAATGACTCGGAAATATTTAATTTCCGTTGCAGTACAACCTGTTAAGTCTAGTGTTATAGAAGTGTTTTCCGGACACGTTTTTGCTGCCTTTGAAGGCGGCAAAAACAATTCCAGAAAACACTTCTATAAACGTGTCCAGAAAACACTACTTTTAAAGTGTCCAGAAAACACTTCTATAAACATGTCCAAAAATCACTTCAAAACGACTAAAAACCAACGCAAGCATACGTTTGTTATAGCATGAAAGAATTCTCATATCGGGATGTCTTATTGATATTGCAAGGATTGATATAGTCGGAAGTGGACCTGCAAGTGTTAATGTTCTCAAATAAATATTAGACCTCTAGAAATTGTGCAATGCAAGAGGCGCGCATGTCATTTCACCACTCTCCACTCTGGAATTTTATCCCTCAAATCAATAAATGTTGCTCGACTTCAAACATTTGATGTACGTAAATTTCTCTAATTGTAAGTCTTTTAAAAGCTGCGAATCAACTGAAAATTGTTTCAACTACAAAGCTTCGGGGCAAATGTGCTAGTGCAAATTGAATGTAAGTGACAGCTTTCTCCGATCAAAATTTAAAACCAAAACGGGGAATTGGCTTAAGGAAGATCGCTCTTTTTTATAAAATTTCAAATTTCTTTAGCCGAATAATTGAATGATTACCAGCAGTGTAATTTTATAAACGTATACACCCACGTGGCCTAAAAGAGTGGCTTCCGTTTCTCTGCGGGCCGAAAGAAATGTAAGTCGCGGGAATATCTCCATAAACGCTAAAAACTAAAGTGTTAAAAACTACACTTGAAGTGCTGCATTTAACACTTACTAAGTGCGGAACTAGCACTTTGTTCAAGTGTAGATATCCCAGAACTTGACATGTGTTACAATAATACCACTTGGAAAGTGTAATGTCGCGACACTTAAAAGCAAACAGCCCAGATGACGCGGATCAAGCTCGAATTCTCGAGCCTGATCCGCGTCATCTGCGTTGTGTCCTTTTAATTATGTACCCACCAAGCGCAAATCAAATTATGGACGATTCTGGAAGAACCACCAATGCCAGACACATGGGAAGTGCCATCCATTCAAGTTTCAGATGTCTGACGATTGTAATGTCTAAGTGCTTAAAGCATTGCACTTTGAGTGTTAAAATCAAACCCTATGAGTTAGAATGGGTTTAACACATTGAAAGTGTCAATTTTAACACTTTACTTTTTCGTGTGTACAATCCCTCCTCATCACTTGCCAATCAGTGCAAATAAAAACCACAAATGCGCAGCCTTAAAAGTTATCGAAAATGATTAGAAATGTGAAAATTGAGGTGAAACACTTCTTGTTCCAAACCCGAAGGGGGTGGGGGTGGGGGGGGGGGGTGAGGTGTGCTATTTATCTGAAGCCTCAAAGGGGCATTAAGCCGCGACCATTCTACAAAACCACATTTTCGTGGTGCAAAAGTACCCTTACGTTTAGGGCCCTGCCCAGCTTTGAGATTCGGTTCGATTTCGAATATCAAGTTGGTACTGGGTTCGAATCGAAATCCGCTTTCACATTCGTTTCTCTTCGAATCCCTTCACTGGAATACAGCTTAGTATCAGTCATATTCGTCGCATCATAGTTCAGATGGAAATTGTAATAAATGATGCTGAAAGTGAAGACTGAGTGTAATTTCCGCAATTTTTACATAAATAGCATCTGCACCCATGCCGCCAGCAATGCTCATTGCAGTCTCACCAGTCACTACCGCTGTAGAAAGCGAATTTAAAGTTTCCAAGCAATATCGACGATGAGCTGTTGCTAGCGGCTAGTTCTGTACAGTACAATACCTTTAGAAAATAGGATTTGCAATGCTTCTGATGTTTGTAAGGACGCCGACGATGTGGAATCCGAGATGCATTTTGTCATGGACTGCCCGGCCTGTACAAAGTTTATTACAAATACAAACAATAAGAGACAGTTGTTAATAATTGACAGGACTAATGCAGAGTTTTCAAATGAAAGAAAACGAGATCGGTTTGAATTTATTATGAAAAATAATACGGCCTCATTTTGTCACACCATCTGCAACATAATCCTGCTGTTCTTCAGGAAAAGAGAAACAATAATTCCAAAATAGTAGGGCTTTAAACTGACTTAGGGTTTTGACCTAGGGTTTTGACATTATATACTTATCTGTATGATACATTAGCTTTATTTACTATACAAACACAGCTGTTTCGTTTATTATTTGTTTATTATAATCATATAATATCTCTGTTAACTGGAATCCCGCGTTGTGCCCTTGGGCAAGGCACTTAACCCCGATTGTCCACATGGGGGCACGATGACGCCGTGTACTAAGGCGTACTGCACGTCGATGGTGCGCATGTCTTCAACCAACCTAACCCTGCCTCTGCTGCAGTGCGGAGTT
The DNA here is from genome assembly GCA_031216915.1 of Pictodentalium vernedei. Taxonomy (NCBI): domain Eukaryota; kingdom Metazoa; phylum Mollusca; class Scaphopoda; order Dentaliida; family Dentaliidae; genus Pictodentalium; species Pictodentalium vernedei. The sequence goes on from CM062295.1 coordinate 611,700,283, forward strand.
ACGATGTTGGGGAGCTGGCAGCTGCTCGTCGTTGCTCGGTGGTTCTCTCTTCCTCCACCCGTAAAACTGTCACGGTCATGATTAGCCATTGTGCATAAGTATATGATCTTAAACACAACTAAATAAATAAATAAATAAATAAATAAATAAATAAATAAATAAATAAATAAATAAATAATCTCTGTTAACTCTTTATGCAATCTGCCTCTCTGTAGGTGTTATTTTGCTTGAATAAACTATTACAAGTACGACTGGAAATTCACTCACTCGTTTCTGTTTTTGAACTCTAGCCTTTACTGGGTAATATTCCAACTACATCATCAAGACATGCCTTCGACGAAGGGCTCTGCGTCTGTTTCATATGTCATAAATTATTCAGATGAACGCGTTCGTATCCATTAAATTAATTAATCTGAAGGCGAGAATTTATTGGCTTCGTCAAAAAGACAGGCAGCATTTTGTTCATCCCGATCGAGTTACCCGTTCACCTGCAGAATTTTCCGAAGCAGCGCAAATTACAATGTCATTTTGCATATTCGTGGAAACTAGTTCTCTCAGAACAAAGATGAAATTTGTGAGCACACGTTTCTATTTTCAGTGTGCCCGTCTATGCAGTCTATTTCGGATTGCCGTTGCCGATAACGTGGAGCAGTGGCGGCACCATGGGCGGGTATGTGGGGGTACTTACCCCTCCACTTTTTTCGCCAAGCGTAGTAAAACAATACTATCATTTTAATTTTTGTTGTATTGAACGTTGCGGTGTAATGGTCGGTATGCTTAATCCCATATTCCCAAGTGCACTAAATCAGAGAAGTTTTGAAATTATGTTTGCCCTCCCCCTCCCGTCCCCCACACACACGCTAGCTGCAAACAACAAACAAGAGTCGAGGGTCCAAATTGCAACAAGGCATGCCGCGATTAAACGGACTGAAACATAGTGCTTAAGAGTATTCGACGAATGCTAGAATCGAGAGCGTGCAAGACATCCGTTTGGAATTCAGCCTACAGCACTTTTAAAAAAATAAATAAAATTTAATATTTTAGAAAAATTCTCAAAGGTATAACTCAATGAAATCATGCAAATATGAATATCACTGGAACCGTCTTGTTCAGCCGGTTCCAATGATGTCCATATTCGCATGATTTTGTTGCAAAACAGTTAAAAATTTTCTCAACTTAGGAAGAGGACCTCCCCTCCCCCAACCCCCGAAACCCACCCCAGCTCGGCGCTGCACAATCCCCAACTGTACCCCCTCACTTTTGTAACTCTGACGCCGCCACTGACGTGGAGTTGTATCAGAAGCGTAGCTTCACTTTATTTAGAATAACACAGTTTTTGTTTACCAGTCAGACATGTTAACTCTCCATGAATGCCCAGGAAAATCCCGAAATTTCAGTGTAGTTCCCTGCCTCCCGGACGGGAATCAGTTTTAGACCAAAAATCCCGGAAAACGACAGTCGAATATTTCTTTCCCGTTGTATGTAAAACGTTCGGAGTCAAATCACATGCATTTCAAACTATGGAAATAATATATATAAAATATGAATTTAAGTTAAATTTATTTAAAAAAGGGTATTTTATGATATATATTTCAACTGTGTTCATGTTTTTTTTCTGGGTATTTTCTTCGTAATCGGAGATTCGTGATCAATGTGCGAGTGTCGAAGTGAAAATAGGTGACTTACTTTTAAAAACATTGAAAACTCCATCTTCATTTCAATGCAGTTTTTTTGGTAAATAAAATATATGAAAAGGAATTAAATAATATATATTTATTTATTCATAGGATAGCTTTAATTCTCATCCCTTTTCCAAATCAAAACGTAAACAACACCTTGACCTCAACTCTTCAACACAGTTTAAAAATAGTTTGATGGACATATTTTCTAATACTACAATAATTCCGTTGTGCTGACTACAGAACTTTTAACTGTTGGCCGTCTGTACCCAGAAGATTTCGAATGGAATTAAAAAAGCGAAAAAAAAAAAAAAAAAAAAAAAAAAAGAAAATGCTTGAATGATGAAAAGAAAAGTTTTGTGCTTAAACTTTACCTAATAGTGCCCAATTACAATAATGCACAATTGTTGATCGTGGCGATCGATCATCCGGAAAAGAGCGAAGGTATTTTAGATTACTTCCACGTGTATCAGAAGTTTTGCCACGCAGTTGTGTTTACTTCCGACGATCAGTTTCGACCAACTTCGTTTTTCTCTTCGCAATGTCGTATCTTCTGAATATTCGTCTGCATTAAAGTTTTTAATCACCTATTTAAGTACTGTATATCAATAAGGTTACTGGAGTGTCAGCGTTCATAATTAGAGTATGGCATGTCGTCCCCTGAGTTCCAATGTGTTCTATGTGCCTACTGGAACATAGAACACATTGGAACTCAGGGGACGATGTGTCGAGTAAGGATTGCTGAATCATTGGTAATGGGGGAGTTGTAACCAAAAAATATGAATTTAAAAAACGTGACTCGACCTTTTTTCTTGAGCCATCATACAAGGCTCGTGTGGCGAAAGACGAAACAGAGTACAGGATTTCTACATCTTCTAGGACAGGGTGTCGGGCAATAGCATGCAACTTCTGAATTACACAGAATGTTAACCCTTTACCCAACGTAACGTCAAAAACCGGTTGATAAGCTATGTTTTTGACGCGAAAAATGAAAAAAATGAGTTATTCAAGAATTTTATTTGCAAGTGTCGTCCGCCTTTCGTGTTAAGTAAAGGGTTAAGTGGTAAGAATGAAGTCTCTTCTCAAGTGTATCTTATTCCCACCAACAGAAACCGGGTCTTGATAAGAAACCGGTTTTGAAGACAGGCCGGATCAAATCGCGTATTGATCAAAATAAAAGGTTTTGTTTAAAAGTCTCGTTTGGAGACTTGTTGAGTAACTTGCAGAGTAAGATAAATTAAATTGATTGAAGTACAAAATATATGTTTTGACCCTTCACCTAACGAATTGGCCCTATTCGTACACCTAATTTACAAGATGAGCAGTTTGAAAAAACTATCACTCAGATATTTTCACATCGAGTGACTCCCAAATGGAACGAGCTCGTTGCAATGAAATATGATTTTGTTGAAATTTTTAGAAATGTTTTAAAAAAATTAATTAAAACAACAAATTTTTGATATCGTGTGCGTTAGGCAAAGGTTAATCCATTACATAAACACGAAAGGCAGACGACATTTGCAAACAAAATTCTTTAATAACTATTTTTATTTCATTTTTACATCAAAATCATAGGTTATGATCACTCATTGGAACGAACTCAACGAGCCCGTACCAAAGAGGGGTCACAAGCTATGTTTTTGAGACAAAAAATTGAAAAATTAATGACAATTGAATATAATTTTTGTGAATAGCGCTGGATGGTTTTGGCCGTTACGTTGGGTAATAATGTTAACAAAAGAGTGATAGCTAACAAAAGCTGGACGTGTGGGGAGGGAAGGAACAAAAATGTTTTCGAGAAAATATTTCTTCACCCACTTCATTTCACCTCGCGCTGGGTTCAAGTGTGTATCCCCATAGGTGAGGGTTCAAGATCTTTCCCAGGGGAAAAAATATCGCCTCATGCCAAAATGCAGCATCTTGAGTACTGTTGTAATTTTGTAAGGGTTAACCCTTTGGACCCGAACTGCCTCTTTCCCGGCCAGGAACATGATACGTCATAACGTCATTATATAGGATGGCTGTTCAGTAAATGTGTGGGGTAGACCAATGAATATGGACTCTTCTAATTGCTGTCATTGAACTGCATGGAAGATACCACTAGAGTTCAAACAGGCCTGAAAATAAGCAGTCTGACATTTGCAGAATGAGGTCCCCAGAGGGTGAATGTGATGATGCTATCTCATACAGTGGGCCAATTTATCCTCTGGATACCTCTTTCTTTTTAGTTTTGAGACCCTGTTTCAAGATTGAGGTTCACAGAGGGTAACTTTGGTGATGCTACCCTGCTGTGCAGGGTAGCATCACCAAATTCACCCACTTGGGACCTCATTTTGTAGATGTCAGTCTGCTTATTTTCTGGCCTGAGTTCAAAGGGTTAAATACATCGAAAATGGATGTAAAACTGCATAAAAATACCTCAAGAAATATTTGGGGTGGGCTACCTGAGCCAGGCTTAGAGATTTCACGCATGAGAGTGTTTATAAGATTGACATTTCTCAGAAAAGGTAGTTGGGTGGGAATTCCAACCCATTCCTCCACACAACCATGCTAATGAACAAAAGTTAAAAAAGCACTGTCGTGTGACCGGAGCCTCATGCATTTATCATGAAGTTAATTCATTTTTGACTTAAAGTCTTAAGTCTACAAAAGGCATGGACTGGTTTAATTCTTTTAGAAGGGCGTGGTAGTGTATAGCAGGGTCATTTTCTTTCCTACAAGTGAGTGGAAGTATAACAATACATTTTTCTTTGATACGGAAATGCTGTCACGTGGTACACAGTTGGCATTGGCCCCGAGGACCACATCTAACTGAGTCACGTGATAACACCCACCTCGCAATCAACGCAGCTTCGAAGTGGGTTTTGTCTTTACCACAGCAGTCCGGAAAGTACTCTCGGGGTACTGCATTTCTCGTAACACTGTCCTACACGAAAGATATGCCCATGGTTGTTGAAAGTGTTGTTAACCCACAATAAAGTAAAGTAAATAAATAAATAAATAAATAAATAAATAAATAAATAAATAAATAAATAAATAAATAAATAAATCTAGGTGGCTGCTTATGAAATTAGTATTGACCTCCCCCTCCACCTTACTCACCGATTGTTCTGTAATTATGTTGTTCGCCTTCCGACCACCGCCTGTACTTTTACACAAAACTTTGACGCACCGAATGAAAGGATTAAGATAGACAAATTATGGCTGCAAGTTAAATATATAAATTCGTATACTCTACATGACATTTAAACAGCCTTCAAATAAACCCAAAACATCAGTTCCATTGTTCTGTCCTCAGATTGTCCTCAAATAAAAATGTTTTTCTAACCGTAACATTTTTGGTAGCAAGTCTTTGTACCGTATTTTACCGCTGTTTTTACACTGTAGAATAACTAAAAACGAAAACTCACACATAGTGAAGTTTTCAATCGATATCTGTGATAAAACTTACCGAGAACCACAAGAACTTTTGAACCGTATGGACTCAGGTTAAACTCCGGGAACCACAAGAACTTTTGAACCGTAAGGACTCAGGATAAACTCCAGGACCCATTATCGAATATTTTACTTTTGTATTCTTATATATTTTCTCACAGCGACACATGCAGTGCAATAAAATATTTGGCCCCATGTGGTTCAGTAAACGAAACAGACGTTTTACATGTACAAGCTAAAATAGACTACAATGCCTGTAAACCTTGTCGTCCCATACCATATTCAAGCCGATACTTACCATTAACTCCTTGCATGCTCCTGGCGGATATTCCTGCCCAGGACAAGGAGTAGTTGCCTGCGAAATTAGTATAATTTGAGCACTTTCATTCACATATTCTTCCTTATGAATAATACTTTTATTGTCTTAACCCTTTACCTAACATGAAAAGCAGACGACACTTGCAAAAAAAATTCTTGAATAACTAATTTTTTTCATTTTTTGTCTCAAAAACATAGGTTATGACCCCTCATTGGAACGAGCTCGACGAGCTCGTTCCAATGAGGGGTCATAACCTATGTTTTTGAGACAAAAAATGAAAATATAATGAAAATTAATTGGCGATTTTTGAGAATAGCGCTGGCCGGTTTTGACCGTTACGTTGGGTAAAGGGTTAAATATCAACTGATGGTAAATGACAAAAGTGGTACACAAAAATACATAACAAAAATATAACAAGACATGTGGCCTTAGCCCATCTTCATCAACCAACAGAACGACGCCCACAATATGTGTACGCCTACACACATATACGCATATATACCTAAGATACCCTTATACACATGTATAAGAATAAAACAGAGATACATATGCATATATACATATACACATTGAGACACACACATCTATACTAACATAAACACACACACACACGCACATCACATACACACAGACTAGATTGTTCAATGACTAGAACTTGAAGAGCATATATAAACGATGAAACTCACACCCGTAAAACGTGTGGACACGTACCCGCACTTATTCCCCTAACAATATAGATGCAACCGGCTGTCACTAACCCATGCTTATCATAAGAAGTTTGTGTGAGTGCCATGTGCTTAGGGCGATAGCGTACCACCCATACAAATGCAGTGCCACTTTCAATGTTTAAGCGCGTTTTTCCCTGGAGGCCCGCGGAGAGCAGCGAAGAGAGAAAGGTGGAGTCAGGTGATATTATAGTTCGTGTACCACCGGTACCGGTAATTAGCTGTTTGGCAAATGATTTCTTGAGTTAAATTTATGTGGCTTTTTCATCAAATATAGTCATGGCTGCTTCACAGCAGCCATGGTTAGATGAGATGAAAATATTTACAAAATACTTTGTGGGTTAAGAGTTAACATATTAGCACCATATATTCTCTGGCCAGTTGGGCTCATAACAGTCATGTGATCCCTTAAAAGTTCAATAGACAGCCGCCCATCGCTCGAACTAACCACTCCCACAGGTGTCACCTTAAAACACGTGCTGTGCATGCGTACAAGTTAGGGATGTGGCTATAGGGGATGATCCCACCCCTATAAAGACACTTTGAGATTTACGGCCTAAACATCAATAGTTGTTTTTTTTGTAAAAAGTTGGAAATTCCGGGGTACCAGTTGGAAAATAAAATTTGAGGTATCTGACCAGTCAGAGAATTTCTTCCCATGGAGCAAATGGACTCCCCTAAAGTTGAAATTTCAATGCCGTTTGGGGTGCAGTGGATGGGTGGAGTTCGAATTACTGAAGTGGACATTCCCCAATTCAAGAATCTACAGGCTCATCTCTGGCACTGTCCCGTAACACCATACCATGACAATCGTTCCATAAAACACCATATCATGACAGTCGTTCCATAAAATCGCTACCCTGACGACCCACCATGTAATGCAACTGTGCCTCCACTTCTGAAGTCAACCAGTTTAGAAACGACAGATACATACATAATCCTAGGTGGGCAGTGATGTACACGCATGTGTTTATCAGGTAGTAAAAATCATAATCAGCTTCATGAATTAAATTTTTGAGGATAATTCCAATAATTAGTGTTTGTAATCTAATGTTATTGAGTCCGTGGAAATATTGTCCTCCCGTGGACAGTGAGTGACCAGTCCATGGCGGCGGTACTGTAGCACTTACTCCATCTTCCTTATAGTAGAACGTACAGTCAGGTACTTGATGAGATCAGATACCTCTGAACACTAATTATTAGCGATTTTCGTCCAGTCAAAGTCCATAATAACTAGAAAATTAATTTGAAATTCGAAGCGCAAACCCAAATTACCACTATACTACAACTGTGATTGTACGAATCCACAGATTAAATGGAGGTAATGAAAGTCATACCCAGATAACGATATTGTATGGAATTCTTAATTACAGTCCTCTTCCTCATTTATCAACTAACCCCCTCATCTAACAAAATTTGGAAGAACTACTGTACATGAGTTCTTAGTTTAAACAATATTTATTCTAGAAAATAGTGTTACACGTATACATTACATGATATAACAGAACTGCAGTATAACAGTAGCAGTAATGATTAACTGGTAGAGTGCTAAACTATTTTTGGCCATCAAAATTTGTTCATATACCTTTGCCTTGTTACAATTTGTGGGAGAGTGCCTACAGGCACTCTCCCATAAATTATAACAAGATAAGTCCTTACAGACTAAATAATATCACTTCAAAGATAATACAAAGCACATCCACTGAGTATGAAGCCTTCAAGTTGCAGTACCTTCACCTCAGAGTAAAGCCCAAATATGGGCTTCCAGCACTCAACCAGTTAAGTTAATATGTAGATGAGGATTCGACAGAAAGCCCTGGTCTTATATGAGTCGTTTCCTTTGTTCGAGAGCACTTTTCATGAGGATGGTGGACTGAATCAGTAGTGAACCTCGTATATCGCTGCTCAGGGGGCATGATCCCCACCGACAATGGATCAAGTTCTTCTCCGATCTTTGTACAAACGCACCATCAGTGGAGATTCAGGCAAATGGGCCTCTAGTGTGCAGATGTTCATTTGCCTACAACTTCACAAAGGCGCACTGTAACTGACGTAGACAGTCACAACTGGAGAGTAGTGCCCGCCCGTCACAAAACAAATCAAGGAGTGCGGTAATCAATGATAGTTTCACACATAATAGAAGTTGGCTAACAGACTCCCACCCTAGCCAGCGACATACGAGATTGTTTAAACTACAGGAGAAGTACACGAGTACTTGGCCTACATGTTCTCGCGCTTTATAAATATGAAACGACTTATATATCTAAATAATTTCTAAGCCATGCCTCCGAGCCCAGGTAGGTCTGGGTATGGCAAAAATATAATTAAATATTTCCTCCTGCTAATTCTTTAGGAACGCGTCTAAAAGTATAACTTAGTTGGTAATAAGGTAAGTCATATATGTCACAGCACGATAGCGCGTCCTATAAATGAAGCACTGTGAATATTTATTCCAGTGGCGTAGGAACCGGGGGGGGGGGGTAAGGAGGGGGAGGGATTTACCCCCCCCCCCCCCAAAAAAAAAAAAAAAAAAAATTCCAAAACTTTGTAAATCATATCTAGTATCCACACGAAAATAACCTCATACATCTCATACATCTGCATATTCTACATCATACAGGCGCACATAAAAACTGTATGATCTACACCATTTGCAGTGCATACAAAAGTTGGTAGCCAATGTCATGACTGATTTGACGCTCAACAGGTTAACATCTTCCTCTCTGACATACATCCTTCTTTAACACTTTACCCAACGTAACGGCCAAAACCGGCCAGCGCTATTCTCAAAAATCGTCAATTAATTTTCATGTTTTTTTCATTTTTTGTCTCCAAAACATAGGTTATGACCCCTCATTGGAACGAGCTCATCGAGCTTGTTCCAACGAGGGGTCATAACCTACGTTTTGGAGACAAAAAATGAAAAAAATTAATCATTCAGAATTTTTTTTGCAAGTGTCGCCTGCTTTTCATGTTAGGTAAAGGAATAAACACCAAAAATTAACAGCAACGATACCTTGATTTTTTCACTTGAGAAGCGAGGAAATGAACTCTCAGTAGATCATATTTCACAAATTTTCCTGGTATGCCCCTCCCGCACTCCCCCCGGGTTCGGCTACGCAGAGCGGGCCGCCAAAGGAGACCGTATTGTCCCCTACAAGCTCCCGTTACAATACCCCCCCCCCCCCACCCACCAATATTATAAGCTTCCTACACCCCTGATTTATTCTCACGTAGAGAATAACTTCCCAACATAATTCTTGACGTTAGAACGGGCCCACCGAATGTGTTTCAGCGTCGAGCGACACACTACCCGGTAAAAATAACGTTAAAAATACTATACTTAAAAAGAATAGAAGTAACGGCCAGTACTGATACCCATCCCTGACTTATCTCGTCATGATAATCGGCTTTCGATAATGTTTTCTTCCCCCACTTCCAATACAAAATATGCGTGTCTCATGTGAGAAGGCCATGTGAGATAGATATCTATCTCACATGACCCACTTGACAGGCTTATTAGCATATTTAATGAGCGCACGGACTATTCAATCATCGCACGTTCTTCCGTAAATAAACAACAAGGCACCACGTTTCGGAAATATTAGCAGACGAACGTTTGTCGAAGAAAATAGAAATAAAAAATTCAGACCGCAAAACCAAAGGATACTTGACCCTTTTATATGAATTTATGAATGGCGAGAGTTCATTTCAATGTTCATTTCGCTACAAATCTTTAACCCCTGTCTTGCCGGCGTTGAGATTTAATTTCGTGGTATATACCCATGGTATATACAGAACATTTGTGCGCTCTTTCCGATAAGCAAATCAGTTTTTTCAGAAATGGACAACAAGGTATTTGGTCCAGACACTCGGCAAGGTGGGAGAGGGTGTGAGATCTGGAAATTATTATCCCTGGTGGAAGAGGGTCTGAGGTTGGGAAATCTCACCCGAGGGCAAGATATTTGGGCCAGACACGAGGCTTGTCGAGTGTCTGGACCAAATAACTTGTCCCGAGGGTGAGAGTTCCCCATCTCACATCCGCCCCATCATGGATAATTTTTCTCCCCCCACCAAACAGCCTGACATCATCAAAAGTAATTTAGGGGCGCGTGCAGCTATATCGAACAATTTTGGTTGTCCATTTCTGAAAAAATCTAATTTGCTTAACGGAAAGAGCGTACAACAGTTCTGTATATACCGCAGGTATATACCACAAAATTAAATCCGAACGCCGGCAAGCCGGCAAGACAGGGGTTAAAGTTCTGTTGCGAAAGGAACATTGACACATTCCGATGACGTCATATTATGAATTCTGAAATGTATTCGCAATAACTTTTCGACAGAAATTTCGTGCAACTCGTTCCACTCATAATGATGTTCATCCAAAAATTCATATAAAAGAGTCAAGTGCCCTTTGGTTTTGCGGTCTTTTATTTCTATTTTCTTCGGAAAGACGTTGTCTGCTAATATTTCCGAAACGTGACCCATGTTGTTTGTTTACAGAAGAACATGCGATGATTGAATAGTCCGGCGCTCATTAAATATGCTAATAAGCCACTATATGTTGGTCACGTGGGTGGGGTGAGATAGCTGTCACGTGGGTGGGGTGAGGCAGGCATATCTCTCGCGAACGAAATGATTTTGCGCACCGAAGGCGCGCAGGGACGGTATGGACAACAAGCCCCTTTCGACCCTCGGTAACTGTATATGATTGGCTGTCACATGTCTGGGCGTGTTGAAGGAGGAAAAGGTTCCGGTACTCGGCAGGTGTCTCCAGTTGCGGCTTGGCGGTCTCGTTGACTGAAGTCGGTTGAACCCGGTTGAACCCTCGGGTGAGGACCAGTGTGGGAGGCTGGGTCCTCTCACAAAGGTACTACCTCTCCCCGAGGGTGCAGTCGATCTTGATTTTCGGGCAAGTATAGTCTGCCACTTTGGAGGTGATTTTGAGTGATGGCCATCACTGACAAGTATAATCTGCCTCAGGCTGTCTCTGTTGGACAGGATGTCTTTGGAAGAAACAACAACGACCCCTTTCGGGGACCACCAGAAAGGAGACCCGAACTTCCCTGGTTCGGGGGCAGGCCTGCATTGTAATCCTATTGGGTTGGGGCAAAAGATGCACAAGGCACTTACAAAAAGGGGTAAGGTGGGACGCAGGACCAACGCTCGCCTTCCTTGAAGTGGTCGACCACTTTTAGGGAGGGAGTGGAGGATGTTCAGGAACCGTGGGGGTGACTGTTTCCATAACGGTTAGACTGCCTGTAGCGGTTATTGGGGTGCTGGTCAAAAAGCATCTTCTGTGTACCTGCTTAAAAGAAGAAGGTAGAATTAGTTTTCATTAAAGTATGTAAACTGTAAAGATAAAAGTAGCACATCTTGTTCAATCTAAAGGTTTAATCTTAAGCTGAGTCGGTGAAGGCAGCCCTCTCTGGTAGAAGGCCACAGTTAAGCTGTTTTTTTTCTGCCTGTTTATTCACCTTCTCGTTCCCTATTTATTATTTAGTTTTTATAACAGTATTTAATCCTGATGTAATTTTTAGTTGAGTCGGTGAAGGCAGCCCTTTCTGGTAGAAGGCCACAGTTAAGCTGTTTTTCTGCCTGTTTATTCACCTTAACTCGAAATAGTATTTTATTAGGTTATTAAAATGAAAAAGGTCCCGTGATTTTCGCTTTTCTTTTTCCATTTTGTTTCGGCGAAAAAATTGACAGCGGAAGTACCGCCCACCGATGCTCATGTTAACACAAACAGATTCGCACGTATGTTCGTCTGCTGCTCAGTAAAATCGAGAAAAAATAATAGCGACTTTTAATAATCTGACGATCATGGTATAAATAAAATATACCCAAAAGTAACTTGGTGTACCAAATGTTCACCACACGTGGTGAAGTGGTGGTTAACACCACTTCACCACTCGTGATGAACATTTGGTACACCAAGCTACTGTGGGTAAATTCTATATATATGTCTCGATACGCGCACTGTTGATATAATGAACAGGAAAAAACGCAGAACATCAACAGATTGTGAAAACGCCGCTTCATTATCTTTAAATGGGTTTCAATAGAATAATAGCGAAACATTCAAACTGATTGGGAAAAAATTGTTAAAAGCAAGCTTCTGTATTTTTATACTACTCTTCAGGAAAATGTAAGTATCTGAAATGATGCGCGCATCGATGATAAAAATTCGCTACCGTCTCGAAATTTCAATTTTCAAATGAAATTCCCATACCCTTCGTGTTAAATTTACTGACAGCTTTCGGAAATAAAGGGGAGCTAATTTTCCCGTGAATGTCTTCCAATGACGAAAATGGTCAGCCATCGTAATCCTTTACGCTAAAATTTCCATTGTATTGGGATTTTGCTCTTTCCAACGATGACCTACCCTGTTCGATCTAGGAGCAGAATCTAGGAAATTATATTTGGAATAGCTCCTTTTCCATCAGAAGTCAGTTAAGCAGTCACAGAGAGTTCACCAATTAAAGTCTTTAACATTCAGTCAAAATTATATACCTTAAGAATTGAATGATATATCTAAGGCAAGTAGTTTTTTGACACGGACGATTACATTTTGCACAAACAGGAAATAAACAGTAAAATTAGTTTGTCCAATACTTAACGTAACGCTCCAAACTATTCACAAAAATCTGAATTCAAATTTTATTATTACTTCAAATTTTGCTTTAACCCTTTGAACCCTCGTTTCCTGGAATGGTACCGCCTTTGTGAACACTTACAGTGAGATGGGTCATCCCAATATCAATATATAGGGAGGATAAAATAATAACTGCAGTCTGCAGCCATCTGGCTGTAGACTGCAGTTATTATTTTATCATCAATGCCCCGTGTATAGACCTCTTATAATAAGACAAAAATGGGACGAAATTATGCCTTGGACAGAAAAATCAGTCTTATGAGGTCAAAGGGTTAAAAAGTTTGTTTTTGACCTCTCATTGGGACGGGCACCGATGAATGGTCATAATCTGTTTTTGTGAGATACAAAATGAACATTTTTCGTTCGTCCAATTTTTGTGAAGTGTTCTGTCATTTAAATTAGGCAAAGGGTTAAAGGCGTTTTGATCATCCGATGAAGGGTCATAATCTGTTTTTTGGAGACCCAAAATGAACACTTTTCGTTAGTCCAATTTTTGTGAAGTGTTCTGTCATTTAAATTAGGTAAAGGGTTAAAGGCGTTTTGATCAGACAAGAAGGATGCTCATCTGGATACGATTCATCTTCTGGTATTTAGTACGGTTGCACTGATAAGCGCTGGGATTCCATATGTGCCATCGCGGAAGGATAAAACTCGAGGCCTATGGCCTCTCGTTCTATCCTTCCTCGCTGGCACTCGTGCCATATCGATTAACCCATTCACACACGCGTGTCGTTCTATGTATATGGTGAACACTAAATATTAATTCACAATTGGTACTCCGGCTTCTCAACCCTGAAAAAAACTGTCCGATACAGGATCCTCACTGTTTCGGTGAGCGCCGTCGATAGGGCCCTATGAATTTCAAATTTCAAGTCGAATCGATTCCGAAAAATGCTATCGAATCGAATTGAATCTCGCTGCTTTCAAGGTTGTAGGTATTGTGCCTTCTTTCAATCGTGGAAAATAACAAATATTGTCCATCTTCACTCGAGTAAGAGACCTTTTGCAAAACGAACGGCGACTGATAAAAATCACGAAAAGCCAATAGTAGTCGTGAATTTGTTGGGCGGCCAAAAGAGCTTTTCGCAGAATTGACGACTACGTGGCAGTTTGTGCGAAAGTCCTACCATTCAAACATAGTACCAGTAGGAGTGTAAGGACAACTTAGAGTGATCTTCCACATTATCGGGCACAGAAACGCCCTCAAACATTTTGCCATATAATACATCTGCGAGTGTTGGTGAGAGACCGTAATCGTAACTACGGATAAAAAAAACTACAAATGACAGAAAGAACACATATTCCAATGACGTAATACCCCATTCGTATTTTTTATCAGACGACGTTCGTTTTTACGAAAGGTCCCTGTTATATTCAGCAGCGACTCGTCTGTTTGGGAAAGTCAATCAAAAAAATCAGATACGGAATCAACACAGCTTCGGAAGCGGAAACACCTTGATCTCTCCTTCTATCACCAGGTCTCCTGTACAGGAGACCTGGTGATAGAAGGAGAGTTCAAGGGGAGACACTTGGTTGGAGTTTGAGAACATCTGGACGATTCGAAAATTCGTGAATCAGCCCTATAGGAATTGAATCAAAGGGCCGACTTCGAATCGAAACCAATTTCGGAGCTTCGAAGGGTCCTACCCAACTAACAAACCAATAGTTGTCACACGCCCTTGTGTGTGAAAAAATACATATTCAGAGAGGCTTAGTTATGCTGTGATAGAGTGTAATAGCACGAGTTACCTTTAACGTAGTGAATTGATAGTTCCGTTTCATCAGTCAACATTTCTAAAGGAAAGTTCCGTTTCGTATAACTCCTGATTTATCATAAAGTGAGTAGCCAGTCCTAATTTCTGAAAATGTTATTACCGCTTTTATTTCGCAAGAGTGAACGAAAAGAAATTATCGAATGACTGGGAGATCTATATGCCAATCATAACGAACGTACTAATATCTACAGTTTCACCAACCTGGGATACATTTTTAGAACCAACGTAAAACCAACGTAAACTTTTTTCATCGCCACGCAACTGAATTCTATGAATTAACTCTTTTGGCGCGGAATAATCTGAGAAACAGAATTCTTAGCGCCTAATATTCATCAGGAATTTTACAAAAAGTATAGGTTGTTAGACTAAAGCGTTATTATTTTAAAAGATGTTCTAATGATCTCATTGACAGTTTTTTAAATGATTTCCTTATATATTTAAATGACACCTTTATACTTTCAAGGGACGGTATCGTTGTTCATGGATAGGACATAAATGGTGCATGAAGCATAGGAATACGTAGGCCTATGTTTGTTCAACTCTTTACCCAACGAATCGGCCCCCCCCCCCACGTAATATGCAACTTCAGCAGTTGAAAAAATATTATTTTTCAAAAAATCTCAACAAAACCATATCATGTGACCTCTCGTTGGAACGAGCTCGTCGAGCTCGTTCCAACGAGGGGTCACATGATATGGTTTTGCTGAAATGTTTTGAAAAATTTGAAAAAATGATATTTAAAATAATAAATTTTGATATCGTCTGCGTTGTGTAAAGGGTTAAGAGCACTTGGAAATGGACACACACAGTTGGCTAAAATAACTACTGCAGTACCTTTTCGCGGTGTGCCGTCTATCGACTTTAGTCGCCTGTCGCGCCAAAATAGTTAAACAACCAAACAGCAATTGGAAACCAATGTAAAGCCCTTCACACACTTGACGCGATACGAGCTTTCCGAGCCTTGTGATAAAGTAATAACGATATTTTCTTCTCATTTTGCAGTTTCACCACAATGTTTTGGCTCTGAGTTTTGATCTGCTATAAAACAAAGACAATAATTGCCTGAACTAAATCCATTGTCAGATATGGAATATACCACATGATCACAATAAAAAGCACATTGCGTAAATATCGCTCACAACACGTCTTTTATACAAGTGACGTCAGAAGTCGACGTGACGTCAGAAGCCGACATGACGTCAGAAGTCAACATGACGTAATAATAGTGTTAGTGTTCTAGTTGGATTCGGGAAAAAATTGAATTTTTTGTTGTTACAAAAATATTTCATTGATAACGTAACTTGTTCACTTATTTCTTCAAAAACGGATTATAACTCCTCATTGGAACGAGTGGATCGAGCTTGTTCCAATCAGGGATCATAACCAATGTTTTCGAGGCCGAAATTGATTAATAATAAACTAGTAATAAAATTTGGTTGGCTTCTTTTAGAATTGCGCTGGTCGGGTTTTCGAAGTTTCATTAGGTGAAGGGTAAAATTACACATTCTGTGATAAAAGAATATCAAATTCGTCACGATTTAATATTAAATTTCTGAACCTCGTTCAAACAAATCGACCCGTGCCTCGGAAAACTTCGGCTCACATCAATTTTAGTGAACTCGTTTCAGAACTTTTCTCTTTACCCGACGCAGACGATATCAAAATTTATTATTTTAAATATCATTTTTTAAAAGTTTTCAAAAAATTTCAACAAAACCATATCATGTGACCCCCCCCCCCCCCCCCCCCATTGGAATGGGCTCAGTGAGCTCGTTCCAATGAGGGGTCACATGATATGTTTTCTTTTAAATATTTTGAAAAATTTAATTTTTTCAACTGCTCAATTTGCATATTACGTGTGTGGATGCGGGCGATTCGTTAGGTAAAGGGTTAAATGGGAAGCAACTGGAAGAGTCCATATGTATTATCTGGGGGTAGACCAATTAATATTTTCAACGTGTAGCTCCAAGGCTGCACCTTGAAAATATTGATTGCTCTACCCCACATTTTATCTTAGCAGCCACCCAACTAAATGAAAATATGGCGTATCCTGTTCCTGGATCAGAAAACGGTCTTTAGGTGCATAGGGTTAATCCTGACGCAATATTCTAAATTATATTCGGTGATTGTATCTTTACGTTCGCACATTGGTCCTATTCGCCGTAGGTATCGACTAGTATTGGGGTTTGCTGTACAGCGACACTCATATTTAAGGCATCACACCATTTAGAAATTGTAAAATGGGATGAAATTTGATATAATAAAATAATGACCTTGCTTGAGGATAAACATTGCAGATTGCGTCGGGAGACATTGACTCCAAGGAGAGCATTCTGCAATGTTACCCTCAAGCCAGGTCATTATTATTCGTAGAATATCGAATGGTTTTATTCCCCCAAGCACTTGAACACTTAATTTCATATTCAGTTCAAGAGTTTCAATTAGCCAGGAGACAATACAAAATGAAGGAACATAGAATAATTTAATTTGAATGGTTAAAATATGGTTAATATGGTTAGTCTGAATGGTTAAATTCAGTGATCACCAATTTGAGAGAATGCAACATGAAAGCTTCTTCTTCGATCGTTTCTGGTATCATTTTCGGGGAACCTAAGTCCGAGTGGGAGACATTGCCAAAAATGTCACCGGGAAAATTACCCGCGCAGGGAATATTGCAGAATAGCAAATCAAATCGAATGACAGTTTACTATTGGCTTTTAAAATGAGATATAATAATTGTTATTTTATTACAACTTGCGGATTGCTCGCTTTACATTTAGTGTATATAAATATTTTAATGGTAAAAAATAAGAACAAACCTGGACACAACTAAAATAAAAAATAAAAAAACGAAGTAGACACATTAGTTTTTTATTTGCGTTTCTAATCTAGGATATCTTATTTTTGTTTCGAATGGTACTTGTCTGGGGTAATGTGGAAAGATAAAAGAAAAACACCGCATTTATTCTTGCCGCAGAAATTTTGTATAATTTCATCCTTAGTTGATGAGGAGTTCAAAAGTTTTGAACACAGTTAGATTGAATGCAATTAGTTTCCAAAGGAGACAACTTATCGAACTTCTTTCCAGCTGTCATTTCACATATTCAACTAAAAAAGAAAAATTATCAAATCACACGAAAAGATATTGTTTTAATACTTACGCTGCCGAAAGCCACTATTATCACCTATTTTGTGATGATTTTTTTGTACGTTCTGGTATGCGCAGATTTAACCTAATGTCTGATTAATTGTTGGAAAGGGCTTTGTGAGCCCTTTCCAACAATTAATCAGATGATCGAGTTTCAAGTATGTCATAAATCTTATTAAACTTCCTCGAATACAGGCGTACAAAGAGGTCTTCCATATATGGCTTGGCAGTAAAGGGGTTAACCCTTTACCTAACATGAAAAGCAGACGACACTTGCAAAAAAAATTCTTGAGTAATTAATTTTTTTCATTTTTTGTCTCAAAAACATAGGTTATGACCCCTCGTTGGAACGAGCTCGACGAGCTCGTTCCAACGAGGGGTCATAACCTATGTTTTTGAGACAAAAAATGAAAATATTTTGAAAATTAATTGGCGATTTTTGAGAATAGCGCTGGCCGGTTTTGGCCGTTACGTTGGGTAAAGGGTTAATACTGTATACTGCATAGTTGAATAGTAATTCTTAGAACGAGGAACGAAATGTATACAAAAAATACGAGCGATTGTTTGTTCATGAGCAAGATATATATTTCAGACACTGGGTGAATCCACACTCTCTGCCTTCAAACCTGGGCGGTGGGTTTTGCAAAAAGAAATCTTTCTTTGTATCCGCCAAGTGCTTACTCCAAAGGAATAATAATGCAATTCCAAGACAAAATTACCCCTTTGGACACTGATGGTGTCTTCCATGTCAGTTCAATGACAGCAGTTTGAAGAGTCCATATTAATTATCTGGGGTAGACCAATTAATATTTATATATATAATATATATATATAACATAATATTTTCAACTTGCAGCCCTTGAAAATATTGATTGTCCTTCCCCACACATTCACTGAGGAGCCTTCACACTTAATGGAATTATGACGTATCATGTTCCTGGACTGAAAAGCGGTATTTCGGGTTTAACCCTTTACCCAACGAATCGGCCGCATCCGCCCGCGTAATATGCAAATTCAGCAGTTGAAAAAATAGTATTTTTCACAAAAATTTCAACAAAACCATATCATGTGACCCCTCGTTGGAACGAGCTCGTCGAGCTCGTTCCAACGAGGGGTCACATGATATGGTTTTGTTGAAATATTTTGAAAAAAACTAAAAAATGATATTTAAAATAATAGATTTTGATATCGTCTGCGTTGGGTAAAGGGTTAAAGAGTTAATAGCACACTGTTTTTTTCAAAAAATAAATGACACGTGTTTGGAAGATTACTATCACAAATATTCTCATGTATTAACCAATTGAACCCAAGAGGTTGCTTTTCCGGCCGGAACATTTACGTTATAATTTTATTAAGTAAGATGACTGCTAAGTGAATTTGTGGGATAGACCCTAGAACACCCATCTGCGTAATCTAGGCAGTACCTTGACTCATCTGTAGAAAGGACAGGTCGCCAATCTTCTCTGGTCCATCCAACATGGTCCATGGCCCATTCATATCGTGCCTAGCGGTAGTTCTGGGACAGCGGAATGCGAATACATAGTGTTCTCGATCGGAGACCACCTTCGTGCAACCTTGCCCGGATAGTCTGCGTTGAAACATTTACCCCGGATGCATTCTGCAGGTCACTGCTAAGCTGGGTTGCTGTGGCAAAGCGGTTCCTACGGACCTAAATGATCAAAAACCGGTCTTTAACTGCAGATGTAACCCTGTCTCTGCCACCGCCATGCCATATTACAGGTGTGCCATACTACTGAAATCTTGCCCAGGCTCTGGTGATCACCATATGGTGCACACCAAGGACTGTATCAATCTGACGACGGGTAGCCCCTTGCCCCATCATCCCTACAGCCAGCCACATTTCTGCTTCAGACAAATGTCTTCTTACATTTGCATTCGCCATAATCAATCATTAAATCGAAATGGTTTGTGTTGAAATGAAGATTGAATACCCTACGCATGTTATGTACATGTAGATAGTACACGAAAGCATCATGAAAATCAAGGGTTACACGCCTTCCACGACTGGCACGAAAAGTCTGCCTGTCAAGAGAGCTAATGTAAGCACTGGGGACCATCTCAATACACCCCTCAATCACATCCACCAAAAATATCGCAAATATGTCACAAGCAAATTTCACAATGATGTGTCAAATATTTGGTGCTAAGCAAACTTTGAGTAGTATATTAAGTAGAATGGCTGCTAAGTGAATGCGTGGGGTAGAACAATCAATATTGTCAACGGACAGTACAAAGGCTGCACGTTCAAAATATTAATTGGTCTACCCCCAAATAATCTTCCCATTGCTGCCATTGAACTGACATGGACGATCTCCAGGGTTCAAAGGATTAAAGATTTCTAACAAACCTGTTCAATGGGGGTCTGACAAGTGAATAAAAACAATCACGACAAGCTAGAAAGGCATGTCGGATTTAGAATTTCTACTTAGAAATACGATTAGGAATTTTATAATAACTGCGAAAAAATAAGTTTTTCGAAACAAAACAATAGATCTTTGAAAATCTTTATTAAACAAACATAAACACAGCTGTTTGTGCGGCAAATCACTGCGCGCTTTTATGAAGGAATCATTTATGGTTTCATATTAAAACGTAACTGCTCTACCTTTCGTCAGAGGATTTAGAAGATTCCTGGTCTGGCTTGAACATTTGATTTACTTTCGCAATTTTCAATAAATGCAGGATTTAGAATAGACCCATGGCCTTTATAATGTTTGGGTTCAAGAAAGTCCGTATAATAATGTAACTGAAACCCATATTTCCAAGCAGAAGACCAAGAAGTCATCTTCGTGGTCGACTTCAAAATGCGATCGTACCGAGGCGGAAACAACATGGAAAATCATGACATAGTAATTGAAAGAACTGTATATGATATCCAGATATATTGTTGCGAACAATTAAAAAAGGTTGAGTAGAATAGAAAAGTTCGTGATATGAGAAGGAAATGATGAAAACCAAAAACGTCTAGCACTAGGTGAAAGAGCACTTCTCAAGATGTACTTGGAAGTAGGGCTGCACGGTATATCGATAAACCGATATATACCGGTATTCAAACCAATATCGATTGAATACCGCTTTTATTACAAATATATCGGTTTATCTTCATTATTTATTTACCCACAATTTCATTTTTAAGATGTCTTGAGTTTTAACTGTAGCCTCGAATGAATAATATTATCCCTTTACCCAAGGAATCGTCCGCGTGTGCCCGCGTAATATACAAATTCAGCAGTTGAAAAAATAATTTTCAACAAAACTATATCATGTGACCCCTCATTGGAACTAGCACGCTGAACTCATTCCAGTGTGGGATCACATGATATTGTTTTGTAGAAGGTTTTGGAAAAATCTGGTTCACTATTATTTAAAATAGTAAATTTTGATATCGTCTGCATTTGGTAAAGGTGTTTCGAACCGCATCATCAAGGCATTGTGATTCGTTCCGACTGTGATGCCTCAAGTCTCGATTGTGGTACGTTTGTTATCTGAACAGTTTCGATATACCGGTATACCGCGGTATTTTTTTTGAATACCGATACCGGTATTCAGTTTTGAATATCGTCAGCCCTACTTGGAAGACCAAGATATAAAACTCTGTCCAAGTATTCATTTGAGTAACTAGTAATTAACCCATTACCCAACGTAACGGCCAAAACCGGCCAGCGCTATTCACAAAAATCGCTAATTAATTTTCATTATATTTTCATTTTTTGTCTCAAAAACATAAGTTACGACCCTCTTTGGAACGAGCTCGTCGAGCTCGTTCCAATGAATGGTCATAACCTATGTTTATGAGACAAAAAAAAACAAAACAAAAAAAAAACTGGTTATTCAAGAATTTTTTAGAAGTGTCGTCTGCTTTTCATGTTAGGTAAAGGGTTAATACAGATTTGCGCGTCCATTTTGAAAACATAATGCTGAACTAAAATATTTCAAGGCTTTTGTTTTTAACTGTTAATCAAAATGAATGTGACATTAATTTGGGGGAAAATGTGGTATTAATTTTGTCACGGAGCTGCATATTGGACGGGTAATGGTTATATATGGAAAATATTTTGACTCGCAGGCGGTTTGAAAAAAAAATGACGAGTGGGCTTAGCCCACTTGACATTTGTGGCAGCTGTTCATGAGACAAAATATTGTCTATATTCAAACATTACCCAACTAATATACTATTTATTATATACACTCTTATAAAAACTATTTGCAGTATTATGTTGTGCGTGAACAAAAAGAAGGAAAACACGTCCCGTGGATACGGACAGTGTATCAAATTATAGTTTTAGAAAATTCCCAATGTTACATGGATCATCTTTTCTGACTTGGATTCATCAGGCCACTTCAGTCTGTCAATTCTTGTGACCTCTCTACTTCAAGAATTCGTAACTCAGTCATTTATACAAAAACATGATTTTCGAGGGCGTTTGGCTCCATAACTGGAGCGCCATCTGTATTTAGTGGCCCAGCAGTCATTAGCGGCCCGAGCCGACATCCTAGGGTTGTTGATGATTGTGGGGCTGCAAATCACAGACGGCGGTCCAGTAATGGAGCCAAACTACGCCTGAGAAAATCATTTTATTATTATTATTATTATTATTATTATTATTATTATTATTATTATTACTTAGAAATTATAAGAACGATTTTTGACTCTTTTGGATTTATATTATTTCGCGAAAAGAATCAATGTAAACAGATTTCCAGGAAAGCGAAATGACGTCATGCACAGAACTTCAAAATAAAAAATAAAAATAGCCACTAACGAGCGGCTGCGCCTTACAATCTTTGTTTCAAGTTTATTATGCCCTTTTACAGTCTGTGTAAATTAGTATTAACATTAAGGTAGCGCACAATGAATGATAATAATCAATAAAATGATTGTCTGTATAATCACGTCTTAAATTCGTTTTTCAATCATCAATTCATATTTTATCTCATTGGCGTCGACATAAATTGAAGGAAAAATTAAAATTTGAGCAATTGTTCCACTCTTAGTTGAACATTATAAAGTGTGAGTAAATGGAGACACTCAATATTTTAAAGGGAGTGTGAACAAAACCAATTTGGCGAAAATTTGTCGTGTGGAATTTCTGTTTATTCTTAGTTTAAGTTGTACTCTTATTACATCCCTAACGTCCAATTATATTAGGAATCGGTAAAAAATAAATTGCGTTCTCCCCTCACTAGTGAGATCAAACACCTCGGTGATTAACATTTCGTGTGAACTTGAAATTTACAAATGAATTTTCACAAGCGCAAAACAAAAGTTGTTCTCGCTCCACCAGTGAGTATAACAAGACGTCATAATTACGTCATTTCGCCAACAATCCCGAAAACTATTTTGTGTGGATGTACACAACATCCAATATGATCTGTGTCAGCAGAAACAACGATCAGCTGATTGTGTAAACAGATTTCTTGCGTGGTATGGGCAGTTTAGATCGTTTCAGTTGAAGCTTCAAATGAAAGGGGTATAATAAAAAGAAAATCTAATGTTTTCTTGTGAATACCGGAATTAATCTCATTCGTGAGTGAGAGAATTTGTATTTTCACTCGCAGCAAGCTGATCGTGAAAATACGAATTCTCTCACTCACTCATGAGATAAATCCCGGTATTCATAATAAAACATTAGATATCCTCTATTTATTACTTTCTAAAGTGTGATTTACTGGGACTTGGTTTTATTATAAACGATAACTTCACAAGTGAATTATGCAATCAACAATTGTGTCATGTATCCGTGCGCGCAAACGAAGACGCTTTGTCGTGGGTGTAATTGGGACTTCATTGTTTTTTGTTTTTTTTTAACCCTTTACCTAATATAAAAAGCAGACGACACTTGCAAAAAAAATTCTTGAATAGCTAAGATTTTCATTTTTGTCTCAAAAACATAGGTTATGACCCCTTATTGGAACGAGCTCGACGAGCGCGTTCCAATGAGGGGTCATAACCTATATTTTAGAGACAAAAAATGAAAAAAATAATGAAAATTAATTGCCGATTTTTTTGAGAATAGCGCTGGCCGTTACGTTAGGTAAAGGGTTAAATAATATAATTATCGTTAATAATGAAAATGAATAAACAGAGTAATCGCTTGACTGGACTGGTTACGTGAAATAATTCATTCGAGGCGAGGGACTATATTGTAAAACACTCGTGCGCTTTCGCGCACTCGTGTTTGTACAACGTCCCTCACCTCTCATGAATTATTTCACGTAACCAGTCCAGTCAAGAGATTACTCTCTATTTAGTGAACTTGCATTCTGTATCATAAATAAGACCTTCTAAAAATATTGTGTAATTTAAATTTTGATAATCTCGCTTTTAAAGGGCATTTTCTTCGAGGCAGTAATTCTCATTCTTGTGCAATCCAGCCTTCACAGAAAATAACTATACTGACAGTTCTGTCTTTTTCTGGTGTATTTGATTTGAGACCTGAAATTTTGATATACCGTGTTAAAAAAGAAATATAAGTAAAAGTACGGCGAATACCAACGCTCAGGGGATTTTTTTGTGGATCCTTGTTTGTCGGTCATTGCTAACTCTCCGTTCACAGCTGTTGGGCCCACTAAATAGCCAAAAAATTTAAGTTCCAACTCGATGCATAGGAGATCAGCTTGTTATCGCTATGATTGCACATTACTTATATATACATTTTTAAATATTCTGTTCAAGCGCCCAAGCAACCATTAATAATAATAAATAATAATAATCTTTAAGCCTAAAATCTACAAAAGTGTTCTTTGGCTTTACAGTTGCCAATAGAATGCCAGTTGAAAGAGATGTGTGTGTTTAACGCTTTTCTTACATGAACACTAGGTCTGAATGTTTTTTGCATTTTTGGGGAGCGAGTTCCACACAGTGGGAACTGCCATAGAGGATGTTCTGTCGCCTGCAGTCTTCAGTTTCGCCCTTGGCCGTGAAAGCAAAATTTCATTACTGGACCTTAAGGTTCTGGCAGGTTCATACCAATTCAGAAGTTCGGATAGTGTAAAATGATGCAAGGCCATGAAGGCACTTGAACACCAGCAGCCACAGTTTGTATTGGATTCTTTGGAATACTGGCAGCTAATGCAATTCGTAATGGACAGGTGTTATGTGACATGTTGTTTTTGTTGGTTGTGACCACCGAGACTGCACGATTCTGTATGTGTTGCAATTTTACAATCTTGGTGTTTGTTAATCCAAAGAACTGCGAGTTACAGTAGACAAGCCGAATTGTCACAAAGACATGTACAAGTTGCTCAGCTGTTTTTTCTGTCTATCAATTTCCTAATTTTGCTTATGTTCCTTGGATGAAAATATGCCTCTTGGCATATGTGCTTAATATATGTGTCAAGTGAAAGGTTTTCATCTAAGAAAAAACCAAGGTTACGAACTGACTTGGATGATGAGATAGATACATCCTGGATATTTGAATCAAGTTTGGGCAATTTACTTAATTGTTGTGGAGTTCCAAAATAGATAATTTCTGTTTTGTCATGATTCAATTTCAGAAAGTTAATTGTCATCCAAGATTTTATTTTGAGAATCCACTGTTCTAGCTGCTGCACGGAGCAGGTTGCACTATCTTCATAGAATTCTGTCTTCATTGAAATTCTGTCAAGAATTCGGCGCTGTTATAACCTGGAACCAGTCTAGCCCTTGAATACTCCATCGCCTATGTTTAGATCAACTCATCTGGAAACATCAGTTGGTCGGAAAAGCGAACCTGTGGTTCGCTTTTCCGACCCACTGAAGTATTTCAAACGATGGAATCTAAAAATACCATAAACATTCATTTTCTCTGAATCAACGCAAGAAATATTTCTTAATCGAGACTTGATTTGATCGAATATTTAATGACTTTACTAATACCATTAGTCATGTTTGTCTACTAGACAATTATGAATGGTGCCTCATAACAGATGTAGCTTTATAATTACACCGCGTAGTTCCACAAATTGTATTAATATCTTGATGTTTTCAAGACGAAGTATATACTTATTCATGGAAATATCTATAGCTGAAGCACGAAAGAATAGCTCTGCAACTTTGTGCCTAAAGAGACGCCAGGTAGCGTCGAATTCCTTACAAAATGTGGTGGCCTGAGAGCTTGGCAACGGCCCTGCAATCATTGAAACTACTGCACGCGCCGCTCATTTGGTTATATGGTCTGAAAAATCAAACAAACCGTCCTCGAAACCCGGTTTTCATCTTATTCGTAGCAAAGACAATCTCCAAGAATCTTATTCTGTCTGGCTACAAACACTTGGCACTCGTTTCATGAATTCTGTTTAAATTGAACTCTACATTCTACGTTCTTAATGATGGATTGTTGTTGCCCAAGGCCACCAGGGAGCAACAAGTTGTCATTTCATAGGGAATATATATTCTGTACACACACACCAACGAACTAATTGCTCACTGGTGTAGCGATTGTGTTTACTTTTCAATTCACCATTCACTCCAGTGAACCATTCGAACTTAAAGTCGGTTTAGGTTATCCGCTGTTATTTGTGTAGTCCGTATTCGTGTGAAGCAGGAATGGAATATCACACAATGCACGATATTACGAAAGAGAAAGGTACAGTTGAGTTGGAAATCGGGACAAAGACAATTTCATTACAAATCATTCCAACATTCCTCTAATTTCACAATATAGCTTGAAGGAAACGTCCATCCCCAACTTTGGTCAAATTTCAGGTAATTTTCTCCAATGTCTGAAAAGGCCAGAAAGGAATAACACCAATAAATTATATATTTTTTGGACTTCACTAAACAGCCCTGGTAATTCAACCTCAGCAATCAGCAGTGCCGAGGAAAATGCCGGGGAAAGGAAAAATATCCACAGCAAAAATACTGCCGAGGATGGCTTCTTCAGAAAGCCTTGTGCTGGCGGAAATTGCACAACTTCCAGGTTACACAAGGAATCAAACCATGTGGGTTACACTACGCTGTATTGCTAATCTTACAATTTACAGTATAAGTTACAGCATAACCACTAGAAACTAGTGTTCTGCTTCTTTTATGTTGATAAAACCAGAATCTGACATCAGTTTCTGGAAAGCTCTTACAGAGCTTTCCAGAAACTGATGTCCGATTCTGGTGTTATCAACATAGAAGCAGTGAGATACTTAGTTTGTGGTTATGCTGCATCTTATTTCCACTCATACTTCCAAGATTTTTTCTCAGCATTCACATGGTTCATGATACTGGCATGATCTAATTGAGTGAAAGATTCTGTACATTGATTGTGATTATATACACATGTATCTCGAACTACTTTCACATGTTAAAGTTACTTGAAAGTTTTCACCTCGCCGCATACTTCATACACATGCCACTGAGACTATGCCTTGACCCCTGGTGATTTTTACACAATCGAACAGCCTTCACCAACAATTGCCATAGAAGCACCAGTTTTCCACAGCAATTCTTTTTGCCGAGGAAACAAGGATGAATTACCAGGATTAACTAAATCTTCTTTACATCACGAATATAGTTGGGATACAATCAAATTATTTTTTTATAAATATACAATGGTGGGGACTGCAATTTATGTTGATGTGAATATATCTTTGTTTTCAAACATAATTTTCCAGTTTTATGTTTTGCTCATCGGCAACAACCGAATAATAGTAGTTCGAATCGGTGGTGGAATAATCACTTGCTGAAATTTTCTACAGTTTCCGTACTCAACATTGCTACGAAGGACTGTATCTCTCAATTATTACATTGTCAATTGAGTATTTGTCCATGAATGTATAATGTGTTATATATATATATTACATCGCCTCGCAGAATCGAAAACAGTAATGCAAATGTTTCCAGATTTCAGACCTTTGGAAATGAAGTCGTTTCTCAACATGGCCATGAATCACGTGATCAAAACAAGCATGTCTTCCCAACACAACCTCTCTCTCTCTCGTTCCTATGAATCCATAGGTCATACTTCCTTTGTTGTTTACGTCGGAAAATTGAAAAATTCGAGAAACATTTTATTATTAATTATTGTCTATATAAAACCACAGTTAATCACTAAGATGGCTGCATGTGAGGCATAAATATCATCACCATTATTTTTATGTACAAAATATTGTATAAGAGTCGAGATCTTGCTTCTAAGGCCATGTTTTTGCCAACAGCCTTACTTTCGACAATCACGTCAAACAAATTTGTCGATCAGCATTCCTCCATCTTCAAAATATTGTTAAAATACGATGCCTTATTAATAAACAGTTGTCGGAACAACTCGTTCATGCATTTGTAACGACTCGTCTTGACGACTGCAATTCTTTGCTTTATGGATCTAAGCAATGTAACATTGACAAGCTCCAATGAGTACAGAACTGCGTTGCCCGCCTCATTGCAAAAACTGTAAAATCAGACCATATCACTCCTATTCCTTTTAGTTTGCATTGGCTACCTATTAAACAAAGAATTGATTTTAAAGTGCATTTGTTGGTTTATAAATGCCTGAACGGGTTGGCCCCAACTTATCTGCTCGAATACCATCAACCATCTAGAGGACTTCGGCCATCCGGCACGCTAAGCTTAAAACAACCTAGTGACACGTGGCGTACTTCTGATGATAGGACATTCTCCACATGCGGTTCTAAACTGTGGAATCAACCTTCTCGTGACATGAAGCAAGCCAATTCAGTCTCCATTTTCAAGTCGAAGATTAAAACTTTTTTGTTCCGCCAGGCTTTATTGTTTTTTCATAATTCTCTGTAAGTCTGTCTTGGATTTATTTTCTTTTAGTGTGTTTTATGTGCATGACAGCGTTATGTACAGTGAAAGAGCATTTTTGGAATTTTAGGCTAAATAAATTATATTATTATAATGTTCCAATAAGAGTAAAATGCTCGCCCACTGATCGGATGAGAGATGGCATAGTTTCTTTTATGTTTACGTCTCTAGTAGCACATGTTACCGCCTGACGTCACCACGCGAAATATTTGAAATGACGTCGCCCGTTTCGTGTATCGTTTCATCAACGGAGTGACTGGCAAGCCACTTCATTTTTCGGGGGTTTTCACACACATGCAGTAGACGGTGTTCCGGATGAAGTGTTGCTTCAATTACAAACCGATTTCCGATTTGAACCGAGATGGAATGAGTTTATTTGGGTAAGTGATTATTTATCATCACAATGACGTATATGTTCTAATAAGACACTAACCATAGCCCAAAACCTACATTATGGGGGTAAACGAGAGGTCTATTTACTAAACCTGTGATCGTTAAAAGTTACCTTGAAAAGGGCAACTTTTAACGATCACAAGTTTAGTAAATAAGCCTCTCGTGTACCCCACGATGTAGGTTTTGGGCTATGGGTAGTGTCTTATTAGCATATACACGTTATTGTGATGAGTTTACGCTAACGTGGTCTGAGGTTTGCGGCTCGGTGCGCATGTTCAACCGAGACGCTTCGCGTCTCGGTTGAACATAAGCACCGAGACGCAAACATCAGACCATGTTACCGTCAATTCATCACAATAACTTATAATGACTCGACGAGTCAAAGACGAACCGAGAAACAGCTTTAGACACAAGAGCGAGACTCTGATACAACATTTTGTACATAAACACAACACCATCCTATTAGATTTACAAATTGAGCAGTTGAAAAAACATTATTTTTCCACAAATTTCGACAAAACCATATCATGTGACCCCTCACTGGAACGTGCTCGTTCCAATGAGGGTTAATATAATTATAATACTAGAATGTAATATTGTGTGTGTCAAAGAAATGGTTGACTAGCCTTTTAATTTCAGATTTCATTTTCAAACACCTAAAAATATTTGTTTCAGCTGAAACTGTAGGCCCTATGCGGCTGCCCTGAACTTTTTCGAACCTCGGCTAAACTTATTGAACACGTACATGTTCAACATTCCGAAAAAACTGCACTTTAACGGTGTAACTCTTTTTGTTCTTCGTCTCGAATGTTCCCAGTGATTGAGATACCATAGCATAAAAACAATGTGATTCCATAATTTAATAATTTTACTTCCGAGAAGAGTTCTTTATCTCTCTTTTCGTATTTAGAAACGTACAGGGTCCATAGAAAACGGGTTTCGAACCTTGTAATGTTCTATAAATAGTAATGCAAAGAAATCGTAACTAAGTACGCGCTTGTATTATGTAGTTGAAAGATACAAATTTTGTGTCAGGGACCCCCGATACACGCTGCATTCGTGTAATTTCAGACCCATAGGGTCTGTCTGCACTGTCCTTGCTTTCTCAGGAACTGCATTAGTTTCATTCCTTCATCAGACTTGGAGCACAGAAATTCTCTATAGTTTTGAGCGTCACAAAATACTCCTCTCTTGCTCATGACAAGAGCAAGCCTGCGAATGTATTCACTCTGATATTATATCGGCCGCGTACACTTCATTCCATTGGTGGAAAGTGTAATGAACCCAAGAGTCTCCCTTTACCCAACGAATCGCCCGCATCCAACCGCGTAATAGGCAAATTCAGCAGTTGAAAAAATATTATTTAAAAAAAAAATCAACAAAACCTTATCATGACGCCTCGTTGGAACGAGCTCGTCGAGCTCGTTCCAACGAGAGGTCACATGATATGGTTTTGTTGAAAATTTTTGAAAAATTTGAAAAAAATGATATTTAAAATAATAAATTTTGATATCGTCTGCGTTGGGTAAAGGGTTAAATTTGAAATAGGTGTGACCTAAATGGCAAGCGCAGCTTTTTGTATTTGAACGCTTGCCAGAGGAATCAGAACGAGCATTTTGTATTGTCTGAGTTAGTTCAGCGATCGTAACGTTGCGGCTATCCCACTGTGGTGTAGCCGTCACGTTCAGATCGCTCAACTACTATTGAGTAAATTTTTTTGAGATATTCATCTCCACACAAGACGGTCAGTTAGCCCAGAGATGTTGGTCGACCTAAGTTTAAAGGCCAAATAGGTGACATGAATACAGCATATATAACCATGTGTAAAAAAATATTGAAGTTATTTGGATTATCAGGCACCCTTTTCAAGCAGTGAGGCACAAAACATAAATAAAACAATAACAAGAGTTTAGAAGGCACTACGGTTTATTATTACCACTTTAGCGGGCGTTTTGTACTATACCAACTGAGTTTAGCGGGGCGGTACTAACGGCCCTTGAGGACCGAATAACAGCCCTCTGGCTTATTAACAGGCCCTCGATTTCGTCTAGGGCCGGTAATAAACCCTTTGGCTGTTATTCATTTTTAATAAACCGTAACGCCCTCCAAACGCATTTTATTGTAAAATTTACGGCCCAGGAATGACTCACGGCACGTGGGAGGTTAATAAATTGTTCCAAAAGTTGTTGTCTTATTTTCCATAACGGACGATACATACCAGTTTGGGATTTTTTAAGCGAAAAACTAAATACAGATGACCCTTTATCAACGTAATGCAGTAGCGGCCGAGGGGTATTGTCCCCTGGAGTTGGGGGCAATAGGGACTGCTCCGAACCCACGGGGCCAACTACGGTTTGGCTCGATGTGAGAAAATTTTGATTTTCATATATGAAACTAGCCAAATTCTTGACGCTACACCCAGGGACGTAGCTAGAAGCCTTTTTTTTGGGGGGGGGGGGAGACCCTTTGAAATTCTAACTGGGAATCCCGACACGCGAGCGCTGTAGGATGGTAGGCGCAAAACTGCGAGCGCCAAAGGCGCGAATCTTTGGCACGGGATCTGGGGTCCTCTCCTAGAAAATTTTGAAAATTTGCTGTGCTCAGATGCGTTTTCATGGGTTCTGGTAATAGTTATAAGGCTAATTTTCAGTTCCAAATTCAGTGATTTTTTTGTAGGGAAACATTTTTAATTCGAGTTGGATACAAATTTTCAATATCTTCTTGCTTTGCCCGAATTGTCCCCAGTGGCTCGTACGCCTCCTGTCTGACGGACAAATTTGAAACATCGCCTTTGGGAAAGTGGGAGTTTTGTGTTTCTAGAGCATTTCACAGGCACTTGACATGACAACAAGTACTTTTTATTAACCCTTTGATCCCGTAAGACCGCTTTTCCGGTCCAGGATCATGACACACCGTACATTTAAAAAGTAGAATGGCTGCTCAGTGAGTTTGTAGGGTAGACCAATGGATATTTTCAACGTGCAAAGGCTGCACGCTGAAAATATGGATTGGTCTACCCCAAATGATGATTATGGACTCTTCTACTTGATGTCATTCAACTGACATGGAAGGAACCATCAGGGTTCAAAGGCTTAACATGCCGTTACATGCGACTCGGCTGGGTGCATTGTGGCACCAATCGCACCATGTTATATATAACATCAACCTCAAAGGTTCGGACGGTGGAGTCGGAATTCTTTGACCCGATTTTCACCCGAAAGTCTCGGTAGTCGGAATATTTCCTTATTATGGTCCTCCAGACGGAAAAATAGGTTTGTTAGTGAATTATACCGTATATTCAGTAGTTTTTAAATTTTTAACTGTTGATATTTTTGCCCGCCGAACAAATATTGGGGGGGGGGGGGGTGAGACACCCACACACACCCACCCTGTCGCGACGTCCCTGGCTATACCTTTTGGAAGGCTTGTTTCTCACTCCAAACCTGTTCATGTCTTACCTTAATATTCAGCGTAAATATTCGATTTCCCCGTGAATATTCAGAGCCCCAGGAGTAGGGTCTTGTAAGCGTGTACTGCAAATACAGTACACAGTTTGTGTGTTGCTTTAGGGAATGGATGGCATATCATAAAAACAATGCTCAGGCGTTCTTTGAAACTTGGTCGGTCTTCATTTTTCTTCTTCAAACATTTGGGGCCCCAGAACAGTGCCCTCCTGAACTTACTCTACTCTCTACCTAGATAAGTGAGCCGTCGATATCTGACCAGATCTATAAGCGAAAATCTCTATTCAAATTTTATTATTTTTAAAAATTTGTTGCGCTAAAACATAGCTCTTGATCCTGGATTGAAACGAGCTCGTTTCAGTGAGTGGGTCATAAGTAAAGTGTCTGAAAAAGAAAAGAAAGATTGTTGTTTATTATTCAACAACCAGACGGATCTTGGATTAAATTATTACTGAGCCCCGACAGACAGACAGACAGACAGGCAGGCAGGCAGGCAGGCAGATTCTATTTGTGGTCAACCATTTCTGATCCTAAACCACCAAAACATCTACAAATTCCAGTTAGAATTTCCCGTGATAGGTTATGAGGTGTCGATCTCCATACCTGGATATAAACCAATTCTTTTCGCTTCTGAAGGGCTTGCACGATATACTTAACTGGGTTACTGAATGTTCATTGTCACATGTAGAAAAGTGTTTCACCGCCTCCCTTTGTGTGTGTGGGGGTGGGGGTGGGGGTGTTGTTATTAATAAACAATGCACATCAGCAACAAAAGTTATTGAAGGTTTTCAATTTCCCGACGCCACGCAATCACTGATTGTTTTTACAAGAATATGCTCTGATGTCTACGTTGATGATGTGCGTATTTTTTCGCGGCAATGCAAATTGAATATTTACAATATATTTTAGTTATTATTCACGAAAAAAACCCAAATAATAAAAAAAAATAAAAAAGTGTCGCGATTGGAAAGTTGATACCGTGTGACTCGTTTTCGTGCTTGTCAACGCCATGAAGTTTGCTGAAGTGAAAGATGTTACGCTGTGACTAGATATAATCACAGCGAAACAACGTTCACGTCATCAAACATCACAGAGGCAGACAAAGCTCTATAAAAGTGAAGGGGTACAGCTTTTCAAGGCTACCATAGTTTGGCCCAGTGGGAGAAAAGTTACAATCGTATACAGTTCAAACTAGAAGTCCTGTCATGAAATGCGCATAGTAAGCACGCTGATCTGTGCGTTAATCTGCGCGTTATGACCATAGTAAGGCTATCAAATTCTGTACATATGGCCTGTGCACAAGCAATTTTTCAGCCAATGGACCTCCGGGTAACCCGGAGGTCCATTGGCAGACACATTGCCTGTGTTTGCTCATAGCAACTATGAGAACCTGTCGTGCTTTGGATGTCATTCGAAATGGCATTTGCGCGTAATTCCTACGCGCAATTCAGCCTAGATAAGCGCACAGTTCGTGACAGGACTTCTAGTTTTAACTGTATCAGTAAATGTACAGTGACGTACTATAGTCTCTCGTTAAGATGGGCATGTCGTGGTGTGGTCGGTGTCCTGTCCATTTCTTCTACTTCAGTCATCTTCCAACCCGAAGGCTGGTGGAAGAAACGGACCGAAGCGACCGAAGGTGGGATTCTTTTGCCAAATGTTGCTTGGATCTGCAAATAATATATTACAGGAATGCCTGTATATTGACACATTTGCGTGCGCCCATTTAAAATCATTGTATAACCGCGTAAGATATCTGTGGAAAAAGTGGAGGGGCACGTGTCCACTCTGCCCTCTCCCCCCCCCCCCCCCCGGTGCCGCCGCCTCTGAAACGTCAATATGAGGAGTTACTGCGTTAATTGCCTTCACGCCACCTTGTTGGGAGAGGGCAAGAGGAACAAACTCAGTTACGACGTTTTTCACTGGCGTGCCATCCAGTTGTATTGAGACTGGTGAAAGGACAATGTATTCTGATACACGAGACACGGGGTTGAGAAGGTTGTGTACGTTCCATTTCAAAGTGGGCCGTTACGTGAAAATTTCCAGTTTCCAATTCGTAGCCGTTGAAAGGCTTTTGTTACACCATCTGATCACCAACACATTTTTCTTGCAGCAGAACTTTATGCAAACTGCGTTGAAATGGTTAAAATTCTGCATTTCGAATCGTGTTAAATTAGGTTTCGTAATATAATTACCTTTGTTTTTCATTCTGCGCTATTAATTCTCGATGCATATTAGTATGCTTTAATTTGAATTTCCCTTCTTTTTGCGAGACGGAAATCAGTTTAGACCAAAGCAAGGAAAAAAATTCCATCGTAATAATTGTGGCTCTTGAATCTCAAAAAATGAAAATATTCTTTTCTTGTTTGTCAAGTTATGACAATGTTGTTTTATGTTCTCTTCTTAAATAAAAATCTAGAAATTTACATATGCGTTCGAAAAGCTATCAGAGACGCAACCTGTGGAGGTCTATAGGAATGACTGAGCCTTTCATGTGTTGATCAGAAACTATTCTTCATTCTTCTCATTTTAAAACACATTAACTGAAACGGTCATGTCTTCATTTTGTTTGAAATCTAAAAGTTTCACGCCATTAAAAGAACTGGCTACAGTATCATCCACATTTCATATTTGTTTTCAAAAGAGCAGAGTTATCCACCGCATACACGCGCGTAATTTACAAAAAGCAGTTGGAATTTCTTTTTTTCCCAAAATGTCAACAAA
Source organism: Pictodentalium vernedei (assembly GCA_031216915.1). NCBI lineage: Eukaryota > Metazoa > Mollusca > Scaphopoda > Dentaliida > Dentaliidae > Pictodentalium > Pictodentalium vernedei. Next base: position 611,735,359 of record CM062295.1, read on the forward strand.
TCGATATCATGTGACCCCCTCATTGGAACAATCTCGTCGAGCTCGTTTCAATGAGAGGGTCACATTCCATTGTTTTGTTAGAAAATTTTCTTTAATTAACCCTTTACCTAAGAATCGCACGCATCCGCCCGCGTAATATGCAAATTGAGCAGTTGAAAAAATTAAATTTTTCAAAATATTTCACCAAAAGCATATTAAATGATCCCTCATTGGAACGAGCTCATTGAGCTCGTTCCAATGAGGGGTCACATGATATGGTTTTGTTGAAATTTTTTGAAAAATTAAAAAAAATTATATTTCAAATAATAAATTTTGATATCGTCTGCGTTGGGTAAAGGGTTAAAAAATAATTAAAATAGCAAAGTTTGATATCGTAATTGTATGGGTAAAGGGTTAACGCCATCTAGTATAACAAGGGGACGTAATTTATTACACGCCTGTTTTATGTAATCCTCATCTGCAGAATACGAAACCATGCGGAAAATGAAAATCTGTTCCGCACTTATGTGCGGAACGGAAATGGTTGACGGGCTAATTTTTAAATAGAAGTGAAATTTCACTGGAATTTTCCACAAATCGTCCAACGCAATTACAATCTGAATAGCTAGTGATAGCTGAAAATCGTCCCCTGAGTTTCAATATGTGTTCCATGTGCCAGTAGGCACATAGAACACATTGGGCCTCAGGGTACGAAATAGTACCACGGCTTCCTCTTGCAAATTTGGTTGGCGATAATATGTGTTCTTTTTGTTGATAGTTGTCAAATGAATTGCCGAGTGTCTTCCTAATGATGTTTTTTATAGACGTGAAGGCGTGTAAATAAATACAGAACGATACAAGTGTGTGAATGGGTTAATCGATATAGCACTTGTGCCATCGCGGAAGGATAAAAATCGAGGCTTGCGGCCTGTCGTACTATCCTTCCGCGCTGGCACTCGTGCCATACCGATTAACCCATTCACAAAAGCGTTTCGTTCTGTGTATTTCCAGTCAGTTCACTGTCGTGATGAACTATGTATAAGCCGAGTGACAGAAGGGAGTAAGGTTGGGGCTGCCAGCGTTCGATGTGGCTAGGAGGCATCGACTCACTCTGTCTGGACGAAGTTGGTGGCATAAAAATTTGAAAAATGCCTTCAGGGACAAAATAAACCTTTCATCCCTCGTTATCTAAAAAAATCTCCCTGAACAATACTACCTTAAGTAAGTTGGGGGGGTGGGGGTGGGGGGGGGGGGGGCTGTGTATTAATTTAAGCCTACAGTCTCCACAGTTTCCACTGACCCCGACTGGACAAAGATGGCTATCTAACAGTGGAAAAAAAAAACTTTCTTGGACAAATATATCTTTTCACTTTTTAAACCCGTGATCCCCCAAAACATCGACCTGAATATTTCTGCCTTTTATAAATGGGAGAATCTATTTTCTTTTTCCAGGGGGCAGGGTTCCTACTCCAATGTAAAGTCCTTGAATGTCAGCCCCTTCTTTGAGAAGTGCTTGTATTTGTTTCTATCCTTGAAAGTATTTGATTTTCCACCACCTTATTTGAAAATTACTTGAATTCAGTTCACCGAAAACCTCTGAGAGTATTATTATCCCTGTTGGGTGAGGGTCTGAGATGGAGATCGTGTCTGGACCAAATATCTTGTCCCGAGGGTAAGATTTCCCCATCTCACACCCGCCCCCTTCATGGATAATTTCTCTCCCCAACAAAACAGTTTGATGTCATCAAAAGTAATTCAGGGGTACGTGCAGCCATATCGAACAATTTTGTGGTCCCTTTCTGAAGAAAACTGATTTGCTAATCGGAAGGAGCGCACAATAGTTCTGTATATACCAGGTATATGCCACAAAATTAAATTCAAACGTCGGCAAGAAAGGGGTTAAAGATTTGCAGTGAAATGAACATTGACACATTCCGATGACGTCATATTATGAATTCTACAATGTAAGTAGTATGTTATGTGGTTTTGAGGACTCATTTGGGTGATCTCATGGATGATCTCATGTGACGTCATAGTCATGTGATCCAGTTGCACCATGTTGTATTGTCATTGGAAACCCGCGCGAAGGGCCATGTTGTGACGTCTTCTCCATAGTGATACGTGGTGTTAGTGCGCATGCGCAGTGCGTGTTGTTAGGGTGATACGTGTTTCCGTCGTCCATTTTGTATACTGGGGGCCATCATCTTGGTTTCTATGGTAGCATGTGGTTTTTATGTGTGTTTGAGGATACCTATTGTATTGTACTACTGGACTATTGGAGGATACCTTTTATAGGATACTAATTTGAGGATACCTATTGGGGTTACTTATTTGAGAATACTTGTCATACAGGTTTTTACAGCCGGGTAAATGGTGCTACATCCGGATACTTGTGTTGGGTAGTTGATAAAAAACCACAACATATAACATTTCATTCATTTATATTCCATTCACAGTATACAAATCAATTGCCCAAGGCATCTTTTTCGCAGACAAATCTTTAAAAAATGCCCCCCCCCCCCCCAAAAAAAAAAAAAAAAAATACAAAACAAAAACAAAGAAAAAAACCCTTAGTTGAAGGATCAAGATTGTAGTTAAATCGCAGATCAAAGTAAATCAACCAATCAAATTTCTTCCCTTGTATAAGTTACAACAGAAAAGAACATTGTGTTTGTTTCCTTTTGGATAAAAGGTTAAAGTTAGGGAATTTAGAAAATTAGTATAGAAGTCTCTGAAAAAGAAACACATCCAATTAACAGTTTTTGGGTAACTTCGCCGCCCATATTTTATATCGTTCTCTGATCGCCTACCTTGACCCAAAGCTTCCCGCCTATCTCCGCCATTTCCAGATCTAAACTGTACACGTAATAAGGTCTATCAATTCGTCTGGTGGTCCATTAACTGGACATTTGCTAGTGTTTTTTGTTTTCAGCTTTCTCTCAAAATTACAGTACGGTCACTGTCGACAGGTGGGCAATCATTCCACGGACGCAATAATATTAGATTTCAAACACTAATTATAAAAATAATCATATTGGGAATGACAGGAAGACAGCCCTCGTGGCTATGCCATCTCCCTGTAATGTAATCATGTACTTAAGAACTATGGATATTACATTCCCTATTAATTGTATTTTATTTGTTCATGCAGGTACATGTTATGTTACAAAATAAAAAGTATTCTATTCTATTCTATTCTATTCTATCATCAAATATTTAATTAATGAAGCCCTGGGTACAAAATATTGCTGATGATTTTTATTACCTGGTAAACGCATGCGTGGACATCACTGCCCAAACGTGAACAGGACAAAATTTCATATAGTTGGAAATTCGGAGGACAAGTCATGAGTAGTTGGAAATTTCACCTATCTGGATTTTAGAGTTTCTTTGGTGATGCTGATGTCTCCTTTACTTCTCAAAACCCAACTCGGTTTCAAATCGGCAAACATTCTAACTGTTACTATTTACAATTACAGTGTACACAAAATCGAGCTTCATGTAAGTATGCGTGATGTCAATCGGTACGAGATTTGTATAGTAAGTTTACTTATCGTCATAAAACAGTTCCTCAAAATGCACTTCAAGAAAATCACTTCGCGTAAAATCATTACTCTGAGTTAATTCCACCATTCACACTTACAAAATGATGAAACATCGAAAATTGATCATTCCAGCATAAGATCTGATTTAATGTTAGGACAGTGTGAATTGCTCAAAGTTCTAAGCTTGAGCTTTTGTTTAGCACATACTCAGTTCTCAGAAGAATACCAAATAATAATAACCTGATAATTCTATCTTAAATGTGTTGGCATTTCAGTTACTAGAATCAATTTTATGCCCCCTTTCATGGCTTCATTTTCAAAATCTTTCTCGGTAGTGAATTTCCAACTAGAAGGAGGGACTGGGAGGGGGTCCCCCCTCCCGGCCCCTCCCCCTAGTTGGAAATTCACTACCCCATACCCCCCAATCGGAAACCTCTAGCCACGCCTCTGAGCGTGAAATACGACCAGTCCACTGAGCCTGTACTGTATACGTTCATCAGCAGTGCTTTTCAGTCGTAATTCACACTCCACATTGTGTATATGCTCAAAGGTCGCGCAGTATAATCGGATAAATAATTCCATTCTAAGATATATTCCTGTACATGAATATTTTAAATTAATGATTGTTCACAGAATACAAGAGTTGGTAGACATGACCACAAGCAATTGCAAGCAATATGTCTTAATTATATTGTCGCCGTCGGGTAAACACAACATGTCTGCTTGATACAGGTGTGAACATGAAAAAAAAACCCTTTTTCCAATCCGTGATTTTATTGATCTGGAAATGGCAAGAATTTATAACCCGCGACCAATTGCACTGTAAAACCTGAGACGTGGCAAGGGGGTCTTGGTTCGGGAGTGGGGGTGGTGGGTAACCCTTTTAAATTTCACCCGTCTGCCGAACTTTCAACTTTTGAGAAAATCAATCCTTCCCGCTGCCCCCTTAAGTGAGAATTTTCCACCAGCTACCTGCGAATTTTCAACAGCTGAAGAAATTGAATCCACCCCCCCCCCCTCCCTGTGTTCGAAATAATGACTTTTGGGTTTCAGATTGGAAATTGTTGTTGCAACAAGCCGCCACCTGCAATGTGTTATCAGGTACGCATTGTAGATGGCGTCTTGTTGATACGGGGACGAAATGTTGCTCCAGTTAGAAGCCCGTGACATAAGGCTAAAAATCGTTAAATGTCTGTTAGAAACAGCCACAGCCGCAGATGAAATGACAAGAAATTAACATCAGTTGGCCGTGGAATTTGCAACTGACGGTGATTTGAAACTTAAAATGTCTAACTAATGAAAAATTTGACCTGGATAGGGGAGAGGGAGACAGTCACCTGCTTGTGTGGAGTTAGTATGTTGGGGAGTCTGACAGGTACTCGCCGTTGCTCGGTGATTCTGTCCGGGTACTCCAGCTTCCTTCACCCGTAAAACTGCCCGACACTAGATGACTCTGGCTGTCGAAAGTGTCGTTAAAACCCAAGAAATAAAATAAAATAAAATAAATAAATAAATAAATAAATAAATAAATAAATAAATAAATAAATAAATAACCCTTTGGACCCTGGTAGTATCTTCCATCTCATATCAATGGCAGCATTTGGAAGAGTCCATATTCATTATTTCGGGTTAGACCAATTAATATATTCAACGTGTCGCCTTGGGCCATTGTGAAAGATTAGTGAGCAAAGGGGAGATGATTCTGACTGTTCGTATATTTGTTTGTTGAGATTTAACTGGTTGAGGGCTAGATTATTTTTGGTGGTCTGAATTTATTATTTAAAATTTGTTCTATTAAAACATTATTGGAGAGTGCATCCATGCACTCTCCAGTAATTTGTAATAGAACAAATTTATATCAACAAAATATTATTTGGGTTTGACTGAACATAAAACATAAGCAAGGAAAATATCGGCTTTTACTCTGGTACCCTCTTATTGAAAGCCCTGATAGTGGCTTCTTGCACTGAAACAGTTACCACTGGCCAGGATCGAACTTTCGATCTTTTGGTTTAAAGTCCAATGCTCTAACCACTGAGCCACCGCGCATGCAATGATGGTCACATATTATCGGACAGTTTTACAGGTGGAGGAAACCGGAGAGAACCACCGAGCATCGGCGACCGACTGTCAGAATCTCCAACATTCTAACGCAAGCATTAGCAGAGGTTGAAGACAAGTGTACCATCGGCGTGCAGCACGTGGTAAATCTGGATAAAGTTCATTTCCCAAGGGCGCAGAGCTGACGACGTGGGCGAGGATCGAACCGTCGATCTAATCAGTGCTATAACCAATGAGAAGCTGTGCTCCCACTCTCACTGTTAACCGTTTATAGAATTACAAAGAGCGTGCATGAACAGACCACAGCGTGATCGTGACGTCTTAACTGGTTGAGTTCTAAATTATTTTTCAAAGGTGATTTGAAACATGGGTATTTTTTTCAAAGATATCCTGCTACCAGCACGAGTAACCTTAGTATAGGTAGATTTTGTCCATAAATAATTGTTTTGTTAAAATTTATTGGAGAGTGCCAATTGGCACTCTCCAATAAATTGTAACAAAACAATTTAATTTTTTTTCTTCTGCTGATCAAACCTCAAGCTAATACATACAGTGTAAAGCCACTGAAGAGGCTTCCAACACTTTTCAATAGAGTCACGATAATGGCTTCAATCACAGTTAACCAATTGAACTCGAAAGCCCGCTTTTCCGGTCCAGAATTGTTATACGGCCTGTGCTTATAACGTGTGTAGTTGCTTAATGGTTGTGTGTGGTAGACCAATTAATATTTGCAACGTGCAGCCCCAATGTCTGTCCCAAATAACGAATATGGACACTTCCAATTGGACTCCACGAATTGACATGGACGGTACCACCGGGGTCCAAAGAGTTCGGGCAGAATACAGCGAGAGTAGAGTACGGAGACAACCAGAGTTGGGTTTTCCTTGCATTTCACGTGCGCCGAAGGCGCGCGTGAAATGCATGAAGATCTCCAACCAGCGTTGTGGATTCATGTTCCCCCACTCCACCTGAGCTGTGTTCTGTGATTAGCCCACGAATAAAAATAAATTAAGTAACGGAAGCTGATACTTAAAAAAGATCGCATTTGGCGGTCGGTTTACATTCGTGCCACACACTGCTTTGTGTTGAATCGTTTCATTCACATCATAACATCACTCAGATGCGTAACGACCAATCAGAAATATTCTGACATGACTCTCTTACACGCAACCGGATTCCACGCGTAGTGTATCTTGCACATTTCTCAATGTTTGCATTATAGCGGGTAATGTTGAATACACTCAACAGTTATGATATAATAATCTCAACTAGATTCTCAGACTTTTGTAGGAGGTAAGAACCGTCCCAATAGTAGTAAACAACAAGTACGTGCTTATTGCAAGGACCAAGCAATCTTTTAGCGACTCCATATTTCTCCAGAATAGCCTACAATCGACTGTGACCGCTATGTGAATTCACTCCATCTCTTGAATACCAAAGCTAAGATAGAAACACACACTTCCAAATCTTCGGCCCACACGTGAGAGATTCTCATAGATTCCGAAACACAAGACGCACCACATCTTAAATTACTCAACGGAGATAAAAGAAATACAAAACTGCTAGAATGAAACTCTGGATCACTTTCCACCTTCGTGTTCTTCCGCTTGACACTTGCGGAAGCAACATAGTTCCCAGGATCTCAATCTTATACACGGACGGGTCTTCTGTGCATTTTACATGCATGGAGTTCAAGAAAAATGTTGTCAAATAGATTTGCAAAACATTCTGTTCGAAACAAAAGTTAGTGAAGCAATGGAAGCACTCTCTTTCTCATGGGTCACTCGAAGAGATACAAACCGGGGATTCTTCTGTTCCCTTTGGAAAAGGGTCAGAGTCCGTACTGTTGGGGGAATTCGTGTCCTGAAGGCGTCAACTTTGTTTTGGAGGAAACAAACTTACAAGGAAATATTACCTTCACATTGAACTGAGAACATTAATGCAGAAGCTGCTGCATGCAGTTAGTTTTATAACAAGCAGTTTCTGAACATCACGATCAATCCAGTCTATGTGATATCTATTAAACTGTTCCAATGCTATTAACTCTGAAAGCTTGGAGAAATTCGTGCATTTTTGCGTGGCATGGTTGGAACAAGGCGCCATGTACAATGCTTTAGCATTGCAGATGGCACCTTGTACCACTCAAGGGACGATGTGTCACTTGGTTCTAAAGACGGGTGTTAAAATTTTAAATAGATAAAAATAATAATTAAACATGAATTTATATCTGATTTGATATCAAGAATAATATGGTAATAAATTACAAAAAATTACAAAAAATACTAAAACCGTAAACCCAAGCGCATAAGTAACACAGCAGCATTTTATGGTTAGTTTTTATATTTCTTTCCATCTTCATTACAAATGTGAGTGGATTTGTTCTGATGACATTTGATCCAACCAAGTATTTTCACTAGGGTCATTTTATCCTAAGGTTATTTTGTCCCGAGGGCATTTTATCCAAAGTGTGTTTTGTCCTGGGGTATTTTGTCCTCAGGGCATTTTGTCCAGTGACATTTTTTTCTAAAATCTATAAATCGACCTATTGAATGAAATAGGTATGAAAATGAAACCTGGTTTAAAAGAATAAAACCAAATTTAAAAAGGTTGATTTCTTTAAGAAATAACTGTATTTTGAGCGGGTTGGTATGATAAAAGAGATCTCCAAGAGACTTTGCAGTAAAATACTGCCGTCTGACATGATTAAAAGGGTAAAAGGATGTGCTCCACTATCAACATACAGTACAGTCGTCGTGGACTGGTCGTAATCCACACATGGGCAGTGATGTCCACGCATACTTTTTCTAGGTAATAAACATTACCATCAGCAGAATTTTAATTAATGCAACACCGGGTTGTACCCAGTTCTTCATTAATTAATTTTTTCAGGATTATTCCTATAGTTTTGAGTCTAATAATATCTTACCTCCTACAAGTTTCTGGGAATTTTATCGGTTCAAAGACGTTACATGCAGACTGCATATAAAACCATATACTGTCTGTCAACATCAATATACGCTGATAGCTGTGGGTAATCTCCCCTTTGTTCATCGATTATTCAAAATGGCGGTTGCCGATAAACGCTTCAAGTTGAAAGAGTGATGGAAGTGACAACAGCGATCAAAATTAAATGAGAGAATTTTCACAATGTGTTCAAGTGTCTTTGACTTGTTACAATTTACATGGCGTGTAGCTGGCTGATACATTTCCATACAAGGCTCTGAGAGTTCATATCAGGTTCAGCTTCGCATCACCTTATATGGACTTTCGACATAATAAATATGTTACATGGCGTGTAGCTGGCTGATACATTTCCATACAAGGCTCTGAGAGTTCATATCAGGTTCAGCTTCGCATCACCTTATATGGACTCTCATCGCCTTGTATGGAAATGTATCAGCCAGCTACACGCCATGTAACTTATAATCTCACCCGAGGGCAAGATATTTGGGCCAGACACGAGGCTTGTCGAGTGTCTGGGCCAAATTTCTTGTCCCTCTGGTGAAATTTCCCATCTCACACCCACCCTCATCAAGGATCACCCCCAACAAAACACTCTATCGTCATCAAAAGTAATCCAGTGGCACGTGCAGCAATATCGAACTGATTTGCTTATCGGAAAGGACACACAACAGTTATGTATATACCACAGGTATATACTACGAAATTAAATTCAAACGCCGGCAAGACAGGGGTTAAAGATTTGTAGCGAAATGAACATTGACACATTCCGATGACGTTAATTGGTCGCGCGCATCTATCGATCGATGGACGCTGGAGTGATATGAATTAAGTTAAGAAATTGAACAAACTGTATACAATGTATCTCACATGGCCTCCCCCACGTAAGACACGCATATCTTGCATACGAAATGGAGGGAGAAACATTTATCACGTTGATTCTAAGAAATTGTATGTTTATTGAATTCTGATTCAATCGGATGGAATATTTCAGTTCGTCGGAAAAATTCGTTTTTTCGACCAGCTAGAACATTCCAGCCGTTTGAATCTAAACATAGGCGGCGGGCTATTTCTAGACTGGTTGCAGGCGTTGAATTCCTGTTGATTTGAGAGCTTGGGTCAAATGACAATAGAACCTGCGTTGATGGGGCGAGGATGTTCTTCCGTAAATGCCAAGACTGTTTATGGTCCATTTTTTATTTGAACGATTTCACTGTGACGCGGCTAACAGAAAACGAATGTTCATTTAAAATAATGACCAGTCTATCAGAATTCTAACGTGTCTTTTCTCAGCAGACATTGGCCTGATAACACTTTCTCGTTGCGGTGGTAATAGTGGTGATGGAAGGCAATAATATCCCTAACAAAATCTATCGACCAATGTTACCAATTCAGTCGTGTTTGACAGAGCTAATTGAGCTCTGTCAAACAAGCCTGACTTGGTTAAATTCTGTGCTGCATTATGGGAATAAAAGCCTAAAGCACAGCCGCCGTGGACTGGTCGTATTCCATGGGTGGGCATTGATGTCCACGTAAGCGTTTACCAAGGGAGAGAAATCGTCATCAGCAAAATTTTAATTCATGAAGCACCGGGTTGTACCCGGTGCTTCATTAATTAAATTTTTGATGATTATTTCGATAATTTATGTTTGGAATCTAATATTGTTGCGTCTGTGGAAATATTGCCCACCAGTGGAAAGTGACCACGGTGGCCGCACTGTACTTGAAATTTTGATGTTCTGACATCAGTATGTGGAGGGATAAATGAAAGTATCCCATCTCTTAATATGGACATTTGTCTTCAATATAAAATGTGGATAAATAATATATAAATAAAAGGTATATGATCCTCAAATCGTTATTAGAGATAACTGTCATAACCGGCCAGCGATAATGCCCCCCCCCCCCCTCCCCCCACTTTGGCAAATCAATCTGAAAAGCCGAATATTCCAGAACGGAATCAAAGAAGTTCCGGAATATGAAATCTCTTGAACTCATGATGAGTTCAAGAGGAGAAACTTTCTAAGATTTTGAGAGCATGTCGCAATTCGAAATTTCGAGTCGTCGTGACTGAAATCGAATCGAATCATCTGCACGAAATCGAATAGAATCGAATTTCCAAGATTCGCGGAGTACTAAGCCCAAGATCTCCTAGTGTGTGGATAGACCGTCCGTCCATTGCTTTGCCTGTTCGATCATGACCAAACGCTTGTTCGACAGCGAGCTTCCACGGCCTTCGTATTTTTGTTTCGCTGCGACCGAAATGTGTTGCAGGAAGTACTACTTTTATTTTGTCCCTTTTTAATTGATGTCCGATTGTTTCTTCGCAATCAAACGTTTGTTCGTGAGCAAATGTTCACAGCTGTATCATCTGCGTACAATCGTACAAGCACTTATTCACGGTATTCACCTCCAGAGCAAACTGCCACCGTTACGAAACTAAAAACTGTGCATTAAGACTTCACACGAAAAACACTAGTCAACAAGAAACACTTTGTAGGATTTCTACAGACGACACAAGAAAATCACGTTCTCCCAGGGAAATCGCTTGAAAAGAAGTTGTCATCTTGGAAAATTGAAATCAGTTTATCTCGTTTTCATTTGTCAGATTTCCTATAAATATGTCACATTTTGTTGTCTTATTAAGTTACCGCCAATAAAACTATCATCTCGGATATTAGATTTGTGGAATTTATGGACGAATTATTTTTATGAAAGGTTGTAAACTGGTGTACCTCATTGTTCATAAAGAACTATATCACCAAGACTATTGGTACCGGAAATATCTTAAACGGAAATGAATTAATTTACGTCCAAATATACCAGTAATCTGTGGCGATGTCAGCGTGTAATGTTTTTTGTATTTCAAGAAAAACATTCTTAAAACTACGATTTTTTTTAACCTTTAAACTGCTAAGTAGTGCTACTATGTTTGAGATTGGAAACGAAGCTGGAACACGCGTCGAAAGAAGACAGTTTTTGATGTGTTTTTTGCACAGCCATACGGACAACGTCCTTTGATTAGTGGGGTTGGTGAAGGCCGAAATAAAAAAAAAAAAATACCACAAACGCTAGCATTGGAGAGTATCGCATAGAGCAGCTGCGTTCTGCATCGCTAATTTCTGTCCAAAGTTCCATGGTTTTGATCCTACCCTTATCAACTCTTTACCGACCACGAATCGAAAAACGAGCCTAATGAAACAACCCTCGAATAACTAAAAACCTTTCTTTTTTTGTTGCCTCAAACATAGCTTATGGCCCCCATTCCCACTGGAGGAACTCGAGTCATGAGCTGTTTTTGGAGCAACACATTTGAAACATTAATAAAATCCGATTGGTGAGTTTTGTGAATAACGTGGACTGGATATAGCGAAAAGCGTTCTAATTCTCTTAGTTAAAAGAAAGCGATAGTACAGATGAAATTGAATTTTAGGTTTGTCACAAAATTCAATTGCAGTACCCCCGCCGTAGACTGGCTGTAATCTGCTCATGGGCAGTGATGTCCTCGCATGCGTTTAGCAGGTAATAAAAATCATCCTCAACAAAATTTTAATTAATGAAGCACCGGGTTGTACCCGGTGCTTCATAAATTAAATTTTTGATGATTATTCCTATAATTAGTGTTTGGAATCTAATATTATTGCATTCGTGGAAATATTACGCACTGTAATATTGTATTTTCACTTGCGGACCTCATCTGAGGAATAGAAATTGTGGTAAAAAGCATTGTTCCTTTAAGATCAAAGCTACACAACAAACCATGACATTCCTAGTTGTTATCCCCCCCCCCCCCCCACACACACACACATCCCGAAGAAGAGGTGGCCGTGGCACTGCTCGTCCGTCTGCTGTCCGTCTGTAGATAGAATTAGTATCCGATCTCTTATTGAAGTTCCCATATGCCGATGGAAACCAAACTTGACATGTGGGTTGAGAAGAACACTTTTGTGGTCCTTGTTTCAAAGGTCAAGGTCACAGTGAACTTTAACTTGAAAACTTCCCAGGAGTTGGTGTAAGTTAATTATAATGCTGCTGCGTAGATCAAAACCAAACCTCATATGTGGGTTGGGTGTGGTGAGAAGAAGAACCCTATTTATCCTATTTATGTTCGGGTCATTGTGCCAAAGGTCAAGACCACAATGACCTTTAACTTACAAACGCTCCCGTCTTCCGCTCTCAAATTAAATTTCCATCGGGCTGGTCGACATTAAACTGAATATGTTGGTTGGGAATGATGATAGAAAGATTCCTGTTTATTTTGAGGTCATTGTGCCAAAGATCGATGTCACAGTGACCTTTAAGTTACACATTGTTCTGATTTCCGTTCACTAATTAAAGTTCTGTGCCATTCCAGACTAATCTTGAAATCTGTGTAAAGTACAATGAGAAGACGAACCCTATTTATTTTGAGATCATTTTGTCAACGGTCAAGATCACAATGGCCTTTGACTTACAAATTTTCCTGATTTCATCTCTCTAATTAAAGTTCTGCTGGGCCGATCGAAACCAAACTTGATAGTTGGTTGGAGTATGGTAAGAAGAAGAACCGTATTTATTTTGCGGTCATTGTGCCGAAGGTTAACCCTTTGAACCCCAGAGGCCGCTGTCCGTCCCAGTAACATGATACTTCATAATTTCATTAAGTAGGTTGACTTTTAAGTGAAGGTGTGATGTAGACCAATCAATATTTTCAAGACTGCACGTTGAAATTATTAATTGGTCTACCCCCAAATAAAAAATATGGACTCTTCTCGTTGCTGCCATTGAACTGATATGGAAGATACCACTAGGTTCAAAGGATTAAGGTTACAGTGGCATTCAATTCACACATTTGTCCTGTTTTCCCTTCTTGATGCTATTTCAGGACGGTTTTTTGGTGGTGGGGTTGGGCGGGTGTTAATTAGGCACACCTGGTGGCAAGCTTTAGATTTTTTAGATGAACTGTCATGAAGTGATGACTCGGTGGAACTGGTTCCAAATTTAGTTAATATCACTGGACACAATAATCTATCACGCGATGTGGGAGCGCGGTGGCTCAATGGTAGACTGTTGGACTTCTATGCTAGAGGTCCCGAGTTCGATCCCCGACCGGGACGACCCGCGTTGTGTCCTTGGGCAAGGCACTTTATCCCGGTTGCCTACATGGGGGCACGATGACGCCGTGTACTAAGGCGTACTGCACATCGATGGTGCACATGTCTTCAACCGCTGTAACCTTACAGCTTGAGCGGTGCTTGAACAGAGTTAGAATGTTGAGGAGCTGACAGTTGCTCGTCGATGCTCGGTGGTTCTCTCCGGGTACTCCAGCTTCCTCCACCCGCAAAACTGTCATGGCATGGTTAGCCATTGTGCATAAGTATGTGACCTTAAACACCAATAAATAAATAAATAACGCGATGTACCAAACCGGACACATTGATCCTTAATAAACAACTGACTATATTATCGCGCTTTTACTTTAACTTGTCCCAACAACAGTTTCTTGCTGTATAATGTTCATGTGCATGAAACAGTTACAATCGATAGGGGTTGCGGGTAATGTTTAGTCTTTTGGGAATTTGTACGTTGTTGGAAAAATTTAGAGGACGAGGTTGTGCTGGATTCAAGACACCCCGGATATCATCCTCACCCACCCTGATAATTACGTATTGTAATACCATTTACTACATTCTGAAACAAGAGTTTGGACTAAATTCAAGTTTCCGTTAAAATATTTGGTTATCGTTTTTGGAAGGTAGAAAGTGTTGTATTAGGGCTAAAAATGTCCAGGGTTAAAAATAATCAATTTTATGTTCATTCAAGTTATGTATTTCAAACAAAATTGTTTTAAAAGGGCCACCATAGATAATTTTCGCACAACAATTTACTGGGGAATTTGTATAGACAACAAGAATGAGAAAACATTTTTTAGATTGTTCCATGACTTGTTTCGACTGATAATCTGCTGCTTTCCCACAAAGAAATTGTTCCGGTTATGACTGGGCATGCATGAGTATACGAGAAAATACCTTCGAAATTTCAACACTGTTGTCAGTAAAAGGTTAAGCGTGCATTGTAGAAAACAAATTAACTGGGGAGAGACTCTTTTTGGATACATCATTGTAAAGAAACTGTGAGTGATATTAATATTAAAAATAAAGTAGGCTATTGTGCCATGCTGTCAGGAAGTTATTTCTAAAAGAAGACCACATGATAGAATATCTCGCCTCTTACAAATGTCTACCGATTATTTATTAGATTTGATTTTCTTTCCCAGAATTTCCCATTATAAACCTCGGTAGATATAACTTCAAACTTGGCTAATATGACGCCGATCTCGGCCGATATGACCCAAGCTAGAGTTGAGCCCTTGATGCGTTACTAGCCGCGGCCATTCTGTTTACAGCGAAATAGTTCACTGTTATACGCCGAATGCAATCATTCAGTAAAATTGGCGCAACTGGGCAAAGAGAAGTAGTGTTTTGTATACTGAGGAATTAACCCTTTACCCAACGCAGAAGACATCAAAATTTATCATTTTAAATATCATTTTTCAAATTTTTCAAAAAATTTCAACATAACCATATCATGTGACCCCTCGTTGGAACGAGCTCGACGAGCTCGTTCCAACGAGGGGTCACATGATATGGTTTTGTTGAAATTTTTTGAAAAATAATTTTTTTTCAACTGCTGAATTTGCAAATTACGAGGGCGGATGCGGCCGATTCGTTGGGTAAAGGGTTAATGATGGCAATAAGTAAGGATTAGGCAGATAAAGAAAAAAAAGAGAGTTGTATACAAAACCGAAAGAAAACTAAAATTCAGAGTCACAGCCGTAGATTCGTCGAAGTAGTGCAGTAGGGCTGCACGACATTCAAAACTGAATACCGGTATCGGTTTCGAAAAAATACCGCGGTATACCGGTATATCGAAAACTGTTCAGATATATGAACATAAGTACCACAATCGAGACTCGAGGCATCACAGTCGGAACGAATTAGCATACCTTGATGATGCGATTCGAAAAACCTTTACCCGACGCAGACGATATCAAAATTTATTATTTTCAAAATTAGTTTATCAGATTTTCTCCAAAGATTTCAACAAAACTATATCATGTGACCCCTCATTGGAACGAGCTCAACGAGCTCGTACCAATGAGGGGTTACATGATTTAGTTTTGTTGAAATTTTTTAAATTTATTTTTTCAACAGCTGAATTTGTATATTACGAGGGCACAACCAGACGATTCCTCAGATAAAGGGATAATATTATTCATTCGGGGCTACAGTTTAAAAACTCAAGACATCTTGAAAATTAAATTGTGGGTAAATAAATAATGACAATAAACCGATATTTTTGTAATTACACCGGTATTCAATCGATATTGGTTTGAATACCGGTATATATCGGTTTATCGATGTACGTGCAGCGCTATAGTGCAGCTATTCGAACGTCGTGGCTTCCCCAGTGGGCAAGCCGAGACGTTCAAGTAGCTGAGCTTGGAGACGAGGAAACTTCGAACCTTAAGAACAGAAGTAGAAATAATAAGACTGTCCAAAAACTCTGACAGATGAGAACATTGTGTCATTATTTGTTTTGACTTAATAAAGATGTTATCACTCGGTTAGTTTCATATCGGCCGAGATACCAACCCTCGGTAACTTCACACCAGCCTTCGACCTTCGACTTCGGTAACTTCACATCAGCCTACGACTTTCGGTTCTGTATATGTTCCGCAAATACGTGGAAAGGGTAAAGGAAACGGTTGGGGTACAGCATCCATTCATGCACACTCAAAACATATGTTGCAAAGTTCTGGACAACCAGAATTTCCGGGAAACTAAATAGTTGCCACACTTGATGGGTTTTAGCCGATATTATTTTCATCGCCGATTTGAGACAATATCTCTTAATGGGTAACTGACAGATTGTAGGTTTTTTTTCCATTTGTATCTTTTATATGGTATACTGTTGTAGGTACGTGATCTCTCGAAAAGTGTATTCCGGAATAACAAATAATCTTAGAAGGTTTATCTGACGTGGATTGCTGGTTCATCTGACATGGATTTCAAGCATCTTCGAGTTACTTGGACGTACTTGCATGTTGTTACGTGCGTTCGTGTTTACAACATCTTGTTTCTCTGACACCTCTCTCTCTCTTTACTGAAAATCTGCTTCCTCACTTTTTTTTACCAGGACATCTCCCCGATGACACTGCTTTACACTTGTGGGATTACACAATTAACCAAGAATTCTTGTTTGACAACTGAGTTATGGGACATTTTCACTGCTGAAAATAATGTTTTTTTCCACATAATAGTGTTAGGGGTTAAATTTCTACCAAGCTATCACACAGTGTTACTACAACGCTATTAGTAATATAAAGGTTGTGTAAAACCACAACGTTTTCACAACATGTCTACAACACTAAATATGAAGTTCTATAATGGTGCAAGATAGTTTTGTTGCCGCAACATTTTCACGACGTTTCCACAGCGTTAAATAAAACTTGATAACCCCTAAGGGCCCAATTCAGACTCAAGTTGACCATTTTCACCGCAGTAAAACAGGTGCCCCAACATGCTGTCTCTGGGGAAACTAGCAAGCAACATTCTACATTCTGCGTGCCTTTGCAGTTGTTTCAAGACAAGTTTTGGCTGCCTTTGCAGGCAGCCAAAACTTGACGAGAAAGAACTGCAAAGTCCCCACAAGGTGGCTACAAGGTAAAAGGGTGTTAAATGTAGTAAGATAGTTGTGTTGCTCGCAACGTTTCTTCAGCGAGTTCACAGCGCTAAATAAGAAGTTGCTAAGCGGCGGTGGTTCCACGTTTTCCCGAACGTGACTGCAGCGTTCAGTTAAATGTATTTGACCATATTACCAACGTAATAAAACACCTCAGTGGGAGTCCACAAATGAAATTTCAGTTAACGTTGTAGCTACAAAAATTCAACGTTTCCACAACGTTGTTGCAACAAAAATGTGCTGGCTGGGTAATTTAGGCTAGCTTCCGGACTGTTGTCAATTAACAGAAAAGGATACAAGCCTCCATGCCTCATCATAAAAAAATTGCGGAAAATATGTTTTTTTATTGGCCTTGTGCAAGAATGTTACATTTACGCTGAAAAAAACCACACCAACGCCGACGCTCAGCATTAAATTAAAATTTCTATGAGTTTACGAGTCTAAAAGCAGACGACACTACTATTAACTCGTTTACTAAAGTAACAAGAACAACCAGCAAAAGATATTCTCAAAAGTAGTCACTCAAAGTATATATTTTCAATTCTTGTCTCAAAAACATATCTAAATGCGGCGAGTTCGTTGAACTCGATTCAATGATGTATGTTTCACATAGGTCCGCAGAAGGCGGGTCAAAATAGTGTATCTGAAGTCACTGAGGTACGCTGTTATATCAATAAAGTTCTTGACTTTCACAGCTTCTGTGTCAGTAGTTATTACACCACGATGCACGATGATGAAAAACAATCGTTACTTATTTCCAGTTCCTTATTCGACATTCGTTATCAACCGATAAAATCAGTTGATAACGAATGCCGAATAATTAACTGGGAATACGTAACGATTGTCCCGTTCCCGCTGCTGTGTGGGATTTTAGGGAGTAAATGAATCAGGTGCAAGTACCAAATAACAATAACGGTCCCGTGATTATGAAAGTGAACAGAGAATTTTGAGTGAGTCGCGATCTACTCGAAATAGAGGAGATCAGAATTCATCTGTTAGTCACGTGTTCCTCTTTTCACGTGACCTTTGTTTTCCAAGCAGTGCACAACTGTTAACAAAAATGGCCGATGTGAACTCGACTTAAAGTTATACAAATCCATATTTTTATATTACGTGTTTGAACATTTTTGATCAAATTAACTTTCATAGTAAGAACCAACTATAATATTTAATTATCTGGTAAATACTAGATCCTTAGGCGAAGAACCCACTGAAATGTGACTACGCATAGTCTGCAACAAGTCACGCATTTTCCTTGCTTTGCAAAGTTAAACTTTGAACTACCATTATGGATATAAATAAAGTATTGTCAATTTCAGTCATCAAGGAGTTTGCATGGTTGCGTTGTAAGTTAGGAAATGGGTGGAATATGTATCGATTGAGGCAATCGTTATCGTTGTCCCTCTGTTTTGCTTCACACGTGTTTATTGTTTTGAACATAAATGTCACATGGGAGGAGGGGTGGGGCACATTACCAACATGGGAAATGTTGATATAGTCTAATATCTTACCTCCTACAAGTATCTGGGAATTTCATTGGTTCAAAGATGTCACATGCAGATTGCATATAAAACCATATACTGCATGTCAACACCAATATACGCTGACAGCTATGGGTCATCTCCTCTTTGTTCATTGATTATTCAAAATGACAGCAGCCGATAAACGCTTCAAGTTGAAAGCTTGAGTGTTGGAAGCCCATATTTGGTCTGAAGTGCAGGTTAGGGAACTTAAAAGGCGTCATATCCTGTGGATGTGTGTCATGTTACCTTCGAAATAAAACTGTTTGGTATGTATGCCTTGTTACAATTTATGGGAGAGTGCTCTCCATAAATTGTAACAAGGCAAAGACACGTGAACACATTGTGAGAATTGTGATGCCTCAAGCCTCGGTTGTGGTACTTATGTTCATTTTTCAGAACCTTTTTCGATATACCGGTATACCGCGGTATTTTTTTGAATACCGATACCGGTATTCAGTTTTGAATATCGTGCAGCCCTAACTAGCTTCGCCTGATGTAAAAACGATTGTAACAAACCTACAAAATCTCGTATGTTTCACTCCAGAAAAAAACGATTATGTCGTGCAGGCTCCGAAGAGTCATGTGTAAAAGATTTTTAATGAAGATGGCCAATTATAAAATAAATAATGATCGTACACCTTGTATACTCAATTAGGCTAATAAGTGTTACAATGTCCACGAGCTTCCAAACGGGCTATCACTGTTATATGAGCTTTTCCCAATTATAAATTTCTGCCGTATAATTAACGCCACAGACACAAGTACTTTCAACTTTTTGAGATCGTAATATCAATTATGGCGTTGAGATGAATAATAAATTCATGGAAGGTTGAAGAGAATAATGGATAATTATAAGAGTGTATTTCAACATTTTTTATCACACACTGTGAGCTTGAGATAGAGAATGTAGGTAAATACATAATATAGGATATTGGGTGGTCTTTTAACCCTTTACCTAACATGAAAAGCAGACGACACTTGCAAAAAAAATTCTTGAATAACTATTTTTTTTCATTTTTTGTCTCAAAAACATAGGTTATGACCCCTCGTTGGAACGAGCTCGAAGAGCTCGTTCCAACGAGGGGTCATAACCTATGTTTTTGAGACAAAAAATGAAAATATTTTGAAAATTAATTGGCGATATTTGGGAATAGCGCTGGCCGGTTTTGGCCGTTACGTTGGGTAAAGGGTTAACCCTTTACCTAACAGGAAAAGCAGACGACACTTGTAAAAAAAAAAAAAATTTTGAATAACTAATTTTTTTTTCATTTTTTCTCTCAAAAACATAGGTTATGACCCCTCATTGGAACGAGATCGACGAGCTCGTTCCAACGAGGGGTCATAACCTTTATTTTTGAGACAAAAAATAAAAAAATAATGAAAATTAATTTGCGATTTTTGAGAATAGCGCTGGCCGGTTTTGGCCATTACGTTAGGTAAAGGGTTAAACTGGAAAAAAGACGCTCAGGTATATTTACTCTTCCCACCCCCCCTCATATACTGCATGTATGATAGAAATGGTTTACAATTATAATGGCTATGTACGTGTGTTTGTTCTAGGTATGCGCGAGGGTGTGTGTATGTGTGAACTATGTGTGTGTAAGGTGCGTGCTTGCGTATGTGTGTGTATGAATGGATCTGTCTTCCGATTTTGTGAAAACGTAGACAATAGTTCTTATGTTCCCACAAAGATTGCCATTGTTCTCTCCAGGTCTCCACAAAGAAAACATCGGGTTAGGGTTTGTCTTCCCTAATTTTATTGGGAGTTGTTTGCCATTGTTTGTCACCGAGAACCAAAAAAAAAAAACAACAACTCCGCACAAAGGTGGTAAAACAAGGCTGAGTGTGTGAGTGTGTGTGAAGTTCTTCAGCTGAAACCATTCAGCACTATTAGGATAAGGGCCGTGACATGCTGTGGTAGGCACGACACATCTAATCACTTGCACCAGATGAAGCAGGTTGACACAGAACGTTTATATTCAAGGTTTGAACTCTAGTAATGCTTGTGTCAGGTTACTGACAATTAGTACGTTAACAAGTATAACCTTTACCTAACGCTGCCCTTTGGTTCCCACTGCCCCCCCCCCCCCCCCTCCCCCAGAGCTGGAAAACTGTAACCAAAATTCCAAAATATCATCATTAGAGGTCGAAAGTGGATAAACAGTGGGTGTTAGAAAAACCCACAATCACCATATTTTACCCATTTGTATTTTGTTTTTATCACGGGCAGCCATGTTGCAGGATTGAAAGGCTAGTCAATAACTTGTCTTTGCTCACTTTTGTTTCTTCGCCCTACCATTGCATAAGATCATATCCCCGAGTTCAAAACAGAAGGACAGGATGGAATATAGATGCAGAAAGGAAAACCAAACTTACATAAAAGGACAGGTCATAATAAAAGCACAGTGTTTAAAATCATGATATATGCAGAGACACAAGTTGCGACTCCAGTACATCCGGGTAGGGGAACACACCAACAAATATGATATTGAACTGCCTTATATACCGAATCCCTCACCAGAAAAAACACAGGCACCTGTTGGCATATTTTGCCCTCCCACCCCAACTCTGAAAACACACAGATGCCAACTACAATGCTTTATGCCATCTCACGTGACTTTCTATTCCTCCGATTGGCTGAGAGGTATGCTGCAATTTTCAGTAGTTCTACTATCGAGGGCTCGAACAATAACCGTGCACTATTGTTGTGCACTATACACTTTTAAACCCTTTACCCAGCGCAGACGATATCCAAATTTATTATTTTAATTACTGTTTTTTTTTTAAATTTTCTAAAAAAATTCAGCAAAACCTTATCATGTGACGCCTCATTCGAACGAGCTCGTTGAGCTCGTTCCAATGATGGATCACATGATATAGTTTTGTTGAAATATTTGGTTTTCAACTGCTCAATTTGCAAATTCGTTAGATGAAGGGTTAAAAGTAGCCGGGAATATTCTGTGACGTACGACTTATAGATATCACAGTACTAAATATTTCCCATCGGCGATCGTTATAACGTTCAAGCCAAAAAAATATGATCGCATCACTTTAATTTTGGCATTCAAATATCGTTGTCAAGCATAGCCCTTCAGACAACCTTTTCTGACCCGAAAACAGGGGGTCGTGCAACAAATCAGAGAGAAAAACTTACAGGAAGGGAAGTACCGATCAAGTGCACACATTTTTCAAGGAATTCTCATCAAAAACACACCAACAGTCTCTTGTATTTTTAGGTCCAAAAAGTCATCAAATCACCCTCTTTATTTATCTGGTATATTCAATAATAATGCAATATGTCAGTAGAGGCCTTCAAATGTTTATTGAAACAATGTATTTCCCCAAGGCTGCTTAGTTTTGGAGATCGCATCATTTCCAAGTGAAACTTTTCAAGACGGGTAACTCTAATTCAAAGTATTTATTACAGTGATACCGTTAAGAGATTTTTCCTGAATTCTGTTTTGTTATTGAAAAGGTCCTTGTAAACAGGCAGTGTACTTACGGTTGGAATCCTGATGGGTAACAAGATTCATTCTCAGTTTGTTCAATATAATATATTGACTAATGCACAGCGCGTCGTTGACTCGGACGAAAAATTATTTTTGCATAATCAATTCAAAGTTATGCAATATATAGAGGATATGGAATGAGTGTTTTTCTCATACAATATTTCTGAAACGAATCTAAGAATTTTCCGCTTGTGCGAGCCTCTGGCGAGCCCAAACGGAAAATTCGGACGAGTTTCATAAATATTATATGAGAAAAACACTCATGTCATATTCTATTTATCATATGACACACACACGCACAAATTAGCCACTTGGTACGACTTTTTAACCCATCGCCTAACTTGAGTTGCAGACGGCACTTGGAAAAAACATTCTCGCATAACTAAAAATTTTCATTTTTTTCTTCCAAAACATAGGTTATGACCCCTCATTGTAACGCGCTCGACACGCTAGTTCCAATGAAGGGTAATAACCTATGTTTTGGAAGCAAAACGTGAAAATATAAAAAAAATGAATGGCGTTTTTCTTGTATTGCGCGAGACGGTTTTTGCCGTTACGTTAGGTAAAAGATTAATACAATATAACCCACCCTAAATAGGACAGATAACGTATATTCTCCCGACTGAAATTATGCAAATGTGACCCAGTAGTATTTTGTTCAGCCAATCAAATTCTCCAGTTTTGAAATTGACCAATGAAAGCTCCCAACTCTAATTATGCAAATTATGAAAATGTGGCCCAGTTGTATTTTGTTCAGCCAATCAAATTGTCTAGTTTTGAAATTGACCAATGAAAATGACCGAAGGCTTTATTTATCACTAATTAATATGAAAACAAAATATCAAATGTTTAAAGTGAACAAAACGGACGAGTCATGTGATAATTGTAATATATTGCATGTGACTACAGGTATATATAGAGAACAGTGGAACAAATTAGAATTAAACAGAACAACATAGCGTGAGATCATCTGTGCCGACGAAGTGGCAACTGAGATGCACTTATTGTAGATTGACCGGCCTATACAAACATTAGAACGCTGTTGTTCGACTTTATTACCCCTTTACCCAACGGAACCGTAAAAAACGGCCAATTAACTCGCCAATTAAATTTTATTATTTCTTCATTTTTGTCTCAAAAACATAGGTTATGACCCCTCTTTGGAACGAGCTCGTCGAGCTCGTTCCAAAGAGGGGTCATAACCTATGTTTTTGAGGCAAAACATGAAAAAAATTAGTTATTCAAGAATTTTGTTTGCAAGTGTTGTCTGCCTTTCATGTTAGGTAAAGGGTTAATGAAGAGGTACCGGATTTGATAAAAACCTGCAAACGCCGGTAATTTGAGTTCATTATGAAGAATGAAAATCCCACATTAATCACCTCCATCTGTAACTTATTTATTTTATTTTATTGAAGTTTCAAGGTCACATATTTCTGCACAATGGCTAATCATAACCACGACAGTTTTACGGGTGGAGGAAGCCGGAGTACCCGGAGAGAACCACCAAGCAACGGCGAGCAACTGTCAGCTCCCCAACATACTAACTCCACACTAGCAGGGTTAGCATTGGTTGAAGACCATCGACGTGCACTACGCCTTAGTAACAGCGTTACCGTGCCCCCACGTGGGCAATGAGGGTGAAGTGTCTTGCCCAAGGACACAGCGCGGTTGCCGCAGGTGGGATTCGAGCCGAGGACCTCTCGGCTTGCAGCCTACACCTCTACCAGCGGAGCCACCGCGCCCCCACCTCCATCTGCAACATGATCCTGTTGTTCTTCAGGGAGAGAGAAGGATTAATTATCAAAAAAAAGAAACAAAAAAAAAAAAAACAAAAAAAAACGCGGGATAGATAAACAAGGCCCCACACTCTCGGGAAATTTTATTCTGACTCGATTTTTTTAGTTAAATTGTTTTGTTAATCTTTTGAGCACTATTGTACATATTATCAAATTTATATTTTGTCATGTAAGCAACATGTCTCCCTGTTGGTGTTATATTGCTTCAATAAAGTATCTCTCTATTTGTCTTAAAATACAAAACCAGAATAAGCTTCTGATAGAGATTTATTTATTTATTTATTTATTTATTTATTTATTTATTTATTTATTTATTTATTTATTTATTTATTTATTAGGGTTTAACGACACATTAACAGCCAAGGTCATATCGTGTCGGTGACAGTTTTACGGCTGGCGGAAGCCGGAGTACCCGGAGAGAACCACTGAGCAACGACGACCAGCTGCCAGCTCCCCAACATCCTAACCCCGCAATGCAGCACAGGCAGGGTTAGATTGGTTGAAGACATGCGCACCATCGACGTGCAGTACGCCTTAATACACGGCGCTATTGTGTCCCCATGTGGACAATCGGGGTGAAGTGCCTTGCCCATGGTCACAACGCGGGAGTCCGAATCGATCGCTCAGACGGTCACTCATCCAAAGGACTAACCGGGCTCGACGTTGCTTAACTTCGGTGATCTGACGAGAACCGGTTACAGCAACGCCACCGCGCCCCCTTCTGATAGAGATGAAAATCTTCCAAAAATTAGTAGAGTGTTTCATATAAGCACTTGGAGTGGAGCCTGATTTAAATCAGCCTAAAATATAACATTTCTATATATATTTTGGATATCGGGTAAAATGTATTTTTATTTTGTGTACATCAACCTCATTTTGTTTTCAAACCTACTTCCGCAAATGGGAAAGGACAAGCCACAGCACAGTGGTAGCAACAATCCCTTTGGTATGTACGTTGTTACTGCACCTTCTCTTTGAAAAAATCAATGACGAGAAGACAGTGGGAACGCCTAGCTGAATCATAACAGTTTCATTAATTGTTTTTGTTCTCATCATGGTTCACGCAAATTAGTGGGTTGTCTCTGAGGGTCACACGCATCTGACAGCTAGATGACTAAAACACCGGTGTTACTAATTTTCGTGGGTGTAATCTTTCCAAATATTGCGATGAAAGCTGTCAAGCCATAGGTCTAATTCTGTAAAGCATTTGACGCTATTATGTCCTGGAATTCGTCTAGTCATTGAATTGTTCATAATGTATGTTCCGAGTAAATCTAACAAATACTATAAATATTCATTTTCTTTGAATCAATACAAGAAATGTTTCTCCAATCGAGACGTGATTTGACCCAATCTTTGATAACATTCTCATTATGAATGATGATTCACTACAGCTGCAGTCTTATGGTTATGCTAGTTGCGTTAATATCTTTATGTTGTCAAGGTGAATTAAATAATTATTTATTCGAATATCTATTCTCGGAATACGGAGTAATATCTGTATGTCTTTGAGGATAAAGGGACATCACATTTTATTACACATCCATTAAACTATAAACCCTTGTATTCAACGGAATCTCTGCTATGATATAAATGATTCTGTATCCAACGGGTGATATACAAGCCAGAACTTTTTTACCACACCGTTTAGTTACGCTTCGAAAAGTTTCCAAATTTCGTTATACAATCATCGACCGTCTGTCCCATAGTGTGAAAATGAAAACGTCCAAAGCAAAATAAAGTCGGTTCACAAAAAATTAGCCAAAAATGAGATAATATTTTTTAAAAACCCAATTATTTCCAACCAGAACATTAACCCAGTCCCGTTGTCGTCTCGTTTTGTGGATCCCATTATATCTAAATTGGTCAACTTTATTCGGTAAATCTTCGTACACCTTGATATGCGTCGAACTTCTTTTAAAAATGTTTCCCACAGCTGTTTTGCAAATCTGCACATATCTGTACTTATATTTTTACTAACAGTAATAGCCATCAAATGGTTAGGTGTGAATGGGCACCAGCCCATTCACGCCTAACTATTTGGTGGCTATTACTGTTAGTAAACAGCGATAGGAATTTCAACAAACACTGGTTCCGAAAAGGTTGTTTTGATTTTTTATCGATCCATATGATCAGTACAACTTCAGTCAAAACAAACTCTTCATCTTTGGGTTAAATTATCGGAATTAAAATTTGTTTCTTTAAATGCATTTTAATGCATGGGTTGTGTAATAAACACGGAACGCGATGTATGTTTGAATCGGTGGGTATTTCACATAACTCGTTGGAATGGCGTAATCATATTTCGCTCGAGCCTACGGCCATTCCAACTCGTTATGTAAAACACCCACCGATTCAAACACACATCGCGTTCTGTTTATGTATCAATGGTTGTCTGCGCGCAAACTCCACGAAACGTGAGTATACAAATAGCTCATTACGGCGTTGAATTCCGAACATAACTAGACTGGTGACCTGAAAGCTTGGTTGCGATGATAATTTAATTTCAAAATCTGGTTGTATGTGAATAGATCATTTCTCGTTGTTGACGACAGCACCAACCTGCCGCCCAACACAACCCAATATTATTTACTTTTTTTCGAAAGCTTCATACATGACACCCTTGTGCAAAAGCAAGACCGGAGGTGAACTGCCAAAGATCACATCTCATTAGCCAACTTTGGTCGTCAGCTTTTTTTGTTGTCACGTCAGAACAGATATTGCTCAGCTTTTCCCAGCTGTACAACAACACAGGGAAGAGAGAATCGCCAGCTGTATTTTTGTCGTCCATTATTGTTGGTATTGAATCGGTTGTCGCTGCGATAAGACTGACGTTTAAATGGGAGTTAGCATCATGCTGATAATTTTGAATGCTGGCGATCTAGAATTTCCTTGTTCATCTATTTGCGGTTAATCTGACACCCAATCTGGGCAGAACGTGGCACTCAACGTTGAGGTAGTATAACGTCGATGGACTGTTTTTGGTCCACAGCTTTTTTTACGCGTTCAATCCATTTTTGTACGAATTCATTCTCAGAAGACGGTGGAGTATTTACGGTGACGTCTGATAAAACTCTGTACAGTAAACTGCAAGTACGGCTTAGACATCCGTGTAGACTGAGATTTGCTTGGTACATTTTTCCACGTATATGCTTTAGATTTTAATTAACAGGGCACCAATAAAACTGTCCGGCACGAGGCGACCTGGTTGTCGAAAGTGTTATTAAAACCCCAAAAGACAAAAAAAAAAAAAAAAAAATTGAAAATTAAAGGGCGCTAACTTTCCTGTAAATCTCTTCCAATGACGGAAATTGTCAACCACGTGCAATTTATGTAAACATGGATTTGCCCTTTTCATGAGAAAGTTGGTTTTGTGACAAAAGAGACTCAAGTTTAAAAGATTCGAGGAAATCAAACTTGCGATTTTGAATTTTGAATTCGTAAATCTCCCTGCGACAGTCACCTCTCAATGCAATATATATGGATGACAACAGACGAATTACGCATCAGTCTCGCATCAATATGAAATGACTTGTTGAATCTCTTACGTAACAAATGGTTTATTTATTTATTGGTTATAAGGACACTTTCATCATCTATTGCTATATCACGAACGCTGAACGGATGTGAAATCAAGAACAGCCTATTGTTTATACCTGTGCTGTACACTTTTGAAGACTTCCATTTCAGGCATTGGTGCGCGGCTCCCATTTACCAGAAGAAGAGAATTGTTTACCCAAGAAAACAAGCACAGCTTCACTTTTCGGGGGTTCTTATGAGAGAACAACCGAATTAACTGTCACAAAACTGTCGGAACAAGCTGCTGTATATTGGAAGGATACACTTCTCCAAGTGAACATCGTTTCATAATGTTCCAGGTGAAACGTTATTTTCATATATCTCTATGGAACTGGATTGCTGAAACGTCAGCGAAAAATGTCGCAACGCACTCTGCCACCACCCCAAGATGGCGCCAAGTCAATCAACGCGATTTCTCCTTCCAATCCATGACGTTCGATGTGTTGAAAGTCGTTACGCTGTGACTACAGTCACAGTGTAACAACTTCCACTTCATCAAACGCCACAGTGTTTACCCGACACGAAAAATAGTTACACGGTATCGCCTTTCCAATCTCGGTACTAGTTTCTTTGTCAATATTATCTAAAATATGTGGTTGCTGCATTGAAATTCTAACCGAAGGGTCCACGGTTCAAACCCCGCCAGAGGTTACTGCGTGGTGTCCTTGGGCAAGGCACTTAATCCCGATTGCCCACGTGAGGGCATGGTGGCGCTGTGTACTACGGCGTACTGTACGTCAGTGGTGTACATGTCTTCAACCAATGTAAACCCTGCTTGCGCGGAGTTAGTACGTTGGAGAATCTGACATTTGCTCGCTGTTGCTCGGTAGTTCCTGCCCGGTACTCCGGCTTTCTCAACCCGTAAACCTGTCCGACACGAGGTGACCCTGACTATCGAAAGTGTCGTTAAATCCCATAAATAAAATAAGTAAATAAATGTAATATATTTAGTAAATAATATTCAGTTTGTCTTGCCGCGAAAATGTGCATATCATGGCCCTATGCATTAGAACAGACATCAAAGTATATTCTTTAACCCTTTACCCAACATAACAGGAAAAACCGGCCAGAGCTATTCTCAAAAATCGTCAATTAATTTTCATTATTTTTTCAATTTTTTTCTCAAAGACATGGGTTATGCCTCCTCGTTGGAACGAGCTCAGTCCAATGAGGGGTCATAATCTATGTTTTTGAGACAAAAAATGAAAATTAGTTATTCAATAAGTTTTTTGCAAGTGTCTTCTGCTTTTCATATTTGGTAAAGGGTTAAAATGCTCTCTACGATTGCGAGGCATCAGGGAACTGAAAACCTTCGTGAATTTTGTTGTTGTCGAGCATAATTTATTTACAGCAGCATCCACCTCCTCCTCAAGATGGCGGCGGTTGAGGCAGTTATATGTGACCAATGAGCTGTATAAATTTGTACAACGACCAGGGGTCAAATTCCACAATGGGCCGAATGAAGAGGGGGGTTTATGTCAACATTTTCTTCATCAACATATTTTTACACCATAATACCACCACCAGAGAATCTGTTAGGTGGTACTCTCACTACTCAAATGCAGTCACCTGAAATTTCTATTTCTCATTTGGGTTCTCGCATTTGTAATCTTAATGAGAATTAAGGGGAATGCTCACATAATCTTCACTCTTAGAATGTGACAGATTACCTCGTATGATTTGTCCATTCCATTGCCACTAGAATCGAGAAAAGTATTCATACCGCCCTGTTAAGGCACATGGGTCATCCCTGACATATAGTAGTATGCGGGCGCCCTTCTATGACGGCTCTCCCCTCCATTAGAAATATACTTCCTGCTAAATCCAACCCAGTTAGAAATCAACCAAAATCAATTGTGTTGAGTGAATGTGAACCCAACTGGGTTCATATCCACTCAACCCAGATGATTTGGGTTAATTTTTAACCCAACAGAGTGTACGCTTCTGCCTATCGCCCGACAGTACTGATGAATTAAAGTATTACACGTCCTCCATTTTCGTGGAGGCACGATGGCGTTGTGTACTAGGGTGTACTGCACGTCGATAGTGCACTTCCCTTCAGCCAACGCTAACCCTGCTTGCGCGGAGTTAGTACTTTGGGGAGACTGACAGTTAATTACTCGCTGCTGCTCTGGGGCTCTCTTCAGGTACTCCGGCTTCGTCTGCCTGTAAAACTGACAGACACGAAGTGACCCTGGCTATCGAAGTGTAGCTAAAACCCAATGATAAAGGAAGAAAAAAATCCTTCATTTACACGCTAAAAACTAAAGTTTTAAAAACTACACTTGAAGTGCTGTATTTAACACTTACTAAGTGCTGAACTAGCACTTTGTTCAAGTACAGATATCCCAGAACTTGACAGGTGCTACAATAATACCACTTGACAAGTGTAATGTCGCGACACTTAAGAGGAAACAACGCAGAACGCGGATCAGGCTCGAACTCTCGAGCCTGATCCGCGTCATCTGCGTTGTGTCCTTTTAATTATGTACCAACCAAGCGCAAATCAAATTATGGACGGTTCGGGAAGAACCACCAATGCTAGACACATGGGAAGTGCCATCCATTCAAGTTTCAGATGTCTGACGATTTTAATGTCTAATTGCTTAAAGCATTGCACTTTGAGTGTTAAAATCAAACCCTAAGAGTTAGAATGGGTTTAACACCTAGAAAGTGTCAGTTTTAACACTTTAATTTTTAGTGTGTAGTTGCGCCCTGTCAACGCGCGCCATGTTTTTCTCTGGTAAAAAATAAACTCTTAGAGATATTAAACTCTAGCACACTTATGGCGAAATATATTAATTTCACCCAGCATATAGTTTTCCCATAATGCGACCAGGGATTGCTTGACTGAATTGGTTAAATCCCGGGATACATTATGGAAAAAAAGAAGTTGCTTGAATTTTCATATTTCGACATCAGAGTGAAGAGGGTTTAAAAATGGTTAAAGAGCACTTTCTTCGCGCAAATATCGTATGAATAGCTTCAGTTTACATGATTTATCAATTTTGAAGACATATTTATAGATAAAAGTCAATTGTTGTTTTTCTTCTTTGAAGCAGCGGAGTTCCGGTATTTTCCGTTAACAGTACCGGACAGGAAATGATGCTTATCTGCATTCCGTTCGTCTTAGCGCTTTCGTGTCGACAGTTCACGAAATCAATAGGATACACGCAAACACTAAATACAGAAACATCTAAAACCTCGTCTATCGTCGAAAGACGAGATTGCTATTTGCCATTATTGACAGCGCATATTTGAACCAGCTTTTATGTCGATAATTGCGCAAGTCAATATATAATGACTGCCCATTTTGTAGATGTTTTTCAACATACGTTTGAATAGAATGTACATTTGTTTTCAGATCTGGTTTTTTTTCAAAGACAATCTTGAAGGTTTTTTGTGTTAAACACAAACTGATATTGCAAACATTCTTGATGCGCTGAAAAAAACATAGCTACATGATTAACCCATATAAGGCCCCACAAAGTAGATCTTTTGTGTCTCA
The DNA here is from genome assembly GCA_031216915.1 of Pictodentalium vernedei. NCBI lineage: Eukaryota > Metazoa > Mollusca > Scaphopoda > Dentaliida > Dentaliidae > Pictodentalium > Pictodentalium vernedei. Next base: position 611,766,544 of record CM062295.1, read on the forward strand.
GGCCATTTTTTTGTAAAATTGCATGTGGGGGGGGGGGGGGGGGGGGGAGGGGGAGGGATATTTCAAAAGTTCATATTCTTAGTTTGTTTTATGTTTTAGGCCTCATAATCTACGTGCCCCCATATAAGATGTACCGCATTCGCAAACGAACTGTATGTTCACACAAACATACACACCGTCACACCCACCACATACACACTCTAAAATGAGTTGGGTGAAAAATTAACCCGAACCAACTGGACTGAGTGAATATGAACCCAATTGGATTCATATTTACTCAATCCAGTTGATTTTAAATTCAACAGATTTTAGAGTGCACTCTAACCCCCTCACCCCCTCTCCCCCTCACACACTTACCACTCATCCTCACACACAGACGCCTGTGCGCGCGAACCGATCTTTGCGAAGTAAATGGAGAAGAAGGTGGATGAGTTGGGCGTTTTTTTAAAACCTGCCTTTCCCACCCCCAGATATTGTGTCTGTTTTCTAATAGATTAGTGTGGGATGGGCCAACCTTTTGTCAACTGCTTTCGATGCCAAAGTCCACGATTAAATTCAGTGGACCACAAGTGCCGCCGATGTTATGTACGCCCAGTGGTTGAATTATCGAGATTTAAACTAAGTAAAGGCATGGGTGAGAACCGCCCAACAGATGTGGGATTAGGAACTAATGTGATTAATCTGCCTGGCACCGATGACTTAACGCCACCGAAAATCTGAGTTAGATGCCTGAATCCAAAAACAGGTAGAATTTACAAATATATAACCGTAAGTTTCTTAGGCAAATGAAATTAGAAGACCCCTTAAAAAAATTCCAGCAGTCAGAAACTTCCTTTTGCAGAATCCTCTGCATTCTCACCTTCAAATAATGAAACAGATCTCTTTGAAAAAGTAAGAATTTAGTTATATTGAAATAAATATTTTAAGAACGCCATGAAAAAACTCAACACCAAATATTATAAGAAAATAGATTCACTTATTTGGCCCAATAGTGTTGAAAATGTAATAAGATGTTTGAAGTTTCTGTGCTTAAACAAACCAAGTTTACATCCTACCAAAGAAACACAAGGACCATTCTTCATTGGTGGACGACGGATGACTTGATCCTTTGAACCTTCAATGGTACCTTCCATGTCAGTTCAACTACAGCAACTAGATGAGTCCATATTCATTATTCGGAGTAGACACATTAATACTGTTAACACGCAGCCCCAAGACTGCACGTTGAAACTATTGATTGGTCTACCTCACACATTCACTTAGCAGCCACCCTTCTTAATGAAATTATGATGTATCCTGTTCCTGGACACGAAAAAGGGTCCCACAAATGGTTAAAAAGGGTTTATAAGGGTTAACTCCACCCGGACACCAACTGTCTCAAATTATCATTCGGAATCCGATGCCATCTTTTTAAAAAAAAATTACTGAGGCTCAATGACACTTTAGACAGCCAGGGTCATCTCGTGTTCCTGTGCCATTTAGGAACTCATGGATTATCATCTAAAACCTGTAGCTAATAGACATTCGAGCTATCTAAAAAATACACAGGATTTCCTGTCAACAATATCTGAATTGAAGGTCTAAAAAATCCATTTTTAACTACATTATATATTGACAACATGTATATCTACTTTGAATTTGATAGAGGGACTATTTATTTATTGGTGTTTTGGCTATCACATGACCGCAACACAGGTAAAAGTTTAGCCAATCGTTTATACCTATGCTGCCCACTGTACAGGACTTCTACCCCAGGCGTTCGTTCCGGATCCTATTTTCCCAGCCAAGCACACACAGTACCACAATAAACAAGCACTTGTTTTCGAAAAATGCCTTATTTAATGTAAAGACACCCGTTGACTATTCCAAAGAGCAATTATTAACCGATTCACTTATTCCTGATGCACGTCATCATAAAAAATAACTATAAAAATTACCATTTATATTTTGTTTGTCAGATCTCGAAAGGCAAACTCTCAGGCTAACTGTGTAATTCTGTTAGGAACCTGACATTGTTAAGGCTTGCTTGTTTGCCCATTTGCTTCTTTCGTGCACCAGTTATAAATATTCCAATCATAAGTATTTAATTCAACATTCCAACATCAAGATCTTAACAACATTAGTGGGACAACACGGCGTAATCATAAAAATACAACTGTGACGATTATTAATAACAATTAATAATTAATTAATAAACAAACACGTTTCTGGTATTGGTCAAGTCATTAAATATTCCGTCAAATCAAGTCTCGACTAAGAAACATTTCATCCGTTGATTAAAAAAATGAATGTTTATGGCATTTTTCAGTTTCAGTTGGATGGAATATTACAGTTGGTTAGAAAAGTGAACCGTGGGTTCACTTTTCCTACCAACTGAAATATACCAGTCGATTGAATATAAACATACGCGATGGATAGATTGTGGTTCCAGGACATAACGGCGTCGAATTCATTGGATAATTTGACTAGTGGCCTGGGAGATTACTCGAAGGGCTTCGTCGAACAAAATATGCAAGGTCGTGTTTCTACTTCGCAGAACTTTGTCTCAAAGTGAGAGAAATTAGCTATGAAAGAAGTTCGTCATCCATGAAAATAGCAGAGCGTATGGAAGCTCACACTGGTTTGAAAACCAATACACTCTTCGGATCAGGTTGTTTCAGTTTTTAAACCTGTGTACATGTCTCTGCAATATGCACAGATAACAAGTTAATTTTTCTGACATTATGCGGAAATAAATGGCTTTTTAGGCTACAAATTGAACTGAATACACAGAAGAATGTCAAGGAGAGTGATAGCCGAATGAATAAGTGCATGCATTGGTTTCTCACGCCACGCTCGATCTTCGATGGTGTCTGGAGAATAGTACTCTGTCCGGCTGGCTGTTGCTGGACGAGTCGAACACTTTTACGGGTGTGACTCGGTTATGTCTGATGGAAATGTAGAATGGCTATTCCATGTGCAGACATAATCCACATAGACCAAAGACCCCCAGGCTGTATCTGTGGAGATCGAAGCCACAAGATTGCCCATAAGGTCATCCATAAGATGTGAATGACTTGTTTCTTATTCAGGCCTGCCATTTCTTACACGCCTATCACATTTCTTCCAGTTCCATATTTACAAATCCGTACGGAACACCCGTTCCATATGGATCTCTGTTGACGGACTATTTTTCGACCTGACGTCAGGAATCTATCAAAAGAACTAAATTCCACCCATTTTCGTAATCAGAAAATCAAAACGTCGCATTCTGAACTAGATCAATTCTTGGTGGGTCGATAAATCGAATGTCAATTGGAAAATGTTTTTGTTCAAATCCAAGAAAATCTACGAAATTAAACTTATTCTTTAAATAGGAAGTGTTTTTATAACATTATTACAGAGGCGTGCAATAAACACAGAATGTCACTATGGTGTGAATGCCTTCGCCAATACAAAGCTCATGCCATCGGAGAAGGATAGAACTCGAGACTGCACCTCTCGTACTATCCTTCCGCGCTGACAATTTTCGTCATTCGAAGAGATTTACTTACTTCCCTAAAGCTGTCAGTAAATTTAACTCTTAGAGTATGGAAATTTCATATAAAAATTGAAATTTCGAAATGTTATCGAATTTGTATAATCAGCGTGCGCATCATTTCACAAACTTCAGTCATTGTCCTGTGCAGGGGTATAAAAATACAGCCGCTGTTTTTTAACAGTTTTTTACCAATCATTTCAACCCTTTACCCAACGCAGACGATATCAAAATTTATTATTTTAAAGAGCATTTTTTGAAATTTTACAAAAAAGTTCAACAAAACCATATCATGTGACCCCTCATTGGAACGAGCTCGATGAGCTCGTTCCAATGAGGGGTCACATGATATGGTTTTGTTGAAATTTTTGGAAAAATCATATTTTTTCAGAAGCTGAATTTGCATATTACGCGGGTGGATGTGGCCGATTCGTTGAATAAAGTGTTAAACGTTTGACCATTATTCTCTGTTGAAACCCATTTAAAAATATGAAACAACACTTCACCATATTTTGAGAGCTGGCTGTTGTTTTCGTTTATTAAAAATAACAAAAAGGAAACTTGACTTTATTGTCTACTGATGTCATGTATGTTTTCTAAAAAAATACTTGCTACTTATTTGGACCTTCCACGTGAGTCTAATAATTTCAAGGGAGATAACTTTATTGAAAGTCAATTTTCAGGACGATGTACGTCAGGAATGTTTGTCCGAAAACAAGACACACTCCCCTCAGTGCCTAAAAAATAGCAACTAACATAACCCTTATGCATGAACACCAGGCAAACTACACTAAAAATAAATAAAATACAAATACGCGTAAAACAGAACAAGAATGATGTTTTTAGGCAAGTTACCCTTGTTTGAGTACTGTTGAACATGGATTGAACTAAACGACGATTTTTATCACCCGAACAACCCAAATGAGATAAAAAGAAAACTAAAAAAAACTTTTAGCATCACATGCTGTCGACGTCAAATATAACAATCAATATTGCTTTGAATGTAACAGTGAGTTACTCCTTGCGTAAAAGTAATTATTTCCCCCCCCCCCACCCTCCCGACTTCCTATGCAAGATATGCGTGTCTCATGTGAGAAGGCCGTGTGAGATAGATATCTTTATCACATGATCCACGTGACCGTATCTTATGTTTCGTTGGTGTTCAAAGTATTGGTGTGCTTGATGTTAATAATAACAGTATATTATATACAGTTTGTTCAATATTTTAACTTAATTCCTGTCACTACAGCGCCCATCGATCGATTGATGCACGTGCCCAACTGTGTCGGAATGTGTCAATGTTCATTTCGCTACAAATCTTTAACTACTGTCTTGCTGGCGTTGGAATTTAATTTCGTGGTATGTACCTGTGGTATATACATAACTTTTGTGTGAACTTTCCTATAAGCAGATCAGATTTTTATCAGAAATGGACAAAAAATTGTTCGATATTGCTGCACGTACCCCTGGATTGCTTTTGATGACGTCAGGGTGTTTTGGTGGGTGAAGAAAAATTATCCCTTATGGGGTGGGTGTGAGATGGGGAAATCTCACACTCAGGACAAGATATTTGGCCCAGACACTCGACAAGCCTCGTGTCTGGCCCAAATATTTTTCTCTCGGGTGAGATTTCCTCATCTCACTCCTTCACCTATCAGGGATAATAATTTTCTCACAGTTATCCACAAACTCAAGACTCACCTCAGAAATGTTTCCCACTTTTACCCTGTTAATCGTCATCTTCATCTCTCTCTCTCGGCTTGATAAAGGAAAACTTTTGGCGTAAATCTGGGTATTTCGTCCCCACGATCTTTTGTAGTGAGCCACCACATCTGTAGAATACGGAGCTTAAAAAACGTAATCCGATGGAAGCCTGAGGTGCAGCTGTATAACATATAGTCCTCAGCAGACTTCCAGAATTTTTTTATTTATTTATTTTAGTTATTTATTGGGGTTTAACGACACTTTCGACAGCCAGGGTCAACCCGAGTTGGACAGTTTTCCGTGTGGAGCAAGCCTGGGTACCCGGAGAGACCCATCGAGCAGCGGCAAGTAATGTCAGTAATGTCAGACTCCTCAACATGCTAAATCCGCTCAAGCAGGGTTAGCATTGGTTGAAGCCAACTTCACCATTGACGTGCAGTACACCTTAGTACACAGCGCCACCGTGCCCCACCTGGGCAATCGGGATTAAGTACGTAACCCAACAACACAACGCAGTAGCCTGGTGGTGACCAAGCCGTGGATCTTTCGGTTTGAAGACCAATGCCACCGCGACCCCTAGCGGTGTTGATTCTAAAATACTTTTCGTAAAGGGATAATAGGCAGACAGCCATTCTGACGATTTATTTATCGGGGTTTAACGACACTTTCGACAGCCAGGGTCACTTCGTGTCGGACAGTGTTGCGGATGGAGGAAGCCGGAGTACCCGGAGAGAACCACCAAGCAACGGCGAGCAACTGTCAGGCCCCCAACATACCAACTCCACACAAGCAGGGTTAGCAATGGTTGAAGACAAGTGGACCATCGATGTGCTGTACGCCTTAGTACACAACGTCACCGTGCCTCCACGTGGGCGATGGGGGTGAAGTATCTTGCCCAAGGACACAACGCGGTTGCCGCAGGTGGGATTCGAACTGAGGACCTCTCAGATTGCAGCCTGCGCCTCTACCTACTGAGCTACCGCGCTCCCTGGCCAGTCTGACTATGATATCTCCCAATATAGTATAAGGTATATTGATTGGTACTATGTTTTAACTATGTTGCGTATAATTCAGTGTTACATGTTTATATCGTAATAAAAAAATCCGCTGAATCGGATTCCAACGAAATCAAGGAATGTCAGTATTTTTGCCCTTGCCACAAAATCATCCGCTACTACAATACATGGAGCGTGGATTGTAACTAAATCACCCGCGGGGTGGAGTTATCACCCAAGCAATAACTTTCAAATTTTGTACATATCGACAAAAAACACAAGCAACGTTTCATCCAATGGACCTCCGGGTTTAACCCGGAGGTCCATTGGCTGAAACTTTGCTGGTGCTGGTTATGCTTTGCAACAAATTTGCAATTGTTGCTCGGGTGGAATCTCCACTCTGCGGGTGATTTAGTGATAATACACTCTCCACGTAATGTATAGGTAATCAACAAGAACTTTCTAACGTAGAGTTCTAGCCACGTTGAATTATAGGATGAGTTCAAGAAAATAAATAACAGCATCATGGGTGTGTTTAAGACTTTACCTAACGCATCGGTCACATCCAACAGCGTAATTTGCAAATTAACTAATTGAAAAAAGAACTCAAAATATTTCAACAAAACCATATCATGCAACCCCTAATTGGAACGAGCTCGCTCTGATGAGAGGTAACATGATATGGTTTTGTTGATAGTTTTTAAAAATTTAGAGAAAACTATAATTAAAATATAAATATTTATATCCTGTGAGTTTGATAAAGGGTTAATGTTATCGAACGAATCTTTATGTTCGACGTTGATGTTGAAAGGCTGCTTCATATGGCAACAGAGAGACGACAATCCACACAGGCTGATGACCGCCACGTAGTATCTGCGAAAAGCGAGGCCACCAAGTTGCCACAAATGTCATCCAATAAAAATAGTGCAATGGAGTGGGGATAAGGAGGAATGTTGATATATGGAACACGTCACAATAAAAAGCCTAATATTATTAATTTCAACTAAAAGATAATCTGAACAACAAAAATCTTGCCCAATAAAGTATATTTTTATCTCAGATAATAAAAAAGCAATATTAAAAGGCTGTATTTTGTTCCAAGTAAAGTGTTTCGGGAATTAAACAGTGCTCATTGAAACTTTTTAAAACAGCCTGCCACTCTTACTACAGCAAGAAACTATGTAAATATTTTTTACATTTTTTCCTTACATTAATTAAAAATTAAACTCAAAGCTGAGTCTCTTGCTCTGACATCCACTGGCTGTTGCTGGAGAATGAGTTGTTCAACCCAACAAGCCAAATGGTTTCCGCTGGGGCGTACGGCGGGGGTGTAAAATTCTCTCTCTCGTCCAGCAGTCTACTAGTGCACGACGGTTTTCTTCCTAGCGGCAAGCTTAGTGTGTGTAAAACGATAGAGAGAGAGAGAGAGAGAGAGAGAGAGAGAGAGAGAGAGAGAGAGAGAGAGAGAGAGAGAGAGAGAGAGAGAGAGAGAGAGAGAGAGAGAGAGAGACAGACAGACAGACAGACAGACAGACAGACAGACAGGGAGACAGACAGACAGGGAGACAGAGATAGAGAGAAAGAGAGAGAGAGAGAGAGAGAGAGATACAGAGAGAGCTTTACGCCATGGAAATTGAAAAAAAGTAAAATAAGATGAATAAATGTATGAATGTCCGACTGATCGAATGAACGGACGGACGGACGGATAGACAGACGGACGGACGGGCATATTATTTCGATAACCTCATAATGCATCTCTGGACACAAAAACCAAATACTTGCGCGGACGGACCATTTGGACGGATGGACGAACGAACGGACGGACGGACGGACGGACGGACGGGAACGGACGGACGGACGGACGGACGGACGGACGGACGGACGGAACGAACGGACGGACGGACGGACGGACGGACGGACGAACGAACGCAATAAGACGATATCAGTGAAAGTTATGCTGCATTACCAACAACTGAACAACGGAATCACTTACTATCTACACATATTCAACAAAACCTGTAATATTTGACTTTTTTGTCCATTTGAACGATATGTCATGCACGAGGCTAGGCCTTAACGTTCAAACGTTTGGATGGAACGTCCGCAATCTCAATGTGGTGGCCATCTACATGTTAATGCATTCAAACTGTTAAGCTATTAAATAAACTACCTATATTCTTAGAATTCGATTTATATGGATATATGGACAGATTGATTACTGTACCTTCACTATATATCAAACTTACATACTTTCTATCAGCAGCCGCATAGTAAAAGGCCAGGAATTATGGGTAAATATTGTCAACAAAATACACATTTAACGATATAACAATACTAAATATTTTCTCATACGCGACCATTTTAATGTTCATGTGAAAACGTATATGATCCCATAATTTCAATGTGGATATTCAAATATCTTTGTCAAGTATAGCACTTCAAACAACTTTTTCTGATCTAAACACCAGGGGCCAATCAAAGGTTTATTCCAGTTTGTTCCACCTCCTGAGTTTACTACCTCCTGATTGCTCTTCGGGTTCTCCCACTTTGCTTAACCCTTTGAACCCCAGGGGTCGCTTTTCCTGCCCAATAACATGATACTTCATAATTTCGTTAAGTAGGTTGACTTTTGAGTGAAGGTGTGGTGTAGACCAGGTAATATTTTCAACGTGCAGCCCCCAAGGCTGCACGTTGAAAATATTAATCGGTCTACCCCCAAATAAAGAATATGGACTCTTCCTGTTGCTGTCATTGAACTGATATAGAAGATACCACTAAGATTCAAAGGGTTAAGACAACAATTTATCGTTGCGTTCATAATCTGCACACAACTCACCTTTGACATTTGTGTTTTCGTTTGATCACACACGCATCGTTACTCAATTCGGTATCATAAGTATAGTCACGACATTGTTAGGCTTTTCCCTCTGGAAAAGACTATTGTTTTTCTTCGGATTATTATTATTTTTTTTGGGGGGGGGGGGGGGTGGGTTTTTTTTTTTTTTTTTTTTCCACACATTTTGTCCGTACGATTCAGAAGCCATTTTCGAACCGATTTTCACGAAATTTTGCACACGCATAGAGGGGCACAAAATCTAAAAATGTACCCAAGCGGAATTTTCGATTTAACCCTTATTTCCTCAGAATTGGAAAAAAACTGCCAAAATTGGGGTTTATCGGCACTTTCTCGAAACACGTCTTGTAGATTTTTTTATACATTCGTCATTGCTAGACCTGTCTGTGACACGCCCTTTGATACACACGACATATCAGGCGATGCATATGGTAACCCTCCACAGGCTGCCAAACATCGAAATTTTGATGAAATAGGCCGGTTTCAGGCCCCCACCGCACCCAAACAATACACGAGAGATAAATATAACTTCCTTTACTGGGAGTGGAATTCACTGAGGATCATTTTTGTCAGTAATAAGAGTGTTCAAAAAACCAAGCGTTAACCCGTTTTGGGCTGGTTAAACAGCAATACCCCCATAAAGCTCAAAAATTTGTACTTTCCGTGGATTTCTCTAAACGAGTCTTGTAGACTTTCAAGAAAAATTTGTCACTCCCAGGCCTTGGTGTGACAATAGAAGTTGCATGGACAAAATACTGCGGTGAGCATTTGTTAACCCTCCACGGGCTGCTAAAAGTCAAAATTGTGATAAAATGGGCTGTTTTTGGACGCCAACAGCACCCAATGGGTACGCCGCAAAGAAACGTGCCTTCTTTTATTGAGCGCACAATCTATACGCAAACATTTTTGTAAGTAGTAAGGGTATTCAAAAGTCGAAGTCTTAACCCATTTTGGACAGGCTAAAGAGAGCGACCCCTTAAAATCTTAAAATTCCCATTTTCTGTGGATTTCTCTAAAAACATCCTGTAGGTTTTCCAGAAAAATTGACTACTCGCAGGTCTTTGTGTGATATTACAAGTTGCATGGACAAAATATTCCGGTGAGCGTTTATTAACCCTCCAGAGGCAGCCAAGCATCGTAATTTTGTTGAAATGGGCTGTTTTCAGGCACGCACATCACCCAACGTGTACCTGAGAAATAAACATAATCTCCTTTGTTGGAAGTGGAATTCACCAAAGACCATTTTTGTAAGTAATAAGGGTATTCAAAAAACCAAGCGTTAACCCATTTTGTGGTTGTTAATAGTGATACCCATCAAAGGCTTAAAAATTTATGTTTTCCCTGGATTTCTTTACAAACATCTGGTAGGGTTTTCAAGAGAAAATGGCCATTGATAGGTCATGGTGTCACATTACCAGTTGATTGGATAAATTATTCCGGTAAGCATTTGTTAACCCTCCATGGGCTGCTAAATGTCAAAATTTTGAAAAAATAGTCTGTTTTTGAACAACAACAACAACAACATCAAATGGGAATACAACAGAGAAACGTAACTTCTTTTACCAGGCGCAAAACTGACAGGGAAACATTTTTGTAAGTAGTAAATGTAGTCAAAAATCGAGGTCTTAACCCATTTTTAACTGGTCAAGGAGATATACCCCTTAAAAGCTTAAAATTCCAGTTTTCTGTGGATTTCTCAAAAAAAAAAAAAAATTCAAGAGCAATTAACCATTCGAAGGTCTTCGAGTGACATTACAAGTTGCATGAACAAAATCTTTCGTTAACCATTTGTTAACCCCACAGAGGCTGCCAAGCATTGACATTTGGAGAAAATGGGCTGTTCTTGGGCAACCATAACACCAAATGTGTATCTACGAGATAAACATAACCTCCTTCATTGGAAGTGGAACTCACCGTCGATCATTTTTGATATTCACAAAACCAAGCATTAACCCTTTAGAGCTGGTTAAAGAGAGATACCCCTCAAAAGGTTAAAAATTCATGTTATCTGAGGATTTCTTTAAAAACATCCCGTAGATTTTCAGGAAAAAATGGCCATTCTCATATCTTAGTGTGACATTACAAGTTGCATGTACAAAATATTCCTGTAAACATTTGTTAACCCTATGCAGGTTCTCAAACATCAAAATGTTGATAAAATAGGCTGTGTTTGCGTACCCACAGCACCTGAAGTTGGGAGGAGAGATCAAAATAAGTGGAAGTAGAATTCACTGAGAATTATTTTTGGAAGTAATAAGAGTATTCCAAAAACAACACTTAACCCGTTTTGGGCTGGAAAATCAATGATACCCATCAAAAGCTTAAAATTCCTGTTCTCCCTGGATTTCTCTGAAAACATCTTGTAGATTTTAAAGAAAAAATGGCCATTCACAGTTCTTGGTGTGAGATTACAAGTTGCATGAATAAATATTCCTGTTGGCACTTGTTAACCTTCTACAAGCTGCCAGACATCAATATTTTGGATACATTTGAGATAAAATGGACCATTTTTAAATTGACACAGCACTCAGTGAGTATGTGTCAAACAAACATAACTCCTTTTGTCGGTCATTGACTTGTTGGACGACGATATTGACATTAACTCACTCCACCGTTAATGATGGTTATTACCTAAACAATTTTTTATCAAACTGTGTCATTTGAGACTACTATCTTCACCTTTCTCATAACATCAATGAAGGAACTTCAGTGAGACAGTTAAAAACAATTCATTAGACACTGTGGGGTCATGAAAAATCATGGAATCTCATCGGGAAAAGCCATGATTCTCCAGAATCATAAAGTCTAGTTTGAATTTCAGATTATAAATGCTGGTAAACATGCGTACTTTACCAAACTTTAGGTCCACTGTTTTAACGTACACGTGATTGTTGTGTAGCTATGTTATAGCTAATTCCACATTAACAAACATTCCACACAGGGCTACTCTCAAACCATCACTACGGTCTGGTTTCTTCGGATTCCACTTGAAGCGGATGACATTCCTTCCACGGAAAGGATAAGGAAGAGAAATGTGGACTGGATAAAATCTTTATTTCGTCCCTCGAGTGCATCGAGGTGCCATCTGCAATGCTAAAGCATGCGTGCAGATGGCCCCTCAATGCACACAGGGTCCGATTTGTAAATAAGCGGTGACATTTTGAATCCTTTGTGTGAACTTAATTTTATTATTGATTAAATTTGCAATTTTCAATGTAAATATTGTGTAACATATGTTAAATTTGTTATTTCGAAATTTAGTCAAATAATTAAGTGGTCTTTTTCGTAATCTGTCGTACTAAAGTGAAACAAACTATAAGTCGTAACCTTTGATCAAGCCGCTAGAGAATTAACTAACAGTCCCCCATCGTACCACTTATTTTCTCTTCTCAAATTAAGAAAGTGCGATGAACGGGATGTCACCCAATCAAATAAGAGAAAAAAATTGACAGGAAAGAAAATACCGGTCACGTGCACAATTTATTATCAGGGAATTCCCAACAAAATTACATCAATGTGCAACTGTAATGATTCGTCCCCACAATTTGCCGCATCACTCTCTTTTCTCAGAGGCAATATCCGGCAATGATGCAAAAAATGAAGAAAATGTTTTAAAAGCAGGGCTTGAAATTCACAGGAGCATCAGAAAGGATTTTCACAAATTAGTCTTGTAAGGAAGACAGTGACAATCAACTTTGATTCTTGCAAAACGTGCAGTCGATTCTCGTCAGAGTTTTTGAAAATGTCCTTAGACCCCTGGCGAAGTCTACTGATCTTTTGCTCTGTTGTAACAAGGTAACACGTTTGACTTATCAGTGGCATCTATTGAAGTATTGGCTGCCAATATAAGCAGCCAATACTTCACTAAAAACCACTGCCAAAGTACCGAAACTTCCACTCGAAAGACTGCCAAAAGTCTGAATGTTGGGATATGTATTCTGCACATACATGTACATATAATCAAATATCTCACGAAAATTGGATCTAGACCCTTGCAGGCCAAACTCTAAAGAATAAATAAATATTAGAATTATTACTCTCGGATGTGTACTAGTTGCAGAAACACGAGTATTATAGTACTCTCAAATTCTACACTATTTAAGAATTGAAAATTGATTTTCACAGCAGAGGTTCACAAGAATCAGAACCGATTCTCGCAAATCGGGTCACATTTTAAGGCCCGAAAAAAAAGTTTTTCAAAACAATATATTTGTTCAGTACTGCTTAGTTTCGGAGACTGCATCATTTCCGTCTGTCAATTTTCATGTCCGGAACTCTCATTCAATTTGAGCAATTTACCGAACATCCGAACCGATACCGGTATCATGGTGATACCGAGAAACCGAACCAAACTAATCCTTGAACATCGAAACCATCTGTAGTTTCAAATTGTTCCGCCATCACTATTTATAAATACTTGTTGAGGCTTGATAGTAACCGAAGTGTTCATTTTCACGAAAGAAGTGACTGATTTTTTTTTCAGTTCTTTAACCCTTTACCTAACGAATCGCCCGCATCCGCCCGCGTAATATGCAAATTCAGCAGTTGAAAAAATCTTATTTTTCAAAAAATTTCAACAAAATCATATCATGTGACCCCTCAGTGGAACGAGCTCGTCGAGCTCGCTCCAATGAGGGGTCACATGATATGGTTATGTTGAATTTTTTTGTAAAATTTCAAAAAATGCTATTTAAAATAATAAATTTTGATATCGCATACGAATCAGAGTGACGATATGAGATGAATGAAATGCTTCGATACAAAGAAGTATCAAGCAGAAAGGTTATCAGACCGCCGAAGGTGATAATTTTCTTCTTTTTAAAAAAAAAAAAAAAATAAATTATCACTTTCATTCACTCAATTCAAGTTGAATCCTGATATAAATATACTCTAGTTCACTGCTCAGATTCTAGTACGATTTTCATCCTCGGGTTGGGCGCGCGGAGGTTTCTTTCGCGAGGCGTTAGCCAAGTGAAATAATCCGCGCGGCCCACGAGACGATGAAACGGTACTCGAATCCGAGCAGTGAATTTTTGTATTTATTTTATTTTCTCTTTATTTGTTTCCCCCAAAACAACCCTTTATAATTGATTCCATGGTTACTTTCAAAACACGTAAAAAAATCCCTCATCGTTGAGAGTGGAATACGATGCTGCGGGGAGTGGGTGGTGGGGGCTGGATACCATTTCCAGAGAGTGGAAGTAGGAATACAATTTGTTTTGGGGGAAAACGAATGAAAATAAAATAAATACAAACCATCACTCGGGTAGAGTACGGGAGTGGGATAGTAATCAACGACCCCTGGTAGAGTTTTTTCTGTATTTCACGTGCGCCTTCGGCACGTATTAAGTACAGAGAAACACAACTCGGATCTTTGATTCATGTACCCTGTATTCAATTCTCGTTGTGTTCTGTCTTATTCCATAAATATTCGCCAATTCTGAGTTAACCCTTTACCCAACGCAGACGAAATCAAAATTTATTATTTTAAATATCATTTTTTTAAATTGTTCCAAAAAATTCAACAAAACCATATCATGTGACACCTCGTTGGAACGAGCTCGTCGAGCTCGTTCCAACGAGGGGTCACATGATATGGTTTTTTTGAAATTTTTTGAAAAATTTGAAAAAATGATATTTAAAATAATAAATTTTGATATCGTCTGTGTAGGGTAAAGGGTTAAACCCTTAAGGGTCCGGGAAATTGTCCTGAATTCCCACTAGAATACAACTTGCACCTTGTACATGTTCAGCTGCTTAGCAGTAATTTAATTAGAAATCACTGCCCGTGTTATTTGCTATTGTCATGGGCACCAGCTCAGAGATCGCAAATGCCCGACATTGGCCTCTAAAGATTAATGTTTGTTTGGAACAAATCACAATATTACTGTAGATATGAGTTGTGTTGGCAAAAAATGCCAGTGTTGAGCTCATTGGCAGTTGCGTTGGTGGCACTGTGGTAGAATGATACAAGGACAGCTTGTTCCGTATTTTCCAAGTATCAATTCCTCTTTGGTACTATCAGCAGATCTCAGTGAAGTCGCATACAAATACAGAACCGATACCGCGGTATACTTCCCTAAAAATACCGAAACCAATACCAAACTCAAAACTCCAATACCACCATAATCCGCATTTTACCATTTAATACTGTTATGTATCTGAAGTGAGGTTTAATACCGGGAAGGAGAATTTCACGACTCTGCGGCTCTCTGAATTCTGAGACTCAATCACGATAAATCCATAGACCATGGAATCAATGATTGCTTATTATAGCTTATGAGACTATGGCGAATATCAACTTCTCCCGAGACCAGTATCGCCGTTATAGCTACGGTTTAAACCACGAACGGGAATTCCCCGGTTACCGGTTCTGAAAACTAGTGCCAATTCACGGAAAATTCATAGACTGGAATCTGGAATCAAAGTTTGCGGACCGCAGCCTTTGATTCCCGATTCTTTCCTATGAATTTCCAGGGTATGGTGACTGATATTCACAAACGAAAACCGGAAAATTCCCGGTGTCGTGAATGACTTCAAAAACGAGAACCAGAAAATTCCCGTTCCCGGGATTAAACCCTAATCTGAAGAACATTGATCCAGAACCAGACGGATTGATTCCAAAGCTCCTATCTGTTCCACCTTTTTGTTTCTAGAACGCAGTATTTCCAACGTAGTTTTGTATCTCTCATCTTCAGGTAGGGTTGATCTGTGAACAGTTAATGTTGATAACAGTGACTTCTAAAGATTTTTTCATAAGTCGTCTCGAGGCCAAAGATGAAACTCACTCAAAATCTGTTATCAAAAGTAAGATTATAAGACATGTGCGATCCAACAAGAAGAAAAGAAGATAATATTAGTTATTCGTGAATAGTTTAGGATGTGTGGAAATTATACACCGATTTCATAAAACAGAACACAACGAGGGTGGAGTACGGGGCACAGCAATCAACGACCCGAGTTTGAGTTTTCCAAGTGTTTTACGAGCGCCGTAATTGCAAGTGAAAGATGGGAACAACTCCAACGAGAGTCGTTGATTTATGTCCACTGTACGTTACTTGATTTGTGTTCTGTATATAATTATACCATGATTACCTATTCTACAATATATGAAAGCTTATGACATAAATTTTAGTTTTACACACCAACCGTGGTGAACACGTCAGCAATGGGATTTCAATAGTCAAAATTTACACCTACAGTATACCTACATTCAAGTTGACCTTTGGTGACGTCGACCTGAATGCGAACTTGTCTAAATTTATCGCACGTCGCCTCGCGAAGAGTGAAATGAAAGTGGCAATTATTTATTACGTTTTTAAATGCGTTTACCCCATAAGACTCCAAAACTTAACAAACATGCATTGTCTCATGCTAATAAAGCATCCATAACTCGAAATGATATGTTATTATGCTATTAAAATGAAAAAAGGCCCGTTTCATTTTCCATTTCGTTTCGGCGATAAAATTGACAGCGGAAGTACCGCCCACCGATGCTCGTGTAAACAGAAACAGATTCGCACGTATGTTCGTCTGGTGCTCAGAAAAATCGAGAAAAAAATATTAGCAACTCTTAATAATCTGACGATCATGGTATAAATAAAATGCACCCAAAGTAGCTTGATGCACCAAATGTTCACCATTCGTGGAAAAGTGTTGTTAACCGCGCGCCGAAGGGTCGCGGTTAACCCCACTTCACCTCTCGTGGTGAACATTTGGTACATCAAGCTACTATGGGTATATTCTATATTTATACAACAATTAAATCTGAATAAAATGAATGAAGCTTAGAGTTTTTATAATATAATTAAACCTTTTTTCTGTTCATGCATTTTCAGGCGAAACGATTGGCTAAAGGATTTCTTTTTTTTTCATAACAAAATGAATCTAAAAAGAACACATTTAGGCCCGCCCTAAACCACGCCCCTAATGTCTGTCTTAAAATTTACGTTGCACAGTGTGAATGGAAAAGAACCCCTGCTGCTAATTTTGTTTCAACATGAAAAGTAATTAATATATATCTCATCATATTAAAAAGACTTTCAAAATAAAATTTAATAAACAATGAAAACTTTATAATGCTTTTCATTCCATGTTCAATTTATTTATACGCAATAGGCTATAGTCTGCGTTCATCGTTTTTCCCAAATCAATCGTAAACAATGGCCGGTCATAATAATACACAAACGAAACTCACGAGAACAAAATTTTCAAATTTCATTTCCATATCGCCTGAATGAACTCTTTCTGAGATAAATGTTCAACCAACTTCACGTCATCTGTGTTTATATCGATCTCCACATTTTCAAACTGTGCTTTCAGTTTCTCGGGAAATGGTCAAAATCAGAATTAATTTTAACTCAGTGTTGCTTTGAATGACAACACTCCCCCCCCCCCTTCCCCGTCAAGTGGAAAGGGAGATTGAAGTTTTGCGTGGGCGTGGCCTATGGCGTTCCTTTTAACTTCATTGGTCACTAAAACTTTTAATGACACAAGAACAATGTTTCAGTGAAATGCATCGTTATTTCAATAAGAATTTTAGAAAACTATGCCTTTTTTATTCAGGGAATAATCAAAAAAAAATTACTTAATGAATCACCGGGTACAGCCCAGTGCTTCATTAATTAAAATTTTGCTGATGATGATTTTTATTACCTGGTAAACGCATGCCTGGTCATCACTGCCCACGCGTGGATGACGACCAATCGACTGTCACTGAACTGTACACCTTGGCCGGATTCTACGCGTGGGTGTATCTAGTGTATTTCTCAATGTTTACAACAATCGTGGTATAAAATCTGATTACTCTAAGGATGAGTGCGGAAATTTACACTTGTTTGGAAAATGATACACCCTGAGGTTGTGACTCAGGGTGGATCACATTTCGCACAGTGTAAATTCTCCCACACCATGGAATATACACCAATAATAAATTTGCTTCCTAACCAATTCCCGTCACACTGAAGTGGATTTCAATTTAAAGGGAATATAACTTATCATGCTTTGTTTGACAGATCTCCTCGATCTCTGTCAAACAATATATCGAAGATTGTATTTACAGCTGTTTTCATTGGAAGGTGAGTCAAAGATGAATGTATCAATTAAAAGTAGGCCCTTGAAGTAAGCAGTGCGTTCCTTTCTATTGATAAGGGAGTGCATAAGCGGTATGTACATGTTTAGATACTCAGTGAATTTTAATTGCCTGATAAAACAGCCAGAGAATGCAAAGAAATCCTGACTACATTACATTTTGAAGAAACAAAATGATTGTTAACTCCTTATTAAAACATTGTTCCATTGCTCCCATAATTTTACATCATAGTGTACAGAAAGTTGAGGTAAAAGTTCGATTATACATTTTCCAAAATATTTTCCATTATCATATTCTAGTTTTTCTCTTTTAAAAAAATCAATCCCGCTGTCTACATGGTCTTGTGTTTTGCACCTTCTGAACCAAGGTGCAGCCATTCGAAGAGTGTGTGGGCATCATTTACATCTTAGCTTTCCGCCAATGGAAGCGCCAGATTTTAACTTCCACGACAATACATTCTTGTAGGTCGGTCTTTAAAAACACCTTTCACCGCGCGTTTATTTTATTAGTTTGAATTAAATGTTGTAGTGAAATGCCAGATTTAGCTTCTGTACGCAGCCACTCTAAATATTGTCCCAACACAACTCGGAACAAGTTGTTTCACTTGGTTTGAGATGCGCAACCGTTCGGAAGCGCTGATTATAAGTACGAATTCGTGTAACGACCGAAAGCGTGAGTACAGTTTTTGCCACCCATCGATGCATCCTTCCACCTATCATTTATCCAAGCACGTCATAGTCTCTTTCAGAAAATGTCACGTCCATTTTGATACAAAGACTTCCATAAATAATTACCGATTCAATCAATAGAATGAGGAGGCGGCTTTCTGCATATAATGTACGCACGCAAGATAAACCAAACAAAATACAATAAGAGCAGGGCAGATCAGCAACGATTTCCACAAGGCATAATATTAAATATTGAACTATTTTTAAAATACGTTTCTTAGATTATTCCGATATGGCTTTATTTTCAGACGCCCATTGTGATACCTCGTGACAGAAATATTGAGCTGAGAGGACTTCGATTTATTTCTGGTTCAGGCCGAGCATAACAGGAGTGAACGCATATCAGCATGGATCTACAACAGACATATCTGGCTTTGCTTTTTTGCTTGACATTTTACATCCACACCAACGGCATGTTTATTGAACAACCAAATGAGGTAAGTAACTCCGTCAGTGTTAATCTGAAATATGAACCAAACAGAAGGCACACAAATTAATAGACAATAGTTCCCTGCTTGATTCGAGTTCGATTTTTATCCTCGAGTGGGGCGCGCGGAGGATTATTTAAGGAGGCGTTAGACGAGTGAAATAATCCGCGCGGCCCACGAGAGGATAAAATGATACTCGATTCCCAGCTGTGAACTTTTGTATTTATTTTATTTTCTCCTTATTTGTTTTCCCAAAACAACCCTTTATAACTGATTCCCACTCAACCGATTTGTGCACAATAAAAAAATAGTCCGTAATCACTGAGAGTGAAATATTAGTGGAAGTGGGAATAAGATTTGTTTGGGGAGAAAAAAATACGAATGAAAATAAAATAAAGTTAATTTTTTCACGATTGCTGTGCGTTTTCAACGTTACCCGATACAATACAGACATGTTCAAGATACAGTTAAAACTAGAAGTCCTGTCATGAAATGCGCACAAATAGCACGCCGATCTGTGCGCTAATCTACGCGTTATAACCATAGTAATGCTATCAAATTCTGTACATATGGCCTGCGCACAGGCAATGTTTCAGTCAATGGACCTCCGGGTAACCCGGAGGTTCATTGGCAGAAACATTGCCTGCATTTGCTGTGAATAACCAGGAGAATCTGCGGTGCTTTGGATGCCATTCGATGTGGCAATTGCGCGCAATTCCTACGCGCAATTAAGCAAAGATAAGCGCACCGTTCATGACAGGACTTCTAGTTTTAACTGTACACCACGCGTGGAATCTGATTTTCTTGTATAAGAACGCTATTTTTGAACGAATCTGATTGGACGTTACGAATCAGAGTGACGATATGAGGTGAATGAAATGCTTCAATACAAAGAAGTATCAAGCAGGAAAGTTATTAGACCGCCGAAGGTGATAATTTTCAGGCTTGGCAATTTCAGGAGAACGATGTTTTAGCTCTCCTTACTGCCCTCCTGAAAGAATTAAGGAGAGCGAAAAATTGCCCTCCTAAATATTTTGGTCTGGGATGATTGAGATTACATGTATTATGCTCACATTAAATTTTTGTTGTAAAGCAAAAATGTAATTTAACTTCGAAGTCACATAACATCACGTAATTTCATTTTAAAAGTGGTTTAGTGGTAAAAGGTAATGGCTGCAACCATACCCAAACACAGTTGCAATCATTTGAAGCAAAATGGGTCACAGCAATATTTTTTTTCTGTCAGTTTCAAGTTCAACAACTGACATCACAGTTTGAGGGGTAATTATTCAAGGAATATTGACACTGTAATATACTACCATTACTACTATCCTGTCACTTGAAGCACTTGCACCAGGATGTGACTGTAGATTCAAGCAGACCTGTTGTCCAAGAAAGTCATAGGCCTACCACTACCACCTTCAACCCCCCTTGGGGGGTTGAAGGTGGTAGTGGTAGGCGTGTGACTTTCTTGGACAACAGGTCTGGGTACACACACAGGTCTTGTCAAGTGTGTGTTCGGTTGTTGAGTGAGACATCCAGATGTCTAAGAGATTTCGCTTTACCTTAGTAAAGTTAGTAAAATCTCTGATGTAGTCTGTTGGTTTCAGTTCCAATGAGTTCGTTCAACTGGATACTTAAAATGCTGTGTAAAGCTAATTGCTCTCCTAAGCTGATTGAGAAGAGCGATTGTTTGCCCTCCTGCATTTTTCAGAATGCCAGGCCTGAAATTTCTTCTTTTTTGTTTTAAAAAAAATTATCACTTTCATTTCATTCACTTAATTCAAGTTGAATCCTGGTATAAATAGACTATAGTTCACTGCTCAGATTCTAGTACGATTTTCATCCTCGGGTTGGGCGCGCGGAGGTTTCTTTCGCGAGGCGTTAGCCGAGTGAAATAATCCGCGCGGCCCACGAGACGATGAAGCGGTACTCGAAACCGAGCAGTGAACTTTTGTATTTATTTTATTTTCTCTTTATTTGTTTTCCCCAAAACAACCCTTTATAATTGAATCCATGGTTACTTTCAAAACATGTAAAAAAATCCCTCATCGTTGAGAGTGGAATACGATGCTGCGGGGAGTGGGTGGTGGGGGCTGGATACCATTTCCAGAGAGTGGAAGTAGGAATACAATTTGTTTTGGGGGAAAACGAATGAAAATAAAATAAATACAAACCATCACTCGGGTAGAGTACGGGAGTGGGATAGTAATCAACGATCCCTGGTAGAGTTTTTTTCTGTATTTCACGTGCACCTTCGGCACGTATTAAGTACAGAGAAACACAACTCGGATCTTTGATTTATGTACCCTGTATTCAATTCTCGTTGTGTTCTGTCTTATTCCATAAATATTTGCCAATTTTGAGTTAACCCTTTACCCAACGCAGACGAAATCAAAATTTATTATTTTAAATATCATTTTTTTAAATTGTTCCAAAAAATTCAACAAAACAATATCATGTGACACCTCGTTGGAACGAGCTCGACGAGCTCGTTCCAACGAGGGATCATATGATATGTTTTTTTGAAAAGTAATATTTTTTCAACATGCTGAATTTGCATATTACGCGGGCGGATGCGGGACATTCGTTGGGTAAAGGGTTAATTAGGGATAGCTTTGCCTACTGCTTCCCCAACCGTTATATTACATTAGACTTCTTACGTAGCATCGCTCTCAATAGATAGAGTAAAGGCATGGATCGTGATTCCATTTTGAAATATATACTCGCCCAAAAAAGAAAGTGTGCATTGCAGAAATTGATCAAACTCCCAAAAAATAATTTTGTAGGTGTAAAGAGTGTTAACCTGTTCATGAATAAGTTATATTGAACACAAAAACAGCTTTCCCCGTTAAAATTGCATTAACGTTAAATGACGTGCTGCACGTTTGTGAAAAGGCATGTTTTGCACGTGGAGGGTCTGAAAATGCGTGCAACAGTGTGAATCCTTGGGTATTTATACACTAAAGTAAGGCCTTCCTATCGTTCACATTCAAACTTGCGCTGCTGTTAAAACGACTCCACATTAGCATGCCAAGATTGACAATGAATCAATGTCTCCTTGCCATGGGTATGATTAGAGCTGGCAGAACACACAGAGAGGTTGCCCAGCATTTGAACTGCCACCGTAACACTGTAGACAGGCTAGTCCATCGACATGCACAACATGATGACGTTCGAGACCGACCCCGCTCCGGGAGACCCCGAGTTACCACCCCTGCACAAGATCGGTATATCCGTGTCGTCCATCTCCGGAACTGGTAACAAACGGCAACGACGACAGCCAGGAACATCCCTAACCTAAGACGGATACATCCTCAAACAGTAATCAACCGGCTGAGAGAATACGGCTTACGTCCTCGAAGACCTGCAATTCGTCCAATTTTGACGTTACGTCATCGTCGTGCTCGACTGCAGTGGTGTAGACAACACCTCAGGCATCCCTTACACTGGTGGCGACGTGTTTTATTCACAGATGAATGTCGTTTCCATCTCTCGTCATCAGATGGCCGCCAGAGAGTGTACAGACGTCGAAACGAACGCTACGCAGATCCATGTGTCGTGGAGCGAAACCGTTATGGGGGAGGGTCTCTCAAGGTGTGGGGTGGCATCACTGCCCGTAACAGAACTGAGCTGGTCATTATTGATGGCAATCTCAATGCAGCCAGATATCGTGATGAAGTGCTTACACCTGTTGTTGTCCCATTTCTGCAACGTCACGGCCCCGGCGTCATTCTACAGCAGGACAACGCTCGACCCACGCAGCTCGTGTTGTTCAACAGGATCTGCAGCAACAACAAGTGGATGTTCTTCCCTGGCCCGCAAATTCGCCAGATATCTCACCCATTGAGCACGTATGTGACGAAGTGGAACGTCAGCTACGCCGGCTTCCCCATGCACCGTCAACGCTTGTGGAACTCCAAAGACAGTTTATCAGAATGTGGAACAACATCCCACAACACTTCCATGCTAACTTGTTCGCTTCCATGAGGCGTAGATGCACAGCAGTAGTCGATGCAGACGGAGGTCATACCAGATATTGAGTGTGTGACTTTTGTGTCTGACCCTTAGTGTCTTTGACTCTCCATGGCACCAAGAGTATTCGTCGTAGCGTAATGAAATTTCTCGTGTTGATCACAAATTGATTCATCTGTGATTGAATAAAATTTCCATGAATGAAAATGATATATATCTTTTTTTTAGTGTTATTTTTTAGCATGCACACTTTCTTTTTTGGGAGAGTATAGAATTTCAGTCCACAGTACTTTCACGCTTTCAGTCTTGTTTGCACATGAAATAAAATTAACAGGAGACATAATAAACGGGAAGTCGTTGAAAAAGTTTAGTCCCAAAATTCTGGAGATCAGTACAGAGAATTATCATTTATTTAATCCTAAACAGCCGGCTAGGATTAATCCTTCTGCCCAACACAGAAGAAAACACCCGCAGATCTTTTTTAATTAACTGGAAATTTTCATCTTTGGTTCCAAAATACAGTTCGTGATCCCTTATTGGAATTGGCTCGACGAACTCGTTGCAATGAAGAGGCATAAGTTATGTTTTGAAGGCAAAAATGAAATAATAAATTTAAATGTAAATCTTTGTGAATAACTTTTAGCTGGATTTTCCTGTACATTGGGTAAAGAGTATGGTTTAATCCCGGAAACGGGAATTCCGAAAGCCGGCCCCGATATCCGGGAAATCTACAGCACGTAACCGCAGCACGGAATGAAGCGCAGCACTGTTTGTGTATTGAACTGAAGTCAATACACAAACAGTGCTTTTTCAACAAATCACTGTAGCTCTCATCCAGTTCTGGAAGACTCCCCGCCCCCAACCCTTCAACAGCAAGATCTTCACCCGCTTCAAAGTTCAAACTCGCCTTCATTTTCAGAATCACTAGTATCACTATTTACTACCTCCTCCAACATCAACACCCTCCTCACTGCCGTCGCCAGTCTCGTCTGCTTCAAGCAGAGGAGACTGGTGACGGCAGTGAAGAGGGTGTTGATGTTGACGCATTTGACGCCTTTTTGGTGATCAGTGTTTCTTATAGTGAAAAGTGGTTGCTCTGCCATACGGAGGCTTCTCTAGAGTTTGCGTACAGACATTCTCAAAGGCAAACATGAATCATTGTCAACTGCGTAATGTGTCTTTCCAGGGATTGGGCAGTTTTGGCTATGAATCGATTTGCTCTAGGATTGGACGCTTCGGACTTTTAAAAAGCCCAAAACACTCAATTTGCATCACTTAACGCCTTTACCAAACAGGAGTAGCAGACGACATTTGTTAACTATGTTTTTGAATAACTGAAGATTCTCATTTTCCGACTTTCAAAAGATAACATATGTGCTCTTATTGGAACGAATTCAACGAGATCGTTTCAACGATAGGTCATAAGTTTTGTTGTGATAAAAATTGAAAACAAAACAAAAATATTTGACGTTGATTTTTATGCATAGCACCGGCAGGATTTTTAATTCTGTTAGGTAAAGGGTAACGTCTTGTTTTCTTCACAGTTTCCAACTAACAGCCATCCCTGTCTGAGCGAAACTTAAAGCATGAGTCATTCTGAGCGTGCAGTACTTTTTAAACCAAATACATGCCTTCGCAGGAAAAAAGCTCAAGGCGTAGAAAAGACATCTTTCCCTAAATATTTCTCCTTGACGTCATCCACAAATCTATCCACGTCAGTCCTATCATAATTGCGTTGTTTAAAAAATCACACCACTTGCACCAGCAAAGCGATGTTTTAGCTCAGAGAGAGGAAAAAAAAAAAGAAATGGTTCAGGTTTCCGACCGATCCTAATTTTCGTGTCCTACCCTAATACTTTTATAAGCAAAAGTGTTATCTCCATTTAACTCTTTACCTAACATGAAAAGCAGACGACACTTGCAAATAAAATTTCTTGAATAACTCATTTTTTAAATTTTTTGTCTCAAAAACATAGGTTATGACCCCTCTTTGGAACGAGCTCGACGAGCTCGTCCCAAAGAGGGGTCATAACCTATGTTTTTGAGACAAAAAATGAGAAAAATAATGAAAATTAATTGGCGATTTTCGTGAATAGCGCTGGCCAGTTTGGCCGTTACGTTGGTAAAATGATATCGGAAGATACGTATGAACCTGACTTCAAATACATGTTCACCGAGAAAATAGGCCATACATTCATTCAACCCTTCACCTAAAGTAAATAGCAGACGACTCTTTAAAGAAAAACCGAATAACTAAACATTTTACCTTTTGCCTCAAAAACATAACTGATGACACCTCGATGGAAAGAGCACAGTGAACTCTTCCAATGGGTGATCATAAGCCATGTTTTTAAGAAAATAACTCTTTCCGATGAGACAAAAAGCAATACAATCTGCAGCGAGGCTTCGTACAATTCAACATTACATCACTTCAGTTGTGCAGCGGTCTGTTGTGTTTGGTTTTTATTGGTTCGAAATCATTACCTTATGCGCGTCCAATTTTTCGAAATCTGAAATTTTAGGACTACATAAACATTAGCGTATAGAGTACCTCCTATATCCAAGGCCGCCAAATAGGATGCAACAAGCTTCATTAAAATTTACGTTATCACTTGAGTTGTGGTGAAATGGATGAGCTGTGATTTGATGATTCCTTCAAGTGTATTTGGAGGATGGGGGTTTTGTATGTAACAAAAGCAGTGAATCAGTTGGTTTAAATGCACTTTAGAATCTAACTGATCGGATTCTTAGAACTTTTTGCTTTGATATGCGGCCATGTCGACAAAACCAACCTAATCATGACTGATGGTAGCTATTAATTTTATATTTGGAAAATGATTGTTTAAAATTTCTAAAAATCCACCAAAACAAGAAAAAAAAAAAAAATTCAACTAAATATAAGATATACGAGAGGATGTGTTGTACATTTGATTAAGGCATTTTCTCCCATTCTGTTACATAACATAAATGATTGCAACATTAACACTGAAACTTTTGCACATTGGGCGACCCATCACTTGTTGAATTGGAAGTTATAACCCTTTAAGCTCAGCTCTAAAAGATCAAAAATTTGTTCATCCGATCGTTTTTGCGTTAGGGAATGTTTGGAATGCATTCTTATTGCAGATTTAACTTCGTGATCAATATCACTATTTGTATATTGTACAGCCGTCGTGGACTGTTCGTAATCCACGCGTGAATAATGAAAACCATCATCAGCAACTCGGTGCTTCATTAATTAAATTTTTGACGATTATTCCTATAATTAGAGTTTGCAATCTAATATTATTGCGTCTGTGGAAATATTGCCCACTCGTGGCTAATAACAAGCCCGCGACCTCACATGCCTTCAATATCCAAAATGCATTTGTCGAGATCTTCAATTTAGAAATTTTATTTTATCTTACAATCGACATGTATTTTGTCTGTATTAATTTCGCAACTGTCGTGTATCTCCCTGATACAGATATTTGTATTAGGGGGTCGGATACAAGCACGTTCCTTTCGCGTGAGTTCCATTTTTTTTCTTTTTGTTCTTCCGTACGAATAAATAGTTCGTTATATGTTCGTCTACATTCTTGACTTATCCCCAATATATTGTAAGATAAAATGATTATTACCAGTATGTGGATGTACAAAATAGGTATCCGAGTCTCGCTCCGGGTTGTAAGGGTAGATCACGACGAGTCGAAGACGAGTCGTGATCTGCCCTCAGAACCCGGAGCTCGACTCGGATAAATATTTTGTACATCCATATAATGGTAATAATCTCTATTTATTCAAATAAGCGAATAAGAGAAAGAGGTATTCGGGCAGTTTGTGGAGTAAGAAACCGAAAATTGTGGAGTAACATAGAATTCGACAAAATTCGAATTTGTAATGAAGACATCAAGTCTGCTGGCAGAGCCAGGGACCTTGGTGTCATCATTGACGCCAATCTGACAATGAAAGATCACATCAATCATCTATCCCGAATTTCATTCTTGGAACTTAGATGTATAAGTCATATGAGATCATACCTGTCTCAAGATGCCAGAGCAAAACTAGCATGTTCCTTTATCTTGCAGCGTCTTGACTAATGCAACTCACTCTTCACTAACATCACCGAAGAAAGCCTTGGCACCCTGCAGCGCATTCAAAACAATGCTGCACGGGTAGTTCTTGGTCATAAAAAGAGTTCACATGCCATCCCCATGCGGAAGACTTTTCATTGGATTCCTGTAAGGGCACATATAGAGTTCAAGACAGTCACTGTTTGTTTTCGTAAATCAGACTCAACCCTCCCCCATTATTTGGCATCTCTTTTCCACGATTATATCCCCTCCTGGGCTTTAAGATCTCATAACAAGTTATTACTAACTGAGAAAAGCTATAACCTCGAAACGTACGGCCGCGGTGAGTTTCAAATTATAGCACCCAAAATTTGGAATTCCCTTCCCCTGAATGTCCGTGATAGCGTCAATTTGGACTCTTTCAAAAAGAAACTGAAGTGTTTTTTGTATCAAAAATACCTCCAAATTGATATCAGTAATACCACACCTGTTGATGAATCCAGAGTACAGCACCCATCAAACTAATGTGTACAGCCAGAATACCATTTTCTATATTTTTCATTACTTTCTACATACCATATTTATACTAAATTTGTCGAGTTCGAAATTTTTTAGTAGGTACGCCAAGCGCCTAGAGCCTTTGGGGATTAGGCGCTCTATAATTATTATTATTATTATTATTATTATTATTATTATTATTATTATTACAATTATTATTATTATTATTATTACTGTTATTATTATTATTATTATTATTATTATTATTATTATTATTATTATTATTATTATCACTGCTCTTCAAATTGAGATCGATTCACTAAAACTTGGATGAAAACCGGGAAAGATGGTAACGCGGAGTGTCAAGTGTGTAATTTGGGTGTCATTGTGATCAAGGAATGCTTACTATCTGAATATCCAAAACGTTAGTCTAGCACAATAAGAGTCACAGGAAGTAAAACAAGGAACAGTATAGAAGAATGAGGGATATATGTAGTTGTTGTGTGATACATAGAGATTATTACCATTATGTGGATGTACAAAATATGTATCCGAGTCTCGCTCCGGGTTCTAAGGGTAGATCACGACTCGTCTTTACGAGTCGTGATCTACCCTTAGAATCCGGAGCGAGACTCGGATACATATTTTGTACATCCCCGTAATGGTAATAATCATTTTATCTTACAATATATTGGGGATAAGTCAAGAATGTAAACGAATATATAACAAACTATTCATTCGTACGGATGAACAAAAAGAAAAAAAAATGGAACTCACGCGAATGGAACGTGCTTGTATCCGACCCCCTGATACAAACGTCTGTATCAGGGGGTAGGATACACGACAGCTGCGGAGTTAATACAGACAAAATACATGTTGATTGTAAGATAAAAATAAGGAACAGGATAGGAGAATGAGGGATATATGTGGCTGTTGGTGATACAAGGGAGAAGGTTGATATGCTTATTAGTGAAATCGAGAAGGAGAAAGTATCATGAAACGGTTCGCCTCTGAGTACCGAGAGAAGAGAGAAGTGGGAGAAACGAGGTAGAACACGGTAGAGATGGGCGGAATTGAAATTTTGAGATGGGTATCGCTTTCGGTATCTTTAAGAGGGAATATTGCGGTATCGGTTCGGTATAGTATCAAAGGGGATTTCACACCAGGAAAATACAGAATAAGTTGTTGTTGTTGTTCCATTCTACCACAACGCTACAAATGTCACTGCCAATGAGTTCAACATTGGCATTCTTTTTCCAACACAAATCATATCTACAGTAATTTTGTGACTTGTTTCAAACACACCTTGACCTTTAAAGACCTATTTCAAGCGTTTGCGATCTCAGACCACGTGCCCTTAACATTCATCCTTAGGAGTTCTTGCTGACAAGACAAAACACCTGGGCTGTGATTTCAAGTTAAGCCTTCGATGCCTTAACAGGCAGCCAGGACTTGACTAGAAACCACTGCTAAGCAACTGGGCGCATACGGGTTTAAAACACTTTGAGACTTTAATTTTCTCCCCCCACTGCATGTGTAACATACGTCTGTCCAGGGTGAGATAGCAGGAAGAGACAGATGTATCCCACCCCACCCGCGTGACGTTATACATTTATAACGTTATTATGGCGTTATGCATATCGTATCAGTTTTTTGCTACCAACTAATTCATATTGATGTCATCAGAATGCCATGTGATCAAAGTTTGATGCTCTAAAACTCTTTAAACCCCAGGATGCCACCGTTCCTAATTTATTTCGTGGTACATACCTTTGGTATATACATAACTTTTGCATGCTCTTTCCGATGGTGTCATTAGTTTTTCAAAACAAGGAATACCAAATGAGTTGATTATATCAGCACGTGACCGCCGATTACCTCTGGCTAACGTTACCGCTGTATGGTGGGGGAAGAAAAATAATCCCTGATGGGTACGGGTGTGGGATGGGAAAATCTCACCCTCGGGACAAGATATTTGGTCCAGACACTCGGCAAGCCTCGTGTCTGGCCCAAATATCTTGTCCTCGGGTGAGATTTTCCCATCCCACACCCGTACCCACCAGGGATTATAATAATCCTGACGTTCAAATGTCACTGGGACTTCAGTTTCTTCAACGTTTTTCAAAATGCGACCTCAAACGTTGGAAAGTACAAATAACAAGATATTTTTCACATTTGTGATTATCTGATTGAGAGCTAGATTATTTGAGGTGGTCTGAATTTGTTATTCAAAACTTGTTTTATTACAAATTAGTGGAGAGTGCCCAGAGGCACTCTCCAATAATTTGTAATAAAACAAATTTATGTAAACAAAATAGTATTTGACTGAATATGAAATATAAGCAAAGAGAGTGTTAGCTTTTGCTCTGTATCCTCATTTTTTGAAAGCCCCGATAGTGGCTTCTAGCACTCAACCAGTTAAGAAGTCTCGACAGCAGGATTATATTAGTATTTTAAGCTGCGATGACATTTGGCTCAACGGTTGTCACTGAACACTATTCGGGAGAAAATAGGAATTTGAGGTTTAAACTTTAAAATATCGAAAAATAATAACAAATCAAATGACCACAAAGTATCAATGTGCTGTTTGATTCCGTACGTAATAACACGTACAAAAGTATCAAAGGGTTAATGGAAAATCAGGACAACTGTCCCATTCCTTAAGGGTTAACAAAACTGAAAAGAAAATCAGTCACTTATTTCACTTCAACTGCTATGAAGCATTAGCAACGCCTTGTACAAAACGATAGTAGGGCAAACTGAAAATACAGAAGGTATCGATATTCAATGATTGGTTCGGTTCGGTATTTCGGTATCTCCATGATATCGTATTGGTTCGGTCTTTCCGTACATTGCTCATTTCTAACACAGGGGTATATGTTGCATTATATAAACCCCGGGAGACGACAGGTAGACAGCCAATCTGGCTATGCCGTCTCCCTGCGGTATACAGGTTTATTAGATTATTTTTGTATATAATTCTGTATGTATATTTTTGTTCTACAATGATGCATGTATAATTTTCTGTTTTCTGTTGTATACTGCTAAATAAAGATTCATTCATTCATTCATTCATTCATTCATTCATTCATTCATTCATTCATTCATTCAGGGGTAATTGAAGCCCCTCTCATCTGAGAACTGGGACAATCTATGTATTTAGTGGAATTTAACGACACTTTCAACAGCTAGGTCCACCTCGTGTCGGATTGTTTTACGGGTGACCGAAGAGAACCACCTAGCAATGGCGAGCAACTGTCAGACTCCCCAACGAACTAACTCCACACAAGTAGGGTTAGCATTGGTTGAAGACAAATGCACCATCGACGTGCAGTGCAGCTCAGTACACAGCGCCACCGTAACCCTCGTGTGCAATCGGGCCTTGTCCAAGGATACAACGCAGGAATCCCTGTCGGGGTTCGAACCGTGAACCTTTCGGTTTGAAGTCCAATTCCGTAACCACTGAGCTACCGCGCTCCCAAGAAGAACTGGGAAAATAGGCGTCGTCGCAATCCAGAAGAAATACTCAGTGCGTGTTTCAGCTCACAGGACGTTAGGGTCTGACCTG
Organism: Pictodentalium vernedei; assembly: GCA_031216915.1. Classification (NCBI taxonomy): domain Eukaryota; kingdom Metazoa; phylum Mollusca; class Scaphopoda; order Dentaliida; family Dentaliidae; genus Pictodentalium; species Pictodentalium vernedei. Next base: position 611,797,954 of record CM062295.1, read on the forward strand.
CCAAAAAAAAAAAAAAAAAAGAAACGCGAAAACACTGAATCTCAAATCTTATTATGCACCTGATTTCAGTCTAAGTATTTATTAAGTCCCCAGGTTTGACATCTAATGATCGTCTTTTTTTCTTTCATATTTTTCGCCAAAGTGTTCGCCATCTTGCCGAATTTATCGGCCTAGCCTTTTTATTTCATGTGTTAGGACCCCGCGGAGGCTCAAAGCGCCGAATTTGTTACTTTCAAAACCATTCACCCTTTCAGCCCTAGAACAATTTTGAATTCCAGGGTTCAAAAACCCCTATCTCCTTGCATCTGAGCGGCTATTTTGAGGTTTTTCATGTACTGATGACTGCCGACCTTTTCACCGACACACATATTAGGACAAGCAATCTACAAATCTACAACCTAACCCCCCCCCCCATGGACCTAACCCCCGCCCCCCTATGATTTTTATGACATTTTTGGACATATTTCGAGGGCCAACTTTGTGGGAAAATGGGGGGGGGGGGGGGGGCGCCCCCCCCCCCCCGTTGGTCACACCACTGTCGAAGCGCCTACTACATTGCGTGGGTCTCCGCGGAATGCATTGATGTCAGTTAATGCAATAAACTACTGTTGAACCTGTGTTCGTTTTTTACAAACCATTCTACCCGACTATGGACCGATTGAGCAAGTTGTCCTGTCGGGATTTCACGAGGAATGTCTTGCTCAGTCCCCCTATAATGGGGCAGACAGGTTTGTAAATATCCAAACAATTCTTCTCGTGAGTATGTAAAACTGAAATAATAATAGTACTGTACAGATAATATAACAATTATTAGCATGAGTTTGGATGGCATTTTTGTTTGCTTCTTGGTTATCCAACAGGAATGGTTAGCAGTCCGACTCGCACCAACTGAATGGACACAGTCAATTTACTTTTTGGGTGTTCAGAATCAAAGGCAGGCTTAATTCTGATTCTGTTTAACCCTTCTAGAGGGGAGCCGCCGGAGTAACCGAGAGGCTGACGTTGTCGAAAACGATTGAAACTAGGCACGCAAAAAAAGCTTTCGTCTGTTTACGTAGGTTGAAAATTGAGCCAGCAGGAGGCGTGCAAAAACTGCCTGCGTCCGATTTCCATCCCAGTTAAGCAGGCGAACATCATCAGCTTTACTCCTTCTCTTGATTTAGTCTTGATTTACAATATTTTATTTGTGAAATGGAAACCAGCCGAAGTAAATGTGTCATAACCCGCTTTTCGCGATCACAGAAGTGTAACATACAGTACTGGATTTATGAGAGATTTTCTTAACCCTTTACCCAAAGCATCGACCAAAAACGGCCAGCGTTACTCACAAAAATCACCATTCAATTTTCATTTTGTCTCAAAAACATAGTTTATGACCCCTCGTTGGAACGAGCTCGTTGAGCTCGTTCCAATGAGGGTCCATAAGCTGTGTTTTTGAGGCAAAAAATTAAAAAAATTAGTTATTCAAGAATTTTATTTTTAAATGTCGTCTGCCTTTAGTGTTAAGTAAAGGGTTAATTAAGCGGCTAATTGGTCTATGTCTGGTTATTCTCGGTAATTCCAACATTAACTATGCATCCCTGACTTATCTCGTCATGAAAATCGACTTTCTATAAAATTATTTCCCCTGAAATTATTAAACTGGCGAGGAAGGTCTAATCAAGGAGCATGCAATTGTTGAGATAACACCTATGACATCAGTAGAAAGTAAAGCGAAGTTTCCTTTTGTTACTCTTAATAAACGAAAACAACAGACGACTCTCGGAGCTAAGCAACACTGCACCAACTTGCCGCGAAAGATGTGCACATCGTCAACATATTCATTTTTCATAGTATATTTCTATAACCCTTTAACCAACGCAGGCGATATCAAAATTTATTATTTTAAATATACATATTTTTTAAAACGTTTTCAAAAAATGTCAACTAAACCATATCATGTGACCCTTCATTGGAACGAGCTCGACGAACTCGTTCCTAAGAGGAGTCACATGATATGGTTTTGTTGAAATGTTTTGAAAAATAATATTTTTTCAGCTGCTGAATTTGCATATTCCGCGGGCGGATGTGGCCGATTCGTTGAGAAAAGGGTTAAAAAGCGAACGGCGATTGCGAGGCGAGGAGATATTGAAATCCTTCGAGACAGTGTTTTGATCACTGTTTATTTATAGTAACTTCCGCTCACCCACGATGGCAGCGATTGAAACACTTTTTTACATGTGACCAGTGTGCGTTCCAGCAATCTTTTGTGTGGAGATCAGTGGTCGGTGGCTTTCTAACCGTTTCTGCTCTACGCTCTACTAATAATTCCAACCTTTCTGAAATATCCCCAGAACTCCGGAGCAGTAGCGACTTTCCACTTCCTGGCACAACGAGTTCCGCCTTGTGACCCAGAATCCGACGAAAATTGTTCGCTTTCGTGTTGTTTTTAGTTTGTAGATATCCAAAGGATGCGAGGAAGTCCATATTATAAAAATCATTGTAATTCGTCAATTAAATTCGACCTCGTTGTTCTTTATGAACGTGTAATTTGATTGGCTGAGAGCATGTAGGCTCCGTGCTCTAATCTCAGGTAAACTGGCTCTAACCATGCTTTAATTGCCGGAATCGGTTCAATTAGAACATATGTGTATCCACGCTACGCGCGAGCAACGGCGGTAAACCGCTCATATCACATATCGAACACACTCCGGGGTTGTTTTCTATGGCAACGGATGCCACCGTTCATGCTTCGAGATGCACCTTGTAAATTCGATCAAGGCAAATAGACCGAGATCTAAAATAACATTTTTTAAAATTGTTTTTCTTCGAATAAAACGGGTATTCACTTCTAACTATGACAGAAATTGCACTTGTTTCTTTAGACATTCGGGAATTTGACTTTAGAAAACCAAATGGTTTTCTATAGTCAAATTCCCGAATTCCCAACTCAACAAGAGACGTTTATCTCCTAAATATTCTTCATAACAAATTAATATTCTTATTACAACTCAATAAAAAAGCGATACAGGAGGATGTTTTACTCTGTATACCTTCCAAAGCACAAACAACATTTCAACTCATGGACCCCTTGTCACACCCCGGTAGCCCATGAGCTGAAAAATCCTGATTATGTTTGAGCTGTTTCCCAGAAATTTTAAATATTCACTCGATGGAAAATTGCCTTTGGAGTGCTTTATATTATTAATTATTTCTTGCTTTTTGATTGGCTGAGAGTTACATTGTAACTTTTAGTTCATAGCATCTTTTTAAATTTTTTCACCGTGGGCAACTACGGTGTAAAAACATGAATACATAATAACTGGTAAAGCGCTGAAAAAGTCCTGTTTATTTACATTATTTATTATGATTTATTTATTTACTAGCTCATTGATATGTTTGAAAGGATTAAAAAAATCGAGCATTTTGAAGTAAATTATTACACAAAAAATTTACTGAAAATAAAAATACATATGTATCATGTAGGGATTATTCAGTTATGGTGCTATTTTTGGAAGGGGAGTGGTCCGTTTTGTTTTGGTGTCTGCTTATTTAAAAATGGCTCAACTGAATTTTAGGGAACGCTTTGCAAGTCATACTGAAACTGAAATGCTAGAAAAGAGAACAAAAGTAAAACCAGTATATAGAGCCAAGTGCAACAACAAGTGTGCCAATTTACTAAAAACATATTTATCTGAAACAGAGAAACTGCTGACTAAGGAAGCTATATAAGCTGTACGCTCAACAGAACGAAAGGATTTGGAAATAAATCCACTATCCGTGTGTCTTGCGGGGTGTATGGGAATTTCCCATACACCCTGCAAGTCACAAGGATAACTAATATTACATATATTTCCATACAGTTAAAATCAGAAGTCCTGTATATATTTCCATACAGTTAAAATCAGAAGTCCATATATACCATATATTTCCATATATGGTATATATGGAAATAACTCATCCAATGTGCAGTTAACTTGCACTGTACGTAACATATTAATAAATATTATATCTCACGTGACCTTCTAGACTCCTGATTGGACGAATGCTGCACCCCTATTTCGTGTAGTTTGCATCCACAGGACTGACCGGGCACTACACCCAGGCACTACACGTTTTCTATTTTTAGCACACTTCTATATCAGTTTTCTTTTCACACTGGGCGAATACAACTAATCAGGCTAAATTTAAATATCGATTCACAGAGGTACAACATCCACAAAACGACCCGGAAAGAAATCATTGTGGAAAAATGTATCGCTTTTCCATTGTTGAAGTCACATTTTCCGAGGCGTTCATTTTATTCCTTGAGAAGATGATCCATATCTCGTTAAGAAGAGAATGATCCATACCTGGGTACAACTTTCATGACAACAAGTCCGGATATGAAAAATCGTTTGTTTCTCTGCTCATATTATTTCGCTATTTAATTGTATGTTTCGGGCAGTAAACGAATAAATAATGGAATTCATCTGAATCTACGGAGTTTTGTATCCCATACTGACCCATTCGGTAATGTATATGTGTGACAAATGTGTGGAAAGTATCAAACTGCGTTGTCAAATTTCGAAAATTTTAGCTTTCTTTCACGAGTTGCGCGATTCTAGAATACACAGTTCCGTTTGGGGGAAATGTTTTGTTTACCCTTGCCGGCCGATTCAAAATTTGTCTTCTGCTCATATCAATAATCCAAGTAAGCGTTTCGTACCGAGAATGACAGCTTCAAATTGTGATTTAAACTATAATCGATTTGGCTATGATTAACAAATCGGACAGATGTTTTTTCTTGATGGGTGCTCGATATAATATAAGGATTAGTGCATGTCTTGTCGTTGACTACGCCCATATAGTGCCCACTGAGGTGGTGTAGTTCCTTCCGCTTCACGTCGGGAACTACACCACCTCACTGGGCACTATATGGGCGTCATCAACTCCAAGCCATGCACTATTCCTTAATTAAATCACCATCGAACTCACTAATGAATAACAGCTTGTACTTGCATTTTCTTACAGCAACAAATTTATTATATAATGTATATTGAGATTCATAGCTGACAGTTTTCTTCACTGGAAGCGATCTAAGGGATATTTAGCCCCCCCCCCCCCCCCCGCCCCCTCTGCCCCCTCCCCCCTGCGCTTTAATTTCTTGAAGTTGTGAGTAAATTTAACACTAAGTGTATGGTAATCTCATATAAAGATTGGAATTTTGAAATGTTTGCCAATTTAACTCATTGAGCAACATTTCATAAACTTCATGTGTTTTCCTGTAGAGTAGTATAAAAATACAGAAATGAGACTTTTTACAAAATGTTTCCTACTTAGTTTGAACGTTCGACTATTAATTTCTGTTGTAACTCATTTAACCCTTTACCTAACATGAAAAGCAGACGACACTTGCAAACAAAATTCTTGAGTAACTAATTTCTTTCATTTTTTTTTGTCTCAAAAACATAGGTTATGATCCCTCATTGGAACGAGCTCGATGAGACAAAAAATGAATAGTGCTGGGGGCGCGGTGCCGTTGCGGTAACCGATTCCCGTCAAATCACCGAAATTAAGCAACGTCGAGCCCGGTTAACCATTGGATGGGTGACCATCTGATCGATCAGTTCGGACTCCCGCTTTGTGTCCTTGGGCAAGGCACTTAACCCCGATTGTCCTTCCTTCCTCCACCCGTAAAACTGCCACGGTCATGATTAGCCGTTGTGCATAAGTATATGACCTTAAACACCAATAAATAAAAAAATAAATAAATAAATAAATAAATAAATAAATAAATAAATAAATAAATTGTGAATAGTCCTGGCCGGTTTTGGTTGTTACGTTGGGTAAAGGGTTAAAAATAAGAAAACGAGGTTTTCACCATCATTTGATTTGATGTTCTGTAACTTTTTTCCTTTCATTATATCAACAGTGTGCGCATCGTGACATACAATACATGCACTGTCCTTTCCATTAATATAAAAGTCTATGGGTGAGATTTGGTATTTTCTTCCCTTGGAAGAATAAAAAATTGATAAACAAAGAGCCAAAGTGGACTGTTAACGTTGAGAGGTGTGATTCTGATAGGTATTCTTATTGGTGGACTATCTGAGAAGTAGTTTCTTCTAATTAACTTGCCTGAAAAGCCAAATGTCCTTTTGCTACTTTTAATAAACGAAATAAATCAACAGACAACTCCGAGAGCTTTATTAAAAATATAAGTAATCAATTTTAGGGTTGTATAGTTTTTAAATGAACCATCTACAAAAAAGACAGAATGCATTTGTATTGGATCTTGTGAAGTTTCCACTGACAACATAACAGCTAGTATTCAAATTGAAAGAACTGTTCAAACTCACAAGTCTTTTTGGTGACCAGATTGCAACTGGGTCGCGACTAAACTACACCATAGACAGTTAAAACTAGAAGTCCTGTCACGAACTGTGCGCTTATCTAGGCTTAATTGCGCGTAGGAATTGCGCGCAATTGCCATATCTAATGACATCCAAAGCACGGCAAGATCTCCTGGTTGCTCGTAGCAAACACAGGCAATGTTTCTGCCAATGGACCTCCAGGTTATCTGGAGGTCCATTGGCTGAAACATTGCTTGTGCACAGGCCATATGTACAGAATGTGATAGCCTTACTATGGTCATAACGCGAAGATTAACGCGCAGATCGACGTGCTATTTGTGCACATTTCATGACAGGACTTCTGATTTTAACTGTATATATGTGTGTTATAAGTCACATGGCGTGTAGCTGGCTGATACATTTCCACACAAGGCGATGAGAGTTCATATCAGGAGAGGCGAAGCCGAACCTGATATGAACACTCAGAAGCCGAACACTGGGCGAAGCCGAGTCTGATCTGAACACTCAGAGCCTTGCAATGGAAAGTCATCAGCCAGCTACACGCCATGTCACATATTTATTATGTCAAAAATTCCTGTAAATCAAGGGATTAATAAATTTTATCACGACAAACAAAGAACGATCGGACATTTATTTTTTAGAAACCGCTATTGACAGTACCGGGGAGAATCATCAACAGTAACTTGCATCGGCACGTATCCATGATGACAGTAAACAATCGTGAAAGTTTGAAGTGCGATATTTGTTTACAAAATAAAACGCCTCGCTAAAAAGCATATCTGAAATACCCTTACATACATTAACTGTTATTTACCATACGAAAAGGGTTAACAAAGCACATTTGAACGTTCAAAAATCACTTGTAATCAGTAGAATAAACTGTATAGAAAATGTTCGCTTCAGCATAAAAAATCGGTATAAAATCGAAAAAACAACAAAGAACTTTTGGGGATACAAGTAATATTTTCTGTCCATTTTCTAAATATTTAATGTTTTAAATCAATAAATACGGTGCCTTGAAAATATTTTTGGTACTTAACTTCTCTTATTTTTGAAAATTTGAAGCGAATGGAAATGCATACATTTGATCAAAATAGTAATGGCTGCTACTCACCTGATATCGAATAATATCAGGTGAGTGATTGGACAAACTAACGTTAAGGCTCCCTCTCTCTTCTCTTCTCTCTGCCACTCGACGAACCTCTATGCGAGGAAACATGCCCCCTTCCCCTTCCTCGGTTATAAAGATCTTCAACATTTGATCACCAGCTCAGTGGTAAGTCAACGCAGTCCTTCAGACAAACCTGTGAATGTCTATTAATAATCCTCTTTCTGTCAGTTTCCGACTCTCCCTCGCTTATCTCTCCTTTATCAAAAACTTAGTTTGACGTATATTTTTTCTTATTTCCAAATGAAACAAAATACTGGATTTTCATTGGCTGAGAGGTACGGTGTAACTTGCAATCCACAGTGGCTTTTTTTACACCGTGGTTAACCACGGTGTAAAAACAAGAAGATACAATAGCAGGCTATATGGCTAAATAAGTACCCATTTTTAATTATTAATTCATACCTTCTGCTCAGTTATGTTAGAGGAAAAATAAAATATACTGGAAATTTAATATTTATGTGTAATAAAATATTACAGATATGGATGTCATTGGAACTGGCTCATTGAGCCAGTTCCAATGGCATCCATATTTGTCTGGTTTTATTTAAGAAACATGCTCAATACAAATTTTCTGTCAGTTTTTGCCCACAATGTAGGTTAAAGTATTAAGTACACCAAAATTCTGGGAAATAAATTCGTTATCCTTGTGTTTTCGAGGGTGTATGGGAATTTACACCGGTTTGGGAACTCATACACCCTTCGGCTTCGCCTCGGGGTGTATGAGTTCCCAAACCGGTGTAAATTCCCATACACCCTCGAAAACACAAGGATAACTACAAATATTATCTTTACCATCAGAATGTGTTGCCATCATACCAATATGTTACAGAAGAGAAAGTGTACATACCTGATATTTCTGTCACCGTACAACTATTTTTGTAATTGTATTGCAGGCTTGGCAATTTCAGGAGAGCGATTTTTTAGCTCTCCTTACTGCCCCCCTGAAAGAATTAAGGAGAGCGAAAAATCGCCCTCCTAAATATTTTGGTCTGGGATGATTGAGATTACATGTATTATGCTCACATTAAATTTTTGTTGTAAAGCAAAAATGTAATTTAACTTCGAAGTCACATAACATCACGTAATTTCATTTTGAAAGTGGTTTAGTGTTAAAAGTTAATGGCTGCAACCATACCCAAACACAGTTGCAATCATTTGAAGCAAAATGGGTCACAGCAATATTTTTTTTCTGTCAGTTTCAAGTTCAACAACTGACATCACAGTTTGAGGGGTAATTATTCAAGGAATATTGACACTATAATATACTACCATTACTACTATCCTGTCACTTGAAGCACTTGCACCAGGATGTGACTGTAGATTCAAGCAGACCTGTTGTCCAAGAAAGTCATAAGCCTACCACTACCACCTTCAACCCCCCTTGGGGGGTTGAAGGTGGTAGTGGTAGGCTTATGACTTTCTTGGACAACAGGTCTGGGTACACACACAGGTCTTGTCAAGTGTGTGTTCGGTTGTTGAGTGAGACATCTAGATGTCTAAGAGATTCCGCTTTACCTTAGTAAAGTTAATAAAATCACTGATGTAGTCTGTTGGTTTCAGTTTCAAAGAGTTCGTTCAACTGGATACTTAAAATACTGTGTAAAGCTAATTGCTCTCCTAAGCTGATTGAGGAGAGCGATTTTTTGCCCTCCTGCATTTTTCAGAATGCCAGGCCTGGTATTGGATCTGGAAACGACCTCAAAAAAGCTTCAAACCAACTTTCGGATCCAATTTACTGTATCTACGTATATACTACTGAAGTTAAATGGAAAAAATATTGCTTAAACTAACCTACACCCGTGAGCTCGTATTTTGTAAATAAAATTATTTGAAATTACAATCGCACCAAGCAAAATAAACGAAAATAGCAAAACAGATTCGACGTTAGAGCAATTCTGTAGGATCATACAGTATTGCAGAGAAGAAAAGGATGGAGCCCTTCGATCGGATCGCAACCTAGTTGCGATACTCTCGAACTTCTCTGCCTGCTGTTTGAGATAACCGTGCTGTAAGAAGTGAAAATGTATAGAGAGAGAAAGAGAGGGGAGGGAGGGAGAGAGAGAGGGGCAGAGACAGATAGAGAGAGAGAGAGAGAGAGAGAGAGAGAGAGAGAGAGAGACAGACAGACAGACAGACAGACAGACAGACAGACAGACAGACAGACAGACAGACAGACAGACAGACAGACAGGCAGAGAGAAAGAGGGAGACAGAGAGAGAGAGAGAACAGAACACATAATGTTTTGTTTGTTTGAGGGGCGAAGAAAAACTCTGTGAAAACGGCTGAGAACAATCCTTTTGCACCATGCGATAAGTAGTAGTTAACCAGAGATGCCATGTTTCCGTCCCAGGTACAAGGTACGTCATCATTTCATTAAGGAGGATGACTGCTAAATGAGTGTGTGAGGTAGACCAATCAATATTTTTAACGTGTAGCCTCAAGGCTGCAAGTTGAAAATATTAATTGGGGTACCCTCAAATAATGAATATGGACTTTTCAAATCGCTGCCATAGAACTGATATGAAAGATATGACAAGGATTCAGATTTATTTGTTAATTATTGTGATTTAACGACGCTTTCGACGGCCAGGGACACCTCGTGTCGGCACCGGGGTTCAAAGGGTTAATGTTAGCTGAGTGCGGTAGCTCAGTGGTTAGAACAATGAATTTTACACCGAAAGCTCGACGTTCGATCCTGGCCAGCGGTAACTGAGATGTGTCCTAATTTGCTCATGTAGGGTATGGTGGTGCTCTCTACTAAGGCGTACTGCACCTCGATGGGGCACTTGGATTCAAGTGCTGCCGAGTCTGCTCGTGCAGATTTAGTAAGTTGGAGAGTCTGACCATTGCTCGCCGTTGCCCGGTAGTTCTCTCCATATGCTGCGGTTTCCTCCATTCGTATAATTGTCCAGCGCGATGTGGCACTGACTGTTGAATGTATCGTTAAACTCCAATAAACAAACACATAATCAATAGTTAACCCTTTAGACAACGTAACGTCCAAAACCAAACAGCCCTATTCTCAAAAAGCGTCAGTTAATTTTCATTATTTTTTCATTTTTTGTCTCAAAAACATAGGTTATGACCCCTCATTGGAACGACGAGCTCGTTCCAATGAGGGATCATAACCTATGTTTTTGAGACAAAAAATGAAAAAAATTAGTTGTTCAAGAATTTGTTTTGCAAGTGTCGTCTGTTTTCATGTTAGGTGAAGGGTTAATGTTGGCCAATCACATTTGTTCTATTAATTCCAGTCATATGATTGTCTTTTGTAGATACAATCCAACCCAGAAGATAGTTTTTACACTTCACTGAAATCATTTATGTTTCCCAAACCTCCCGGAGAAGAAGCCGAGAAAATGGAATATCCCGTCATGAAAGAAGAGAACGATTCAGAAGAGTCTCAAGACAACGAGAAAAACCTGCAGCCCATCTCAAAAGTAATTGGGCCATTGAAGAGGGCATTTTGCAACGGATACATAGGCTGTAGGGGATGGGGAAGAAGATGGAAACGTCCCATTGTTATCCCACTGTCAGTGAAGAATCGACAAGGAAAGAGGGCTTTCTGCAAGTTTGGCCATTGTGTAGACGAAAAGAGAAGCTTTGAACAAGTTCCCCCGAAGATTGATCGTAATCTGAATGAATTGTATACATACAAGAGACTTTTTTGTAATTCATATGGCGGTTGTCCTTTCCCACAGAAAAGGGAGCAACACTTCAGCTCCGAATAGATGACTTTTAGGTTTCAGTACCTGTTCTATTTATTTTTGAAGCTGTGAAACAGAATGACCATAATTCCCAAAGTTGTATAGCTTTCATTTACAAAAAAGAATAACCAAACAAACAGAAAAAAATGAATGTGGCGCTATTAATTTTTTTGTTTTAATCTCCAGCTTTGTATGAATTCCCGTTTGCGGCGTAGATATTAGGACGCAGTGATGATTTTTCCGAAATTAAGAAGTGGGAGAACGGGTGTTCATCATTTCAGGAATTATCAATGATTTGTCGGGGATCTTCCCAGGATATTAAAAAAAAAATATTACTGACGAATCGCATTCTCTTTGATTTTTCGCAGTGAATTTCATTACCCTGATAGCCAGATAATCAGGTCGATTCACCTTCCCTCCGTCGTAGGAGACGAACGTGGAAATGTCGTCCTGGTGAGGCATGATTGAGTTACCAACCAAAACAAACGCGCGTGCAGCTTACGAAGACTGTTACCCTCGTGACGTCATTTTGTGTATTTATATCCAATCTATATATATATATATCTTATATTATATTTTGGAAAGCGAGTGACATACCCATAATTAAAAAAAGGTTTGATTCAGCTAGGAAGATGATGGCATGCTCGCTGTGATGAACACAACGAACACTCCTTCGTCTTACTGGCTACGCAGTGTTTTGAATATTCGTCAAGATCACGCAATTGCAGGTCTTGCAATTGTTCGAGAACACCGTTCTCCCTCAGCAAGAAAGTAGGGGGACGGCGTTCTCCCATGAAAGCACCACTATTAGGACGGCGACGGGATACAGCCCCGTCAAGAATTTTAGCGAAAATTTGGATTTCTGTCTATTTTGCTACTTCTAAAGTCACGGATTCACGCAAAAATATTTGACAGTTATCAGTTGGAGGCTAAAAGATTACACCTCCTTGACATCAATTATTTGAATATTTGGAGGTGAACACTCTCTCTAAAAAAGCGTTCTTGAGATGAAAATAGTTTCGACAGAAATTTGGGATGCATTGTGCCTCCACATATCACTTGTAGCATGAGACGATGCTAAAGTGACTAATTTTGGGGGACATTTCTGGTCCTGACCCGATCACCAGAAAAGGCTTTCTGTATAGGTGTCAATCCAGGGGCGTCGCAAAGATGGACGATTGGAAGTGGGTGTAAACCTGATTTGTAATAACTCGAGTCCTTACTGATAAAATATTTCAACTACGTCATCCAGACATGCCTTCGTCGAAGGCATGTCTTGATGACGTAGTTGGAATATTAGCCAATCGGGATTTCAGTTTTGTAGAAAAATACAATACACATGCAGTAGTCGTGACGCGACTTCTTATTTAATTAACATGCAATGGTCATGTTCCCCCTCCCCACCCCCGTCACACACACAGTTCGAATCGGGTAGCAAAAATCTCCAATGTGCATTCCCCTTGATGGCTCAGTGGTTACGCCATTAAACTTGAAACCGAGAGTTCCACAATTCGATCCCCGCCAGGGCTTACTGTGTTTTGTCCTTGGGTAGGGCACTTAACTCTGATTGCCCACGTGGGGAAAGATGACTCTGTGTACTAAGGCGTATTGCACGTCTTCAACCAATGTCAACCTTGCTTGTGTGAGGTTGGTACGTTGGTGAGTCTGACAGTTGATCGCCATTGCTCGGTGGTTCTGTCCGGATACTCCGGCTTTCTCCACTCGTAAAACTATCCGACACGAGGTGACCCTGGCTGTCGAAATTGTCGTTAAACTCCAATAAATAATTAAATAAGCAAATTTGTATGGCCGAATGTGTGTGTGACAGTAGTCCAAGTTCAAAATTCAGTCTGGTAAGAAAATACATGATATGCTAACAAGAGCGAATCGTTATTTAAGACTCCAATTCAGGCGAAATTATTCCGACTGGAAAATTAATCATGGGTAATTTTTTTCTTCAGTCAACGTTTTAAATATTTTTATTCCAAATCCATTGCTCATAACCACGCGTCGGGGCGATTTCGACAAGCGCGTTCCACTGAGTGGGTTCAGAAAGCAACAATTGAAAACCAAAATAACAAATTTCGAATCGCGACTTATGTGTCCAGTTGAAAAAAAAAATCATTTAAAAAACAAATTCAGCTTCAGCAAAACCACATGATGCGATCCCTCATTGGGACAAGTTCGTCCCAAATGAGGGGTCACGTTATTTGGTTTTTGTGTCGCCGCCCCACGAAGTGGGGAGCGACATATAGGGATTACTTTTGTCGTCTTGCGTCGTCCGCGTCAAACTTTCTCTTATCCGCCACTCCTCTTTAACCTATGAATGGATTTTGATGAAACTTTCAGTGATTCTTTATCACATCATGGCATTGTGCGCCTCCTATTTTATTTTTTGGTCCGCTGTATTTTTTTCAGAGTTATGCCCCTTTTCCACTTAGAATTCTGTCTGAAACGCCAGGCTTCTTTTATCCGCCAGTCCTCTTTAACCTATGAATGGATTTTGATGAAACTTTCAGTGATTCTTTATCACATCATGGAATTGTGCACCTCCTATTTTATTTTTTGATCCGCTGTATTTTTTCCAGAGTTATGCCCCTTTTCCACTTAAAATTCTGTCTGAAACGCCAGGCTTCTCTTATCCGCCACTCCTCTTTAACCTATGAATGGATTTTGATGCAACTTTCAGTGATTCTTTATCACATCATGGCATTGTGCACCTCCTATTTTATTTTTTGATCCGCTGTATTTTTTCCAGAGTTATGCCCCTTTTCCACTTAAAATTCTGTCTGAAACGCCAGGCTTCTCTTATCCGCCACTCCTCTTTAACCTATGAATGGATTTTGATGCAACTTTCAGTGATTCTTTATCACATCATGGCATTGTGCACCTCCTATTTTATTTTTTGATCCGCTGTATTTTTTCCAGAGTTATGCCCCTTTTCCACTTAGAATTCTGTCTGAAACGCCAGGCTTCTCTTATCCGCCACTCCTTTTTAACCTATGAATGGATTTTGATGAAACTTTCAGTGATTCTTTATCACATAATGGCATTGTGCACCTCCTATTTTATTTTTTGATCCGCTGTATTTTTTCCAGAGTTATGCCCCTTTTCCGCTTAGAATTCTGTCTGAAACGCCAGGCGACACACGTCTTCCATGGAAGACTCACATCTAAGTGTTAAAAAAATAATTAAAATAGAAAGATTGATATCGCGTGCGTTGGGTGACGAGTTGACAGAAGACTCCATGCAGCAGCACCATTATATAATTCAGAATGTGTTTAAGAACTTATTGTAACTTTTGGTGACGTGGGCAGGTAATCACGGGAGATGGGTACGGTTGTTGAGGTAGGGAGGCGCTTATGTTCCGAGAATCACAGATATTCATCTCGTCTGGCGATAGAACAAATATCACCAAATTCATGTATTCACGAAACTGTCCGACGAGAAATAACCATTGTTGTTGAAATATAACAACAGACAAAAAGAAAGAAAGAACGAAAGACCAAAATCCTAATAAGAGCAACGCAAAAGTTTGAGTTGTATAAACGGTCACTCCAGTCAGTCTGGTTTATTTAACCCTCTACCTAACATGAAAAGCAGACGACACTTGCAAACAGAACTCTTGAATAACTATTTGTTTTCATTTTTTATCTCAAAAACATAGGTTATGACCCCTGTTTGGAACGAGCTCGACGAGCTCGTTCCAAAGAGGGGTCATAACCTATGTTTTTGAGATAAAAAATTAAAAACAATGAAAATTAATTGGCGATTTTTATGAATGGCGCTGGCCAGTTTTGGTAATTACGTTGGGTAAAGGGTTAACCCTTTGGACAATGATGGTATATTCCGTATTAGGTTCAGAGCCATCAACTGGTAGAGTCTATTTTCGTAACTTCGGGGAAGACCAATCAATATTTTCAACGAGCATCCTTGGGGCTGCATGTTGAATATCTCGATTGGTCTACCACGCAAATCCATTGAGCAGAGCACTCTAAAATCAGATGGGTTAAATTTATTTATTGGTGTTTAAGGTTACATACTTCTTCACAGTTAAATCCTTCTGTTAAAAATCTACGCAAATCAACTGTGTCAAGTGGATATGAACACAGTCAATTCATATTCACTGAACCCAGTTGGTTTGGGTTGATTTTCAACCCAAATGATTTTAGAGTGTGTACTTTATGAATTCAGGTCGTATCACTGGTCTGGAAAAGAGGTCTTTCGGGTTCAAAAGGTTAAACTGAACATCGGTAGTTTTCTGAATGTGCAGAGGTTTTTGTGTCTCAAATTTTGAACAATGGAATGCTGTGTATTTCAATCACAGAGAGTGCAGAAAACCTGGATTAGGGATAAATTATAAAATTGGTTTTAGGTTCCGCTCCACAGTTTCGCACTATTGCACAGGGGTGAAATTCTAAACATAGGGCATATGTTGAAACTAAGGCCATGTAAAATAGAGATATATTTTTAGTATCAGATGTATGATTACATTAGGCTTTTTGTTGGACAAGAGAATTTGAAGTTTTGGTCCCAAAGTTGGATTATGATACATAGGGGTAAATTACCAGATGAATTATGGGAAACAGTGGCTTCGAAAAATTGGCTATTTTTTAAAATGTAATTTTTACACGGGTTTGTTACCAGACAGGTAACTAAAAATGAGACGGAAACATATAATTTTTTTTGCATTTTAGAAACAGGGGATGCTCTATTCCAGGGGTGGGTAGGTGGGGTTGGTGGGAAAATTCTGCTTTTGAGGCTGCTAGGTGGCTGAAAATGACTGGTTTCGGCATTTTTCATGCAATTTTTCAGGTTGAAGTCTGGCCTTTGACAATAAATTGTTCCACCCACATTCAGATTGTTCATTTCTACTTAGTCAGATAGCGTTATATGTTTCTGTGGATTTGGGAAATGTAATACATGTTATGAGTTAGATAACTAAGCTACAGAATATTTGCATTTGAAGAGAGTGTATGGCATGTCATATTTGGAAATGCCTGGGAATTTGTGGAGCGGAACCTTAATTACGCCCAGTCGGCGTAATCAGTTCATATCCTTGTCTTACGTGTCTGTTCACTGTGACGTCAATAACTCTGTGATTAGTTTTTCGTTGAGGGACAAGCGGTAAAATAATTATCAGTGTTACCTTACAAATCACTCTGTACAAAGGGTAAAGCTGGTCTCCTACGTTTATCTGTGTTTATTTTCATTCCATATCATGTTCCTAACAAATAATAACGGTTTCGGGTCCAACAATATCATAGTTATTTGCTATTTTAACCAGGTTCGTGCTATAAACTTAACATACTGAGAAACAAAACCTCCATCTTGAAGTGGGATAACAGAGGTGACATCCACAGTGATTTACGGTCAGTATAGAAAGGGATAAGGGTTAGCAGTGACCTGCTAACCCTTTCCCTTGCTACACTTACTCTAATGATTTCTCACGAGTTTTAAATCCGTTTTTCTAGCAGCAGGTGGCACTTTATAATAGAGACAGAACACAGGCAGGGGAAGTGCGTACATTGTCATACAATCCCAGAATAGGCTTATAACAAAGAAACAAGAGAATTAAATCCATTTTTTCACTAAATTTATTAAAACTTTGATAGAGAGCAGAGAAAACTGAGAAAAAAGTTCAGGAGCGCAGGTACTTTTAAAATACATTGTAGTCCCATATTCTTCAGCTTTACCGTACAAAGAGACTTATTACGGAAAACTGAATCTCACGAAATTAACTGTTTACCTGGTTCGGACAAATAGAATCTTTGAGTGGTGCCAGATTTATATCGAATCAAAGAGGTATAATGAGTGGAACAGAGCACAGAAATTATACAATTAGAATTTACATCCAGACAGGCTACATAGATTCGATATGGCTAATTGGCCGTTAAGTTAGCCTTGTTAATCTCGTTAACAACCTTCGAACAAGGATCTTTTTGTGATGGTACCATGACCAAAAATGGCTGAAAATTTTGTTTGTGCTAAAAAATACACGGTTACTTTCTAAGGGACTAAATGTATTTTATTCTCAAGTAATATTAGTTACACAGTTTGTTGATGGCCTAATATGGTATATATGGTGTCAGTTAATTTCATATTGGACGAGAGCGAACCATTCTCCTCGTTATACAGAAATATCTACTTTATTCATCATTCTATCTACGGTGGACGTGAAAACCGTTACCTCTTCCCAGTTCCTTATTCGTCATTCGTTATCAACCGATTTTCCCAGTTCCGGTTGATAACGAATGTCGTATAAGGAACTGGGAATAAGTAACGGTTGTCATGTCCCCCATTTGAAGAATATTTTCGGGTTTTAGTTACTCCATTATTGTAGAGTGTTTCTTTGTGCAACTTTGATCATACATTTGGGGAACATTTGGGCATTTATTGATCATGTGCTGAGAAAGTTTGATGGAAATCAAAAACACAATTTCTGGTGAGTTTTAATTTTTAATTTATCAATATTTCTTACATAGTATCACTCTATCACAATTATAGATGTCACATAACTCATTACTTTAACCCTTTACCTAACATGAAAAGCAGACGACACTTGCAAAAAAAATTCTTGAATAACTATTTTTTATTCATATTTTCTCTCAAAAACATAGGTTATGACCCCTCGTTGGAACGAACTCGACGAGCTCGTTCCAACGAGAGGTCATATCCTATGTTTTTGAGGCAAAAATGAAAAAAATAATAGAAATTAATTTGCGATATTTGAGAATAGCGCTAACCGGTTTTGGCCGTTACGTTGGGTAAAGGTTAAAATAAAAGGTTGTCCCTTGAAAATTATTCATCCATTTTGTGTCATGTAACCATCATCTTAATGACATCATCTTTTCTGGCGCTAGATCAATGTCATTATATCTATTAAAGTTCTTTACTACCCACAAAGAAGAGCTGTTATGCGACACACAACAATGTATTTCGTGGTGAAATACCTTTAGTTTGGTGAAAGGAACTCCAGACACGACCTGGAGTATTCCAGGTCGACTTTGTTTAGATGTCATTATGATGAGGTATGTATTGTCTACACATCCAAAACTGTTCAGATCAAACACGTTTTGACCAACGTGTCTGTTGGAAGAACGACTGGTTCAAAGCAACTTGTTGTTCGATTGATTATTCGAGTGAATTTAATTTTATGTAACTGCCACGGAAACGAAATAAGCTTTCCCCCGAATGTTGTGCCCTGGTAAAAATAACTCCCAGTCTTTTCAAATAGAAATTATATACGCGTCTACATTACAGCCAAACATTTTCTTTTACAATTAGAACCGATTTTCGATACAAAGACCTCTAAAATGTTGAAATTATGAAAACATGCCACCCCAATAGTCAACTCGTTGTTTGTCACAAACCCTACACTTACTCTAATGATTTCTCACGAGTTTTAAATCCGTTTTTCTAGCAGCAGGTGGCACCGGATAAACACCCAGACTTCCTCGACCTCACATTGGCCCTTATTGTGACCTTGACCTTCGGAGCCATCGTGGTGCATTTTCAAATTATCTCTCAACATAAGGCGGATCAGCCCATGAAATAAAAGTAATCACAATAAAAATGTTTGTCTGAAGAGTTAGATTAGATCGGAAGGCTAACCTTGAAGCAATTTTAGTCGACTCGTCGGCGAGAACACTTTGTAGACAAGATTTCGCACCTGATACAAATTTCTCGCCATGCACCGGATGCTGATAATACATGTATCTAACAATAAACTAATGTAGCATTCTATAATTTTGTAATGTCAAATAATAGTGTTTATTGGAATTTAGAGGATTAATAAAAATAATAAAATATAATATAAAAAATCAACTGATGTGACATTCAATAACTTTCTTTGATTAAATAATTGGGTTCATTGCTGGCCTCAATTTCGACATACAAGGGGTGCCCCAATCATTTGCTGCTGTTTTCACTATCAGCATTATACCACAATAATTTTGTCATATGTGAAACGTTTCATCACTGATACGGTAACGTAATTATTTTTTATAATTAATATTTATTATTAATTTCGAAAGTTCTTGGGAGGGATGATTATTAAGGGTAGTAGTAAGGACCTGCCAATCTCAAATTTTGTGGCGAATAGAATCAGGCAGGGAAATTCGAATCGAATCGAATCGAATTTCGTATCGAATCTCACGATTATTCAAGTTACAGATATTTCAGTCTTTTATAACCACAAATGCTGTCAGTCTCCATTCAAGTATTGCATTTAACGGTGACTCGTTTGTTTGGGCAAGTCAATCAAAAAAGCGGAATATTCCTGAACGGAATACAAGTAGTTTCAGAAGCGGAAACTTTTTGAACTCTTCTTCTATCATAAGGTCTCCTGTAGACGAGGCTTGGTGATAGAAGAAGAGTTTAAGAGAAGACACATTTATTTGGTAATAAACATCTCTACGAATCGAATATTTCCTAATCAGCGCGATTCTACTCGAATCATATGAACGTTTTCGAATCAAAAAGGGTTCTACAACTGGCTTTTTACAATTCTTTTCCCATCAGTTTGAATGTTTTGGTTATTATTCTCTGTTTGAACCTATTTAAAAATACGAAAACGGAGCTTTTACCATAATTTGATGGTCTGTAACTTTTTTCTGTTCACTATATCAACAGTGTTCGCATTGTGACACTTAATACAGACACACACTGCCCTTTCCATTAATATAAAAAATTAAGGAGGTAAGATTTGCTAATTTATTTTCCTGGAAGAATAAAAACTTGCAAATTACTGCAAAAACGCATTCAGTAAATAAAGAGCCAAAGTGGACAGTTGCTTATTTGCTTCTAATTAGCTTGCCATAAAAAGCCAAGTTTCCTTTTGTAACTTTTAATAAGCGAAAACAACAGACAGCTCCGAGAGCTGTCTGTTGTTTTCGTTTATTAAAAGTAACAAAAGAAAACTTTGCTTTATTTTCTACTAATGTCATAGGTGTTTTCTCAACAATTACATCCGTCTTAATTGGATCTTCCTCGCCTGTCTAATAATTTCAAGAGGACATAACTTTATCGAAAGTCGATTTTCATGACGAGACAAGTCCGGAATGCGGAGACAGGGTGGTAAATCCAGTTGGGATACGAAAGTCTAGTACTACCCCCACCCCAATCGAATTTCTCCGTGTAGTGTTATTGACTTTTAGATCCTACCTTTGTGGCAAGCTTATATTAATTGGAACAATTGAAACTGACATTCACATTTTTCAGAGTTTTTCAGACGAATTGAGAAATTAGGAGATTTTTATATAGTATTGTAGTTTGCTGAATGAAGCCAGACAAAGAGTTGTAAACTCAAAGTCACAACACTCCGTATCAGCATACTCAAATTTAGACCATACAGTCCTTGATAGCGATATGGAAAGCCTAGCTACCCGGAGTACCTTGCATTATTAGAAACGGCGTGACGGTCCGATTTGTTCAAAGACTTGCGCATATGTAAACTGTAACGTGTAGTCGTTAGTTTCGGGGTACTTTAGTCAGGCTATTCCTAGAAATTAGCCAATGCAATAGGTAATGTTAGCGAGAGGCAAATTCAGGTCATTGTCAAGCAATTGGTCAGACCTCCTCAAATTTATTAAGATAGCTGCAGGCTTGCAAATTCTCAAGCCACCAGTCTAATTATGTTAGGAGTTCGACGCTGTTATGGCCTAGATCCACTCTAGCACTGAAATAGTCAATTGCCCATGTTTAGATTCAATTGGCTGGAATATTGCAGTTGGTCGAAGAAAGCGAATCCATGGTTACCTTTTTCCTGACCAACGGAATTATTCCATCCAACTGAATGCAAAAAATCGATAAACATTCGTTTCATTTGAAGTGACGCAAGAAATGTTTCTCAATCCAGACGTGATTTCACCGAATCTTTGATGACTTTTGCGATTATGAATGAAGACTCGCCACAGCTTTAGTTTTATGATTACGCTGCGCAGTTCCACTAATTGTGTTAATATCTTTTTTAAATTTAATTAAATATTTATTGATTGGAATATGTATAACTGGAAGACGAAAGAGTATATGTACATCTTTGAGAGTAAGGGAACATCACACTGTCACCTGTCGTCTGCGCGCAAGTACCACGAAATGTGGGTAAACAAACTGCCCATAACAACGCAGAATTCCGAAAAGAATTAGACTGGTAGTCTGAGAGCCTGACTGGCTTGCTTGGAGAAAATCCTACATCACTTATATATACGTTGTTTTGCTGTATTTTACAATGATGAAATGCAAAAAAATTACTGTTTGCGAAATGTATTTCAATCTTTCAATTCAATAAAAACTGGCATCACTGTTTGACAATATTAAATATCAGTTTTATATTTATTTATTACTTTCCAAAGTGTGATTTACTGGGATTTCCGGGTTTGATTATAAACGATAACTTCACAAGTGAATTGTGCAATCAACAATCGGGTCATGTATCCGTGCGAGCAAACAAAGACGCTTTGCCTTGGGTGTAATGGGGACTTCGATGTTTTTGTTTTTTAACCCTTTACCTAACATGAAAAGCAGCGGACACTTGCAAAAAAAATTCTCCAATAACTATTATTTTCATTTTTTGTCTCTAAAACATAGGTTATGACCCCTCATTGGAACGAGCTCGACGAGGGTGTCATAACCTATGTTTTAGACACAAAAAATGAAAAATAATGAAAATTAATTGGCGATTTTTGAGAATAGCGCTGACCGGTTTTGGCCGTTACTTGAGATAAAGGGTAAAATAATATAATTGTCGTTAATAATGAAAAGTAATAAACAGAGTAATCGCTTGACTGGACTGGTTACGTGAAATAATTCATTCGAGGCGAGGGACCACATTGTAAAACACTCGTGCGCATTCGCGCACTCGTGTTTGTACAACGTCTCTCACCTCTCGTGCATTATTTCACGTAACCAGTCCAGTCAAGCGATTACTCTCTATTTAACTCATGGTATGTTTTATTAACATCATCGCTCCATCCAACATAACTACGGTTCAGATGCGATGTTTCGGAGGCAAAAATGGAAATCATAATAGAATTCTTGTGAACACACTTGACAGATATGGCTGTCCCTTTAACCCTCTGCCCATTGCAGACGATATAAAAAAAATGTTTTATATTTTACTTATTTTTGTCAAATTTAAAAAAAAGTTCAACAAAACCATGCCAGGTGCCTCCTCATTGAGACTAAGCTTGTCCCAATAGTGAGGGGACCACGTGATTTTGGTTTGTTGAACTTTTTTGAAAAATAATATTGTTTCAGCTGCTCAATTTCTAAATTACTCTGGCGGATGCGGCCGATTCCTTAGGTAATGGTTATAGTTCAAGCCATCCTCTGCATGAGTGTAACAATGATCTATCTGATCTGGAATTCTTTAGCTTTGTAAATGACTTCTTGTTGCACCCGAGAGACAAATATTTTTCTTACTACATACTCATCAGGGACGGCGGAACGCTCTTCAAAGTGAGGGGGCTGGATCGGGCGATGGATGGTCGTCGGTATGACGGGCCGACCATGGTTCGGGGCGTGGTACAAACATTTTAAATTCTAGGGTCCCAAAACCCCAATTTACATGCATCTGAGCGGATAATTTGAGATTTTTCAGATGTATTTGAAAGATTTCACACTTTGTGAGCCGTTAAGAAAACGTCGGTAAAGCATACAGGTGAGGTCTATTTATCAGCTTTGGTCGTTACGATAAATAGGCCTCACCTGTATGCTTTACGAGACGTTAACAGCAATTATACTGTCTGTGGATTATCTTGTCTGGAGGTGTATTTGGTACTTGTATTTCTGTAAGATTACGATTTATTAAAGTTAACCGATTTTTAACAGACTGTACACATTTAGCATTTGCTGCCACTTACTGCAAAAAATGATCCGAACTCCACTGAAACTGAACCAGTACGAGAGAAAAATAGCTGGCGAAAATATGGGGGGGGGGGGGGGGGGGGCTCTGGATCGCCCCTTGTTTCACCAGTCATTGGTTGTGTTAAAATATATGCATACAAAAAAACATGGCCCGGCAAAAAAGTGGTGGGGCTGAAGCCCCCCCCCCCCCCCCCGGTTCTGCGGCCCCTGCTCATAACTTATTATTCAAGACAAAATATTGCATGCTACCCAATAAGATGTTGAGAAATGTTCAAGAAAATCATTTGTATATCTATTGACAGAAAACTAAATATCTCGCACACATCGCAATAAGTTTAGTTCGATACCACAACATGTTTCGGCGTTTGGGTGTTTCAAATGCAAGGAAAGGTACATTTCCATCCTCGATTTCCAATCGCTCTTGAACTTATATTTCCTCGCATTTATTCATGTGATAATCCTAGTATCAACCCAAAACAGTATAGGCATCCTCTATTTATTTAAAATTGTAATGTCGTTGCCTAGGGCCACTTTATACATTGGGGGTACACCAGGGAGAGTTGGTTAGTGGATAGGTAGAAATGGAGCTTTCTAGAAGAGCCGATAGAGTTGCTGGCCAGTAGAGTATTTGCTGACGTTACAAAAATGCTGGACCAAGCCCCCGGGCTAGCAGTGTACGTCTTTCAGGAATTTGGCGCTATTATGGGCAGTTTGTTTTCCCATTTTTCGTGGAGTTTGCGCTCTGACTATCGTTGATGTAATGTGATGTTCCTTCACCCACAGAGAAAAAGGAACAATCTTTCGTGCAACAGTTATAGATATTCCAGTCAATAAGTATTTAATTGCCACTGAAGCCATAAAGATATTAACATAATCAGAAAAAATTACGGGGTGCAGTCTTCAGTCCAAATGGTAATGTCATCAAAACTTCGGACAAATCAGGTTTCAATTGAGCAACATTTCTTCCTTGGATTTAAAGAAAATCAATTTTTTATGGTATTTTTAATTTCCAATCGTCTGGAATACATCAGTTGGTTGGAAAAGCGAACCGTAGGTTCGCTTTTCCAACCAACTGAAATATTCCAGACGGGTGAATCTAAACATAAACGATGGACTATTTAAGGGACAGACCGATTCCAGTCCAAAACAGCGCCGAATTCCTCACAATTCTAGCCTGGTGGGCTGAGAACGTGAGACTGGGAGACACAATAAACAACAAATAGTTAATGCTTTCAGTGCGGTGTCTATATTTTTTTGCGAAAGTTATAGTTGGCAGTCAGTAAGTGGACATCACAATAAACACCTAACTAGAAGAATGAAGTTAAGAAATAACTTAACCACACAGCGCCATGCGAATCCCAAATTTCGGATAAAATAGAACCCCGAATCGAATCAGACTAGGGATTCCGATTCGAATTGAATCGAATCGAATCTCGAATCGAATCTTACAAATCTTCCAGTTATAGATACTGTGCATTCGTTTAATCACGAATACTACCAGTCTCCAATCGAATACTGCATTCAACTGAAACTCGTCTTGTGGGCATGTCGATCAGAAAATAATCCCGAAACCGAATCAAAATGGTTGCCAAAGTGGAACCTTCTTGAACTCTTCTTCTACATCAAAAGAGTTAAAAATGAGGAGTAACTTGGAAGGATATCAATTCCAAATCGGCGCAACACGTATCGAAAAGAATCAGAAGGACAAATTTCGAATCGAACCGAATCGAATTTAGTAGCTTCGCAGGCCTCTGCTTATTATTCGACCGTGGGATTAAGGTTTAACCCTTTACCTAACGTAACGGCCAAAACCGGCCAGCGCTATTCTCAAAAATCGCCTATTAATTTTAATTAGTTTTTTCATTTTTTGTCTCAAAAACATAGGTTATGACCCCTCGTTGGAACGAGCTCGTCGAGCTCGTTCCAACGAGGGGTCATAACCTATGTTTTTGAGACAAAAAATGAAAAAAATTAGTTATTCAAGAATTATTTTTGCAAGTGTCGTCTGCTTTTCATGTTAGGTAAAGGGTTAACTGAATCAACCCAAGAATACAAGGTAGGTTCCCTATATTACTATAAACAGGGGTTATACAACAATACAGTTCAGGGGTTCAAGATGGTTGAAGTAGAATAGAACAGATAGAATCATGATCAGAAGTGAAATGACCCTCCCGCCCCAAAAGATATACTATCCGGTAGTCGTTTGATCCGGTAGTCCGGTAGATGACTATCATACACGGTGACATAAAACGAAAGATGTTACAAGCTGTGTGGAATGTATATATAGAATATATCCATAATAGCTTGGTGTACCAAATGGTCACCCCGAGTGGTGAAGTGGTGTTAACCGCGAGCCTTTGGTATACTAAGCTAACACCACTTCACCACGAATGGTGAACATTTGGTACATCAAGCTACTTTGGGTATATTTTATTTATACCATGATCGTCAGATTATTAAGAGTCGCTATTACTTTTTCTCGATTTTACTGAGTAGCAGACGTACATATGTGCGAATATGTTTTTGTTTACATGAGCATCGGTGAGCGATACTTCCGCTGTCAATTTTATCTCCAAAACGAAATGGAAAAAGAAACGGAACCTTTTTCATTTTAATAACATAATAACATACTATTTCGAGTTATGGATGCTTTATTAAAGTGAGACAATGCAGGGTTGTTAATTTTTGGTGTCTTTTGGGGTAAACTCATTTAAACACATAATAAATAATTGCCACTTTCATTTCACTCTTCGCGAGGCGAAGTGCGATAAATTTAGACCAGTTCGCATTCAAGTCGACGTCACCAAAGGTCAACTTGGATGTAGTTCCACTGTAGGTGTAAATTTTAACTACTGAAATCCCATTGCTGTCGTGTTCACCACAGTTGGTGTGTGAAGCTAAAACGTATGTCAGAGGCTTTTCATAAATATTAGAATAGGTAATCATAGTATAAAGTACATTTACGGTGTCGTTCCGATCCTACGGTCCAGTCGCCATAGACTGGTTTCCACCCAGCACCCAATCCACGCGTGGGCAGTGACGTCTACGCATACGTTTACCAGGTAATAAAAACCATCATCAGCAAAATTTTAATTATTAAAGCATCGGGCTGTACCGTGGAAATAGTGCCTACTCGTGAACAGTGACCAGTCCACGGCGGCTGTACTTTACGTCAAGGACTCAAAATAAGTGGAATGGCATTTCTGTGGATCCATTTTTCAAATTGTCTAAAACTAGACCAAACCATAGTAAATCCGGTGCGTCTAGTATCCCCGCCCCCCTTCCTAGATCCCCACGAATCTCAAATGTCGGGTTGAATCCAATCAGTCAGAGGATTTCAACTCGAAACTGATCGATTTCACAACTCTTCAAGTTTTAATTATTGCACCCTCTTACACCCGTAAATATTGCCGGTTTCCACTCAAGTATTTTATCTAACAATCATATAGATTTTGGCCTGAAAACCACGAGAAACGGTACGTATCACATAATGTGTTCCGATTCCGTATCATATAGACGATTCATTCTGATTCCGTATCATATAGATTCAGCTTCCTGTAAACACCGCGCTATGAGAAATAATATCATTATATGTATTGTTATTACGCACTAGAATATGAAATTCAAAATTTGGACCAATTCCAACCCAATTTAAACGGAAAAACGTTCTTTATGTAACGTGATTGTTAGATAATGTATTATCATGACCAAATGCATGTCTTGTAATTTGTATCAGATTCTCGGTCGTGTTTACAATCGGATCACAACTCGCCCTGACGGACTCGTTGCGATCTGATTGTAAACACGACCTCGAATCTGATACAAATTACAGGGCATTCATATGGTCATGATAATGTGTATTTATCCAATGGCAGCTCGTCTGTTTGGTGAAGTCAATCAAGAAACAAGAAAAAGGCGGAATATTATTACAGAACAATTCAATTCAATTCATTTTGTTTCTCTGCAAACCAAAATCAGGTATTACAGGTTCAAAAAATGTTTGTACAACAAGCACATATGGGATGACAATTAGATTCAGAAGAATGTAATTCCACCCAGCACCCAAAACTGCGTCTAACCCTTTACCCAACGCAGACGATATCAAAATTTATTATTTTAAATATAATTTTTTAAAATTTTTCAAAAAATTTCAACAAAACCATATCATGTGACCCCTCATTGGAACGAGCTCAATGAGCTCGTTCCAATGAGGGGTCACATGATATGGTTTTGCTGAAATATTTTGAAAAATTTAATTTTTTCAACTGCTCAATTTGCATTTTACGCGGGCGGATGCGGGCGATTTGTTGAGTAAAGGGTTAACAGACCGCTGCACATACACACACGTATATATTTATCACATGCTAGCCCGTGAATTACCGCAAACTATCTAAAGGATATCTCTCGATATACATCGACTCGATGCGTATCGAGAAATATCCCTAGTAGCTTCCCAAATGATGCCACGCTTCGAAGCATGCCATCGACTTGAACGTCGCCCTAAAGAAACGATCAGCAGATCTTTGTTATTGTCTTGAGACTATTCGCAGCCGAACTGAGCTGAATAATGCGCAGTAAAATGTCACGTAGCACATAATAAAAAGAAAAAGAAAAAATACGCTATTTTTGCGAACACCGGGAACTATCTCACTCGTGTGGACCCGATTGCATTATCTATCATTCGCGGAAGCGCTGATGAAAAAAAAAACCCTGCCAGGTCCACGCTCATAAGACAACTTACGACATTCACCAAAATAGGACAGATCTCCTCTACACATATATACATATACATTATTTATATGCTCCAGCTCGCTCAGTAAACCATCAACAAGGAGCGTGTCGTTTACTTTGTCATATTGGCAGGTATCGGTCTTTTTTGTGCGATTGTCTGATTGCCGGTGTTTGAGTGTTCATGTGTATGCGCTTGTACACGAGTATGAACAAAATCAACGTAGTTTCGAAAGGGAAACATCCTTGAACTTTCTTATATCTGCAGGTTTCCTCATATGGTAGTAGAAGATGAGACCCTTTGTACGATTTTAAGAAGATTGCAACGACACGAAAAGTTCCTAATCAGCCCACCGCGTATCGAATCGAACTGAATAATGAGGACGATTTCGAATCGAACTTCGAAGCTTTATAGACACTACTTTTTAGACCTGATGTAGAAGAAGACTGTAAGAGGAAACACTTGATGGGATTTTGAGAACATCTCGACGATTCGAAAACTTCTGAATCAGCGTGGTGATTTCGAATCGAACCCAATTACGAAGCTTTGCAGGACCCTAGCTTTACTTTTCAGTTTCAATTTGCTTTCGCCTCCTCTTTTTATCACCACTCCATTTCCAATATTTGTTCATCAAAAACTGTTCTAGAAACTATAAGCACGCAACACGTATACATTTCTACATTTCTGCCCCAAAGCTTGTTTATAAAGCGCTGATTAACTGAGTGGGCGCTCCTTCTCACCTCACGTAACTGCTTTCTCAGAAATAAAAGAATATATCAACAGAAGTGGCCTAAAATGTCAAATTCATTTTCTCAACCCTTTGCTTCGTACGAACGAACGAACGAATAAAACTCACCAAGACCATGCAGTTATTGAGAAATTGATTGTGTCTACAGTTAAATCTAAAAGTCCTGTCATGAAATGCGCACAAATAGCACGTCAATCTGCGCGTTTGCGTTAATCTACGCGTTATGACCACAGTAAGGCTATCAAATTATGTACATATGGCCCGTGCACAAGCAATGTTTCTGCCAATGGGCCTCCGGGTAACCCGGAGGTCCATTGGCAAAACATTGCCTGTGTTTACTATGAGTAACCTGGAGAACCTGCCATGCTTTGGATTCCATTCGATATGGCAATTGCGCGCAATTCCTACGCACAATTAAGCCTAGATAAGCTCACTGTTCACGACAGGACTTCTAGTTTTAACTGTAACAGATCATATCCAGCATCACGCGCTCAGGCCACCAGTCTAATTATGTAAGGCGAAATTTGTTTACCCACTTTTTGTGGGTGTGAGAGTTGCCTATCGTTGATGTATTGTGATGTTCCTTCAAGCATAAAGGCATACACATATTCTTTCGTACACCAGTTATAGATAGACCAACCAATAAATAATTAATTCGCGCATCAATTTATTCACACAATGGAACTACGCGGTGTAATCATTAAAAACAACAGTTGTGAAGAGTCTTCATTTCTAATATTTAGAAAACAAATGTGTACTTACAATGCCTCAAACAAAGAGTCACATAAAAGCTTGATTGTGGATTGAGAAACATTTCTTGCGTTGATTCAAAGAAAATAAAAGTTTATGGTATTTTTAAACTGAATCGGGTGGAATATGTTAGATGGTCGGAAAAGCGAGCCGTTCTAAAATAGGCAATGGGCCATTTAAACCCAAGAGACCGCTTTTCCGTAACAGGAACATGATACGTCATAATTCCATCAAGTAGGAGAGCTGGTAAGTTAATGTGTGGACCTATCAATATTTTCAACATACTGCCTTGGGGCTGCACGTTGAAAATATTAATGGGTCTACCCCTAAATAACGAATATGGACTCTTCCAATTGTTGCCATTGAACTGACATGAAGGATACCAGAAGGGTTAAAAAAGTTAAGGGCTACACCTAAGGGCCTTGCGGTAACCGGGTCTCGTCAGATCACGGAAGTTAAGCAACGTCGAGCCCGGTTAGTCCTTGGGTGGGTGACCATATGAACGATCGATTCGGACTCCCGCGCTGTGTTCTTGGGCAAGGCACTTAACCCCGATTGTCCACATGGGGGCACGGTGCTGAGGCGTACTGCACGTCGATGATGCGCATGTCTTCAACCATTCTAACACTGTCTGTGCTGCAGTACGGAGTTACGATGTTGTGGAGCTGACAGCTGCTCGTCATTGCTCGTTGGTTCTCTCCGGGTACTCCGGCTTCCTCCACCCGTAAAACTGTCACCAAAACAATATGACCCTGGTTGTTAAAGTATCTTTAAACCTTAATAAATAAATATATCATTTGTGGGGTTATTTATGGCAACTAATATACTTCAAAGAGCCAGATAATACTAAATTAAATTTCGTACTGATATACTTAAAAGAGCTAGGTAATACTAAATTAAAATTTGGTACTTTAAGTGCAACGAGGCGTCATCTGCTAAAGCATTGCAGATGGCGCCTTGTTGCTGTTAAAGGACGATGCATGTTTAATTTGTTCTCATTTAAAATCAGATTCCAGTTGGAACAAACATCTTTCATTTGGCAACTGACGAGTTCATTTGGCGATGAACAAAAATTTCACATTGCACCAAACAATTGCTGGCCAGCCTTCACACTGCAGTTGATTGTATTTAGAATTCCACCAAAACAAAATATGCCTGATAACCATAAACTAAAGCATGATTTGGTGCAAGGGTACAGAAGAAAATTTGGGCAGCGTTACCAGGATATATAAAATGGCAATGGGTTGATCTAAGAGGTCTCGGTGTAGAGTATTCCCCGTTTCTTGCTGGTTTTAAACTGACAAACGATTAAAATGAAGCTGTATCAAATGAATTCCTTGAACTATCCTCGGCGATTAACCCTTTCAAAAAGAAATACATATTTTTAGCGAATTATGAAACACGGTAGTGGATGAGGAAGGGTAAAATGAACAAAATATCCTAAGTAGTAGTGTTCGGGCTTTTCACCCCTCATTTGGATGACCCCGGTGGATGACCCCGAAAGTGACGTCATGTCACGTGACGTAGTGGCGCCATGTTGTGTTGTCATGGTAACCCGCGTGAGCGACCATGTTGTGACGTCATCCCCATAGTGATACGTGGTGTTAGTGCGCATGCGCAGCGCGTGTTGTTAGGGTGATACGTGTTTCCGTCGTCCATTTTGGATACTGGAGGCCGCCATCTTGGTTTCTATGGTAGCACGTGATTGCTATGTTACCAAAGGCCTACAATAAGACGGGGGTATGTTTTGGGGGTATGTTCGATTGAATCGGAGTATTTTCTGGAACGACTTCCCTGGATAATTACCACAAACAACCCGACAACTTGTATTATTTGGAATTCTTCCAGAATTCTCTGCTTCTATCTATATATGCAATAGTTATTGTCTATCTGGCCATGTTCCTTTATTCTAGAGTATACTCCAGTAGCATAGAAGAGCCTATCAGTTGGAACAGCTTTGCTTATTGTTACTATATTTAGCTATTTTTGTTCTATTCTTGTTAGTTCTGACCCTATTCCGTGTACTCTTGTTGTTTCATTTATCTAGATCATTTATAAGCAATCAGATTGCTTGATTTCCCATAGTCTGCATGCAGGGTTATCTCCCTTGTGTATAACAAAAGACTATATCCATTGGCCATATCCCATGGAATCCCATTTTTTGCAAAACATCTGTGGCTATGGAATCCCTTTTTTGGTATGAGGCCATGAGGGCTATGTAAAAGCCCTCAATGAGTCCTCATTTATTATCCCTCATACCCTCATTGAATTTTGAGGTTATGAGGATCTTGAAACATCCCTCAGTGAGGAATAATTTACTACGACTCTTATCCTCATTTCAGTTTTTAAGAGGTATATCCTATGGAATCCCATTTTGGAAAACGCCTGTGACTGTGGAATCCCTTTTTGTCGTATGAGGCCATGAGGGCTATGTAAAAACCCTCAATGAGTCCTCATTTACTATCCCTCATAGCCTCATTGCATTTTGAGGTTATGAGGACCATTAAAAATTCCTCAGTGAGGCATAATTTACTACGACTCTTAGCCTCATCTCGGTATTTGCGGATACTCATGGCCTGGTATTGTATTATTCGAGGATACCTATCGAGGATACCTTTTATAGGATACTTATCTGAGGATACTATATAGGCTGTTCATATCTCTATAGGTCTCTTGCTGGTCCTTAGTACTATTAATCCACCTGAGGGATTTTTAATACTACTCTTATCCTCATTTCAGAAAAAAGGGGTGCCGAAGGCCATTTGTTTTTCAAAAAGGGGTGCCGAAATTGGGGTGCCTTCTGGAGAATCCTTTTTTTCTGAAATGAGGATAAGAGTCGTATTAAAAATCCCTCAATGAGGTCTAATTTACTACGACTCTTATCCTCATTTCAGAAAAATGGGATTCCCCAGAAGGCACCCCAATTTCAGCACCCCTTTTTGAAAAACATATGGCCTTCGGCACCCCTTTTTCTGAAATGAGGATAAGAGTCGTATTAAAAATCCCTCAGTGAGGGATTTTTAATACGACTCTTATCCCCATTTCAGAAAAAAGGAGTGCCGAAGGCTATATGTTTTTCAAAAAAGGGGTGCCGAAATTGGGGTGCTGGGGATATTGCCATTGATATAGGTTTTTATTATACAGAAGGGAGATAACTCTGTACGATTAAGTACAGGTTATGGGAAATCAAGCAATCTAATTGGTTAATTTTAATTTATATAAATGATCTAAATAAATGAAACAACAAGAGTACTCGGAATAAGGTAGGAACTACTGGTATTACGTACCACCTTACCAGTAACAGGATGATACAAAGCATTTGGTAAGTTAATACTATGAACGGTTAGGTTGGAACCTTTAGGGGAATATACCAACCATACTCTGCTGCCGTTCTGTATTACCAGGCATTGACTCCACCCCAGAATACCCCTCAATAATATGAAGCATCTGGTGGATCAGTAGTACCAAGGGCCAACAAGAGACCTACAGGGATATGTACAGCCTATGCTATCATACCGTTCTAAACTACCAAGCATTACCCCCAACCCCACAAAATCACTAGGTCTATCATAACGTACTGCATATACAAGCCATATAATAAAACAAAGCAATCGGTTGGTTAATAGTACCAAGCACTAACAGGGGCCTATAAGTGTATATACCGCCCATACTATAGTACCGTTCTAAACTACCAGACAGTACCCCTACCCACAATACCCCTATGCCTAGCATTGCATACTACCTATAGCAGTCATAGGATAACATAAAGCATCAGGTGGGTTAATAGTACTAAGGACCAGCAAGAGACCTATAGGGATATGAACAGCCTATATAGTATCCTCAGATAAGTATCCTATAAAATATATCCTCGATAGGTATCCTCGAATAATACAATACCAGGCCTTGGGTATCCGCAAATACCGAGATGAGGCTAGGAGTCGTAGTAAATTATGCCTCATTGAGGGATTTTTAATGGTCCTCATAACCTCAAAATTCAATGAGGCTATGCGGGATAGTAAATGAGGACTCATTGAGGGTTTTTACATAGCCCTCATGGCCTCATACGACAAAAAGGGATTCCACAGTCACAGGCGTTTTCCAAAATGGGATTCCATAGGATATACCTGTTAAATATTGAAATAAGGATAAGAGTCGTAGTAAATTATACCTCATTGAGGGATTTTTCAAGATCCTCATAACCTCAAAATTCAATGAGGGTATGAGGGATAATAAATGAAGACTCATTGAGGGTTTTTACATAGCCCTCATGGCCTCATACGACAAAAAGGGATTCCATAGCCACGGGTGTTTTGCAAAAATGGGATTCCATGGGATATGGCCATTGGATATAGTCTTTTGTTATACACAAGGGATATAACCCTGCATACAGACTATGGGAAATGAAACAATCTAATTGGTTATAAATGATCTAGATAAATGAAACAACAAAAGTACACGGAATAGGGTCAGAACTAACAAGAACAGAACAAAAATAGCTAAATATAGTAACAATAAGCAAAGCTGTTCCAACTGTTAGGCTCTTTTATGCTACCGGAGTATACTCTAGAATAAAGGAACATGGCCAGATAGGCGATAACTATTGCATATATAGATAGAAGCAGAGAATTCTGGAAGAATTCGAAATAATACAAGTTGTCGGGTTGTTTGTGGTAATTATCCAGGGAAGTCGTTCCAGAAAATACTCCGATTCAATCGAACATACCCCCAATAGATACCCCCGTCTTATTGTAGGCCTTGGGTAACATAGCAATCACGTGCTACTATAGAAACCAAGATGGCGGTCTCCAGTATCGAAAATGGACGACGGAAACACGTATCACCCTAACAACACGCGCTGCGCATGCGCACTAACACCACGTATCACTATGGGGATTACGTCACAACATGGCCGCTCACGCGGGGGTACCATGACAACACAACATGGCGCCACTACGTCACGTGACATGACATCACTTCCGGGGTCATCCAGCGGGGTCATCCAAATGAGGGGTGAAAAGCCCGAACACTACTACTATCCTAAACCCTTTACCAAAGGAATCGGACGCATACAATATACAAACTGGGCAGTTACAAAACTATTACATTTAAAAAATTCAACACAACCTTATCATGTGACCCTCATTTGAACGAGCTCCTCGAGCTCGCTTCACGTGGGGATGTCACATGATATCGGTTTGTTGAATTTAAAAAAAAAAAATGTTGAGTAAAAAATAATATCTAAATACCAAATTTTGATATCGCGGGCGTTAGGTGAAGGGTTAATGAGAACTATTAATAACTAAGAGCTGTAGAATTCATTTATTACTGAACCTCAGTAAAATACAAAGTGCACATTCCCCCCCACCCCCACTATACAAATCTTTATATTTTGCCGTATATTAGCGAAATTGTGTCATCGATGGGCGCATCATTTCTCAAACCTCAGGTATATTCCTGTAGAGTGGTATAAAAATACAGAAGATGGCTTTTTACAATTATTTCTCAATTAGTTTAAACTTTGACTATCACTCTGTGTATAAACCCGTTTAAAAATAAGAAAACGGCGTTTTCGCCATCTTTTAACCTTTGGAACCCGAAGTCCGCTTTTTGGACCCAGAAACATGATACTTAATAATATCATTAAATAGGGTTGCTGCTAAGTGAATATGTGGAACAAACCAATCAATATTTTCAACGTGCGGCTCATGACTGATAATTATTAACTGGTCTACCCCGAAATTATAAATATGGCCCCATCCAATTGCTGCCATTGAACTGACATGGAAGATACAACCAGGGTTTAAAGGGTTAATATTCTGTAACCTTTCTCTGTTCATGATATCAACAATGTGCACGTCGTGACGTACAATGCAAACACGGTCCTGTCCAATAATATTAAAGTCTAGGAGGTGAGATTTGCTAAAGAAAATTTCTGGGAAGAACAGAAACTTGCAAAGTACTGTGAAAACACATTCGCGAAACAAAGTGGACACTTACTTCGTGTTTTTCAAATGACACAAGCATGTTTTAGAGGAATTTTGAATGTTGGTTTCTGATCCCTCGCCGGGATTCGAACCCTCGACAACGCCGCCTGGCAATCAGGAGTCCAACGCCAAAACCACTAGATCATTGTGCACCGTCAAAAAACGATGGCTGGAATCGAGCTTTTTAGATGAAGTCCTCCTGATTACTTGGTTCATCTTCCTTCCGGCAGCAGCATGAAAGTGTGGAACGCGCTGGCTACAGTACGACGAAAGTGCTGTGGATGGCCTCAGATGAAGACAGGCACGGACTTATGTGTGTTTTTCAAATGACACAATCATGTTTTAGAGGAATTTTGAATGTTGGTTACTTACTTCGAGTTGGTAGGTGTGATATTGATAAAAAGTCTTAATGATCATTATTATGCCTCACGTTTGTAACATCAGCCGTGATTGGTTAATTTGACCCCTTCTAAAAGTCATACTACTGGATTTTTGTGGCAAAACACGGGTACTATCGGAACGTTTTCCCCTGGAGACAAGAGAACGAAGAAAATGTAAGCTCCACTTCCATTGATCAGCGTCGATTGGAATTTCTCAACACCAAACGCTGGCTACGGTGTCCGTTTAACTTTTTTCGTCACCGGTAAACACAAACTTACCAGCTTCCATCTTCAGTGGGTGTGTTTTCAATTTTAATTGCAAACAATGAATTCAAAAGAATCAGAAATATTAAAAACTCACGTGTTGTTCACCATTTCAGTGAATCCTGAATATGAGTTATGACTTCAGTCAATGATATTTCCACAAGTTTAGTAATCCTCGACCTCACAGAGCCTCCGCCTCAAGTTTAAAATTGTTTCACTCCGCTTAATTCTATCAACTGTCGTTGTCCGAGAAACATGATCCATTAATTTATACCACTTATCACACAAGCATTAACAATGAATTATAACATGAACAGCATGATGCAGTTGTAAACACTGGCATTTGGTGATACAGAAACTCCCAAAGCGACGGCACTTGTGACAAGTCATTTTCGAAGAGACGTCATTCGTTCTAAATTACGTCATGTTTTTGGATTCGACTACATTGTTGTTACAAAATTGATGGCATGTTGCAGTTAACGCTTAACAATGAAAGTTATTTTTTGTTCGGCATAATAAAATAACTGGAACGTTGCTGCTTTAGGTTTTATTTCAGAAATCACACAAACTCAAGTACTATCGACCGATAGAACATGAAAAGGAACGTTCTAATATTATATTAGCTTGCCATAACAAGCCACTTTTCCTTTTGTAATTCTTAATAAACTAAAACAACAGACAGCCCCAAGAGCTATATGTTGTTTTTGTTTATTATTATTATTTATTTATTGGTGTTTAAGGTCATATACTTATGCACAATGGCTAATTATTGCCGTGGCAGTTTTACAGGTTGAGGAAGCCGGAGTATCCGGAGAGAACCACCGAGCAACGACGAGCAGCTGCCAGCTCCCCAACATCGTAACTCCGCACTGCAGCACAGTGTTATATTGGTTAAAGACATGTGCAGCATTGACGTGCAGTACGCCTTAGTACACGGCGTCATCGTGCCTCCCATGTTGACAATCGGGGTTCCCAAGGACACAACGCGGGAGTCCGAATCGATCGCTCAGACGGTCACCCATCCAAGGACTAACAAGGCTCAAAGTTGCTTAACTTCGGTGATCTGACGAGAACCGGTTACCGCAACGACACCGCGCCCCCTTTCATTTATTAAAAGTAACAAATGGAAACTTGGCTGTATTTTCTACTGATGCCATAGGTGTTTTCTCAACTTTTAATTGGACCTTCCTCGCTCGTCAAATAATTTCAAGGATGATACGTTTATCGAAAGTCGATTTTCGTGACGATTTTAAGGTCACGTTTCCTATTAAAGGGTCATTTCCGAGGTTATCGGATATCCTCAGCCAAATGGCTAATTTGAGCAAAAGTTTTAGTTTGTGGTGGTGTGAATTTAGTAAATAATTCTCATTCATGTTGATATGGCCAAAATAATCTGTTGATGGTCTTGATTCAAACTGTGTATTGTCAAGTGCATTCCAATTGGGGGTCAAGGTCACACGGGAGTGTTAAATGACTAACCCAGACCTGTTTGGGACCTGACAATTTGCAGGCTACAAATGGGACAGTTTTTGTGTAAATTTGCTTTGAGAAAGCCTTCTGAAAAAATGAATAATAAACCCATATTTTTTTTATATGTCAGAATGATCATCTTGATCTGTAAAATCCCCCGTGGGGAAATGAGGAATTACAAAAACACAGTTTTATCACTATCGATGCACGAAAATTGGAAATACATCTCCAAAATGAGAAAATTTTGACCACTTTGAACCATTTTTTTTAACCATCAACTGAGTCATTCATCTGAGTGTATTTCAGTGATATTGTATTTGTTGTTTGCAATTGTCTCCAGAAAATGCCACATTCAGAGCTTCCAGAAACTGCAGACATTGTGAGTGATGTGAATAGGGGAGGTAATTTAAATGAGAAATATCCTCGGCCGTGTCAATGAGAAGCCGCGCATTTCTTGAAAAGCCAACGTTTTCACCTGAATAACTGTAACGAGACCTAAACGGGGGTTCGGGAAGTTGCGTTGCGTTGCGTTGAAACGGTTATTGCACAGTTGTCACCCCATGCGCAGTAGCTTTGTTTTCTCGCATCGGTCTGTTTGATCTGGACAAAATAAGGTGATATCGGTTATTTACTACAGTGGAGTTCTATTAATTGAAGATATCTTAATTGAATAACCTTGTTAATTGCATATAATTTCCAAACACCAAACCATTTACCGTACCTTCAGTATAAATTCGACCTATTATATTCATATAGGATATAGAGTAAATTGAATAAACAAACGTGTAATCTGTCTGAATTGAACCAACATCCATTGAATTGCCTACATATATACATTTGTGGCGTAAATACATCAAATTTTAGCATTTAATCTTTTACTTAGCGCGCGTCTTTATTAGGATACTAATTGCTCCAGATTATACCGTACTGAATTCTCAGGTCGATTCATTTGACTTAATAAACAACGTAAAATGGAACCGTATATATACTGGATCTACTAATATGCGGAACTCGCTATTTAACTGGGGTTCATCATATTCAATGTTATCAATATTCGTATTGTTTTATGCCATCTCCAAACTTGGAAGTAGTTTTAACCCTTTACCCAACGTAGACGATATCAAAATTTATTATTTCAAATATCATTTTTCAAATTTTTCAAAAAAATTTCAACAAAAACCATATCATGTGACCCCTCGTTGGAACGAGCTCGACGAGCTCGTTCCAACGTGGGGTCACATGATATGGTTTTGTTGAATTTTTTGGAAAAATAATATTTTTTCAACTGCTGAAGTTGCATATTACGCGGGCGAATGAGGTCGATTCGTTGGGTAAAGGGTTAAACTATTTTGTTTTGATACATCCAGCCGTCAAAGTGGGTATTCAGTTAACAGGGTTTCACGGTACATCAAAAGAGCCACCCTCTGCTCCAGAAGGATGGAAGAGAATGCGACCTTGGCAAAGAGGTTCCAGTGTCCCTGAATTTGAAAAAGAAAATGATCGTATTAAACATGCGAATACCCCTCCCCCCCCCCCCCCCCAAAAAAAAAAAACAAAAAACAAAAACAAAAAAAAAACAACAACAACAGCAAAACCCCCCAGGATCTTGTCTCCGTAACTACAGGGAACAGGACGTGTCAGGCAACTTGTTTCATGTAAAGATACCCTATATCACTAATTTCAATCGAAACGTTTATGATTCTCCCCATTCCCACACAAGAAAAAGCCACATATGCCACTTTTTGCATGTCACTCTAATTTCTAGTTTATAACCAGTACTGTAGACGCAAACGCGGTCTCTTCCTACATCAGGGCCACAACAGCGTCGAAATCTTTACAGAATTAGACTGGTTGTCTGAGATCATAACATAGACCGTCTAAAATAAGAACGAGCCAGATTATTGGTTCTGGACCACAACAGCGTCGAAATCCTCACAGCATTAGACCGGTTGCCTGGAATCTTAACAAACTGCGTCTAAAAGAAGAACGAGCCAGACTATACTTGGTGCATCTACATCGCAACGGCATGAGCTACACGGTTTGGCCTCCCACACAATTTTCTCGAGAACAATCCAGGCATGTAAAGCTATCTGATCATGTGGAGATGAAGAATGGGCACCTGGAATATTAACAAACTTGTATTGAGAGATTGTGGAGGGGAAACTTCGAGGACTTGCTCATTCCCTTGATTTAAAAAAAATGGTGCACCCAAAACATTCTTTCTGTGGAACTGGATATCATTAACCTCTTCATCCATTTTTTGGCGTAAAAACATAGTTCATGACCGCTCATTGGAACACGCTCGCCATGCTCTTTCACATGGAGCGTCGAAAGGTATTTTTTTGGGGCAAAAATGAAAAATGTAGTTATTCAAGAAATATTTTTCACAGTGTACCCCATTAAAACTTTACCCAATGAAGTCGAAATTAAAATATATTTTAACAATTTCCTTTTCAAAATAGTTACAAAATTTCAGCAAAGTCATACCATGTGACCTCATTGGTAAGAGTTCGACTAGATCGTTCCAATGAATGATCACATGATATGGTTTTATTGACCACCCCATTCAACAGATTCGTAGTCAGAACGAAAAGGCTAAAATCACACCCAAAGTGACACTCAGTCGGAAACCTTACGTCGCACCACCCTAATTGTGCTTCAAGTATCCGGTCAATAGAATTTCAGTGACGACTGAGTGAAAGCTTTGATCTTAGCAATGACGACCGCATAAAGACAGGGGCGGGAAAAAACGGCAAACAGGTTATTCTTTGTATATGATCTCCACAGAGAGAAGGGCTGAGTACCACGTTGGTGTGAAATCCTAAGAAAGATAGTGAATGCAAGTCCGAGGCACTCTTCAACAGTTCATTGTAGTACAACTACAAGAATAAAAAATGAAAATACAAAATTGTACCCAACTCAAAGAATCAATAACTGAAACAGCCAGATCACTTCGAGAATGAAAAGACGCACGATGTGGGGTGCTCTACGTCGAAGGAGGCGGAAAATAACTTATTACAATGCCTTTGTTATCTTCTGTAAGTGATGTTTACAGACCTAATGACACGCAGCATGAAATTCAACTTTGACGTATCAAAAATGAATTATAATGTTGTACTTTTCCAAATACACTATTATTATCACTAATTATTGATGTATAAATAAATAAATTACCTTTATACACGTATACTGTGAATCGATGGACATTCAAGTTTGGATAACCCATCGGCGGTACGATTTACAACTTGCGGTACATTTACTTTATTATGAAGACCCATTCCATCTGTAATAATATATGTTTGTGTTCACTGCTCGAATTTGAGTACGATTTGTATTCTCGATTGGGCGCGCGAGATTATTTCACGAGGCGTTAGCCGAGTGAAATAATCAGCGCGGCCGACGAGAGGATAAAATCGTACAAAAATCCGAGCAGTGAACTTTTGTATTTATTTTATTTTCTAGTTATTTGTTGCCCCAAAATAACCCCTTATAAGCGATTCCGTGGTTACTTTCTAAACATGTCAAAAAAAAAAAAAAAAACCCAGCTGAGAGTGGAATACGATCCTGGGAGTGGAATACCATTTTCGACGAGTGTGAGTGGGAATACGATCTGTTTTGGGGAAAAAAGATGAATAAAAATAAAATAATGACCTTTATGAACGCAATGACCATTTCCGTGTAAGGTCCGACGAATCGAGTTTGTTTCTCAAGTCGAATCGGACGAATGATTTCACATCGAATGGATTCTCGAATCGAACCACCCACATTTCCAGTGATTGCGAATGGTAGAGGTTATCGGGAATTATCTTCTCTACACACCAGGCGGAATTCAGTATGGGATATATGTACTAGGCTATAGGGTACAGTCCAACGTCTATATGAAGCCGCCTGGCTTCATATAGACTTGTGACGGTACACAATAGCCAACTGTTCACGCTGTCGGGTGCCAATTTAGTTAATCAGCCTAAAAAATTTAATCTGGCACCAAAAAATCGTCGTTGGCTAAAATTATTGCACCACAAAGGTTCCTTTCACTTGTGAAGGAAAATCATTGCAACAGTGAAGAGCGCGATTGATGACGAAACAAATTAATATATTTTCTTTCTCGTACAAGGAACTCGACAGCTGACAATGCAGTATCCGATTTAACGAAACACTCAAACCTAGTGATTTTGCCAATAAGGTTTTAGAAATAGAGTTTGGACAAACTTCCAGCGTTAATTGTCAATAAGTGGTTAGGGGGATTGCTTTTTCTTCAATAAAACATTGTAGGTTAGGAAAATGTACTTTACAAAAAGTGGGTTTTAATTAGATACATACAGAAAGCCGACGTGGACTGATCGTAATCCACGCATGGGCAGTGATGTCCACGCATGCGTTTACCAGGTAATAAAAATCATCATCACCATAATTTTAATTAATGA
The DNA here is from genome assembly GCA_031216915.1 of Pictodentalium vernedei. Lineage (NCBI taxonomy): Eukaryota > Metazoa > Mollusca > Scaphopoda > Dentaliida > Dentaliidae > Pictodentalium > Pictodentalium vernedei. Next base: position 611,839,781 of record CM062295.1, read on the forward strand.
AAAACTGGCTTGAGCCGGTGCTTCATTAATTAAAATTTTGATGATTATTCCTATAAGTATTATCGTTTTGGCACCAAAAACACTTTGTTTTGCACTAAAATGTCCAGTATGGCCAAAAAAATTCGAACCAGACAATTTCGGCTCAGCGTGAACACTGCAAGTACGCAATACTCTACTCGGCTAGTGCAGACAGTCGCACGTCCATATCAATCCATTTGGCTTCATATGGACGTATGACGGTACACAGTAGCCTAGTACACATATCATATACTAAATATCTCCAGGTATATAGGGGTATATACTATATCTCTCATGACTTTCAGTTCCTCTAATTGGCTAGCTACTAACACTATATTTCGTGTAGTGCCCATTGCAATCGCTAGCCGGGCACTATACCGTCTGGGCGGGAGGATTACGTCACGGATTTTTCCCCGTGCGGGCACTATTACGTTTCTATTTTTATCGGAGGTAAGGGGGCGGGGGCAGGGGCAGGGGAAGGGCAGGGGCATCGGCATAAAAAGAACACTCGACTCTGGGTGTGATTTAACTGGTAGAGGAGTGCTGGAAGCCCATATTTGGGCTTTACTCTGAGGTGAAGGTACCAAAACTTGAAGTCTTCATACTCAGTGGACGTGCTTCATATTATCTTTGAAGCGATATTATTTAGTCTGAAAGGTCTTGTCTTGTTACAATTAATGGGAGAGTGCCTGTAGTCTCGCTCCCATAAATTGTTACAAGGCAAAGATATGTGAACAAATTTTGATGGCCAAAAATAATTTAGCACTCTACCAGTTTACCCTTTGATACTTTTGTACTTCTTATGACGTACGAAATCAAACAGAACGTTGATACTTTGTGGTCATATGTTTTATTATTATTTTTCTATTTTTTAAAGTTTCAACCTCAATTCCTATTTTCTCTCGAATAGTGCTTAGTGACAACCGTTGAGCAAAATGTTATCGCAGCTTAAAATATTAATATAATCCTGCTGTCAAGACTTCTTAGCTGATTGGGTGCTAGAAGCCACTATCAGGGCTTTCAAAAAATGAGGATACCAGAGGAAAAACCAACACTTTCTTTACTTATATTTCATATTTAGTCAAACACAAATAATATTTTGTTTATATAAATTTGTTTTATTACAAACTATTGGAGAGTGCCTCAGGGCACTCTCCAATAATTTGTAATAAAACAAGTTTTGAATAACAAATTCAGACCACCAAAATAATCTTGCCCTCAACCAGATAATCACTAATGTTAAAAATATCTTGTTATTTGTACTTTCCGACGTTTGACGTCACATTATGAAAAACGTTGAAGAAACTGAATTCCCAGTGACCTTTGAACATCAGGATAATTAAAGTCGCAAAGGGTTAAGACCGGGAGCTTGGAGCTTACAACTTATCATAAAGTGGCCTGCCATTGCTCACATCAGCCGAGCTGCTGCTAAACTGAATCATACACTGTTACTAAGCTTCGGCCGATTCAAAACAAAGATTTAAAAAAGTATGGTACAATATGTTTTCCTGTGTTTGCATTGATTGGCCAAAAATGAAATCACACATACTGTCACAGTCGCACAGTCCTCAGTTACTCATAATGATTCATGACATTACTGTCACTGAATGTGCCAGGCTAAAATGTACCTTAGGGCGGCTGGGGCAGTGAATCTGCACAATTAAAGTCTGTGAAACTGGTCGCCAAAGGCAGAAGGGAATATTCCAAGTGTTTTTCGCAAGTACAAATCGAAGAATCTACATTAACTAACACTTACCATTCCGCTGTGATCCAAATTTCCATCCATGCCTTGCTCTTGTTTTTGTGTTTGAATATACGGTGGGTCGATATATTACTGGTCGGAATAAACGCTGTTGTCAAAAGATATGGCATAAAACCACATTTATTGCACAAATCAGCTATTAACCCCAAGCAAATCTCAATATAAATGTGTGCGCGTTCGAATTAGGAACACAAAATAAGGTATAAGGTTTTGTTTTGTACTACTTAATAGGTCAAACAAAAGGACATTTTTGTTTGTGTTTGTGGGATTTTAACGACACTTTCCACAGTCAGGAACATAGTGTGTCGGATTCAAGACATTTATAAGAATAAGGTTTCTCAAATAAAACAACGAGAGAATGTAAAGAATAAACTGGTGAGCTGAAGGCATGATACAACATTTCGATTTTAGTCGGACACCACATACATTATCCGACAAAACACGTTGATAACTGCACATTCCTTGAAAGTAAACAGATTGTAGGCATCATTCTCAAGAACCAATTTGTCGTAAAAGTGAATCCAATCCACAGATAGCAATAATTGAAGTGGCATCCTATTTTTGATGTGATCATTATACTTCATTCAGTTGTGCTATAGATCCGCGTTTTTAACCCTTTATCTAACATGAATAGCAGACGACACTTGCAAACAAAATTCTTGAATAACTCACTTTTTTAAATTTTTTGTCTCAAAAACATAGGTTATGACCCCCTCATTGGAACGAGCTCGACGAGCTCGTTCCAAAGAGGGGTCATAACTTATGTTTTTGAGGCAAAAAATGAAAATATAATGAAAATTAATTGGCGAATTTTGAGAATAGCGCTGGTCGGTTTTGGCCATAACGTTGGGTAAAGGGTTAAACTGCACACCATGCACAGCGCTTCAGGAAATAAAAGAAAGAAATAATTTCGCCACTTGCTTCATTTCGACACACCTTTGTATTTAGTTCATGCGCTGCTAATTAAGCACGAAATTTCATGGCCATAACGTGCGCGTTTAAACAACACAATATGAGCTGACTGATAAAGATTAAAAGCAAGAGAGACAAGTCGTCTCCCGCAGTCATTATCTGTGCAATTGTGTCCAGTAAATAGGTAAGTGTTGTAAAAACAGTACATCCAACAGATTCTAAACACACACCCATATTACGTGTCTGGCCTGTCACCGAATGTCAACATGTACCAAAATGCGAGACTTTCAGAGGATGTTCTGTCCATCGAAATAAAAATCGGGGGGTTTCTTGAAAAATTCATTCCAGTCTGAAGGCCTGTAAGACTGTGGGTCGAGGCGAGTTGCTGTGGATGTCCCATGTTAGAGGTTAGAGGAGGTGCCGCAGCGGCGCGAAAGTAAAGGCACGTTGTAAAGTAAGGGGAGCCACAGACCTCATATTTAGAAAAGGGGCAGTCGCGGGCCAAGTCGGTGGCCATATATGAGAATAGGATCAGAAAAACGAAGCTATTTGCATTTAGGTAAACAGCATTACCTGTTATAGAAGACAATTCATACGTAGACGGAGTAGGCTTTGCATGTGTGAACATTATTCTGAGATAAATGGAAGGGAGTGTTTAACCCCATTTGAGGCGACTGCTAGAGTGAAAAGCGCCAAGTAAAGTGACAATAAGCTAGTGGCCGTGCGACGGCGGTAGTAGAGTGACATTCTGTCACTTGTTGGAGAGAATGCTGTATAGTGAAGTGACAATACGTTAGTGGCAGAGTGACATTCCGTCACATTTTAGAGCAAAGGCGTCCGGTAAAGTGACAATACGTTAGTGACGTGCGACGGCTGCGAAAGAGTGAAGTGAAAAGGCGACCAGAGTTCAAACACCAGCAACCAGGAAACCAGCGACAACAGAGAATGCGGACCCGTAAGTAACTCAAAAACTGTGTGGGTGGGGTGTGCTTGGAGTTTTGTTTTTCTCATTCATTGGATTCCATGTAAGTCACAAATTACCATATTTATTTATGTATATGTGTATTAAAATTGTTGTTTTCAGTGAACCCCTGTTGAACTGTGCTTTTTGGGGAAAAGTCATTGACCCCTTCAGGATAAGAACCACCCCAACAAAAACGAAAACGGGCAGGTTCGTTACGGTGAGACATACGTTCACGCAACACTCCTTGAGTTTTGTCTGAATACGCGGCGTGAATCTATTTCCCCCAGCAACGACAAAGCTCGGTTTCTGACATCTGGCGAGGCGAACACCAGGATCTTCCTAAAAGGTAACAATTGAAAAGATAAAAATCAACAGTATCACTCAATGGCTATTTTAATACACATTTCAGTTATAATGTTCATACAGGTTGCTGCACTGAAATTTTAATAGTGTCCATAAGTTGTGTAAGGGTTAATCATTGGTAAAATTAGCTCTTAAATTTGATTGGCGAATTTAAATTAACGGTGGTGGAAATTCTCGCATAATAATAGGACGCAGCGTTGAATAGGCACTAATTAACCCTTGACTGGAGGTCCCAAGTTCGATCCTCGTCTGGGACGACCCGCGTTGTGTCCTTGGGCAAGGCACTTTATTCCGGTTGCCTACATGGGAGCATGATGACGCCGTTTACTGTACTAAGGCGTACTGCACGTCGATGGTGCAGATGTCTTTAGCCGCTGTAACCCTGCTTGAGCGGAGCTTGGACAGAGTTAGAATGTTGAGGAGCTGACAGTTGCCCGTCGATGCTCGGTGGTTCTCTCCGGGTACTCCAGCTTCCTCCACCCGTAAAACTGTCACGGTCACGATTAGCCATTGTGCATAAGTATGTGACCTTAAACACCAATATATAAATATAAATAACCTTTGAAGCCAAAAAACAAAAAAAAAAAAAAACAAAAAAAAATATATGGAGAGTATGCCTGACTGGACTGGTTACGTGAAATAGTTCAATCGATGTGAACACGAGTGCGCGAATGCGCACGAGTGTTTTACAATATAGTCCCTCGCCTCGAATGAATTATTTCACTTAACCAGTTCAGTCAAGCGATTACTCTGTTTATTACTTTTCATTATTAACGATAATAAAATTATTCAACCCTTTACCTAACGTAACGGCCAGCGCTATTCTCAAAAATCGCCAATTAATCTTCATTATTTTTTTCATTTTTTGTCTCTAAAACATAGGTTATGACCTCTCACTGGAAGGAGCTTGTCGAGCTCGTTCCAATGAGGGGTCATAACCTATGTTTTTGAGACAAAAAATGAAAATAATAGCTATTCAAGAATTCTTTTTGCAAGTGTCGTCTGCTTTTTTATATTAGGTAAAGGTTTTAAAAAACAATGAAATCCCCATTACACCCACGGCAAAGCGTCTTCGTTTGCGCGCACGGATATAGGACACAATTGTTGATTGCATAATTCACTTGTGAAGTTATCGTTTATAATCAAACCCGGAAATCCCAGTAAATCATACTTTGGAAAGTAATAAATATATATTTTTGCGTGGAATTTTTAGTGATAAATTTCAATAATGGATACCCCAAGCTTGAAAGAATTGATTAATATGGGAGAGCGGCTGAGCTTCGCAGGGAGTGAGTTTCAAATATTTGTGAAAGATGAGCAAAAACGTGTGGCGAAAGAAATGGCAGCAGAATTAGAGCGTCAGGCTACGTTGAAGCGCGAGAAGGCTGCCTTACTAGCAGCCGAACGAGAGAAAGAGGTTGAGAGAGCTGAGAGAGAGCGAGAGAAAAAATTCAGGCTGAGCGCGAAAGAGCTGAAGGATAGCGCGAAGGGCTAAAAGAGAAGCTGCGTTGGAGCGCGAAAGGGCCGAACGGGCGCGTGAGGAGGCTGAACGGGCGCGTGAGGAGGCTGAACGGGCGCGTGAGGAGGCTGAAAGGCAACATGAGAGGGACATGGAAATTTTAAGGGCTAGAGCGCAGTTATCCGGAGCTAATGGTGGACAGTGTGGAGAAAGTTCCGGGTGAATCGTGAGGGCACCTTATCCCCAGTTACCCAAGTTCAATGAACAGACTGACGTAATTGACGCGTACTTACAGAGATTTGAAAGGTTTGCTTCAACTCAGGGTTGGCCGGATGACGCCTGGGGTGCCGGTCTAAGTCCGCTGCTGGCGGGCAAGGCGCAAACAAGTATATGTGAGCATGCCCCCTGACCAAGCTAATGACTGCGGTGAGCTAAAAAGGGCTATCCTCAAGAGGTACCAGCTCACCGAGGAAGGGTTCAGGACGAAATTCCGAGATTGTAAGGCTGAGAAGGGGAAAGTCTCTACCAGTTTGTGTCGAGGGCCACAAGATATTTCGACAGATGGGTCGAACTATCCGGAATAGATGAGTCATTTCCCTCCCTGGAGGTATCAGGGAGCAGTTTATGTCATCGTGCGACCCCGAGATGGCATTGTTTGTTAATGAGAGAAAGCCGGGTAGCGTGGAAGAAATGACTCGGGTGGCTGAGCAGTATTTAGAGGCTCATGGGGGAGGTTTGACCCAAGGCAGATCGGACAGGAATGGGAATAACGTGTTTGCAAAGCACCCGTTAGGAACCCAAGCCCCAAGGTGGAATGTTCCAGGTGGAATCAGAGAGGGTCAAGGCCCAGGGACACAACTTGCTTTGTGTGCAATAAGAAGGGGCACCTGGCAAGAGACTGTTGGAGAAGGATGGTCACGGGGAGACAAAATGGGGTCTCCCAAAGAATTAGGGGGTAGGGACCCGTCCCCGATCAATAGTGGAAGGAGGAGTAACTCGGTACAGTCCGTGGAGAGAAGGCAGACAGAGGCATTCTGCCAAACAATTGGGCCCGAGAGGAGCCCACCGCGCCAAGCACTCGAGGCTGGGCAGCTCAGAATGAAAGGGAAGGGAGGAAGGTATTACCCGTAATTAGTAGTGGACTGTGCGAGTATATCCCTTGGTAAAAATGAGGAGATGTCGGTGTACCCAGCGTATGTGGGTGACCGAGAAGTCCGTATGCTACGGGACACACATTGAGGAGACTGCGTTAGCTACGGACAGCTAACGGGGCACGACCACATGTGCGTGCTAATAGATGGGTCGATTTGGAGGTTCCCCCTTGCGAGGGTGAGGGTGGATACCCCTTTCTTTCGCGGTGAGGTAGAGGCAATGTGTATTGAGGCGCCCATCTATGACCTCGTGCTTAGGAATATACCCAGGGTATGTTCAGAACCCGACCAGACATGGTTGGAGACGAAAGCTCCCAAAAGGGCATGGGCGGTCACCCGAGCCGAAGCCGCGGAGACAGAGCGGTCGGTTAAATCACTGGAGGGACCAGTGGAGTCGAGTAAGGGGACACAGGTAGAGTGCTCAATGAAGGCTCCAAAGGTTAACCCTTCGACGACGGAAGTCAAAGGAAGGGCTGAACGGAAGCAGCCAAGGTATGTGGGAGAGAGGGGTTATAATGAGGATCGGTACGGAAGTAGACCAAAGGTTAGGAACTTTTAGGTCGGTCAAAAGGTTACAGTGCTCCGGCTGTCAGGTAGACCGCGGTTACAGTGGGAGGGGTCATACGCTGTAACAGAAATAATGGGCGGCGGTCATTACCGAGTAGACATAAACGGACGTGGAGTGGTTTACCACGCAAGGTTTTTGAGGAGATGCCAAAATATAAAGGACACTGAACCCACGCGATCGGCGGGGGGAGGTACATTTGGCCAGGAGTGGCCGCGAGAGGTGGTTGGAGTGGCCGCACAAAGGCATCAGAGACGTACAGTTAACAGGGTCCTTGGGACTTGGAGTTGGGCATCCAAGGGAAGATTGGCAAGAGAAACAGGGCGTTGCATCTGAGGCGGCGAGTTATTGTACGACAAGCATCGCCCGGGGGCCTATAGATGTTGGGCGTGAAGACGAGTGAGATCCTTGGTGGAACACGCGCCCAAGGAATAGGTCCCGGTGGTGGGGGCCGAGGGGCTCTCTATGGCATAGTTAGGGTCCCACCACACATGGGAATGTTTAAAGTTAGTGTATAATAGGGCATGTATCCCGCTGACGGGCATGAACCGGGCGGGGCACCCTAACCAAGGATGGGGGCAAGTTATTGAGGTGATGGAAGTTGGGGCAAGGGGCCAATCGGCTGGCTTAGGTCAGGATGGATACGATACCACTTGCTATTTTTTTTTCTTACGCAGGTGTTGCGTGATGGTGAGTGAGTGAGTGAGTGAGTGAGTGAGTGAGTGAGTGAGTGAGTGAGTGAGTGAGTGAGTGAGTGAGTGAGTGAGTGAGTGAGTGAGTGAGTGAGTGAGTGAGTGAGTGAGTGAGAGAGTGAGAGAGAGAGAGAGAGAGAGAGAGAGAGAGATTCATAGGGCGACTCTATTGCGCGCCAGTGGAAGTGTGTGCGCGAGTTGATTGTGGGATGTGGATAGACTCATGGGTTCCAATGGGGAACCAAGTCGGAATACAGGAGAGTTGTTTGTGATGCGCGTCCGTGTTCGCATGCGTGTGACTCTGTGTGTGAAAATTATGAGTATGTTGATGTGATAATACAGCGAGATTATGTGATAGCTCTAAGAGAGAAGTGTGAGACTGGATGCATGTGAATGCTACCCCCTTGGTTTATTGGGACAACGGGGAGTATGTTCCTTGGTGGGGTTTGTCAATGTGATAGCTTGAATTTCGATTTTGTTTTATAAAAGTGTATATATCTTTGATAATTTTTCTCGATCGGGCCAAAGGTATAAGAATGTGCGTTATTGTGATGAACGCCGAAAACCGATTTGTCACTTAAACAGGCCAGCACTAGTTCGTGCGCTGCAAATTAAGCATGAAATTCCATGGCCAAAAAGTGCGCGTTTACTCAACGTCATATGTGCTCACTGATAAAGATTAAAAGCAAGAGAGACCAACCATGTTCTATAGCTACTCCGTATTGGGGTAAGCACTTATAAAATACATATACATATATTTCAGCTTAGCGCACTGGGTTAGGACGTATGGACTTTATGCAAGGCGTAGGGGCCCGGAAACGTGCATTTTATATAACATATAAAAGGAAAGGGTGACAACTCTAGAAGTTAACAAACTCATCTCACCTGACATTAAAATATATTTTTTCACTATTTTCAACGTTTTAGTGCTGTCCTGTCGGTAAATTTACAATCTTCAGTTGTGCGATACCATCAACCACTCAGATAATGCTTTCAAAATCGAAAGTTAGTTACTTGATCTTTTGCACTGAGACAGCAATATGAACACCGACTACTGCAGCCACTTTTGTTACAACAACAACTTTTGTTACAGCCCACCACTTTTGTTAAAACACTTCCCCACTTTTGTTACAAATCAACCACTTCTGTTAGAAAAGGATCTCACCACTTTTGTTATAACCATCGCCCATTTTTGTAACAAAAAAAACCAAACTCTCTCGCCACTTTTCTTACTACAATCGCCCATTATTGTTACAATTTTAATCAGTGTGAAAAATGAAGTAATCTGTAAGTAATGCGAGACGAGACGTTCAGTTATGATTATCGGGAGCGCAGATGCTCAATGGTTAGAGAGTTGGTCTTGGAAGATTGTGAGTTTGATGCCTGGCGGGGTAACTTGCGTTGTGTTCTTGGGCACGGCACTGAATCCCAATTGCCCGCTTGGGAGCACGGTTGTGGCATGTGCTGAGGCGTATCGCACGTTGATAGAACATATGCCCACAACCATTGTTTACGCTGCTCCTGTGGGATTAGTACGATGGAGATGTGGTACTCTCCGGGTACTCCTGCTTTGGAAGCTGGCACCTCAGTATCGTTTCAGGGGTCTCGTAGGGGTCCACTCGTGTGCCAGCCACCGTGTTAGGATAAGAGGCCCTGCCAATGGAATCCGCTGCAGTTTCTTTTTACCTTGGTCGACCAGCTACCCTCCTGGCCCCGAGCATGCTTGCTTGTACCTCCTACTAGACCCCTGAAACGATACATCCCCCGGGGCCACCCGCTACTATTACTGCCTCTACCCCATAACAGAGGCCTCACATCACACCCCTTTATCCTCATACGGGAGAATGATCACTAGTGATCACCACAGGTGATCACTAGTGAGCTGACCCATCGGAACGAGCGAGAGCGACACAGTCGCCCTTCTCCCAGAAGCCCTTGCCTTCCACATTTGACCAAACACCTCCTTCCAAGGACGACCTTCCCTGGGACCCTACTCCCACATCCCGTCTACGAGCGACAAAGTTTCCCAGCGACCGAAACCCAGCGGAGAAACTTCAATCAGAAGACCTCCCCATGTCACCCAGCATCCCATCCATATGTGACCGGGTGACTCTTCCCAATGACCCTATCCCTAGCTTCCCCCGTCATCCATGGGGACCTGTCCTGGGTCCCTTCCAAATGACCCTGCACAGACACCCTGGCCAGTCGCCCAACCTCTCCTTCAAGAAGCTCCATCCTCCTCCACCAAGTGATCAGGGCCTTACCTCACATCCCTCTTATCCTCATACGGTGAGATGATCACAAGTGATCACCACGGGCTATCACTAGTGATCACCATAGGTGATCACTAATGGTAACTCGAACCGATATGAGGATAAGAAGGGTGCGAGGTGCGGCCTCACTGAGGCTCTTTACTCCGAAAACCTATTACTCAGAAGGCCTATAACTCCGAAGGCCCGTTACTCCAAAGGCCCGTTACACTACAGAAGAATGCAGTCATATAGATGTATTCCTGGTCGCCGGATGTCTTGAACGTGTACCAAAATACTCCCCCCCCCCCTCCGAGAGCTTCGCCAGTAGAGTAAACCCTGAAGATGACCCCTCCACTCAAAAAGAGTATCGCCAGGTATATTACCCAGCAGATAACTAAATATTATCTCCGAATAGTTCACATTTAGCCCGGATAGTTCCCTCTTGACTTCCCCGCAGACTTAAATGAATAAATTTGAGGAATATTTCTTATATTTGAAACAAACTCTGTCACGTGTAAAGAAATTTATATGAATTATGTCCTGTTGCAATTCCGTATCATTCACTTAAGTGCAAATGTCCCCGGGTGCATTTCCATACACCCATTTATCTGGCGCGCATGCGATTCCCCTATGGCAGCCCAAGAAATTAAGTAGAATTTAGATCTGAGTAACTATTATTGGGGGTGGGGTGGGTGTGAGGCGGGTGGGTGCAGCCCTATTTTGCCCGACGACAGCACTTAGTTGCCCGACGAAAAAGTATGATATGCAGCAGACATATAGTAGGTGGAGAGTGTATTATCATTAAATCACCCGCAGAGTGGAGATTCTACCCGAGCAATAATTGCAAATTTATTGCAAAGCATAACCATCACAAGCAAAGTTCCAGCCAATGGACATCCTGGTTAAACCCGGAAGTCCATTGGCTGAAACATTGCTTATGTTTTATGTTCATATGTACAGAATTTGGAAGTGACACTTTGTGCGATAACTCCACTCCGCGGGTGATTTAGTTACAATCCACTTCCCACGTACTGTATCACAAAAAAACTGGAGGCGTAATAAGGAGAGGGAGAAGCTAACGAATCCAGCATTACCTGGAATAGCTTTAAACTTCTTATACAAAACCACACAAATATGATTGTCATTGGAACCTGCTCCATGAAAGAGTTTCAATAACTTCCATAATTTTGTAATTATATTTGAATGGGGGTGCGGTGGCTCAGTTGGTAGAGGTGCAGGCTGCAAGCCGAGAGGTCCTCGGTTCGAATTCCACCTGCGGCAACCGCGTTGTGTCCTTGGGCAAGACACTTCACCCCCATTGCCCACGTGGGGGCACGATGACGCTGTGTACTAAGGCGTACTGCACGTCGATTGTGCACCTGTCTTCAACCAATGCTAACCCTGCTTGTGTGGAGTTAGTATGTTGGGAAGCTGACAGTTGCTCGCCGTTGCTCGGTGGTTCTCTCCGGGTACTCCGGCTTCCTCCACCCGTAAAACTGTCGTGGGCATGATTAGGCATTGTGCAGAAATATGTGACCTTAAAACACCAATAAAAAAAAATTATATTTGAAGGAAAGTGAGACTTACTCCAATATTTTTTTAACAGAAAACCTTTATGGACGAGGGGGTAAAAGAAAATCGTTATATTGCACTGGAGTAAAATCGGTCTTCCTCCCACCCAACCTCCAACCCCACTCCCGCGCTGACCATATACTACCGCTATACGTTTTCTCGCTAGATATCGGCCTACTAGATCTTTATCCGTAAACGTGTATCTGACAAAAAGGCCAGAAAAGTCAAATAATTACCCACAATAAGACTAATATCGTAAAAACAAACGTCACAATTTGTCAAAATAACAATCCAAGTCTGAGTCTCATGGGAACAGGCTCAATGATCTCATTCCAATGACATTCACAGTTTTATTATTATGCTAAATATTTCTATATAGATTTTTCAAACTTTTACTTTATTTCTAAAATATTCTTATTTATTTATTTAATTGGGGTTAACGACACTTCAGACAACCAGGGTCATCTCGTGTCAGCCAGTTTTACTTGTGGGGAAACCGGACTCCCCGGAGAGAACCACTGATCAGCGGCGAGTAACTGTCGACTCTGCAACTTACTAACCCGGCAGAAACAGCGTTAGCAGTGGCTGAAGGCGTGTGGACCATCGAAGTGCTGTCCGCCTTAGCACACTGTGCTACTGTGCAAGTGAGGTTAAGTGTCTTGCTCAAGGACACAGCGCGAGTGACTCTAGCGAGATTCGAACTCATGACCTCTCGATCACAGGGCCGACACGCTATCCGATGGGCCACCGCGCCCTCCCAAAATACTGTGGCGACGGGTTAAAGAGTATCGACAAAAAGCCCTAGTCAATTCTATCGATAAAAAAAGAGAAATGGAGAGACATTCAGGAGATTACTGTATAAGGTAAAAGACGCCTCATCCAAGAAGACTGTGTCCAAAAGGTCTCGAAAGAAACAGCAGTCCCATTGCCCTAAAAGTTAGAATTTTCCGAAAATAGTCAACTTTAGAACTCCTGCGCACATGGGTATATGATATTGGTACCGGACATACGCAACAGGTTTAGGTTTTGATAATCATGACTGAACGTCACGTCCAAGTATTCGCAGATTACTTCATTTTTCACAATGACAAAAATTGTAACAAAAATGTGCGATTGTTGTAACAAAAGTGGTGAGCGAATATTTTTGTTACAAAAATGGGCGATTGTTGTAACAAAAGAAGTGAGTTAATTTTGTAACAAAGTGGTTAATTTTGTTACAAAAGAGGTGAGCTGTAACAAAAGTGGGCAAGTGTTGTAACAAAAGTGGTGAGCTGTTATAAAAGTGGTTTGTTGTAACAAAAGTGGTTGCCGCACAGACAAAGGCAGTAAGTCGTTAAATTGGGATCAGAAATGTCTTTATATTGAACATAACCAAATGTCCGACTGAATTTTGTGCCCATTTGGTTGAAAAGGGAGAAAGAAATAAAGAACTTACGTCATAACCTGTCAGCAGGTCAGACAATATAACATGGTGAAAACCTACAGGAAAACAAGTTATGCTTTTCGACCATCTCTGTTTTTACAACGCGTGTTATACATGTTATGTATGTCTTAACATAATTTCCAAAAAGCGACAAATAACGCGCGATTCGCGAGATCAAGCTTTAGTTGATACTAACAGGGTTACCCGGCGTTGCTCGGGCTGAGGAGAGTATTATAATATTAGTAGACCCCTTTGAAGACCTATATAGGTGAGAAAACTTTTGGTCATAACTATTGGTGCCCCTCTACACTCCCACCTCGGCACTTTTTTAAACCTCACCATTAGATTCCTGGTAACAATTACCCCTAGTAGACCCCTTTGAAGACCTATATCGGTGAGAAAAATTTGGGTCATAACTTTTGGTGCCCCTCTACACTCCCACCCCCACCCCCACCCCCACCCCCACCCGTTACTTTTTTAAACCTCACCATTAGATTCCTGATAAAAACGTACCCCTAGACCCTTTGCGTTTTTTTTTTTCTTTTTAAAGCTGGAAACCTGAAATGCAAAGCCAACTCATATACGCGGCACGGGTGTTCGGACCTCACCCTCATGAAACGCCACTGCTGCCACATTAGAAAAACTAAATAGGTCGGTTCAAATGTTACAGAAGAAACACCAAAACACCCGAGTAGATAGGAAAAGAAATGAATAAGACAAATGGAAGTAACCTTGAAAACTTCCGAAAGTCGGGATAACCCAAACATTGTTGATAACACAGAATGTTATTTTGATCGTTTTTTTTTTTTTTTTCTTTTTTTAAATTTTTCGAAGCTGACCGATGCGGGTTCATGGCTAGAATGACCAGTGTTCCACTCGAACGCTCATAAGAGCGACTGAAATCAACGAATCGCATTGGCAACAATGCAGGCAAATGCCTATTAAAAATATCAACGAACTGTGAACACAAAATTTTCCCGCCAATGCAAGGAAACGCGGGAAAATTCGAATTATTTGGGGCAGAGCAATCAATATTTTCAACGTGCAGCCTCGGGGCTGCACGTTGAAAATATTGATTGGTCTACCCCACACATTTACTGAACAGCCATCGAATATATAGACAATATACATATAGTGTTTTTTTATATCTGGTTTATACAACGAGTTGAAATATAGTTCGGCAGAGCCTCGAAAATATTAACTATATTTCAACGAGTTGTATAAACCAGATATAAAAAAAACACTATATGTATATTGTTTTTATCTGATAACAAACAGCAGTTTCAATAGTTGAGGCTTATATTCACTTTTATGCTCATTCCCGCGGGCCTCCGTAGAAAATGAGACAAAGCAAACGCGATCTTTTGGTTGTTGCTGTACAGGCAAAACCACTGGTTGCAGTTGATCTATTATTCATGTCTTTTTTAGCTCTTCCTGGCGACGATGATAAACTGTATTCAATCGAGAAGTTTCCAATTTCCATTATTTATGGTCCACTTTTGTTTTTGTTTACAATTCGTACGAAACTTTTTTTTCACGTAGCAGACGAACGTGTAATTGGAGCAGTACTTTGATCGTGGACGTAGACGTAGCTATAAATAGCGCATTACACATTACTGACAGTCTAGTAATTTCTACATAAGGTTTTGAACGAAGTAGGTTGTAATTATTTCTTTATTTCAGCAAAATAAACTGAAAATTTACATGTTTATACTTATAGAAAATATGTCATATATATTTCGATTAAATTTCACTTGCTCCTTCAACGTAGAATTCAAACTTGCATTACGAAGTTTATGAATGGATGAAAATGGAATCGAACGAGGTCAAAGGTCGTTCGCATAAATTATAATTATATACAACACCCGTTGTGAAGTACCCCATACCTAACCCACTGAAAGTTCGTGTGTTGTCTAGAACCCGAGTAGGGTTTCGACGTTGGTCTGTGTACATCAAATGACTGATTTACGGGGACCATCTATCCACATATCTGGAAATCTTGATATTTTTCGAACATTTTTATTAAATGTATCCGAAAGCGCGATGGCTCAGTGGTTAGAACATTTAACTCGAAACCAAAAGATCTACGGTTCGACCCTGATCAGAAATAACTGCAATAGGACATTGGACAGGCGTTTAGTTCCGATTGTCCATCTTGGACACGGTGTACTAAGGCACACTGTATGTTGATGGGCACCTGCCTTCAACCAAAGCAACGATATATCACATTCTACATTGCATCTCCTGTTGACGGGGTACTGTGTATTAACACTTTACCCAACGTAACGGAAAAAACCGGCCAGCGCTATTCACAAAAATTGCCAATCAATTTTCATTTTTATGTCTCAAAAAAATAGGTTATGACCCCTCTTTGGAGCGAGCTCGTTCCAATGAGGGGTCATAACCTATGTGAGACAAAAAATAAAAAAAAATAGTTCAATAATTTTTTTGCAAGTGTCGTCTGCTTTTCATGTTAGGTAAAGGGTTAAAACAATCGATTGCGTGATGTGATAAAACCTCGTCGGATAAAATTTGCGTTTGCTTGTTGGTCAATAAAATATCATGGACCATTATTGTTGACAGCTGTGATACGGGATGAGACAGTGAGGCGATTTTCAAACGACTATTTAGCTTATTCTCTTCTCTTTAGGGCTATCGACTTGGGTTTCATATATTCCCTGGTTTTCGAGGAACCGGAAACGTGAATGAAATTACTCCCAGAACCCCGAACCGGGAACCGGGAAATATCCCGGGTAATATCAAGCAAATTTACAAGGGTAACATGACGCATTTATTTTAATGATTATGAGCATATGTCATCTCCCATCTCCAAACGGTAAAGTTTTTTTCCTAAGATAAGTATGAAAATCCCAAACCGCTTCACTCTCGTCTTTATTTTTTTTATCACCTCTACCTTCTCCAACATCAACACCCTCTTCACCATGGCAGTGAAGAGGGTGTTGATGTTGAAGGAGTTAGTAAATAGTGATACTTGTAATTCTGAAAATGAAGACGAGACTGAACAACTTTGAAGCGGGTGAAGATCTTGCTGTTGAAGGGGGGGGGGGGGGAGGAATCTTCCAGAACTGGATGAGAGCCATAGTGATTTGTTGAAAATGGCTCGTCAGGAATCAGGACTGTAAAAATTCAGGCGTGGAAGGGCTGACGAAATCCTACAATATTTCAATTCAGAAAACTTCAGTTCAGTACATAAACATTGCTACGTTTCATTCCCGGTTCCGTGCTGTAGATTTCCCGGATATCGGGGCCGGCTTTCGGAACCGGAAACCCGGGAATTGCCGTACCCGGGATTAAACCCTACTCTCGACCCAGATATGACTAATTTTACGAACTTGTTATTTATCGTCCATAAAATGTCAAAATCATAAACAGTCTTTCGATTTTGAAAATGAGAAACGCGCTGTATACTGCTCGCTATCAACTGAAGTGAAGCGCGCTATTGTTGAGTCTCGGCATCGGGAAAATAGTTTCAAGAAAAACATCTGCGAACCATTTTATTTTACTGGTGCACAGTATGTAGGGTTTCCAGAAATATTACCCGATTTTTCGAATATGCTTTTCGCAGCAATAATCAATTTTATTTGAGTTCGGTTTAGTACACGAAAAGGGAATGCGGTGGCTCAGTGGTTACAGCATTGGACTTCAAAGCGAAAGGTCCAGGGGCAACTGAGTTGGGCAAGACACATAATCCTGATTGCCCACGTTGGTGCACGGTGGCACTGAGCACAAAGGCACGCTGTTTGTCGATGGTGCACTTGTCTTCAACCAATGCTAATCCTGCTTGTGCGGAGTTAGTGCATTACACTGGGGAGTCTCACAGTTGCTCACCGTTGCTCGTCCGGGTACTCCGACTTCCTTCACCCGTAAAATGGGCACCATGGCTGTTGAAAGTGTCGTTTACCTCCAGTAACTGAATAAATAATACATGAAATGCAACTTCAGTGAAAAAATCGTAAGTTAACCAGGTCATTCTCCATGGATGCATGAGAGAAAAGACAGAGAGCAGCAGAAGTGGGCTTTGAAGTTTGTAGCATGGTGCTGTTTACGTACCAAATCTCGGAAAGTGAAGTTTGATTAGTTTGAATTCTGGGAATGCTTGTACTTCACCGTGTATTGTTCACATTTTCGCGCAGGAATTGTATTGGTTGGCCTATTTCCCAGGAAGAGATTTTAACCCTTTAACCCTTCACCCAACGTAACGCCCAAAACCGGCCAGCACTATTCACAAAAATCGTCAATTCATTTTCATTATTTTTTCATATTTTGTCTCAAAAACATAGGTTATGGCCATCTTTGGAACGAGCTCGTCGAGCTCGTTCCAATGAGGGGTCATAACCTATGTTTTTGAGACAAAAAATTAAAAAAATTAGTTATTCAAGAATTTTTTACCAAGTGTCGTCTGCTTTCCAATGTTAGGTAAAGGGTTAAAGATAATAAAATTTGTTATTTTAATTTTTTGCCCAATTCTTGAAAAAACCCCAACAAAACCATGTCATGTGATCCCTCATTGTAACGAGCTCAACGTACTCGTTCCAATGAGGGGGTCACTTGATATGGTTTTGTTGAATTGTTTCTACTGCACAATTTGTACATTACGCGGAGGATGCGGTTGATTCACCAGAAAAGGGTTAATCACTCACTAGGCGGAACCGAGACGCGCTATCTACTCGCGAAAAATAAAAATTGCAGATGCAATGGCACACGAGAGCGGCAGCTCGCCACAAAATCAAAAGACTGAATAAATATTGGGTATCGCATCACATGACATGACAAGTACTGGATTCTTTGAAAAGAATTCTTGAAAAATGAAACATAACATTATGTGCCCAAGAAACAGCTTTCTAGTCAGGACGCCAGAGAAAGTTATCCTGCTCAAAAGTGTGTGCAAAGCATTTTACTGGCGTTTCTTGGTAGGGTAACTTTCTGCTCTAACGCCGAATCCGATGTGACTTTCATTTTTGGGCTCCCGAATGGTCGAACCGAGTCTGATCCGACCAACCTTTTACCATGAAGTAAGGACCTAGCGATATATTTGACAATTTCCTCAATGGGGATTGCCCAACCGGGGTCACTGTGGTCCTCAACCACCCATGATCCTGTCCTTCGTGGCCTTCAACACGCACATCACGGGAGAACAAGGCGCCTGTTTACAAAAGGTTCGTACCATTCTGGTCTAGGGCTTCGTATTCAAATATTTCGCAGCTAACATGCGCAATTGAGCAGGCCGTTGCGCTCTTCCGTGGCTGCAAAATATCGTGAAATGTTTACATTTTGGTGGGAACAGAGGGAAGCTTTACTACTCCTAAATAATTATAATTAATGGGTTGGCCATACTTTGGGTTGTCACCTGATCATCTGATGGAACTGTTGCTGACTATCTATACACCTACACCTAAGTGTGTCTCATCTAGGCTTGATACTAGCTCTGTGTTCCTCACATTTGACAGGTATTTTGAATATAGCGTTGTTAAGTCATCTGCACGAGCAAAATGAGGCAAGAGTGTCTCGAAATCACACAAACTTGCTGTTAATATCCCGCTTCTGTTGACAGTGGATCAGATTCCTGTACACTACAATAACTTTTGTCATGTCTGAGAGCAATATGTGAATGCAGGATCTCTCAGAGATCCGTTTTATCATTCGGGCCCGCTCAAATTATGTCGTTTCTTTAACATATCAACATTTTAAATAAATGTTAAAAAACTAGACTCTTCAAGACCCAAATCAACACGTTGAGGAGTCTAGTTCAAAAGAGCAAAAACAATTTTAACATTTATTAAAAATGTTGGGGGCGTGGTGGCGTCGCTAACCGGTTCTCGTCAGATCACCGAAATTAAGAAACGTTGAGCGCGATTAGTAGTTGGATGGGTGACCATTTCAGCGACTGATTCGCACTCCGGCGTTGTGTTCTTGGGCAAGGCACTTCACCCCGATCGCCTACACGGGGGCACGATGACGCTGTGTACTAAGGCGTACTGCACGTCGATGGTGCGCATGTCTTCAACCAATCTAACCCTGCCTGTGCCGCGGTGCAGAGTTCAAAGTTACTGTGTTTGAGAGCTGAGAGCTGCTCGTCGTTGCTCGGTGGTTCTCTCCGGGTACTCCGGCTTCCTCCACCTGTAAAACTGTCGCCGACATGATATGACCCTGGCTGTTAATGTGTCTTTAAACCCTTATAAAAAACTTTAAAAAAATTAAAAATGTTATTCACTACACTACATGTACATGTGCCATCATTCATAGAAATCCTGTCACGAACTCTGTGGTTATCTAGGCTTAATTGCGGGTAGGAATTGCGCGCAATTGCCATATTGAATGACATACAATGTACGGCTGGTTCTCCTGGTTACTCATAGCAAACACGGGCAATGTTTCTGCCAATGGACCTCCGGGCTACCCGGAGGCCCATTGGCTGAAACATTGCTTATTTAAAGGCCATATGTACAGAATGTGACAGCTTTACTATGGTCATAACGCGTAGATTAACGCGCAGATCGACGTGCTGTTTGTGCGCATTTCGTGACAGGCATTCTAGTTTTAACTGTACTATCGTTGCCATTCTGCTGTAATTTATTCATCCTTTTTTAATCAATAATTTTACTTATTACTTTCCAACGCGTGTTTTACTGTGATTTCCGGTTTTGATTATAAACGATAACTTCACAAGTGAATTATGCAATCAACAATTGGGTCATGTATCCTTGCGCGCAAACGAAGACGCTTTGCCGTGGGTGTAATGGGGACTTCATTGTTTTCTGTTTTTTTTACCCTTTACCTACCATGAAAAGCATACGGCACTTGCAAAAAAAATTCTTGAATACTATTATTTTCATTTTTTGTCTCAAAAACATAGCTTATGACCCCTCATTGGAACGAGCTCGATGAGCTCGTTCCAATGAGGGGTCATAACCTATGTTTTAGAGACAAAAAATGAAATCAATAATTTTACTTCATAACTGATAATGTCATTGTTTTACGCTCCCAGAGTTTTCTCGCCACGATATAGCCTTAGATGCTAATGTGACGTTTAACACAAATAAATAAATAATTGTCTGTATGCGCGCGATTGATAAGGCAACCGGTGTATCCGTGCCTGTTCACATCCATCACGGCACCAAATGCGAGTTCGAAAGTCTGAGATCAGACCACGTGGAAGCAGATATTATAATGTGCCAGCAGGTCATACGTGTTTCTAAAATAGCTGGCATCAACAACAGACTCAATGTAATATCAGATGATAGACACCTCTTTGTTATATTGACCCATTTTCTATTGGAAACAGAACATGAACATTTGGCTTTCGATGGGACCAACAAGTGATGCAGTGTAATAGATGTGACCATCCAAAAACACATACTGTTGCTGTCAAACCCAGTTGTAGCGCATGATGTCTCCCGTTGTGGCACTGTTGACAAGTTCTTTGGGGTGAGGAAGACGAATAAATATTTGTGTAGTGTCACTCGGGATCAAATAGGTAAATCGGGAGCTGATTTGGATACAGTTTGCCAACAGGCATCAATGCTCCAAAATAACTGCTATGGCTATCCATCGAAGTGCAAGTCAGATCCCAGATTTAAGGTGGGGTCTACGAAAACCACAAAAGCACAAATGCGCCGAAATTATTCACTATTGCATCAAGAAGTGAAGCATTCTCCGAAAATGCTGAACAAGCACATTTTCAATCGATGCTTTGGGACACTGCTCCATTAAGTAAACCCACAGAGATTGACCCTGTAATACCAACTTTTGTGGCACTTTCCCATAAATTGTAACAAGGCGAATCCATACAGGCTAAATAATTTCACTTCAAAGAAAATAGGAATCACATCCACAAAGTCCAAAGCCTTTAACCCTTTAAACCTTTTGAAATCTAGTGGTATCTTCCAATTCAATGGCAGCAATTAGAAGAGTCCATATTCATTATTTTGGGTAGACCAAACAATAATTTGAACGTGCAGCCTCGGGGCTGCACGTTGAAAATATTGATTGGTCTGCATCACACATTTACCGAACAGCCATCGTATTTAACGAGGTTATGACGTCTCATGTTCCTGGCCGGAAAAGCGGCCGCTCGGGTTCAAAAGGTTAACTTCGGCTTCCTGAACTTCAGAATAAAACCCAAATATGGGCTTCGAACCCTCTACCCGTTATTTAGTTATTCATTGATTTTTAAGGTCACATGTTTATGCACAATGGCTAGTCATGACCGTGACAGTTTTACGGGTGGAGGAAGCCGGAGTACCCGGAGAGAACCACCGAGCAACGACGAGCAGCTGTCAGCTCCCCAACATCGTAACTCCGCACTGCAGCACAGGCAGGGTTAGATTGGTTGAAGACATGCGTACCAGCGACGTGCAGTACGCCTTAGTACACGGCGTCATCGTGCCCCCACGCGGGCAATGGAGATGAAGTGTCTTGCCCAAGGACACAACGCGGTTGCCGCAGGTGGGATTCGAACCGAGGACCTCTCGGCTTGCAGCCTGCACCTCTACCGACTGAGCCACCTGCTCCCCCTCTACCCGTTAAATATTGGAAATGAAGGAAGCTCTCAGTCATGTTCTGAGAAACTTGCTTATAGAACACGAGATCGATTACGGTGATGGTTACAGCAGTTGGGCGAATCCATTTTTATATGCTGTGGGACTACTTTAACCCTTTACCTAACATGAAAAGCAGACGACACTTGCAAAAAAAATTCTTGAATAACTAATTTTTTCATTTTTTGTCTCAAAAACATAGGTTATGACCCCTCGTTGGAACGAGCTCGACGAGCTCGTTCCAACGAGGGGTCATAACCTATGTTTTTGAGACAAGAAATGAAAATATAATGACAATTTATTGGCGATTTTTGAGAATAGCGCTGGCCGGTTTTGGCCGTTACGTTGGGTAAAGGGTTAACCCTTTCGTCCTTGATGGCTCGTTCAATGTCAGTCCAACGGCTTCAATTTGTAGCGTCCACATTCGTTATTTGGGTGGTATTTATTTATTTTAGGTTTAACGACACTTTCAACAGGTCACCTTTTAAGGGTGGAGGAAACTGGAGTACCCGGAGAGAACCACAGAATAACTGCGATCAACTGTCAAACCTCCCAACGTACTAACTCCGCACAAGCAGGGTTAGCATTGGTTGACAAGGGCACAATCGACGTTCAGTACGCTTAGTACACCCCAGCGTCACTGTGCCCCCACTTAGCAATCGGAATTAAGTGTCGTGCCCAAGGACACAACGCAGTTACCCCTGGTAGGGGTCGAAATGTGGACCGGTCGGATTGTAGTCCAATGCCGTAACCACTGACCCACCCGTTCCCGTTATTCTGGGGGCGACCAATTAATATATTCAACAATCAGCGTTGGGACTGCACGGTGAAAATATTGACTGGTCTATCATACACATTCACAAAGCAACCACCCACCTTATAACTACAGGTCGTATCACAATCCAGGAAAGGAAAACAGGCTTCGTGTTCAAAGAGTTAATCTTTCATCTTAATAAAGCTTTGTGTGTTTGTTTGCTTACTGGGGTTTAACGACACTTTCAACAGCCATGGTCACAGCGTGTCGCACAATTTTTGCGGGAGAAGGAAGCCGAAGTACCCGGTGGGAACCATCGAGCAGCGACGAGCGACGATGCTAGGTAGAGGGCTGGTATGCTTATTGGTGAAAGTGAGAAGGAGGTGCGGGCTATTGTCGAACAGTTCACCTCTGTATGCAGAAAGGAACAAATGGGTAACGAAGCCCTTTTCGTCTGAGAACGGCGACAAATCAGCGACGGTCCGACCGTTATTACCATAATATTATCGAGTCCGATGCTATCTGACGTCTCTGTCAGTGACCGAGACTCATTTTAAAATAGTTCTCAAAATGATAAAAGTTCAACGGTGCTAACACACAAAGCCAGTAGTTCGTCTCCTGATTTCCAATGTGTTATATGTGCCTACAGGCACATAGAACACATTAGAACTCAGGAGACGAGTTGTATATAAATTTATACAAACATTGCCAGGATCTGAGAACAGTAATCCCTTTCTTAAAACATTAGTGATACGACACAGTGAGGTTAAAACCCCGTAGAATACGCCATCGTTCGACATCGAAGATATCAACCATGAACAATGTTCTATTCAAACTCGAGAGCTCAACAAGAGCACACCATTACACATACTTGGGCATAATATCATCTGATGAAGTGGGGCTCTCCAGATACACAAAATAATTACCGTCATGTTCTATATCTACTACGTAGCAAGGCACTTAAGCCCGATTGTCCACCTGGGGGCACGATGACGCCATGTACTAAGGCGTACTGCACGTCGATGGTGCGCATGTCTTCAACCAATCTAACCCTGCCTGTGGCGCAGGATGGAGTTACGATGTTGGGGAGCTGGCAGCTACTCCTCGTTGCTCGGTGGTTCTCTCCGGGTACTCCGGCTTCCCCCACCCGTAAAAACTGTCACCGACAGGATATGACCTTGGCTGTTAAAGTGTCGTTGAACCCTAATAAATAAATAAATAAATAAATTAATAAATAAATAAATAAAAATAAAAAAATAAATATCTACTATGTATTGGGATAAGCACTTATTAAAATACATATATATATTTCAGCTTATTCGGGGTTACTTTATTCAAAGCGAAGGGGCCTAGAAACGTGGAAAATATTGATTGGTTTACACCACACATTTACTGAACAGCCATCCTATTTAATGACATTATGACGTATCATGTTCAGGGCCGAAAAAACGGTCGCCCGGTTCAAAGGGTTAACGTAGGCTTCCTGAACTTCAGAATAAAACCCAAATATGGGCTTCGAACCCTCAACCAGTTATATATTGGGAATGAAAGAAGCACTCAGTCATGTTCTGATAACACGTGGTCGATTACAATGATCGTTACAGCAGTTGGGCGAATCCATTTTTATATGCTGTGGGACTACTTTAACCCTTTCGTCCTTGATGGACCCTTCCATGTCAGTCCAATGGCTTCAATTTGAAAAGTCCATTTTCGTTATTTGTGTGGTATTTAGTTATTTTCTGATTTGAGATTTAACCCTTTACCTAACATGAAAAGCAGACGACACTTGCTAAAAAAATTCTTGAATAACTAATTTTTTTCATTTTTTGTCTCAAAAACATAGGTTATGACCCCTCATTGGAATGAGCTCGATGAACTCGTTCCAATGAGGGGTCATAACCTATGTTTTTGAGACAAAAAATGAAAAAATAATAAAAATTAATTGGCGATTTTTTAGAATAGCCGGTTTTGGCCGTTACGTTGGGTAAAGGGTTAACAAAGAGGTTTGTGTCGGCAAACATGTGCCGATTCAATGCCGAAATGTGAGTGGAATAAGATAACACAAGAGGATTAGAATCACATCGGGCGGCAGCGCTGAGGGTAAGGAGCCAATATCGAAACCAATTAAACATTTTTACTCACAAGTAATTAAGTTTTTCCTCAGTTCTCAATAAACAAGGCAAATGTGGAGTACCACTGTTCATTTGCCTGGCAGAGATCATGTAACTGTGATGAATATCAATAGTTTTTAATATTGTTGTGCATCAAGCATTTTTTTTTTTTTATTAGAAACGGTAATTCCGATAAATAAATATATTGGTTATTTTCCACTGGGCGCTGCAAACTATTAGAACCATTCTAACAAGATAACTTTTGCTCGCGAAGGGTGCTTTTTATAAAAAAATGCGGGAATATAGTGATGATCTCCGTCCGTACATTCATATGTCCGTACGTCAGTATTTTGGAGCTATAATTTTTATACCTTACCATACTTCTTAAGCATGGTATAGAGAAGACAAAAATACATTAGGTTTACTTTGAACTTTTGTTACAAGATAGTGCCAGTGGCACCCGTAGCGCCACTTTTCCGGTAGGGTCTCTAGATGTGCATGAAGAGTCCGGAGCGCCACTTTTGTCATTAGAGAATGGGTTTCCGGCGAAAGGCTCCTAGGGGTTTTAATTCGAAACGTTGAAAGTATTTTTATTTGTTCAAGTAAGGTCTCTAGATGTGCATAAAGGCTATAGATTTTTTTATTCGGCCCCATGTGGAGCCCGTAGCGCCACTTTTGTCGTTAAAGAATAGGTTTCCGGAGAAATACTCCAAGCGATTTTATTTGGAAACGTTGAAAGTGTGTTCATATGTTCAGGTAAGGCGTCTAAATGTGCATAAAGACTTTGCATTTTTTACTCGGATTCATGTGACACCCGTAGCGCCACTTTTGTCATTAGAGAATCGGTTTCCGGTGAAAGGCTTCTAGGGGTTTTAATTCGAAATGTTGAAAATGTGTTCATATGTTACGTTAGGGTGTCTAGATGGGCATTACGGTTTCGGATTTTTGATTCGGCCCCGTGTGGCGCCCGGGACTCCACTTCTGTCGTTAGAGAATCGGTTTCGGGCGAGGGTTTTAATTCGAAACATTGAACATGTATTTATATGTTCCGGGAAGGTGACTAGGTGTGCATAAAGGTTTCGGAATTTTAACTTGGCCCCATGTGGCGCCCGTAGCGCCACTTTTGTCGTTAGAGAATGGGTTTCCGGTGAAAGGCTCCTAGGGAATTTAATTCGATACCTTAAACGTGTGTTCATATGTTCCGGTAGGGTCTCTAAATGGGCATAAATGTTTCGGAGTTTTGATTCGGCCCCATGTGGCGCCACTTGTGTCGTTAGAGAATGGGTTTCCGGCGAAAGGCTCCTAGGGGGTTTTAATTCAAAACGCTGAAAGTATTTTTGTTTGTTCAAGTAAGGTCTCTAGATGCGCATAAAGGCTTCGGATTTTTGATTCGGTCCCATGTGGAGCCCGTTGCGCCACTTTTGTCGTTAGAGAATCGGTTTCACGCGAAAGGCTCCTAGGGGGTTTAATTCGAAACGTTGAAAGTGTGCTCATATGTTCCGGTAGGGTCTCTCGATGTGCATGAAGGCTTCGGATTTTTTTATTCGGCCCCATGTGGCGCCCGTAGCGCCACTTTTATCGTTAGAGAACAGATTTCAGACGAAAGGCTCCGAAGGGTTTTAATTCGAAGCGTTGAAGGTGTGTTCATATGTACAGGTAGGGCGTCTAGATGTGCATAAAGGCTATGGATTTTTTACTCGGCCTCATGTGGCACCCGGAGCGCAACTTTTGTCATTAAGGAATCGGTTTCCGACGAAATGCTCCTAGGGATTTTAATTCGAAACGTTGAATGCATTTTTATTTGTTCAAGTAAGGTAACACCATTTTGTCGTTTGATAATCGGTTTCCGGCGAAAGGCCCCTAAGTAAGCGTTTTAATTCGAAACGCCGAAAGTGTGTTCATATGTTCTGGTAGGTGACTAGATGTGCATAAAGGTTTCGGAATTTTGTTTGGACCTCGGTGTGGCGCCGGTAGCCCCACTTATGTCGTGAGAGATTCTGTTTCGAGCGAAAGGTTCCAACGGGTTTTAATTCGAAACGTTGTAAGAGTGTTCATATGTTGAGGTAGGGATTCTGGATGTATATAAAGGTTTCGGAACTTTGATTCGGCCTCATGTGGTACCCAAAGCGCCACTTTTGTCGTTAGAGATTCATTTTCCTGCAAAAGGCTCCTAGGAGTTTTAATTCGAAACGCTGAAAGTGTGTTCATATGTTCCAGTAGGGCCTCTAGATGTGCAAAAGGTATCTGATTTTTGATTCAGACCCGGGTGGCGCCCCTAGCGCCATTTTTGTTGTTAGAGAATCGGTTTCCGGCGAATGGGTCCTAAGGGTTTTAATTCGAAACGTTGAACGTGTGTTCATATGTTCCGGTAGGATGACTAGATGTGCACAAAGGTTTCGTAATTTTGATCTGGCCTCACGATGCGCCGGTGGCGCCACTTTTGTCGTTAGAGAATCGGTTCCAGGCGAAAGGCTACGAGGGGTTTTAATTGGAGAGGTTCAAAGTGGTTCATATGTTCAGGCAGGGTCTCTAGATGTGCATAAAAGTTTCGGACTTTTGATTCGGCCCCATGAGGCGCCGGTAGCGTCACTTTTGTGGTAAGAAAATCGGTTTCCGGCAAAATGCTCCTGGGTTTTAATTCGAAACGTTAAAAGTGTGTTCATTTGTTCAGGTAAGGTCTCTAGATTTGCATATAGGCGTTAATTTTTGATTCCGGCCCATATGGCGCCTGTAGGGCCACTTTTGTCGTTAGAGAATCGGTTTCCGGCGAAAGGCTCCTACGAGGTTTAATTCGAAACGTTGAAACTGTGTTTATATGTTCCGGTAGGGTCTCTAGAAGAGCATAAAGGTTTCGGAATTTCGATTTGGGCCCATGTGGCGACCGTAGCGCCACTTTTGTCGTTAGAGAATGGGTTTCCGGCCAAAGGCTCCTAGGTGTTTTAATTCGAAACGTTGAAATATGTGCATAAAGGCTTCGGATTTTCTATTCGGATCATGTGGAGCCGGTAGCGCCATTTTTGACGTTAGAGAATCGGTTTCCAGCGAAATGTTCCTGTGGGTTTTAATTCGAAACGTTGAAAGTGTGTTCACATGTTCAGGTAGGGCGTCTAGTTGTGCATAAAAGCTTTGAATTTTTTACTCGGTCTCATGTGGCACCCATAGCGCCACTTTTTTTGTTAGAGAATTGGTTTCCGGTGAAAGGCTCCAAGGGGTTTTAATTCGTAATGATGAAAGTGTGTTCAAATGTTCGGGTAGGGTGTCTAGATGTGCGTGAAGGTTTGGAATTTTAATTTCGCCCCATGTGGTACTCGTAGCGTTACTTTTGATGTTAGTGAATCGGTTTCCGGCAAAAGGCTCCTATGGGTTTTAATTCGAAAACGTTGGAAGTGTGTTCATATGTTCCAGTAGGGTCTCTAGGGATTGTTGACCGGTGTGCCAGTTCTGCAGTTAGAGAATCGGTTTCCGGCGACTGGTTCCTAGGGGGTTTTAATTCGAAACATTGAAAATGTATTTATATGTTTCGGAAACTTGACTAGATGTGCACAAAGGTTTCGGAATATTCTTTTGGCCACGTGTGGTGCGGGAAGCACGGCATTTGTCGCTTGAGAATCGGTTTCCGGCGAAATGCTCCTAGTGGTTTTAATTCGAAACGTCAAAAGAGATTTCATATGTTCCGGTAGGATCTCTAGATGTGCACACAGGTTTCGAAATTTTGATTCTGCTCCATGTGGCGCTTGTAGCGCCACTTTTGTCGTTAGAGAATGGGTTTCCGGTGAAAGCTTCCAGGAGTTTTAATTCGAAACGTTGAAAGCATTTTTAATTGTTCAAATAAGGTCTCTAGATGCGCATAAAGGCTTCGGATTTTTGATGCGGCCCCATGTGGAGCCCGTAGCGCAACTTTTGTCATTACAGAATCGGTTTCCGACGAAATGCTCCAAGGGATTTTAATTTGAAACGTTAAAAATATTTTTATTTGTTCAAGTAAGGTCTCTAGATGTGCATAAAGGCTTCGGAGTTTTGATCGGCCCCATGTGATGCCCGTAGCGTCCTTTTTCTCGGTAGAGAATCGGTTTCCGGAGAAATGCCTCTTGGGTGTTTTAATTCGAAAAATTGAAAGTGTGTTCATATGTTTTGGTAAGGCGTCTAGATGTGCATAAAGACTTTGGAATTTTTACTCGGCCTTATGTGGCACCCGGAGCTCCACTTTCGTCGTTAGAGAATCGGTTTCCGGTGAAAGGCTCCTAGGGGTTTTAATTCGAAATGTTGAAAGTGTGTTCATATGTTCCGGAAGGGAGTCTAGATGGGCATAACGTTTTAGGAATTTCGATTTGGCCCCATGTGTGACCGTAGCGCCGTTTTGTCGTTAGATAATCGGTTTCCGGCGAAAGGCTCCTAAGAGTTTAATTCGAAACGCCGACAGTGTGTTCATATGGTCCGGTAGGTGACTAGATGTGCACAAAGGTTTCAGAATTTTGTTTGGGCCTCGGCGTGGCGCCGGTAGCCCCACTTTTGTCGTTAGAGATTCAGTTTAGGGCGACAGGTTCCAACGGGTTTTAATTCGAAACGTTGAAAGAGTGTTCATATGTTGAGGTAGGGATTCTAGATGTACATAAATGTTTCGGAACTTTGATTCGGCCACATGTGGTACCCAAAGCGCCACTTTTGTCGTTAGAGATTCTTTTTCCGGCAAAAGGCTCCTAGGAGATTTAATTCGAAACGCTGAAAATGTGTTCACATGTTCCAGTAGGGTCTCTAGATGTGCAAAAGGTATCTGATTTTGATTCGGACACGTGTGGCGCCCCTAGCGCCACTTTTGTCGTTAGAGAATCGATTTCCGCCGAATGGCTCCTAGGTATTTTAATTCGAAACGTTGAAAGTGTGTTCATATCTAGTTCCGTAGGGTGACTAGATGTGCATAAAGGTTTCGTAACTTTGATTTGGCATCACGAGGCGCCGGCGGTGCCACTTTTGTCGTTAGAGAATCGGTTCCAGGCGAAAGGCTACTACGGGCTTTAATTCGAAAGGTTCAAAGTGTTTCATATGTTCAGGCAGGGTCTCTACATGCGCATAAAAGTTTCAGACTTTTGATTCGTCCATATGTGGCGCCTGCAACGCCACTTTTGTTGTAAGAAAATCGGTTTCCGGCAAAATGCTCCTAGGTTTTAATTCAAAACGTTGAAAGTGTGTTCATTTGTTCAGGTAAGGTCTCTAGATTTGCATATAGGTTTTGATTTTTGATTCGGCCCCATATGGAGCCTGTAGGGCCACTTTTGCCGTCAGAGAATCGGTTTCCGGCGAAAGGCTTCTATGAGGTTTAATGCGAAACGTTGAAACTGTGTTTATATGTTTCGGTAGAGTCTCTAGAAAAGCATAAACGTTTCGGAATTTCGATTTGGCCCCATGTGGTCAGCAAGTCCCGAAACATAATTAAAAATCGTCTACAGGATACCATTCGATCTTGAGAGCTGGTGCTCCCTATGGCGCATCAAACTCAATGCCACCAAATCTCAAAAAGTTACCGTCTTCAAGAAGCAAAGAAAGAAACCAGTCCCCGCTATCGATCTCCAGTTATACGATCACAAATTAGAAGCAAGAAAAGAGGCCAGATTTTTGGGATTTATACATATACTAGATAGCAACCTCAGTCTCAACAGTCACCAGGCCTGGCATTCTGAAAAATGCAGGAGGGCAAAAAATCGCTCTCCTCAATCAGCTTAGGAGAGCAATTAGCTTTACACAGCATTTTAAGTATCCAGTTGAACGAACTCATTGAAACTGAAACCAACAGACTACATCAGTGATTTTATTAACTTTACTAAGGTAAAGCGGAATCTCTTAGACATCTAGATGTCTCACTCAACAACCGAACACACACTTGACAAGACCTGTGTGTGTACCCAGACCTGTTGTCCAAGAAAGTCATAAGCCTACCACTACCACCTTCAACCCCCCAAGGGGGGTTGAAGGTGGTAGTGGCAGGCTTATGACTTTCTTGGACAACAGGTCTGCTTGAATCTACAGTCACATCCTGGTGCAAGTGCTTCAAGTGACAGGATAGTAGTAATGGTAGTATATTATAGTGTCAATATTCCTTGAATAATTACCCCTCAAACTGTGATGTCAGTTGTTGAACTTGAAACTGACAGAAAAAAAATATTGCTGTGACCCATTTTGCTTCAAATGATTGCAACTGTGTTTGGGTATGGTTGCAGCCATTAACTTTTAACACTAAACCACTTTCAAAATGAAATTACGTGATGTTATGTGACTTCGAAGTTAAATTACATTTTTGCTTTACAACAAAAATTTAATGTGAGCATAATACATGTAATCTCAATCATCCCAGACCAAAATATTTAGGAGGGTGATTTTTCGCTCTCCTTAATTCTTTCAGGAGGGCAGTAAGGAGAGCTAAAAAATCGCTCTCCTGAAATTGCCAAGCCTGAGTCACGTTAACTCCAGTACGGTTAGAGCTACTAAACGTATCAATTTTCTGAAGATGATCAGAGGTAAAAAATGGGCAGCAAACAAAGATGTGCTTCCCAAGCTTTATAAATCGTTTAGACGCCCGGTACTAGAATATGGTGCCATAATAACAAGTGACCTGAACAAAACCAACATTCAGAAACTACAGATGGTTCAAAATTATGCCCTGCGTATGGCACTATGCAAATCCAAATGGACACCGATAAAGGAACTTCACGAGCTAGCAAAAATAGAAACTATTGATACGCGATTAAAAGACCTACAAAACAAAACCCTCAACAGACTCCAAGATAGTGAATTAATGGTTGAGCTGAACGAACACCGATCCCTAAACAGAAAAACAAAATAAGTTTTCAGAAAATAAAAATTATACAGTATAATTAAATTGCGTGGAGGCAGTGAGGATTGCCTCGCTACTCACTGAGAACTTTAGGATTGAATCTGTGAGGACTGCCTGCTGAAGCGCGATTGGAACTCGTTTAATAAGACCTATACAACAAAACCCTCTACAAACTCCAGGATAGTGAATCAATGGTAGAGCTGAACGAACACCGAACCCTAACAGAAAAACAAAATAAGTCACAGTAAATTAAAATTACTCAATAGAATTAAACTGCGCGGAGTCAGTGAGGATTGCCTCGCTACTCATTGAGAACTTTAGAATTGCGTCTGTGAGGATTGCCTCGCAACTCGGCGTGTGGGGAGTGGGCTCCGAAGAAACCCACCCCTCACCACATCCATAGCAACAATCACACAACAGTCACAATATACAATAGCGGGTACCTATCTTTCTCTCCACCTATAAGTTTTCTAATTGAACATTCTCAAATTTTCTTGCAACACCCTTATCAAGAAGATGCATGGAAATAGTAGACGAAGCGTAGGAGGTATTAGTAAAACCTACCTTTCTGTTAATATACACAGGAAATAACCAAACACCAGGCAAGGATTGAAACAAGCTTGCCTGACTGGAACGAGTGTACATTTTAAATAAATAAACATTTGAATAAAGATTTAACAGCCCATTTTAAGAGCTTTCGGATATGTGTCTGTGAGAGAGTGTGTGAGTGTTTGTTTTTCTTTCCCCTCCAAACATCCCGTCCATTCTGTTCTCCCTGAAGGCATACCAGATTGCCCAGGCTCAGCATGCACTCTTCCTTATAGGCTGATGGATGACTCCCAGCTTCAAAAACACATATGGGGGGATTTTTTTCCATTTTTGTAACCGTTATGGATAACATGCTGGGGCTGCTCCCATACCAGTGACTGTTTTGGTTTCTTTTTCTTTTTCTTTTCTGAAACAACCAACAAACCGTGGTTTCAGTATTACCATAAATATGCCCACGTCTCTAAGCAAACACAGAGGAGAATTCTTGTAGTTATGCACAATTCCTAGTCATCTTCCAGTTCGAGGTTCTCGGAGATATGCACCCACTACCCTACTGCCAGTGCGCGCACTCAAACCAAATAAGATTATCCGTTCTCGCCTCCGACTCTCTCCAATTCGTAAACAAATAAAGTTATAAAGCAAATAAAGTCATTCGGGTCGCAAGGGATTAAAATCCAACAACGTCCCTGTGCGCCTTCGGCACGCTGAAACTTTTAATTTCATTCATTCAGCCAGCACTTCAATCATGCGAGAATAAAAATTAATTCGTGTATTCCTTTCTTCAGGTAAGTGCACAGCTGATAGAGAATTTATATCCGTTTTTAAATAGTCAAGCTTAAATTGCTAGAAGCAGTATTTTGAAGATTGCGCCGTCATTTTATCTTTGAGTTATTAAGTCATGATGCACTAATTTCAGTGCTAATGGAATCAAGAATAATTCGAAGTTCATTATTTACAATATGTAAATATATACGGTGTTTGGACATAAACGGTATTGTTTCTGGTATTTTACATTCTGCTGGAGGGAGCACTTGGTGCGATGTGCAACAGGTGTAAAATGCCATAAACTTCAGTAGCTTGTGCCTGTGTAGGTTTTTCGTTCGTTTGGAACCCACACTGGGCGACTTACAACAGATTTAGATGTCAGTAACTTAAGTTGTTAATTAGTAATTGTTTACATCGTATTGGAATGAGCACTGGGTGCGCCTTCCAACAAGACGTAAACAAAACTCCTAAGGTTATTTTGCATATCAAAGGTAATTATTGATGTTTTATTCGAAACATATCTAAAAGGTTCTGAGACATTTTGTAAATATTTATGTTGAGAAAATGAGTGGTTAAATGGGGTTCTATTTATGTTATTTCTGTTCTATCGTGTAACGTAACGCGTCCGGTCCTGTTCTGAAATATTTCGGGTTGTTCGACGTTTGCTGTCCATCAAATGTCGAATAGCGCGAAATATAGTGTAGGATTGTCGTTTTGTTCTATGCACTTGTTCTAGTGTGAATCGATGAAACAGACCAGGCAATCTAGAAAAGCAAGAAGTGCAAAACAATTGCCCTTCTCAGATTGCTTGGGAGTGCAATTGCACCTGAAATGTTCCATGCAAAAGCTTTTATGCTATTTTGGTTATATTCACTTCAAGGTATTAACATTGTGGCTGAAAAATCGTACTACATTCAGCTACATAGTGGAAAACTTGACACACAAATGTTCTCATTATTCAAAATGTTGCATTCAATTCTTATGTGACTGTCTTATACACTCAAAATGTATCGAAATGCCACATAGAATGGTTCATGAATTATTGCGAATCAATGCAACTTTGACAAATCGTCCCCTGAGTTTCAATGTGTTCTATGTGCCTGTGAGCACATAGAACACATTGAAACTCAGAGGACGAAATGATAATAGATTTTAAAGGCCGTCTCAAACAGGTCTGGCATTCCAGAGAATTAAGGGGTGCAAAAAACTGCCCTCCTCATTTTTTCTAGGTGTACAGTAGGCGTGCAGCACTCCTGCACTCCTAAAGAATGCCAGGCCTGATGAAATGAGCTTGAAGCTGTTGACAATTCAAGTATTAAATGAGCTATTAATTTTAGAGCACGAAATCATACCGGCTTAGCTGACAGTGGATTATGTTGTTATATTTTAGTTTAGGAACATTTTGTGTGTTATATTATTTTACAAGTTGTTGGAATTAGCTAACCAAGGTGATTCCGTTGTTAGTAAAATAATATGGCACTCGAAGTAAATAAACTATCCTTCCGCAGGTGCACTCATCAACTCGTCGGTTAATCCAGTGTCTCTTCATTTGATATATGTTAAGTTAAGGTAAACAGGGCATATTCTGTTCGAGGTTTATATCTTCACGAGAACCGTCTTGAGTGTTACCTTCACCAGTTGTGGTTGCGGTTGTTAGTCGGTTGATCGCGACAACTGACGTGTGCAAGTTATATACTCGAGAGGATCGTGTCCCTTATACGAAGGTACAGGAAATGCGAAGCGGATTCAATGAAATTTAGTAGTATTCAATTCA
This sequence comes from Pictodentalium vernedei, assembly GCA_031216915.1. NCBI lineage: Eukaryota > Metazoa > Mollusca > Scaphopoda > Dentaliida > Dentaliidae > Pictodentalium > Pictodentalium vernedei. Next base: position 611,874,251 of record CM062295.1, read on the forward strand.
TACTTTCTAGAAAGGAATGTATTATTATTTATTAGTTAAGTATATATGTACTGAATATTCAACTGTTATTATTCTGTCATTAATTATTATTGACCAATCAGCTTCAATATCTAGTGACCGCATATAAGACTCTGTATCATCGAGCTGACCGTATATAGAGCTTATATACGGTCAGTTCCGACATTTTTTTTTGACATCCAACGCTAGCTTCGATGATGTTTTTCGCGTGTTCAACGAACAACAAATAATTTCACGTGTGTGTCTGTTGAGCAACGTACAACTATAATACGCTTCTTCCAGTCTTTGAGAAATTTTAACAAACAAATGTAAATAAATACAAATAAACCACTAAAACGACATGTATAGAAGTCAACTGGCACTGTCTGAGGCGAATGATGAATGAAAATGTTCCCACTTACCTTCTTGAAAGAATTGTTAATCCATTTGCTCCAGTTGTTTTATTTTTCCAGTACTTAACACTGAATTAAAGTTGTGAATTGTTAATATAAATATCTGTTTATTGAGAAGAAAACTCCGTTGTTTCCTCGCCTGCTACTAGCGTGACCTTCACGTGACGTAAACCCGGAAAATTCCCTGATAGTGATAACAGAACATTTGCGCTAGGAATCTGGGTACACTTATGGTTGTGTCTCTTTCAAGGGGCTGGCACAATAAATACGTTATGGGACTTTCAGTGGGCGGATATGGTGTGATGTAAGGCTCAGCAAGATCAATATTAGGCTCGGTCTTCGGCGTCGCCTAATATTGATCTCACTTCGTCTTATATCACACCATATCCGCCCACTGAAAGCCCCATAACTTGTAATATCATGTTAATATACTTATTATTCTAATTGTAAAAATGGAAACTTCAGTCATGTGAGAATAAATATTGATTCATGTATTCCTTTCTTCAGATTTTCGTAAGTTCATGGATATGTGTTATAGTCAGCGAGTTCCCCAAATCAACAGTAAGCTGCAAAATCAGCCCAAGAGTTAAGTTACGGCTATTCCCCAGCTATTGACGTAAATCGAAAAATGTCCAACTTATATCAGATCTGATGACCCGTAAATACACGATTTATCAGAACACTCCAACGGAAGAGTTAAAGTTTGTTGACAGTCACTGTCACTTGAACTGTTCCTGAGATATACATTAACCCTGTACACAGTTATGTCAAAACACCAAAGTGGCAAGCAGCAAATGTGTCCCATCATCCAACTCGGAATTTAATTTGGGACCAATACTATAAAACCTTTACAATTGTATTTTCTAGAATTGTATTTTCTATTTATTAATATAACTGACTAAAATGAATCATCAGCATTTTAAAAGATATGGCAATTTTCCAACTGACAAATGGGAACATCTTTGGAAATGCTAATTGTTCATTTCAAAGCATTTAAATTCGTAACTAGAAAATACAATTCTAAAAAATACAGCTGTAAAAGTTTTATAGCACTGGACCCTGATATCACAAAGCTCTGTTAAACAAGATTAAGTTTGTTGAAGTCCAAGTTAGGTTATGGGAGCAATTGCAGGAAGATATAGAGGACATCTAGTGTTTTTGAGTGGATACCGAAAATTATCTCATGAGTGACCGAGACAAATGTTTATTTTTCGTGAGCGCTTGCACGAGCGAAAATAACCAGTTGTCTCGCTCACAAGTGAGATAATTTTCGGTATCCACTCAAAAACACTAGGTTTTCTTTTTATTATACGCTTTTTATAGGAATCTGATAATTCACTCGTTTCAACCACAAAGTGATGCATGAAAGTAAACAGCGCATTGAATCAATGATACGCGGAAGTGATTTGATCGATACTCGGAACAGATAGAGTCTTGCGATCTGATTCAGTTGGCAGTTTTTTGTCCAAACATGGCCTGAAAGTCCGTAGTATAAGTTTTTGGTTTGGTACGTCCTTTGAAAGGACGTACCAAACCAAAAACTTATATTACGGACTTTCAGGCCATGTTTGGACTTGCGGGTTTCAGGAATCATTTCAAGGTGAATACGTGTTTAATTATTGCTGGAAATGATCGGTATCCACTCAAAAAGACTAGATTTTCTTTTCATTATACGTTTCCAGAACAAACTGATCATTTCCAGTAATAACTTGACTCGTATTCACCTTGAAGTGATGCTTTGAAAGTCGCCATTTTAATTGATACCATGATAGTGAAACTTTCTATATCTTCACAGTGGGGGATACGATTTCTATCTTTCCGTAATTTCTTCGATAATCTATAGTTTAGCGTATAATAAATTGCGATATCAGTCTACATGTGGTTACAAACGTACATACAAGACCGACTACCCTAAAAATTCTCATTGTTTCTTTATTTATGGGGTTCGACGATTTTCATCACTCAGGGTCATATCGTATCAGACCATTTAACGTGTGGAGGAAGCCGGAGCATCCAGAGTGAACCATCGAGCAGTGGCGATAATTATTGGACTACCGAAATTCCTAACCCACTACTAGTAGGGTCAGCATTGGATGAAGGGAAGTGCACAGTACTGCCGGCGTGGGCTGGTCACTTTACACGGGGTGAGAAATACTCCCACGAACGCAATAATATTAGATTCCAAACACTAGTTATAGGAATAATCATCAAAAATATAATTAATGAAGCACCGGGTACAACCTGGTGCTTCATTAATTAAAATTTTGCTGCGGCTGATTCTGTTATTACCTGGTAAACGCATGGGCGTCGATTACGACCATCCCACGATGGCTCTACTGTAGAACTGCCAAACAGTGGTTATTTTTAGAAAAAGTTGACAAGTTTGGCTTATGTCTTCCGTCAAATTCAAATGGCAAATCTGAAAACAGTTTGCATATCTGCTTATATCTTACCTCCTACAAGTATCTGGGAATTTCATTGGTTCAAAGACGTCATATGCAGACTTGCATATAAAACCATATACTGCCTGTCAACATCAATATACGCTGACTGCTGTGGGTAATCTCCCCTTTGTTCATTGATTATTCAAATGGCGGCAGCCGATAAACGCTTCAAGTTGAAAGATTGAGTGTTGGAAGCCCATATTTGGTCTGAAGTGCAGGTTAGGCAACTTTTGATCGCTGTTGTTATTAGTTCTGTGCATCGATGCGGCAGTCGGTAAGATATATTCGTTACACAGTTTGTTGGTGGCCTAATATAGTATATATGGTGTCAGTTAATTCCATATTGGACTCGCTCGAGTCCAATATGGAATTAACTGACACCATATATACCATATTAGGCCACCAACAGACCGTATAATTAATAGTATCATCACCTATCAAGAATACTTGCTCCTGTAAGTTATATCCTAACATTTAACCCAGTACCTGTTCTAGGCAGCATGAAGATCTATCTGAACTGTATCATAGCCGTCCTTTCCGCTTTAGTGCACGGTCCAACGTGCTCGCACCTGGGTAATCGGGATTAGATGTCTCGCTCTAAGGAACAATGCTGATGACGCGAGTCAGTATCGAACCGTCGAGCTTTCGATCTTAAGTCCAATGCTCAAGCCAAAGAGACACCGCGTTCCCACCCAATTCTCCATACCGTGTATAGGTTGAAGCCATTTAACCTGAAATTGGAAAACACTGTCACAATAAAGTATACCTATTCGTTGGCCACGTTTATGACATAAATTGACCAGATTAGTTTATGTGCACTTGTATGCCAAGTATGCCTGCCATCTCTGCAACAGTTGCAGACATATTGAACGGTTATACAGATTTTCAAGTGGCAAAACAGGAGAAATGACCTTGAACTTTGAGGTATATAATTGCAGACTGACAACCAGACCTAAGGTTCAACTTCTACACGAAGCTTTCAAGCCCCTAGTCGAATTCTATAAGAAATTCGACCCTGTTATGGCCTGGAACCAGTCTAGCCTTTAAATAGCCCATTACCTATGTTTACATTCAATCGTCAGGAATATTTCAGTTGTTCGGAAAGCAAACCTACAGTGTATTTTACAACCAACTAAGATATTCCATACGGTCGAAACTAAAAATACTATAAACATTTTCTTTGAATTAACCCCAGCAATGTTTTCCAATAGAGACTTGGTTTGACAGAATTGTTAACGTCTTTGCCAATACCATCAGAGATATTTGTTTATTGAATAACTAGAATTGGGGATTCATCTGAGCTGTAGTTTTATAGTCACGCTGCACAGTTCCACTAATTGTGTTAATATATTGATATTGGCCATGTGGATTAAATACCTAGTGATTGGAACATCAAAAACTGAAGCACAGCCGAATATCTGTATATATGTTTGCCTAAAAAGACACCACATTAAATCAGCGGAAGTCAGTACGCAAACTCCACGAAAGCCCTTAACGGCGGCGAATTTCTAACAGAATTAAACTAGTGGTCTGAGCGCTTGCTTGTGTGCGCGGAGAAGAGATTATCGCCAAAACATAATGGAGTGGACTTTCCTACAAGAGAATAAATCTCTAATTCTGCGAGAAAGGGCGAGAAGTTCAAGGATAATTTCTGCCAATGGATCTTCGAGATCATCAGGAGTATATTGTTTGTCCCCACATTTGCAACCTATTCACGGAATGTGTTTTGCTCTCATGTCTGGGGCCATGCCTGCTGAGTGTTTTGCGAGAATCGATCTGAACGTACAGTCAACAAAGAAGTGTGTGCGGTACCCACAGACACATTAACCATACAGTAAAGTGGTATTGTTTCTCGATCAATTGGCGATCTGGTCGTAATACACTTGTATACCATAGAATCGCAATTCCATACATAAACAGATTATCACCACAGTGTGTGTCTCCGGAAATTCAGATCAAGTCGAGTTGTAGGAACAGAACAGTATTTCGACGAGCCGGTTAGGGCGAGTCGAAATGCGATTCTGTGCCTACAACCAGACTTGATCAGAATTTCCGGAGACACACACTGTGGTGATGATAAATTTATCTCACAATATTGACGACAGAATGTGTTATAAAACTATTTTAAGAGGAACCTTTTCATTTGCCTTATCGATGGAAAGACGCAAATTGAAAAATAGAATAGCGTTTTAATTTGAAACGTTAAAAGTATTTTTATTTGTTCAAGTAAGGTCTCTAGATGTGCATAAAGGCTTCGGATTTTTGATTCGGCCCCATGTGATGCTCGTAGCGCCCTTTTTCTCGGTAGAGAATCAGTTTCGGGAGAAATGCCTCTTGGGTGTTTTAATTCGAAAAATTGAAAGTGTGTTCATATGTTTTGGTAAGGCGTCTAGATGTGCATAAAGACTTTGGAATTTTTACTCGGCCTTATGTGGCACCCGGAGCTCCACTTTCGTCGTTAGAGAATCGGTTTCCGGTGAAAGGCTCCTAGGGGTTTTAATTCGAAATGTTGAAAGTGTGTTCATATGTTCCGGTAGGGAGTCTAGATGGGCATAAAGTTTTAGGAATTTCGATTTGGCCCCATGTGTGACCGTAGCGCCGTTTTGTCGATAGATAATCGGTTTCCGGAGAAAGGCTCCTAAGAGTTTAATTCGAAACGCCGACAGTGTGTTCATATGGTCCGGTAGGTGACTAGATGTGCACAAAGTTTTCAGAATTTTGTTTGGGCCTCGGCGTGGCGCCGGTAGCCCCACTTTTGTCGTTAGAGATTCAGTTTCGGGCGACAGGTTCCAACGGGTTTTAATTCGAAACGTTGAAAGAGTGTTCATATGTTGAGGTAGGGATTCTAGATGTACATAAATGTTTCGGAACTTTGATTCGGCCACATGTGGTACCCAAAGCGCCACTTTTGTCGTTAGAGATTCTTTTTCCGGCAAAAGGCTCCTAGGAGATTTAATTCGAAACGCTGAAAATGTGTTCACATGTTCCAGTAGGGTCTCTAGATGTGCAAAAGGTATCTGATTTTGATTCGGACACGTGTGGCGCCCCTAGCGCCACTTTTGTCGTTAGAGAATCGATTTCCGCCGAATGGCTCCTAGGTATTTTAATTCGAAACGTTGAAAGTGTGTTCATATCTAGTTCCGTAGGGTGACTAGATGTGCATAAAGGTTTCGTAACTTTGATTTGGCATCACGAGGCGCCGTCGGTGCCACTTTTGTCGTTAGAGAATCGGTTCCAGGCGAAAGGCTACTAGGGGCTTTAATTCGAAAGGTTCAAAGTGTTTCATATGTTCAGGCAGGGTCTCTACATGCGCATAAAAGTTTCAGACTTTTGATTCGCCCATTATGTGGCGCCTGCAACGCCACTTTTGTTGTAAGAAAATCGGTTTCCGGCAAAATGCTCCTAGGTTTTAATTCAAAACGTTGAAAGTGTGTTCATTTGTTCAGGTAAGGTCTCTAGATTTGCATATAGGTTTTGATTTTTGATTCGGCCCCATATGGCGCCTGTAGGGCCACTTTTGCCGTCAGAGAATCGGCTTCCGGCGAAAGGCTTCTATGAGGTTTAATGCGAAACGTTGAAACTGTGTTTATATGTTTCGGTAGAGTCTCTAGAAAAGCATAAACGTTTCGGAATTTCGATTTGGCCCCATGTGGTCAGCAAGTCCCGAAACATAATTAAAAATCGTCTACAGGATACCATTCGATCTTGAGAGCTGGTGCTCCCTATGGCGCATCAAACTCAATGCCACCAAATCTCAAAAAGTTACCGTCTTCAAGAAGCAAAGAAAGAAACCAGTCCCCACTATCGATCTCCAGTTATACGATCACAAATTAGAAGCAAGAAAAGAGGCCAGATTTTTGGGATTTATACATATACTAGATAGCAACCTCAGTCTCGACAGTCACCAGGCCTGGCATTCTGAAAAATGCAGGAGGGCAAAAAATCGCTCTCCTCAATCAGCTTAGGAGAGCAATTAGCTTTACACAGCATTTTAAGTATCCAGTTGAACGAACTCATTGAAACTGAAACCAACAGACTACATCAGTGATTTTATTAACTTTACTAAGGTAAAGCGGAATCTCTTAGACATCTAGATGTCTCACTCAACAACCGAACACACACTTGACAAGACCTGTGTGTGTACCCAGACCTGTTGTCCAAGAAAGTCATAAGCCTACCACTACCACCTTCAACCCCCCAAGGGGGGGTTGAAGGTGGTAGTGGTAGGCTTATGACTTTCTTGGACAACAGGTCTGCTTGAATCTACAGTCACATCCTGGTGCAAGTGCTTCAAGTGACAGGATAGTAGTAATGGTAGTATATTATAGTGTCAATATTCCTTGAATAATTACCCCTCAAACTGTGATGTCAGTTGTTGAACTTGAAACTGACAGAAAAAAAATATTGCTGTGACCCATTTTGCTTCAAATGATTGCAACTGTGTTTGGGTATGGTTGCAGCCATTAACTTTTAACACTAAACCACTTTCAAAATGAAATTACGTGATGTTATGTGACTTCGAAGTTAAATTACATTTTTGCTTTACAACAAAAATTTAATGTGAGCATAATACATGTAATCTCAATCATCCCAGACCAAAATATTTAGGAGGGTGATTTTTCGCTCTCCTTAATTCTTTCAGGAGGGCAGTAAGGAGAGCTAAAAAATCGCTCTCCTGAAATTGCCAAGCCCGAGTCACGTTAACTCCAGTACGGTTAGAGCTACTAAACGTATCAATTTTCTGAAGATGATCAGAGGTAAAAAATGGGCAGCAAACAAAGATGTGCTTCCCAAGCTTTATAAATCGTTTAGACGCCCGGTACTAGAATATGGTGCCATAATAACAAGTGACCTGAACAAAACCAACATTCAGAAACTACAGATGGTTCAAAATTATGCCCTGCGTATGGCACTATGCAAATCCAAATGGACACCGATAAAGGAACTTCACGAGCTAGCAAAAATAGAAACTATTGATACGCGATTAAAAGACCTACAAAACAAAACCCTCAACAGACTCCAAGAGAGTGAATTAATGGTTGAGCTGAACGAACACCGATCCCTAAACAGAAAAACAAAATAAGTTTTCAGAAAATAAAAATTATACAATATAATTAAATTGCGTGGAGGCAGTGAGGATTGCCTCGCTACTCACTGAGAACTTTAGGATTGAATCTGTGAGGACTGCCTGCTGAAGCGCGATTGGAACGCGTTTAATAAGACCTATACAACAAAACCCTCTACAAACTCCAGGATAGTGAATCAATGGTAGAGCTGAACGAACACCGAACCCTAACAGAAAAACAAAATAAGTCACAGTAAATTAAAATTACTCAATAGAATTAAACTGCGCGGAGTCAGCGAGGATTGCCTCGCTACTCATTGAGAACTTTAGAATTGCGTCTGTGAGGATTGCCTCGCAACTCGGCGTGTGGGGAGTGGGCTCCGAAGAAACCCACCCCTCACCACATCCATAGCAACAATCACACAACAGTCACAATATACAATAGCGGGTACCTATCTTTCTCTCCACCTATAAGTTTTCTAATTGAACATTCTCAAATTTTCTTGCAACACCCTTATCAAGAAGATGCATGGAAATAGTAGACGAAGCGTAGGAGGTATTAGTAAAACCTACCTTTCTGTTAATATACACAGGAAACCACCAAACACCAGGCAAGGATTGAAACAAGCTTGCCTGACTGGAACGAGTGTACATTTTAAATAAATAAACATTTGAATAAAGATTTAACAGCCCATTTTAAGAGCTTTCGGATATGTGTCTGTGAGAGAGTGTGTGAGTGTTTGTTTTTCTTTCCCCTCCAAACATCCCGTCCATTCTGTTCTCCCTGAAGGCATACCAGATTGCCCAGGCTCAGCATGCACTCTTCCTTATAGGCTGATGGATGACTCCCAGCTTCAAAAACACATATGGGGGGATTTTTTTCCATTTTTGTAACCGTTATGGATAACATGCTGGGGCTGCTCCCATACCAGTGACTGTTTTGGTTTCTTTTTCTTTTTCTTTTCTGAAACAACCAACAAACCGTGGTTTCAGTATTACCATAAATATGCCCACGTCTCTAAGCAAACACAGAGGAGAATTCTTGTAGTTATGCACAATTCCTAGTCATCTTCCAGTTCGAGGTTCTCGGAGATATGCACCCACTACCCTACTGCCAGTGCGCGCACTCAAACCAAATAAGATTATCCGTTCTCGCCTCCGACTCTCTCCAATTCGTAAACAAATAAAGTTATAAAACAAATAAAGTCATTCGGGTCGCAAGGGATTAAAATCCAACAACGTCCCTGTGCGCCTTCGGCACGCTGAAACTTTTAATTTCATTCATTCAGCCAGCACTTCAATCATGCGAGAATAAAAATTAATTCGTGTATTCCTTTCTTCAGGTAAGTGCACAGCTGATATAGAATTTATATCCGTTTTTAAATAGTCAAGCTTAAATTGCTAGAAGCAGTATTTTGAAGATTGCGCCGTCATTTTATCTTTGAGTTATTAAGTCATGATGCACTAATTTCAGTGCTAATGGAATCAAGAATAATTCGAAGTTCATTATTTACAATATGTAAATATATACGGTGTTTGGACATAAACGGTATTGTTTCTGGTATTTTACATTCTGCTGGAGGGAGCACTTGGTGCGATGTGCAACAGGTGTAAAATGCCATAAACTTCAGTAGCTTGTGCCTGTGTAGGTTTTTCGTTCGTTTGGAACCCACACTGGGCGACTTACAACAGATTTAGATGTCAGTAACTTAAGTTGTTAATTAGTAATTGTTTACATCGTATTGGAATGAGCACTGGGTGCGCCTTCCAACAAGACGTAAACAAAACTCCTAAGGTTATTTTGCATATCAAAGGTAATTATTGATGTTTTATTCGAAACATATCTAAAAGGTTCTGAGACATTTTGTAAATATTTATGTTGAGAAAATGAGTGGTTAAAAGGGGTTCTATTTATGTTATTTCTGTTCTATCGTGTAACGTAACGCGTCCGGTCCTGTTCTGAAATATTTCGGGTTGTTCGACGTTTGCTGTCCATCAAATGTCGAATAGCGCGAAATATAGTGTAGGATTGTCGTTTTGTTCTATGCACTTGTTCTAGTGTGAATCGATGAAACAGACCAGGCAATCTAGAAAAGCAAGAAGTGCAAAACAATTGCCCTTCTCAGATTGCTTGGGAGTGCAATTGCACCTGAAATGTTCCATGCAAAAGCTTTTATGCTATTTTGGTTATATTCACTTCAAGGTATTAACATTGTGGCTGAAAAATCGTACTACATTCAGCTACATAGTGGAAAACTTGACACACAAATGTTCTCATTATTCAAAATGTTGCATTCAATTCTTATGTGACTGTCTTATACACTCAAAATGTATCGAAATGCCACATAGAATGGTTCATGAATTATTGCGAATCAATGCAACTTTGACAAATCGTCCCCTGAGTTTCAATGTGTTCTATGTGCCTGTGAGCACATAGAACACATTGAAACTCAGAGGACGAAATGATAATAGATTTTAAAGGCCGTCTCAAACAGGTCTGGCATTCCAGAGAATTAAGGGGTGCAAAAAACTGCCCTCCTCATTTTTTCTAGGTGTACAGTAGGCGTGCAGCACTCCTAAAGAATGCCAGGCCTGATGAAATGAGCTTGAAGCTGTTGACAATTCAAGTATTAAATGAGCTATTAATTTTAGAGCACGAAATCATACCGGCTTAGCTGACAGTGGATTATGTTGTTATATTTTAGTTTAGGAACATTTTGTGTGTTATATTATTTTACAAGTTGTTGGAATTAGCTAACCAAGGTGATTCCGTTGTTAGTAAAATAATATGGCACTCGAAGTAAATAAACTATCCTTCCGCAGGTGCACTCATCAACTCGTCGGTTAATCCAGTGTCTCTTCATTTGATATATGTTAAGTTAAGGTAAACAGGGCATATTCTGTTCGAGGTTTATATCTTCACGAGAACCGTCTTGAGTGTTACCTTCACCAGTTGTGGTTGCGGTTGTTAGTCGGTTGATCGCGACAACTGACGTGTGCAAGTTATATACTCGAGAGGATCGTGTCCCTTATACGAAGGTACAGGAAATGCGAAGTGGATTCAATGAAATTTAGTAGTATTCAATTCATACTTTCTAGAAAGGAATGTATTATTATTTATTAGTTAAGTATATATGTACTGAATATTCAACTGTTATTATTCTGTCATTAATTATTATTGACCAATCAGCTTCAATATCTAGTGACCGCATATAAGACTCTGTATCATCGAGCTGACCGTATATAGAGCTTATATACGGTCAGTTCCGACATTTTTTTTTGACATCCAACGCTAGCTTCGATGATGTTTTTCGCGGGTTCAACGAACAACAAATAATTTCACGTGTGTGTCTGTTGAGCAACGTACAACTATAATACGCTTCTTCCAGTCTTTGAGAAATTTTAACAAACAAATGTAAATAAATACAAATAAACCACTAAAACGACATGTATAGAAGTCAACTGGCACTGTCTGAGGCGAATGATGAATGAAACTGTTCCCACTTACCTTCTTGAAAGAATTGTTAATCCATTTGCTCCAGTTGTTTTATTTTTCCAGTACTTAACACTGAATTAAAGTTGTGAATTGTTAATATAAATATCTGTTTATTGAGAAGAAAACTCCGTTGTTTCCTCGCCTGCTACTAGCGTGACCTTCACGTGACGTAAACCCGGAAAATTCCCTGATAGTGATAACAGAACATTTGCGCTAGGAATCTGGGTACACTTATGGTTGTGTCTCTTTCAAGGGGCTGGCACAATAAATACGTTATGGGACTTTCAGTGGGCGGATATGGTGTGATGTAAGGCTCAGCAAGATCAATATTAGGCTCGGTCTTCGGCCTCGCCTAATATTGATCTCACTTCGCCTTATATCACACCATATCCGCCCACTGAAAGCCCCATAACTTGTAATATCATGTTAATATACTTATTATTCTAATTGTAAAAATGTAAACTTCAGTCATTTGAGAATAAATATTGATTCATGTATTCCTTTCTTCAGATTCTCGTAAGCTCATGGATATGTGTTATAGTCAGCGAGTTCCCCAAATCAACAGTAAACTGCAAAATCAGCCCAAGAGTTAAGTTACGGATATTCCCCAGCTATTGACGTAAATCGAAAAATGTCCAACTTATATCAGATCTGATGACCCGTAAATACACGATTTATCAGAACACTCCAACGGAAGAGTTAAAGTTTGTTGACAGTCACTGTCACTTGAACTGTTCCTGAGATATACATTAACCCTGTACACAGTTATGTCAAAACACCAAAATGTCAAGCAGCAAATGTGTCCCATCATCCAACTCGGAATTTAATTAGGGACCAATACTATACAACCTTTACAATTGTATTTTCTAGAATTGTATTTTCTATTTATTAATATAACTGACTAAAATGAATCATCAGCATTTTAAATGATATGGCAATTTTCCAACTGACAAATGGGAACATCTTTGGAAATGCTAATTGTTCATTTCAAAGCATTTAAATTCGTAACTAGAAAATACAATTCTAGAAAATACAGCTGTAAAAGTTTTATAGTACTGGGCCCTGATATCACAAAGCTCTGTTAAACAAGATTAAATTTGTTGAAGTCCAAGTTAGGTTATGGGAGCAATTGCAGGAAGATATAGAGGACATCTAGTGTTTTTGAGTGGATACCGAAAATTATCTCATGAGTGACCGAGACAAATGTTTATTTTTCGTGAGCGCTTGCACGAGCGAAAATAACCAGTTGTCTCGCTCACAAGTGAGATAATTTTCGGTATCCACTCAAAAACACTAGGTTTTCTTTTTATTATACGCTTTTTATAGGAATCTGATAATTCACTCGTTTCAACCATGAAGTGATGCATGAAAGTAAACAGCGCATTGAATCAATGATACGCGGAAGTGATTTGATCGATACTCGGAACAGATAGCGTCTTGCGATCTGATTCAGTTGGCTGGTTTCTTGTCCAAACATGGCCTGAAAGTCCGTAGTATAAGTTTTTGGTTTGGTACGTCCTTTGAAAGGACGTACCAAACCAAAAACTTATATTACGGACTTTCAGGCCACGTTTGGACTTGCGGGTTTCAGGAATCATTTCAAGGTGAATACGTGTTTAATTATTGCTGAAAATGATCGGTATCCACTCAAAAACACTAGATTGTCTTCTCATTATACGTTTCCAGAACAAATTGATCATTTCCAGTAATAACTTGACTCGTATTCACCTTGAAGTGATGCTTTGAAAGCCGCCATTTTAATTGATACCATGATAGTGAAACTTTCTATATCTTCACAGTGGGGGATACGATTTCTATCTTTCCGTAATTTCTTCGATAATCTATAGTTTAGCGTACAATAAATTGCGATATCAGTCTACATGTGGTTAATCAACCAAACAAACGTACATACAAGACCGACTACCCTAAAAATTCTCATTGTTTCTTTATTTATGGGGTTCGACGATTTTCATCACTCAGGGTCATATCGTATCAGACCATTTAACGTGTGGAGGAAGCCGGGGCATCCAGAGTGAACCATCGAGCAGTGGCGATAATTATTGGACTACCGAAATTCCTAACCCATTACTAGTAGGGTCAGCACTGGATGAAGGGAAGTGCACAGTACTGCCGGCGTGGGCTTGTCACTTTACACGGGGTGAGAAATACTTCCACGAACGCAATAATATTAGATTCCAAACACTAGTTATAGGAATAATCATCAAAAATATAATTAATGAAGCACCGGGTACAACCTGGTGCTTCATTAATTAAAATTTTGCTGCGGCTGATTCTGTTATTACCTGGTAAACGCATGGGCGTCGATTACAACCAGACCACGATGGCTCTACTGTAGAACTGCCAAACAATGGTTATTTTTAGAAAAAAGTTGACAAGTTTGGCTTATGTCTTCCGTCAAATTCAAATGGCAAATCTGAAAACAGTTTGCATATCTGCTTATATCTTACCTCCTACAAGTATCTGGGAATTTCATTGGTTCAAAGACGTCATATGCAGACTTGCATATAAAACCATATACTGCCTGTCAACATCAATATACGCTGACAGCTATGGGTAATCTCCCCTTTGTTCATTGATTATTCAAATGGCGGCGGCCGATAAACGCTTCAAGTTGAAAGATTGAGTGTTGGAAGCCCATATTTGGTCTGAAGTGCAGGTTAGGCAACTTTTGATCGCTGTTGTTATTAGTTCTGAGCATCGATGCGGCAGTCGGTAAGATATATTCGTTACACAGTTTGTTGGTGGCCTAATATGGTATATATGGTGTCAGTTAATTCCATATTGGATTCGCTCGAGTCCAATATGGAATTAACTGACACCATATATACCATATTAGGCCACCAACAGACCCTGTAATTAATAGTATCATCACCTATCAAGAATACTTGCTCTTGTAAGTTATATCCTAACATTTAACCCAGTACCTGTTCTAGGCAGCATGAAGATCTATCTGAACTGTATCATAGCCGTCCTTTCCGCTTTAGTGCACGGTCCAACGAGCTCGCACCTGGGTAATCGGGATTAGATGTCTCGCTCTAAGAAACAATGCTGATGACGCGAGTCAGTATCGAACCGTCGAGCATTCGATCTTAAGTCCAATGCTCAAGCCAAAGAGACACCGCGTTCCCACCCAATTCTCCATACCGTGTATAGGTTGAAGCCATTTAACCTGAAATTGGAAAACACTGTCACAATAAAGTATACCTATTCGTTGGCCACGTTTATGACATAAATTGACCAGATTAGGTTATGTGCACTTGTATGCCAAGTATGCCTGCCATCTCTGCAACAGTTGCAGACATATTGAACGGTTATACAGATTTTCAAGTGGCAAAACAGGAGAAATGACCTTGAACTTTGAGGTATATAATTGCAGACTGACAACCAGACCTAAGGTTCAACTTGTACACGAAGCTTTCAAGCCCCTAGTCGAATTCTATAAGAAATTTGACCCTGTTATGGCCTGGAACCAGTCTAGCCTTTAAATAGCCCATTACCTATGTTTACATTCAATCGTCAGGAATATTTCAGTTGTTCGGAAAGCAAACCTACAGTGTATTTTACAACCAACTAAGATATTCCATACGGTCGAAACTAAAAATACTGTAAACATTTTCTTTGAATTAACCCCAGCAATGTTTTCCAATAGAGACTTGGTTTGACAGAATTGTTAACGTCTTTGCCAATACCATCAGAGATATTTGTTTATTGAATAACTAGAATTGGGGATTCATCTGAGCTGTAGTTTTATAGTCACACTGCACAGTTCCACTAATTGTGTTAATATCTTGATATTGGCAATGTGGATTAAATACCTAGTGATTGGAACATCAAAAACTGAAGCACGGCCGAATATCTGTATATATGTTTGACTAAAAAGACACCACATTAAATCAGCGGAAGTCAGTGCGCAAACTCCACGAAAGCCCTTAACGGCGGCGAATTTCTAACAGAATTAGGCTAGTGGTCTGAACGCTTGCTTGTGTGCGTGGAGAAGAGATTATCGCCAAAACATAATGGAGTGGACTTTCCTACAAGAGAATAAATCTCTAATTCTGCGAGAAAGGGCGAGAAGTTCAAGGATAATTTCTGCCAATGGATCTTCGAGATCATCAGGAGTATATTGTTTGTCCACATTTGCAACCTATTCACGGAATGTGTTTTGCTCTCATGTCTGGGGCCATGCCTGCTGAGTGTTTTGGCGAGAATCGATCTGAACGTACAGTCAACAAAGAAGTGTGTCCGGTACCCACAGACACATTAACCATACAGTAAAGTGGTATTGTTTCTCGATCAATTGGCGATCTGGTCGTAATACACCTGTATACCATAGAATCGCAATTTCATATATAAACAGATTATCACAACAGTATGTGTCTCCGGAAATTCAGATCAAGTCGAGTTGTAGGAACAGAACAGTATTTCGACGAGCCGGTTAGGGCGAGTCGAAATGCGATTCTGTGCCTACAACGAGACTTGATCAGAATTTCCGGAGACACACACTGTGGTGATGATAAATTTATCTCACAATATTGACGACAGAATGTGTTATAAAACTATTTTAAAAGGAACTTTTTCATTTGCCTTATCGATGGAAAGACGAAAATTGAAAAATAGAATAGCGTTCATTGATCTCCATATTGAGGTCAGTGATGACGTTACACATCAGAGAAAATGACGTCACTGGAATTCACTTTACTGAATATTGTCTTGCGAAGTGGAGCAACTGTGTGTTTCGTCAACGTGAATTTGGTTGTTGCTTTTGTAATAATTACTGGTGAATTAAATATCCCCCTTGGTGTAAAGGTTTATTATATTTTAAAATATGCCGTTCACGATTGTGAGATAAAAAACTAGAATTTAGAGATTCACCTATTTCACATGAAGTTTTCATTTTCAGCACTGACGTAATCAGCTAGAAAACCGAGCTGGAAAAGCTTTCTGTTATTCCGACGAAAAGTGATAGGAAACCCGATATGATAACGTTTCTAACGGTGCGTTTATTTTATTCACGCATGCACAATTGGTGTAGGGTTAAATCAGAAGGCCGTGGTACAATAACAACCCTTTTAGGATATGGTACCTGCACTCGCTTAAGGAAAGACCTTCACAAAATGAGTTCTTAACTCTTAACCTGCTGAGCATTTTTTTGAATATGTTCATGAAATCCAGTCATGGTTGTTATGAAGCAGCCATAACTGGATTTCATATAAAAATCAAACAAATGAAGCCCAGTTATCATCCGTAATATGATTGGTCCAATTTACAGTGATGTTTTCTGTAGAACAGAAGCCAAAATTATACCCATTTTGTTGGCAAGAGAATTGGTGCCCTGGAGGGAATATCTGCCAGCAGCTTTCAAGGAGTTAATCCAACAAAAATCTAAAAAAAACAAACATTTTTCTGACAGGACCAATGATCAAGCAGCAAGGATAGGGTTAAATTTTACAATTATTCTTAATAGGTGATCCTGTAGACAGATTTTTCAGATATTTCATTCTCCCCCAACTTCTTATGCAAGATATGCGTGTCTTATGTGAGAAGGCCCTTTGAGATAGATATCTGTCTCATATGACGCACGTGACCGGCTTATTAGCATATTTAATGAGCGCGCGGACTATCTAATCATCTCGCGTTTTCCCGTAAACAAACAAAGAGGCGTCACGTTTCGGAAATATTAGCAGACGAACTTTTGTCGAAGAAAATAGAAATAAAAACACAGACCGCAAAACCAAAGGACACTTGACTCTTTAATATGATTTTTTGGCGAACGCCATTATGAATGGACAGAGTTGCACGAAATTCCCGTCGAAAAGTTACGCGAATACATGGCAGAACTAAACTGTGGTTATACAGAACTTTCGTGCACTCTTTCCGATAAGCAAATCAGTTTTTTCAGAAATGGACAACAAAATTGTTCGATATTGTTGCACGTGCCCCTGGATTACTTTTGATGACGTCAGAGTGTTTTAGTGGGGGAGAAAAATTATCCCTGATGGGGGTGGGTGTGAGATGGGGAAATATCACCCGAGGGTCAAGATATTTGGCCCAGATACTCGGCAAACCTCGTGTCTAGCCCAAATATCTTGCCCTCGGGTGAGTTTCCCCATCTTAAACCCTCACCCGTCAGGCACAATAATAATCCCAACTGATGGGAAACTCTAACAAAAAATATGAAAATTACCTTTATTTGACAGTATGTCTATACAAACAACCATAACAGCCCAGGGCAGAATTTTGCTTAATAACATATAAATGTAAAGATGCCTCTTTTCGCAGTTACACAAAGGATTCAAATCTATCTCATTCCTCATTGGAGTAAATGGTTACGTAATCTTACAAAATTCGCTAAATCGACCTTTTTACTTGTAGTATCCATCTTCGTGCTCACTGTACAGACATAGGGTTAACGTTTACAAGATGACTTACAACACCAAATAGTCGCATCAGTCATAACGCGAACTAATATTCAATGTGTTTTCAGAATTTTAAATTTCAACTGTTGGGAAGCACAAACCAACATTGGTGAATTGTGCGAAAACTAACTTCTGCGTGGTAGTATGATTATACAAGCTACCATGACGGGTCAGGGTTAAGCGCCTCATATTAACATATAAGAGCAAAGTTGTTTCACTTATATTGCTGCATAAAGCTATACATAACATGTAGTCGCCTCGCATTCCTCAGTGGAGAAAATGAGTAATTAAACCTACAAAATATCTAAAAAACGAGCGTTTTCCCAACAGGACCGATCTTCTAGCCAGGAGCCAATACTATAATACTTTTACAATTGTATTTACTAGAATTGTATTTTCTACTTATTAATATAACTGACTAAAATGAATCATTAGCATTTTAAAAGATATGGCAATTTGCCAGCTGGCAAATTGCCACACCTTTTAAAATGCTAATGGTTCATTTCAACCCATTTAAACCCATAACTATAAAATACAATTCTAGAAAATACAATTATAAAAGTTTTATAGTACTGGGCCCAGGACAGGCATTGAGTTAAACCTTACAATATGGCTTACAACAGAAAATATTCTTGACAGGTGATTATGCAGAGATATGCAAGGTGTTTTCAAATATTCTATTCCACACTGACGGAAAACACAAGACAAACCTATCGAATTTAATTTTTTTTTTAATTCAAGCTACCATGATGGCAACCGTTAAACTTTTCATAATAAAGTATAACGGGAGCGCGGTGGTTATGACAATGAACTTTAAACCGAAAGGTCCACGGATTGATCCCCGCCATGCACAACTGTGTTGTGTCCTTGGGCAAGGCATTTAACCCTTTTCGCAACGAATCAGCCGCATCCGCCCGCGTAATGTGCAAATTCAGTAGTTGAAAGAAATATTATAGTATTTGTATCTGGAGAGTCCTGGCTCACTTCCAATCGTGTGAGTCAGAAACTTAGGTGAGCCAGAAAAGTTTAGTTATTTTCGGAAAAATTAAAATTTTTTTGGAAAAACCCAAATTTTTCTGGTAAAAAAGTTGATTGTTCCAAAAATAACTCAATTTTTCATCGAAAACACTGGGTTTTTCCCCGGAAAATGTTTAAATTCGAGCATTTCTGGCTAACTTTTGACGGAATTTGTCGGAAACATCTAAAAATTCACTGGTTTGACAAATTCACTTTTCATAAATTTAACGTCGAGTCTCTTGCGGAAAAATTCACTTTTTCACAGACATAACATGGACTCTACGATCGGTGCGGATTTTTTCGACATGCCCGGAATGGGATTCTGCACGATTGTGACCGGCGACAGATTAGCACTGAGATTCTCATTGGGAAAAATTCTGAAAAGACTGTTTATTTCGGTTTTTGAGTTGGGAAAAATACGCGATCGAACTTGATTCCCACGAAAAAAAACCAATCTGATTCAACCGGCGAATTCGAAAATTGAGCAAGTAAAACTGGATCCAGGACGGGGATTTCCCACGGTAAAAGACGATTGTTTGATCGAGGTGAATTCATAGATTGAGCCAGTAAACTCGATCATTTGAGATCGAGTGTGCGAGTCTAATAATTATTAGATTAGCTGGACGACGATCAGGGGGAATTGGGGAGGAGGATCGCGATTGAAAAAAACAAAATGTTTGTAATATATTATTATTATGAGATGAGTGATAAAAACAATTGACCGTTTAAAAAAAATAAAAATTGTAGGCGCGACCATTATATGCTTGTTTTTGCCATTAAAGAAAAAAAAAATCTGTAAAAAGTTATTTTATTTTTTTACATATATTTAAGAAGAAACAAAAATAAAAAAAAATATTTTTACAATTAATAATTATTGTCATTTAAAAAAAACACAAAATTTAATATTTTTTATAAAAAAAATTCAACAAATCGATGACAAAAACAATAATCAGTCATGAAATCCTCCACACCTAAAAAATCCGCATTAAAATTGAAGAGGCTCGAAAGATAATCAATGTTTAACACTAAAATTTATAGATTACAATCCCACAATGCCATCGAATTGAAAAATGTGGAGACTAGTGGTTTGACGGAGGAATATGAGAAAAGTGTCTTACCTCTGAAATTGAATGAAAACGCCTTGGATTTAATGTACGGATCTCAAGATGATCTAATGGCAATCCTCTCGGAGAAGATAGAAAATTTAGATCCAGACGATTTATCACTGTTCTACTCGAGTAACATATATCCGCATATTTCCAAAGAACTAATTCACAAACTGAATTTAATCCATGTAGAAAGACGAACGTTTGAGAGAGTGAATTTGATATTCCAATGGATCTATCAACGAGGAGAAATTTTTTTTAAAACGAATATTCTCGTCACGGACGCGATATCATGATGTCCATTATAGATAGATTTTTAAATCACGACTCGAAAAAAAAAACATTTCATTTCTTTTTATCTTGAGGAATGTTGTGTATGTTTTCACGCTCGATTAATATTTCAATCGAGCGTGATTCTAGAGGTGTGAATCAAAAATGATAATTGCTTTTGAAGTGTGTACATGTAAAATAAACCAGGCACATATCGCTGTGTGAACATCCAAATATTTTTATTGCGATGTTTTTATTTGTAAAATAGAACTAGCTTTCAAACCGCCTACATTCATTACTGAATGAAGTGAAAAAATGCGAAGTTGATAGATCTTATTTTAATATATACAAATCTAGGGTGGGGTGAGTGTGTTTCTTGATGCATGTGGCTCTATTCACCTCTGATTGGAATGAATTGGGAGAGTGAGGTAGTACTGGTTTTCAATGGTATACAATTATTTTTTTTGTTGCTTTATTACTGATGGGACTCAGTCGTCAAATGTTGTTTTTTTAGTTGGAGGTTTAAACGATTAGTTCGGATGTGATGTACCTAATCATCTTAATTTATTTTTGGTGTTAAATGTTTTTTGTGTTAAAAAAATTGATTTTCATTTAAAAAAAATTGGTGTTTTTCATTAAAAAATATATATATATATATATTAAAATAAGAAGTTTAAAAATTCGCAAAAATTAAAAAAAAAAAAAAACCCTAAATTATCTGTATTAAATAAGAAGTTTTAACATAAAAAAATGACAAAAACAAAAACGTCTAACGTGGAAAAGTTATATTCATCTACCATAGCCGAATTGGAAAAGTGCTATAGAAATCTAGGAATTAAAAATTACAGCTGTTACAGAACCAAAGGAGAATTGATTGGAGTCATTGGTAAGGAGTCCTTTGAGCTAACATTGGTGAAATTACAAGCCAAAGTACGTCAGTCATTGAATTTGAAAGGTGTCAAAAACATGAAGAAAGGTGAATGCATCGATCATTTATTCGATGGAAAGGGAGTGGATGAAAGATCTATGACAGCGACAAAAACTCGAATCAGGAAAAAAAAATGAAAAGGCAGCAGTGACGAAACAACGTCGACAAATGACTGTGGAAACTAAAAAGAAGACTGTTAAACGAAAAGTGGACTGGCAGGTTTCGAAAGAGAATAATAAAAAAAATGAAAAGCGATGTGGTTCGAGATGACAATTCGTTTCAAAAAGCAATGGATGCAGTCATGAGAGCGCTGAAGAAAAAAAAGGGATGCGATGTGATAAAGGGACTCATATTCAAATCGTTAGAGAAATCGTTGATTCCGATAGAACGAGATGTCACCATTAATGGATATTTTAAAACTTTCGACACGATTCCCAGTCTCACAAATCTCAATCCCTAATCGTTCATGAACGGGCGAAGGGTGGAGTGTTGGATGTATTTTGAGAACATCTAGATAAGGGTCAAAAAATAAAAATGATTTTGCATTGCTTGATGAAAAGGGTCGACGCGAACATGGATGAGAGTGTGGTGGAAGATGCTTATTTCCAATCTAAAAACGAGACTGTGTTTAGAGATGACGAATTATCCAATGCTTACGGAGTGATGAAAGACAAGATGTTGGAATCTATGTCTCATTATCATCTCAAGGAAGTGGTTGGACATTCGATAAGGTATTGAATCTTGAGATTCACATGGAGAGACACAATCCTTTGAGAACGTCTTCCTATATAAAATTACCTTATTTCGTATATAATAAACATGCCATGATTAACGTGAAAAATAAAGATGATAGTGAGTATTTCAAAAGGGCGATCACATCGGCCCTATATCCCACAAAACATCATACTGAAAGAGTTTCCAAGTATGTGGAGACTTGTAAAAATCTCGATTGGACGGGAGTGCCTTTCCCAATGTGGTGGGAAGACATCAAGCGTTCAGAAAAGCTAAATCCCACAGTGGCCATAAACGTCTTAAGATGCGACAATGAAAAATGAATAGTCTGTCCTCTCAGACTGACTTCGCACAAAGAGAGAGAAAAGATTGTTAATTTGTTATTAATTTCCGAGAGTGATAACCAACATTATTGCTGGATTAAAAATATAAGTAAGTTGCTGGCGAGGGATTTTTCTGTCTCAACTGCATGAATTCGTTCCGTCATCAAGAATCGTTAACACGTCATCAGGAATATTGCAATAAAAGCCAAGCGTTTCCATCGAAATGCCTAAACCTAACATTTACGTAGACTTTCGCAGCCATAACAGAAGATTAGAACCGTCATTCGTTATCTATTCCAATTTCGAATGTTTCACCACAAGATGAATTCTTGCCAGCCCGACGAGCTTAGGAGTTACGCCGAAAAATATCAGAAGCACGTACCTTCAGGCTATTGTTATTTCGTGAAACGTTCTTTTGATGATCGAGAATCGTCAGGCCCATTCATCTACACTAAACGTTTGGAATGTGATGACGTGGCTAAAAAATTCGTGGAAGAGTTAGAATCGAAAATTCAAGAATTATATGAAAAATTCAAAAAATCTAAAGACATGATCATCACGCCAGAGCAATGGCAAGAATACAAGGAAACCACTGAATGTCACATCTGTAGACAACCATTCGATAACAAGTCTGAAAATAATAAAAAGTTATAAAGCACGATCACTACACAGGTTTGTTTCATGGCGCTGCTCACAACAAATGTAGTTTAAGATTTCGAGATGCTCAGTTCTACCCAGTGATATTTCACAATCTCTCGGGCTATGGCAGTCACCTGTTCGAGAAAAATATGGGTGTCAGCGATGGGGAGTTGAGCTGCATCGCGCAAAGCGACGAAAAAAACATTACCTTCACTAAATGGAAGGTTGTTGATAAAAAGATAGTTGACGATGGATCGAGAGAGAAAATGATTCCCACCCATAGAGAGATACTTTTCATCAACAGTTAAAAATTCATGTTGGCCAGTCTGGAAAAATTAGTCGACAGTTTGAAAAGGGAGAAATTTAAAATCATGAGTAAATATTTTGATGACCGACGACAATTGGTGGACGTCATGGTGAGGAAAGGTGACTACCCTTACGATTACATGAGTGATCTCGAGAAATTCGACGACGTCACTCTACCTCCTAAAGGAGATTTTTATTCGAAATTATACCAGTCCCACATTTCCAACGACGATTACGAACACGCGCAAAAAGCATGGAGATTATTTGACATGAAATCCATGAGAGATTATCACAACCTCTATCCAAAAACCAACGTGTTTCTCTTGAGCAACGTGTTCGAAAATTTTCGGCGAGTGTGTCGTCGACATTACGAACAAGATCCGGCTTGTTATATAACGGCACCCAGACTTGCCTGGGATGCTCTTTTGAAGACGACCAAAGTCCGATTGGAATTATTAACGGACGTCGACATGTTGCTCATGTTTGAAAAGGCCGTGAGGGGTGGCATCTCTATGATTTTCACCAGATATGCTAAAGCTAATAATTCTCACAGAGAAAGATTTCAATTCGGAAAAACCGAGTAAATACATACAGTATTGGCATGCTGATAATTTGTACGGTCGGGCCATGAGTCATCCTTTACTGATTGGAAATTTCAAATGGGTCGAAACGTTGGAAGAAAAACAAAAATGGGAACACTATCCTTGTATTCTAGGGGTCGATTTGGACTATCCATAGACGTTACACGATCTACACAATGACTAAACGCTGGCTCCCGAGCAAATGAAAGTGAACGACATCGAAAAACTCATTCCCAATTTAAATCACAAACGTAAGTACGTGGTCTCTTGTGAAATTCTGAAATGTTACATCAATCATAGGATGAGATTAATCGACGTGCATCGAATCATTCGATTCGACGAGGAGCCTTGGATGAAAAAATACATTGATCTCAACACGAATTTAAAAGTGGAGGCTGAGAGCGCCTTCCAAAAATATTTCTTCAAACTCATGAACAATTGCGTGTATGGGAAATCTATGGAAAACATTAGGAATAGAACCAACGTTCAACTCGTCACGTCTGAAGAGAGGTGTAAAAAATTAATCTCGAAACCTAATTATAAAAATAGAATCATATTCGACGAAAATCTAGTGGCCGTACACATGCAAAAGACGCATCTGAAGTTCGACAAACCCTATTATCTCATAGTGATCATCTTAGACATCAGCAAGCAGTTGATGTATGAGTTTCACTACGAGTACGTCAAATCCAAATTTGGTTTGAAAGCCAAACTATTGTTCACCGACACGGACAGTCTAGCTTACGAGATAGAGACTAGAGGCGTCTATGAGGGCATATCGCCAGATGTGAACGAATGGTTCAACACAAGTAATTATCCCGACGATCACCAATCTAAGATTCCAACGGGTGTCAATAAAAAGGTGTTGGGTAAATTCAAAGATGAGAGCGGTAGAAGACAGATCACCGAATTCGTGGGTTTGAGACTAAAATTGTATGCTTATCTCATTGATGGTGAAGAGATCAAGAGATGTAAGGCGTTCAAACATGTGTGACGAATAAAAACATTACTTTCGACGAGTATAAAGAGTGTCTTTTCGAAGGTTCAACGGTGTATAAACAGATGACTGTGATTCAAAGCGAAAACCATGAGATGTACACCAAAGAAATCAATAAGATTACGTTGATGGCTGACGATGATAAGGGAATTATATGTGAGGATAAAATACACCCTTTCACACTCGGACATTATTCCCTTATAATTCAACAACAAAATCGAGAAGATGAATTGAGTATGACTGAAGACATCGAAATGTTATAAGTTTAAAAAAACTCGTGAGTTATAAATTAAAAGAAAAGACAAACAAAAAAAATAATAAAAAAAAAAAAAAATTATGAATAAGAAGAAAATAAAACACATATCAGTAGAAAGTGGGTCTTACCCAACGAACCCCTATCCAACATTGATCTGCCGAAGGTGGCAAAAGATTTAAAAATCAAACATTTTCGAGGTGTTTTTTCTTGAGATACCTTACCAAGGAGAAAAAGACGATTCGGAATGTGGAATTTTAAATCTGGACGATATCGTAGGTGAGGGTGCGCATTGGGTCACGTGGTTTTCGAATTAGAATAAAAGTTATTATTTCGATAGCTCGGAATCTCTCGGCCGATAGAAATAAGAAACTATTTAACGTCAGTTATTTGTATTACCGAACGAGAGCAACCACCGGATCGAGAGTTTTGCTGTCACATGTGTTTCTATGTTCTCAAGAGATAGTCAGAAGGAGATCACTTTCAGGATATTCTCAACGATTTACATTAAAGGAGGAGAAAGAAAAAAAATTGATATAGATATATAAATAAAGAATATATATATATAAAAAAATAAAGTTATAATTAAAATAGAAACAAAAAAAATATTAAATAATAACAAAACAAACATGACAGTTGATAAATTTGGTCATGCTTATGACAATGAAGGTCCCTCTAGAAAGAAAAGAAAAATGGTTGACGTTGTTGTTGGTGGTGGTGTCGTTGCCAACTTGGATGAATGATACATCCGGAGATACGAACCTCGAGAAAAACCTTTAAACTTAAAAAATAAGAAAATCTACAATCTTCCCAAACTGATCAATCTCTCAATGCCACGACTAAAAAATACGTCGATAGAGCAGATGAAAATTTCCAGCAGATGATGAGGGATAATTACATGAATAAAGACATGACGGACGGTCTCGACTTGAAATCTAAACAAGTGGTGAATGTAGCGGATTCTAGAAATGCGACCGATGCCATCACTAAAAGATATGTGGACGATGCTCATGCGAGATTCAGTAAACATCTGAGAGATCGCTATGTTCCTAAAGTGATGCAGTCCGAATTGAACGCAATTCTAACAAGATTATTAATGTGCCCATTCCCATGAATCCTAACGATGCAGTGACCAAACAATACGTAGACTTGGAACTGAGAAAGAATAATGTTGACGAGCTAGAAATGAAATCGGACCTGGATGTGGGATTCAACAAGATATTGAATCTGTCCCAGATCGACAATGCAGATGAAGACTCGACGGTGGTCAATAAAGGCTACGCGGATTCTGCCCTACAGGATTCTCAATCCTATCTGGAATCTCAAGTCGACGAATTGTATCTGAACAAAAAATCTGAAGGAACCATGGAGGCTGGCATGGACATGAACGGTCACAATCTATTCGGTCTCGACGACGAACCAGAAATTGCTTCCAGTGCAGTCAACAGACAGTACTTGGACGAAAATATGGTCTGGACAAAGGGTGATATCATGTAAGGCAAACTGGACATGGGAGGGCACGCACTCACGAATCTACCGGATCCCATCCACATGTCGGATGCTTTCACTCTGATGTCCGTCGTGGTAAAGGTAAAATGTGCCAGACAATTGATCAATGTTTGGGCCGAGAAGAGAGGCGCGTTAGAAGCGGAAAAAGCTGAACGATCCTTTGGAAATGGAGGTAATGGACCGCTGCATAGTCTGATAGGATATCCCATGTTGGCGGGAGGTGAGATTATTCGAATTAGTCTGACTTCTATGGACTTGAGCAATAGAGCGGTCGTCAATCTCGTGATGAACGGCGTGGAAACCGATAAGAGAGACAGAGTTGAAGAGATGAAGGATCGACACTCGAACACCAGCATCTTCGGTATGCCTCTCAAGGTGCAGATGGGATATAGGATCAATTTCAAGACAAAAACCAATAATCCCGAAGCTGCCACTTCCATGGTCTCTCTGTTGATCGAACTCGATCCTCTGAATAAACAGTGAAAACAAAACAAAAATTGAAATATATATAATCACTTTTGTGATGTAGGGGAGACAACTCAAAAAAAAAAAAATAATTGGATTTTAAGAGATTGAATATTCAATCTCTCAAAATCCAATTATATTTTGTTTTTTTGGTATTTTTAATTATTTTATTTATTACTCTTTTTGGCATTTTAATTTTTTTTTTAATTATTATTATTTTTTTCATCAAACGATGGACATTTTTGTCCATCCAATTCGAATTCTAACTCTCTGTCTGACAGGACTAGAGCAAAACCCTCGGTTCTCTTCAGCGCGTTCCTGTCGAATTGCATCTTGATCTGAATGTCTAAGATGCTGCTCTTGAGTTGCTCGTTCTGTTTACTTACATCGAATACGAACAGAGGATTCATTGATTTGTATTCGGTGGGAGTAAAGTTAGGATTACCCATCAATTCATCCAGTCGATATTTCTTTATGAAATCGGTGGCATCGCTGTATAGTGTGCAGAAATCGTTCTTATCGAAAGAGGCATTATAACCGATGGCTAGACATCTTGTGGCATTTAGAAATACATGCATGTTTCTCAAGTGACAATGATCAATCAGGGAAGGATTTTTCTCTTGAGACCAATCCCTATCAGTCTGAAATGCCACTACGATGAATTGCGGTCTTTCTGAAGCAGATTTCATGGTCAATCTCCAATCGAAGTGATTGTTGGATGATGGAATACTAGCCGTGTCGCACTGTCTCATTCTAAATCTCACAGGTAATTTACTCTTCGATTCTATGATCTTGTAGAGATGTACTTTCTCCGTGACTGAAGGCAGCACGTGTGGAATGAATCAAGATATCTTGTTCAGATGTATCTTACCCGCATTGGTTGCAGGTAGTTTCATGATGGCTTTGTCGTTTCCTTTTCGAATCAACGTCAGATTGTGTTTGAATCCACAGAGAATCTTATCGTAATCTTCTGCGAATCCAAATATGTGTTTCAGAGGTATCCTGAACAAAAACGTTCCTTTGGGTCTCGACGTCTTGACGACGTAGTCGAATCTCATGGCGCCACCGGCATTAGCTGCACTCATGTCTGCGACCGTGTGTTTCACCTACAATTGATTGAGTCCTTTAGATTTCGAAAAATCGTCTGGATACGTCAAGAGACCGCAGATCATACTGGCCTGCCTGGGATGAAACACAGATTCTATCTCTTGTCCCCAGAAGACGTATTTTATATTACTGAACAGATGCATCATGCCATTATTGGCTAGAGTGACTACGTCATCATCGGCGTAATCGCTTCCGTCTTCCTTGGTGAGATGTCCCTGTATCACTATGTAACGTTCACTGGGATGAACAAACAGATCTTAAGTCTCGTCATTGATTTTTATTTCACTGGCATTGTTCAGACTGGTTCCAGTCACAGGTTCGTACTTGTGAACTTCGTGTTCTTGAATGCTTTCGACTCTCAATAGACCTTCGGTTATATCTAATTTATTCGTCAGTTTTTTTTTATTTGTGTTAATTCGTTTGCTTTTTTTTATTATAAATTGTTGTTTTTTTTAAATTATTAATTTATTTAATTTTTTGTTTCCTTACTATATGTGTGTAAAAAAGTGAAGGGTTTTTTTAAAACGCCGTCTTCTGCAATTCTTGTTCGTAAAATGTTCCAATGATTTCTCTGCTGCCATCTTCATCATCCTTTAACGCTTCTATTTTGTAAGTCGCTAGATCTGGGTAAAATATTCTAACAATCTTAAAGATTTCCTCGTTCCATCGAGGAGTGTAACCTTTTGCGAAGAGTGACTTATAAGAAGTGATTCTCACTCGATTGCTGACTGCAAATTTCAGTGGTCTTGACACCTTCTTGATCTTAATTTTTTTGGGATAGAGATTCACAAAGACGAGTTTTTCGTTTCAAGGATCGCTAGCTTCCGCAGGCGTCATCTTATGTCGCGTGTTGTTGTTTTCTTCAACCAGTTCATCTAGAACATTGATATATTTCTTGGCATCATTGGCCGTGAAATACTTGTACATTTTTTCCTTCATGGTTCTATTCCAACATTCAATCACGTTAGCTTTCCTTTCGTTTGTGATGGAATAGAGGTCAACCAATGGATGAACGTGACTGTTTTAAAATTCTTTCCCCTTGTCCACCCACATTTTATCCGGTGTTCGAGACGACGATGTGAATATGCTATTCAGAGCCTCAGCCACACAAGATCCCAATTTATTCTTCAGAGGTCTCATCCATCCGTATTTCGAAAACTCGTCGATGACCATCAGTATGTATTTAACGCCCTTGTTCCGTCTCGAAACCAATTTCATATCGACCAGATCGGATGACCAGATCTGATCCAAACCCTTCACGAACAGCCTTCTCCTTTGAAATTTATGCGTGATGGGCTTGTGTAGTTCATTCGCCAATTTATTCGTTAATAATTTTTTCTGGACACTTTTTGTTTATAACCCCATCCAAATCGACATTTGGTACCAATCACTTTACCGACCAGTGGACATTCAAGTCTCTCTCTCGTAGGGGGATTTGATATATTTTTCATTTGCATCAACATGTTTTCGATTATGAGTCTCAATGTTGGGATGTTTAGCGTAGCACAGATCATGAGCGTAAGCGACCAAATCCATCCTATTAATGGGTTTGCTCCAAGATTTAGAAGTTAGATCTCGATTCAATCTCTTATTTAATGTCGTGCCGGGTCCCGTGAATTGATGTCCCGGCAGATGCATTTTGATGGGTAGATTATTAATCAATTTATTCGTCAGACCGGCACCGCGTTTGACGAATTGCATCTTGGTTGAACCGCACACTTTACACATTCTGCGAAGCATGGGTCTGTTATTTTTTGTCAGTACATTTTTAATGTTAACCGTATCAGTAACTCTCTTGCATTTGAAGCAATACATTTGGGGTTTTTTGTATATATTTATTTATTTTTCGTATTTTTCTAATTTATATAAATAATTTTATTTTTTTAATTTTTCTTTAATATATATATATATTTTTTCAATCGATTGCTTCCAGAATCTTTTTGGGATCCAACAATTTATGAAACGATCGTCTCGCTTCTTCCCTACCTTTTTTCACGAGAGAATCCTTCATTTGTTCCTTGATGATCTTATGACTCTTGACTCTTATATTTGCTTTCATGACTTCGTATTTTTGTTTTTCATTCAATATGTTGAGGAATTCGCGGTTCGAAATCCGTTCAACGTCAGGGCCATCTTATCCAACATGGTGTCGATTTTTGCATCGGCCAAAACGCTGATGTTTTCGTGCTTCCTGCCCTTTACAGATAATTTCTTAACGATTAAATCTCCGATCGTACTAATGAATCCGACAGTCAAAGCCAATCCTCCTACGGCCAACACGACCAGAAGAGCAATTATGGCGGTCGACAATAGACTGATTCTGGCAACATTCAAACCATAGATGCCGCAATGAGAGCCAAATCCACACCAGTCACAGATTTCCTTAATCTCGAATATTTCTCATTGAGCGAACGATGAGAATCTCTCTCTCGCATCAGACACGATTGAATTCTATTGATTTGTTCGATTCGATACCTCTGTGCCACGTCGTCACGTTCTCCTTGTTCCAGCGGTGGTGATGGTAGATAAGGTGCCATGGGCTCGAGGCTCAACTTCTCTAACGATGGATATATTTTTTTACTTCAAAGTTCCATTTTTTTATTTAATTATATCTATTTTGTAAGTATTTGTGTTTTATTTTTGTTTTCATCCCTTATTATTTAATGGAAACATTTTTTAGTGGTCTCCAACTTTTCAATAAAAATTCCAAAATGCGTCCCCTGTCTTCGGTGGTGAGACCTCAATGCGCTAACTTCAACTCTTCCAAATTAGTTGCTTCAGGTTCTCCGACGCATGAAACGAATTGCTTCCAACATTTTTTTTATTTGTTATTTTTTTTACAATAACATATCCAATAGGTGTGTATTCTGAAATGGCAAATTCGTACCAAACAACAAACCTTCACGGATCGGTTCCACATTCTCTCTGGTCTTCAGATAGAGACCGTCTCCGTGGAAAGCATTGCCATCACCCTTTCTCACGGGCCCTAGATACAATCCTTTACCTTCGACGTCTACGCGACACATGGCTCCTCCATTCTTCAAAACAGTCCGTTTCCCCTCTTCTTCAAAAACAATCCTCTACCCATTAATTTGTCGACTGCCAAACTACCGAGTCCCGAGAGAGCTCCTATGCCCAGAGCTGGCAACACCATCTTCGTGAGAATGGGTAATACTTTGGTGATGAGTCCCGCCAATAGCGGTAAGCAACCGTCTTTCATACTCAGATTATATTCCAATTGAGTGGGACTCAGTATCACCGTAATTTCCTTTCGATTACGAATCACTTTCTCCATTATTTTGATTTGAGTTTTAGTCCAGGCGATCCGATCACGACCGCCACTCTCCAGATCTTTAAGAATTTAAATCTAATGACCTTGCCTCGATTTCACAATGGTCTGCGAAGTTTAGCTTTCTGTCCTTCGGATATGTTCACGTTTTTAATTATGTACTGACTCATATTTTATTTTTTTTTGATTTGATTATATATATATTTTTTTTAAAATTTTTAATATTATAAGTTTCTTTTTTATAATTTTTTTTATTTCTTATATAATATATAAAATAAAAACCTAAAACTTCTTTAAATAAACAAATAATAATTGTGCTTGAAAAAAATTGTGCTTAATAAAAAAAAAATGAATGATCAAGATAGAGGTTGTTTGAGATGAAATCGAAAGCATTTGGTAGATAACATAGATGAGAGCAATATATTAAATATATTAGATCGGTTGGAAGTTACAGCACCCGAAATATTGACTTCGGAAATGGTAGAACGAATTTAAAAACAGGGAACAATGACGAAAAATTGCGTGAGACATTTACTAGATACATTAACATATAGAGGAGAAACGGTTTTTGAAGAATTTATTATTGCTATGTTCAATTCCGGTTTAGACATGGACGAGTGCTTTAAGAATGTTAAACCAAAAACAAATTGTTTCAAATTAAATTTTTTTTTTTTTTAAGATAATATTTTTCAAATTATTTATTATTATTTTTTTTTCAATATCTCTCTGATGTGAAATCATATAGTCACTCTCTCTCTGCGAAGATCTAACAGATCACCATTCTGATCTGTCAGCGTGGTTTCGATGCTATACAACATGTCCAAAATCACGGGTAGATAGACGAGATTTCGAGGTTGCTCCATGATCTTATAACCCGGTGAAAGGTCAAGAAAGAATGAGTAGATCGTAGGCTGAGTGCTATTGTTGATGTAACTTCCTGCGATCACATTGACATTCACTAAAATGCTACTGACTGCGAGAATGTCGACCATATTTTCGGACGCGGCGTGACCTTGATACATCTTTTGATTGAATCCCAACATCTTACCAATCGGATCTTCTGCACTAAAATCCACTCGAAAATTATCTCCCAAGTCTAATATCGTCTGTAGAGTACTCATATTGTGAGCGAGTCTTATCATCTTGCTTCCGTGACTGTCGGTCTTCAGTCTCGTCTGGATGTGATGGTTCAGATCGTATATGCCGTAACTCCCTTTGGGAAATCGAATCTCGAACCAGTCCACTCCGTTGGAATACTTGAACGCGTTATTCTTTTTGGTGGCATTGGGAAGCGAATAGTAAGTCTCGAGATTAACCAATGCTATCTCGTATCTCTTTTCCTTCTTCAATTCGATGGAAGGTTCGAATTTCGTAAGGACGAATTTGAAAGGACAGTTTCGCAGCCGTATTCTCGACTATCTGCTCTAATAGACGTTCTGACATTTTTTTTTATTATTTATTACTTATTATTTATATATTTTTATGTGTCATCGATATTTTTTTTATTTTCTTCTTTATTATTATCGAAAATGTAAAAAAAAATGTCAAATCAGCTTCGATATTTCCGTTGTTAAATTCGCTAGTCAAATCGATCACCACGAAATTGTGAAGTCCTTTGTCCCACAACTTCTTACAGAATCTCCTGAATTCTTCCCTGCTCATGTCGTTGGCCACGTGATCTCCGTAGATGTGATTGAGATTCTTGAGATCCTAACGAAAGAGACACAGAAAATTAGCATTCTCCCTTATCGTCTGTCTGGGCAGTCGAAAATAATTCCGAGACAGATAGAAACAATCCACGTTGCTGTGACGTCCTCGAACGTAATACGATTCGCGTCGATTCTGTCTCTCCAACAGCAGATCATCGAAGATCATGAAATTCTTATTTTTCGACTTCAACTGTCGTCGGCATTCTCGTAAAACAGACATTCCACATTCGAACACTCGGCGTTTCTCCTAGTCAGTTCTCTTGCCGCGCCTTCCAATATATTCGAAGTCTCATGTCCTTCAAATTCGTCTCGATTGCCAAAGATTCTCACCATGACGTCCTTGGGTAATTTACGATTCATGCACTCTCGAAGCAATCTGTATTCCGGTTGAAAGAGACTCTTGCCAAAAACGAATAATCTGTCATAATCCAACCAGTCGGGTCGCAACAATAGATTCATCAAGAGATTGGTCTTTCCGCAATTCGATTTTCCCACTATCAGACCTCTTATGATCTTATAAGTTTCTTTTTTTTTAATTTTTTTTATTTCTTATATAATATATAAAATAAAAACCTAAAACTTCTTTAAATAAACAAATAATAATTGTGCTTAAAAAAAATTGTGCTTAATAAAAAAAAAAAATGAATGATCAAGATAGAGGTTGTTTGAGATGAAATCGAAAGCATTTGGTAGATAACATAGATGAGAGCAATTTATTAAATATATTAGATCGGTTGGAAGTTACAGCACCCGAAATATTGACTTCGGAAATGGTAGAACGAATTTAAAAACAGGGAACAATGACGAAAGATTGCGTGAGACATTTACTAGATACGTTAACATATAGAGGAGAAACGGCTTTTGAAGAATTTATTATTGCTATGTTCAATTCCGGTTTAGACATGGACGAGTGCTTTAAGAATGTTAAACCAAAAACAAATTGTTTTAAATAAAAAAAATTTTTTTTTTTTAAGATAATATTTTTCAAATTATTTATTATTATTTTTTTCATATCTCTCTGATGTGAAATCATATAGTCACTCTCTCTCTGCGAAGATCTAACAGATCACCGTTCTGATCTGTCAGCGTGGTTTCGATGCTATACAACGTGTCCAAAATCACGGGTAGATAGACGAGATTTCGAGGTTGCTCCATGATCTTATAACCCGGTGAAAGGTCAGGGCAGAATGAGTAGATCGTAGGCTGAGTGCTATTGTTGATGTAATTTCCGCGATCACATTGACATTCACTAAAATGCTATTGACTGCGAGAATGTCGACCATCATCTTGCTTCCGTGACCGTCGGTCTTCAGTCTCGTCTGGATGTGATGGTTCAGCTCGTCTATGCCGTAACTCCCTTTGGGAAATCGAATCTCGAACCAGTCCACTCCATTGGAATACTTGAACGCGTTATTCTTTTCGGTGGCATTGGGAAGCGAATAGTAAGTCTCGAGATTAACCAAGGCTATCTCGTATCTCTTTTCCTTCTTCAATTCGATGGAAGGTTCGAATTTCGTAGTGAATTGAGTCATGTCGTGACTCACTACGATTTGAAAGGACGGTTTCGCAGCCGTATTCTCGACTATCTGCTCTAATAGATGTTCTGACATTTTTTTTTATTATTTATTACTTATTATTTATATATTTTTATGTGTCATCGATATTTTTTTTTTTTGTTTTCTGCTTTATTATTATCGGAAATGTAAAAAAAATTGTCAAATCCGCTTCGATATTTCCGTTGTTAAATTCGCTAGTCAAATCGATCACCACGAAATTGTGAAGTCCTTTGTCCCACAACTTCTTACAGAATCTCCTGAATTCTTCCCTGCTCATGTCGTTGGCCACGTGATCTCTGTAGATGTGATTGAGATTCTTGAGATCCTGACGAAAGAGACACAGAAAATTAGCATTCTCCCTTATCGTCTGTCTGGGCAGTCGAAAATAATTCTGAGACAGATAGAAACAATCCACATTGCTGTGACGTCCTCGAACGTAATACGATTCGCATCGATTCTGTCTCTCCAACAGCAGATCGTCGAAGACCATGAGATTCTTATTTTTCGACTTCAACTGTCGTCGGCATTCTCGTAAAACAGACATTCCACATTCGAACACTCGGCGTTTCTCCTAGTCAGTTCTCTCGCCGCGCCTTCCAATATATTCGAAGTCTCGTGTCCTTCAAATTCGTCTCGATTGCCGAAGATTCTCGCCATGACGTCCTTGGGTAATTTACGATTCATGCACTCTCGAAGCAATCTGTATTCCGGTTGAAAGAGACTCTTGCCGAAAACGAATAATCTGTCGTAATCCAACCAGTCGGGTCGCAATAATAGATTCATCAAGAGACTGGTCTTTCCGCAATTCGATTTTCCCACTATCAGACCTCTTATGCTCTTGGGAAAGAACCCGCCATTCGACGTCTTGGTCAACGCGTCATTCCATGACATGTCTTTGACATCCATTTTTTGTCTCCAGTTTGTTTTAACTATGTTTTGAACTATGTTTTTTTTCTATTTTTTTTATTCTTTATATTCATATATATATTATTTATAAAAAGTTTTTTTTATTTATAAATCACTTTTAATCCCGATCCGTTCGTCATTTTAGCTAAGTCTTGTATCGGCACGATGTCATAGAAGTCTCCCCAACGTCTCGATTCGATTCTCGATCGTTTGGCAGGTGGTTGTGTTGGAGTTATCAATTTATTAATCAACGCGTCGGCAACTCTCTTGCCAGCTTCCAAAGCTATTCTACCGCTCGCTTCGATCACCGGTTTCTTACCCGCATCGCCGTCTTCTTTCCAATTTTGAGAGCTCTCGAGGCGATCTGTTTCGCGTCATCGCCAGTGAATGTACGAGTTAAAAATCGCATCATCGAATCCATGATGCCCGAGCCACCGTAGACGTAAGATCTAGCGTATCTCCTGTCATTTGGCAGTAACATTTTTTTTTAAATTTCGTTTTTTTTTATTATTACTTTTTGAATATATATATATATTTTTTTTATTTACTTAAGATTTGTTTTTCTTTTCTCTTACTATTTTTATTATTTCAAACGATTCATCAACTCTTTATAATCTTTCCTAGTCAAGACCTTCTGCCTCAACAATTCGTTGCACACGCTCACTATCTTGTTATCCACTCCAGTGTTACCGACCTCTCTTCTAGCCATCAACAATCTCAATCTCTCCGACAAGGCATAGGGATCGCTCGGAAGAAATATCGTGTCGGTCATTCCCTTTCCAGTCATCGATCTCACGAATTTCTCAGTATCCTTCCATATGGGTTCCACCACGTGCTTCCACTTGTAACCTCTCCTATCCCTTCGTCTCTTTGGGGTCGTTGTTCTTCTTCATTGCGTGGGTCTGAACCAGAATGTGTCCGTAATTTTGGTAATCCTCATCGGTGTCATCTCTGAGCTTTTTGTAAGCGAGCAGATTATACAGTCCGTCGGTAATTTCGTACCTGTTCGAACCAACGATCAAATAGTCGTCTTCGCGCGATATTTCCGCGTCACCCACGAAAATGTTATCGTCATCGTGACGAAATCCGTACATCGGATCTTTTTCACGGTTTTCACTACTAATATCACCGTCAGATCTGCCGCTGCTAACAATGCTCGAAGCGTCGCCACTATCGACGGTACTTGGATAGGTCTCGATTCCTGTCAGAGCAGCGTCTGTAGCGTCGCTATAGACGCTACTCCGACGGTAATCGGTCTTGATTCCCATCGGAATG
Source organism: Pictodentalium vernedei (assembly GCA_031216915.1). NCBI lineage: Eukaryota > Metazoa > Mollusca > Scaphopoda > Dentaliida > Dentaliidae > Pictodentalium > Pictodentalium vernedei. The sequence continues at coordinate 611,911,071 of CM062295.1, forward strand.
TAATCGGACAAAGTTCTCGGCGCAAAACTACCGGGGAGCGAAACCATCCTTTGAGAACCTTCTTTTATGGGTCTCAATTCCTCGACGATCTCTTTCCTAGCTCGTTCCTGAACCTCGGTGACGGGTCTGAACAACTTGGTCGTCTCTCGTATCAACACCGTCTCTCCCAATCGCCTGGCCCTATCCTGCGCCTGAATATTCTTCTTACTCCATATTAATTCGTGAACCTGCTCGTCGCTTCGCTTCGAATCTCTGATGTGTAGAAACATTGCTTTATTTATTTATTATTATTTTTTTTCCTTAATGAAAAACAGTTATTTTTTGTATTCTTATTTTTTTTTCTTTGAATGTTGTTTTATATATATATTTTTTATTTTTATTTTTTTTAAACGGTCAATTTTTTTTATCACTCGTCTCACAACTCGTCATAATAATAATATATTACATACATTTTGTTTTTTCAATCGCGATCCTCCTCCCCCAATTCCCCCAGATCGTCGTCCAGCTAATCTAACAATTCTTAGACTCGCACGCTCGATCTCAAACGGTCGAGTTTACCGGCTTAATGTACGAATTCACCTCGATCGAACCGTCGTCTTTTACCGTGGGAAATCCACGTCCTGGATCAAGTATTACCGGCTGAATTTTCGAATTCGCCGGTTGAATCGGATTGGCTTTTCTCTTGGGAATCGACGTTTGATCGCGTATTTTTCCCAACTCAATAACCGAAAAAAACACTGTCTTTTCGGAATTTTTCCCAATGGGAATGCCAATGCTAATCTGTCGCCGGTCACAATCGTGCAAAATCCCATTCCGGGCATATCGAAAAATCCGCACCGATCGCCGAGTCCGTGTTACGTCTGTCAAAAAACTGAATTTTTTCGCGAGACACTCGGCGTTAAATTTATGAAAAGTGAATTTGTCAAACCAGTGAATTTTTAGACGTTTTCGACAAATTCCGTGGAAAGTGAGCCAGAAATGCTCGAATTTAAACATTTTCCGGGGAAAAACCCAGTGAGTCAGGACTCCCCAGATACACCTACGTATTATTTTTTAAAAAATGTCAACAAAACCATATAATTTGACCCCTTGTTGGAACGAGCTGGTCGAGCTCGTTCCAATGAGGTGTCATATGATATGGTTTTGTTGACATTTTTAAAAAAAATTGAAAAAATGGTATTTAAAATAATAAATTTTTTATATCGTCTGCGTTGGGTAAAGGGTTAATCCCGACTGTTCACGTGGAGGCACGGTGGCGCTGTGTACTAAGGCATACTGCACGTCGATGGTGCACTTGTTTTCAACCAATGCTTACCCTGTTTGTGCGGAGTCACTACGCTGTGGAGACTGAGAGTTGCTAGGTGTTGCTCGGTGGTCCTCCCCGGGTACTCCAGCTTCATCCACCCGTAAAACTGTCAGCCACGAGACGACCTTGGCTGTCGAAAGTGGCGTTAAACCACAATAAATAAATAACGTATAACAGTAGAGTTGTTCCACTTGCACTGCTGCATAAAGCTACACACAACATTCGGTCCTTTCCCGTTTCTCAACAGAGAATGGGCACATAAACTTACCAAATTCTTCAAAAATGAGCATTTCACAGTACCGCTATTCATACAGCTCGGACAGACATTGGGTTAAACTTCACAATATAACTTACCAGAGCAAATACTCCAAAGGTGTGATGATGCAAACAGATATGCCAAATGTTTTCCGATTTTCCATTCAGAACTGACGAGGGTCACTCGCCAAACTTGTAAATATTTGTAAAAAAATCGCCATTTCTGATGGTACTATTAATCAAGCTACCATGATGGCCTTGGGTTAACCTTTAATAATAACATATAACAGCAAAGTTGTTTCACTTAAAATGCTGGATAAAGCTGTACACAACTTTTGGTCGTTTTCATTTCTCAGTGGAGAAAAATAGATCTTTAAGTTACCAAATTCTTAAAAACGAGCATTTTGCTGACTGTACCGATCTTCATGTAGGTATTGGGTTAACCGTTAGAGTGTAACTTACAGTATTCTTGTTTTGCAAATTACTGCGTGGAGCCTAGGCTGAGTTGAGACAAGAAGCTTCCGAGCCATATAAATGAGAAAACTGGTTGCTAGTCTCGATCACCACTGCATGTAAATAAGTTATTTTTGGAGAGTATTGTTGTTTTACAGTTTACTCTGTGGAGGTGAGGCTGAGCGGTTCAGCCTGATTCCCACAGTGTGTACTCTAAAGCACAATTACCCCAGTTGGCAATATACACAGAAATAAGTCTGTTATATAAATCAGTTCCCCAACAATACAGCTAATCCTGTTGTGTCGCATAAATGAGAACACTGGTTATTAGTTTCGATTACACCTGAATGTTGCAGTTGACTGTGTGGAGCTGAGGCTGAGCTGTTCAGCCTGAGTCCCGCATTGTGTACTGTAAAGCACAATTACCCCAGTATATAATTAAGTCATTTGTGTAACAATATTCTTCTTTTGCAATTTACTGCGTGGAGCCTAGGCTGAGTTGAAACAAGAAACTGCCGAGGCATATAAATGAGAAAACTAGTTGCTAGTTTCGATCACAACTGTATATATTTTGGAGAGTATTGCTGATTCACAGTTTACTCTGTGGAGTTGAGGCTGTTTGTGAATAAAGCATATCATTGTATGTGTTCATCCATCAATAACAAAAGGTATAGTGTCGGCATATTACATCCTGCTATGTGAAGCTCACGGGGAACGCTGGATACAGCTGTACATTGCCCAACTGTGAATCTCACACCGAATTGAGGTTACAACCTACCTTATGAACTACTGAATATCTATTCGCCGCATCAAATCAGAGGACAAGCTCGTGTAAGTATATGGGCGTCTTTATGAATCTGAGCTCTCAATTTGTTAAATATCCTTCAAGTGAATTTATTACTTATCAGGGCCGTAGCAAGCCTCCCCAACCAACCCCGGGGGGGGGGGGGCACACCAGCAGTGACCTAAATGGAACCGCCTATGCAGATGCCGAAGGCATCTGACGCGAGTGCCGAATGCACGAGCATTCAAAGGGGGGTCTGGGTTCTCCCCCCAGAAAATTTTGAAAATTTGCGTTGAAATGGAGCTCTCTGGTGAGGTTTGGGGGTGGAATAAGGCGAATTTTATTATTGTAAAAGTGTCACTTTTCTTAACGGCAATTTTGAATTTTCCCCGTTTGTGTAGGTTTTGGAAATAGTTAGTTGCCATTCCAGTTTATAAGTAATGTATAAACTGGAAAATCAGCCAACTAATTAAGACGCACACCATAGTAACAAAAAACGCTAACCCACAATGACGAAATTAGACCGGCGTCCGCCATTACTCACTGTTCTGGGTTTGGTGAAACAACTACACAGGTTAACCGGTACCCTCATTAATTTTGAAATGAAAATACCCCCTTTACGCTTACTATAACCCACCGTCCCAACCCATCTACCTTGGGACAACCCACCTCGGACAATCTGCCCCTACTATAAATAAGCCCTATCAGGACAACCCGCCCAGTTTAGAAACCAGATTACGGGATAACAAGTCGACAAAAGATGAGGTGATAGTTGACCAATTAATGGACTAATCTAACGCATGAATGATAATCTACAAGTAAAACTGATGGATTTATTATTTATTGGGACTTTCAATAGACATGCCGACCATGTCACAACTTACGTTTTGGTTGCGAAAAATGAAAAAGTTTAGTTTACATTTTTTTTTCTTTGGGTGTCATCCGCTCCAATCGTTGGGAATAGGGTTAACTGATGCAGAGAGGATAACTTGTTTTATGGGTTAACCAGATACATCGTGCTTCACTGAGACATGATGCATCTGATTAACACATGCAGGGGCGGATCCAGGATTTGAAAACAGGGGGGGGGGGGGGGCGTACTAACGCACGGGGCCGGCCATGGTTCGGCCTCGTGGGAGAAAATTTTTGAAAATTGAGGCCCAAACTAGCAAAATCCTCGACTTTGAGCATGGAATCCTGCGAATTTGGTCCAGTTTTTAATCACTTCAAAGGCGGATTCAGAATTTGAAATAGGTGGGATGGGTGAGGGGGGAGGGGGCTATGCACAGGGCTGACCATGGGTCCGTTTTGTGTGACGAAGTTATCAAAAATAATGACCAAAAGACGCAAAATCCTCAACATATTATAGGCATGCTATCAGAACAACATAATTTCCCGCGAGTTTCGATCGGTTCTGAAATCGCCCCCGCTTTCAGAACCGATCGAAACTCGCGTTTTGTGCAATTCTGAAGGCATCTGTCGCGAGTGCCTAGACACAGTCTCTTGTAGTGGGGGTCTCCTTGTTACGAGGAAATCCCCCTCCCCTACTACAAGAGACTGTGTCTAGCACTCACAGAAAATATTGGGAAGTGAGAGATCAAATGGAGGATCATTTTGGTTCTAGGATGAAAATCCTCTTGGTGTTTGGGACGACTTCGTCGTTAACCAACCCCCTCCATTGGCGATGGAAAGTATTCACAAACACAGCAATTACTGAAATTTAGGAATGTGGTATGCCACTCATGTGGTTATCTTCACTTGTAGGAACCTACAATGGACATGTATACACACACCGTTGCGGATTCGTCAAAAATAACAGATCATATTCGAGGTGCTGAATTCTGACTCAGCGGAAAATTGGTAGCTCTGCAAAAATAGGGGGGGGGGGCGTACGGCGGCTCCGCCCCCCCCCCTTAAATCCGCCCATGACATGAAACAAATGATCCTCTCTGCATTTTACATCCCTGCTCACACTGTAAAAATGGACACACAAAGTAAACACATATCACTCCAACATCAGTGGATTAAAAATTAACCCACATCGACTGAGTTGAGTGAATAGGAACTCATTAGTATCACATTCACCGAGCCCAGTCGATTTGGGTCAATTTTAACTCAGCTATGGAAGAATGTGACATTCTTCCATAGTTGAGTTAAAATTGACCCAAATCGACATTGTGTTAGGAGAAATAAAAAAGTTATTCGGCAGTTTGGGTGGCCTTTGAGTTACAGTCTGACTGACTTGGAAGATCAGCTTGCGAAAACTTTCCAAACAACTGCTTCCGTTGTGCACTGCCTGCCACAAAACTGTTAGCTACCTGGATGATGTCTACAGCATCTGTCAGCTCCTTATGAACATGGAGAAGCATTAGATTGTTAAGCCTATTCTGGCTGGTAGTAGAACGCAGATATGTCTTGATTCGCTTCAAAGCTGAGAAGGAGCGCTCGCTGACAGCATTGGTAGCGGGCATGACAAGCATAAGCTTACCAAGCATGCACACTTCACTCAGTAGTTCTTTCTGTTCCTTCTGAAGTGACTGAAGAAATTTCAGTAAATCTCCCAAGTCAAAGTTTTTGACATCAAAACCAATTGATTTCACTGTCTCGGGTAGGAGAGAAAGTTGTGATTCCAATTTGTAAAGTTGCAGGTCGGTGTCATAGACGGCTATTACCTTTTCCAGTTCTTTACTGTGGTCTTGGCATGCCACTGCCTTCAAAAGAAGTTCCTGGGTGCTTCGATACACCTTGAAATCCTCCTGATTGAATCTGGAGTGTATACATTGTGTTGTCACATCAAGAGCCTCGAAATAAATGTGTCGGAAATGTTCTTTGACCGTGGAAGGAAAGTAATGTGTGTTGCTATCTCCGACTTCTAATCTTTTGGGAGCCCGTCTTTTCCGTGGTAACTGTGGGTCTTGAATTTCAGAAAATTCTTCTTTTCTCTTTAACACTTTTGCCCAGAACAGATCAAAATGACTTTCACTTCTGTCTTTTGCGAGAACTTTACAAACAGTCTCTGCAAGTCGCTGTCCCTCAGCAGCAGACACAGAAGTACCCTGTAGGGCTTGGCTGAGGTTGTCCGTCTGCCTCAATATTAATTCAGCAAGGGTACATCCAAAGAAAAATGGAAATGTCATCATCATTGACTGAACTCCACGAATTCGCGCTTTCATTTCTGTGTCTTTGCATGTATTTAAAGACCACTCCCACAGTTCCATAAGCTCAGCGTGGTTATTTAATACAGCTGCTATTGATTGAGCACGCACAGTCCACCTTGTTGGACAGAACTCGTGAACCCCTTTAGACTGATTCTGGGTCTCCTCCCTGATCTTATCCAACTTGGTATCCCTCTGAGGTGATTTCTTTACAAGTTTTCCAATCTCCCTTACTGTCTCCAATGAATCCCCCATACATTTCACGGATTTCACTGCATCTCCAACGGCAAGGTTAAGAGCATGTCCGTAACAGTGAGTGTAAAGACATTTGCGATTGAGATCTTTGATCTGAGTGGCAACGCCAGTCTTAGCACCAGCCATAGTAGCAGCACCGTCGTAGCATTGACCTCGAGCATTCTCTATTCGAAGATGCATAGAATCAAGAGCAGTTTTCAAGACAGCAACAATGTCATTGGCACCCGTTCTCTCCAAAGTGTGTAGTCCTATAAAGTCCTCATTGGCCACAAAATTTCCATTTACATAGCGAATACACACAACTAACTGTTCTCTGTTTGAAATGTCTGCAGTCTCATCTGCCATTATGGTAAAGAATGTAGCATCTTGAATTTTGCTTGATATATCGCGAAGGATTCCAAGGGCTATCACCTCCAACATCTCATTTTGAATTTCAGGTGAGGTATATTTGACATTTTTGCGCCTTAACCCATTCAGAATTTCGATATTATCTTGTGTGCGAAGTTTTAGTAGCTGGAAGAAATTTGAGTTTTCCTCGCACCCTGTCTCTGAATTCCAATTACCCCTTAGAGGTAAGGCCTGTCTTGCCAAATACCTTATGTTAGTCAAAATGGTCAACAAAACTTTACGATTGTTCATCTTTTCTTTGGTGTGTTGTTCACTAATTAACTCACCAATGTCACCAATAATGTTGGCGGGGGCAGAAATATATCTTGCGACAGCTTCTTTGTGGGAAGAACTATTTTCGTGTTTTCTAAAGCCTTTCTTTTTCTCAGTTGCTTTTTTCCAGTTGCTGTAACCATCTCGTGTAAATGCATATTCAGCATTGCCAGACGAAAGCATGTTATTTTCTTCCGCCTTCATGCATGTGTGGCAAAAAACAGCATCGATACTTTCATCGTAATGTAGCCACGGATGTTGATCAAACCACGCTGACTGGAAAGACCTCTTTCTGTCGCCGAAGAACTTCAAAGGAAAAGGAAATTGCTTTGGTTGATTTGGTTTATCCGAAACATGTATTCTAGAAGTAGAACAGGCTATACTAGTCAACACAGATTCAACCTGCCGGGGGGCATGCATACTTCCTTGTGCCCTTTCTGCAAACTGGTCGTTGTCATCTGACATTCCCTTCTCTTGGCAACTGGCACTAGTAGAACTTGAAGCCTCCACACTCTCTGACTCGTCAATATTTGTTTTATCTTGTGGAGTAACCCACGACAATAGAGACATCTGCTTTGGTTTTTTAGAAAACATTTTTGTTGATATTTCTATAATTGACCTTGAACTAAAAAATGTGATTTACACTTAGCAGACGACGGAGCTATTAAAGTGATTCACGCAATGCAGACGACGGAGCTATTAAAGTGATTCCCGCAATGCTCTATGAAGTCCGGTGTATTGAGAAGAAAAATAGATGATATAATTTACGAATTAAAAGTTAAAACTATATTTTTCATGTGTTTTTGGGGAACTAAGTTACTACCAAGTGAGTTTTGGCGGCTTTCTTGGCAGCTTCCCTGACAATGACACTGAAAGAAATGATTGTAGAGATGAAGGCATTTATGAAATGAGAAACTTAAAACATTGCGCCTGCATTTTAAATCATTGTACATAAATTAAAAAAAATTAATACTTAATTCAGCTATAAGACTGGGGTGGATAGGCCACACATTTCGCAAGCCATCATCCAACGTCAACCGCCAGGCACTTGACTGGAACCCTCAATGCAAGAGGAAAGTTGGCAGACCCAGGTAAACTTGGCGAAGGAGCACAGACACTGAAGTGAAGGCAGTCGGAATGACATGGGCAGAGCTGAAAAGGACTGCACAAAACCGTGTTCGATGGAGGAGTTCTGTTGTGGCCCTTTGCACCCCAGCGGAGCCAGAGGCATAAGTCAAGTCAGCTGTAAGTCAAAAATCTGAGATACATGTACTACGAAATCACTACGAATTTGACTGGAAACTCTTGCCACCATTCAATGTTTTTCGTAACTTTTCAAGCTTCTGCAAAATGATGAGAATACATTTGGGTTCCGCTCAAACTTAAAAGTAGGGTGTGATTCTGAAGCTGAAAACTGTACTCCACAGACATTTTTGTCATTGGAGATCTCACTACTCATAGGTATTGATCTTTTCAACCCCCCGACGGAAAAAAAACTGGGGGGGGGGGGGGGGGGGCACGTGCCCCCCGGCCCCTATTGGCGCTACGGTACTGCTTATATTCGACAGTTCCTACTATTCTATATAGTTAGCACTTGATGTAGGACTGTCCTCAAAATACAGAAAAAGTCTGTAATTTTGTAATAATAAATCGGGTAAAAATGTAATTGCCACTCGCACCAAACTGTACTGTTAGAAAACACATTACTGATGTTCATCATACCGTGATCAGTTCTTTTGTGACAATGCACTCGTCGCAAACCCAGAGGAAGAAAAAGCGATAACGACAACGTAAATTACGCCCAATCAAGCAGGGAAAACACCCGATACAGTGTTTGAATACGCTTCAACAGACGTTTTTGGGAGTGCCATGCAGGTGGTGGAGGTATGGCTCGGGGGTGGGCGGCTGATAACTTATGAGATTGAGAGGACACCAGGAGCGTTATTTCTTGCCCAATTTTAAAATAACCTTTATGTAAAGGACTGCTATAGATACGGAAGGGGAAAACGGAAGAGAGTAGAGAAAATATTTCAAAATTTGATTTCCTACAATGTCAAGACAAATCAGGCACTTGCCTCACTTTTATGGCTCCTTAAATGCGCCAAGATCGGAATGAAGCATCCCTAATACTGTAGTTAATTATCCTCAAATCAAGATGGAATTACGCCTTTTCTCCTATTTGTGCGAGCATATATTATACCGAACTATGAAGGCTTGGGTATGTGCGGGGTGGGATGTGTGTATGACGGGGGTGAAGAAAAATGAGGCGTATTCGTGCGTGTGTGGATGTTTGGGACTAAGGTATGAACGGACGAACTAAATCGACGTTTTTTCCCCCGGCTTCACATAGTATAACGCACATCTTATTCAAACCGCCCAACCCCCCCCCCCCCCGAACTTCTTCCCTCTCCGCCCCGACAATTAACCATATCCATCCACTTCCTTAGAAAGTGTACCGTGATCATTGCTAGATCTCAAATAGTGAATTATATTTGTCTTTTTGTCACTCCGAACACTTTCTATTGTTCTTACTTTTCTCAACATAGTGTTGCTCACTGAAAAGAGTACACACTGCAGGCTGCCACAGTCCTTGTTTCAAAATCAATTACCATTTATGCACCCAAGTCATGGCGGGCAATGAAGTTATTTCGATGGATGAGATATTTGATGGGGAGAGTCACAACTTTGCATCCAAGTATGATGCTTATATAAATAATAATTCAGAAGAAGCATCTGAAACACCCTTCTCCTTGCATAGACACTCCTGTAACTATTATTCACCTTCGCAATTTCTAGAGAAAATTCCCGTTCAGAACAGGAATGTGTCTCTGCTTGGCCTCAACTGCCGAAGTCTTAATGCACATTGGGACTCCTTCTGCGACTTTTTGAGTGATATCCAAAAGAACGAGAACAGATTTGACATAATTGGGCTCACAGAAATTTTTAAAATACATGATCAAGTAAGCTACAACCTTGAAGGGTATCATCCATTTGTATATAACACCCGTCCAGAATCGGATGATGGGAGGGGTGGAGCTGGTATTTTTGTATCTGATAACATTCCATTTAAATTGAGGCCTGACCGAGCGATCTTTATTCCCCACGTGATCGAAACTATATTTATCGAGGTCAACCCTAGGAAAAGAAATTCGTATATAGTGGGCTGCATCTACAGACCCAACTCAGCACCTTTGGCAAACATCGACGTTTTCACGTCTTCCATTAGTGATATATTAATAAAAATAAATGCAGAACACAAAAGGCGCTGTTAACAGGGGACTTCAATATTGACTTACTGAGCATAGAAAGTCACAGCAAAACTAACTTCGTTATCGATAATATGTTCGGTGACGGGTACATGCCGGTCATAACTCGACCAACAAGAATTACTGATCACTCTGCAACGATAATTGATCATATTTATTCCAATAAGGTTCCGCCAAACTATTATCACAGACGTCTCCGATCATTTTGCAACATTTTATATAGAAGAAGTTGGAAAGGAGTCCGATATCCCTAAAGTAAGTAATCCTACATTTAGAAGATCATTTAGTCGACAAAACGTTCTGAAATTTAAGAACTTGCTACAAAACTGAAACTTCGACGTGGTCTTCCAAACACCTTGCCCACATACAGCATATGAACACTTCATGAATATTTACCTACATGTCTTTGATGAAGCATTTCCACTGAAAAGAGTTATAAATAAACACAAAAAATTTATCAAACGTAACCCTTGGATGACATTTGGGCTTTTGCTGTCATCTCTTAAAAAAACAACCTTTACATAAAAAAGTTAAAAATGCCCACAGAAAAAAATATTCAAGATTATAAAGCGTTCAATGCGATCTTCAATAAAGTTAAACGACAAAGTAAGGCACTGTACTATAATGGTATCTTTCGGGAAAATCAACAAGACTTGAAGAAGACTTGGCAAATTTTACGTAATGTAATAAATAAGTCCAAAAATTCACAATCCTTACCACGGACGTTTATTTCCGACGGAGTAGAGATAACGGATCCCGAACTGATAGCATCAAGATTTAACATTTATTTCGCAAGTATTGGTAAAAACGTCGGCGAAAGTGTACCACACACCAACACTGACTTCACAGAATTCCTGAAAGGAAATTATCCTAATAACTTCTTTGTTGCTCCAACTACAGAGCAAGAAATTATCCTTGTAACTAATAAAATTGTAGGGAAAACCACCGCTGACCTCAATAACATTTCTAGCCAAGTTATGAAGGAAACTTTTTCTGAAGTCGCACAACCCCTATGCCATATATTCAACCAATCATTCATGAATGGAATTGTTCCAGATAACCTGAAAATAGCTAAGGTTGTCCCTATCTTTAAGGGAGGTAATGCTCAAGAATTAGGAAATTATAGACCAATAAGTATTTTACCTGTCTTCTCCAAGCTACTCGAACGTATCATGTGTACGAGGTTAACAAACTTCCTAACTGAATTTAATGTCTTCTATAAACACCAATATGGATTCCGAAAAAAACATTCAACTATTCACCCGATTATACAACTTCTTAACTGTGTAGTAGAAAGCAATGATAAACCTTCAAAAGATTCCACCTTGGCCATGTTTATTGATCTCTCAAAAGCTTTTGATACAATCAACCATGAAACTCTACTTAAGAAAATAGAATTCTATGGGATCCGGGGAACCTGTAACGATTGGTTTCGTAGTTACCTGTCTAACAGAAGTCAATATGTTCAATATCACTCGTACCGATCTCACCAATTAAGTATCAGCTGTGGAGTACCACAAGGATCAGTACTTGGTCCTATTTTATTCCTAATTTATGTGAATGACATTTGTAACAGTACCACATTAAATCTACAATCCTTTGCAGATGACACCTCGATGTATACGTTTGACCACGATATGTAACTGCTACAAGCCAAAGTAAACGAGGAACTGGAAAAAGTATTTGATTGGTGTTGTTGTAATAAGCTACAGATAAACATTAAAAAATCTAAGATAATTCTACTTCACCCACAAAATAATACGTTCAAAGCCAGTCAACTCAAACTGTATCTTAACAATAACGAAATGCCAGTAGTTGGAAATACTATGTTAGAAAAAACGATTAAATTCTTAGGGGTACATCTTGATGAAAACTTGAAATTTAAAACCCACATATCGAATGTATGTTCAAAGATTTCTGGTGCAATATATTGCATTAACAAGGTAAAAAACATTCTCCCGAAAGACGCGCTAAAATCATTATATTACGCACTAGTCCACAGTCATCTATCATACGCCATTCAAATCTGGGGGAATGCATTCGCGACTGGAAAATTAGCCCTTCTACAGAAGCGTGCCTTGCGCACGATTAATCTAAAGAAATACAACAGCCACACAGACCCCTTATTTAAAAAGAATGGAATATTGAAATTTCAGGACATGTATAAACTGAATGTCTTATTATTTATGTACGACTGGCAAAATAAGAACCTACCCAAATCCTTTGATAACATGTTTAGTATACACACCCCTTTTGGCACGCATACAAGACAAGCTGGACAAATTAGAGAGTACAAGGCCAGAACACAGTTTTCGGCAAATCTACCCAAACATAACTTCCCTAAAATTTGGAATGAGTTAGAAAGCAGCCTCAAAACATTAACCCCCAGATCCCTGTTCAAAAGTATACTTACCAAAAAATTTATTACAAACTACTCCCTTACGTCCACATGTGTTAACACACTGTGCCCGGACTGCAGACCAAGCAGTTCAAATCCACAAACAATCTAAAGGTATATTGCAGACTAATTGTTCCCTAATTCTTGATTATTAAACCACAGATTATGTGTGTGTTTGGCAGATCGTGGTCTGTCTGTGGTAGCAAAAATTTATTGAAACTCCGATATCTCATCCACCATGACCCAACATGAAATTATTGCACTTGCCCTGACACAAAACTTGGGTCCCAACTCTCCAACTCGATAGTTGAAACAAGGATTGTGCCTGCAGCAAAAAGTCTGCTCCAGGTGACAGTATCCAACATAGAAACATGGAGATGCCAGGAAGACAGCTAATCTGGCTATGGCGTCTCCAAACAATGCGCCCCTCACATTCATAATGTATTTGATTTCATGTGTGTAATGTACCAATACCATCTGAATATATTTTTTTCTTTGACTGTTTACGTGATGTAATAATATCCCTTACGATGTTTGTGAGTAAGGTGAATTGTTGAATAAAATATCATTATCATTATCATATCAGAGCAAGTATTCTTGACAGGTGATGATACTATTAATTACACTGTTTGTTGGTGGCCTAATATGGTATAGATCGTCGCCTGAGTGCTAGAATGTTCTATGTCCCATTGGGGACATAGGACATTCTAGCACTCAGGCGACGATATGGTGTCAGTTAATTTCATATTGGACGAGAGCGAACTCACAAACTGTGTAACGAATATATCTCACCGACTGCTGCATCGATGCACAGAAATAATAACAACAGCGATCTAAATTAAATGAGAGAATTCTCACAATGTGTTCACGTGTCTTTGCCTTGTTACAATTTATGGGAGAGTACCTACAGGCACTCTCCCATAAATTGTAACAAGGCAAATTCATACATACCAAACAGTTTCATTTCAAACGTAACACGACACACATCCCCAGAAGTAGTATGTAATGTGGGTTTTGAGGACCCATTAGCCGGACCTCGGTGCCGGACCCCGGAAGTGACGTCAATTTTACGGACTCGGCTAGGAATCTCAATTACGGAATGCCTTATATGTATACAGGGGAAATCTGATTCAACCTTGATCAATGTTATAGTCGAGACTGAGATAGGTATAGCTAGGAAGTAATGGATGAGATATGGGACAGAATAACAGAAGCCATAGTACTGGTACAAGGCCGCAATGGAACAAGACTGTTGTAGAAGCTAATGATAGGACAGATAGGCCATAGACCTGTAATGGCCTTGGAGCTTTGGCGACAAGATGGAAGCGGTTGGTAAGACTACATTAGACCCATTGAGGGCTTTTACATAACCTAATATGACAAAAAGGGATTCTCCGGTAGGTATCCTCGATAGGTATCCTCAAATAATACAATACCAGGCCATAGGTATCCTCAAATACCCGTATGTGCCTATGTGATAGGGCATATTGTGTCACATTGTGCCTTTTCACATAAGCACATATCGGCACATGAAGCATGTGCCTATGTGATAGGGCATATTGTGTCACATTGTGCCTTTTCGTTTTCACATAAGCACATATGACAAAAAGGGATTCTCCGGTAGGTATCCTCGATAGGTATCCTCAAATAATACAATACCAGGCCAAAGGTATCCTCAAATACCCGTATGTGCCTATGTGATAGGGCACATTGTGTCACATTGTACCTTTTCACATAAGCACATATCGGCACATAAAACATGTGCTTTGTGCTAGGGCACATTGTGTCACATTGTGCTTTTTCACATAAGCACATATGACAAAAAAGGGATTCCATAGCCACAGGTGTTTGCCAAAAATGGAATTTCATTGGATATGGTCATTGGATATAGGCTTTTATTATGCAGAAGGGAGATAACTCTGCATACAGGTTATGGGAAATCAAGCAATCTGATTGGTTAGTTATTATCTAGATAAATGAAACAACAAGAGTACTTGGAATAGGGTTAGAACTAACAAGAATAGACCAGAAATTGCTAAATATAGTAATAATAAGATAAACTGTTCCAAATAATAGGCTCTTCTACGCTACTGGAGTATACTCCGGAACAAAGGAACATGCCTAGGTTGAGGAAAACTATTACATATATAGATAGAAGCAGAGAATTCTGAAAGAATTCGAAATAGTAAAAGTTGGGTGGATTTTGGTGATTTGGAGAGATTGTCGGGTTGTTTGTGGTAATTAGATTTACTCTTCTACAATCGAACATACCCTCCGAACATACCCCGTCCTATTGCAGAAAAATTGGGTAACATAGCAATCAAGTGCTACCATAGAAACCAAGATGGCGGCCTCCAGTATACAAAATGGACGACGGAAACACGTGACACCCTAACAACACGCGCTGCGCACTCACACCACGTATCACTATGGAGATTACGTCACAAGATGGCCGCTCACGCGGGTTACCATGGCAACACAACATGGCGCCACTAGGTCACGTGACATGACGTCACTTCCGAGGTCCGGCACCGAGGTCCGGCCAATGGGTCCTCAAAACCACATTACATACTACTCACAGAATATGAAGCCTTTTAAGTTGCGTAACCTGCACTTCAGACCAAATATGGGCTTCCAACACTCAATCTTTCAACTTGAAGCGTTTATCGGCTGCCGCCATTTTGAATAAACAAAGGGGAGATTACCCATATCTGTCAGCGTATATTGGAGTTGACAGGCAGTATATGGTTTTATATGCAGTCTGCATGTGACGTCTTTGAACCAATGAAATTCCCAGATACTTGTAGGAGGTAAGATATAAGCAGATGTGCAAACTGTTTTCATATGTGCCCTTTGAAACTGACGGAAAACACAAGCCAAACTTGTCAAATTTTGCGAAAAATAACGATTGTTTGGCAACACTACGGCATAGTCACAGTGGACTGGTCATAATCCACGTGTAGACATGTCCACGCATGCGTTTACCGGGTAATAAAAATCATCAGCAGCAAAATTTTAATTATTGAAGCACCGTGTTGTACCCGGTGCTTTATTAATTAAAGTTTTGATGATTATTCCTATAATTAGTGTCTGCAATCTAAAAAAATATTGCGTCCGTGGAAATAATGCTCACCCGCGGAAACTGGCCAGTCCACGACGGCCGTAGCTCGTTCCAAAGAGGGGTCATAACCTATGTTTTTGAGACAAAAAATGAAAAAAAATAATGAAAATTAATTGGCGATTTTTGTGAATAGCGCTGGCCGGTATGGCCGTTACGTTGGGTAAAGGGTTATTAGAAAAAAAAACTAAACTGAAGCATGCACCCAAACAGCGCACGGACCCAGGGGGTCGAAGAGCAAACAGTGATTTGTTACTCGCACATGTGCTGTGTCTATATAGGCTTGTATTTCTGAAAAATTCAGGGTGGCAATAAATCGCTCACCTGGAACGCACTAAGGCGAGCAAATTGCTCACCTGAAATCTTTTTCACTTTTTTTGCTTCACAAAGATCTTCTAAAGACTTAGTTAACCCCCTGCACAGTGATGTCAAAATATCTAAAGTTTAGACAGAAAAAATTTCCCATAATGCAACTAGAAATTTAACCAATTCAATCTCGTTTGACAGAGCTCATTGAGCTCTGTCGAACGAGATTGAATTGGGTAAATTTCTAGATGCATTATGGGAAAAACAGCTTCCTGACATTTTGTTATTTTGACATCAGAGTGAAGGGGGTTAACACCGGGTTGGGTAATTTCTCCTTTGAGTGCATTCAAGCCAATCAATTTTAAATGAATTAATAAAATGTTAATGAATGAACCTGTATTCATTTTTTACCATCCCCTCCACCCCAGTGTAGTCAGATCGATCAAGAAGTTCGGGGGACTGGTACATGTAGTGGCCGACACACCCATGTACCCAGCATATTCTGTACACACGTTCCATGGTCCGTCACCATCGAAAATAGCTGAAAGTAGGTGAGCAAAAAACGCTTATGACGGATTAAATTGCGTGAGCAGTTAAGGCAAGCTAAAAATCGCTTGCGTCAGAATTCCATGACTGTCTATAAGGCACATATAATACCCCGCGAGTTCTACCATGTACTAAAAAATTGATCAAATTCAACAACCTGTAATTTTGTAAACTATTGAAGCAAATCGAAATCCTGACAATATGCACATCCCTGGTATATGTACAAATACCGTGTGAAATAAAAAAGTCGTCTTTTGAAAACTGTGAGAGGAGTTAGCGGACAAACGATGTACCCTAGATGCGGACGGATTTACGGACGGACGGACGGACATTCTTACTATTTGGGTTTAAGGGCTACGAAAAAAACATTTTATATGTCCATAACCTTATTTTCGCCGGAATCCCACCCCCTCCACCCTAGAACTTATATTTAACCCTAACCCCACCCCATCCACTCAAAAACCACACCCTAACCCTACCCTACCTGACCCTAAACCCTAAAACCCCACCCCTGACCCTAACCCCCACCCCCTTGGACCTAACCCTCCCCAACCTTATGATCTACTCTGGGGCTACCCCTAACCCAACTGACGCTAACCCCACCCTAGCCAGACCAAGATTAGGGGCTATTTTTTGGTTTAGGGGCTACGAAAACTAAAACCCCACCCCGACCACAACCCCCCTGGGTTTTACCCCCTGCAACCTTAAGTCCTGCCCTGGGGCTACCCCTAGCCCTAACCCCACTCCTCTCCTAACCCTAATATTACCCTAATTTGGAGGTACCCCCTAAAAATTATACCTCCTAAACAGGTTTAGTTGGCCCGGACGGACGGCAGACAGGCGTAAAACAATATGCTCCAGACTATTCGTCGCGGGGCATAAATCAGAATATTCCAGAATGGAACCAAAGTGGTAATTTCGAAAGCGGAACCACTTTGAGCTCTTCTTCTATCTCCAGGTGTCCTGTACAGGATACCTGATGATAGAGGAAGAGTTCAAGAAGACAAACTTGGTGTGATTTTCAGAAAATCTCGACGATTCGAAAATTTCCGATCAGTGCAATGAAATCGATTGGTAATCCTTTACAATAGCGGGTTTTGAGTTTTTTGCGAAATTAGGCAATTTTTTCTCTCTTCTTTTGTGCATTTTCCTTTTTAAAACACTTTTCCAACAAATTAATAGAAAAGTATTTGATTCCGGGGCAAGAAATTTATTAAAAAATGCATTTTAATAACACACTGAGTGTAGCTACTAGCGTTTTCGCATGGAGTCGTCAGCTCAATTTCGTTTCAGCATCAGCGCCCTCTATTTGTCTTCTTCAAAGCGAGGGAGGCATCAATGTACGTGTAACAAGATTTGATGTGACATCAAAATAGGGTCAGTAGCAGCAGGGCAGGGTTAGGATACCCTAACCTGACCCCAGATACTACTGACCCTAATGATTTAGGGTACCCTAACCCTGGCCCTAGCTACTACTGACCCTAGTGATACTAGATTGATATAAAAGTTATTCACTAATTTTCACTTGCCTTAAAAATGAATCTTTCACTGATTTCTCCCGTATTCCACCCAGGGTGCATATTACACGTTCATACGAGCACACCCACTTACTCCCGACCAGTGAGAAAGAACAATCTAACCGCATTGGCGACTTCGAGTCGACCGATTTTCAACGGCGCAATAAAATAGTGTAATTCTTAATAAAATATGAATATTTTCATCAAAAAAGTATGCGCTTTTGTTGGAAAAGTGTTTTAAAATGGAAAAAAAAACAAGAAGAAGCAAGGAAAAATTGCCTAATTTCGCAAAAAACCCAAAACCCGCTATTGTAAAGGATTACCAATCGATTCGAATGATCAGGATGATTTTGAATCGCCTCGAATTTTGAAGCTTCGCAAGGCCCCAGTCCAAATCTACGAAACTGAACTCATTTCGTAAATTCGACAATTTCTTGGGGATGTGTTAGGAATCCTCAGTTTATTTTTCTGAATGTCTTAATCTGACAGCTCGAAGCCCCTTGTTATTTAGATGCTATGAAGTCACATTGTTCAGCAATTTGCCCTCCATAAAGAGTCGAATCGTTATAACTGATAATGATAAAAGTTGTGCGCAATTCTATTTCCTAACAGGTAAATATGTATTAACGCCGTATCGTTTTCAGATTTCTCATAGTTATTAAATATTCATAAACGATGTCAAATTGGTTATTTATTCTTCACTATCCCGTGGAGTATATTTGGTTTATTGCCAACGGCAGAGAGAGGTTTTTGTCTATATGATTGCCCATTAAAAGATCTGTATTGATTAATATGGTTTAAGTGTGGTGACAGAAAGAGCAGAGGACAGCTCTGCGTAAACATATCTTTACTTCTGCCACACTCCAAGTGGTAAACTAATTGGTGTCACGAGCACTCCAGCATTATTGTCTCACCCCCTTTACTTTCTGAACACTCTCTCTCAACATCGAGTCACACAAACATGCTGCACATACACCCACACAGATTAAGGAATGGCGTCTTCATGCGGATTTGTCCAAAAAAATTATCCGATTATTTTAGATATCCTTCTTGTGGGAACACCAAGAAAGTGGAGAACAACTTGTTCACCATTGTAAATTAAGTTCTGATTTACTGGTAAAATGAGACTCTTTACAGTGGGCGGCATGGGTATAAATTGGCTGAACTGGTCTTTATTCTTTTATTATGGCCATGATGCAGCCAGACATGCTGAAAATGACATTAAACACCGAAAAATAAAAATGTCTGTACAATGATACATTTCTTTTAACCCCTTCACTGTGCATATAACTTTTGTCTGAACGAAGGATCCGGGAGCGCAGTTCTTGAAACCGAAAGGTTCAGAATTCGATCCCCGCTAGAGATAACTGCGTTGTGTCCTTGGGCAAGGCACTTAATCCCGCTTGTCCACGTGGGGTCACGGCGGCGCTGTGATCTAAGGCGTACCTCAGGTCGATGGTGCACTTGCCTTCAACCAATGCTAACCCTGCTTGTGGAGTTAGTACGTTGGGGAGTCTGACAGGTGCTGGCCGTTGCTCGGCGGTTCTCTCCGGCTTTCTCCACCCGTAAAACTGTCCGACAAAACGTGACCCTGTCGAAAGTGTCGTTAATCTCCAATAAATAAATAGTTCGATAAGTTTATCTCTCCTGATATTATTAGACACGCGAGGAAGGTTGAATTAGTTTAAACAGTATTTATTCAAAGAGTAAAAAATAAACACATGCAAAACATATACAATAAGGAGATATACAACTTAATAATAGGAACATCGATACAAGTTAAGCATAATTGAATAATGGAAAATTGAGATATTGACAGGATTCGGCATCAAGCCTGAGCTTATTTTAAGCCGTCTCCTTTCACCTTCAGCATTCACATTTGAGATGGAGGGATTGACATTTTGTGAAATGTTCTGTACAAGCTGTATTGGGACTGTTTTTGCTGTGTGTGTGTGTGAGAGAGAGAGAGAGAGAGAGAGAGAGAGAGAGAGAGAGAGAGGAAAAGGAGAACGAGAGAGAGGGAGGGGAAAAGAGAATGAATGGTGCCGGTCGACGTAGGGAGGTAGTAAAAACGCTCCGGGGAGTATAATTATCACAAAAAGGTTGCAGATGATTTGTAGCTGACTCTTTAAAGATTATATAGGTTCAATTAGTCCAATGAACACTTGTTGTATCTTCCATGCCAGTTCAAATAAATAAATAAATAAATAAATAAATAAATAAATAAATAAATAAATAAGTTCTATTTGGCAGGTTAGTCCGGCCGCCAGGGCACTGAGCCTCAAAGTGGCGTCCAAAGTCTTTTTCTCGGTGGAATGTGTACGAGTAACATTCTCCTGACCAAGAAAAAGTTTACTGGACGCCTGGCAGGCTTGAGCAATTTGAAATATCCACGTTTAAGGTGCCATCGTAATTTCGCAGACTGCAATGTTTGACTGCTGCTAATACTACATTCCGAGCGCATACCAGAGATTGCATCCGAGCAGATATACATTTTTAAGAGATGTTTTGGGTGTTTGGTTATTCTATTCATCAGTTCTATTCATATCTGATGCATCTACTAACCTTGTTTGTTTATTGCGACTCTCCAGTGTGGCGTTGCAAAAGCAGAACAATGTGCACGCCATTTCAGCAGCATCACATTTGCACCTGTTTGTACTACATGGCGTCTGACTTGAGCAAGGACATTTTATTGACTTCAATGCTTCATCTGGGGCCAGAGCAACATCGGACGGAACTGTTATAGGCCAAATTTAATAGGATCTAAGGTCTCGCTTAGAGGGCTTTCTTCCACACACATGTCTGAAGATGCGCACCTTTGATATTTGTCCCGAAGGCTGTTGTGGTAGGAGGCAGAGAACAAAGTTTTGGTGCATATGTTTGGGATTTCCGGTTTTCGAAAACCACACATCAATACGCACATCAGTCACTGATGTGTCAGCATCGAAATTATCTGCCACTACCTGTATTAGCTGACCGTCAGAACTAGATTTGGGTGTCTACATTGCGAGCTGCCGTATTTACTGCCTTCTTGAAACGCAATATTTCATCATAGGAGCATGTTACTTCGAAGTCATGCATCATTTGCATAAGGTCTTTAGAGTTCCTCATCATAGTAGCAAGACGAGTTTGCATTGTTGCTGGTATCCCACGTAGCAGTGATGTTACAAAGTTGGTAATCATCATCCCGGTAGGGTGTGGTCTAATTTCGGTGACAAACTACCCCCAAAAGCCAACAATATCCCACTCAAAAAATCTGATATTTTGTCAAAGTTGAGCACTAGATCATACGTGTTTCGATTTACAGTGCGTGGAGAGTGTATTATCACTAAATCACCCGCAGAGTGGAGATTCCACCCGAGCAATAATTGAAAATTGTTGCAAAGCATAACCAGTACCAGCAAAGTTTCAGCCAATGGACAAGCTACCCCCAAAAGCCAACAATATCCCACTTAAAAAATCTGATATTTTGTCAAAGTTGAGCTCTAGATCATACGTGTTTCGATCTACAGTACGTGGAGAGTGTATTATCACTAAATCACCCGCAGAGTGGAGATTCCACCCGAGCAATAATTGAAAATTGTTGCAAAGCATAACCAGTACCAGCAAAGTTTCAGCCAATGGACCTCCGGGTTTAACCCGGAGGTCCATTGGCTGCAACTTTGCTTATGTTTTTTGTCGATATGTACAAAATTTGAAAGTTATAGCTTGGGTGATAGCTCCACTCCGCGGGTGATTTAGTCACAATCCACTCTCCACGTACTGAAAATCCATATCCAAAATTTCGGCGCATATACTTTTCTTCAAAGCGTCCATTGCCCTTTCGACATCACAATCATCTGGATTCTGTGTTATAAGTAGAGGCGACCCAAACCTTGATCTATCAGCTAAAATCGTGACCATCCCTGGCGGGTAAAGGACTAAAATGTCGTTGCCGTTCATCGCAGCGTGCTTAGCAAACAAAAACGTGACGGGAAGTACAAGCACTCCCACACTCACCATACAATTTGAGCACGTCGACCGAATTCCAAATGTGGGATTGATGATCTCTCATGAAAGCAACTAACGATTTCAATGCTTCGCCATCAGGATTTCAATCTGTTGAGGTAGTGTTAATGTACTGCTTTGTCGCGGACACTATCAGATCATGGATTCATACATGCAGCTCTACAGATCTAGTGATAACGAGCGTCTCCCGCTTTCAAATCACTTTGAACCCTTAACTTGAACTCTTCCCCCCATTTATCGTTTCGCTGATCACAAACCCGGAGTATCTCATCCTCTTGCAGTGAACTACTGCTGGTTCCAGGATTCACTACTTAACAGAAAATATAAGCATCTATCCACCTGGTCGGGTTTTTAGGGTCTTTTATCACATCACAATTGCAGCCACAAAATAGGTAGTGTCGTTTGAATCAAACGCAATGTGCCTGACATCGCCTAGATCTTTTCTCGGGTGGTGCATCCGCCTCGGTAGGAATATCCAGGGGCGGTGGAGCCGGGGGGGGGGGGCTACCACAGGGGGCACATGCCCCCCCCCCCCGCCACACTTTTTTCCACCAATTATGGGTACCCTAACAGGGCATATTCTGACATAACGTACATAACCCCTATAGCCATATTCACTGTGGGAGATAGTAATATAGTTCTATCAAAATTAGCAACATAATTCTATCGGTGTCACTGTCCATTTTATATATTGAGATACTGCACATCGCAAGTTCCCAACGAGCCATAATAAGCACAGACTACGTGTATAGCAATAGTAAAACTAGTCCAAACTTGGACCCAAAGTCTTTAATGTAATTTTTTGGTTTGGGACGTCCTTTGGACGTATCAAATCAAAAAATTACATTACGGACTTTGGGTCCAAGTTTGGACTATGGTAAAACGTCGCATGTGTACACCCCTGCAGTTACCCAGAAAAAAATTGCCCCCCCCCCCTCCACTTTTTTGGAGCTTCCGCCGCCCCTGGGAATATCTCTGTTTGATGTCGCTTGTCTGACACTTTTAGGGTGAACATATTTCTCTACACACAATTTGTGACTTCTCAAGACTAAATTGGCATCCGAATCTAGCTATGATTGTAAATCTACATGCAGTCCATCATTATACAGTTTGCTGCATCTAATTATGTTCTCGATTCGCTTCGATGCCACGTTTATCAGACGGTCACTTACCCTATCAACTTCACATCCGTATTTCGATGAGAAAAAAGTAACGATCGGCCATGGCAGATTCTGCACATAAAGCGACAGAAATATTCAAATAATGCCGAACGATAGACAAATGAAATGACAAAAGTATAAGGCAAGCTTTGCCGTCAAACTCACAATGACCGTCAATAGAAAAATAATTAATTCAACTTAATTTCGAATCAAAATAAATCGAGAAGGTGTAAAGAAGTTATGATCACTTATATTTTGCGGTCTCTCAGCTGAAGGAAAGAGACGACAAGATAAAGAGCGCTTGTGTTTTATCAATGCAGTATGATGTCGCTGATCCGAAGTAGTGCCTTAGGCCAAATAAAAAAAATGAATTGATTCTCAGGCAATTTTTTTTTTTTCAAATCAGTGAGGGAGGGAGGATTTTATTTTTATTTTTTATTTTTATTTTTATTTTTTTTCGTGTAAAGGGTTGAGTATACTCAGAAAATCTTTTTGCTGTCTTTCCACTTGAAAAGGAGAAAAAGTTGTATTTTAGTGTAATTATATTATACCTTTTATAACTAACTGCAGTAACAACAGCTAAAAGGATTTGTATTTTGTTGTTCTTTGTAATGGTATAGATCTGTCAAGCATCATGATCCATTAGAATAGGCCCCAGTAACCAATGCTTGGGGTAGGAGTCCTTTAAAATGGGAAAATGGCTCTAAATGATTGGTTAAACTTGAGTTTATATTGGTGTTGCGGCCATTATTAGCCATTGTGCAGAAATATATGACCCTAAACACCAGCAAATAAATAAATAATTAAATCATAATCCAGTATATCAGAATTTGCCTTGTTACAGTTTATGGGAGAGTGCCTCTGGGCACTCTCCCATAAACTGCAACAAGAAAAAACAATTTACTGCAAACACAGCTAAATAATTATATGTCGAGAAATGTGACAAAAATGACCGTTCCAAGTTTTCACAAATTCTTAAAAAAACATGACATAATAAAAATGTCTAATGAGGAGGTTCAAATCCAACGAGGGAGGGCCTGAGAATCAAAACATTATTTTTTTTAGCCTTAAGGTGCCAGTTTGACGTTTTCTTGTAAACGTTCTTTATTCATTTATAAATGCTGTTCATAAAACACTTGTTTTCAAAACAAAATCGCAGGTTTGGGCGAACATGCACCTACTTGTGCCTTGAATAATGTCATCTGTGTCTGTATGAGTAAAACGTCTAGATTTCTTCTGGTAAATGCCGATTATATATTCGAATTTCAGCACCTACAGTTAAAACTAGAAGTCCTGTCATTAAATGCGCACAAATAGCACGCCGATCTGTGCGGTAATCTACGCGTTATAACCATAGTAATGCTATCAAATTCTGTACACATGGCCTGTGCACAGGCAATGTTTCAGTCAATGGACCTCCAGGTAACCCGGAGGTCCATTGGCAGAAACATTGCCTGTGTTTGCTATGAATAACCAGGAGAATCTGCGGTGCTTTGGATGCCTGCCATTCGATGTGGCAATTGCGCGCAATTCCTACGCGCAATTAAGCCAAAATAAGCGCACAGTTCATGACAGGACTTCTAGTTTTAACTGTAGACTAACAATGCGAATTGAAATTGGGTACCCCTTTTCTGCGACGAATATCTCAAATTGCTCAATGCTGTCAGATGTCCAATAAAATTTTCTGAATCAGGTGATGTCCCTCTATCAGAAACCACCGAGAAAAAACCCCGCGACTTTGAGGCTGAGAAGAAAGTTGGCATTTGGCGGCCGGACTTGGTGTACAATGCCAGGTGAGAGTGACACCTAGATTGCGGACGACATTGTATCAGTATTCATCACCACACTTTGCCCAGCAGTACATACTAAAGTTCGAGTTATTCAAATCATGGTTAAGCGATTTTCAACAGTTTACTCCAGATAACATTGTCAGTGAGGACCATGGTGAGGCTAACACTTTGCTAGAGGGAAATGTTGCTAATATTGCATCGTCAAATCAGCTCTGTCGCAATTAGATTCATAAATTCATTCATCGAATTTACCGTCATGACCGGTAACCCGTTGAGTTTATTTAAATAATCTGACGAAGAATAGATACATATACTAATATATCTTATAACTCCCATCTAGACATCACGGCAAAGCTACATCTGCAATTTGAAAAAGATTGGGTGAGAGACGCGGCCTGTAGGATGTGCTAATGGAATTGTTGACAATTTATATGCCAAATCGAAGATGGCCGCTGGCGGCCACGTTTTTCACCGAAATTTGGCAAAATTCGGTAGCTCCCATCTAGACATTACCCCCAAGCTACGTTTGAGATTTGAGGCTGATCGGATGAGAGCTGCGACCTGTGGTGTGCGCTAAAGGAATTGTTGGACAATTTATATTCAAATCCAAGATGGCAACTGGCAGCCATATTTTTAAACAAAATTCCAAAAAATCCATAGCTCCCATCTGGACATTGAACCAAAGCCTCTTATGGAATTTGAGACTGATAGAGTGACAGCCACGGTCTATAGGGTGTGCAAAAGGAATTGTTCGACAATTTATATCCAAATCAAAGA
Source organism: Pictodentalium vernedei (assembly GCA_031216915.1). Lineage (NCBI taxonomy): Eukaryota > Metazoa > Mollusca > Scaphopoda > Dentaliida > Dentaliidae > Pictodentalium > Pictodentalium vernedei. The sequence goes on from CM062295.1 coordinate 611,936,825, forward strand.
TGCCTCCTGGCAGCCATGTTTTTCAATAAAATTCAGAAAAATTAAATAGCTCCCATCTAGATAACACACCAAAGCTACATATAAAATTTGAAAAAGATTGGGCGAGAGATGCGGTCTGTAGGGTGTGCTAATGGAATTGTTGACAATTTATATGCGAAATCTGAAATGGCCACTGGCGGCCATGTTTTTTTATCAAAATTAGAAAAATTCAATAGTTCTCATCTATACATTATCCCAATTCTACATGTGGAATTTGAGACTGATCGGGTAAGAGCTGCGACCTGTACGATGTGCTAAAGGAATTGTTGGACAATTTATATTCAAATCCATCATGGCCACGGGCGGCCATGTTTTTTCAATAAAATCCGAAAAATTGATAGCTCCCATCTAGATATTGCCCCAAAGCCACATATGAAATTTGGGACTGATCAGGTGAGAGCCATGGCCTGTTGGGTGTGATAAGGGAACATGGCTGCTGGCAGCCATGTTTTTCAACAAAATTCAGAAAAATTCAAAATCTCTCATCTAGACATGACACCAAAGCTACATATGAAATCTGAAAAAAGATTGGGTGAGAGATGCGGCATGTAGTGTGTGCTAATGGAATTGTTGACAATTTATATGCCAAACCTAAATGGCCACTGGTGGCCATGTTTTTTAATGAAATTCGGAAAAAATCGGTAGCTTCCATCTAGACATTACTCCAAATCTTTGAAATTTTGGACAGATCGGGTGACAGCTGCGACCTATATGGCATGCTAAACGAATTGTCCTGTTAGAGGGGTTGGGCGGAGGGGGGGGGGGGCGCTTCACCCTAAAACAAAACGAAATTCAACAAGGGCTGGAATTCTAGGACAGGGTAGCAAATACCACGGATAAAATACAGTTACGGTTTTATGTGAACGACTGCATCATCAATTCCAACTTCTTACTAGAGTTATAAGTGGTTTAAGACTTGCTGGCTACACTATTATTAATGATTTTGAAAAGCATGCCCAATTTACTAAGAATTATTAGCTTACTGAAAGACATAAGGTCATTAAATTTTACTAAGTTTGGTTATATAAAAAATATTTTTAATGTATTTCGTTCGGTAAGATGAACGCCATGAACTTTCCACGTCATCGTCCAGTTTCCACTTGGAGGTAGTCGTTGGATGTTCTGAATTTCAATAAGGCAATCGAATTCAGAAATGTAAATTTTTCAAAGTAGGTTTTCCATTCCAAAAGAAAAATTAGAAACCCGATAAAGAGTAAATGTCGTTGTTCCATGTTGCTGATACTGATCGCATAGTCTGGCAAAAATAACAGATTTAAGCCAATTTTGGTTGCCACTGTTTGGATTATTCCAGAGGTAAGAGAGACCACAGTCATTAAGAATTTGATGAATATTCTTTATCGATGGAGAAATATACAGTACGTGGAGAGTGTATTATCAATGAATCATCCGCAGAGTGGAGAGCCCACCCGAGCAATAATTGCAAATTTGTTGCAAAGCATAACTGGCACCAGCAAAGTTTCAGCCAATGGACCTCCGGGTTAAACCCGAAGTTCTATTGGCTGAACCATTGCTTATGCTTTTTGTCGATGTGTCAAAATTTGAAAGTTATAGCTTGGGTGATAGCTCCACTCCGCGGGTGATTTAGTTACAATCCACTCTCCACGTACTGTATAAACCAAAGCCAGTCAGTTGTTCAGAACGCTGTACCCATAAACGTGTGTTGTATTCTAACGGTTGTTTTGAAGTGTTCAATTCAATTCCAGACAGATTTGAACAGGAGCAGACGTTCAATTTTTGCTAATTAACTGACAATGTTATTTCATTATAAGGTAGATTAATGTTGGAGAAGGTAGTATCGTTTGTTTATACCCGTTTTTTTCTGGGTAGCGTGGTTGCTGTTAGTCGGAATTTTTGCTGCTGCCACGATACATTTCTCAGTTACAGTGTGTCTTCTGTACATCGCAACTTGTTTTTGACTGTAACTTAAACACAGGTTTGTGGAATAAACCGCTCCTAAATCAGTTATTTTTTCGCACTGGTAATTTTGCCTTGTTAATTTAAACCTGCAACAAACATCAGACAGTCAATGAGTTAGGGCATTTCGCGAACAGAAACACAACTGAACAACTTGTTCATGCATTTACTATCCCTTGCTAAATTCGATTCTGTTTTTATTGTCATGATACCTTCATAATGGTGGTCGGAATGGTAAAAAATATATTTATACCATGATTACCTATTCTACTATATATGAAAAGCATATGACATAAATTTTAGCTTTACACACCAACCGTGATGAACACGTCAGCAATGGGATTTCAGTAGTAAAAATTTACACCAATACTAGAACTACATCCACGCTGACCTTTGGTGACGTCGACCTGAATGCAAACTTGTCTAAATTTATCGCACGAAGCCTCGCGAAGAGTGAATGGAAGCAGCTGATGGAAGTGGCAATTATTAGTCTGTGTGAAACACACAGACTATTGTTTTTGCACGGTTTCTTTTTCATTTTTTTTTCTTCTTCTTTTTTTCTTCTTCTTCTTCTTCTTCTTCTTCTTCTTCTTCTTCTTCTTCTGTCTTCTCATCACTTTTTTGTCCGCAAGATAACTCGAAAACGAATTGCCCTATCTCGCTGATTTTTGGCATGCTGATAGACAGCCACAAGTTCTCGGCCACCTATGTTTTTCATATTCCTGGGGTATCAGGGGTGTCTGTAGGGGTGTTTTGAAAGTGGGTCACGCCCATATCTCAGGCGTGGTATGACCAACAGACCTGGGACCAACACCAAATGAGTCGACACTCGATGGAGGTGCAAAATATGGGTCAAGGTCACGGAGGTCATCTAGGGGTCATTGAGTGCATTTTTCAGAATTGCTGGAAATCACATTTTTTGACCCCCTAAAGTATTCCTGACGTACACACATGCATTTTGACGTAAAAAAAGTGGGCGTGGCCAAATTTTTTGAAAGTGGGTCACACTCATATCTCAAGTGTGGTATGACGTATGGACCTGGGACCAACACCAAATGAGTCTACACTCGATGGAGATTCAAAATATGGGTCAAGGTCACCGAGGTCACCCAGGGGTCAATGAGTGCATTTTTCATAATTGCTGGAAATCACATTTTTTGACCTCCATATGCTTCCCCAAAATTCAGACGTGCATTTTTTCACGAAAAAAATGGGCGTGGCCAAATTTTTTGAAAGTGGGTCACGCTCATATCTCAAGTGTGGTATGACATATGGACCTGGGACCAATACCAAATGAGTCGACACTCGATGGAGATTCAAAATATGGGTCAAGGTCACCGAGGTCACCCAGGGGTCAATCAGTGCACTTTTCATAATTGCTGGAAATCACATTTTTTGACCTCCAAATGCTTCCCCAAAATTCAGACGTGCATTTTTTCACGAAAAAAGTGGGCGTGGCAAAATTTTTTGAAAGTGGGTCACGCTCATATCTCAAGCGTGGTATGACGTATGGACCTGGGACCAACACCAAACGAGTCGACACTCGGTGGAGATTCAAAATATGGGTCAAGGTCACCGAGGTCACCCAGGGGTCAATGAGTGCATTTTTCATAATTGCTGGAAATCACATTTTTTAACCTCCAAATGCTTCCCCAAAATTCAGACGTCCATTTTTTCACGAAAAAAGTGGGCGTGGCCAAATTTTTTGAAAGTGGGTCACGCTCATATCTCAAGCGTGGTATGACGTATGGACCTGGGACCAACACCAAATGAGTCGACACTCGATGGAGATTCAAAATATGGGTCAAGGTCACCGAGGTCACCCAGGGGTCAATGAGTGCATTTTTCATAATTGCTGGAAATCACATTTTTTAACCTCCAAATGCTTCCCCAAAATTCAGACGTGTATTTTTTCACGAAAAAAGTGGGCGTGGCCAAAAATTTTTAAAAGTGGGTCACGCTCATATCTCAAGCATGGTGTGACGCATGGATCTGGAGCAAACACTAAATGAGTCGACACTCGATGGAGGTTCAAAAATATGGGTCTAGGTCACGGAGGTCACCTGGGGTCATTAAATACATTTTTTTAGAATTGCTGGAAATCACATTTTTTTTACCCCTAAAGCATTCCTGGCATACACACATGCATTTTGATGTAAAAAAAGTGGGCGTGGCCAAAATCTTTAAAAGTGGGTCACGCTCATATCTCAAGCATGGTATGACATATGGAACTGGGACCAACACCAAATGAGTCGACACTCAATGGAGATTTAAAATATGGGTCAAGGTCACGGAGGTCATCTAGGGGTCATTAAGTGTATTTTTCATAATTGCTAGAAATCACATTTTTGACCCCCTAAAGCATTCCCGACATACACACATTGCATTTTGATGTAAAAAAAGTGGGCGTGGCCAAAGTTTTTGAAAGTGGGTCACGCTCATATCTCAAGCATGGTATGACATATGGACCTGGGACCAACACCAAATGAGTCGACACCCGATGGAGATTCAAAATATGGTTCAAGGTCACCAAGGTCACTCAGGGGTCAATGAGTGCATTTTTCATAATTGCTGGAAATCACATTTTTTGACCTCCAAATGCTTCCCCAAAATTCAGACGTGCATTTTTTCATGAAAAAAGTGGGCGTGGCCAAAATTTTTGAAAGTGGGTCATGCTCATATCTCAAGCATGGTGTGATGCATGGACCTGGAGTCAACACTAAATAAGTTGACACTTGATGGAGGTTCAAAAATGTGGGTCAAGGTCACGGAGGTCACCTGGGGTCATTGAGTGCATTTTTTCAGAATTGCTGGAAATCACATTTTTTGACTCTCTAAAGCATTCCTGAAGTCCATACATCCATTTTTAAGCAAAAAGTTGGTGTGGCCAAAATTTGTGAAAGTGGGTCATGCTCATATTTCAAGCATGGTATGATGTATGGACCTGGGACCAACACCAAACGAGTCAACACTCGATGGAGATTCAAAATTTGGGCCAAGGTCGAACAGGAGTCACGAGGGCTATTACCAGAATTGCTGGAAATCATATTTTTGAACCTCCTTGTGCATTCCCTTGATTGGTCCCTTTGAATGCTGTGAAGATATATACCTTATCTGGTTTCTTGGAAAAAATTAACTGATTTTTGAATGAATATCTATAAATACTGTCATTGAAAACCTATTTCTTATTTCTTTAAAACTATTTTATCCCCAAAATAAGCCTCTAAAGTATTCCCATTACATTCATAGAGGGGCACGGTGGCTAAGCAGTTAGAGGTGCAGGCTGCAAGCCGAGAGGTTCTCAGTTGGAATCCTATCTGCGGCAACTACCTTGTGTCTTTGGGCAAAAACACTTCACCCCCATTGCCCACATAATGGCATAGTGATGTTGTGTACTAAGCCATACTGCATGTCGATGATACACTTGCACTAACCCTGCTTGTGTGGCGTTAGCATGTTGGGGAGCCAGACAGTTGCTTGTTGTTGTTGTTTGGTGGTTCTCTGTGTTCTCTGGTTTCCTCCATCCGTAAAAACTGTACGACACGAGGCCGGCCTACTGTTGAAGTGTCGTTAAACCCCAATAAATTAATAACATTCATAGAATGTCTGCTATGCACTGTTTGTCAACATGATAACCCAAATACAATGAATCCTATCTCAATGTTTTTGGTATACTGATAGACTGCCTGCCATTGGTACTTGGTCATCTATGATTTGGAGACATGTGGGGCCTTCGGGCTCTAGATGTTAAAAATATGTTTACAACATTTACTGGGAAATGAGTTAGCTGAAGCAGTAACCATTATCTAAAACAGAAATCTCCAGAGAGAAAGCTGAGATAGAATTCTTTGTTACATTGAACAGCACTGTATATTTATGTTGTATCATGTTACAAAACTTCAGTCTCAGTCATTGAAGAGAGAGAGAAACCTTCACTTTTCAAAGCATTTTTAAAAAAAATCTATTTATTCTCAATCATAACTCAGGATTGAGAGGTTTTGGGATGGAGTGGTGTGTGGCTTTCTCGAGTTACAGTTACAAAGTAATAAAATGGAATATCTGAATTGTCAGATTTTAACCCTCTTAATACTTCGATGTGAGTAAAAAAATATCTTTAATATAACTCATGGCTACAGAATGTTTTTCGCTTTCTTTTCTGAAACATTTAATTCTATGTGGAATGGGACAACTTTTCAGTGTGCTTTCCAAACTAAGGGATTCTTAACCCTTTAGCCAACATAACGGCAAAAACCGGTCAGCTTTATAAACAGAAATGTCTATTCAGTTTTAATTACTTTTTCATTTTTGCTTGAAAAACATAGCTTATGACCCTTCATTGGAATGAGCTCATTTTTTAAAGGATTATTTATTTATTGGTGTTTAATGTCACATATTTCTGCACAGTGGTTTACCGTGACCAGGACAGTTTTACGGGCGGAGGAAGCCAGAGTACCTGGGGAGAACCTCCGGGCAACATCGAGCAACTATCAGATTCCCCACATACTAACTCCACACAAGCAGGGCAGCATTGGTTGAAGACAGGTGCACCATCGATGTGCAGTACGCTTTAGTACACATCGCCACCATGCACCCACGTGGGAAATGGGGCGAAGTGTCTTGCCCAAGGACAGAGTGAGGACCGCTCGACTTGCAGCCTGCACGTCTGCCAACTCAGCCACTGCGCCCCATTTAACCCTTTACCCAACGGAGACGATAGCAAAATTTATTATTTCAAATATCATTTTTTTCAAATTTTCCAAACAATTTCAACAAAACCATATCATGGGACCCCTCGTTGGAACTAATATTTTTTCAACTTCTCAATTTGCATATTACGCGGGCGGATGCGGCCGATTTATTGGGTAAAGGGGTAAAGGATTAAAATGGAATATTTAAAGCGAATATTTTAACCCTCTGAAAATCTTAATATGGGGGCACGGTGGCGCTGTGTACTAAAGCGTACTGCACTTCGATGGTGCACCTCTCTTGGAAAAAATCACTGAGAATAATAAAAACCATTTCCATTCTCACAGTGTTGTTCTAAACACACATGGATATAGATGGGACCTCGATATTTTTACAATGCCAATAAGTCTTCAGACAGGCTTTTGGGGGTCTTCAAGGCCTTTCAACGTCTACATTCCAACATTACTGAACCTTTTTACTTGCAATATATTTTCCAGAGGTACAATGCATGCACTTCATCATTGCCTTGCTAATATTGACATTTGCCATAATCTACAAATATGGCAGATCCGGAGTTGGTGGAGCCAATATTTATAAAGTAGTTTATGCCCATACTTCAGGTTTGGTATGACCTATAGTAATGGTACCTACACCAAATGAGTTGAAACTTGCTGGAGGTTCAAAATGTGGTCCACCTCTATGCGGTCAAGAGAGGTCATTAAATGCATACTTTTTCGACCTATCAGGAATTTCATTTTATACCAGTTAATGCAGTTCTGAAGATTATACATGCATCTCATCATTCAAACAAATGGCAGCGGCAGTAATGTCCATTTCTTATTCCTTGATCGAACCCTATAAATGGTGTGCACATATATGCCTTTTCAGATTTCTTAGAAAAATTGTTCTGATTCCTGTATGAATATTTTCTCCATGAAAGAATTTCACAAAAAGCAGTAGGGAGAAAGCTGTGACTGTCACATACAATAACATGATCTATTTATTTAATCTCATTGTACAGAATTAATTCCCAAACCAAGTTAATATACAAACAAACAACTTGATCATGAAGAATTCCGGTGTACATGTAATTGTAAAACTACACTGAAGATTTATTATTGAAACCTATCACAATACTGTCAGGATGCCGGTAAAATATGCAATACTGACATAGTTGACTGTACTGTTAACTGTGTTAGTGCTATGACTGTTTAAAATTAATTTATTAGAGAAGTTCTAGTTTTATGTATGCCTTGTTCATGTCACTAGATGCTCTTTTATGAGCAGGCCTTCAAATGAGCTCTTGGGGTTTTTAAGGTTTTTATGACAATATCTCCGACATAGAGTCTATGCACCCTTTGTCAGTGCGACAACTCAAATACGGATCGTCCTATCTCAATGCATTTTGGCATGCAGGTTAACGATAACCAGTTTGCACTCATCTATGTTTTTTTCACCCGTTCCATCTGAATGACAGATGACAGATCTGAAGTTGGTGGAGCCATTATTTCAAAGTGGGTTGCGCTCATTCTTCAGTGTAGATGTAGACATGGGACTACACCGACTGAGTTAAAAAGTGCTGGAGATTCAATATACCGTCCACCTGAATGAGGTCATCAAGTGCATATTATTCAGAAAGACTGGGAAATGCATTTACACCTTAATGTATTTCTAAAGTTTATGAATGTATTGCATCACTCAAATTAGTGGGCAGAGCCAAAATTGTCCATTTCTGATTCGTGTATCGAACCCTTTGAATGCTGGTCACATATATGCCTTTTCTGGTTTCTCATAAAAATTGTTCTGATTCCTGTATGAATATCTGTAAATACTGTTAACGAAAACCCATTTCTGATTTGTTAAAAAATATTTTAAACCAGAAAATAAGCCTCCATAAATTCTCTTTCTGTAGAGTTTATTCCTGATACTTTAACCCTTTTCACACAGACTTGAATTTACTGGATGCAGTAAATTCTGTTTCTCTAGTTTATTACGTTTTTAAATGGGTTTACCTCACAAGATACCAGAAACTAACAAACATGCGTTGTCTCATGTTAATGAAACTTGCATAACTCGAAATAGTATGTTATAATCTTATTAAAACGAAAAAGGCTCAGTTTCTTTTTTTTCATTTCGTTTCGGCGATAAAATTGACGGCGGAAGTACCACCCACCGATGCTCGTGTAAACAAAAACAGATTCGCTCGTATGTACGTCTGGTGCACAGTAAAATCAAGAAAAAATAATAGCGACTCTTAATAATCTGACGATCATGGTATAAATAAAATATACCCACAGTAGCTTGGTGTACCAAATATTCAACACTCGTGGTGAAGTGGAGTTCACCACGCGCCAAAGGCTCGCGGTTAACACCACTTCACCACTCGTGATGAACATTTGGTACACCAAGCTACTGTGGGTATATCCTGTATATATTATATCTCACGTGACTTCCTTGCATTCTGATTGGCTGAAAGTTGATACTCTATTTCGTGTAGTTTGCATCCACAGAACTGACCAGGCACTACACCCAGGCACTACACGTTTTCTATTTTTAGCACACTACTATACCAGTTTTCTTTTCATACTGGGCGAATAAAACTGATCAGGCTAAATTTAAAAATCGATTCACAGAGGCACAACATCCAAAAAACGACCCGGAAAGAAATCTTTGTAGAAAAATGTATCGCTTTTCCATTGTTGAAGCTTTCGAGGCGTTCTTTTTATTCCTTGAGAAGATGATCCATATCTCGTTTCGAAGAGAATGATCCATACCTGGGTCCAACTTTCATGAGAACGCGTCCGGATATGAAAAATCGTTTGTTTCGCTGCTCAGATTATTTCGCTATTTAATTGTATGTTTTGGGCAGTAAACGAATAAATAATGGAATTCAATTGAATCTTCGGAGTTTGTATCCCGTGATGACACATTCGGTAATGTATATGTGTGACAAATGTGTGGAAATTATCAAAGTGCGTTGTCAAATTTCGAAAATTTTAGTTTTCATTCGCGAGTTGCGCGATTCTAGAATACACAGTTCCGTTTGGGGGAAATGTTTTGTTTACCCTTGCCGACCGATTCAAAATCTGTCTTCTGCTCATATCAATAATCCAAGTTAGCCGTGTTTTGGAAGAAGAAAATGTTTTTTAAAAACTACATGGTATTTTTTTCCTATATAACGCTGGTTGGTAGGGCTGCTTCCTTGGTAACAGATTAACAAATCGGACAGATCTTTTTCTTGATGGGTGTTCGATATCATATAAGGATTAGTGCATGTCTTGTCGATGACTACGCCCATATAGTGCCCAGTGAGGTGATGTAGTTCCCTCCGCTTGGCGGCGGGAACTACACCACCTCACTGGACACTATATGGGCGTAGTCAACTCCAAGCCATGCACTATTCCTTAAATAGCCGTGTACCAACCCCAACTCATATCCCTCAACATTTTATCAACTAAGTGGAACAGCTTATTAACGATTTAGCCCAGGCTTGGAGCACATTGGATCTTGTATGCTATCTGTGACCTAATTTCGCTTCGCACCACTTACCATCTACCCTCTGGTGACTGTGGGTTGACTGTGGGTTGTAGTCAAAGGCATTGCAAATGCCGCTGACAACGGCATCCCATATTTTGACGTGTTTTTTTTATCAAAATTAGAAAAATTCAATAGTTCTCATCTATACATTATCCCAATTCTACATATGGAATTTGAGACTGATCGGGTAAGAGCTGCGACCTGTACGATGTGCTAAAGGAATTGTTGGACAATTTATATTCAAATCCATCATGGCCACGGGCGGCCATGTTTTTTCAATAAAATCCGAAAAATTGATAGCTCCCATCTAGATATTGCCCCAAAGCCACATATGAAATTTGGGACTGATCAGGTGAGAGCCATGGCCTGTTGGGTGTGATAAGGGAACATGGCTGCTGGCAGCCATGTTTTTCAACAAAATTCAGAAAAATTCAAAATCTCTCATCTAGACATGACACCAAAGCTACATATGAAATCTGAAAAAAGATTGGGTGAGAGATGCGGCATGTAGTGTGTGCTAATGGAATTGTTGACAATTTATATGCCAAACCTAAATGGCCACTGGTGGCCATGTTTTTTAATGAAATTCGGAAAAAATCGGTAGCTTCCATCTAGACATTACTCCAAATCTTTGAAATTTTGGACAGATCGGGTGACAGCTGCGACCTATATGGCATGCTAAACGAATTGTCCTGTTAGAGGGGTTGGGCGGAGGGGGGGGGGGGGCGCTTCACACTAAAACAAAACGAAATTCAACAAGGGCTGGAATTCTAGGACAGGGTAGCAAATACCACGGATAAAATACAGTTACGGTTTTATGTGAACGACTGCATCATCAATTCCAACTTCTTACTAGAGTTATAAGTGGTTTAAGACTTGCTGGCTACACTATTATTAATGATTTTGAAAAGCATGCCCAATTTACTAAGAATTATTAGCTTACTGAAAGACATAAGGTCATTAAATTTTACTAAGTTTGGTTATATAAAAAATATTTTTAATGTATTTCGTTCGGTAAGATGAACGCCATGAACTTTCCACGTCATCGTCCAGTTTCCACTTGGAGGTAGTCGTTGGATGTTCTGAATTTCAATAAGGCAATCGAATTCAGAAATGTAAATTTTTCAAAGTAGGTTTTCCATTCCAAAAGAAAAATTAGAAACCCGATAAAGAGTAAATGTCGTTGTTCCATGTTGCTGATACTGATCGCATAGTCTGGCAAAAATAACAGATTTAAGCCAATTTTGGTTGCCACTGTTTGGATTATTCCAGAGGTAAGAGAGACCACAGTCATTAAGAATTTGATGAATATTCTTTATCGATGGAGAAATATACAGTACGTGGAGAGTGTATTATCAATGAATCATCCGCAGAGTGGAGAGCCCACCCGAGCAATAATTGCAAATTTGTTGCAAAGCATAACTGGCACCAGCAAAGTTTCAGCCAATGGACCTCCGGGTTAAACCCGAAGTTCTACTGGCTGAACCATTGCTTACGCTTTTTGTCGATGTGTCAAAATTTGAAAGTTATAGCTTGGGTGATAGCTCCACTCCGCGGGTGATTTAGTTACAATCCACTCTCCACGTACTGTATAAACCAAATCCAGTCAGTTGTTCAGAACGCTGTACCCATAAACGTGTGTTGTATTCTAACGGTTGTTTTGAAGTGTTCAATTCAATTCCAGACAGATTTGAACAGGAGCAGACGTTCAATATTTGCTAATTAACTGACAATGTTATTTCATTATAAGGTAGATTAATGTTGGAGAAGGTAGTATCGTTTGTTTATACCCGTTTTTTTCTGGGTAGCGTGGTTGCTGTTAGTCGTGAATTTTTGCTGCTGCCACGATACATTTCTCAGTTACAGTGTGTCTTCTGTACATCGCAACTTGTTTTTGACTGTAACTTAAACACAGGTTTGTGGAATAAACCGCTCCTAAATCAGTTATTTTTTCGCACTGGTAATTTTGCCTTGTTAATTTAAACCTGCAACAAACATCAGACAGTCAATGAGTTAGGGCATTTCGCGAACAGAAACACAACTGAACAACTTGTTCATGCATTTACTATCCCTTGCTAAATTCGATTCTGTTTTTATTGTCATGATACCTTCATAATGGTGGTCGGAATGGTAAAAAATATATTTATACCATGATTACCTATTCTACTATATATGAAAAGCATATGACATAAATTTTAGCTTTACACACCAACCGTGATGAACACGTCAGCAATGGGATTTCAGTAGTAAAAATTTACACCAATACTAGAACTACATCCACGCTGACCTTTGGTGACGTCGACCTGAATGCAAACTTGTCTAAATTTATCGCACGAAGCCTCGCGAAGAGTGAATGGAAGCAGCTGATGGAAGTGGCAATTATTAGTCTGTGTGAAACACACAGACTATTGTTTTTGAACGGTTTCTTTTTCATTTTTTTTTCTTCTTCTTCTTTTTTTCTTCTTCTTCTTCTTCTTCTTCTTCTTCTTCTTCTTCTTCTTCTTCTTCTTCTTCTTCTTCTTCTGTCTTCTCATCACTTTTTTGTCCGCAAGATAACTCGAAAACGAATTGCCCTATCTCGCTGATTTTTGGCATGCTGATAGACAGCCACAAGTTCTCGGCCACCTATGTTTTTCAGATTCCTGGGGTATCAGGGGTGTCTGTAGGGGTGTTTTGAAAGTGGGTCACGCCCATATCTCAGGCGTGGTATGACCAACAGACCTGGGACCAACACCAAATGAGTCGACACTCGATGGAGGTTCAAAATATGGGTCAAGGTCACGGAGGTCATCTAGGGGTCATTGAGTGCATTTTTCAGAATTGCTGGAAATCACATTTTTTGACCCCCTAAAGTATTCCTGACGTACACACATGCATTTTGACGTAAAAAAAGTGGGCGTGGCCAAATTTTTTGAAAGTGGGTCACACTCATATCTCAAGTGTGGTATGACGTATGGACCTGGGACCAACACCAAATGAGTCGACACTCGATGGAGATTCAAAATATGGGTCAAGGTCACCGAGGTCACCCAGGGGTCAATGAGTGCATTTTTCATAATTGCTGGAAATCACATTTTTTGACCTCCATATGCTTCCCCAAAATTCAGACGTGCATTTTTTCACGAAAAAAATGGGCGTGGCCAAATTTTTTGAAAGTGGGTCACGCTCATATCTCAAGTGTGGTATGACGTATGGACCTGGGACCAATACCAAATGAGTCGACACTCGATGGAGATTCAAAATATGGGTCAAGGTCACCGAGGTCACCCAGGGGTCAATCAGTGCACTTTTCATAATTGCTGGAAATCACATTTTTTGACCTCCAAATGCTTCCCCAAAATTCAGACGTGCATTTTTTCACGAAAAAAGTGGGCGTGGCCAAATTTTTTGAAAGTGGGTCACGCTCATATCTCAAGCGTGGTATGACGTATGGACCTGGGACCAACACCAAACGAGTCGACACTCGATGGAGATTCAAAATATGGGTCAAGGTCACCGAGGTCACCCAGGGGTCAATGAGTGCATTTTTCATAATTGCTGGAAATCACATTTTTTAACCTCCAAATGCTTCCCCAAAATTCAGACGTCCATTTTTTCACGAAAAAAGTGGGCGTGGCCAAATTTTTTGAAAGTGTGTCACGCTCATATCTCAAGCGTGGTATGACGTATGGACCTGGGACCAACACCAAATGAGTCGACACTCGATGGAGATTTAAAATATGGGTCAAGGTCACCGAGGTCACCCAGGGGTCAATGAGTGCATTTTTCATAATTGCTGGAAATCACATTTTTTAACCTCCAAATGCTTCCCCAAAATTCAGACGTGTATTTTTTCACGAAAAAAGTGGGCGTGGCCAAAAATTTTTAAAAGTGGGTCACGCTCATATCTCAAGCATGGTGTGACGCATGGATCTGGAGCAAACACTAAATGAGTCGACACTCGATGGAGGTTCAAAAATATGGGTCTAGGTCACGGAGGTCACCTGGGGTCATTAAATGCATTTTTTTAGAATTGCTGGAAATCACATTTTTTTTACCCCTAAAGCATTCCTGGCATACACACATGCATTTTGATGTAAAAAAAGTGGGCGTGGCCAAAATCTTTAAAAGTGGGTCACGCTCATATCTCAAGCATGGTATGACATATGGAACTGGGACCAACACCAAATGAGTCGACACTCAATGGAGATTTAAAATATGGGTCAAGGTCACGGAGGTCACCTAGGGGTCATTAAGTGTATTTTTCATAATTGCTAGAAATCACATTTTTGACCCCCTAAAGCATTCCCGACATACACACATTGCATTTTGATGTAAAAAAAGTGGGCGTGGCCAAAGTTTTTGAAAGTGGGTCACGCTCATATCTCAAGCATGGTATGACATATGGACCTGGGACCAACACCAAATGAGTCGACACCCGATGGAGATTCAAAATATGGGTCAAGGTCACCAAGGTCAGGGGCCAATGAGTGCATTTTTCATAATTGCTGGAAATCACATTTTTTGACCTCCAAATGCTTCCCCAAAATTCAGACGTGCATTTTTTCATGAAAAAAGTGGGCGTGGCCAAAATTTTTGAAAGTGGGTCATGCTCATATCTCAAGCATGGTGTGATGCATGGACCTGGAGTCAACACTAAATAAGTTGACACTTGATGGAGGTTCAAAAATGTGGGTCAAGGTCACGGAGGTCACCTGGGGTCATTGAGTGCATTTTTCAGAATTGCTGGAAATCACATTTTTTGACTCTCTAAAGCATTCCTGAAGTCCATACATCCATTTTTAAGCAAAAAGTTGGTGTGGCCAAAATTTGTGAAAGTGGGTCATGCTCATATTTCAAGCATGGTATGATGTATGGACCTGGGACCAACACCAAACGAGTCAACACTCGATGGAGATTCAAAATTTGGGCCAAGGTCGAACAGGAGTCACGAGGGCTATTACCAGAATTGCTGGAAATCATATTTTTGAACCTCCTTGTGCATTCCCTTGATTGGTCCCTTTGAATGCTGTGAAGATATATACCTTATCTGGTTTCTTGGAAAAAATTAACTGATTTTTGAATGAATATCTATAAATACTGTCATTGAAAACCTATTTCTTATTTCTTTAAAACTATTTTATTCCCAAAATAAGCCTCTAAAGTATTCCCATTACATTCATAGAGGGGCACGGTGGCTAAGCAGTTAGAGGTGCAGGCTGCAAGCCGAGAGGTTCTCAGTTGGAATCCTATCTGCGGCAACTACCTTGTGTGTTTGGGCAAAAACACTTCACCCCCATTGCCCACATAATGGCATAGTGATGTTGTGTACTAAGCCATACTGCATGTCGATGATACACTTGCACTAACCCTGCTTGTGTGGCGTTAGCATGTTGGGGAGCCAGACAGTTGCTTGTTGTTGTTGTTTGGTGGTTCTCTGTGTTCTCTGGTTTCCTCCATCCGTAAAAACTGTACGACACGAGGCCGGCCTACTGTTGAAGTGTCGTTAAACCCCAATAAATTAATAACATTCATAGAATGTCTGCTATGCACTGTTTGTCAACATGATAACCCAAATACAATGAATCCTATCTCAATGTTTTTGGTATACTGATAGACTGCCTGCCATTGGTACTTGGTCATCTATGATTTGGAGACATGTGGGGCCTTCGGGCTCTAGATGTTAAAAATATGTTTACAACATTTACTGGGAAATGAGTTAGCTGAAGCAGTAACCATTATCTAAAACAGAAATCTCCAGAGAGAAAGCTGAGATAGAATTCTTTGTTACATTGAACAGCACTGTATATTTATGTTGTATCATGTTACAAAACTTCAGTCTCAGTCATTGAAGAGAGAGAGAAACCTTCACTTTTCAAAGCATTTTTAAAAAAAATCTATTTATTCTCAATCATAACTCAGGATTGAGAGGTTTTGGGATGGAGTGGTGTGTGGCTTTCTCGAGTTACAGTTACAAAGTAATAAAAATGGAATATCTGAATTATCAGATTTTAACCCTCTTAATACTTCGATGTGAGTAAAAAAATATCTTTAATATAACTCATGGCTACAGAATGTTTTTTCGCTTTCTTTTCTGAAACATTTAATTCTATGTGGAATGGGACAACTTTTCAGTGTGCTTTCCAAACTAAGGGATTCTTAACCCTTTAGCCAACATAACGGCAAAAACCGGTCAGCTTTATAAACAGAAATGTCTATTCAGTTTTAATTACTTTTTCATTTTTGCTTGAAAAACATAGCTTATGACCCTTCATTGGAATGAGCTCATTTTTTAAAGGATTATTTATTTATTGGTGTTTAATGTCACATATTTCTGCACAGTGGTTTACCATGACCAGGACAGTTTTACGGGCGGAGGAAGCCAGAGTACCTGGGGAGAACCTCCGGGCAACAGCGAGCAACTATCAGATTCCCCACATACTAACTCCACACAAGCAGGGCAGCATTGGTTGAAGACAGGTGCACCATCGATGTGCAGTACGCTTTAGTACACATCGCCACCATGCACCCACGTGGGAAATGGGGTGAAGTGTCTTGCCCAAGGACCGCTCGACTTGCAGCCTGCACGTCTGCCAACTCAGCCACTGCGCCCCATTTAACCCTTTACCCAACGGAGACGATAGCAAAATTTATTATTTCAAATATCATTTTTTTCAAATTTTCCAAACAATTTCAACAAAACCATATCATGGGACCCCTCGTTGGAACTAATATTTTTTCAACTTCTCAATTTGCATATTACGCGGGCGGATGCGGCCGATTTATTGGGTAAAGGGGTAAAGGATTAAAATGGAATATTTAAAGCGAATATTTTAACCCTCTGAAAATCTTAATATGGGGGCACGGTGGCGCTGTGTACTAAAGCGTACTGCACTTCGATGGTGCACCTCTCTTGGAAAAAATCATTGAGAATAATAAAAACCATTTCCATTCTCACAGTGTTGTTCTAAACACACATGGATATAGATGGGACCTCGATATTTTTACAATGCCAATAAGTCTTCAGACAGGCTTTTGGGGGTCTTCAAGGCCTTTCAACGTCTACATTCCAACATTACTGAACCTTTTTACTTGCAATATATTTTCCAGAGGTACAATGCATGCACTTCATCATTGCCTTGCTAATATTAACATTTGCCATAATCTACAAATATGGCAGATCCGGAGTTGCTGGAGCCAATATTTATAAAGTAGTTTATGCTCATACTTCAGGTTTGGTATGACCTATAGTAATGGTACCTACACCAAATGAGTTGAAACTTGCTGGAGGTTCAAAATGTGGTCCACCTCTATGCGGTCAAGAGAGGTCATTAAATGCATACTTTTTCGACCTATCAGGAATTTCATTTTATACCAGTTAATGCAGTTCTGAAGATTATACATGCATCTCATCATTCAAACAAATGGCAGCGGCAGTAATGTCCATTTCTTATTCCTTGATCGAACCCTATAAATGGTGTGCACATATATGCCTTTTCAGATTTCTTAGAAAAATTGTTCTGATTCCTGTATGAATATTTTCTCCATGAAAGAATTTCACAAAAAGCAGTAGGGAGAAAGCTGTGACTGTCACATACAATAACATTATCTATTTATTTAATCTCATTGTACAGAATTAATTCCCAAACCAAGTTAATATACAAACAAACAACTTGATCATGAAAAATTCCGGTGTACATGTAATTGTAAAACTACACTGAAGATTTATTATTGAAACCTATCACAATACTGTCAGGATGCCGGTAAAATATGCAATACTGACATAGTTGACTGTACTGTTAACTGTGTTAGTGCTATGACTGTTTAAAATTAATTTATTAGAGAAGTTCTAGTTTTATGTATGCCTTGTTCATGTCACTAGATGCTCTTTTATGAGCAGGCCTTCAAATGAGCTCTTGGGGTTTTTAAGGTTTTTATGACAATATCTCCGACATAGAGTCTATGCACCCTTTGTCAGTGCGACAACTCAAATACGGATCGTCCTATCTCAATGCATTTTGGCATGCAGGTTAACGATAACCAGTTTGCACTCATCTATGTTTTTTTCACCCGTTCCATCTGAATGACAGATGACAGATCTGAAGTTGGTGGAGCCATTATTTCAAAGTGGATTGCGCTCATTCTTCAGTGTAGATGTAGACATGGGACTACACCGACTGAGTTAAAAAGTGCTGGAGATTCAATATACCGTCCACCTGAATGAGGTCATCAAGTGCATATTATTCAGAAAGACTGGGAAATGCATTTACACCTTAATGTATTTCTAAAGTTTATGAATGTATTGCATCACTCAAATTAGTGGGCAGAGCCAAAATTGTCCATTTCTGATTCGTGTATCGAACCCTTTGAATGCTGGTCACATATATGCCTTTTCTGGTTTCTCATAAAAATTGTTCTGATTCCTGTATGAATATCTGTAAATACTGTTAACGAAAACCCATTTCTGATTTGTTAAAAAATATTTTACACCAGAAAATAAGCCTCCATAAATTCTCTTTCTGTAGAGTTTATTCCTGATACTTTAACCCTTTTCACACAGACTTGAATTTACTGGATGCAGTAAATTCTGTTTCTCTAGTTTATTACGTTTTTAAATGGGTTTACCTCACAAGATACCAGAAACTAACAAACATGCGTTGTCTCATGTTAATGAAACTTGCATAACTCGAAATAGTATGTTATTATCTTATTAAAACGAAAAAGGCTCAGTTTCTTTTTTTTCATTTCGTTTCGGCGATAAAATTGACGGCGGAAGTACCACCCACCGATGCTCGTGTAAACAAAAACAGATTCGCTCGTATGTACGTCTGGTGCACAGTAAAATCAAGAAAAAATAATAGCGACTCTTAATAATCTGACGATCATGGTATAAATAAAATATACCCACAGTAGCTTGGTGTACCAAATATTCAACACTCGTGGTGAAGTGGAGTTAACCACGCGCCAAAGGCTCGCGGTTAACACCACTTCACCACTCGTGGTGAACATTTGGTACACCAAGCTACTGTGGGTATATCCTGTATATATTATATCTCACGTGACTTCCTTGCATTCTGATTGGCTGAAAGTTGATACTCTATTTCGTGTAGTTTGCATCCACAGAACTGACCAGGCACTACACCCAGGCACTACACGTTTTCTATTTTTAGCACACTACTATACCAGTTTTCTTTTCATACTGGGCGAATAAAACTGATCAGGCTAAATTTAAAAATCGATTCACAGAGGCACAACATCCAAAAAACGACCCGGAAAGAAATCTTTGTAGAAAAATGTATCGCTTTTCCATTGTTGAAGCTTTCGAGGCGTTCATTTTATTCCTTGAGAAGATGATCCATATCTCGTTTCGAAGAGAATGATCCATACCTGGGTCCAACTTTCATGAGAACGCGTCCGGATATGAAAAATCATTTGTTTCGCTGCTCAGATTATTTCGCTATTTAATTGTATGTTTTGGGCAGTAAACGAATAAATAATGGAATTCAATTGAATCTTCGGAGTTTGTATCCCGTGATGACACATTCGGTAATGTATATGTGTGACAAATGTGTGGAAATTATCAAAGTGCGTTGTCAAATTTCGAAAATTTTAGTTTTCATTCGCGAGTTGCGCGATTCTAGAATACACAGTTCCGTTTGGGGGAAATGTTTTGTTTACCCTTGCCGACCGATTCAAAATCTGTCTTCTGCTCATATCAATAATCCAAGTTAGCCGTGTTTTGGAAGAAGAAAATGTTTTTTAAAAACTACATGGTATTTTTTTCCTATATAACGCTGGTTGGTAGGGCTGCTTCCTTGGTAACAGATTAACAAATCGGACAGATCTTTTTCTTGATGGGTGTTCGATATCATATAAGGATTAGTGCATGTCTTGTCGTTGACTACGCCCATATAGTGCCCAGTGAGGTGATGTAGTTCCCTCCGCTTGGCGGCGGGAACTACACCACCTCACTGGACACTATATGGGCGTAGTCAACTCCAAGCCATGCACTATTCCTTAAATAGCAGTGTACCAACCCCAACTCATATCCCTCAACATTTTATCAACTAAGTGGAACAGCTTATTAACGATTTAGCCCAGGCTTGGAGCACATTGGATCTTGTATGCTATCTGTGACCTAATTTCGCTTCGCACCACTTACCATCTACCCTCTGGTGACTGTGGGTTGACTGTGGGTTGTAGTCAAAGGCATTGCAAATGCCGCTGACAACGGCATCCCATATTTTGACGTGTCAATTTTAATCACCCCTATTCCGTCTCAAAAAGGGTTTTACTCGTTCATCCTGAAAGTAGGTGTAATTTAATGTGAGGCGCACGTCTGTATTCTGTTTCTAACTAATTAAAATCAGTTCACATCTTAATTGGTGTTGCTGGAAAATGTTTTTCTATTTACAAAATACACAGAACGACACGCGTGTGTAAATGGGGTAATCGATATGGCCACGAGTGTCAGCGCAGAAGGATAGAACGAGAGGCCGCAGGCCTCGGTGTTTATCAATCGCGATGACACAAGTGCCATATCGATTACCCATACACACACACACGTGTCGTTCCGTGTTTATTAAACGCCTTCATGTCTATAAAAACGATTATTAGAAGGACACTCAGCAATTCATTTGACAACTATCAACAAAAACAACACATTTTATCGCCAACCAAATTTGCGAGAGGAACCCGTGTTACTATTTCGTCCCCTGAGTTCCAATGCATTCTATGTGCCTACTGGCACATTTGAACTCTGGAGACGATTTTTACCAATCGTCAGCGTTTCAAATTGTAATTGCGGTGCACGAATAAAATTCCAGCGAAATTTCGCTTCTTCATAAAAGTAGTCCGTCAACGATTTTCATTTTCCGCGTGGTTTAGGGCTGCTGGAGATGGGGATTTCAAGGAATAGGCGTATAATAATTAAGAAATAATGCATGGCTTGGAGTTGACTACGCCCATATAGTGCCCAGTGAGGTGGTGTGGTTCCCGCCGCGAAGCGGAGGGAACTACACCACCTCACTGGGCACTATATGGGCGTAGTCGACGACAAGACATGCACTAATCCTTATATTATATCGAACACCCATCAAGAAAAACATCTGTCTCATTGTCCGATTTGTTAATCTATTACCAAGGTAGCACCCCTACCAACCAGCGTTATATAGAAAAAAAATACCATGTAGTTTTTAAAAAACATTTTCTTCTTCCAAAACACGGCTAACTTGGATTATTGGTATGAGCAGAAGACAGATTTTGAATCGGTCGGCAGGGGTAAACAAAACATTTCCCCCAAACGGAACAATGTATTCTAGAATCGCGCAACTCGCGAATGAAAACTAAAATTTTCGAAATTTGACAACGCAGTTTGATAATTTCCACACATTTGTCACACATATACATTACCGAATGGGTCAGCACAGGATACAAACTCCGAAGATTCAATTGAATTCCATTATTTATTCGTTTACTGCCCAAAACATACAATTAAATAGAGAAATAATATGAGCAGCGAAACAAACGATTTTTCATATCCGGACGCGTTCTCATGAAAGTTGTACCCAGGTATGGATAATTCTCTTCGAAACGAGATATGGATCATCTTCTCAAGGAATAAAATGAACGCCTCGGAAAATGTGACTTCAACAATGGAAAAGCGATACATTTTTCCACAATGATTTCTTTTCGGGTCGTTTTGTGGATGTTGTGCCTCTGTGAATCGATATTTAAATTTAGCCTGATTAGTTTTATTCGCCCAGTATGAAAAGAAAACTGATATAGTAGTGTGCTAAAAATAGAAAACGTATAGTGCCTGGGTGTAGCGCCTGGTCAGTTCTATGGATGCAAACTACACGAAATAGGGTATCATCTTTCAGCCAATCAGAATACAAGGGAGTCACGTGAGATATAATATAACATAATACTCCACAATTGATCCATGTACTCTTACACCGAAACTTCTTACCGCATTTTACTGAAGTTAAGCCATCACTTTCTGGGTATTCAAACCTTTAAATACTTCTCATGGTGCTCCTATGAAAAGTAAATTTTGTCCGCAGGGAAGACCTTTGGCATTCACCTGCAGGGGATACACTCTCTTTGACCCAACAAGAGGTGAGATGAAGTGGAAAGAAATAACATTTTTCTGTTACCATTAAAATGGGGTGGAGGGGACAAAATATTTTTTTCTGCAATTGTAGCGGGAAACTATTTCGTCCTCCCCTTCCTTTAGCATTATTACTCCCATATATGAACCTCGTTGAAGAATGGAACCGCCAGTTATGATTTTCAAAGCCGTTTTCCATCCAAATATTTTCAAATTCAACATCATTTCATTCAAGCTGAATAGACTATTTAAATAAACATTTTAAAAGACAGTCCAGGACTGGAAAATAGGACTTCTGACGTATTTGGACTCTATTTCACATATAACGAAGTTTTATTACATTTTAACCCTTTCAGCTCTAGTGGGGCGCGGTGGCTCAGTAGGTAGAGGAGCAGGCTGAGATGTCATTGGTTCGAATCCCACCTGCGGCAACCGCGTTGTGTCCTTGGACAAGACATTTCACCCCCATTGCCCACGAGAGGGCACGGTGGCGTTGTATACTAAGTCGTACAGTACGTCGATGGTGCACCTGTCGTCAACCAATGCTAACCCTGCTTGTGTGGAATTAGTATGTTGAGGAACTGGCAGTTGCTCGCCGTTGCTCGGTCGGTGGTTCTCTCCGGGTACTCCGGTTTCCTCCACCTGTAAAACTGTCATGGCCATGATTTGCCATTCAATTTATGCAGAAATAGGTGGCCTTAAACACCAGTAAATATATACATTAACTCTAGTGGTATATTCCATGCCAGTTCAATGGCAGCAATTAGAAGAGTCCATATTCATTATTTGTGGGTAGACCAAGCAATATTTTGAACGTGCAGCCTCGGGGCTGAACGTTGAAAATATTGATTGATCTACCCCACACATTTACTGAACAGCCATCCTTTTTAATGACGTTATGACGTATCATGTTCCTGGCCGAAAAAGCGGCCGGTCGGGTTCAAAGGGTTAATAATAAGACCAAAAAAGATTTCTTTTGATTCTCAGAAACCGTCGTGTTGATTCTTTTCGTGCGCGTTTGTACATTTTATTGGTATTTCAAATATTACTATTGGTTGTGCCACGAAAACAGAAAACATCGGAGAATACAAACTTGAATTTTGAGATAACCCATTTAAGGTTCATCTGAATATAATAAAGAGGACCTGGAACCAGTTCTGTTTAAACAGTATTTATTTCAAATCAAATAAATTTACCAAGATTAGCATTTAATTTTAACAGAATATTACATGAACTGAAGTAGATTCAGCAGTAAACTTGGAGCTTATTCAACACAGCTGCCAAACATTTTGAAACAAAGGAGCTATGAACAGTTGGCATATCGAACCAGTTTTGGTTCTGTATAGAACCCAAACTGGTTCGATATGCCAACTGTTCGTATCTCCTTTGCTTAATAATGATTTGAGGCAACCTCGTATAAGCTCTAAACTTATGGCTGAAACCCCCTCAATTTATGTTTAATTCTGTTAATATTTAATGTTAATCTTTATAAATTTATTTGATTTGAAATAAATACTGTTTAAACAGAACTGGTTCCATCTCAGGGACAAGATTAGAACCAGTTTTGGTTCTAAATAGAACCTGTATTTTTTGCAGTGTACAGCCATCGTGAACGGGTCAAAATGTATGGGTGAGTCATCCCGGTGTAAAAGGAATGGAAGTCCGTAGGAACGTTAGTCCCTCTGGACTATTATTCCGCGGAACTATAGTCCTAGGTCTAACATTTCTAGGAATAGTAGTCCGGCGGACTACTATTCCTAGAAATGTTAGACCTAGGACTATAATTCCGCGAAATAATAGTCCAGAGGGACTAATTTTCCTACGGACTTCCATTCCTGTTACACCGGTGCTTCATTGGTGGAACTTTTGCTGGGTGTGATAATAGCATATCATCTCTTTATTATGTGTGTGGAAAAAATGACAACCCATAAGTTTTGACCGGTCCACGAAGGCCCACTGTATGACTGTTCACAGATTTCGAAAGCATCTGTGGCAAGCACAGTGGTCGTCAGCTGCCTATGGAGTTTGAGCATTGAAGAGAGGGGTCTTCCCATAGGAACATTTTAAAACAGTGCTATGAAATATGGTGATAAGACACAACTTTTGGACGAACTGCTTGTAGTTCCAGACGAATAACCTTTCGTTTAACTGTTTTTTTCATTTAGATAACCACCAGAGGAGCTATAAAATCGCGCCTTTCAAATTTTATGGCCTGAAACATAAACGCGTAAAGTCGCAGATTCCTGTATTGACAACAAAGGGATCTGGAGCTAAGAAGCATTAATATATATTTTTCTAACAATCATATAGATTTGGGCCTGAAAACTACGAGAAACGGTACGTATCACATAAATTGTTCCGATTCCGTATCATATAGACAACTCATTCCAATTCCGTATCATATAGACGACTCGTTTCCGGTAACGCGACGTGCTATCATGACAGGCGCATGAATATATTCTATGTGTGTTTCAGCTGATCGCTTACAAAACAAAACAAAATTCCTTACAGTTAGCGACAGAACTATTAATAGCCAATGCCCCCCCCCCCCCTCCCCCCATGAATAGAAACTGCACAATTCAGTATTACACCTACCGGTTCCTGAGGATGTGCCCACATCGCCCACTCGAAATTCAAGCGGATCTCCATAGGAAATGACACTGAGAGTGATTAATTTGACAGTACAACTTTGAAAATTGCGGTGACCGCCTTACTCATTGTTTGTTAGAGTGCACAAGAATATAGTTTCATAAAATACTGTTTTTTTTAAAACTTCTTCTCGCCCAACATTTTTCCACAAACTGTATTTATAATTTAAGATTTAATCTGTTTATGTGACATAATTGTTAGATAAATGAATTATCATGATAATGTGCATGTCCTGTGATTTGCATCAGATTCTCGGTAGTGCCAAACATGGGATCACAATTCGTTGAGATCCCATTCTGGATCCCACTTCGAATCTGATACTAATCACAGGGCATGCACATTTTCAGGATAATCTGTATATATTGGGAAATCAGTTTCAATAATCGTTTATCCTGTAAATTAACCAAGGACAAACAGTAGATACAATGAAATCGACTTTTGTTGAAACGTTTGAGTAATTAATTCTGCAGTTTCCGAAAATACGAAGTCGTCGAATTGAACGAAATGAACACGTGCGTGTAGTTTATAATCCTCCGTGTGAAAACATCACTATTTGGGATATATTTCAAACTATGAGTATACATGCATTGAATGACGTGTTCATTCGAGAGATTTTGTCGGTTAGTTCAATGTTTGTACGGTATTATATGTCTCCTGCACACATCGTAATACCGAAGAAAATAAAAAAAAATGTATGTAAACTCTCAAGAATAAAGAATTATTGGAACGCCTGTTAACCCTTTACCCAAAGCAGACGATATCAAAATTTATTATTTTGAATATCATTTTTTAAACTTTTTCAAAAGATTTCAACAAAATCATATCATGTGACTCCTCTTTGGAACGAGCTCGACAAGCTCGTTTCAAAGAGTGGTCACATGATATGGTTTTGTAGACAGGTTTCGAAAAATAATATTTTTTCCGCTGCTGAATTTGCATACTACGCGGGCGGATGTGGGCGATTCGTTGGGTAAAGGGTTAAGACCGAGGGATCTGTTTGAACAAAGGTGTTCAATCCAACATGTTTCTTGAGGAACCCGCCCAGTTTTATTCCAGTCGGAGAATATAAGAAATGCCTGGAAATAAGTGAGTGGAAGACCCGCAGATACACAATAGAACAATCACGCCCTCTTGAATGACCTGTGATTGTTCACACGTTTACGGAATTTCACAAACACTACATTTGAAACAGGTAAACAAAATTGGAGCTTTGCAATCTGCACGGCAAAAAAATTCTAAATTTTTCTCCAGCGCTGGTGGGTGCTGCGGAAGGATTCGGCTGTAGGCATCATCACACATGTTTTAAAACCGGTCTTTCGACAAGCTTGTCTGACTCCAAGTTCAGAGCTCCACTGGTTCAAGACTAGCACGAACGAGAATGTCGCGAATATTTTTTGGTAGTTTAAAAGCAACGACAGATGACTTGAGAAAATCTCAGCTGAAGTTGGAACATTCTCAGGGATTCGGTTTTGGCTTAAAAGTTCTGGATGAAATATGGTAACAAATGTACACTTTGAACTTCGGGGCGATAATGCATCAGTTCGCCAGTTCGCCAGGGACGTGGCAACAAGGGGTGCGGAGGTATGTCCCCTCAATCCTGTCCAAAATTTCCTGCAGTTGAAAATTCGGAGGGCAAGTCATGAGTAGTTAGAAATTCCATCTATTTGGATTTCAGAGCTTCTTTGGCGATGCTGATGTCTCCTTTACTTCCCAAAATTCCAACTCGGTTTCATATCGACAAAAATTCCAACTGTTACTATTTACAACTACAGTGTATGTAATATCCAGCTTCATAGGCATGCATGAAGCCAATCGGTACGACATTTCTATAGAGCGCTTACTTAGCGTGATAAAAAATATCCTCGAAATGCACTTCATGAAAATCACATCGTGTAAAATCGTTATCATGAGTTGATTCCATCATTCACAGTTACAAAATGATGAAACATCGAAAACTGACCATTCCTGCTATAAGGGCTGATTTAATGTTAGGACAGTGTGAATTGGTCAAAGTTCTGAGCTTGAGCATTTGTTTAGCACATATTCAATTCCCAGAAGAATTCCAAGTAATAATAACCTGATAATTCTATCATACATGTGTTGGCATTTCAGTTACCAGAATCAATTTTATGCCCCCTTTCATGGCTTCATTTTCAAAATCTTTCTCGGTAGTGAATTTCCCACTACGGGGAGGGACCGGGACGGGGGTTTCCCCTCCCGGTTTCTACCCCTAGTTGAAAATTCACCACACTACACCCACAATCGGAAACCTTTAGCCACGTCCCTGCAGTTCGTCAAGTGGCAACCTATCAGCTTTGGCGATAGCGCTGTCCACTGGCTCCGGCTTGTAATTTCCTCTCAAAAATTGAGACTGCAGATTACTGAAGGTAGTTTCTTTATCAGCTGTAGCAGAGCAAATCCTTTTGCTTCTGGTGGCGAAACCATATCGAATGTTTCCTTACGGTGCATTTAGGATGGACGCAAGTACTGATGTGAGTCTGTAGATTTCTTTCTCTATATTTATATTATATACATAGTTCGTGCAACTTACATGAAGACCATCCCCCAAATAAGCTTCCCGTAAAACCGCTACATGGTTTTAATGCGATGAGGAACTATACGCTGGTGATATGATATTTTGATTCGGTATCGGTTTTATGAGAAAGTACGGTTTTATGTGCGCTTTCAGTTAAGGTATAGCACAATTTCCCAACAATATCCAAATAATTACAAAACGCCCCAAGTCATCAGTGAAATATATTTTCCCTGCTTTAACTGGTAGAGTGCTAAACTATTTTAGGTCATCCAAATTTGTCCACCTCACGTTACCTTGTTACAATTTATGGGAGAGTGCCTAGTGGCACTCTCCCATAAATTGTAACAAGGCAAATCCTCACAGACTAAATAATTTCAATTCAAAAATTATATGACGCACATCCATAGAATATGAAGCCATTAAGTTGCAGCACCTGCACTTCAGAATAAAGCCCAAATATGGGCTTCCAGCACTCTACCAGTTAAGCAACAATAGACTATTCTAGACTACTAATGTCCCTATTCTGTTAAGTATTTCTTTTTTCGTCGACATTTGTTTCCATTCTGTGTAATTGTAATACATATTTTCATGCGATGTTCTTCAAGATATAATTCAGTCATCGGCTCCATAATCTTTTTCCTCAAGCATAATGTCTATTAATTGAATTTCCCCGGTAAAGCACATTGAGTGCTCCGAGTTATTACCGTCATCAGCTCTATCAAGCCCCTCCATTCCGGAAAAAAAATTAATCGACAATTTCTACCCATCACGTTAATGTGTCAACGTACATGTCAATCTTCCATTTTCAGCCGATAACCATTAACGGGTTCGCACTTAAGGGGATGCTTTAATTGTAATATCTGATAAGCTTAAGGTTTAACCAATTCTTGGGACACTAGAGTCGGAAGATGAGCTTGGTGAACTATTTTTAAGTTGTGAAAACATACTGTCGAGGAATCGATCATTTTTATGTTCTCACCTTGTGTTTTTTGATATTGTGCAATATGACCTGATTGCTGTACCTTAACTCTTCACATAAAACGGCTGGAGGACAACACTTGGGAGAAAGATTTCTTATGTGAAGTTTTAACCCTTTTCCACTACACGAAAGGCAAACCACACTTACAAACAAAATTCCTGAGAACTATGTTTTTTCATTTTTGCGTGAAAGACATAGCTTATGGCACCTCATTGGAACGATCTCAACGCGCTCGTTCCAATTAGGGGTCATAAGCTATTTTTTGAGACAAAAAAATAAAAAAATAATGAAAATTGAATGGTGATTTTTGTGAATAGCGCTTGACGGTTTTTGCTGTTACGTTGGGTAAAGGGCTACACAATGTCGTATATCGCTATCTGGCGGGCTGACTTCCCATACTCTGTTTTCTATGATTAGGGTTAACACCAGTTGTCTCCCCGTTTTTGTACCAGATCGGGGCGTCTCGGATTTGCACTTGAGGTTACCTGCGTGTGTTGAGTACGATGTATTAAATTATATGTGAATGATCAGTCATTCATTTGCCCTGAGGTCTACATCCTTATGATCTATAGCCAATTCTACTTTTACTGTGTGTATTTGGATGCTGCGTCCTGGTTTGGTATTGGGAGGACACGACTGACCTCAAAATTAGATCAACCTGGTGATCGACTACACGCCATGGTCTCCAAATGGCGGTATATGGGGCCCATCTACTGTTTTATATTACCTGTTTGAGTAAATTTATGTATGAGGGGAGATGACTTTCATAAGCTAAAGCTTTCCGTCACACCCCCCCAATTACTCAGCAATTTGTTTATTGTTAAAAATATGGTATACGGTGAGCTGCTTTAAAATACTCGAGACTCCAGGCGGAAACTATGTTGTTCGGTAGTCTGTTCCAATCCTTTATCCTTCTGGGCTAAAATGACTCTTTTCGTACTTCTGTTCTGCATGAGGGTACTTGAAATCCTTTTGTATTGATATTTCTGGATAGGCGTTCAGATTTTATTAAAATTATATCCGTATTCAGTTGTACCAAGGCATTGGTCATTTTGTACATCATTGCAAGTCTGGCTTTTTTCTTTCGATCTTGAAGGGATCTCCATGAGAGGTCGTCAATCAGGGATTGGACAGACGATGTAACGGTTAGTTACATATCTCGCTTCTCTTCGTTGGGCCATCTCCAATGTGTGTTGTTTTGTTGATAGGGATCCCAAACTGTGCATGCATATTCCACTGTTGGTCGAACTAGTGATTTGTATGATGTTTCTTTTATTTTGTTGTTGATGTTGAGGTTTCTTTTAAGGAATCCTGTTGTCTTGTTTGCTTTATTGCATATGTTATCAATATGGTTATACCATTTAAGGTCTGAACTGATTGTACAACCTAGATACTTGGCTGATGATACCGGCTGGAGAATGTGACCATGTAATAAGTAATCTCTTGTGATTGGTTTACGTTTCCTAGTGATTCTCAATACATTATATTTGTCTGGGTGGGATGCCATTTTCCATTTGGATCCCCATCTTGCTAATTTATCCATGTCTTCCTGTAGGTGGGCGCCACCACTATCTGCTGTTATGGCCAAATACACTATGGCATCTTCGGCAAAGAGCCTGACTCTGGAGCGGATTCCCTCTGGAATGTCGTTTATGTAGAAAAGGAAGAGGCTTGGTCCGAGTACAGAGCCTTTATGGGACGCCGGATTCGACGTTGATTGTATCCGATTTCCTCCTTCGTCCACTTCCATCTGTTTCCTGTCGTCTAAGAAATTCCTAATCCTCTCATTTGTCTTACCTCTTATGCCGTAGTGATCTAACTTGTGTGTTAACAGACTGTGGCTAACCTTATCAAATGTCTTCGAAAATTCCATTATAAGACAGTCGGTTTGTTTCCCTGTATCCAAATTCTGTGTTATGTCTTCAGTGAACTCTTTCAATTGCGTTTCACAAGATAGTCCTCTCCCGAATCCATGTTGTAGTGAGTAGAGTATGTTGTGAGTATCAGAATGACTCATGATATGGCTTGTTACTATGCGTTCCATGATTTTACAGCAGATACATGTTAAAGACACTGGGCGGTAGTTTACTACTTCGAAACGCTTTCCCTTTTTAAATATTAGGCTTACATTTGCAATTTTCCAAATGTCTGGTAGATAGACAGTCCCATGCGATTGCACAGTCATTTGCATATATGCTGTTTTTGTGCTCACAGATTGGCAAGAGACATTGTACCACTGGTTACATGTGTCAAACACTATTCCTCTATCCTCCCATGTAACTGGCCGGCCACATGTGCCACATGTGTAGATGGTAGACTCCTTTCCTGGATTAGGGTTGATGTCATTTGAAGAACTGATGATAATCGCTGCCAGATATATCAATGAAGATTGATATTTGGATTTCGCTTGCTTGTTTGTTCTTACATAAATGTTGCTTACTAAACAATTGTACTTTACTGTAAGTGAATCATTAACTGTAGTAGCTCTAGAATTAACAATTACTGGGGTCCAGGTATTGAAGCTGTATGGCTGTTTACAATCATTCTAGTTGTTTATGGTGACAGGTGTAATAATAAATAGAAATAGCATTGTTTCCTGGTTTTATCCCATAAATGGACGCTTATTCGAACAATAAAAGCCTTGGATAAATTTTTGCTCTATACACCTTGTAGCAACTGTCAGTAGGGTGATAAATTTTCCCCGCGGGTTTAACACTGAAAGAATTTATTCCTATAGTAGAGACGGGCTTGTTGGCCTCTGACCTCTACCGCATTAGTGTTGTCATGACCTGTTTTACGTTTGAGGGAGACATAATGTACCGACATTCATCAAACGTTGACCGTCGTTGAAATGTTTAGTTTTAGAATATATGGCACATTTCAACTCTGTCTAACAATAAAACGAAAAACAATTAACAATGAAAACACAAAGTAAATCAATCGAAACCAAGCGTTGAAAGCACACAAGTTCGATTGTGAAAGGTGGGGGGGGGGGGGGGGGGGGGGCGGGGGCATGATAAGTGATGGTTCATTTTCAAAATTAGGAAAGTGTAAATAAACAAATGCACGTGTCTTCTGATTTGTTTATAAAACTCAAGTTGAATCGACGACGCAAAAACAACAACAATAAGCAACGAAAATGAGAAAGATAAACATTGTTCATTTAATAAAGTATTTTTGCTACTTTAGCTCAAGTTTGGAGGGGAATTATTTTGTGACAGAAATATATCAGTGCGACTTGTTTATGTTTGGTAGTTTTGCTTGTCGATCAAATTGGACCAATGTGCTCCTCACTTTTTGCAGTATGTTGTAGCGAGTAACAGTACGATTTTGCCGCCACTGCCCTATAAATGATTTATGGGATAAACAAAATAAACGTATAGTGTTTTCAAGTAAACAATTTATTCTACGAGGAGGATTAGGAATGAAACCGATGAGCTAGAGGCTCGTCGGTTTCATTCTTAATCATACGAGCAGAATATTTTTTTTACTTTAAACACTATATGTTTATTCTATATATCTCTTCCCGGTACCTGAACTAGGTATGATGTGAATCTGAATCACTGAGTCCAGAAATATTATGAGTGAAGTATTCAGATTAAAAAGAAGTGTTTGTGTTGGGATTACCTTCAGCAATCTGCTGTAAAGACTGATAAGATAAACTCACCTTTACCACTGATGCATCATGGGTTCTCTCTTCATCAGACCAATCCCTTTCTATTTAAAAAAGGCTGCCAGTCCTGCTTCTGCTTCTTCAACTTCAGTTTGTAGGATTTCTGATTGTTGTTTAATATGATAGCATTCGGTGTATGGATCCGTACTTGTTACAATGGGGTGGGGGTCACATGATATGGTTTTGCTGTAGTGTGTGGAAAATTAAAAAATAAAAATAATAATTAAAATAACGAATTTTGATATCGAGTGTGGTGAGTAAATGTTAACCCTTTTCTAACGCGGCAAGGGAACCACAGGTGCAAACAAATTCTTGAATGACTGAATGTTTTTATTTTTTGTCTCAAAAACATAGGTGCTCGTTTCAAAATTTTAGGACAAAATCCCTTAGGACGGGTCGATGGATGACATCGGAAGTGACTTCATGTCACGTGACCCAGTGGCGCCATGTCGTTAATTCGCGGAATCCCATTTCACGGAGACGGATAGGAATCCCTCTTACGGAATCCCTTTTTAGGATATGTCTGTGGTTATAGAGAGTCCCTTTCTCGTCGTATGTGCCTATATGCTGCATGTGGTGTGCGAACAATGTGCATTAGTACATTAGCACATATCAGCACATCCAGCATTGACTATGTGCAGCCTGTGATGCCCTTACATTGTGCACTAGCACACCAGCACATGCAGGTACCACCAACAGACTGTTTCTTATATGCAGGGTATCCTAGCGTGCACTAGGTCAAGGAAATGTAAACACCAGTGCGGGCTTAGATGAATTGAGCATTGTGCGTATGTGCTGCATGTGATCTGCGCACATTGTGCATGAGCACACAAACACATATCGGCATCTCCAGCATGTACCAATGTTCTACATATGATGTACATATTATGCACTAGCACATAAACACCTCTAGGGAAGTCAAGAAGGCCAAGAAAATGATAAAATAGACAGGGCAGGCCAAGGGGAATGGATAGCATAAGCTATACAATAGGCCAGGATAGGCAGAAGCAGGGGATTCTCAAGGAATCCTCACTAGTAAAACTTGTCGGGGATATTTGGGTAATTCTACGAAGTATCCCAGGATTTGGGAGAATCCGAACCAGAAAACTCTTCTTGTTTAGTACCCTATAGCACTACGTGCTACTCGTCTAAGCCCAAAATGGGGTTTCGCTAAGTCCGTTTTGGTAGCTTTGGATGGTTTTTGGTGATTTGGCGGAATTATCTGGCCTTTTTGAGGAATTACATTTACTCCCATTCAATTGAACACACCCTCCAAATACACCACGGTCCTATTAGAAGGTTTTGATCACATAACAACCACGTGATACCATAGAAACCATGATGGCGGTCTCCAGTATACAAAATGGACGACGGAAACAACACGCGCCGCACATGTGCACTGAGACCACATATCACTATGGAGGTGACGTCACAACATGGTCACTGACGCGGGTTACCATGAAAACCCAACATGGCGCCACGGGGTCACGTGGAATGACGTCACTTCCGAGGTCATTCACCGAGGTCGTCTAAATATTGCTCGAAACGTGCAAGACATGCTACTTTATAATTATGAGGCTAAAATTTCTCCTGAAATATTATTTTATTATCAGTTCTGGTAGAAATACGGTATCAGATTTCCAGGAACCATTGGTGCCTTCTGTCAACTCTGTATATTTTGATGTATAATTTGTGTATATTCAATTTGAAATTATGGTATATCAGTGGTGGGAATTTCAGAGTAAACAAATTTCCAATATTTATACAGCACCTTAATTTAAGATCTCAGAAGCTAAAGGCATAACCTGTTCTTGGGACACGAGAGTCAGAAAACGTTCTTAGTGAACTATTTTTCAGGTGTGAAAATATACTGGCAAGAAAATCAATAGATCAATATTTTTTTTGTGTTGGCACATTATTGTTTGTTGTGCAGTTGACCTGATTATTACGCCTTAACCAATTATCAAAGACGACCAGGGCATAACATTTGCAGAAAAAAAAATGTCCAAAAAGTAAGGAATAGCTTAGGAATCCTCATTTGGTCATAAGCTATGTTTTGAGAGCACAAATCGGAGAAATAGTAAAATTTTAATGTGTATTTTTGTAAATTGCGTTGTCAAATATGCCGATTATGTTAGGTAAATGGCGAGGCCGATATAGAATTCGTTTTAACACTTACATGGCTGAAACTACGCAAGTAACCCACCCAATGATGTTGAGTGAGTGAAATTCTGAAATATGGCAAAATGCGATAAATTCAACTAAACATGGCTGACAGTTTTCGTCATTGGAAGAGATTTACAGGAAAGTTAGCGCCCCTTAATTTTCTAAAATTGTCAGTTCATAATTTAACAATAAGGGTATGGAAATTTCCTCTTAAAAATGAAATTTCGTTAGATGTATCATCGATGTGCGCATAATTTAAAAAACTTCAGGCATTTTCTTTTTGAGTAGTATGAAAATACTAAAGCTGTTTTTTAACAGTTTTTTCACAATCGGTTTGCGCGCTTGACTATTATTCTCCGTTTAACCCTTTATCCAACGCAGACGATATCAAAATTTATTATTTTAAATTTCATTTTTTCAAATTTTTCAAAAAAAATTCATCAAAACCATATCATGTGACCCCTCGTTGGAACGAGCTCATCGAGCTCGTTCCAACGAGGGGTCACATGATATGGTTTTGTTGACATTTTTTGAAAAATAATATTTTTTCAACTGCTGACTTTGCATATTACACGGGCGGATGGCGATTCGTTGGGTAAAGGGTTAAAACCATTTAGAAATAAGAAAACGGAACTTTCACTATCTTTTGATATTCTGTGATTTTTTTCTCTGTTCATTATATCAACAGTGTGCGCATCGTGACATATAATACAGACATTTTATAACACATCCATTAAACTATAAACCCTTGTATTCAACGGAATCGCCGCTATGATATAAATGATTCTGCATTCAACGGGTGATATACAAGCCGGAACTTTTTTACCGCACCGTTTAGTTACGCTTCCAAATGTTTCCAAATTTCGTTATACAATCATCGACCGTCTGTCGCATAGTGTGAAAATGAAAACGTTCAAAGCAAAATGAAGTCGGTTCACAAAAAAATTAGTAAGCCAAAAAGGAGATAATATTTTTAAAAAACCCAATCATTTCCAACCAAAACATTAACCCAGTCCCGTGGCCGTCTCGTTTTGTGGATACCATTATATCTAAATTGGTCGACTTTATTTCGGTAAATCTTCGTACATCTTGAGAGGCTTCAAAAATCTTTTAAAAATGTTTCTCCCAGCTGTTTTGCAAATCTGCACAAAATTGTACTTATATTTTATTAACAGTAATAGCCACCAAATGGTTAGGCGTGAATGGGCACCAGCCGAAGAGAAACAGCGATACGCATTTCAACAAACACTTGTTCCGAATTGATTGTTTTGATTTTTCATCGATCCATTTGATCAGTACAGCTTCAGTCAAAACAAACTCTTCACCTTTGGGTTTAATCATCGGAATTAAAATTTGTTTATTTAAATGAATTTTAATGCATGGGTTGTGTAATAAACACAGAACGCGATGTGTTTTTGAATCGGTAGGTGTTTTACATAACTCGTTGGAATGGGGTAATCATATTTCGCTCGAGCCAACGGCTCTCGCGAAATATGACTACGCCATTCCAACTCGTTATGTGAAACACTCACCGATTCAAACACACATCGCGTTCTGTCTAGAATCTTTCCATTAATATAACAGTCTTGGAGGTCAGATTCGCTATTTTTCCTGGGAAGAAAAGAACTTGCAAATTGCTGTAAAATAAACGAAGAGCCAAAGTGGATGGTTATTTAGCCGCTTCTAATTAGCTTGCCATAAATAGCCAATTTTGCTTTTGTAATAAACAAAAACAACGGACAGCTCCGATAGATGACTGTTGTTTTCGTTTATTAAAAGTACCAAAAGGAAATTCGCTTTTGATGTCACAGATGTTTTCTCAACAATTAAACCTTTTTTGGACCATCCTCTCCCGTCTAATAATTTCAGAGTGGATAATTTTAGCAAAAGTTGATTTTCATGACGAAATATGTCAGGGATAAATGGATGGGTTTCGAAACCACGAACAATTCCTATTTTTAGGCCACATAAAATAAATTAATTGATTCTCAGGCAATTTTCTTTTCAAATAATAAATAAGGGAGGGAGGAAGGGAGGATTTTATTTTTAATTTTTATTTTTTTCTTGCAAAGATGGGGTTTTAAAGGCTTTCTACTGTCTTTTCACACACACAATATATAATAATAATAACACTTTGGCCGGCCGCTGATTTGTCTCGGTTCTCGGATAAGAAGGCCTTGGTTACCCCTGTACTCCCAACTGCATCCATATTCCCACGCTTCTTCTCTCCTCCCAACACTCGGAGACGAACTGCTTGATGACATCCCTTGCCCCATTCTTCCCAATCTCTCCGATTAGCATATTAGCCCTCTCCTTTGAGTCTCCCACTAACCACATGTCCTTCATTCTCCCATCCCACTTCCCCATTATACTCCCAGTGAATCTTATTCTTTGAGACTGGTATTTCGGGCATTCTAGTCGAAAGTGTTCCAGGGTCTCTCCCACGCCCAAATTGCACATCTGGCACCCCTTTTCATGTTTTTCCCAATTTTTCCCCTCAGCTCCAGGGACCGTGACCTCAGCTTGAACAACAGTGACCCCCCAAAGGTACCATCAAGGTGCTCTTCAAAACCAGGCTTCTCTTTATCACACAGGCCACCCAAAGACCTCTTTGATTTGACCACATCTCGCCAATTACGGTTACCATCCTCCATGACCCTTTATCTGACGATTTTTTACCCTGTTTTGCCCCAACGTCTAGGTCCGAAATCTCCAATGAGTAGTTCTCTATTAGCGCCCTCACTTGGACAATCCACCCTGTCTTGGTATTTGAGTTGAACATTCTCAGGAACGTTACTTTACACCATCGGCTGTCGGGAAGATTTACCAAATATTTAAGATAACCGAGTTTCAATAAGTCTATCCTGTCCTTGATCCTCATCCACCCAAGTTCACTCCTGATTGCTTCTAGTGCTGCGGCATTACTCGACCCAGTTATCCATCAGCCTGCATCATTCTGTAGGATTTCCAAGCTCTTTACAGCCGTTCGGTTTAGAGGTACCACTTCCGCGCCGTATGTTATACTTGGCAGACCCACCATTTCCCAAATGGTTTTCCCCACGAAAACCGTATTGAACCTGTTTCTCCCTATAGGGTTCATTTGGTTAAGGATTCGCTTCCCCTTCAGAATCAATTTATTTGTGTGGTTTCGGTAGATGCCTCTTCCTGTGATGTTTATATTTACCCCCAGATACTCGTAGTCACCTGTCTCTCCTACACTCCTAGAAAGTGCATGCAAATTAACTTATTTAACCCTTTACCCAACGTAACGGCCAAAACCGGCCAGCGCTATTCTCAAAAATCGCCAATTAATTTTCACTATTTTTTTCATTTTTTGTCTCAGAAACATAGGTTATGACCCCTCGTTGGAACGAGCTCGTCGAGCTCGTTCCAACGAGGGGTCATAATCTATGTTTTTGAGACAAAAAATGAAAAAAAATAGTTATTCAAGAATTTTTTTTGCAAGTGTCGTCTGCTTTTCACGTTAGGCAAAGGGTTAAGTTTAACCTTAACCCTTTACCTAACGAATCGCCCGCACCCGCACGCGAAATATGCAAATTGAGCAGTTGAAAAAATTAAATTTTTCAAATTATTTCAACAAAACCATATCATGTGACCCCTCATTGGAACGAGCTCATTGGGCTCGTTCCAATGCGGGGTCACATGATATGGTTTTGTCGAAATTTTTAAAAAAATGTTAAAAAATGATATTTAAAATAATAAATTTTGATATCGTCTGCGTTGAGTAAAGGGAGGGCCTAATTCTGACTTTGATACTTTGACTGCAACAGGACAGGTGCTCCAACATGCTGCCTCGAGTTATTCTTAGTTGCCAAATTAGGCAGCCAAGACTTGCCTAGAAACAACTTCAGAGCCACAGGATGTGGACTGTCTTTAGTTATGCTCGTCAGATTTCAGTTACATACGTCAATAAAAAACTAAAAGTTTTTGAGACTTCCGGTTTTGTAGTAAAGTTTGGAAGACACTGCAAGGTAATGAAAACGTCCAATGAAGGGGTTCAGTTTCAGTGAGGAACTGCCTGAGAATCAAAACATTTTTTGAGGGCCTTGTTTACTGGCTTTATTGCAATATGTATTAATCTTTGTCATTTTACAGTGCTCGCTGAACAGTATATTAAAAAATCAGTGTGTTTCCATAGTTAGAGCATTAAACCTCAAACCAAAAGGTCGATGGTTCGATCCTGGCCTAGGGTAACTGTGTTGTATCCTTAGGCAAAACTCTAGGGTTTAATCCCGGGAATAGGAATTCCCGGGTTACCGGTTCCCAAAACCGGTCTCGATAGCCGGGAAATCTATAGCATGGAACCGGGAATCATGCATGGCAGTATTTGCGATGAACTGAAGTTTCAGAAAAAGCTGTCCCATCGTAACTTTGTAACATTTCGTCAGCCCTTCCACGCCTGAACTTTTTACAATCCTGCTTCCCGAAGAACATTTTTCTCCAAATCACTGAAGCACTCAATCAGTTCCGGGGGGACTCCTCTGTTCAACAG
The DNA here is from genome assembly GCA_031216915.1 of Pictodentalium vernedei. Lineage (NCBI taxonomy): Eukaryota > Metazoa > Mollusca > Scaphopoda > Dentaliida > Dentaliidae > Pictodentalium > Pictodentalium vernedei. The sequence continues at coordinate 611,975,629 of CM062295.1, forward strand.
CAATATGTTCAATCGCTCCAAAGGTCAAACTCGTTTTCATTTTCAGAATCACTACTTTCACTCACTATTCACTATCTCCTTCAACATTAACTCTAGCTTCACTGCCGTCAGCAGTATCCTCTGCTTGTAGCTTCACTGCCGTCAGCAGTCTCCTTTGCTTCAAGCAGAGGAGACTGGTGATGGCAGTGAAGAGGAAGTTGAAGCCAGGAGGTAGTAGAGATAAAACTAGCAATTTTAAAAATGAAGACGAGTTCGAAGCGGGTTTAGGTTTTCACACTTCTCTGAGGAAAAGAACTTTTCCTTATGGAGATGGCAGATTGCCAATAAAATATACTGCTCAAAGTTTGCTAAGCACTAAATATTTGACACATCATTGTGAAATTTGCTGCTTGTGACATATTCGTGATATTTTTGGTGGATATGATTGAGGAATGCATTGAGATGGTCCCCAGTGTTTACATTAGCTCTCTTGACAGGCAGACTTTTCGTGACAGTCATGGAAAACATGCACCCCTTGATTTTCATGATGTTTTCGTGTACTGTCTACATGTACATGACATGTGTAGGGTATTCAATCTTCATTTCAACACAAACCCTTGTGATTTAATGATTGGATATGGCAAATGCAAATGTAAGAAGACATTTGTCTAAAGCAGAAATGTGGCGGCCTGTAGGGGTGGTGGAGCAAGGGGCTACCCATCGTGAAGCCCTTGGTGTGCACCATACGGTAATCACCAGAGCCTGGGAAAGATTTCAGCAGTAGGGCACACCAGTAAGACGGCATGGTGGTGGCAGAGACAGGGCAACATCTGCAGCTGAAGGCCGGTTTTTGATCATTCAGGCCCGTAGGAACCGCTTTACCACAGCAACCCAGCTTCGTAGTGACCTTCAGAATGTATCCGGGGTAAATGTTTCGACGCAGACTATCCGGGCAAGGCTGCAGGAAGGTGGTCTCCGGTCGAGAAGACCATGTATTCGCATTCCGCTGTCCCAGAACCACAGTCAGGCACGATATGAATGGGCCATGGACCACGTTGGATGGACCAGAGAAGATTGGCGATCTGTCCTTTTTACAGATGAGTCAAGGTACTGCCTAGACCACACAGATAGGCGTTCTAGGGTACGGAGAAGACCAGGAGAGGATAACATGCAGCCAACATTGCTGAGCATGACCGCTATGATGGAGGGTCAATCAATGGGCTGGTGCGGCATCAGCTGGGATGGACTACAGAGCTCTGTGTCCTTGAACGTGGTACATTGACTGCACAACGGTATATTGATGAGATCCTGGATGTCCACGTCAGATTGTATGCAGGTGCAGTGGGTGAAAGATTCATTCTGATGGACGATAATGCCAATCCTCATGTTGTCCGTGCTGTCGGGGAGTACCGACAGAGGGAGGGGCTTGAGCGTATGGACAGGCCAGCAAGATCCCCTGACCTCAATCCAATCGAACATGTCTGGAATGAGTTGCAGCTTGCAATTTCAGCCCGTCCAGTCCAGCCAAGAAGTGTCTAGGAGCTTGGTGTCATGCTGGTCCAAGAATGGAACAATATCCCACAAAGGACCACCAGGAACCTGAGTAGAAGCACGAGAAGGCGTTGTCAAGCTGTAATTAACAGTAATGGATCTCATACTGGATATTGAACCCATACCAGTTCGCTCCGTCAACTTTTTGGCAAATCGAAAAATTTCCTCTTTTACCAAAAATATCTATTTTCCATGGTTACCGTATTCAAAAGCTAAAAAATAATGTCAAACACAAATAAAATCTTAATTTTTGTACTTAAATCATTAAAGATATAATTAAATAAAAAATATATACACTTTTCATTACAATATTTCAACTAAAACGTGAAACAGGTAGTTGGATGTACTCGGTGCTTAGCAAACTTTGAGTAGTATATGTTCATTTCACCTTGTTACTCTCGTAAATTTACTTCATATTATCCAGGACATTTCCCGGTTTCCTGTTCTGAGTGTAATATCATTCCAGTTCCCGATACTATAGAAAACCGAGAATATATTAAACCTTACAAGATACTTATTCCCGATTGCCCACTTGAAGGCGCGGTGGCGCTGTACTAATGCATATTGCACATTGATGGTACACCTGCCTTCAATTGTCGCGGTTAGATTGCGCATGTCAGGTTTCTTCACCCAAAAATATAATAAAAACCGGATTGAAAATGATTACTTGTTTGTTTGTTTTATTGGGATTTAACGACACCTTAAACAGCCAGGGTCACATTGTGCCTGATGGTTTTAAGAGTCGAGGGAGGCGGAGTACCCGGAGAAAACCACCCAGCAGCGGCGAACAACTGCCTGACTCCCTAACGTGCTAACATCGCACTAGCAGGGTTAGTATTGGTTGAAAACAAGTGCACAATCGACGTGTAGTACGCCTTAGCAAACACAGACACCGTGCCCCCCCCCCCCCCTCCCCCAAGTGCCTTGCCCAATTACCCCTGGCCGGGATCGAACCATTCAAGGTTTAACCTGTTAGAAGGGGATTTTCAAATTTGCTCTCAAAATGTTATTTCATTACATCAAAGGATAACGCCTGTTGTGTGTCTTTATTTTGTAGGCAATCCCCGTACTTCAATTCGAAATAACCGAACTAGGAACCCTAACTGCAATCATCCACACTGGCGGAGGATCCAGAGTGCGCCAAAAATGTGCATTTCCAACTTGTGCAATTTTTTGAATTTTTTAAAAATATATCAATATATCAGCTAATATATACCATCATTTGTGTTTCAAACCTTAAAGATGATGTTGTACATCACACTCTTAACATAAATACAACATCAGGAGGCTTTATATGTGAGAATATTGGGCTTAAACTGGGAAAATGTCACACGTTAGAAGAGGGTGGGTGTCTTGTTCGAAATGTAGAAAATGTGCAGACAATATTTTGGGAACAATTCAAATGAAAATTTGTTCCCGTATATGTACACCTGCTCTGGGCAAGCCTATAATGAACAGCTTGTCATTTGTAGATTGGGGCCCACAGCAGCCCACAGAGGTTTAAATTGGTGGTACCAGTGTAACCCTTTACCTAACATGAAAAGCAGACGACACTTGCCAAAAAATGACTGAATAACTATTTTTTTCATTTTTTGTCTCAAAAACATAGGTTATGGCCCCTCATGGGAACGAGCTCAACGAGCTCGTTCCAATGAGGGGTCATAACCTATGTTTTTGAGACAAAAAATGAAAAAATAATAAAACTTAATTGGCGATTTTTGAGAATAGCGCTGACCGGTTTTGGCCGTTACGTTGGGTAAAGGGTTAAGAACATTATGAAAACCCCCTAAAGACAGCTGTGCCTACTAAGTTGATAAGTTTATTTTGGATTTTAATGGGAGAGTGGGGGGGGGGGGGGGGGGTCTGAGAACGGTAGTAGAAAATTTGCAGGGGTGGGTGTCACGTCTTGCAAATTTTTAGTCCCCCCCCCCCACCCCTTGCGTAAACTGTCATTTTGCATTCAATGCGTACTCTATGGGAAATAATCACAATGGTTGTTTTTATTCTAGAATTTAATTACTTTTATTTTGGAAATAAGAGTGTTAAACACTAGACATATCTATTTATCAGAGCTGGGAGCAGTTAACGTTTTTAACCAAGTTAATAACGTTTAACTTTGAAGATTATCTAATATATAAATGCGAATGTCTGTATCTCTCTCTCTCTCTCTCTGTCTCTCTCTCTCTCTCTCTCTTTGTTCCGGGTGAACTCCTCCGTTTCTCGACCGATCGATCTCAAATTTTCTACACGAGGGTAATTCGTCCCTGCGAGTAACATGGGATGGGTGCCGTGCCCGTGTGGGATGACATTGACCTTGAAATTGATGACCTTGTCCTTTTATTTCGAAAACGGCTGATATAACCATCTTCTCCCGTGCAACGCCGGGTATCACCCGCTAATAATTGTATAAAATGTAACATTGCGTCGTTATCTCAATAATCTCAAAAATCCATATGTGCGGGTATAATGACCCATCGATCATTTTGACTTTATCGGGGTGCCCGTGCGGGGTGACCTTGACCTTGAAATTGGTGGCCTTGACCTTTTATTTCGAAAACGACTGGGCCGATCGGTCTAAAATTTCATATGTGCGCGTATATTGACCCATCGATCATTTTGACTTTATCCGGGTGCCCGCGTGGGGGTGACCTTGACCTTGAAATTGGTGACCTTAACCATTTATTTCGAAAACGGCTGATACAGCCATCTTCTCCCGTGCAACGCCGGGTATCACCCGCTAGTAATTGTATAAAATGTAACACTGCGTCCTTATCTTGTGTTTACCCAAGCCGGATCGCGAGTGCCGATGACGTCGAATTTTGCGCCATTTGACGAAATTGAAAAACACGAATTATTTAGATGTCCGTCAATTATAGACGACCCATTGATTTGGTGGAGAGACTATGAAGCCCTCCCACTAACGTTGGCGAAGTTGGCCCGCCGATATTTGGCGGTACACCAATATCAGCTTCATCCGAACGCCTATTTTCCATGTAAGGACAAAGTATTCGAGCAACGGCGATACGGCCGCAGCGATTGTATTCTAAAATGAAAACATCGAAACATCGCTAAATGTTAGAATTTACGATAACCTGAGAGAACTATATTAACTACTCGTCCCCTGAGTTCCAATGTGTTCTATGTGCCAGTAGGCTGCCAGTAGGCACATAGAACACATTGGAACTCAAAAGACGAACTGTACATAAGTTCAATCATATTCAAATTCAAATCAATAAAAATGGCCGAAGTTATTAAAATTTTGTTCATTTTAACATTTAACGTCATTTAACTCATTAACGTAGAATTATTTAACACGTTAACGTGTTAAGATAAATTTTAACTCCTCCCAGCCCTGCTGTTTATATTAACCCGTTTCTGCCACGCCCACTTTATCCATATATTGAGGACCTCTATGTACGCCTGTATGCGAGGAAGTTTAATGAAGTTTATGTCATACTTGAAACTCTATCATCTTATTAATTGCTAGAAAGGGCTCTCGGGTTTGAACGTACAGATAATCATCATAAAATAGTTGATAATAGTCGCTTTCGGCAGCGTAATTGTTAATAGTCCAGGCACATTAGACATAAAAATGAGAAAGTAAGGAAAAAAATCGGAGAAAGCTGATTTTTTTATATGTTTCCGGGACACACATTGCGGATAAAGTGTGAAAAGTCCCCGCGAATCCGAGTTGAGCTTTTTTAGTTATAGCGTTTTTTTGATGAAAAAAAAAAATTAAAAAAAATTCGACCCAGCTCCATATTTCTCATTCTTATTCGCCTTAGTAGGGTGAGAATCATAAATATCGTGCTGAATTATATTGAGAATACATATCCCCAACAGAAAATGCCAACTTTGTACCAATCCTCACACTCAATGGTGAAATATTCACGAAAATGTACAAAATTACAAAATTTTTTTTTATTGTTTTCATACACACAACGGTACACAACGTCCATTAAATCAAATCAACGACTACTTTGGGAGTTAAATTATATATCAAAAATTGCAGAAAAGCAGTGGCTTTATAATGATATATAACAATAGTCATTTATTCCATAATGAACTGGTGTAACGTGTGAAATATTAACCATACCCCCTAAACTCAAATTCAAACGGCATCGACTTTTCTCATTCAAATACCGTATTATAGCATCATTGTTTCAATTTCCATGTTCGATTAAATCACATAATGTGGTGTTCGCCTACACTCAAGATGCATTGGCATGTAAATTGACAAAAGTTTTCGTTAGACTCGGCGGCTTCCATATGATTATGTCATATTTAGGTGCAATTGGTTCGATCATGGCTGGTAGCGGCTTGGATGAACTTTGGGGGACTGTTTATGCTGGTGGGTCAATCCATCATTTGGTCAGTGGTCATGCATATTCAAGAGCAGTTCGTGCCCATTTGCTAACACAAATTGCCATTACAAAACTTGTGTTTGAAGAAAGCCGAACACTAGATAATATAGACTGCACAGAAGTCAATGAAATATTCTGTGGACTTGCCAGAGGTGACTGTACAACAGCTGACGCTGTCAATCAAGAAAGTGTCAACCATCTACTGTCAAAATTACACGAACTGCTCCAGAATGCGTCCGTAGGACGCACAGGAAAGCTTTGGGTACAATACTACGAGCAAATAGGTCTTCTCCAGTTGGTCTTGAGAGCAGAGCGCACAGGCGACTGGGAACTCCACACATATTGTGTTCGCAATATGATTCCAGTATTTCACGCAGGTGGTCATTTTGCATACGCAAAAAGTTCTCATCTCTATTTGCAGCAGATGAATGAGCTAACAGAAATAATGCAACAGGATGATTTGAAGTTGTTCACTGAGAAAGGTTACTTTACCATAAGGCGCTCAGATAAATTCTGGGACGGGATATATTCTGATCAGACCATAGAGCAGTGTTTAATGAGAATGTTCAAGCTCCCTGGTGGTCTCACACATGGCAGGGGAATAACCGATAGCACTGTTGCGAAATGGGTACATGGACTACCTCTTTGCCTTCCGATATGTAATGCTCTCGAAAATTTTGTTCATGTTCACACTGGTCTTGGCGAACAACATCGGGATCTCCGTCAAAGTTCACAATTGACTGATGCCAATGATATCACCAAATTATTGAACTGGCTCAGAGTGCATTCCACCTTTCAGAATAGAGATCCACTACAATTAGTCTCAAAAGCGACCGGGCTTGTGGCCGACGAAACTGTGAACTGTGACCAAGTTCGCAAAATTGGTGAATGTTGCGTATCGAATGTTGTAAGCAAAACGTTCAACAGCATCAAACTACGACGTGTTGACACTGTGAAGTCTTTCGCATCGATGGCAAATAGCATCAAAGTCCGTGGAAGTAAGGTAGTGATTGACCCCACAATTCTGTTCAACCGCATCACATGTGTTATTCAGTCACAAGCAGAGATGGAAGAGTATCTCAAATATGAACTCGCCCCGAAACCACCAGCATTGTTTGATTCTGCTGGAATGAGGAAGACACAGAAAAGCACGCTCGGTAAGATCCTCAAAACATACGGTTCCGAGCAAACTAAAATCCCAGAACATTCTCTGTTTGTTGTAGATGGTGGATTTTTATTGAGGGCAGTTGTATGGCCTAAACAGTCGTCATATAAGGACATATGTACATCATATTCCAATTATCTAGTGAGACATTTTGGGGCGAACGTCGTGGTTGTTTTTGATGGTTATGCTTGTACAATATCGACAAAGGGCATGGAACAAGCCCGTAGATCTAAAGACAGGTATTCCATTGATATCAATATCTCACCCGAGTTACCAGCCACCACACCCCAATCCGATTTCCTTGCAAATGCCAAGAACAAAACCCAACTGATCGATCTTCTAATGCAGGAGCTATCTGCTATCAATATTCAGTCCAAGCAGGCCGAGGCTGATGCTGATGTACTGATAGCCGAAACTGCACTTGACATCGCTCAAGATGACAACAATGTTGTCGTTGTGGGAAGAGACACAGACTTGTTAGTCATTCTTACCTCTCGAGTTCAACCGGGATGTAATATTCACATGATGTATTCCATTACCCCAAACTTACTAGTTTCAGTTAGTGAAATAGCAACCAAAATGGGTGACCATAGAAGCAACCTCCTTGTAGCACATTCTATAAGTGGTTGTGACACTACTTCTGCACTCTTTCGAGTTGGTAAGAAGAAAGTATTCAGTACAATTGTCTCCGATGTTACTAGCGACTCACAACAGTATGTCAACACAATTTTGGCGGATGACAATACACCCAGTGCAGTAGCCGCTGCCGGGGAACAACTTCTCCTGATCTTATACGGGAGTAAAACTGTTTCCTCTCTCGACCAATATAGATATGTCACTTACAAGCGTTATGTAGCAAAATCTAAACTGAATAAACCCATCGACCTAGCCTCACTCCCACCAAGCAGCGATGCTGCACAACAACATGTCTACAGATGTTATCTCCAGGTCCAACAATGGCTGGGCACTTCGCTTCCTCCGACGGATTGGGGGTGGTCGCTAGACAATGGACTTCTTGTACCGACTGCAGCCACAAAGCCATGTGCCCCCGATAACCTACTGAATCTGATCAGTTGTGGTTGCAAGAGTGCTTGTACAAAAAGGTGTGGGTGTAAGAAGGCAGGACTCTCTTGCTCAGGTTTGTGTAATTGCAGTTCGGAATCTTGTAACAACCACAGAAACACTGTCATGTCGGAAATTTCTGAGTTCGATGAATAATATGTATATAGGTCCTGTCATTTCTGTATATAGCGTTGATAATAGTCAATGTAACTTAATCCGTAAATATTATTTATTGATCTAATGCTGCCAGACACAGACGTGTCTGTTCGGTCCCAAGCCCGAAAATAGTTGAGTTCTCATGCTGACGAATTTTATGCCAAAAGGGGAACTCAGCCAGAAGCAGAGGGGGTCTTCCATAATGTCTATTTTGTAAGCAATGATAAAAGTCTTCAAATGGTGGTGGATTTTTTATCGTCTGTCCAACTAACATCCCGTTCTGTACTACGACCCTTTGGGCAAATCCGTTAGGAAAATCGTCATTTTTTGCGTAAATCCGATACTTTTTTGTGAATTTTCAATACTTTTTCGCAGAAATTGTCACAGAATGCACATTTTCCTCTAGGTAAATGTATATTAGACATTATGTAGCTCGAAATACGCGTAAACAAAAAATACAGTTGGATCAGTTCGAGGTTACAAAGTTCGTGCGATTTTTTTTAATTTTTTTCAAACGCGTTTTCGAAAAAAGGCTGTAGAAAAAAAAGCTCAACTGGGATTTTAGGGGACTTTTGTCTAATCGTTCAGTGACATGTACTCGACATTCCCTGAAAAAATCAACTTTCTCCGATTTTTTTCCCTGGTGAAACCTAATGTTCTTGGGCTATAAAGGGAAATTTTGGAGGAATCGTGGATGCGTTCCAATGTATTTCGACGTTTAGGCACACCGATAATTCCCGTAAGAAGAAGTTTGCAAATTAACCCGACTCCAGTAAATGAGTTTTTATTTTACACCGAAAAACATGGGTCTTTATCGTAATCGATAATCAAAATGTTAGAAATATACTGCACAGAAAACCGAGTTAAGAGCCACTGAACTGTTTTTTTTTCAGTAAACAAAAATATGCGAAGCAATGTGTATTTTTACTTTGAAAATTGGAGAGGCGTTTCAAAATTAAGTCGTAATTTTTTCTTCCAACTTGGATAGATATTTGCGTATGTTGGGTTATAAGGGTTGTCAGTTGTACATGTATTAAGAGGATGACTGGGTTGTTCTTTCATTATTCATGTACTTATACAAAAACAAACAAAAATGAAAAATGGCATTATCAAAAAACAGCCTGAAGCAGATGGAAAAGCAAACAACAACTACAACAACCCCCTTCCCCCCAAAACAACACCCCCAAACCAACACATCACAAGCGAGAACACATTATTATCGTAAAAGTGACAATTTCGAAATGGCGCCAATCTAAAGTGGACCTCTTTTATAAAATATATGAGGGGAAGGTACGAGGCTAGTTATTTTTTAATACGAATGTAAAACACATTATTTATTAGGTATGATTTTCTTTCCCAGAATTCCCCATTATCAAGCTCGGCTGATATGACTTCAAACTCGGCTGATATGACCCCGATCTCTGGTGATATGAATCAAGCCATAGTTGTTGCCTCATGATGAGTCGTTACCATGCGCAAGCAAACTGTTTCCATCGAGACCGCTAATCGTTACTCGTCGAACGAAATCAGGAAAACTGGAGTTGCAGGACATAATGGAGTGATTTGAAGCAGAGTGGGTGAAGGACTAGGAATTAAAGATGGCAATACGCAAGGACTAGACAGATGGAGAGAAGAAAGGAAAAAGAGAGATGTACAGAAAATATTAAACGCAGAATTAAGATTCAAAGTCGTAGGCAGAGGTTCGTCGAAGTGGAAGAAGAGATTATCATAATCCCTGATGGGTACGGGTGTGGGATGGGAAAATCTCACCCGAGGGCAAGATATTTGGGCCAGACACGAGGCTTGCCGAGTGTCTGGACCAAATATCTTGTCCCGAGGGTGAAGCCTCGTGTCTGGCCCAAATATCTTGCCCTCGGATGAGATTTTCCCATCCCACACCCGTACCCAACAGGTTTATTTTTCTCCCCCACCATACAGTGGTTACTTTGGCCAGAGGTAATCGGCGGTCACGTGCTGATATAACCAACTCATTTGGTATTCGTTGTTTTGAAAAACTAATGACACCATCGGAAACAGCATGCAAAAGTTATGTATATACCAAAGGTATATACCACGAAATCGATTAGGAACGGTGGCATCTTGGGGTTTAAAGAGTTTTAGAGCATCAAAACTTTGATTACACGGCATTCTGATGAATTCTGACATCAAAATGAATTAGTTGGTAGCAAGAAACTGATACGATATGCATAACGTCATAATAACGTTATAAATATATAACGTCACGTGGGTGCGGTGGGATTATTATAATCCCTGATGGGTACGGGTGTGGGGTGGGAAAATCTCACCCGAGGCCAAGATATTTGGGCCAGACACGAGGCTTGCCGAGTGTCTTGGCCAAATATCTTGTCCCGAGGGTGTGATTTTCCCATCTCACACCCGTACCCATCAGGGATTATTTTTCTCTCCCACCATACAGCGGTTACGTTAGTCAGAGGTAATCGGCGGTCACGAGCTGATATAATCAACTCATTTGGTATTCGTTGTTTTGAAAAACTAATGACACCATCGGAAAGAGCATGCAAAAGTTATGTATATACCAGAGGTATATACAACGAAATCAATTAGGAACGGTGGCATCTTGGGGTTTAAAGAGTTTTAGAGCATCAAACTTTGATCACACGGCATTCTGATGTCGTCAGTACGAATTAGTTGGTATCAAGAAACTGATACGATACGCATAACGTCATAATAACGTTGTAAATGTATAACGTCACGTGGGTGGGGTGGGATACATCTGTCTATCCCTGCTATCTCACCCTGGACAGACGTATGTTACACATGCAGTGGGGGGAGAAACATCTGTCTCTCCCTGCTATCTCACCCTGGACAGACGTATGTTACACATGCAGAGGGGGAGATAGTTATGTTATCGGAACGTCGCGACTTCCCCCAACTGGAGAAACCGAGACTTTCGGATAGCTGAACTAGGCGAAGAGGAAACGTCGCACGGAGGAACAATGATATTGTTAGAAAACTGTAACACACTGCAAAAAATATAGGTTCTCTTAAGAACCAAAACTGGTTCTAATCCTGTCCCTAAGATGGAACCAGTTTAATTTAATCAGTATTTATTTCAAATGAAATAAATTTACCAAGATTAGCATTCAATTTTAACAGAATAATGCATGAACTGAAGTAGATTCAGCAGTAAACTTGGAGCTTATTCAACGCAGTCGCCAAACATTTTGAAACAAAGCGAATATAAATACCTGGTATATTGGTTCTATACAGAACCAAAACTGGTTTGATATGCCAACTGTTCATATCTCCTTTGCTTAATACTGATTTGAAACAACCTCGTATAAGCTCTAAACTTACGGCTGAAACCCCCTCAATTTATGTTTAATTCTGTTAATGTTAATCTTTATAAATTTATTTGATTTGAAATAAATACTGTTTAAACAGAACTGGTTCCATCTCAGGGACAAGATTAGAACCAGTTTTGGTTCTAAAGAGAACCTATATTTTTTGCAGTGCAGATATGAGAACATTTTGTAATTATTTGTTTTGGTTTAACCCTTTACCTAACCTTAAAAGCAGACGGCACTTGCAAAAATAATTCTTGAATAACTACTTTTTTCATTTTTTGTCTCAAAAACATAGGTTATGACCCCTCGTTGGAACGAGCTCGACGAGAAATGAAAGAAATGAAAAAAATAATGAAAATTAATTGGCGATTTTTGAGAATAGTGCTGGCCGGTTTTGGCCGTTACGTTAGGTAAAGGGTTAGTAAACAAATAGGTTATTAATTAGTTTGACATGTGCCGAGATATCAGCCCTCGGTAACTTCACATCAGCCTTCGACCTTCGGTCTCAGGTTGATGTGAAACTACCTCGTGCTGATGTCTCGGCCGATATGAAACTCACCAAGTAATAAACTCCAAATGTATGCTATTGTTTCGTCACACGAATGTACTTTAAACATTTGAACACCAGAGGCCGTTTTTCCGGCCGTGTCACAAGCTACGTCACAATGTCATTGAGGGGGGGGGGGGACAGCAAGGTAAATGTGTGGTGTAGACCAATCAATATTTTTAACGTGCAGCCCTAAGGCTGCACGTTGAAAATATTAATTGGTTTACCCCCAAATAATAAATATGAACTCTTCCTATTGCTACCAAAGAACTGACATGGAAGATACCACCAGTGTTCAAAGGGTTAAACATACGTAATATCAAAATCTTTCTGATTAAAGCTTCTGTGTCACTAACTGTTATAACGTAATGCACGGTAATGAAAATGGATCTGTGTGGGTGTGGTGATCACAGGAAAAATTTACGCCTTCCCTGAGGGGTGAGTGCATTCATAGCTCAGATATGACAGCCATTAAGCTAAAATCACTTAATGCCAACAGAAAACGTTATATCCAATTTAAGGCAATAACAGCGCTTGGCTATTTAACTAGTTGTCTATGGTGTACCATTTGGGTCAAAAGTGTATTTTCATAGCAACGAGATTAAAATAAACGTCCGACGTATATTTTTTTATCTGTGCATCTGGATTTTTCAGTTGCAACGCTATGTCTCAATACAGGAGCACCTATAAAATTTAGCGGTGCACCTATACTTTATACGTCCAACTTATATTGAATTACAATCCATCGTATATTTTATACGTCAGACGTATAAATACACGTTGGACGTGTGTTTTTAGAGAAAAATAGCGATGCACCTACATTTTTTCCAGGTGCACCTATATTTCAAAATACCGTTGCAACTGTAAATTCCGGGTGCATCGATAAAATTTACACGTCCAACGTATATTTCTGACAAAATACACGTCCATCGTATATTTTTTCGGTCAAAATACAAGTCCAACGTATATTTCCCCTGAAAAACACGTCCGACGTATAATTATTTATCATTGCAACTGGATTTTACAGCTGCAACGCTATTTCTGTATACAGGTGCACATGTAAAATTTAGCGGTGCACCTATAAATTATACGTCCATCGTATATTAAAATCCACGTCCAACGTATATTTATACGTTCGACGTATAAGTATACGTTGGACGTGTATTTTTTCGTAGAAATTAGCGGTGCACCTGTAAATTGTTCTAGTTGCACCTCCATTTCAAAATACCTCTCCAACTATAAAATCCGGGAGCATCGATAAAAATTATACGTCCAACGTATATTTTAGAATAAAATCTACGTCCATCGTATATTTTCCTCGTCAAAATATAAGTTCAACGTATAATTTTCGGAAAATACACGTTTGACGATTATTTTTTATCGTTGCACCTGTATATTACAGTTGCAACGCTATTTTCGAATACCGGTGCACCTATAAAATTTAGCGGTGCACCTACAAATTATACGTCCATCGTATATTAAATTACACGTCCATCGTATAATTTATACGTCCGACGTATAAATACACGTTGGACGTGTATTTTCATCGAAAAATAGCGATGCAGCTACATCTTTTACAGGTGTACCTACATTTCAAAATACCGTTGCAACTATAAAATACAGGTGCATCGATAAAAATTACTCGTCCAACGCATAATTCTATAAAAGGAAACAAGGTGACCCGATTACCTAAAATGGAGATATAAGTTCCACGTGGGTTTTGTTTCTAGCCAATCAGAAAATTACCGTTGCACCCAGTTACTATAAATAGGAGCTAATCAGAAAATACCTTTAAAACTTGTAAATCCTGTGCCGACATTCGACTTGCGAGATAGGATATACGACATACAACATATGCCATAAAATATCCGTGATCACTGCGACCAATCAAGTAATTCGTGTTTTGTTTGGCCAATCCCACTGATGCTTTTATTCTGACTTGTTCATGATCGGGACCGTGGGAGCACAGAGGTTCGTTTCAAACAATGATCCAGGAATAAAATAATATTGTAAAATAAGTATAACTGGATTTTATAATATTATTTTATTCCTGAATCATTGCTTGAAATGGCATTGGAGTGGACTCAATTTTTTCACCAACGTTCGTTGTATCTGGGCCCATGGGAGTCGCCATGATAATTATCCCCGCATTTTAAAAAATGCGGGGATATTGTCATGATCTCCGTCCGTACGTCCGTACGGCCGTACGTCTGTACGGCCGTACGTCCGTACTTCCGTACGTCCGGTTTTGTAATTCGAAACGCTGTAACTTTCTACAGTTGTTCGATAGGGGCTGTGCAACCCAAAAATACAACTTTTAAATTTTTGTGCCACCAGGTGGCTTCTGTGGAGCCACTTGAAAAATGCGTTATTTTTTCACTTTTTTGCTGAATAGTCCCAACCTATGTAATTCGGAGTTCTAAAATTACACTAGGGTGCTGCTAAATGATCTGTAGATATGTAGGAAGGTTTCGGATTTTTCGGGTGCCACGTGGCTGTGCCACCGTAGCCACTTTTGTGTTTTCTTAGACCGTTTCCGGCAAAAGGCTCGTAGGATATGTAATTCGAAATGCTAAATCCATGCTCAGATGTTGCAGTAGGGACTATAGATGCGCACGAAGGTTTCGGATTTTTCGGGTGCCACGTGGCTGTGCCACCGTAGCCACTTTTGTGTTTTCTTAGACCGTTTCCGGCAAAAGGCTCGTAGGATATGTAATTCGAAACGCTAAATCCATGCTCAGAAGTTGCAGTAGGGGCTATAGATGCGCAGGAAGGTTTCGGATTTTTCGGGTGTCACGTGGCTGTGCCACCGTAGCCACTTTTGTGTTTTCTTGAACCGTTTCCGGCGAAAGGCTCGTAGGGTATGTAATTCGAAACACTAAAACCATGCTCATATGTTGCAGTAGGGTCTATAGATGCACACGAAGGTTTCAGATTTTTCGGGTGCCACGTGGCTGTGCCACCGTAGCCACTTTCGTGTTTTCTTAGATCGTTTCCGGCGAAAGGCTCGTAGGGAATGTAATTCGAAATGCTAAAACCATGCTCATATCTTGCAGTAGGGACTATAGATGCGCACAAAGGTTTCGGATTTTTCGGGTGCCAAGTGGCTGTGCCACCGTAGCCACTTTTGTGTTTTCTTAGGCCGTTTCCGGCAAAAGGCTCGTAGGATATGTAATTCGAAACGCTAAAACCATGCTCAAATGTTGCAGTAAGGGCTGTAGATATGCACGAAGGTTTCAGATTTTTCAGGTGCCAAGTGGCTGTGCCACCATTGCCACTTTTGTGTTTTCTTAGACCGTTTCTGACGAAAGGCTCCTAGGGTATGTAATTCGAAATGCTAAAACCATGCTCAAATATTGCAGTGGGGTCTGTAGATGCGCTTGAAGGTTTCGGATTTTCCAGGTGTCACGTGGCTGTGCCACCGTTGCCACTTTTGTGTTTTCTTAGACAGTTTCCAGTGAAAGGCTCCTAGGGTATGTAATTCAAAATGCTAAAACCATGCTCAAATGTTGCAGTGGGGTCTGTAGATGCGCTTGAAGGTTTCGGATTTTTCAGGTGTCTTGTGGCTGTGCCACCGTTGCCACTTTTATGTTTTCTTAGACCGTTTCCGGCGAAAGGCTCCTAGGGTATGTAATTCGAAACGCTAAAACCATGCTCAAATGTTGCAGTGGGGTCTGTAGATGCGCACGAAGGTTTCGGATTTTTCAGCTGCCATGTGGCTGTGCCACCATTGCCACTTTCGTGTTTTCTTAGACCGTTTCCGGTGAAAGGCTCCTAGGGTATGTAATTCGAAACGCTAAAACCATGCTCAAATGTTGCAGCAGGGTCTGTAGATGTGCACGAAGTTTTCAGATTTTTCAGGTGCCACGTGGCTGTGCCACCGTTGCCACTTTTGTGTTTTCTTAGACCGTTTGTGGTGAAAGGCTCCTGGGGTATGTAATTCGAAATGATAAAACCATGCTCAAATGTTGCAGTAGGGTCTGTAGATGCACACGAATGTTTCGGATTTTTCAAGTGCCACGTGGCTGTGCCACCGTTGCCACTTTCATGTTTTCTTCGACCGTTTCCAGCGAAAGGCTCCTAGGGTATGTAATTCGAAACGCTAAAACCTTGCTCAAATGTTGCAGTAGGATCTGTAGATGTGCACGAAGGTTTCGGATTTTTCAGGTGCCACGTGGCTGTGCCACTGTTGCCACTTTCATGTTTTCTTAGACCGTTTCTGATGAAAGGCTCCTAGAGTATGTAATTTGAAATGCTAAAAGCATGCTCAGATGTTGCAGTAGGGTCTGTAGATGCGCAGGAAGGTTTTGGATTTTTTGGGTGCCATGTGGCTGTACCACTGTTGCCACTTTCGTGTTTTCTTAGACCGTTTCCAGCGAAAGGCACCTAGGGTATGTAATTCGAAACGCTAAATCCATGCTCAAATGTTGCAGTTGGGTCTGTAGATGCACACAAAGGTTTCGGATTTTTCAGCTGCCACGTGGCTGTGCCACCGTTGCCACTTTTGTGTTTTCTGAGACCCTTTCCGGTGAAAGGCTCCTAGGGTATGTAATTCGAAACACTAAAACCATGCTCAAATGTTTCAGTGGGGTCTGTAGATGAGCACGAATGTTTCGGATTTTTCACCTGCCACGTGTATGTGCCACCGTTGCCACTTTCGTGTTTTCTGATACCCTTTCCAGTGAAAGGCTCCTAGGGTATGTAATTCGAAGCACTAAAACCATGCTCAAATGTTTCAGTGGGGTCTGTAGATGCGCAGAAAGGTTTCGGATTTTTCAGCTGTCAAGTGGCTGTGCCGTTGCCACTTTCGCATTTTCTTAGACCGTTTCCGGCGAAAGGCTCCTAGGGTATGTAATTCAAAATCCTAAAACCATGCTCAAGTGTTGCAGTAGGGTCTGTAGATGCACACGAAGGTTTCGGATTTTTGGAGTGCCACGTGGCTGTGCCACCGTTTCTTAGACCGTTTCCGATGAAAGGCTCCTAAAGTATGTAATTCGAAATGCTAAAAGCATGCTCAGATGTTGCAGTAGGGTCTGTAGATGCGTACGACGGTTTCAGATTTTTTTGGGTGCCACGTGGCTGTGCTACTGTTGCCACTTCCGTGTTTTCTTAGACCGTTTCCAGCGAAAGGGTCCTAGGGTATGTAATTCAAAACGCTAAAGCCATGCTCAAATGTTGCAGTGGGGTCTGTAGATGTGCACGAAGGTTTCGGATTTTTCAGCTGCCACGTGGCTGTGCCACCATTGCCACTTTCGTGTTTTCTTAGACCCTTTTCGGTGAAAGGCCCCTAGGGTATGTAATTCAAAATGCTAAAACCATGCTCAAATGTTGCATTGGGGTCTGTAGATGCGTACGAAGGTTTTGGAATTTTCTGCTGCCAAGTGGCTGTGCCGTCAGTTGCCGTTGCCACTTTTGCATTTTCTTAGACCATTCCGGCAAAAGGCTCCTAGGGTATGTAATTCGAAACGCTAAAACCATGCTTAAATGTTGCAATGGGGTCTGTAGATGAACAGGAAGGGTTCGGGTGCCCCGTGGCTGTGCCACCATTGCCACTTTCGTGTTTTCTTAGACCCTTTCCGGCAAAAAGCTCCTAGGGTATGTAATTCAAAACGCTAAAACCATGCTCAAATGTTGCAGTAGGGTCTGTAGATGCACACAAAGGTTTCAGATTTTTTAGGTACCACGTGGCTGTGCCACCGTTGCCTCTTTCATGTTCTCTTAGACCATTTCCGGCGAAAGGCTCCTACAGTATGTATTTCGAAATGGTAAAACCATGTTCAAATGTTGCAGTGGGGTCTGTAGATGTGCACGAAGATTTCGGATGTTTCAGGTGCCACGTGGCTGTGCCATTGCCACTTTCGTGTTTTCTTAGACCGTTTTCGGCGAAAG
Organism: Pictodentalium vernedei; assembly: GCA_031216915.1. Lineage (NCBI taxonomy): Eukaryota > Metazoa > Mollusca > Scaphopoda > Dentaliida > Dentaliidae > Pictodentalium > Pictodentalium vernedei. The sequence continues at coordinate 611,993,671 of CM062295.1, forward strand.
GCTACTAGAGTATGTAATTCGAAACGCTAAAACCATGCTGAGATGTTGCAGTAGAGTCTGTAAATGTGCAGGAAGGTTTCGGATTTTTTGGGTGCTACGTGGCTGTGTCACCGTTGCCACTTTTGTGTTTTCTTAGACCGTTTCCGGCAAAAGGCTCCTAGGGTATGTAATTCGAAATGCTAAACGCATGCTCAAATGTTGCAGTAGGGTCTGTAGATGCGTACAAAGGTTTCAGATTTTTCAGGTGCCACGTGGCGGTGCCACCGTTTTGCTTTCGTGTTTTCTTAGACCGTTTCCAGTGAAAAGCTCCTAGAGTATGCAATTTGAAATGCTAAAACTATACTCAAATGTTGCAGTAGGGTCTGTAGATGTGCACGAAGGTTTCGGATTTTTGGGGTGCCACGTGGCTGTGCCACCGTTGCCACGTTCATGTTTTCTTAGACCATTTCCGGCGAAAGGCTCCCAGGGTACATGTATGTAATTCTAAACGCTACAACCATGCTCAAATGTTGCATTGGAGTCTGTAGGTGCGCACTAAGCTGTGTCACCTGTGCCACTCAGTATGATTTTAGTGTGTCATATAATACATTTCATCTTTGTATCAAGCAGTCATACAAAGTCAGAGATGCAAATGCGGGGATACACTATAGTGTGCTTTGCATCTAGTTGATATTTCAAAAGGGGTTCGACTTTGATGAAACAGGTACACCGAGGGTTTGGCAGATGCCCAAGGGTATCCGGCTTATTCGAACCTTGGTTCTTTCGGGCCTTGGTTTGTTCGTACCCTGGCTTTTTCGACCCACCGGCTCATTGGGACTTAGCTTTTTCGCCCCTCGGCGAAGGAATTTGTCGTGATTGCCGAAGGCACGATTATAATGGAGAGGGCGAGACATTTTGCCCGGGAAAATTTTTAAATATAGTATTAAAAGTAAGCTCTCTGGTGGACTTTTGGTGATTTATTAACATTCTTCGTTTTAGAAAAAAAATGCGCACAAATATGCACATCTCGGGGTCATCAAAAGACTGTTTCTTATGTGTACGGTGCCATAGCATGTACTAGGGCAAGGGAATGTAAAAACCAATACGGGCTAAGATGAATGGAGCAATTTGGTTGCACCTGTTAAGGATCTGACCGAGGGCAGAGTTGGTAGAAGACTATACTAATGGGTGACTAGCGAAGAAGTTGACAATAGGACAGATAATGGTGACTATGTGTAAGTCAATAGTAGTGGTCTAAGATCTATGAAAGCCATGGGGTGATCTGGATGCTGATCGGGTGTTAGGGGCAATAGGTGGTTGATGGGATCTGCTGGTGTGCTAGTGCACATTACATGCTGCGCATAGAGATATGCTAGATGTGCCAATATGTGTTTATGTTCTAATGCACAACACCTGCACATACGACGAAAAAGGGATTCTGTAACCACAGACGTTTTAAACTAGAGGGGTGTCATTTGTGTGCAAAGCACACTATGGTGTATCCCCGCATTTGCATCCTTGACTTTGTATGAATGCTTGATACAAATATGAAATGTGTTATATGACACACTAAAATTATATTGAGTGGCACAGGTGACACAGCTTCGTGTGCATCTACAGACTCCACTGCAACATTTGAGCATGGTTTTAGCATTTCGAATTACATACCCTAGGAGCCATTCACCGGGAACGGTCTAAGAAAACAGGAAAGTGGCAACGGTGGCACAGCCACGTGGCACCTAAAAAATCCAAAACCTTCGTGCACATCTACAGACCCTGCTGCAACATTTGAGCATGATTTAGCGTTTCGAATTACATACCCTAGAAGCCTTTTGCCGGAAACGGTCTAAGAAAACAGGAAAGTGCCAACGCTGACACAGCCACGAGGCGCCTGAAAAATCTGAAACCTTCATGTGCACCTACTGACCCTACTGCAACATTTGAGCATGGCTTTAGCATTTCGAATTACATACCCTAGGAGCCTTTCGCCGGAAACGGTCTAAGAAAACACGAAAGTGGCATCGGTGGCGCAGCCACATGGCACCCAAAAAATCCGAACTCTCCGTGCGCATCTACAGACCCTACTGCAACATTTGAGCATGGTTTTAGCATTTCGAATTACATACCCTAGGAGCCTTTCGCCGGAAACGGTCTAAGAAAACACCAAAGTGGCAACGGTGGCACAGCCACGTGGCAGCTGAAAAATCCGAAACCTTCGTGGGCATCTACAGACCCCACTGCAACATTTGAGCATGGTCTTAGCGTTTCGAATGACATCCCTAGGAGCCTTTCGCCGGAAACGATGTAAGAAAACACGAAAGTGGCAACGGTGGCACAGCCACGTGGCACCCAAAAATCCGAAACCTTCGTTCGCATCTACAGACCCTACTGCAACATCCGAACATGCTTTTAGCGTTTCGAATTACATACTCTAGGAGCCTTTTGCCGGAAACGGTCTAAGAAAACATGAAAGTGGCAACAGTGGCACAGCCACGTGGCAGCTGAAAAATCCGAAACCTTCGTGCGCATCTACAGACCCCAATGCAACATTTGAGCATGGTTTTAGCGTTTCGAATTACATACCCTAGGAGCCTTTCGCCGGAAACGGTCTAAGAAAACACGAAAGTGGCAACGGTGGCACAGCCACATGGCACCTGAAAAATCTGAAACCTTCCGGCACATCTACAGATCATTTAGCAACACCCTAGTGCAGATATAAAACTCTCAATTACATAGGTTGGGATTATTCGAAAGAAAAGTGAAAAATTAGCGCATTTTTCAAGTGGCTCCACACAAGCCACCTGGTGGCGCAAAACTTTAAAAGTGGTATTTTTGGATTCCAAAGACCCAATTGAACAACTGTAGAAAGTTACAGCGTTTCGAATTACAAAAAAATTTACCACCGCCTGCTCCCTTAAAAAGTATGGGGAATGATGAACGTTCGGGTACTACTGTCTTATTTCCAGTTGCACAGCCGGAGAGGGGGGGGGGGGGGGGCGCACATATGTGCCCCCATCCCAAAACAACTGAGTCCCTCCCCCTCCCCCTACATGATGTGGCCTAATTATAAATGCCTTCGCAACTTACAAATTATGGACACATATGGACTCAGAGTCAAGGAAATTGCGTTTGTTTCGAATTTCAATTTTTTTCAACGGGGGGGGGGGGGGGGTGTCCCCTTCTTGTACCCGCCTTCCATCTCGCCGCTGCGTGGCTCGGATGATGCTGCGCATCCTATTCTGTATACAGCCTAGTTCTTCAGCGATCTGAACGTAGCGCTTACCCGTTTCGTAGGGCGAAGGGGTCGCCGTTACGTTCAGATTGCTGCATTAGTCCCGCTAGATATTACTCTTGTCCCCACCCCCCACCCCCTCCTCCCCCAACTATATCCTGGCTATGCGTCTGCTTATTTCGCGCCATCGCAAGGCCGAACCCGTATTTCTTTATTTTGATATATTTCTTCGTTTGGCCTTTTCGTCTTTTGGGAGGGGGCAGTGGTGTGGTTACCCCTCAGTCATTTTGGTGATGAACTGAACTACTTTTTTCTTGGTTGAAGGTAGGATCGTGGGAAGGATATCAATTTTTACATCAATTCTACAACAACGTTCGTTGTATTTAGGCCCTATGTCTAAAAAACCGAAACAATTCCATGATGGCCAACAACCATAAGGACAAGTCCATAGGAGGTTTGTGTTCGGAATTCAAAACACCATCACAGGATCAAAAGGCACTTTCTGACCTTGTGTTTTAAAGAGTAATTAGGCCTAGACGACTTCAAAATTTAACCCAGAGAGTAATTGTAGGCCTATTTTATCCCTCTTGCACAATCGCATAAAGATAAAGGCAAAACCCGAGAATGGTTGCCAACATAGGCCAAATGGTAATAGATATGAAAAAGCGGTGCAGCTGTCTTATAAACTGCACAAGTGGTGATTAAGTAAATAGCCCATCCAAAAGAACGCAAGTCACCAGGGAAATCGGCTACCTTCAATCAGCCCAATTAAGTAGTTGTTAAAATTGGAATTGTTGGCCTCTGTTCATAAATTATGAAATCCGGCCTCCCCCCACCCCCCCCCCCCCAAAAAAAACAAAAAAAACAAAAAACAAAACAATTATGGACTTGTCCTTATGGTTGTTGGCCATCACGGCATTGTTTCGGGTGTCAAGACGTGGGGCCTCATAAGTGTCGCCGGGTGGGATAGGAGATTGTGGGGAGTCAGGCTGAGAACGAACCCCCTTTTACGGTTTTTCTTTTCTAAAACGAAGAATGTTAATAAATCACCAAAAATCCACCAGAGAGCTCCTTTTAATACTAAATTTAAAAATTTTCCCGGGGAAAATATCTCGCCCCTCCAGTATGATCGTCCTTCGGCAATCACGACAAATTCCTTCGCCGAGGGGCGAAAAAGCCAAGTCCCAATGAGCCGGTGGGCCGAAAAAGCCAGGGTACGAACAAACCAAGGCCCGAAAGAACCAAGGTTCGAATAAGCCGGATCCCCTTGGGCACCTGCCAAACCCTCCGTGTACCTGTTTCATCAAAGTCGAACCCCTTTTGAAATATCAATTATCATGGCGACTCCCATGGACCCAGATACAACGAACGTTGGTGAAAAAATTGAGTCTACTCCAACGCCACGGGTGCCCTTCCCACTACTGCACAGGGGCCGTTTCAAACAATGATTCAGGAATAAAATAATATTATAAAATCCATTTATACTTATTTTACAATATTATTTTATTCCTGGACCATTGTTTGAAACGAACCTCTGTGCTCCCACGGTACCGATTATGAACAAGTCAGAATAAAAGCATCAGTGGGATTGGCCAAACAAAACACGAATTACTTGATTGGTCGCAATGATCATGGATATTATATGGCATATGTTGTATGTCGTATATCCTATCTCGCATGTCGAATGTCGGTCCAGGATTTACAAGTTTTAAAGGTATTTTCTGATTAGCTGCTATTTATAGTAACTGGGTGCAACGGTAATTTTCTGATTGGCTAGAAACAAAACGCACGTTGAACTTATATCTCCATTTTAGGTAATCAGGTCACCTTGTTTCCTTTTATAGAATTATGCGTTGGACGTGTAATTTTTATTGAAGCACATGTATTTTATAGTTGCAACGGTATTTTGAAATGTAGGTGCACCTGTAAAAAATGTAGGTGCATCGCTATTTTTCGATGAAAATACACGTCCAACGTATATTTATACGGCGGACGTATAAATTATACGATGGACGTGTAATTTAATATACAATGGACGTATAATTTGTAGGTGCACCGCTAAATTTTATTCGAAAATAGCGTTGCAGCTGTAATATACAGGTGCAACGATAAAAAATATACATCGAGCGTGTATTTTCCGAAAATTATACGTTGAACTTATATTTTGACGAGGAAAATATACGATGGACGTAGATTTTATTCTAAAATATACGTTGAACGTATAATTTTTATTGATGCACCCGGATTTTATAGTTGGAGAGGTATTTTGAAATGGAGGTGCAACTAGAAAAATTAACAGGTGCACCGCTAATTTCTACGAAAAATACACGTCCAACGTATACTTATACGTCGGACGTATGAATATACGTTGGACGTGAATTTTAATATACGATGGACGTATAATTTATAGGTGCACCGCTAAATTTTACATGTGCACCTGTATACAGAAATAGCGCTGCAACTGTAAAATCCAGTTGCAACGATAAATAATTATACGTCGGACGTGTTTTTCAGGGGAAATATACGGTGGACTTGTATTTTGACCGAAAAAATATACGATGGACGTGTATTTTGTCAGAAATATACGTTGGACGTGTAAATTTTATCGATGTACTCGGAATTTACAGTTGCAATGGTATTTTGTAATGTAGGTGCACCTGGAAAAAATGTAGGTGCATCGCTATTTGTCTCTAAAAACACACATCCAACGTGTATTTATACGTCGGACGCATAAAATATACACTGGACGTGTAATTCAATATACGTTGGACGTATAAAGTATAGGTGCACCGCTAAATTGTACAGGTGCACCTGTATTGAGAAATAGCGTTGCAACTGAAAAATCCAGGTGCAACGATAAAAAATATACGTCGGACGTGTATTTAGACTTTTAACCCAAACGGTACACCATATTTTTCATGGGAAATATACGTTGGACTTGTATTTTGACCGAAAAAATATACGATGGACGTGTATTTTGTCAGAAATATACGTTGGACGTGTAAATTTTATCGATGCACCCGAAATTTACAATTGCAACGGTATTTTGAAATGTAGGTGCACCTGACAAAAATGTAGGAGCATCACTATTTTTCTCTAAAAGCACACGTCCAACGTGTATTTATACGTCGGACGTATAAAATATACGATGGACCTGTAATTCAATATACGTTGGACGTATAAATTATAGGTGCACCGCTAAATTTTATAGGTGCACCTGTATTGAGAAATAGCGTGCCGATCCAGGCGCACCGATAAAAAATATACGTCGGACGTGTATTTTAATCTCATCGCGATGAAAATAGACTTTTGACCCAAATGGTACACCATAAATAACTATGACAGCTACTTACTTTGCAGGGTGAAGTTTCAGCTATTTGGCATGTCCCGCGGGAACTTCTAACCGTTCAAAACCTGTGTCCTGCTTTTGTGTGGCGTGGTGAGACTCCCCCCTCCCCACACCCAGTCGTAACATCCATGTTCTTCGTAGCGTATTGCCTTCTTTCAAACAATGTACATATTACGCCGCCACCACCAACCCCCACCACCCCTCTTCAAGGTGTCGCGTCTTGCCTTATTTTGATCGTCGAGATCGATTCAATTTTCCAAAACGTGGTGTTTTTGTAGATTTATTCTTACGTTTTCATTTCTTCAACAATCTGCACTGCCTCTCTTAATACTGGCAACACGGCTAAACATCCCGAGAACTGTTGAAATAGATGCTTCGTTCATCGAGGGCTGTAAAGTACGGGTTACCGTAGACACGATACCGCGCGCGTCTTTAAGAAAACCTTCCAGATTAATTTTTTGTCGGTCTTCCATTTGCTTATCGTGTTATTCAAATGTGGCTCCAGAAAATCTAGCGTGTATGTATCGACGCCACTGATTGGTCATCGGAATGTGTTGGTTGACAGGTTTTCAGTATGACACACATTTAATATAGCATCATACTATATTATATGAGTATGATACTGAATTAATTCAGTATGATCCTCAATTAATATAGCATCATACTATATTATTTGAGGATGATACTTAATTATTTTAGTATGATACTCAATTAATTTAGCATCATACTATATTATTGTGCACGATTTCATGAATGCAGCATAAATAAAACAGCATGATACTGAAATCAGGTTCACGTACGGGAGGGTCATAATTGTTTTTTTACTATGATACTCTAATAATTTGTCATGATGCTATATTATTTGGTATGATTTCATAAATGCTGCATAAATAATTAAGTATGATACTTAATTATTTAAGTATGATACTGAATTAATTCAGTATCATACTATATTATTTGGGTATCATACTATAATATGAACTTTGGTAAAACCAAGAAGCGCGCGCAACTCACAGTGTTTTTCAAATTATAATGACATAAACTTTTGTGTGGTCAACGTTCGACTGTTCGCTTCTGAATAGTAGGGGCCCGAAGTTAGTACCGCCTACCGGGACGTCATCATGCAGGCTGCCAACAACCGTGTGTAGGCCTATTGTATAATTTGTAAGCCAATGAAGTTTTCCCCGACTGAGAAGGCGTGGGGCTCAGTAGACTAAGTGACAGGCCACGCACAGCGATGAGAGAGGAGGTATCCAATTCCCCATGTTGTTATTTTGTCATTGAGAAATTGATAACAGCATAGTATTGTCAGTAACAGCTGTTTATACCGTACAGCGTTTGGGCCTTGGCAGTTGGCTGAGCCCAGGTGTTACCAGTACTGTAGTGGCAGTACAGTAGTGTTATTAGTTTTAAAACAGAAGAACATGTGCCATAAAACCGTAATACATTTTTGGAGTGCCCTGTGTCTGATACTCTGTGATTACGGCCAACAGTAAATTTCTCCCAGGTGAATTATCCCACTTTCAATACTTTCGACCCGAAGTCGAAGTGATTTGGACTTGTGAATTCGACAAGATATCATTGCCACAAAATGTCAAAAAGACCCCACCTAAGCTTCTATTTTAGAGGTGTGTTGACCCACTGCAGACTTTGTCTGGAGAGCAGTCGTTCCCCAAGATAAGTTGACCCGCGAGGGAAGTCCACCCCAAATACTACAGAAGTGCACCTAAACAATCTCGGAGAAGTCAAGAAAAGTCAACCCCATAAACTACAAAAGAACTTGGGGCCCCAATGCAAAGTTGACCCAGCCAACTTTGTGAGAGGTCTGAGGACATAACCGAGGAGGCACATGCCCCCTCCCCACACTCACACAAGTTGAAGCAAAATTAAATTCTCTCAAATATATTGTATAACTGTAGTAAATTAGTCACATATATTGCGGTTGATACCAAGGTGCCACCCCTCCCCAAAAAGAAAGAAACCAGACCAAGGTTGAGGAAAACTCAGCCTTCTACTCAGAGAAGTCGACCACCAAAACTACAAAAGAACTTGTCCCATAGGCGAAGTCGAGCCCAAACTAGTATAAGGAAACTCAAAACTCAAATAATAAGTTGTTAGTCAATAACTCGACCAGACAAAACATAAAACAGAATCCACCTTAAGTGGACAAATAAATTGAACCGAAGAAGCTTGAGGCCTACAATCCGAGAAATTATCATGAATAAAGTAGTTGCAAAATAATTTGAGGAAATTATTTGAAACCATACCCCCGTGGGAACCCTAGAAAGTGAGGTAGTGCTGGTTTACTTTGGTAAACAAGCTCTGTTGTACTGGTAAAATAGGACCTGGTAAACAGTGCCTGGGGTGGAAGTCCTCTAAAATAGGCAGCATGTGACGATTAATTGGCTATACTTGACTTCATATCCATGTTGTGGTCACGATTAGACATTGTGCACAAGCACGTGGCCTTAAACAGCAATAAATAAATAAATAAATTGAAACCATACAGTTGTTAAATATTGTGTAGGACTGCATTCTTGCACTCTTGGGCTATATGATTTTTTTGCATAGAAAATATTTCTAAATAATTTCGAAATAACAAAAATACAGTACAATAAACAGTTGCAGCATTGAAAAAAATAATTTGAGAAAAACCTACAAGTATTTCATTTGGGGCTGAATTGTTCCCTTGTGTGCCAACTTTGTTAACCTTTTACCCAATGCCGACAATATTAAAATTTATTATTTTAATTTAAATTTTCCAAAAAATGTCAACAAAAGCACATCATGTGACCCCTCGTCGGAATGAGCCCGTTCCAATGAGGGGTCATATGATGTGCTTTTGTTGACATTTTTTGGAGAATTTTGAATTTTACGCAAGCGGATGGGGCCCATTCGTTAGGTAAAGGGTTAAGGACCAACTTTTCCCACAGGCTCAATCCGGACTTTGTTTTAGGTTGACCCATCTTGGCTTTGTTTTAGGTCGACTTATCTTGTGGGCCAACTTCTCTTGTGTACTGACTTCTGTGTTTGATAAAATTAAAACACTTGCCTAGGAGGTGGGTAAAGTGGCAGATTTTATGGACCCTGGAAGGCCATGTGTGTGCTTGCCAAAAAAGTGTGATGTTGATGTTCTACAGTGTTCCACTTGAAAAACATGACTGGTACGTGTAAAATAGAAAGTACCAGTCAGAGTAGCTGGGATGGAAGGAGACATGAACTGACCAGTCAGGAAATAGAGCAACTGACCAGTGCCCCAATAAACATAAATTGAATCTGATGTTTCTTAGTTAATGTGATCAGTTTGGTACTTGGAACAATTTGACAAAGTGTCTTGCCACTGCTGGGTTGTATAGTGAAAGTTTGTGAGTATGTCTGTACCACCTTGTTATTCAGCTGATATGATCTCTTAGTTCATTTTTTGGGATGTGGAACCAGAATAACACGGGGTCATTCAGTGGTCCAGCATGGGTGTCTGGATGACTATGTCTCTTAACGTGAGCTGAAAACACTTTCACCTGAAAATTCCCTAAAAAAATTTAAAAAAACCTCCACCCCTTCAAAGGAAAAAAAGAGCCAAAAATTTAGAAAAAATATCCACATATTTTCATCCGTAAAATTATTCTTTCAATCAGGAATCACTCCGCAGTCAACACTTTTTTCTTCAAAAAACATTCATTATTTCTTTTTCATTTATCAGAAATGATGAAAAATTGCAGTGCAGTCAATGTGAATATTGGCAATTATAAAATAGTTCATGAATTTAATATATCCACTGGGATGAAAAAACAAGCAAAGTTACTTTTAAGTCATCTGGAAAGTGGCAATTAAATTTACTGATATCCAAATTACAAAACAAGGAAACCAATTCCTGTTTTTATGATTTCAATTGTCAGATCAAAATCCACAAGTTTCTTCCCAGGCGTGATCACTTCACACCTAATTTTTTATCTTGGCATTTTACCCCAGATTTTGGGCCTATTTTTTCCCCATTCTGGTAGCATTATCAATTTATCTCTCCAAACATCGTATAAATATTGTGGCCAAAAATAGGAAAGTTGAAAATTTGTAAGGAAAAACTATCTCGCCCAACCAGTGTCAAAGGTGTTTTGGCCTGAAATTGTGGAAGTTGGTTTGGCTGAAATTGTGCATGCAGGCCGGTTTGGGTGTAATTTTCGGAAAGTACCCTACAAAATAGACGACAACAGATTAATATTTTGTCCAGAATATCGCCATTATCCAACCTTCAAAAAAACTTTTTGGACCTCAACAAGTTTTTCATTCAAGATCCACACCACCCCCACCCTACCTACACACCACCATCCACATATGTTTTCAAATAAAAATTAAAATTGACCAGGCAACTACATAACTTATTTTTATAAACAACCAAAGATAAAGGTTGAACATTTTTTTGTACATGATACACAACATTGACAGCGATGACTTTTATTTAGATCAAGTCTGAACATTCACTGATCCAAAAGTACACAAACTAACCCCTTGAATATTTTTGGTAATGATTAAGAAATAGGCTTCAGGTTGATTGTGGGCTTTGTCAAGAAACAATGGATTGCAGTGAACCCACACCCTATCCATTTTTCTGGAAGAAATGGAAGCTTTATTTTTTCATTATCTTTCGAAAATTTTCAGCAATATTATGAATTAAATATGAGCTATTTGGACAATGGAGAAATATTTCAGGTTATCTGGGTTTTTTTTTATTTCCATCTGGTGCGAATTTAAAGAAAAAAAGAGTTTCACTGCAACATTTATTTTTATTGTTTTTTTTTGTGAAGGGGGGGGGGGGTAGGCCTTTTTAAATTTCACAAGTTGGACAGTTTTAGTAATAGTCGAGCACAATAAATTGTGCGCACAAAAAAAAAAACATTACAATTGTCAGAAACGAGAATGCATGCAGTCATTGTGACGGGTAAGGCGTCTTCGCTTGAAAATTGGCCTCGAAACGTATTGTCGAAAATTTATTGTTTTTGTTTCGCTGGGGTGCATACATTGTTGTACGGAACTTCTGTTTTGGAAATGGTAATTCGTGGACGTTTGTCAGACAGTATGTCACTTCGACATCTTAGGTTCGTAATAACTGAATGAAAACGACCTTTGCCACAATCCGACCTGTGCGTACTTTTAAGTTACAACAAACGGACGTGTTGTTGATGCTTTTCGTTTGGTAACTTTGTTCCAATAACACGCAGTGTTGGTTTGAAGTGAACAGCGTTTTGCACTTGCAAATGCAAAACAGATAAATCACGTGACAGAATACTCCGCAGAATCGAACAACAGCGGGATCCAACAGCCAGCCAGCAGACGATAAAATCCAATGTGCATATATGGGAACATTTAGCTTTTCGACAATTTCTGTCATTTAGTCAGCAAAGCAAACGACAGTTGAGTTTGTTTGGAAAAACTTTAATTTTGAAAAGCATGTTCAATAAATTATTCACAGTCTGCATGGAATGATCTAAGGAGAAATCTTGCATTACACCGTTCGCTTTTTAGGGGGCGTCATTCGATTTGTTCGCTTCTGAAAACGAGAGCTGGGGTTCCCCATGTTTTTACTTCCGGTTTCCGGTTTAGATTGGATGGCACATCATTCCTTGGTTTTTCCAATTTCGCGTACACGTTGTCCATTAGGTTTGCTTCAAAGCAGCCCTTCGGGCTGCTTTTGCGCGCGCTATTAATTGAGTATCATACTCTATTATTTTAGCATCATGCTTAATTCACTGATTTATGATCCTGTTCGTACGTCATACAAATGGAGACGTTTCATATGTTAACGTCACGCGTCGACGTCATCCAAACTCAATATCTAGTGTGACCGCCATTTGAGTCCAAAACTGATTGGCACCTTCTGTTCATTGAAGCAATCAGATTCCGGATGAAAGCTTGAGGTATGGTGGCCCACTCCTCCTGCAATGCTTGCGCCAACTGCGGTAACGTCTGAGGTTGTGGTTGACGTTGTCACACACGTCGATCCAGTTGATCCCATAGATGTTCGATCGGGTTCAAATCGGGCGATTTGGAGGGCCAGGATAGGACTTCGATGTGTCATCCTGTAGATAAGCTGTCGTGAGCCTTGCTGTGTGAGCTCGGGCATTATCATGCTGGAAAATGGCGTTGGCATTCTGCATAATGGGGAGCACGTGTGGATGCAAAATGTTATCTCTGTGCATTTGCGTCGTCAAGGCACCCTCAACATGGAAGAGGTCCGTTCTACCAGTGTGTGAGATGGCTGCCACATCATAACGCTACCGCCACCAAATCTCTCCACCTCCCGTCTAGCACGCAGACCTGCCGCGTAAACGGTTGCGAATGGTCTGATCTGAAATCCTCCGCTGACCTGGTAGCGTTGACGCGTTAGAGGCCGCTGTGGTTGTTCTCTCATGCAAATGACGTAATCGGATGTATCGGTCCTGAGCTGGGGTGGTCACTCGGGGTCTTCCGGATCTTGGGAGGTCCCGCGTTGTCTCCTGCATTTGGTAGCGGTTCCACAGGGGTGTGATGGTGCTCGGTGAGACATTGAACACTCTCGCTACATTCGAAGCTGATTCGCCTGTTTCCAAGCGGCCAATGGCATTATTTATTTGAGCTTCGGTCAAATGCGGCATTTTGCATGAGCAATATCCCTTTAACGCTGTGCGAATTCTGATCGATTTTCAGACAATTTATACCCCATCATGCTCTGCTCGCCTGCTCGGAGCGTGCAACTTCATTATCTAGTATTCACTCAGTGGAAACTTTGTTTTGTTAATTTCCAGTATTTGTGGGGTTGACGGTGGTCGAAATTATGCCCCATTGTCCAAAATGTTACATAATATTTAGACCACCACGATATGCCGTTAACCATATCTACAGCCACACTTCATCACAATATTCTCCAGAAGTTGCCATGTTACCGTGACTATACCCATATATGTAAGAACTCGTCCTTCAGATTATCACAGTTGGTAAAGATCAAACACATACTAAGTGAAAAACGCAAAAAGTAATTTACTTTTGCTTTATTCTGCCCATATTGGATTATCCAAGTCCCAGGTAGTCTGGTGCTCCTCAATATCTGCTTAACTCTCTGAACTCTAAAGGTAGCTGTTCCGGCCCAGGAACATGATACGCCATGACTTGACCAAGTAGGATAACTGCTTACTGAATGTGTGGAGGTGACACATCAATATTTTTAACTTGTAGAGTCTTCCCCTAGATAATGAATATGGACTCTTCCTATTCCAGTCATTGAACTGACTTGGAAGACAGGTACAAATGGCAAAACGACTTGAAGACATACACCGCGATGCTGTCCGATTTGTCACGCGTTCACCAGAATCCGTATCATCAGAACGACTTCTGGGATATCGTAGGTTGGAAATGATTGGAGAAAGGATTTTATGTTCTAAAATGAATACTTTTCATAAAATAGTTAACAAAAACATACCCGACTTTCTCATCGGTCTTCTGCAATGATGCGTATAGTAAACCTAGCGATACCCCCTCGTAACACAACTAACTTTTCTTTTGCTCAAATGAGAACGGCTCTTTTCCAGCGGTTGTCCTTCACATCTTGCATAGATACACTGAATTCACTTAGTGAATCATTAAGAAATATACCACTGAATGAGTTTAAGAAATCATTTTCTGGCTCAAATTAAAGATCTTCTGAGCATTTTAATATAGATAAGAGAAAACTTAACATTATTCTGAGTAGGCTAAGCAACGGTTGTGGCGATCTGAATACAACGAGACACGAATGTTTATAACAAAAAAGTCGCGATATGTGTAACAATTATATTGCTGACTAACCACATTGCAGAGGTGGATATCTGACAGAAAATGGTCTGTATTTTTCTGTATTGTCCACTCTATACAGCATTCTAATAAGAACTCTTCTCTATCCTGTCACGTCTTAGTATTAATACTGTGCCTCTTGATATTCTTTTGTACAGTGACTACAGAAGTTCAGATAGAGATAAAGCCGCCATTTTCCTTGCCGCGAAGAAGTTTATTAACGAATCAAAACTATTTGATGAGGTATAATGTAGGTGTTAGAAAATAACTGAGACCGTTTGTTGTTATTTTGTACCCCCTCAAAAAATCCGTTTTTTATCGGAGACTTTCGTTGTATAATGGTGCATTTCGGGGTAAACATGGTTATTACGGTTCCCACTGTGACGGTTTAATTAGCTACGTTCGACCCAAGCCTTCTAACTAACATTTCATTCCCAAGGCGGTCACTTGATATATTTGTTGGGCCCTAAAAGGAAATATCACCCTGCCCCTTTTTGTACCCTTATTATTAACCCAAATTCCTTTATCACATAAAAAACATCAGATTATTCAGTTTATCTTTTTTGTATTTGTGTATATCGTCTCTTATTTATTCTGTTTTTAACTCTTTACCTAACATTAAAAGAAGACGAGACTTGCAAACAAAATTCTTGAATAATTAATTTTTTTCATTTTTTTTGTTTCAAAAACATAGGTTATGAACCTTCACTACAACTATCTCGTTCCAAAGAGATGTCATGACCAATGTTTTTGAGACAAAAAATGAAAAATAATGAAAATTAATTGACGATTTTTGTGAATAGCGCTGGCCGGTTTTGGCTGTTACGTTGTGTATAAAGGGTTAAAATTAAATAAAGTACTCATGCCATACATACTGAGTCAAAAAAGAAAGTATAATAAACTTTGAGGAGCAATTGTTTTAGTTTTTAGTATTATCGACTTTAATCCTGAACAAATTATTGTAAATTCATATTTCGAGTCTAGCTGTATGAATTTGCATAATTTCAGACATGGGGTGAAATGAAAAGTTCACACATGCAGTCAATAGCGTGTTTGTCCACCGCTTGCCTCTTGGATGGCAAGACATCGACGGCGCATGGACCTGATAAGTCTCTGGATGTCACCCTGTGGTATTGCGTTCTACTCCTGCCATGAGAACAACACGTAAATCGCCTAACGTCTGAAGATCATGAAGTCGTACCCGACGGTCCAATTGATCCCAAAGATGCTCGATTGGCGACAAATTTGGCGAAAGAGGGGGGCCAGGGAAGACGTTCGATACTCCGCTCCTCAAAAAAGTCACGGCACGTGTCATCGGGCATTGTCTTGCTGGAATAACTGCAATCCGACGTTAGGGTTGATCAACGGGACAACAACAGCGTTAAGAATTTCGTCCCTTTATCGCTGTTCGTTCAGATTATCATCAATGAAGATCAGCTGCGTTCGATGGTGACAGGAAATTCCTGCCCAAACCATTACCCTACTGCCGCAAAAACGGTCGCATTCCCGCACGCAAGCCTCAGAAAACCATTCTCCTCGTCGGCGATACACTCTTGCTCTACCATCAGCGCGCCGTAGTCAAAATCGTGATTCATCACTAAAAAGAACCGTGCTTCAACAGCTGTTGAAACCAGCGAATGCGCTGACGTACCCATACGATTACGTTGGGTAAGAATTGACCCGTGGTATGAACGCCCTCTTCGGATGCCGTGTTCAGCGAGTTTGTTGCGGACAGTTTGTGCACTAATTCTCTTATTAGTTCTACCAGGAGTAATTGCTGCTGTCCTCGTCGCCGAAAGGAAGCGATCCCGCAAGTGAGACGTCCTGATGCGACAGTCTTGCAGCAAGGGTAGTCTCTTGGGCGACGTGAACGCGGTCGGTCGGCAGTAGATCCAGTCGTTCTATACCTTCTAATGAGACGGTAAATAGTGGCCACAGTGACTCCGAACTCAGCAGCAAGCTCATCTGGAGGTATCCCAGCCTCACGCATACCAATGACACGCAACTTCTGATTTTTGGTTAACCTTGGCATTTTTTAAAATGTCGGAAGACAAAAACTAGCGTGTTTTCTCAATAACACAGGCTCTCTAGCAGAACATAACACAAAGAAAATCGTCGGTCACCCATCCAATTTGACATTCTCGAGTAGCACGTGCTATTTTGAAATCCGTAGCAAAATTGTATACGGCTGGGTGGACAACAACAACATGTCATTAAACTCTTTGGCCAATTTCTTGTCCACAAACATGCAACATTAGAACTATTATATTTCATCCTTTATGCTATTTTTTCACATTTGTTTCTGTTATACTTTTTTTGACTCAGCATATATTTTCAAAAAGCTTCTTACCAGTCCTCTGTATACTTTGTTTATTATTTATTGTAAGGAGGGTGGAGGGTCTTCTATGTGGAAGGGACTTCTCCTCTAATCCTCGTTTGCACCATTAATCCTTTACCAAACGAATCAATGTAATCCGCACTCGTAATTTACAAACTGAGCGGTAGGAAAACTATTTTTTCAAAAAATCTCAATAAAACTATATCGTGTTATCCCTTTATTGGAGCGAGCTCTTGCGCTCGTTCCAATAAGGAAATCACATATTATGGCTTTCTTGAATTTGTCAGAAAAAAATTAAAAGATATTTAACCCTTTACCTAATATGAAAAGCAGACGACACTTGCAAAAAAAATTCTTGAGTAACTAATTTTTTTCATTTTTTGTCTCAAAAACATAGGTTGTGACCCCTCGTTGGAACGAGCTCGACGAGCTCGTTCCAACGAGGGGTCACATGATATGGTTTTGTTGAAATTTTTTGAAATATAATATTTTTTCAACTGCTGAATTTGCATATTACGCGGGCGGATGCGGGCGATTCGTTGGGTAAAGGGTTAAAAGGGTAATTAATAACAAATAATATATGTTTAAACTAAAATAATGACTTGGTAACGTAAATCGGGGTCATTAGGGACAGCCTAATAATAAGGGACAGTTTGGGGAAAACTTTTAAAGACAAGTTTGTCTATTTTGTTTTTAAAAAGAGAAGCATGGCAGATTTTTATTTTTGAAGAGCGGTGTATGACAAAGAATACAAGCTAAGCTGCCTGTTCTCATTCCTTACTTGTTGGGAGAGAAACTTGGAAAAATGCACTAATTACGCAAAATAATTAATATTGGTCAAAACCTGATCTATCCAGCAAAAGCCCGACGACAAATACTGGGAAATAACCATTGTTGCATGTAGTGAAGGGAATCACTTAGTTTTATATGGAACATTAAAATGATATGTGCTCAATGTCATACAAAATTGTTCCATTTTCAGGTAAATTCTGTCCAGCTATTAACCACTTGAACCCTGCTAGTATATTTTATATCGGTTCAATGGCAGAAATCGGACGAGTCCATATTTATTATTTGAGGGTAGACCAATTAATTAAGTATTCTGACTGCTTCCACATACTGCAGGCTGAAAATATTAATTGGTCTTTCCAACCTACTTAACCCTTTACCCAACGAATCGCCCGCATCCGCCCGCGTAATATGCAAATTCAGCAGCTGAAAAAATATTATTTTTCGAAAAATTTCAACAAAACCATATCATGTGACCCCTCTTTGGAACGAGCTCGTTCCAAAGGGGGGGGGGGGGGGGGGGGAGGTCACATGATATGGTTTTCTGTAATTTTTTGAAAAAATTTAAAAAATGATATTTAAAATAATAAGTTTTGATATCGTCTGCGTTGGATAAAGGGTTAATGAAATACGACTCATCATGTTTGTGGGCCGGAAAAAGGCCTCTCATGTTCAAGGGGTTAATAAGAAACACCACTACGCTTGCTTATAAACAAAGTTGGACAGAAAACCTTAAGAAAACAGAACGAGGAAGAAAAAATAAAAGCTGTGAGAGATTAATACACAACGTTCGTATCGTGCCCAGAGCTAAGAGTAGTTTGAAAGTGAAGGCTTTCAATCGAGCACTTCAATAGTCTATGACAAGAAACTCATTTGCTTTTCCAACACGCCGATCACCTCTTTCATAAGCTACATTAAGTTGTAAGGACAAATACCCATGACAGTAAATTCAATTTTTATGAAACCACTTTGTCCCACTCGATAGAGTCTCACTGCTGTAGACAGAGGATGCTTAGGTGAGATGTCAGTTGTCAAACATCCTTACCTAAATTGATCTTGAGTCGCGAAAGTCAGAATATCAATATAATTGTTCGTCCAACATGGCTTTCTCTCAGATATTGATAATGAAAATTGATAACGCCGGAATATGACGAGGGAATTTTATGATTAAATTTATGTAAAAGCAGTGCTTAACAGAAAGATGACACTCATCGCGACTAAGGTGTAGATTATCATATAAAAATCACCCATCAAACTGCAATCGTGCTCAATGGTGGTTGCGGGAAACATTGAACCCGAGAGACAACTTCTGCAGTCCAGCGCCGTAACAGATCACTGCGGTAAATTATTAACTACTTGATAGATGAATTAAATCTCTATACACCAAGCGTAATGCGCCGCTGCGAAGGATGAGACAAAGACAGAACGGCATTCGCGTTCGAACTGTCATTTTTTTATCGCACTCGATCGATTCGGGCGGAGGGATAATATTGAACGCTAAGCCTTCGGCTTCTTTTTCAATATTATCCCTCCGCCCAAATCTAGCGAGTGCGGTAAAAACGGACAGTTCGAATGCGTATGCTGTTCTGTATTTATTGCACGCCTACAGTTTACTAAAAAATTATTAATCTATTTTGGCGGAGGGATAATATTGAACTCGAAGACTTCAGCTTCTTGTTCAATATTACCCCACTCTCCCCCACCGAAATCGATCGAGTACGGTAAAAAAATGACAGTTGAACGCATATACTGTTCTGTATTTATCTCACGCCTACAGTTTGCTAAAAGAAATGTTAAAAACACAAATTATCCAAAAATATCCCAAACGTAAAAAAAGAAATAGTTAAATAGTCCGCGCACGTGATCTGTATTCTTCAAGGACAATGAGAGTTAGTCCCTCAAGTGGAACACCCGCCCATTTTGTGGGGAGGTGCCTTCGCATCGCATCCGCCGCTAATCCGGCTGGTCGAACCCCTGCCACAATTGATGCTGCAAGATGGTGTTAGGATACCTCCTGATCTTCTGATCCCGGTACCCCTGGCATGAACGGTCAACGCACCTATTTAATCGGCCGCCACTCTCTCATCCCGACAGTTATTTCATGTCACCACAGGGTTCAAATCATGCTACAGATCGTTTACAACTAGTATGGCAAGCCGATTCTTCTTAAAATGCAAAAAAGTTTAGAATGTATCTTCTGTGTGTGGCAATGCTTACCTCTGTACAACTGGATTGCAGGAATGTCAGCGAAAAACGTCGTCACCAGCCCTCAAGATGGCGTCAAGTTAACCAAAGCGATCACTCCACTCAATCAATGGCGTTTGATGACGTAGAAGAATCTTCCGACTGAATTTGCTTCTATTGAGGCTGGATACGTTCCATCTTATTCATTAGAAAACTCCAGGGTGAGTTGTCATCTTCAGAACTCAACAATAAAGAATTGAATGAAATCCAAATCTCTCCATAATTCGATTTTTTCGAACAATCAAGATGGTTTCGAATCGAATGGAATCAGTGAAAAGATTCGAAATCGAATTGAATTTCGAACGTTCACCGTACACTAACAGGTTACTGAGGCACAGGACTCTCCAAACAGTATTGTTCAGTTCAGTATTTGTGGGCCAACATAAACATAACGGAAAGAGGCATCGATTGAAAGCAAACAGCTAAATTGATTACAAGGGGAAGCGAAAACGTTACCGACTGGAACTTTGGGGAAAGAATAGCTTCAATCAGTGGAGAAAACCATTTGGAAAATGGTGGGTGTACACGTTGTATTGAAGTAATACCTCTAAACCAAAAAAATTTAAATAGTTTGGAAACTCTGCAGAATGATGCAGGTATAACACGGTCAGGCATTGCTGCAGCACTGGAATCATCAGTCGGGGAGGAGGGGGGGAGGGGGTGTTTGGGATGGGTGAGGATCACGGGCAGGATATATTTGATGGAACTGTGTTACCTGAACCATTTGATTAATCACCCTCATGTTCCGTAGTGTAAACTAACATTTCAGAATATTTGAGAGTCTAATATCAATACTGGGTGGTTTGGAGTGAAATAGTTATTGGGAAACTATTATTCAGTACCAATTTCTTGCCTGAAAGGAGGGAGGGGCAGCTCAAGGTAAAGGACGCATCAGGGAAAGAATCATGGATTGTAACCGAAATTGATGAGAAGGGGTCAGATGAAACAGAAATCTGGGCGGCCTGCGAGATAAGAACCCAACATTCGAGAGGTATATGGATAACACCAGGGGGGGGGGGGGGAGGGTGCAATGCTGTTCAAACTGAGGGCGCTGGAGCTTTAAGGAGGGACTGGGAAAGACGGTGAGAAGGAGAGCCAAATGTGCAATTTTGGAGTAAGGGAAACCGTTGGGCACCTCCTCTTAAACAGTCCAAAATATCAGCCTGACAGAACAGGGTTCACTAGGAGTATTTTGGGGGAAATAGAGGACAGGTGGATATTTTTTGTAATTTCGGTTTAACGACACTTTAGGCGGCCAGGGTCACCTCGTACCCGACAGTGTTATGGGTGAAGGAAGCCGGAGTACCAGGAGAAAACCACCAAGCAGCGGCAATCAACTGTCACAAGTAATGACGTGTAGTACACCATAGTACAGAGTCCCCCCCCCCCCCCCACACGTGTGCAAACGGGACTAAGTGCCTTACCCAAGGACACAATGCAGTTACCCCTCGTAGGGATCAAACCATGGACTTATAGGGTTGAAGTCCACTGCGGACAGGTGGATATTATTAGTTACACAGTTTGTTGGTGGCCTGATATGGTATATATGGTGTCAGTTAATTTCGTATTGGACGAGAGCGAAGCTCGATTCCAATATGGAATTAACTGACACCATATATACCATTTTAGGCCACAAACAAACTGGGTAACGAATATATCTTACCCACAGTACAGAGTCCCACCGGGCCCCCACATGGGCAAACGGGATTAAGTGCCTTGCCCAAGGACACAATGCAGTTACCCATCGTGGGGATCAAACTGTAGACCTACAGTTAAAACTAGAAGCCCTGTCACGAACTGTGCGCTTATCCAGGCTTAATTGTGCGTAGAAATTGCGGGCAATTTCCATATCGAATGACATCCAAAGCACGGTAGGTTCTCCTGGTTATTCATAGTAAACACAAGCAATGTTTCTACCAATGGACCTCCGGGTTACCTGGAGGTCCATTGGATGAAAAATTGTTTGTACGCAGGCCATATGTTCAGAATTTGAAAGCCTTACTATGGTCATAACGCGTAGATAAACGCGCAGATCGACGTGCTATTTGTGCGCATTTCATGACAGGACTTCTAGTTTTAACTGTATAGGGTTAAAGTCCGTTGCGGACAGGTGGATATTGGGTGATACAATAGAGAGTGATAGTATGCAGGTCAGTTGAATTGGTTGAATTTTGAGGAAAGAAATGTGGGATAATATTAAACATTAAACAGTTCGTTTTTGGATGCTAGGAACAGGGAAGGGTTGGTGGTGGGAGCAACATTTTGGGACACATGGGTAAACAAGGCCTGTTCATTTGAGAACCATGACAAACAAGCGGATGGCCAAAGAGTTATTATTATTTTGTGGCCACTCGATGGCTTCTTTGCGCATGTTCAAAATGTTTTCAAGCAAAATTATTCCGCTGTTTTGTAAAAACCCATTCAAATTTTGAAAAAAGGCTTATGTCGGCTCACAGGTGCACAGAGGCTCAGTAATTACGACATTGGACACCAAACCGAAATGTCCACGATTCGATTCCCATCAGGGGTAACTGCGTTCTGTCTTTGGGCAAGACACTTAACCCCGATTGTCCACGTGGGGGAACGGTGGCGCTGTGTACTAAGGCGTACTGCACGTCTATGGTGCACCCCTCTCCGGTTACTCCGGCTTCTGCCACCTGTAAAAAACTGTCCGACACAAGGTGGTGATCCCGAATGCCGAACCTGTCGTTAAATCCCAATTAAAAAGTATGTTGGCTCACAGCAGACCTGCGCCGGTGCTATACGAGAGTAGGTGAAAAAGTTCGAAGATTACACTTTAAACCCAGTTGGGTTCATATTCACCCAACCCAGTTGATTTGGGTTAACTGGTTTCAGAGTGCATTTATCTAGGAATCACTGTACACAATGTCGGGGTGTCATCGAATAGCTTATTGCATGGCTACTGTATCACATTAATCCCAAAACATCCAGCATTGGAAGTTTTTCAAGTAGAAGTTGTTGAACTTGTATGGAGTCAACATGTTCGCATAAAAAGAGAAAATTGTGTATACAGTTGCGTCTAAGGTTTTGACTTTTGGGAGAACTCCGCTAGGAAATCCATGAACGCTTGTCCAATGTTTATGAGGATGGTGCACCAAGCTATGTAAAAATAAAACGTTGGATAGTTCATTTCAAGTCAGGAAAGGTCTTGATGATGTCGTCAGATCAGGACGTCCCTCAACCTCCCTTAATTAAAACTGAGGAACCCATCATTTCTTAACCCTTTACCCAACGCAGACGATATCAAAATTTATTATTTTAAATATTCTTTTTTGAAATTTAAAAAAAAATTTCAACAAAACCATATCATGAGACCCCTCGTTGGAACGAGCTCGACGAGCTCGTTCGAACGAGTGGTCACATGATACGGTTTTGTTGAATTTTTTGGAAAATGATATTTTTTGAACTGCTGAATTTGCATATTACGCGAGCGGTTACGTTGGCTAAAGGGTTAAGGCGAGTAACCATTGCTAAAGTTGAGGAGGAAACGAGACTGCGTGATGGATATATTATGATTGTAATTCATGGATATTTACATATGACCAAGGTATCATCTGCCAGTTTGGTGCATACTTTCTGAACTCCGATCCTAAGCGAAAAGGAAAAACAATTTTACTAGAGAATTTGATTCTGATAAGGCTCTATAAAGTAGATCTTCTGTTTCTCAGGCCATTTTTTTTTGTAAAACTGCAACTGTGCGGGCGGTTTTTTATTTTGTTTTTTATTTTTGTGAATATTTCTTTATCATCAAAAGTTCATGTTCTTGGTTTAGTTTATGTTTTAGGCCTCACAATCTACAGAATAGCATGTGTGGTGGTGTATATCATCCCTTGAGTGCAAGAAGGCTTTGCAATGCTAAAGCATTGCAAAGCC
This sequence comes from Pictodentalium vernedei, assembly GCA_031216915.1. NCBI lineage: Eukaryota > Metazoa > Mollusca > Scaphopoda > Dentaliida > Dentaliidae > Pictodentalium > Pictodentalium vernedei. Next base: position 612,017,293 of record CM062295.1, read on the forward strand.
TTGTTGCACTCAAGGGACAAATTTATGAATTTTATCAACTTGGGTAAAATATCAGACATAAACCATTTAATTTCTATTTTTTCAAGTTTGCGTTGGTTATAAAAAGAGAGTATGCGGCAACGAAAAGGACCATGTGGGAGGGCCTGAGAAACAAATTTTCAACTTTTTAGGCCTAACACAGGATTTCTGTCCTTTCAAAGAAAGATTGATAACTGGAGATGAGACGTGGGTTTAATACTGATTCTGAATCAAAACGTCAATCTATGGAGTGGCACTACACAAATTCTCTCCCATCCAACAAATTTATGTCGCCAAGGCTAGTGAAGAAGATCATGGCTGCAGTGTTCTGGGACTCTAAAGATTTGATTTTTATTGACTACCCGTAGGAACAAAAGACTGGCACGGGTGCTTACTATGCTGTTTTACTTCGACGATTGGGCGTAAGTGTTTTGAATAGGCGCCGAGGAATGAACACTTCTAAGGGTTCAGATTATGCATGACAATACTTCTTAAAATACCTCACATATGTCAAAGGCGTCTGTGCGACACCGTGGTTTTGAGGAGGGGGGGGGGGGGGGGCATGACAATCGTTACTTATTTCCAGTTCCTCATTCGACATCGTTATCAACCGATAAAATCGGTTGATAACGAATGTCAAATAAGGAACTGGAAAAAAAAACGGTTGTCAAGTCCGTGGTTTTGAGTAGTTTTTTCACCCCCAATTTTCTCTAGATTTGGCTGTAGATTCGACTTCAATCGCTTTCAAAAAGTGAAGTAACAACGTCCCTTCGTAGCAAACACGATGCAGATGATTATATCGCGAAAGCTGCGGTGAACAAGTATTTCAGAGTAGCGCCAAAAGAATTCGTGTTGATCGGAATCGAAAACTTCGGGACCGATTTGAGAAATGTTTTGAGAGGATGGGTGATTTTGTTGAAGCTAAATTCTTGTACATGTTTGGTTTTCCGTGTTAGATTTTGAACCTTTTGACCATCCCTCGTAGCTGTATGCAGGGTTAGGGTCAAATGCGCACATTCTTTGTTTTTATATTTTATAGTTCAGTGTGAGTCAAAACAAATAGGACAAGGAACAACCAGGGCCCAGTACTATAAAACTTTTACAATTGTATTTTCTAGAATTGATTTTCTAGTTATGAATTTAAATGGGTTGAAATGTACCATTAGCATTTTCAAAGATGTCGCAATTTGCCAGTTGGCTATTTCCATATGTTTTAAAATGCTAATGATTCATTTTAGTGAATTATATTAATAAGTAGAAAATACAATTCTAGAAAATACAATTGTAAACGTTTTATAGTATCAGTCCCTGGACAAAAACTGTGCCAAGTCGACACTACGAGTACACGGTGGCACATTCAGGGAACTAAGATCGAAACCAGTTGCCAAAACGATTTCTGGCCCAAGAACGTTTCCACGCAGTTATCCGATCTGGCATGACATCCCTTACCACACACGGCTGTAAAGGCCAGACCTGATATCCAGAACTTTTGAATCACATTGTCATTAGATGCATCTGGGAAGGTTGCAATTCCATAAAAGTCCCACTTGGCTTCGCTGAAGGTCGAGTTAGACGCCGCAATGTGATGAACCTTTGTATTTTGTCTGGGAAAGTTGAATAGCATGTTCGAGATATTAACACATGGCACACACGATAGGAATGGCAGCACGCCTTGTGTGAAAACAAGGGCAAATAGACAGGCATACCACTAGCCACCACGCCCCAAAATGTTTCAAATGCAGTCATCCAATTTCTGCGTTACAGTTACAATTTCGCACGGTCGCCAGGTTTGGAGACAAGTCTGTTGGAAACCTTGACTTTTGTCGTTGCTGGGGGAATAGATTCACGCTGCGTATTCAGCCAAAATTCAAGGTGTGTCGACTGAATCCGTGCCTCAACGTATGCCTCATCGTGACGAACCCTCCAGTTTTGTTTTTGTTGGGGTGGTTCTTATTCTGAATGGGTCGATGACTTTTCCTCAAAAAGCATAAATCAACAGGGGTTCACTGGAAACAACAATTTTAATACATATATATACATATATATATATATAAATAAATATGGTAATTTGTGACTTACATGAAATCCAACGAATCAGAAAAACAAAACGTTAATCACATCCCACTCACACAGTTTCTGAGTCACTTACGGTCCGCATTCTCTGTTGCTGCTGGTTTCCCTTCCTTGACGCTGGTGTTTGGACATTGGCCGCCTTTTCACTTTCACTGCCGTCGCGCGGGCACTAACGTATTGTCACTTTATTATATCGCCTTCCCTCTAACAAGTGATGGAATGTCACTCTACCACTGCCGTCGCACGGCCATTAGCTTATTGTCATTTACTGGATGCATTTCACTCAAGCAGTCGCCACCAATGGGGTTAAACGCTCTCTTCCATTTATCTCAGAATAATGTTCATACAGGCAAAGCCTACTCTGCCTACGTTTGGCTTGCCTTCTACAACAGGTAATGCCGTTTTCCTAAATGCAAATAGCTCCCTGAGCTCGTACTTCGTGTTTCTGATCCTAGTGTCGTATGTGGCCACCAATTTGGCTCGCGACTGTTCCTATTCTAAATATGAGCTCTATGGCTCCCCTACATCACAACGTGCTTATACTTGTGCACCGATGCGGCACCTCCTCTAACCTATAGTATGGGACCTTCCCAGCCCCTGCGACACACAGTCTTACACGCCTTCAGATGGAATGAAATTTTCGAGAAATTCCCCGATTTTTATTTTGGTGGCCAGAACATTAATTCTCATTTTAATTGCTTCTCTTGAACTAAGCCGCTTAAATCTATCTTAATTTAATATTCGCCTTTAAGTTCCTTTCAAAGTCTCGATTTTTCGTGTATCTTGACATTTGATGACAGACCAGATACGTAACATGTGTGTGTGTGTGTGTGTGTTCAGAATCTATGTGATGTACTCTTTTTACAACATCAACCTATTAACTGGCCATAAATACCTCGATAATGACTGCAGAAGAACACCGGTCTTCCCTCGCTTTCATCTCCTACCAGACCGCTCATATGGCGTCCAGTAAACGCGCACTTTATGAACAATAAATTTCACGCCTAATTAGCGGCGCATGAATAATTGCTGGTCTGTTTAAGAGACAAATCGTTTTTTCAAGGCTTTTCATATACCCATCTTTTCGCTCGTAGCCCGAGTGAGAAAATTAACAAAATTATATACACTTTTTAAAGCACAATATCGTAAATTCAAGATATCACATTGACAAAGTCCACATTGGAACTTTCATGGTAGGTTCAGATAATTTCCATGACAGCCTAATTCGACATCGGGAAAAGTCGTGACATATGTAGTAATGAAGCTAAAAACTGACAAAACAATGTCTTTTTGGCATGTCCGAGTGAAGACAATTGTACATATTCACCATCATTGAAATCTTCTGATTGCGCAGACAAATAAATCCGAAATAGGGATAAAAATATTCGGTGATAAGTTATACATCGAACTGGGCTGGTAGAGTGACGTGGAGCAATGACAGGCCCTTGAAAAAGTGACTTTATTGAGTGTCCTTACCTGTCGAGACTAGGAAATAAATCCAATCATGACATGACCGGAAGTTCCCGAAACTACATTCTGTGCTTGTCATTTTGTGGGGGGTTCGGTGGCTCAGTCAGTAGAGGTGCAGGCTGTAAGCAGAGAGGTCCTCGGTTCGAATCCCACATGCGGCAAACCCGTTTTGTCCTTGGGTAAGACACTTCGCCCCCATTGCCCATGTAGGGGCACGGTGACGCTATGCACTAAGGCGTACTGCACGTCGATGGTGCACCTGTCTTCAACCAATGCTAACCCTGCTTGTGTGGAGTTAGTATGTTGGGGAGCTGACAGTTGCTCGCCGTTGCTCGGTGGTCCTCTCCGGGTACTCCGGCTTCCTCCACCCGTAAAACTGTCGTGGTCATGATTAGCCATTGTGCAGAAATATGTGATCTTAAACACCAATAAACAAATAAATAATAAATATGTCATTTTGTCATGAGTGATCAGTTTACCCGCCCTATGGACGTGACATCCGTTACGTATTCCCAGTTCCTTATTCGACATTCGTTATCAACTGATTTTATCGGTTGATAACGAATGTCGAATACAGAACTGGGAGTAAGTAACGTTTGGCACGTCCCACCAGCCCTGTCAATGTGGCAAATCTTCATTAACAAAGCAATATTCGCTGCTAGCTGGATATTAAGAAAATCTTAAAAATGTGTTAACTTGACTGTAATTTTTTTTTCAAAAACAGGATAAGTTGTGACTTCCTGCTACTTTACCCGAAAGCAATATGTGCGTTTTTCCTATTTAATTAGTTCAATACTTGGAAATTCGGCTATCAGAATTTCTTTGTGAATAAATAAATGACTTCAATAAAACCTGCCTTTGGACGTGCTCAGATAAAGTGCAACAAGTCAAGTCCATGTTGCCAGGACCATCGCGAATGTGGCAGGAAGAACGAAATAAAGATCGCTTCTGAATTCTTTCTTTGCGTTTATTCACGAGGACGCCACAGAAACAGATCTCACCAATCCTAAAGGTCATAAGTAGTGTTTTAGGGCGAATAATTCTAAAGGAAATTTTGAAGGCGATTTTTTTGATAATAGCGCTGGTTGTCTATGACCCTTACTTTGGTTTATGAGTTAAGACTCTTAGTTATCCTTTACCCCTCTCCCACCAATGCAGCTAAAAACCATGAAATCAACACAACGTGTTAATATTGTTGAGAATAACAGCATGTACATGAAGAACATACCCCGAAATTTTGGCAGCAAACAAACTGATGTGATTGTGCATTACTGGGTCAACAAACGAAATTTGAGTTCTCTCCCTTAGACCAATGACTGAAAAATATGCCGCTGATACAGGGACATTTACTTATTTATTGAGGTTTAATGACACTTTCAACGGCAAGTGTCACTTTGTGTCGGACAGTTTTACGAGTGGAGGAAACCCGACGTGTGAATACAATTGTAAAAGTTTTATATTATTGGTCCCAGGCCTGGAGTCAATACTATAAAACTTTTTACAATTGTATTTTCTAGAATTGTATTTTCTAGTTATGACTTTAAATGGGTTAAAATGATCCATTAGCATTTTCAAAGATTTGGCAATTTGGCAATTTGCCAAATCTCTTAAAATGCTGATGATTCATTTTAGTCAGGTATATTAAAAGGTAGAAAATACAATTCTAGAAATACAATTGTAAAGGTTTTATAGTATTGGCTCCTGGTTATCTACCTCTCCAGAGTGTCAAAATATATGGAAATCATGTAAAATAATTTTCTTCATTCAAAGCTTAACTACGGCAGCGTATTACCGCCACACAAAATATATGCCAAGTTGTCATAACAAGATATCTGAGTTGTTATAACAGATAGCTAAGTTGTTATAACAAGGTGACTAAATTGTTATAAGAACTTAACACTTTTACCAACTTTTACCAACAACCAATATTTCAGCTAATGACCACGGAAGTATATCATGCTGTGAGAATTCGTCGAGTGGGGGCCTCGTGTAGGTGTGGAGACACCGGAAGGAGAGAGCCGAGGATAATAATAATAGGGAATGGGTCAGTATACTTCATGTATACTATAGTATTTTATGGTATGTATAATGATGTATATTGCTTCCGGTGTATAGGAAGAGAAAGTGAGAGTTATTTTGTATTTTTATTACCAATAACGTCAATACGTCATGTTGTGCACGCGACCCTTAAACAAAAACGTCTTCCGTGCCCAAATCTCCAAAGGCAAACACCAGTTCCTAAACCAACCACAACCTTCAGTTCACAATAGTTTACAAACCACCGCTGCCTTCAGTGGGCGAAGGGTCACCAAACTAGCGCATCTAACCCCCAACAGTCCATAAACCAACCACAACCTTCAGTTCATAATAGTTTACAAACCACCGCTGCCTTCAGTGGGCGAAGGGTCACCAGACTACCGCATTTAACCCCCAACAGTCCATAAACCAACCACAACCTTCAGTTCATAATAGTTTACAAAACACCGCTGCCTTCAGTGGGCGAAGGGTCACCAAACTAGCGCATCTAACCCCAACAGTCCCTAAACCAACCACAACCTTCAGTTCATAATAGTTTCTAACCACCGCTGCCTTCAGTGGGCGAAGGGTCGCCAAACTACCGCACTTAGCCCCCAACAGTCCCTAAATCAACCACAACCATCAGTTCATAACAGTTTACAAACCACCGCTGCCTTCAGTGGGCGAAGGGTCATCAAACTACCGCATTTAACCCCCAACTGTCCCTAAACAAACCACAACCTTCAGTTCACAATTGTGTACAAACCACCACTGCCTTCAGGGGGCGAGGGTCACCAAACTACTGGATTTAGCCCCAACAGTCCCTAAACCAACCACAACCTTCAGTTCATTATAGTTTACAAACCACCGCTGCCTTCAGTTGGCGAAAGGTCACCAAACTACCGCATTTAGCCCCCAACAGTCCCTAAACCAACCAAAACCTTCAGCTCACAATAGTTTACAAACCACCGCTGCCTTCAGTGGGCGAAGGGTCACCAAACTACCGCATTTAACCCCAACAGTCCCTAAACCAACCACAACCTTCAGTTCATAATAGTTTACAAACCACCGCTGCCTTCAGTGGGCGAAGGGTCACCAAACTACCGCATTTAACCCCCAGCAGTCCCTAAACCAACCACAACCATCAGTTCACAATAGCTTACAAACCACCGCTGCCTTCAGTGGGCGAAGGGTCACCAAACTACCGCATTTAACCCTCAATAGTCCTTAAATCACCAGTGTCTTCATTCCCTGAATCCTCCTTCCACGAAACTCTTACGCCCCCATCCCACAAATGGTCCTCCACATTACTCCACAAACTATTATCTTTATATAATCTGCAGCAATGCTGGTCAACCATGCATTAGTATTACGCATTATCTTCTGATACGATGTGGCTCTGGTTGTTAACCATTTACCCAACGTAACGGCCAAAACCGACGAGCGCTATTCTCAAAAATTGCCAATTAATTTTCATTATTTTTTCATTTTTGTCTCAACAACATAGGTTATGACCCCTGGTTGGAACGAGCTCGTTACAACGAGGAGTCATAACCTATGTTTTTGAGACAAAAAATTATAAAAAAAATAGTTAATTAGAATTTTCTTTTGCAAGTGTCGTCTGCTTTTCATGTTAGGTAAAGAATCAAGAATTGTCGTTAAGCCCAAATAAACAAACGTAAAATATTCTATCACATATCCATACTATATCCCTAGAGCCATGTCCAGACATACACCACTGTGCATACCAGCATAGCAGACTGTAGTATTCCAGTATTCATACTGTGCAGTCGCCGTGTACAGGTCGTAATCCACGCGTAGTCAGTGATGTTCACGCATGCGTTTACCAGGTAATAAAAATCATCAATAGCAAAAGTTTAATTAATGAATCACCCTGATTCACCCGCTGCTTCATTAATGGAATTTTTGATGATTATTCCTATAGTTAGTGTTTGGAATCTAATATTATAGCGTCCGTGGGAATATTGCCCAACCGTGGAAAGTGACCAGACACATGATGAACTGCAACCTCCTAGCCCGATATCGTTCCCTTCATCAACGGCTTTCTTCCAGTGTCCCCCACTAAGCCCCTCATAAGATCCTATACTATGGTCAGTTTATCCAAGCATAACATACTGCTTATTTATTTATTTATTTATTTATTTATTTATTTATTTATTTATTTATTTATTATTGGAGGTTTAGCGACACTTTCGACAGCCAGGATCACCACGTGTCGGGCAGCTTTACGCGTTGGGGAAGCCGGAGTACCCGGTGAGAACCACCGAGCAGCGGCGAGGAACTGTTCGACTCCTCAACGAACTAAGTCCTCAAAAGCAGGGTAATCATTGTTTGAAGACAAGAACACCATCGACGTGCAGTACACCTCAGTACACAGCGCCACTGTGCCCCATATGGGCAAACGGAATTAAGTGCGTTGCCCAGCTATCTTGTTATAACAACTAAACTATCTTGTAATGAAAATTACCTAACTTGTCATAGCAACTTGATTAGCTTCTTATATCAACTTATCTATTTTGTTATACAAAGTTTGCCTTAAGACGGGGCTGATCAGCCCACGCCTAGTAGACAGGCACACAGTTAGCATATACTGGGCCTTCTGGTAGGCCCAGTGTATCAAACGTAAATAAAATCAGAAGCATCAGTGACTCGTTGTTAAATTTTGGTTTCAGACCATGGGTTGTGTTCTGAAGTGACAGTGAAAAACGAAAGAAGGGAACAATGGTACACTGTGTTGTACAATGTACAATTGTTCCCTTCTTTCCTTGTTCACATCACCTTTCCCTAAAAGGCTTTCATATCTTCTCCAATCTTGTCAAATTTCCATAGCCATTTATAAGATGTTTGCAGCCATTTTGTGGGCATTATATGCATAGGTAAAGGTGTGAATAAAAGCTATTTTTATTTCTCCAAATGGTTGCTAATGGTTTTTTGGAGTGGGTGAGGGGGGGGGGGGGCGATATCCGCTCCACCTCAACTTGTCTGAAAGTCCCAAACAATACTGGAATGGTTCTAAGATCGTCTATTTCTAATTAATTAACTAGTCGTTATGTTATGGTTTAGCTTTGGAGTAAGACATACAAAGCGCAACAGATTATCTTGCTTACTGATAGGAAGCGAAAGCAATGTTTCAGCCAACGGACTTCGGGTTAAACCCGAAAGTCCTTTGGCTGATACTTTGCTTATGTACAGGGCATATGTACAGAATGTAATAGCCTTCCTGTCGTTAATGCAAGCAAATGAACGCACAGAGTGGAGTGCTATTTGTGAAGAGACAATTTATAAGTTTGAGTGTATATTATGCTATTGGTGGCGGGAAAGAAAACCAGTCCTGGACATCTTCCCCGCCTACCTTTTGAAATTACCATAGACATCTAAAGGACATTTGCTGCAATTGTTTGGACTTTGTTTATGATTGGTTAGGGTGATTTAGTATGAAGTATACATCATTAGTGTACAGTTTTACCAATATAGTAAGAGTTTTTCAAATTATTGTAGAAAAGTAATGCGGATCTTGTCCACGCAAAGAGTCTATCTTGCGTTCCGGGGTGATTTAATGCAAAACGTTTAATATCAACCGAGATGATTTGCATAATAATAGTAATAAAACAAATTTATATCATTACATTTAAAAAAAAATCAGTAGGGTGGGGATACTCAGGGTGGTGAAACATATAAAGGGGGGGGGGGGGGAATATATCATGCTACATGTAAACATTTTGTCGTTAATCATCTACGTGATGCGAATTTTGCCTACGTGAATTTCAGCTTTGTGATAAAGGCCCGATTGCCCACAATACAGCATCCATTCTCACTTTATAGACATCTGGACGACCCCCGTCCTTCGAAGATAACACATTTGTGGATTTTCACGTTGTGTAGATGCTAAGGTTAGATTCTGAGGCTGCTCCCAATTCGGCGTTACTGCTTGGATTCTTCTATTTCTCTGAATAACCATTATGGGATGCTGCAATTGTTAACTTTTTGGCAAAATAGAAGTGATACCTAACAAAGACCGTCTGAAAACAACAGGGGAAAACATAAATCTCCAGTATTTGGAATTAAAGTCCGAAAAGTATAACAAACCGCTCAGAAAAATAAAAAAATCGAGCGACTTAAATGCATTTCAGTATATGGAACCGCCTGCCTTTATAATCTCACACGGGAGGTGCAATAAAGTTCTTGCGCAGGGATGTGCTGCAGGGGGAAATGGACTATAAGTCGTCTAATCGTCTTGACTTTACAGCCACTGTATCGAATGATGTTCTGTCAGCCTTAATTTACTATGGCACGCTATGTACTACAAAAGAGGGAATATCATCAATGAACATGAAACCGACCAGAGTGGAACTAGTATACTATTATTTGGACACAACTCAAAAACTCTATGTCTTGTCGATCTCAGTTTAATAGGCTAAGTTTGCTTAGAGTGTCTTATATGCTACTATTCATGCGAAACGCCATAAGAATTACAAAAACTATAAAGCAACCGTTATAGTCCGGAAGGCAGATCTACCCTCCCGATGACCCCATCCCTCACCCACAAGATCAAACCAGACCTATTCTTTCGTTTACCAGAACATCTCAAGAGTGGATTTGCAGATATTAACATTGAATCATCCCGGCTGTACTATGTGATATCACTGGTGGTGGTGATTGCTTGCACCCACTCACTGTGTTAAACTTTGGCAGTTTATCCTAACTTCAGTCACTCAACATGGTCTTTGACTGCGAGAATTGTCTCGCCGATATAAATACACACATGACGATGTCACTGTTGACACGTCAGATCCAAAATAGCCACCAAAACATGCCTCGAAGGAAAGAAAAATAAACTTTTAGCTCCATTTTTCAGCAAAGGTTTCGTGTAACTCTCCAGAAAATAAAGAACTTCGGATAATTCTGGAATTGGGGATTCTATACAGGGTATGGGGTGCACCTAGCTCACTGACTAATCATTTTGGAATGAAGCAGTCCACTCATCATATTCTGTTTGACAGCGAAGCCAGAGGTCTGTTAAACAACAGATATTGAAATAAAGTTTTTATTTGATATCAGAATGAGAGTAAGTAACATCATACTGGATAATGGGATATATTTGTAGCATTGATATTTATAAGTGATGAGTAGGAAATTAAGATAATTTAATATTCCTGTCAGACTAAAATCCTTGACCAGAGCTCGCTTAGTCTTTTCTATGTTTACGGCTCTAGTGGCATATGTTACCGTCTGACGTCACCAAATGAAATATTTGAAAATATGATAACAATCGGAGAAGATTCAAAGTGCACACTACCTTTAAAATCGAATTTTTCGAGGCCATTGATCACTGTATACTCACAACCCACTTATAAACAATCGAGGTTACTCCATCTCTGTTCAAATGGTGAACTTGTTCATGACTTGAAATGAGATGGAGTAACCTCGACCGTTATCGGAGTTATTGATTTTTGTTGTCCAGTGATGTTGTGGTGTGCACGAGAGGTTTATTTACTAAATTTGTTACCGTTAAAGTTGCCTTGTTCATTGAAGTCGGTTGCCTTGTTCATTTCACCATGTGGGTTTTAGGGTTTTGGGTAGGATCTTATTGGAACATATACGTTATTGTGATAAACTGACGGTAAGATGGTCTGAAGTGTGCGGCTCGGAGCGTTCGTTCAACCTCGCCGCTCCGCGTCTCGGTTGAACATAAGCTCCGAGCCGCAAACGTCACACCATGTTACCGTCAATTCATCACACTAACTTATAAAATGTAACAGAATTCTGGTGTAATCTGTAAATAATTAACTTTAAATCTCACACGACTAGATGACATTTACAAACAAATCATCAGCAACTAAAACAAAATTATTTCTGTCTATAAAAAATAGTTTATGACCACTTCAATGAAACAATCTTGTTCTATTGTTGGATCCCAAGTTATGCTTTGGACCAACTATTGAAAAAAAATTATAAACTTTCAATATCCATTTTCTTGGTTGTATATGGCCGTTACTCTAGGTAAATTTCACGGTTGAGTTAACCCTTTCGATGAGATCGCCCTAATGTTTCATTTGAACAATTCCTATACTATAACATTCTGAAGTACAAATTTTGTGTTCAAGCCGCACTGTTATTTGGAAGAGAACGGACTTTAAGCGTACAGCGTATAGCGCATCTTCAGACGCTTTGTTTTAAGAACAAGGTACTTTTATACTCCAAGTCGATCAGAGCACGTGCTTTTTTCCAGAAGGAAAAAAGGTCGTCTTGGACTCACCTTTATTTCTGTTAGAAAAGAAAACACCTACTCTAACCTTCACTAGCAAAGGCTAGAGAAAGTGTTTCCGTTTCTATCGAAAATAAACGCTAGTCGAAGACCAGCCTTTGTGTTTGATAGAAATCAAAATAACTTGCGACGAAAGACGTCGAGCACAATGAGATATTGGGTTTAAAACAACACATCTTTGTTCGTCACTTGATGAAGACTTGCTGTAACCCATTCGCACAGGGTCCGTCCCATTCGAAAATCGATATTAATGTCCTGTTAAATCTTTCCACTTGTCCATCCAACTGAGGATCATAAGGTGTGGTCCTAGTTTTAGAAATCTCAAAATACTTACAGATTTCTAAAAATAATTCCGATTCAAAATTTGAACCCTGATCTGAGTGAATATATTTAGGCATGTCAGATTTAGATATCCATTATTTAACTATTATCTCTCCAACAGTACGAGCCTGCTGATTCGGCATGGCATATGCTTCAGTGTTCCGCTCAGACCATGTTGCCGTCAATTCATCACATTAATTTATAAAATTTAACAGAATTCTGATGTAATCTGTACATAATTATTTTTTCATCTCACACGACTAGATGACATTTACAAACAAATCTTCAGCAACTAAAACAACATTATTTTTGTCTATAAAAAGACAAAACAGTTTAAGACCCCTTCATTGGAATAAGCTTGTTCTATTGTTGGATCCCAAGTTATGCTTTCAACCAAACATTGAGAAAAATATAAACTTTGAATATCTATTTTCTTGATTTTATATGGCCGTTACTTCAGGTAAATTTCACAGTCGGTTGAGTTAACCTTTTTGTTGAGATTGCTCTTTTGTTTCAATTGAACAGTTCACTGATACTATAATATTTTGGAGCACTCGTCTTCTGTTCAATCTAGGGTTTAATCCCGGAAACGAGAATTTTCGGGTTCTCGGTTCCGAAAGCTGGTCACGAGACCCGCGAAATCGATAGCATGGAACCGGGAATCATGCATGACACTAGATGTGTTGAACTGAAATTTTCAAAAATTAAAAAAAAAAAAATTGGAAAAATGCCCCATTGTAACTAAGATTTCATCAAACCTTCCACGCCAGAACGTTTTACAATCCTGCTTTCCGAAGAACCTTTTTTTAACAAAATTACTGTAACTTTCAATCCGCTCCAGAGGACTCCTCTCTTCGACAGCAAGATCTTCAATCGCTTCAAAGTTCAAACTCTTCCTCATTTTCAAAATCATTAGTCTCACTCACTATTCGCTGCCTCCTTCAACATCAACTCCTTCTTCACTGCCGTCACCCGTCTCCTCTGCTTTGAGCAGAGGAGACGGGTGACGGCAGTGAAGAGGGCTCTGAAGCCAGAAGGAAGTGGTGATAAAACTAGCAGTTATGAAAATGAGGACAAATTTGAAGATGGTTTGGGTTTCATAGTTCTCTCAGGAAAATAACTTTTCTGTATGGAGAGATGGCAGGGTGACAATAAAAATATGTTCATTTTCACGAAAATAAAATGCGTCTTCCCACTCTCGTAAATTTACTTGATATTATCCGGGACATTTCCCGGTTCCCAATTCTGAATGTAATCTCACCCCAGTTCTCTGTACTGTAGAAAACCGGGAATATAGTAAACCCTAATGTTCTTTTCCAGAAGAAAAAAGGTTATCTTCGACTCATTTTTATTTCTGATAGAAAACACCTACTCTAACTGTCACTAGTAAAGGTTAGAGCACCCGTTTTCTTTTCTCTTTTCTATCAGAAATAAACGCTAGTCGAAGTATTTATTTATTTATTTATTTATTTATTTATTTATTTATTTATTTATTTATTTATTGGCGCTTAAGGTCATATATTTATGCACAACTCTAGTCGAAGACGAGCCTTTGTGTTTTATAGAAATGAAAATATCTTGCTACGAAAGAATTCAAGCACAATGACATATTGTGTTTGAAACAACAAGTCTTTCTTCGTCACTTGATAAAGACTGGCTGCACGCTATTCGCACAGGATCCGTACTCTTCGAAAATAAGAAAACGGCTGGAACAAAATATTTTTGTTCCAAGAGCAACGTACAAATAACCAGATGTTGTGTTTTCAAACAGCAATTTGACAAATGAAACCCTTTCCCTTGGCGTCACAAGGGAAATTCTTCATGAGATATCCATAATCTTTTACCATGCTGAGACAGCGGCCGTTTCCTTTGGGATAGTCTGGTGACCACTTTGTCCACAGCGGATTGTCATATTTATCCTTCCATGCCCCTTCATGTTCTTTATTATTTCCATCAATATCAATAAAACCTGCCGTCTTTATCCCTGGAAAGATTACAGTATACCCTAATTAGATGGATACAATAATATATGTGTACTATTTTTCAAGTATCACAAAATTAACCTTATTCTCGATACACATTTAGCCTTTATAATATCAGTTATCGAACAAATCTCCGTAAAACGAGTATGTAGATTTTCTTCTTCAACTGGTTGTTGAAATGCTTAATTAATTTTTGTTGACAGAATTTCTTTTTCTAGATTTGTCTTGTTTCTTATTTTTATTCACTGCAGAGTGACCACGGATCCTCTCCAGTAAATATTAACCCTTTCAACACGAGAGAGACTTCTTTTCCGGTCCAGGAACATGATACGCCATACTTTCGTTAACCCTTTACCCAACGCAGACGATATCAAAATTTATTATTTTAAATATCATTTTTTTCAAATTTAAAAAAAAAATTCAACAAAACCATATCATGTGACCCCTCGTTGGAACGAGCTCCACGAGCTCGTTCCAACGAGGGGTCACATGATATGATTTGGTTGAAATGTTTTGAAAAATAATATTTTTTCAACTGCTGAATTTGCAGATTACGCGGGCGGATGTGGGCGATTTGTTAGGTAAAGGGTTAAGTGGGATGGCTGCCAAGTTTCGTTGAAAATATTAATTGGTCTCTCCCCCAAAAAATAAATATGGACTCTTCCAATGACCTCCATTTAATTGACCTAAAAAATACCACCAAAGGGTTAATAAAGCAATTCAACAATATCAAAATACATTAGATTCTGAGAGAATAAAAGGCATATCCACAGAAAATGAAGCCTTTAAATTTTGTTCCCAGCGCTTCGAAAAAGAGGCAAAATATGAGCCCCTAGCACCAATCATTTAAGAAAATTGCCAGACAACATTCTCATGTCATCATTGAAAAAAATCATTTCGTCTCTGTATTTTGAAATTACGCAGCCAATTCATCATATTTTGTTTCACGAGAAAGCCAGAGGCCTGTCAAACAACAGATAGTGAACATTTTCTATTTGTTTATTAGAATACTGGTAAGAGGTAACACTCTACTGGATAATGGAATAACTCTGTTACACAGATAATATTGACTATTGGAAAGGAAATTACGTTAACAGGATAATCTGTAATAAATTAGTTGGATACGTGTGTAATAATTAACCTTGTTAATTGAATATATTTTTCAAGCTTCACACAATAAATTGATGACTTCGATTTTCATCTATTCCCGTTTCGTCACTTACTGACGGAGTAATCCAAACAAGACGAATGGGTAAAATATTCCAACAAGACGATCCCAACAAGTGGAATCCCAACAAGACGAAAACGTTACTCTTCATTGATTACAGGTAAAATTAATAAAAAGAAAGAAAGAAATGGAATGTGGATATTTACGCTATTTGAGGTATTTTGGGGTGATTTTTACCTTTTTGAGCTGTTGCTGGTCAGTTACTAATCTTGATACCCACAATCACCCTGTTGTTCATGCAAGAGTTTATTTACATAGCAGTTTAAATCGGTATATCTTGATGCATTTTTTTCCTTCTTTTTTTCATGTGTATTTTTGAAGTTTGATTGAACAAAAGTTACCAACAAACGTGAGCAAACATCGTTTCATAACAATGTAGTGAGTCTTTGTGAACTGAAATCTCTTTTACTAACAGTAAGCCATGTTACCAATTAATGGTGCAATGATAACCAAAATACAACATTTGTATCTCTATCTCTTGTCTCAGTAACAATACTTTGCGTTCACTAAATTCAGTACAAACAGCCAGTCAGCTATCTTTATGAAGACCCACTTATGCTACTAAAGACGAATTTCACAAAAATGATATTGTCGCCAAAGTTGAAAAAAAACATGTTCGAAAAAAGTGATTTTTAATTTAACTCTGATACACGCCCCAAAAGTTAAATTCATTTCTAGTAAAATAAGCCTTCTTGTATATTCCCTGGCATAATTTCCACCCACGCCCTATAGGAGATGATGAAGGGGCGATTCGAGCCCTCTAAATCCGGTTTTCGACTTAGGTAATGTCTCGCGATTGTTGAGCTTATCGTCTCAAGAAATCGACTAAGTGCAATACGAGCCCACTTTATCGCTAAGTGGGCTTGCATACCAGGAGTCGACAAGCGGTTTTTTCGAGTCAGAAATCAGGTGGGAAATCGAATCGCCGAGCAAGAAACTACGAGAATTTGTCCCGTCCTCGCGATCGAATCTCGGAGATTGTGCGAAAGACAAATCTCAGAAAATCGTAGAAAATTTTACAAAATTTCCGGGTTCGTCCGGTTCGAGCTCAGTCAGAGATTTCATAGCATTTTGTGACGGGATGGCAGTGGAGATACAGAAAACTTCCGTATTCGCTTCGGGTATCTGCAGGAATTTTCCACAAAACCGCTTTTCCCAAAGTAAATTTCAATGTAAAAATGTTTGAAGTTTGATTGACAAAAAGTTACAAAAAAACTTTAGCAAACATTGTCTCATATCAATGTGTTGCGCCTTTGTGATGTGAAATATCTCTTTCCATCAGGACAGCCATTTTACCAATTAACTGGTAGAGTGCTAGAAGCCACTATCAGGGCTTTAATATGAAGAGAGGTACACCAGTCTAAAGGTGTCATATTCTGTGGATGTGCTTCATATTATCTTAGAAGTGAAATTTCTTTGTATATATGGGTTTGCCTTGTTACAATTTATGGGAGAGTGCCACTTGGCACTCTCCCATAAATTGTAACAGGGCAAAGACGCAGGAACAAATTTTTATGACCAAAAATAACTTAGCACTCTACCAGTTAATGGAGCAATGATAACAAGCAAAGACTCTCTATCCCCTGTCACGGTAACAATACTTTGTGTTCACTAAATGCAGTACAAACAGTCAGTCGGCTATCTTTATGAAGACCCCACTAAAGGCGAATTTCCAAAAAATGATATTGTCGCCAAAGTTAAAAAAAAAACGTATTCGAAAAAAGAGATTTTTATAATAATTCAGATACACGTCCCAGTTAAATCATTTCCAGTAAAATAAGCCTTATTGTATAATCCTTGGCATAATTGCGATCCGAACGTAATTTGCGCTTTATAAAATTCAGAGATCCATTCGCAGTTCCATACCACCCCCACGCTCTATAGTAGATGATAAAGAAGCATTCGAACCCACTAAACCCGGTTTTTAACTTAAGTAAAGTCTCGAGATTTTCGAGCTTATCATCTAGAGAAAGCGACTAATCGCGATACGAGCCCACTTTAGAATTGTCGCTATGTGGGCTCGTATACATAGAGACGACACGCGACTTTTTCGAGTAAGAAATCTGGTGGGAAATCGAATCGCCGAGAAGGACACTACGAGGATCTATTCCGTCTTCGCGATCGAATTTCGGAGATTGAGCGATATAAAGGTATTAGAAAATATTAGAAAATCTTCAAAAAATTTAGACAGATTTTCGTGGTCGTCCTGTTGGAGTCCAGTCGGAGAATTCATCGCATTTTTTCACGGAATGGCGTTTGCAACACAGGAAACTTCAGAATTCGCTTCGAGGATCTGCAGAAAGTTTCAAGAAAACCGCTTCTCCGAACGTAAATTTCAATGTAAAAATGTATCAAGTGAGCTGATAATTTACCTGGAACGTCTGTTGAATCTTGCAAATTTCCGATAATTTATGTTTGCAATTTAATATTATTGCGTCTGTGGAAATACTGCCCACGCGTGGAAAGTGACCAGTCCAAGGCGGCGTACCGTATATAAAAAACGTAAGCAGTGATGTCCCCAGAACTAGTGTTCAACCGATGATCGGAACCGGCGACCAAAATGGGCCGATTATGGGCAATCGGATTTCAACGGCAACGGCTCCTGGAACATCGGTTCAACCGATTGTTGCCAAGCAATTTGTGATTTTTCTGAATCGCATTTTATTATCTTCTGCAATTGTTCAAATGTTAATGTAAAATGATGTCGATGATACCATTCAATAACGTTGAGAAACAACCACAATGTGTATTCTTAATCTCTCTAGACGCCCCTTTACGGGATATACAAGTTAAACGACACGTAAAGCCTACAACTAAGCGTACTTGCGGCAATCGCCAGGTCTTGTATCGGAAAAGTGAAGCTTGCACGCCATTGACTCAGGTCGCTGTAAAATTACCAGTCGCACGCACTTGGGCGGTAAACGTGGCTCTGAGAGCCACGTTTACCGCCCAAGTGTGCGCGACTGGTAATTTTACTGGGACCTCAGTCAACGAAGTTTAACACTTTGAAAAATGTTCAGTTTAATGTAGTTCTTTCGAGCCTCGACTTGTCTATTAGTGCACGGTATTACAATCGGAATCGGCACCAGAATCGGCCGATTGTGGGCTCAAATAACCGGTAGTCGGTCAGCGGCCAATTTTGGTAATCGGTTGAACACTACCCAGAACAACGAAAAAAGATGTTGAATAGGTCTAATTACATAAAATATGTATGTCTTGGCTAATATTTGATTGAAAATATTGTTCTGTCAGGCGTGAGAGCTACTGCGAACGCTTTCGACTGAATGGCTATCGAAAGAGATGCATATTAGTCATTCAGAAGCTACGCGCTATGGGCCTCCAGACCGTTTTATGTCCAGATCAAAGTAATGGAGGACATTTGTTAAAATGTCAAAAACCCAATTTTTCCTGATTGGTAAAATCACACAGAAGATAGGCGATTTCGTGCTGGTATGGCGAATGCTTGGTACCGCGTTCAAAGAGAGAGAATCCGGAAAGGATGAGTGAAAGTAATATGGTACCTTAGGCTGCCTGATATATCCTATTAGAAGAGAAAACAAAAATGCCAGCTCAACTACTTCATGAATACATTTTGAGAAAGCTACACATCCGAAAACAATCACACACAGTTACTTTCATCGTTGACCAGAAGTCCAACACTGCTCGCAGAACTCATTACCTTTTGAATATAATATTAGGTTTAGAAGTCGATTGAAGAGAGAGAAAGTCGATTGAAGATATATATATATATATATATATATATATATATATATATATATATATATATATATATATATATATATATATATATATATATAGAGAGAGAGAGAGAGAGAGAGAGGGAGGGAGAAATTGAAATTCTTACTTCGAATCATTTTCGTGGTGATTGTAAAGTAGATATATAAGCAAATTAGCAGGGCTCGAAATAAGCGGTGTCGCGTCACTATTTGCTATGCAAAACTTGCAAAAAGCTACACAATGTTCAATTATGTATAGCATTTTGCGATACAAGATAATCAACTGCAGCCTATTAGGCTGCAGTTGATTATCTTGTATCGCAAAATGTAAATGAAAATTTGCAAACAAATTTGAAAACTAGTTCACTGATGCTTTACTTCTGATTGTGGAACATTCCAGGCATAACCCAGATTAACTCTCCATCAAGCATCATTAGCAACTTCATATGTAAGATGAATTCTATTGGTTTAAATTCTTCCTGTTTTTACAACATTTTGCATAAAATGTACATTAAAAATAACTTCAAGCCCATCAAATTAAAAATTTCAACTTCCATTTTGAGAACTCTGTTGATCAACCAAGACGCTATTTGAAAATATCCAAGTCCATGCAACCCTTAAAAGCAGTTCAGTTAAAAAAAAATAGTAAATGTTTCATGTGTGGCAGATCATTTGGAAATACCCAGAAATGGATGGAAACTATTCTATCTACTTAGAAGAATTCAATACAAAACAGCATAACATAACTCTGGTATACAAAAATAGCTATGTAATTTTTACGAAATGGTATTCATTTTTTGGAAATTTGTAGCATTTTGCTACTCAAAGAAAAAAAGTTACTTTGAGCAATGCAAATTAGAAATAAAAAATCAATTGATTATTACTAGTTAGTGAATCGGGTTATTTATTAAGCTTTTTTACGACGTTTTAATCCAAATAAAAATTAATACAAGATGAAAATAAATTTCGAGAATGGAGTGGATTCGGATGAAAATACTTGTCATCACACGTGATGTAACAGATAAGATGAATCGAGTTTCATTTCAAAAAGTTTTTCCCCAAATTTAACGAAGAAATTGGCAAAACCGAACGAGTGACAGGATCGGGAAAAATAATTTCTCGGCATTCGACGCTTTTGAAGGCTGCTACATGAACGTCTTCAAATATTTGGGAGAGCAGAACATGGCAAACGTTCAGGCAAGAGAGTTGTGAGCGTACTGTGATACAGACTACCACCACGGCATTTCGGAAGTGTGAAACATGTCAAACTTTCGGCAAGAGATTCGTGAGCGTATTGAGACAGAGATCCATCTACCACCACAACCACGACATTTCGGGAGAATGGAACATGACAACCAACAAGTCTGTGATCTCAGTGGATAAATATACGCTTCTGAGCGGATGATAGAGAGATACTTTTCAGTCAAGAGATTCGTGAACGTACTAAGCAGAAATCCGGCTACTACCACGACATTTGGGAGGACGGAGCATGGCAAACTTTCGGGAAGAGATTCGTGAACATACCGTGACAGAGAGATCCGAATACCACCAGCCCCACGAAATTTCGGGACAGCAGAATATGACCAACAACAGGACGGTGAACGCAGTGGATATATATATATATATATATATATACGTTTCTAAGCGGATGATAGAGACACTTCTCGGGTAAAAGATTCGTAAACATACTGGGACAGAGATTCGACTACCACAACGACATTTCGAGAGAGTGGAACATGACAGGCAACAAGACTGTGATCACGATGGATATATACGTTTCTGAGCGAATGATAGATACACTTTTAAGTAAGAGATTCGAGAACAGACTAAGGCAGAGCTCCGACTGCCACTTCTACCACATTTCAGGTGAGCGGAACATGACAAACTTTCGGCAAGAGGTTCGTGAATATATTGAGCAGATAACCAACTACTACCACCACGACATTCAGGAGAACAGAACATGACAACCAACATGACACAAGACTGTGACCGCGATGGATATATACGTTTCTGATCGGATGATAGAGATTCTTTTCGGACAAGAGATTCGTGAACGTACTGTGACAGAACATAGATTCGACTACTACCACCACAGCATTTCGGGAGAGTGGAGCATGACAACCAACAGGTTGGACTGTGTTCGCGATGAATATATACGTTTCTGAGCAGATGATAGATAGAACTATTCGGGGAAGAGATTCGCGAACGTATTGTGACAGAGCAGAGATCTATCACGACCAGGGCAATCCGGGAAAGCAGAACATGACACCCAACGGGGAATCTGAACGCGTCGGATGATAAAATAAAATGAAACAAATTCCATGTCCGTAAAGAGCAATGAATATAAGCAGAACTCCGGCAATGACATCGATGAGAGATGCAGTTGCACACCAAATATGATGGTAATCCTCCGTGTATGTTAAAAGTTATCGCCTAAAACAAACACATTTGCGAAAAATACCAAGGCCATCAAGAATCATTACTCCGATAAGAATACTGCAAATAACACTAGCGGCATCATACGTGAGGCTAGACAACAATAAGATGCATTTGCATACCGAATATGATGTCATTCCACTGAGTATTTTAAACGTTATCACTTTTAGAAAACTCGTTGGTCACACGCCGAAACACAGACATTGCCATGGACCGGCCCATCCGTAGCCCGAAAGAAAACTTCACTAACACACACGTGTGACGCGAGCAATATGGGTATGCAGATAAACTACAGAGGTTTTGCAAACGGACACAGCGCCATTCACCTGACACACCTGCAAATGATATGCAGAAGAAATACTGCCCAGGAAGTGCGTCTCACAACATATCTTCTTCAACACATGATCTGAATGGAATAACATAATTCGTTGTCTTTTGATCTACAACTTCTGTATTAGTCACAAAAGTGAAATGTTTTAAAATTTAATTTAGCCGTTTAACCGCTGATGGAACGTTATGGAAGCACCCTTAAAGTTCGTTACCAACTATAATTCAACCTTTCTACCATAGCGCATGTTCGTCTCGGACATATGCGGGGTTGGATCCGAGTTCGCTAGGCAGAGACTCTCAATCAGACAAGTCATAAACGGTCTCGAGTCTCCAAGTACATAGCTAATATATATCTCTTTCGATAGTCGTTCAGTCGAGACAGTTCACAGGAGCTCTCGTACAAATTGTTCAATCAAATATCAGCCAAAACATACACACAGTAGTTAATCACTGGAATGAAAGAAGAAAATAAATCATTGATTTCTACTAGTGTGTGTAATATAAAGACTAAACAAATCGATGTTTTATCTCTTATTATTGAAATGGCAAAACCCCGAGAAAAACACATACAGTAATCAATCGCAAGAGTGAATATTTAAAAAATGAATTTAGCTGTTTTAACCACTGATAAAGCGTAACGGAAGCGCCCAGAAATGTCGTTTCCTACTTTTAATTCGACTTTTCGATCATAGCGAACCGTCTCGAACATATACGGTGTTTGATCGTTCGCTATGCGAGGCATCTCAACCACACACTTCATAAACGGTCTCCAGACACCAAGCGCGTAACTTCTGAATGACTAATATATATATACATGTATATATATATCTTTCGATAGCCATTCAGTCGAGACAGTTTACAGCAGAGCTAACGCCTGGCAAAACAAAATTTGCGACCGAATATTTGCCGAAACATACATATATTATGTAACTTGACCTATACAACATATTCTTTCATTGTTCTGCGGACATCAGCGCTTACATGGTTTATATAAATGAATATCTGTAAAAATATTCCAAGCCATTTGCAAATATTTACAAACTCTGATCTTTACAATGATAATATTGTTTTTCAATAGTTTAGAATATTTTCCCGCAACTATCATAACATTTATTATGACACATTTTGTACCCGATTATATATTGTAAATGTTATTTTATACAATTCATGTATTACATACAGCATAGACTAAATGCCTGGTCAGTTCTTTGTATACATTCGATGTGTAATTGTAACATTTTATGTTTTCTTTTATTTTGCATATTGTAATTTAAAAAAAAAACTCTACTGAAAACATATCAGGACGGTGTTCAATTGAATACGCTCACGATCGCATACCGCCATTGAATCATTGGCGTTCGCAATTGAATAAAGTTCGACCACCACTTTTTGGGTCCTAACCGTACTACGTTTTTATAGAGCAAGCAAACCTTCTATTCAACCAAAAATGCAAACTGTCTGCCATTTATGCAAATGCAACTAACATTTCAAAAACACAAAAACACGCTAAATTGATCAATATGTTCTACGGTGTAAAACTAAAACATTTTATTTTTCATCCATTATGTATTGTGGTTACCTACTTTTTCTACTTAGAAGCGTAGATATCTAGAAAATATAACATTATAAAGAACTCGTTGAGTGTAGAAGCATTGAGATAGTTGAATGGAGATAAATCATTATGATCCCATAAATATATATATATATAGAGAAATTGTTATGACCTTTTAGATATGTTGGTTACTAGGGGTTATGTCGTCACATAAAAATAATAACGTCACACGCAGTAATCTACCCATCTACACTACTCACAAGAATACATCAAAGTGGCTCCGCATCCGAAATTTCTACGTTGGTTTCATTGTGTTATATATAGCTTTTAGACTCACTTTCCCAAACAATCGAGTCGCTGTTGAATTTGTAAGTTGAGTGGAAACAAGCAATATATACCGTTGTTAGAAGGTGAGTTATGAAGTCCTCTGTCTGATTCGATTCAGGATTCGATTCGTCCCAAAATTCGAGATTCGCGGAGTCCTGCTATATTTCGGAACAGAACTCCGTAGAACAAGAAATGTGAAACTTTTTCAAAGCAATTTGTGTTTGCTTTTCTTGACTCAGTCTTGATTTATTTAATAAAATAAATTGAAGAAAATAAAATTATATAGGCCTCATAAAGTAGATCTGCTGTTTCTCAGGCCATTTTATGTAAAATTAGACGCGAGCGGGCCTTGTTTTTTAATTTTAATTTTTGTAATTATTGGTTTGTTTTAGGTTTGAGGCCTTATAACCTACAGAACAGCATGGCTGGTGGTATATTTCGACCCTTGAGTGCAAGAAGGCGTTGCAATGCTAAAGCATTGCAAAGCCTTGTTGCACTCAGAGGTCAAATTTGTCAACTTTATTAACTTGGGTGAAAAATCAGTCATAAACCATTTAATTTCTATTTTTTTAAGTTTGCAACGGTAAAAAAAGAGAAATGACCATGCGGGAGGGCCTGAGAAACAGATGTTTAACATTTTAAGCCTTATTGCTAAGGTTTTGTCAAATCTTCATTTGCAGGTTAAGTGTGTTGCAACCAAATCGCAATCAGAGATAGAAAAAGACCATACGCCTTTGCGATCATTGTACTGCACGGATAATGATTATAATCTATAATGAGGTTTATTCAATTTACCTGGTGTAATTTTTATCATATCTCGAAACCATAACCACATTTCCTCGTTCTTTATGGTCAAGAGATCTCCATGTTCCGATAAACATATCTTTCTTTGATCTTCCCATGATTTCTTCTCCTCATCGTAGCCCATTCTGTAGCAAACATTGAACTCTGTCGAATAACTGTAGTTGTAGAAACCAATACCTGCAAATATGTAATACTTTCTGTGTTTATCCTCTACATACCTCACTAACTGCCAATAAGACAACACATATGATGTCGTCAACCAGATTGTTCCAAACGGGTAACGAGGTTTCGTAATATTTTATCCCATGCTTTTTACCATATCGGGATCAAAATAAAAACCTCGAAGAAACTGCACTTTCGTTTTATGCATAATCCACATCATCTTATGATTGGTTTTTTGAAATGCACTTTACTGTCACTGTCCTCATTTTGGATCTTCATCTCTATATTTCCTCGTTTTCTTTGACAAACTCGGCGTGAAAACCTTTTCTTAAAAACGACCCCCCTCCCAAATAGTATTATAAAATCAGGCTTGTGTCGATCAGACAGCACATTGACAATGGAGGATTTAGGCTATCGTTTGAATCGCCCGGCGACAGTTGTGACATTGTTGGCCCTGTTACAACCAGTAGTGTATAAATTTACCAGTAATGTCGAAATCGACCAGTAATGTCGAAAAAATTAACCAGTAATGTCGAAAAAATCGACCAGTAATGTAAAAATCCGTAATGTCGAAAAATTAACCAGTAGTGTCAAAAAGTGACGGCCAAAATGAGGAGCACTAACACTTGCCGACGGGGAAGGGGGGTATAGCCACCCCCCCCCCGATGACACCCCTGGTCGTGTGCTTTAATGACTGACTATTATAATGTCAGTCACTACCCAATATTTGCTAAATGTCTATCATCTAGTTCTACCAATTTGCTACCTGTCATTTTACCTACATCCATCAATCAGTCAGTCTGCGTCACCCGCATGTACCCGCATGTACGTGGGGAGCACTATTAGCTCAATCGAGAAATTGCCTCGCAATTCAATTTGATGAATATCCGTGTTCTATACCTGACGAGGTCAGTTAAGTTTTGTCCTTGGGAATGACACTTTATCCCAGGTGCACGTTGACTTCGTGTGCCAAGCCACATGCCGAAATGACACGTGTATGGTGCGCGTGCTTTAAACTAAGTGTCGTAAACGAAATCAATCAATCAATCAATCAATCAACCAACCAAT
The DNA here is from genome assembly GCA_031216915.1 of Pictodentalium vernedei. Classification (NCBI taxonomy): domain Eukaryota; kingdom Metazoa; phylum Mollusca; class Scaphopoda; order Dentaliida; family Dentaliidae; genus Pictodentalium; species Pictodentalium vernedei. The sequence goes on from CM062295.1 coordinate 612,043,103, forward strand.
CAATCTTTGTATGTAGGTCTGCCTGTCTTTCCGTCATTCAGTTGTCTATCCACGTCCAGGGGTTATTTTTCACACGCCATATTGCTATCTGTCTGTCTGGATTTCTGTCCGTCTGCCTGGATGCTGCTAACCTGCCTGCCTGCACACTTACCAGCCTACATGTGTGACTGTATGTCTATCTGTGCGAGCGCTAAATACTAGACTAAATATTTCAGCGTCGTATCAATTCATTATCTATCCAGAGAGAGAGGGGGGGGGAAGGAGGGAGAGATAGAGAGAGAGAGAGAGGGGAGAGAGACAGAGAGAGAGAGAGTTGGACAAAGACAGAGGGAAAAGGGGATAGGGAGAGAGCGATAGAGAGAGAAAGAAGGGGGAGAGAGAAGGAGAGATAGAGGTAGGGGCAAAGGCAGAGGGACAGGGGGACAGACAGACAGACAGACAGACAGACAGACAGACAGACAGACAGACAGACAGACAGACAGACAGACAGACAGACAGGACAAAGGCAGAGAGAGAGAGAGAGAGAGGGTGGGGAAAGAGAGCTGGGCAAAGACAGACGGAGAGGGGGGTAGAGAGAGAGAATGATGGAGAGAGAGGGGGGCAAAGGCAGAGGGACATGGGATAGAAAGAGAGGGGAGATAGATAGAGAGAAAGAGGAGAGAGAGAAAGAGAGAGAGGGGAGAGAGGGGGGAGAGAGAGAGAGAGAGAGAGAGAGAGAGAGAGAGAGAGAGACAGAGAGACAGAGAGACAGAGAGACAGAGAGACAGAGAGCAAATAGGATGGGATATGTTGTGCATATGAAAGAGGGAAATAATTGTTAAACATAAAATTCCATATTTACTGGGGTAAATGTGTTTAAACTTGCGCGAAAATGGTTAAAGGTCGATAAATATAGGCAAAAGTACAATTTGAGCAACCCGAAAAAATATTGAAATTTTTGCGAAAAATCGTCATTTTGGTCGTCACTTTTTTACACTACTGGTTAATTTTTCGACATTACGGATTTTTACATTACTGGTCGATTTTTTCGACATTACTGGTTGATTTCGACATTACTGGTTAATTTTTTCGACATTACTGGTTGAATTCGACATTACTGGTAAATTTATACACTACTGGTTGTAACAGGCCCCCAAAACAGAGATCCACCGAAATTACTTAATAGCGTGAATATTTAATCCGACTTACAGTTTGTCTTTGTCAGTCTCCCGAGTGTGGTCAGTAAATTTCAGGGTGTCACATCTAATTTACAGATAACAGGATAGGCCTCTTCTCTTCATATCAGAGTCGACGTGAGTGAAGAATGTTCTGATCCATTTCTAACATGCTGTATACCCTGCGTACCTGGACCTATTACCATGGATGCCGGAAGCAGGAGACAGCCCATATTGCACTGGTGGAAAAGACTTCCAGTAACTGTAACTGAGAAACCCATGAGTGTTCGTTTCTAAAGTATTTTGCATGTAGCAATGCCAATGAGAGGCGGGAGGAGACGGTGTCAGGTATAATGAAGGAGTTTAGTCTTTATGCGCCAAACAAAGAAGCTGTACAATCGATGGGGTTACTTCTAAAGCTTATATTGTCTCATCAGTAGCATTGCAGATGGCACGTATTACCCTCAAGAGACAATCTGCGCATAATGTCAATAATATTGAATGTCGCATTACAAATTACAAAAATGATACATTGTAAACTCCATGTCTTACCTCATACCCAGCGCTGAGCGCCCTCTTTTATATCTCAGACCCTTGCCCTCGGGCGCTTCCGGTGTCGTTGCCACTGGCCGAACTTGGCTTCCACATGACCATCCAGAACCGTGTGTATTATTACCTCAGGTTTGATGATAGCGTGTTATGAAATTGCACATGTTTACAAGAGGGGGTGGGGCTGCTGATAACCCTCCGTAGCCCCCAAAATATAAACAAAACACCAGGGAGCTGTATTTATAACTGTATAACATTTGTTCTTTATTTTCAGTAGGGAAGGGGAATACACGCGAGTATATTTGCCAAATCACGGAATCCCATTTCACGGAGTCGGATAGGAATCCCACTTACAGAATTCCTTTTGTACTTAAACTTGACATCATGAACATATTGACCTCTCTTCCAGTGAAAAAGTCAAACGGACATGACGGCATCGGCCATAAGCTTCTAAAGGAAACTAAAGATTCGGTGTGCAGACCCCTATATTTGTTATTTACTAAATCCTTGGATTCCTGTATTTATCCCGATGTATGGAAGTTAGCAGATGTGATTCCCCTATTCAAAAAAAAAAAAAAAAAAAATAAAAGATTCGATGCCCGAAATTATCGCCCAATTTCTTTATTGTCTTGTATTGGCAAGTTAATGGAAAGAGTTGTGTTTAAAGAAGTACATAAACACTTCCTTGACAATAACCCTTTTTAAAACACCAGTCAGGTTTTTTACCAAACAATAGCACAGTATTTTAACTTATTGAGGTCTATCATAATCTATGCAAAGCCTTTGACAATCATAAATATTCTTGTGGAGTCTTCTTTGATAATATCGAAGGCATTTGATAGTGTATGGCACGTGGGTTTGATTTTTAAGCTCAAAGAGTGCGGTATATCAGGACAGCTCCTTCGTTGGTTCAAAGACTATCTAACTAATCGCAAGCAAAGAGTAAAAATTAACAACCAGTGGTCTGAGTACAAATGCACTGAACCCCACAAGGCTCAGTCGTAGGTCCCCTCCTCTTCTAATTTTATATCAGTAATATCGCTGACGAAATTGTCTCGTTAACCAGATTATTTTCTGACGACACGTGTTTGAGGTGTGCCCCACAAATTTCCATGATTGAATATAATTTTAACTTAGATCTTGAAAAAAAGAAATGGGCCAATACTTGGCTTGTCAGTTTTAATCCCCAACAAACTTATCTGTTGTTGTTTACACAAAACAGAAATGTTACACATCCAAACATTTTTTTTTGATGGAGAGCCTCTAGAATTTGTTACTTCTCACAAGCACCTTGGGGTAATCCTCTTGTCTAACTTATCTTGGGAGGGCCACATCGATCACATATGTAAGAAAGTCTGTTCTAGACTCTCACAACTGAGAAAACTGAAATATTTTTCTTGACCATAAACACCCGAGAGAATGTACTGTGCCTTTATACTCCCCATAATGGAATATGCAAGCCCCGTATGGTCTGGAGCACCATCATGCCAACTAAAACGTCTAGAAAACGTACACTGTGGCGTCGCAAGAATTGTATCAGGTTTGACAAGATCAATTTCATGTGAACGTCTACTTCTAGAGCTCGGCTGGCGGACTTTAGAAGAAAGACGTCATATCCACAAAATGAGCATATTTTACAAAATAGTCCACGGCGACGTCCCCCATTTTTTAAGTGAACTATTACCTCAATTAGTGTCCGAGCGATCGCAACACTCACTTCGTAATTTGTTAAATTATTCGCCATATAATGTAAGGACAGATCTATGGAAACAATCTTCTTTCCTTCTTGCGTCGAGTTTTGGAATAGTTTACAAGAGGCGCCCCATCCTTGCCGTTTTTAAAAATCACATTTCAAGAACTGTGTTTAAAGCCCCTCTGTATTTTAACATTGGCAAACGAAAATCTAATATCATTCATTGTAAACTGAGGGCAGGCTGTAGCGATTTAAATGGGGACAAATTTGTCAACTATATTTCTGCTCAGCACAATTGTTTCTCTGGTCACCACCTAGAAGACGCAGGACACTTCTTTCTTGTCTGTCCACTCTATACTTAGGCTCGATGTGACAAGTTCGAGAGATTATCAGATCTTAGTATCAATCCAATTCGATTGAATGTTTTTCTCTTTGGAGATCCCAATTTGTCCGATACTATCAACACTTCCATTTTTTTGGCCGTACAAAGGTTTATAAAAATTACTCAGAGATTCGTCATCGAGTGACTATTTCACCTGACCTGTACATATGTTATCCAGGTCTGGAGTGATTATTATTATTATTATTATTAATTAATTATTATTATTTACTGATATTACCGTTTTCGGAATTTGCTTGGGGCTAAACAGGAAGCAACGTCGAGAGCTGGGGTGGGGGGGGGGGGGGGACCACCTACAATACAGACTCAACTTTTAAAAAAAAAATTTTTCATCTTTTTCAGGTTTCTTTTTTTATTTTTTTATTCCAAATTGTACATCCTTTTATGCCATTTATTTTGTTTATCTAACCGCCATTTGTATAATCTATATTCATGTAAAGGGGAGCGAAGGGTGTTCTAAGTGAATAGCACTCGTTCTTCAATCCTCTTTCGCTTTTTATTTATTGGGAAGTAAAAAAAGGTTTAGTTTAGAATCCCTTTTAGGATATGTCTATGGTTACAGAACCCCCTTTTCCCCCTATGTACCTACGTGCTGCGCGTGTTATCCGTACATTGTGCACTAACACACCAACAAATCCCATCCGTGGAATCTCTTCTTTAGTCTGTCTATGTCTATAGAATATCTTTAATAGAATGAACCTATGAGCTGCATGTGCTGTACACATTGTGCATTTTCACATAAGCGCATATCGATATGTGCCGCTGTGCTGCATGTGATGTGTACACATTGTGCACTAGCACACAAGCATATTTCGGTACCACCAGCAGACTCTTTCTTGTATAAAACATACCATAGCGTGTACTAGGTCGATGAAATTTAAAGACAAAAACGCGCTCTGGTGGCGCCTGTTAACCCTTTACCCAACGTAACGGCCAAAACCGGCCAGCGCTATTCTCAAAAATCGCCAATTAATTTTCAAAATATTTTCATTTTTTGTCTCAAAAACATAGGTTATGACCCCTCGTTGGAACGAGCTCGTCGAGCTCGTTCCAACGAGGGGTCATAACCTATGCTTTTGAGACAAAAAATGAAAAATTTAGTTATTCCAGAATTTTTTTTGCAAGTGTCGTCTGCTTTTCATGTTAGGTAAAGGGTTAAAGACTTGATCGAAGGCAGTGTCGCGACAGGGTCAGGTATAGCCAGGAGTATGAAGTAGAGCTACAGGTCAATACTAATGGTATAAAGTTGTAAGGGTGGTAGAAGACTACAGTACTGGGTGACTACAAGAGAGGCTAATCATAGGGCAGATAGCTTAATACAAGATGGAAGCTGATGGTAAGACTACCAGGAGCCGTTAAGGTGCTTGGAATCCCACTTACGTTATCTCTTTTACGGAATCCCTCTTACGGAATCCCTATAGAATGCCTTTCTATGGTTATAGAATCCCTTTTTTCCGAGATGAGTCGATGATTATATGTGGAGTTACTCATTCACTCATTCGCGTAATTACTCTATGGCTTTTTGGCTGGATAAGATTCGACTCGTCCGAGCAATACTTGTCCCTGCTCGATTGTCTCTTGGCCTTTGGAACCATATAGGACTTCGTTATTCACATTGGAGATAACTCTGTATGGGTATGTACATATTACGTGAAATGAAGCAATCTGACTGTTGATTATAAGACTTGGATGATGGCAGAGGTTGGAACAGTGATAGCTAAGACTAGACAGACCGCTAGGTTAGTCAGAATGGGGTCGGTAATAGGCAAAACAGGTCAAGGAATATAATAATCCACAGAATAGGTCGGGATAGGCAGGACATTGGGCAATTAGATTTACTCTTATACAAAGGAACGCACCTATTATTGGAAAGTAGGATTTCGGGGAGTCCGTTTCGGTGATTGTTCGGTTCTTTGGAGCGTTCTCGGATCTATTTGGGTAATTCTACTAAGTAACTACGAAATTGGGGGTAATTCGAATCAGAAAACTACTCTTCTACAAAGGAAGGCGCCTTATAGCACAAAGTGCTCCTATTATCAGCCATAGATGGTGGCTTCGCCAACTCGGTTTCGGTGATTTTGGATGTTTTTTGTGATTTGGGGGGTTGTCGGGTTGTTTGTGGAAATTAGATTTACTCCTATTCAGTCAAACGCACCCCAGGATATACCGCCGTCATATTGTAGCCGTCGGGTCACATAGCAACCACGTGCTATTATAGAAACCAAGATGACGGCCTCCAGTATACAAAATGGACGACGGAAACATGTGCCACTCTAACAATAAGCGCTGCGCATGCGCATTAAGACCACGTATCAATATAGATACGCTAGATAACGTGTCCCACGTCGTTTTCTGTCGCTTGAAAGCCGAGCATATCTCAGGCCTGAACATCCTGAACTATTAGTATTGAGTAAAAAAATTGGAGTTGTCCCTCTTATTTTTTCACGTGTGACTACACTCGCTATTGGGACCGAATTATCTCTTGTTCTGTCGAACTAATTAAAAAGCTTCATACCTCACTGTGTGACAGCGATGAAGTAATTAATTTCCGGTCGTCCTGAAGAAACAAATAAAAAGATATATGAAAGCGATGTGTGGATACCAACAGGTAGCGACTTATTGTAACCTGAACATCGGATTCTGAATACTTGTAAGTTTGTGATTCCGCTTGAATTAACCCTTTACCTAACCTGAAAAGCAGACGACACTTGCAAAAATAATTCTTGAATAACTAATTTTTTTCTTTTTTTTGTCTCAAAAACATAGGTTATGAACCTTCGTTGGAACGAGCTCGACGAGCTCGTTCCAACGAGGGGTCATAACCTATGATTTTGAGACAAAAAATGAAAAAAATAATGAAAATTAATTGGCGATTTTGGAGAATAGCGCTGGCCGGTTTTGGCCGTTACGTTAGGTAAAGGGTTAAAAAAGAAAAATACAATGTTCACAACTGGTGAGAAATATTTTAATTGGTAAAATTAATAAACGTTTAACATGAAATACATAACAAGCAGGTAAATATTTACAAGAAAACACCCACCAAGAAACATAGAAATCTTATAGTGTATGTATGTGTGTGTGTGTGTGGGGGGGGGGGGGGGGTGCTGCCGTGTGCCATGTAAGTTAGAAAATAGTTATTTATGTCATGTATGGGATTATTTTTGCAAAAACTCGAGATTATGTTGTCCGCGGGGAGACTAGATCGTTTGTTATTAACTGTATGTTGTCCGCGAGGAGACTAGATCGTTTGTTATTAACTGTTTACCAAATCTCAGCAGCAGACGACAGTTGCTAAAAATAAATTCCTAACGCTAAAAATGTTCATCGTTTGCATCAAAAACATGCCTTATGGGTCCTCATTGGAACCCGACGCTGATTAATTTCTAAAAAAAACCCCACACCAACACCAAAGAGTTCTCCAATTAGCTATCAACTTCACATTCATCAAATTATTCAAAACTATCAAAAAGGTTATTAATTCAAAATAGTTAAAATGTGACCAATACAGAACAAAACACTTCTATTTTCAAGCCCATAGACATGACGTCGCTTTCAAGTGGGGGGAGGCAGTAATTAGTGGAGAGAAGTCTGTCGAAATCGCACAAAGTTAAAAATTACTATTTTTCAAAGTAAAATGGAAATATTAAAACTAAACCATAGCCAAATGTTTGTTATACCATGAAATAATTTGAAGATTGCTTTCTTCGAAATGATGAACGCATAAATCAGGCAATAAGTAGTTAATATCTTTTTGAACTTTAAAGCTACCCCAGTCAGCCTTTTTTCATAAATTTATAAGGAAATACACACAGATAAACTTAGAAACTTTAAACAAAAATGGAAATATCGAAAACTTTGTCTGCTAAAAAGAATTCAACATTATTTTAAAGAGTATATCCTAAACTCTTTGACCATAAGAATTCACATTTGATGGAAAAACAATTTTAGGTGAAAAGTGAAGTTTTACGTTTTTCTCCCATTGACAGCTCTAGTAAATTGGAAACAGAAAATAACTTAGTTATTCATAGTTATTGCGCATCAAAGTGGATAGAAATATAAATTTTACAGTAAATTTCCTTTCTTATTATACCTACCGCAGTTGTTTACTACAGGCTTGCACTACAGTGGAAGAACCTAACTTGGATAAAATACTCTCAATTTTAAACTTTCCTAAGAGATCTGGGAAAGAAAAGTGGTGTAAAAACACCACGAAAAAATAAGCCAAAACTGGGTCGAGCGCCATCGGCGCACACCCAGTAAGGGACGCTCTTCTCTTAGTACAATTCCACGACGTCCGTTAACCAGTGCGCAAGCAGTCAGCAAACCATTCTTCTGAGTCCGCCAACATAGGAGGTATGTGATCAGCGGGGCGGAAGGATTCCTACCCGAATAAGAAGACGGGAGGGCCTCCATGTAAACAATTACGGTAGGTATAATAAGAAAGGAAATTTACTACAAAATTTATATTTCTTATCAACCTACCTAACAATTGTTTACTACAGGCTGAATAGACAATAGGAGGAGGGAATCACATAACCAACCCACACATAACTCAATTGCACTGGAACCGTGGACAGAGGAAGAGATCCCCAGGCCTCTCAAACCATAGCATCACAAACATTAGTAAAAGACAATGAAAGATGAGGCGTATGGTGAAGTGCGACGCACAGACAGAAAGGGCAGTAACAGCACAGAGCTGGAACTGACCCTGTGAAACAACAGCTTGAGCCGAAGAAAGAGGGCCCGTAGGACAAAGGTCCTCTGTCGGCTTCTGCAACTGTCGCAGATAAATGGAGAAGGTAGCATTTCTCCAGTAGGCTGCCAGTATAACATCCGACAACATGACGGAGTTAGTAAAAGCCCCGAGAGGAAGACAATGCACGCACCTCGTGGCAGAAAAAACAACTGGTAATACAATCACCAGTAGCTAGACGAGCGGAAGCTGCACGAATAGCAAGACAAATCCATCGAGAAATGGATGCAGGAGAGATCTGGCATGTGAGAAAACGCATATCCATCCCGGATAAAGGCGCGAACGCCCCCCCCCCCCCCACACACACACCAAGCAGAGCAGCGCCCAAGAAAGTGTCCATCTTGGAGTAAACTGCAAAGTCATAGGCCTTTTCAAAGAAAAGAGCTGAACAAGCTTGGAGAGGCAAGGATGAGTGTCGAAACAATGCGGTACTACATATGAAAAAGGTCTCCGAAGCGTGGACGAGTGCCCATTGCTGGAGACCCCCAGAAACAAACATATACCAGAAACTCCGCAATCGGTGTGATCGCACACCATCGACAGAAAAACCGTCGACTGAGCCACAGAGGCTAAACCAGTGGAGTGAGTGCCTCCCTGAAGAAGAAAAGCAACTCCACTGCATGTCTCTAAAAACCATTATGGAGGAGACAGGACCCGATAAAAGACATGCGCGAAGGCACAATGAAGTCGGGTCAACTTGAAACCTCCTCGGGCGACTTTGGCAAAGAAAGTCGTGACGTAGAGAGAGACATGCCGGAACCGCCGCTAACAGAGAGCGGAGCAGATTGATCCACACCCACCGAGGCGCCAGGGGCGTATCGAAAAGATTCGACGACTGCAGGTTCATATCTGGGCTAGAATCTGAGGCGGAATCGGAACCGGCGGGAAGGCGTAGCCGACAAGACCGTCCCAAAGGAGGGTCAAAGCATCCACGGCGAAAGCCAGAGCATCTGGGCACGGAGACACGAAGTGTCCATCTGATGGTTCCAACGAGTCGCAGAGAGATCGATGGAACACGGCCATGTGGAGCATCCACTCGGTGGAAAAGGACCTGCCCCGTTGGGACAGAGAGTCGGCTAGGAAGTCCAGACGACCGGGAATGTGACAAACAACCACCCCGGCGCTGACATCCTGAACGAGCAGTAGAAGATCCCGAGCCAATTCGTATATTGGAACTGAGTGCGTGTCGCCCAGGTTCCGAATGTAAGCAATCACTGTCGAGTTGTCGGACATCAGAAGGACCTGACGATTCGACAGGTGAGGAATCCACTGCCTGAAACTCAGAAAAAGAGCAAGAAGCTCCTTCTGGTTTATGTGTAGGGATGCCCGATCCTGGTCCCACATCCCGTGAAAGGAAAGACCCAGAGGATGCAACGTCGCACCCCGTCCGAGATCGCTGGCATCTGCCGTTAGAACGCGATCGGACGTGGGTAAGTCCGACGGGACACCCTGCGTGATCCACTGAACATGCATCCGGTGGAAAAGATGAGGATGAACTGAAGCACCAGATCCAGAGAACCGACATTCGGCCTCCAAAGACTGTAGCAGAAAGTGTTGGAGAGGTCTGACATGCAGCCGACCTAGAGGAATGAGATCCGTCACCGAACCGCAGAGACCGAGCAGCCGGAGAATACCCCGTGCTGTCGCGGATGTGGACTGGGAGAGAGTCAGAGCAAAAGCTGAGAGAATCACAGTCCTGGCCTGGGGAACAGCCACCGTATTGAACTGAGTGCGGAAGGCCATCCCCAGATGACAAAACGACGGAGAAGGGACCAGATCCGACTTCTCGTTGACTCTGAATCCTAGCGACGTGAACAAACTCAACAGAGTGTCGACATCCAAGTCCAGTAAGGCAGCATTGGAATGCCTCTGGAGGATATCGACTAGATATGCCGAGGTAGTCACCCTGGACTGTGTGCGATGGAAGGCTATCACATGCGACATCAGTCGGGTGAAGGCCCAAGGAGCCAGGCTGAGGCCGAAAGGCATGGCCTTCAGCTGGAAAACTCGCCCCAGAAAAGCGAACCTGAGATACTTCCGCGACACCCGATGAATCGGAACGTGAAGGTAAGCGCCTCGCAGGTCGATGCTGGAAGCGAAATCTTCCTGGGGAATGGAACGGCGGACCGAATTGAAAGTCTCCATGCTGGACTTTGGAGCAATGATAGACTGGTTCAGGATACTCAGATCGATAACCGGTCGGAGTCGGCCGTCCTTCTTCGGCACCAAGAACAGGCGGGAATAAAACCCCACAGATAGAATGTTCTTGACGACCTCGATCGCCCCCCCCCCCCCTCCTCGGCCAGGAGATGGTCTATCTCCGTGTACAAAAGCTCCCGACGTAAAACGTCTGAAGGAACTGTGGTTGGAAGAGGCACTCTGGACAGAGTGGGGTACCTTCGGAAGGATATTCGCAGCCCGGACCGAACAACATCTAACACCTAAGGATCGGATGTGATGGTGGCCCAACGGTCTGCGAACTCAGCTATCCTTCCTCCAATCTGGGACGAATCGAGGTGAGAACCATCAGTTCGAGCCCCCACGAGGCCCGCGAGAGGAGAAACCACCTCCTCTACTGAATGAAGAATCCTGAGACTACCTTCTAGCCTGCCGACGCTTACCCTAACCCCATGATTAAGAAGTAGAAGCGGTGGCAGAAGGATCAGCCCTTTGCGTCGCAGAGGAAGCAGAAAGGTATTTGTTCGGCTATGAACGGTCCCTGCCTCCCCAAGAAGGTCGATCAAGCTGACGAAGCAGCAGCTGATCTTTAGAATGACGTAGGACGTCAACCCGGACCGTCGACACGGAACCCATGGAACAGTAGCGGACCTGCCAAAGAAGCAGATGGAAGAGCAGCGCGCCGGCCACTCAGGAAGGGATCGGCCTGTGTCCAGCACAGAGTCCCTTCGAACTAGTTCCAAAATAGCCGTGTCACAGGCATGCGTGTGAGTAAGATGCATGAGCGCTTTGGACAGCACACGCAAAGGAGCCTGTACATCGTCAAACCTATCTGGAGGCAGATAGGCAGCTAAGGCAGAGACGACGTGAACGGAGAGAGAAAGCATACCCAGCATTTCTCACGATAAGCCCAACATGGACTCCAGAGTCGTCATAGGAATGACAGCAGACTTGGGCTTGGAAAGCCAGAGGGAATTGGAGTCCTGATCCAAAACCGTCAAAGTCTGACAGACTGACGGATTGGCGAAATCGTAGTAACGATAACGCACCGGAGGCAAAAAGGTGTCAACCCTGGTGAAGAACGGAGCCTTCATAGCCTTGGAACGCAGCTTAGAGTCCAAGGCTGAAAATGCTTCAACCACCAGTACTGACTGGCACGGTCGAAGACGCCTAGAAGCAGGTTGCTCCACAGGCTGTAGGCGCGCGACCGATGATCGCGGCCTGGCTGACACTGTCGGCTGGTTTGATGGTTTGAGATCCCGAAAGGACTCAAACACAAAGTCAAGGGCTGCCCCCAAGTCAGAACACTACTGGCTCTCGACATCAAGGATGTCTGACTCCTCCCCGGAGTCGGAAGACACATAGCCCATCGTGGGCAAACCAGTCGACGCCTCCCATGGTGTAGGCACACCAGGGGGATCAGAAAGCGGCCTGTTTCCAATCCCGGGAGGCGGCGCCATAGGGGGCCCTGGAAACCTCTCGCTGCCTCGCTGGAAGCAACGGGAAGGCTCCTGGACAGAACCTGAGTGAGTAAGGAGAGGGCCTCCCTAAGCTCACTGCCCGTACCGAGCGGTTCGACATGGGGACGAACCGGCAAAGTGGCCCTCTAAACCAGCGAAGGGTCACGATCCTCTAATACACCCGAAGCGGGGCGACGGGTGGCAGCCGAAACATCTGAGGGCAGACGTGTATAGGGAAACGACACACCACGAGGATCAACATAGCGGGAACTCAGGAGAGTCGCCGTGGACCTCTGCGGGGCAGAAGGTCCAGGCTGCACAGAAGGCGTTGGTCCCGCAAAACTGGCCGTATGACCAGAATGGGTGGACGGAAACGCCAATGACAAACCTGTGGTACTCGACGGCGCAGGGACCATAGTAGAGGGTTCGGCCGGCAGCCACTTCCAACTTCGCCGAGTTGAAGTCAGGGAAGGCTGAGGCCGATACCCCACGTCTACACTACCAGACACCGCTGCAGACCACTGCAGGTAAAACTGCTGTGCTCAACGGATGAGAGGACACAGCAGGGGGTTCAGTCGGCAGCCACTTCCGACTTCGCCAAGTTGAAGTCGGGGAAGGCTGAGGCCGATACCCCACAACCACACTACAGACATCCCTGCAGACACTTGCAGGGATAAGCCGAGGCCGGCTAAACACGATGCCCGATGACGTTGAGACGGAACAGCAGTAGCAGCAGATACGACGGGAGCTGTTGGAAGTGACGGAAAATGGGAGAGAGCCACCTAGCTCGGCCTCTAAAGGAGGAGTCACAACCCTAGTGACAGGCGCAGATGTCGACTGGAGAGGGCGCATAGTCCCGGAACCAGGCATCTCTTCACCAGAAATCCAACAGCTCCCGCAGTATCCACCACGGTAAAAAAACTGCACATCCCCCACGGATGGCGAATAACTCGCACTAGACGTGGTCGAGTCGGGAGGCCCCGAAACGACAGCGTTCCACACCCACCGCGGGTGCGGGAGGAGCGCACATCCCCAACGGAGGGGGGAGTAACTCACACCAGACGTGGTCGAGTCGGGAGGCCCCGAAACAACAGCGTCCCCCCGCGGGTGCGGGGGGAGCTGCACATCCCCCACCAAGGGGGTATAACTCACACCAGACGTGGTCGAGTCGGGAGGCCCCGAAACGACAGCTTTCCACACAAACCGAGGGTGCGGGAGGAACAGCCATGAGAACGCACCAACGGCGAGGGCAAAGGGAATTGCCGTAAAGGAACCGAATTGGAAATAACAGAAGTGAGAGCAGTAGAAGAAAAAAGGTGAACTCAACAGATACAGAAAGTAGAATACCCTCAACTACGAGAGAAGGTGGCAGAAAAAAAAAACGATGGGTACACGACAGAACCCAGACGGTCGACAGGAAACGCAATAACAGAAATTCAGCCCTCAACAGAGTCAATAAATCCCGTCCAGACAGTCCCGAATTGACACCTAACTCCAATAACAAAAATTTATCAACCGAAAAATTTCATTGCCGAACCGCTTTGACACGATGTCGAAAAAAACATTCGCGAAAACGGAATATATAAACAATATACAATGAGAATGAGTTGAAAATATTAACGAGAATATATAAAACACAGTCCTGTTATTATATTATCTTCAGATCCATAATCCAGTCACAGGAAAACTATTATCGACGAGTTGAATTATCACTGTATCAGGAGGCAAAGATGGCAACACGTCAACCACGTTGCACGGACAAAAGAAGAATGGTTTGCTGACTGCTTGTGCACTGGTTAACGGAAGTCGTGGAATTGTACTAAGAGAAGAGCGTCTCTTACTAAGTGTGCGCCGATGGCGGTCGACCCAGTTTTGGCTTATTTTTTCGTAGTGTTTTTATACCACTTTTCTTTCCCAAATCTCTTGGGAAAGATTAAAATAGAGAGTATTTTATCCGAGTTAGGTTCTTCCACTGTAGTGCAAGCCTGTAGTAAACAATTGTAAGTAGGTTGATAAGAAATTGTTGTACATGATAACAGTACCGTCCGAAAACAGTATACTATGGTCAAACTTTTGAGAGAAACTTCTCGAAAGTTTCCGTGTCAGTTGTTGGAAACCTTAAAACATGGTGACAGCATGCTGAGCTGCTGAAAGCGTTTTTAATTCTTAAAAAGCCTGACGTTTTTAATAAACATGTAATGAATGACCAAAGTTTGAAGTGACGTAAACATGGCGATAAATTGAAAATCTAATAACAGCCTTTTTCCCAATTTGTTGTTCTCTACAACATACTAAAATCCTTGACCCTATCACTCAATGACGTCATCTCAGAGTGCGGCTTCATCGGTAGTGCATTCATAGGGCGGCACTACATTTTTTTGATATATTTCTTTCAGAAATTATATTCAGGAAATTTCAAAAAGCTGAGGATGAATATGAGGCTGAAGATAAATGGTATAGAAAAAAAATTGTCATCACTGGCCTCGGGTGCGTAAATTTGAAATAAAAAATAGGAATGAACAATTTCAAATAACCAGAAAATAGGGTGTAAAGTTTGATGACTGTGCCACTTAGAGCTATGTGAATCACAAGGTAACGCTTTAATGAACAATGTTTAAAATGTCTTAAATGATGAAATAATACACTCAATGGTATTAACGTTTGGGCTGCACTGTATTCGAAACTGAATACCGATATCGGTATATCAAATAAAATACAAAAATACCGCGGTCTACCAGTATATTGAAAGACTGTTCAGACATTATTAGTTAAACAGTGTGTTGGTGGCCTAATATGGTATATATGGTGTCAGTTAATTTCATATTGGACGAGAGCGAAGCTCGAGTCCAATATGGAATTAACTGACACCATATATAGCATATTAGGCCTTCAACAAACTGTGTAACGAATATATCTTACCGACTGCTACATCGATTCACAGAACGAATAACAACAGCGATCAAAATTAAATGAGAGAATTCTCACAATGTGTTCACGTGTCTTTGCCTTCTTACAATTTATGGGAGAGTACCTAGAGGCACTCTCCCATAAACTGTAACAAGGCAAATTCATACATACCAAACAGTTTCACTTCGAAGGTAACATGACACACATCCACAGAATATGAAGCCTTTTAAGTTACCTAACCTGCACTTCAGACCAAATATGGGCTTCCAACAATCAATCTTTCAACCTGAAGCGTTTATCGGCTGCCGCCATTTTGAATAATCAATGAACAAAGGGGAGATTACCCATAGCTGTCAGCGTATATTGATGTTGACAGGCAGTATGTGGTTTTATATGCAATCTGCATGTGACGTCTTTGAACCAATGAAATTCCCAGATACTTGTAGGCGGTAAGATATCTGAACATATCATAATCTTGACTTGAACGATCACAGTCCCAACGAATCAGCATGCATTGATGATGAAGTTCGAATAAAACTTTACCCAACGCAGACAATATCAAAAATTATTATTTTAAATATTAGTTTATCATATGGTTTCAAAAATTTCAATAAAACCATATCATGTGACCCCTCATTTGAGGGGTCACATGATATGGTTTTACTGAATTTTTTGAAAAATAATATTTTTTTTTAATTGCTCAATTTATATGTTACGAGGATGGATGCGGACGATTCGTTAGGTAATATTATTATGATAATATTATTCATTCATGAAAGCAGTTTAAAAAAACTCGAGAGATTTTGAAAATTAAATTATGGGTAAACAAATAATGACGATAAACGGATATTTTTGTAATTACACTAGAATTCAATCGATATTGGTTTGAATACCGGCATTAAGAAAAGCTAGCCTGTGAATTATCGCAAAAATCACTAAAAAATGTTTCTCCATATCCATCCACTTGATGGTTAGCGAGAAATATCCCTTAGTAGCTTCCTTAATGACGCGACCGGGGCGCAGTGGCCCAGTAGGTAGAGGGGCAGGCTGCAAGCCGAGAGGTCCTCGGTTCGAATCCCACCTGCGGCAACCGTGTTGTGTCGTTGGGCAAGACACTTCACCCCCATTGCCGACGTGGGGGCTCGGTGGCGCTGTGTACTAAAGCATACTGTACGTCGAGGGTGCACTTGTCTTCAACCAAGGCTAACCCTTCTTGTGTGGAGTTAGTATGTTGGAGAGCTGACAGTTGCTCACCGTTGCTCGGTGGTTCTCTCCGGGTACTCCGACTTCCTCCACCCGTAAAACTGTCATGTTCATGATTAGCCATTGTGCAAAAATGTGTGACCTTAAACACCAATAAATAAATAAATAAATATAATGACGCGGCCACGCTTCGGCGCATGACCTCGCCTTGAATGAATGAACAGCAGATCTTTGTTATTGTTTTGAAACATGTTTGCAGTGGAATTGGACTGAATATTGCACAGTAAAATGTAACGTAGAATATAACATAAAGCATATCTGCGCTATTTTAGTGAATATCGGGAATTATCTCATTAGTGACCCGAAAATATTATTTTTCTCTCGTGTAAGCGCTCGTAAAAACTAAAACTTTCAAGTCCACACTCATGAGATAATTCCCGATATTGGTTTGAATACCGCTATGTAGCGGTTTATTGATATACCGAGCAGCCCAAATTAACGTCATATCCCTGGTGGTTATTTATTTATTTTTTGATTTTTAGGTCACATATTTCTGCACAATGGCTTATCAAAACCATGACAGTTTTACGTGCGGAGGAAGCCGGAGTACCCGGAGAGACCCACCGAGCAACGGCGAGCAGCTGTCAGATCCCCAACATACTAACTCCACACAAGCAGTGCTAGCATTCGTTGAAGACAAGTGCAGCATCGACGTGCAGTACACCTTAGTACACAGCGCTACCACTTGGGCAATGGGGTGAAGTGTCTTGCCCAGGACACAATGCGGTTGCCGCAGGTGGAATTCGAACCGAGGACCTCTCGGCTTGCAGCCTGCACATCTACCAACTCAGCCACCCCCTCCATTCCCTTGTGGTTAAAGTGCAATTTTCATATTTCACTTTTGTATTTAAAAATACGAGTATTAAATCCCGTTAAAATTTCAACTGCTCGGAGTGAAATTTAATATTCCGGCAATGTAGACAAACATTAGTAAAGATCGCCTTCAATTATTCCTTTAACGCTTTACCCAACGAATCGCCCACATCCGCCCGCGTAATATGCAAATTCAGCAGTTGAAAAAATATTATTTTTTCAAAAAATTTCAACAAAACCATATCATGTGACCCCTCGTTGGAACGGGCTCGTCGAGCTCGTTCCAACGAGGGGTCACATGATATGGTTTTGTTGAAATTTTTGAAAAATTTGAAAAAATGATATTTAAAATAATAAATTTTGATATCGTCTGCGTTGGGTAAAGGGCTAACAGCCAATGATATAAATTTAATATTATGTTTTGTAGTACTTGTCGTAGGGTTAAATGTAGAGAAACATGTGAACTCAAAGGCAACGAGGCATCAGTTCAGTCATTCTTGTAGGAGTATGCAAAATATTAGTGTGGTATGTGTTGTAGATTTCTGGGCCGTGGTGCTCACAAAATTGGAGGGTATACTATTTTGTTTACGTCATATCTCCAGTATCAGACGTCAGATTGTCAAATTGTTTACGACGTCGGCGGGACTTTCATCGTAGCGTTAAATGTTGGCCGGCAATGTGAATTCAAATGTGACGAGACATCACTTCAAAAGGATTATGCAAAATATTATGGGGTATCAGTTGTAGTTGTAGTTTAAGCTGTAAGGGTGCTCAGGAAATGGGAGGAGGTGTAAAAACATAAAGTGTCGTAAAAACGTCGATAATGACGTTGGATTAAAAAATCAAAAAATCTATTATTTTTTTTATTTTTCGAGCTTTTCAGCATACGAAAATTTCATGTAAATCGTACAAAGTTCATGTTTTGCGACGTTCACGTTCCAATGACAGCACAACGTCAGCCGCACATGAATTTGTCGTTGGTTGGAAACTGATTGCAATTTTAGATATGGGTTTCGTTGGGTGTAACTTTACAAAAGAGTGAGCGTTCAGTAACGTGGCAGATATTAAACGCCAGTAGCATAGCATGTACCCGATCGTCCCCCATTACCCGGACTTTTGCCGGTGCAGCTAGTGTTAAATTCCCATAGGAACCGGACTTTTCCCGGTGCAACTTTTGCCGGTACAAAATGTCGGCACCATCCAGCTAGTTCCGGTAAATGGCGTACGTACTACATATATAGTCTGCTATTGTATATAGTGATATATGTACATCCAGGGCTATGGGTATATATTATGGGTATGTGATGGAAAATTGAAGGGGAAGGTGAGTTTTCTTGAAAGTTTTTTTCCGCAAAACGGTTGACGTTACTATTGACGTCGTGACGTCAAGATACACACGCGACGTCATAGAGACGTTGACCACAGTTGTTGTCCACTGTACATTCCGACATAACGTTGTTCGGGTCAGGGGGTGTCGGACTTCTCGTGAGTGGGGGTGGGGTGATATGGTAGTGGTGATATATATCCATGTTGGTATCCTATTAGCCTTTGGGTCTTCATATTATCCTATATCTGATATAGCTAGGTTAAGCAGTACTGTAGGAATGGGGTAATGCATAGTCGACCGATATGGTATTTGCGAGATAGTCCTTGGTGGTTTAGATTGGCAGTATAGGATGAATGGTCTGTTGGCCTATTACCCCCTTAGTACTATTTATCTACCGAATCCTTTGTATTATCTTATGGCTGGTATTTAGTTCGTAATGCTAGGTCAGGCAGTATTATAATCGTTCGTTTAGAAGTGGGGCTTAGGATGCAATGTGTATACCGCTGTAGGTCCCCTGTTAGTCCTCGGTATTATTAACAAACCAATTGCTTTGTATTAATCTATGGCTGGTATAGGTAGTACGTTATGGCAGGTCAAGTGGTATTGTGAGTGGGGGTAATGCCTGGCAATATAGAACAGCAGTATAGTATGGACAATATATAGCTCTGTGCCCACCCCCCCCCCCCCGAAAGCCATTGACACTACTAATCGACTTAATACTTTATGTCACCCCATGACTAATATAGGTAGTATGTAATGTGGGGCCAGGCGTTATTGTGGGAGGGTGGGTGTAGTGCATGGTCGCCTAGTGTGGTAGTGTAGGATGTACGCGTGCTCCCCTACAGGTCCCATGTTAGTCCTTAGTACTATTAATCCGCCTAATGCTTCATGTTATCCTATGACTTGTATAGGTACAATGTAATGCTAGGCCAATGGGTACTGTGGGTAAGAGTAATGTCTGATGTCAAAACATGGAATCCAAATTTTACGGACTCGGATAGGAATCCCAATTACGGAATCCCTTTTTAAGAATCCCTTTTTGGAAAATGCCTGTGGCTATGGAATCACTTTTTCTGAAATGAGTCTAAGAGTCGTTCGAGGAGTCACTCGAACGAGCAATTGCTAATTGCTCGTTCGAGTGACTCCTCGAACAACTCTTCGACTCATTTCAGTATTTGAGGATACCTTTGACCCGTTATTGTATTATTTGGTGATACTTATGGAGGAAACCTTTTATAGGATACTTATCTAAGGATACTAAAACATCTAATACTAAAGTTCAAACGATACCCAGTTTACAGACAAGTCTTAACCTACTCAATAAACACAAACGCAAATTCAACTTTGCTAATGGCCCGTCGCAACACAGAGCAATGAACACTCTGGCACCGGCAGTTTATTCAAGTCATCAACAATCATTATACAAAATGAAGATACCCCCATCACAGACAACTCAGCGGTCAAGGTAAAACCAGAGATAAAAATGTTTTGAAAAATTCACTCTGGAACCCTGTGTTCGGTTCGCCAATGCAATCTCGTTGTCTCAGAGAATGATGCCGAACCTCATCATTAAATTAGACATATAACAGATTTTTTTTAAATGTGAGATTAACAACGCATGCACGTATGGATGAAAAAAATTACACGTTGCGACCTGTGTCAAGCGAAGTGACGGCCAGATGATTCACATCAGCAATTGAAAATCCGAATTAACTGCACGCAGTGACCTTCTCTCGCTTTCCATGCGTCAGCATGAAAAATCAAACATTCAACGGCCTACCGTTAACCCTGCGTTGGCGATAGACATGAGCCGACAAGACAAATATTTTCCGCTACACTACGTGCCGCGGAAAATTAAAAGTCTTAACCTAGTCAATAAACACAAACGCAAATTCAACTTTGCTAATGGCCCGGCGAAACACAGAAAATAAAAGAACGGGAAATAAGCGCCAAAACTTTAACAATGAATGGAATACATGTGAGCTTATAACCCCAAACGAGTCTGCAGGGAATCTTTAACATACCCGTCTTTAGCGGTTTCAAAACGCATCGACCATGACGCTTCCAACAATGGTCAGGTACTTTTGCGTTAGCAAATGCTGAAGCCCCACCCGCTCGCAAAGTGTGCAGCTCAATGTTAGCGTCATCAAACACGCACCTGAATCGAGACAAAATGCATTCGCGGACACGAGTAAAGCTCAGTTTGCTATTCACGTTAACATGTTTACAGTGATTGCCAGAACGATACAAACGCCGAAGCAGATAAATATCAGACTGAAGATCAATTGCTGCCAATCGAACGTACGTGCGTAACAACGAATACGGACACGCTGAAGTAGAACTTTTGGCAATTAGGATTTCTTCACCGTCGCGGTACTGGTCAGTCTTACTCCTACGGATACGAAGTGACAAATAGCTATCAAAAAATTGAACATCATTTGATTGGAGGGCGACTAATTCGTCAAATCGTAAAAAACCCGCAAATGCCAGGGAACACATAGCTAAGTCGCGGAGAATTGCAAGGTCATCTAACTTATCCGAAAAAAAGAGCACACAGAAATTAACATTTGAGCAGTGACGGGCTCCATTCTGTTGACAGGCGCTTTGGCGATTCTTTTAGAAGCTTCAACCAAATTGCTGATATAACCATTTGCAGTCGGATCAGGCATGCCCTTAATTTCATGAAACCATTTAATGGCGTAAACTGTGGCTGACACAACACCATAAGAAGAACCCTTGTCCAATAAATTTGTCAAATAAAGCGCAAGTAGGTGGTAACGGCCGATTTAAGGACACATTTTCACGATTTCGTACACGTACACGTACATGTACGTGTACCGCCATGGGGATTCAGTGTTAAATCGTGTACAGAGTGTAAAAATGTCGTTTTCTCATGGTGTCCCAGAATCGGCCATTGTTTTTTAGGCTCCCGGATCGCGCTTTTGACGTTCAAATACCCGTTGGCGAACGTGTAGATTTGACACATCGCTCAGAAGTGAAAAAATGTATGAAATTTGAAGAAAAATGTAAATTTAAAAATTTTTCTCTACGTTCCCATCGCGGATTAGACCATCGATCTATCGTTGGTGACGCGAGCAAAAAACGCTTTGCCGATTCTAGAACAGCATCAAAAAAGCTGTTTGCCGATTCTGGGACACCGACGTTCGCCAACGGTTGTTCTAACGGTTAAAGTGCGATCCGATCGGGAAACCCCATTTGCCGATTCTAGGACAGGGAAAATCGACCTCAAAAACGTTTTCTCGACGTTCGCCAACGGTGAAAGTGAGCGTAAAGTGCAGTTACTCATCGAGGATTTGTGTTTTAAAACCGATTTGAGCCTCCGATACATCGAAAAATGACGGTTTGCAGGTTTCTGAGACACCACGTTCGCGATCGCGTTTCGGACGGTATAGGGTGCGATTTGATCGGTGAAAACGATTTGCCGATTCATCTCTTGAGTTTTGTGAGACGAATCGTGATGGAATCGGTTTTGAGAAGTTTTTTCAATTTTGTACTCAGTGTAAATAAATAGCTTGTTTCGTTTAATAGAGTCGACTATAAGATTGAATTCGATAAATTCTATCATATAGACACTCATGTTTTTATTTCGGTGTGAATGAAAGGTTTTCGTTCAAAAGAGTCGACTATAAAATTGAATCTGTTATAATAGACATTCATGTTTTGTTTCGGTGTGAATGAAAGGTTTTCGTTCAACGGATGACATTGAAAAATTTGAGTTTTAGAAAATTAGAATCGATGGAAAAATCGTTTGTTTACGTTTTGTCACTGCGAATTTTGTTTAATAAATCTTAATAAAACACTTTGTAGAATTTGTTTCATTCAAATAAAAATAGTAAGGAAATAAAAAAGTGATTGATATATATAAGAGAGAAAAAAAAAATAAATAGTTATTTAAAAAAATAAATATATCAAATCGAATAGATAATAAAAAAATACGTAAATCATGGACGCTTCCCAGACTATTAGAGCAAGGTTTCTTTTAAAAATGATAAATGCTGATGAGAGCCTACGCATTCTGTGTGAACGAACAACTAGGTCGCCTCTTGTTAGAACGATGCGTCGGATGTCGGGATCACCTAGACTTCGATTATGAGAATCATTCGTGTCTGACGATGGAAAGGGAAGATATGGTCGTCAAGTATTTCGAACCGGCGTTCGAACGCGTTCAAATCGACGAAGTGATCACGTTTTGGAAGAGATTACACTTCTGTAAGGATCGAGACAAGCCCACAGTTTTGGAAGAACTGAAATTGGCGCATAGAAGTCTGACTTTAGAAGACAAGGGATGCATCATGAAATTATTGTTCAATGAAGCATACGTTTTCTCGTTAATATAAATGAGGGAGAATAGAAAATAAAAATAAATACACACATAAATTTTTTATCTAATATTAGAAAGAAAAAAACACAAAAATGAGAACCAGAAATAAATTGTATCCGTCGTTAGATGATGACGAGGATGAGAAGCGAACGGCGTTTTGCCGACGGCACCGTCGCTAGAAGAAAAAGAAATAGGAGACAGGTATCACATCGATCAAATCAGTAGAATCCAATTGTATCTGACTCGAGAGAAAGATTCTCGCCATTCTCTCAAGAAGAAGTATTCGCATTTCCTGAAGTTCGTCAACGTGGTCGACACGACACTCATCACGACTTCCATGGGTTTACACACGGCCGGCATCGGATTGTTGTCGACCGCGGTCGGCATTCCGATCGTGTTGACCGTAGAAGGAGTGGCTCTCGCCGCCGGATTGTTTAGCACGCTCGGAAACTTTTTGAGTAGGAAATTATATCTGAAGGCGAGGAAACACGAAAAGATTTGCGTCTTGGCCGACTCCAAGATCGACACGATATCCGAAATGATCTCGATGGCATTGACAGACGGTAGGATATCGGACGGAGAATACTTCACGATATTGAGCGAGAAAATGAAATACAATGCCATGAAAGAAGCTGTGAGAATCAAGACTCGTCAGATCATGAAGGAAGAGATGAAGGATTCTCTCGTGGACGTGGAAAAGGGGACGAATGAGGCTAGGGAGGAATTCAGTAAGATGATAGAACTCGAGAGCAGCGATTGAAAAAAATATATATAATAAGAACAGAATTTAAAAAAAAAAGAAATATTAAAATTATTTCTAAAATAAAAACGAAATTAATTTAAATAACTCTCAAAAATATGTATTGCGTAAAGTGTAAGAGAGTTACCGAGATGAGTAATTCTCAAGAAGTACGAACTAAAAACGACAGACAGATGCTTTGCGGAATTTGCAATGTGTGTGGTTCTATCAAGACTCGATTCATCAAAAAAAAGAACGTGAGCAAAGGTAAAGGCATCGTGAATAAAATGATCAATAATCTACCTTTCGAAATGCACCTGCCTGGTCACAGTTTCACGGGACCTGGAACGAAATTGAACAAGAGACTCAACGCCGATCTGACTCCTAAATCTTGGAGCAAACCTGTGAATAGGGTAGACGCGGCCGCGTATGATCACGATCTATGCTATGCCGGACCTCCCGACACCAAGACTCGCAACGATGTCTGCGATAAAAACATGTTGGCGAAATTGAGAGGTATATCGAATCCAACCAGGAGAGAGAAGATAGAACGTTCGCTGGTCGGCAATTTCATCGGTGTGAAACGTCGATTCGGATGGGGCATTCAAAAAAAAAGCGCATCTGAAAAGAAGGAGAAACGATTATTGACGATCGAATTGACCGAGGAGTTACACAAACCCATCGTGCATAAATTTCGAAAGAGAAGGGTGTTCGTGAAGGGTTTGGATGATATTTGGTCTGCCGACTTGGTCGACATGAGATCATTTTCGAGGTGGAACGAGGGTGTCAAATATCTATTGACGGTCATCGACGTGTTTTCCAAATACGGTTGGATCAGAGCTTTGAAGAATAAATTGGGACCTTGCGTCGCCGAGGCTCTGAAGAGCATGTTCGACTCGTCTTCTCGAAAACCGAATAAATTGTGGGTGGATAAGGGAAAGGAATTCTACAACAAGCACGTTCATCGATTGGTCGACCTCTACTCGATCGAAAATGAAGAAAAGCTAGCGTGGTGGAACGTTGGAATCGAACGATGAAGGAAAAAATGCATAGATACTTCACGGCGAATTCGACCAAGAAATACATACACGCTCTGAACGGTCTGGTCAAAGATTACAACAACACACGACACAGATCGATCAAGATGACTCCCGTGGAAGCTAGCGATTCTCGAAATGAAAAACGGGTCTACGCGAATCTATATCCTGAGAGATCTAAGATCAGGAAGAAGTCTAGAACACCGAAATTTGCGGTCGGTGATCGATTGAGAATCTACGCTTATAAGAAGCACTTTGAAAAGGGTTATACTCCTCGATGGACCTCGGAAATCTTCGTGATAATCAAAATATTTCACACCGATCCGATGACTTACGAAATCAAAGCTTTGGATGGAGAAGAGATCATCGGAAAGTTTTACGAACAACAATTGCAGAAGACGAAGTGTTGATAAAGAAAACAAAATTTTGTTTTATTTACTCTCTTTAACATTTTCTTGTTTACACATATATATAACTGACTTAATCAGTTGTGGGTGAAAGACACCGTCGGCCCTGCTAACGCCGGCGCCGCCGCGATATTCGACTACGTCGTCAAGACGTCCAAACCTAAAGAAACGTTTTCGTTCAGGATACCTTTGAAACACATCTTCGCATTCACAGACGATTACAACAAGATCATGTACGGATTCAAACACAATCTGACGTTGATTCGAAAAGGAAACGACGACGCAATAGTGAGACTCCCTGCGACCGATGCGGGTGAGTTAACTCTACACAAGATATCGTGTTTCGTTCCACATGTGGAGCCTTTGATCGTGGAAAAAAGCGCGTCTCTACAAGATCATAGAATTCAAGAGTAAATTACCGGTGGGATTTAGAATGAGACAGTGCGACACGGCTAGCATTCCACTCTCCATGAATCACTTCGATTGGAGATTGACAGTGAAATCCGCTTCCGAGAGACCATGTTTCATCGTGGTTGCGTTTCAGATGGATAGGGACAGTTCTCAGGAAAAGAATGCGTCGCTGTTCGATCACTGCCATTTGAGAAACATGCAAGTGTTTCTGAACGCCACGAGATATCCAGCAATCGATTACAATGTGTCGTTCGACAAGAATGATTTCTGCAGACTGTATGGTGATGCCGCTGATTTTAGAAAGAAGTATCACGGTCTAGATGAATTAATGAGCAACCCTAATATATCTCCTGGCAAATACAAGTCGATGTATCCCATGTTCGTATTCGACGTCAGTAAACAGAGTGAACGACTCAAGAGTAGAGTCTTAGACATTCAGATCAAGATGCAATTCGATAGGAACGTGCCGAGAAAAACCGCAGCCTTCGCCCTGGTCGTGTCGGACAGAGAATTACAATTCGAATCGGATGGAAATAAGATGTCAATCATTCGATGAGAGACGTGTGTGAAGAAAATTAAAAACAAAATAAAAAAAGTAATGAGTAATTATTAAAAAAACAAAAAAAACAAAAAAAAAAAATAAATAAAAGTAATGAGATCTAGAGAGATTGAACATCTTTCTAAATCTCATTACTTTTTTTTTGTTTTTAATGATCACACATTATTTTTTTTAATTAATTATTTCCACGCGTTCACTGTTTGTTCAAAGGATCTAGTTCTAGTGGCGGCTTCGGGATTATTGGTTTTCGTAACGAAATTAATCCTGTCTCCGGCATTCACTTTGAGAGGCGTGCCGAACGTGCTAACATTTGCGTGTTGATTCTCAGTCTTTTCGACGCTGTATTTCTTATCGCTCTCTACTCCATTCACCACGAGATTGACGACTGCTCTGTTATTCAAATCCGAGGAAGCCAGACTCATTCGAATGATTTCACCTCCTAACGGCATGGGATATCCCACCTGACCATGTTTTGATCTGCTACCTCCGTTTCCAAAAGACCACTCGGTTTTTCCCTCCTCTAACGTGCCGGCCTCCTCGGCCCACACGGTGATCAATTTTCTAGCGTATTTGACTCTTTCCACCACCAAAATCAGGATGCAGGCATCCGTCATGTTCACAGGATCCGGTAGATTTTCTAGTTTACCTTCCATGATGTCGCCCTTTCTCCAAACCAAGTTGTCATCCACATACTTCCTGCTGACTGTGCTGGAATCGAATTCGGGATCGTGATCGAGACCGAATAAATTCTCACCGTTCATGTTGATACCACCCTCCATGGTTCCGCCAGATTGTTTGTTCAGGTAGAGATCGTCCACTTGCGATTCTACGTATTCTTGTGATCGTATCATGGCAGAATCTGCATAGCCCTTGTTGACCGTGGTTGAGACCGCATTCCTGTCATTGATAAAGTAGTTTGGCTTTATCACAAAATTTTTGTTTGACGTAATCGTAGTGAAACTCGTACATCAATCGCTTGCTGATATCTAAGATGATCGGTCCGATATAATACAGTTTGTCAAACTTCAGGTGCATCTTTTGCATGTGAATGGCCACTAGATTTTCGTCGAATATGGTTTGATATTTGTAATTGGGTTTCACCAGTAATTTTTTAGCTCTTTTCTCAGACGTGACAAGTCGAACGTCGGTTCTCTTCCTGATGTTTTCCATCAATTTACCGTACACACAGTTGTTCATGAGTTTCAAGAAATCTTTTTCGAAATCATTCTCGGCTCAAATTCTGAGATTCGTGTTGAGATTGATGTATTTTTTCATCCAAGGCTCTTCATTGAATCGAATGACTAATTTCATATGTGGACTAATTTCATCCCGTAATCAATGTATTGTTTCAAATTCTCACTGTAGACGACGTAGTTATGTTTGTTACATAAATTGGGAATGAGTTTTTCCTTGTCTCCTTTGATGGGTTCCATTCGTTCGGGAGCCAGCGGATAATCATTGTGTAGATCATGTAATTCTTCCGGATAGTTCAAATCGACTTCTAAAATGCAAGGAGAGTCTCTCCAATTTTGCATCTCTTCCGGTTCCGTTACCCATTCGAAATTTCCAATAGGTAAAGGATGACTCATAGCCCAACCATACAGATTATTAGCATCCCAATACTGTATGTATTTATTCCACCGTTTCAAATCGAAACCTTCTTTCATGTAGGGATTGTTAGCTTCAGAATATCTGTGGGAGATCATCGAGATGCCACCTCTCGTAGCCCTTTCAAACATGAGCAATAATTCCAATTGGACTTTGGTGGTCTTCAAAAGAGCATCCCACCCCAGACTGGGTGAGGTGAAATACCAAGCCGGATCCAGATCGTAATTTCGACGACAGACGTCTCGAAAATTTTCGAACACGTCTGCCAAGAGCAGAACGTCAGTCTTCAGATAGAGATCATGATAATCTCTCATGGTTTTCATATCGAATGATTTCCACACGTTTTTGGCGTGTTCGTAATTCTCGTCGGAAATGTCAGATTCGTATAATTTTGAATAAAAATCTTCTTTCGAAGGTAGTGCGGTGTCGTCGAATCTCTTTAGATCGTTCATTTAATCGTAAGGATAGACTCCTTTCCTCAACATAATGTCTACTCGTTCTCTGAAATGTTCACTCGTGATTTTAAATTTATCCTTGCTCATGTTATTGACTAATTTTTCCAGAGCAGTCGACATGAATTTAAAACTGTCGATGAAATATATGCCTCTATGAATGAATTTCGTTTTTTCTTCCAACGTCTCTCCATCGATTACTCTTTTCTTATCCATAAGCTTCCATTTCGTGATGGAAATGTATCTTTCTTTGCTGTTCATGATGCAATGTAATTCTTTGTGGGAGGTGCCAAAATATTTCATGAACAGATGACTGTCATAACCTGAGAGATTGTGAAATATCACCGGATAGAAAACGGCGTCTCGATATTTTAAATTACACTTGCTGTGAGCCGGACTGCGATACAGACCCATGTAATGATCGTGGTCTCTGACCTTCTTATTTTCCTCTGAATTCTCGTCGAACGATTGTCTGCATATGTGACATTCAGTGGCTCTGTTATTTTCGTCCTGCTGCTCTCGCGTGATGATCATTTTCGTCGGAGTTTTGAATTTATCGTATAACATTTGAATTTTCGATTCTAACTCTTCCACAAACTTTTGAGCCATGTCGTCATCTTCGCACTGCTTCGTGTAGGTGAAGGGACCCATGTCATGTTGTGAGTCGAAAGCGCATTTCACGTAAATGCAATAACCCGAGGGTGTGTGTTTTTGATATCCTTCGCTGTAACTTCGAAGAGCATCGGGTTGGCAGGAACTCATTTTCACGGTGAAGCATTCAAAATCGGCATACACGACGAATGGTTCTTTTAACCTTCTATTCCGATTTTCAAACTTCACAATGGTGTTGGGTTTGGGCATTTTGATGGCGACACCTTGATTTTCGTTGCAATATTCCTGATGTTTTGCTAACGATTTTTCACTGCGAAACACGTTCATGCAGTTGCAACATAAACATATCTTATGTTCATGTTTATTATTTTGTCTCAACAGTAATCGGCTCGGATTTTTAACCCAACAATAATGACGATTGTCACCATTCAAAATCAATAATAAAATAATCATCTTTTCTCTTTCGAGATACGAAGTCTGTCTGAGAGGATAGATCGTTCGTTTTTCATCGTCATATCCCAAGTTGTTCACCGCTATGGTGGGATTTTGAGCCTCGAAACGTTCGATGTGTTTTAAATGCGTTGGAAAAGTCACTCCAGTCCAATCAAGATTTTTAGAAGTCTCCTCGTAAGGAAAAACTCTATCGGAGTTCATTTTGACAGGGTATAAAGCGGAGGTGACTGCCCATTTAAAACACTGATCATCTTTATTTCTCACGTTGATCACAGCATTTTTTTTAGCTAAGAAATACGGTAATTTCACGTAGGAAGACCCTTTCAACAAATCGTTTTCAGTTATATGAATTTCGAATTTCAACACCTCATTGAACGTCCAATTACTACCTTCACGTTGATAATTCGCAAGAGACATCAACATCTTGTCTTTCATCTTTTCAAAAACGTCCGATAAATCTGAACCTCGAAATATGGGTTCGACATTAGATCTGAAAAATGTATTTGTCACGATGCTCTCGCCAGAATTCACGGCAATTTTATTCATCACGCAATGGAGTATCATCTTAATTTTTAGTCCCACCTTCATGTGTTTGCGAAACAAATCAAATACTTTTTTCTTCACCTGTTCCATGAACAATTTCGGATCAATTTTTTTGAACGAGGGAACCACATCAAAAGTTTTAAAAATGCCTTTGATCGCACTCTCCCGTTCTAAGGATTCGATTGGAATAGTTCTGTGGCAAGTCATGCTACATATTCTTCTCCTTTCCCTTTGTTGATTGCTTGTCGAATTTCGCTCGATATATCTCGTTTGTCTAGAATCTGAAGTACATCACTCGTTTTCGTTTTAGTCTTTTTTTCTTTTCTTTTGAAACTTGAAGTTCTTCAATGGCTTTCCATTTAGTCGTCTTCTTATTTTTCATAATTGAAACGTTTTTGTTTTTTCTCAACGTCGGCATTTCGATTCCTTTTACTATCTTTTTCTTCTTCTCATTTTTCACAACCGATGCATTTTTTGACGTCGTTGCTATCGACATTTTGTTTGCCTTTCCATCGTTTCGCAAATATTCCTGTATGACTTCAATTTTTTTTGATTTAGTTCTATGATTTCTGAAATGTGGAATTTTTAAAAG
This sequence comes from Pictodentalium vernedei, assembly GCA_031216915.1. Taxonomy (NCBI): domain Eukaryota; kingdom Metazoa; phylum Mollusca; class Scaphopoda; order Dentaliida; family Dentaliidae; genus Pictodentalium; species Pictodentalium vernedei. The sequence continues at coordinate 612,073,355 of CM062295.1, forward strand.
TTTACAAATCTCGTTTAACTGAGGTACGGTTTTCTCATTTAAATTTTCCAGTTTTTTATTTGTTTGCTCCATTTGTAAGAATATATTTTTTTCGAATTTTGTATTTAAATAATTTGTTAAAAAAGTTTGTTTTTTTACTCTTTATATATATAAAAAAGATTTTTTTTAATTTTAATTTTTCTTTAATGTGAAAAAAAAAATTTTTTTGATGAAATTAATCTATTTTTTATGTTCCTTAACGTGAAAAAAATTGAATTAATACAAGAAAAAAGGATGTTAAATTTTAACTTTTTATTTATATATAAAGAGAAAAAAACACAAATCGGGTGGTGAGAGCGCATTCACCGATGTAAAAAAACTCAAAAAAGTAAAGATAAACATTCAACATATTTTCGAAAAAGGAGAAAACACGAGTGTCAACATGCTAATAACAGACTTGGAAATATAAACAATAGAGAGATTGATTTTTAGCGAAGGAGCAGGAAAAAAAAGCAATGAGATCATCTTTTTTTTTTTTTTTTTTGTTTTCCTTCTTCACTATTGCCCATATATTATAATAACGTTTCCTTTTTTCTCAAATTTCAGTGTCGATTCTTTTTTTTTTTTTTTTTGTGATATGTCACGTTTTTATAAAAACACATTTGTTTATCCGAATCATAATTATGAACGAAAGTTGTGCCTATCTCGGTAACACTTGCATCATTACCATTCTCTTCAGAAGGTAGTGGTGACGGTGGTAAACGTCTCATTCTTTTAAATTTCAACCGCCTATCCCGAACTTTATTTAACTCTTTTATCATTTCTTTCCTAAGATATCCATCATTAGTGTCTAATCGTTTTTCCACATCTTTTTTGCACTCTATCTCACGATATTCATCATTATCAGCTAATTGTTTTTCCACCTTTTTATCCATTTTATATATTATTTTATTCCTTTCTATGATTTATATTTATATAATTATATAATTTTTTTACATTATAATAACATACTCAAAATCGGTATATTCTTAAATGGTGAATTCTCACCAAACAACAAACCCTTACCGAGTTGCTCAACATTCCGACCACTCTTTAGATAGAGACCATTTCCACTGAAAGAGTTGTCACCTCTAACGGGTTCTAGATACAATCCTTCACCGCTGTCGTCTACGTGTATGCGACACACAGCTCCTCCCTTCAAAAACAGTCCACTGCCACCCATTAATTTCTCAACTGCCGAACTTGCAAGTCCCGTGAGAGCTCCCATGCCGAGAGTCTTTCCGAGAAAGGGTAATGATTTTACGGCAAAGGGTAATGCTTTTGCAGCAATTCCTGCCAATAGCGGTAGGAAACCGCCTTTCATTCTCAAATTGTATCTCAGTTGAGCGGGACTCAATCTCACCATCAACCCTCTTCCATCACGAATCACTTTCTCCATCCTTTTGATTTGACTTCTGGTCCAGGCGATCAAATCCTGACCGCCACTCATCAGATCTTCGTGAGTGAATTTGAATCTCACCGCCTTGCCTTGAGTTGTTAACGCTCTCTTAAGTTTCTTCCTCTGTCCTGCAGATATGTTCACGTTTTTAACCACATATTGTGTCATAATTCTTTTTTTAAAATATATTTTCTTCAATTGTTTTTTTGTTTTAATGATAATTATATATATTAAATAATTTTTGTAAAATTAATATTGCGTTTATTTTATTTGTTATTTATATATATACACAATATTTTTTTTTTTTTTGCTTTTATATTTCTCTTATGTAAAATCGTGTCATCACCCTCTCTCCGCGAAGATCAAACAGTTCACTATTTTGATCCGTCAATGTGGTTTTGAGACTATACAACGTGTCTAAAATCACTGGTAAATACACTAAATTTCGAGGTCGTTCCACGATCTTATAACCCGGCGACACATTTGGAAAGAAGGAATAGATCGTCGGTTGAGCGCTACTATTCATGTAGCTTCCAGCGTTCACCAAAATGCTATTGACTGTGAGAATGTCGACCGTATTTTCAGATGCTGCATGGCCTCGATACATCTTTCGATCGAATCCCAACATCTTGTCTATAGAATCGTCCGTGTTGAAATCCACTCGAAAATTATCTTCCAAATCCAAGATCATCTGTAAGGTATTAGGATTGGGAGCGAGTCTGATCTTGTTGCTCCCCTTTCCATCCATCTTCATTCGCGTTTGAATGTAATTGTTCAAATCGTCTATGTCGTAACTTCCTTTGGGAATTCGAATCTCCAACCAATCCACTCCGTCGGAATACTTGAACGAGTTATTCTTTTTGGTGACATTGGGAAAGGAAAAATAAGTCTCCAGATTCACCAACGCCGTCTCGTATCTTTTCTCTCTATTCAAATTTCGTTGCAAATCGAGTTGAATCGCCACTCACCACGATTTGAATGGATTGTTTTGCAGCCGTATTCTCGGCTATCCGTTCTAACAATTCTCCTTGTTCGAACATTATATTTAATTTTATTTTCTATTTTTTTCAAAACTAATTATTTGAAGATTTATTATTTTCTAATTTTTATTTTCACGCTCTATCTTATTATCATCAGAAACATAAAACTTGTCGAATCTGCACCGATATTTTCTGCGAATAAATTCATTTGTCAAATCGATCACGACGAAATTGTAAAGTTCTCCATCCCATACCCTCTTACAGAATCTCCTGAATTCTGCCGCGCTCATGTCGTTTACGACGTGATCGCTGTAGATGTGATTGAGATTCTTGAGATCTTGGCGAAAGAGACATAGAAAATTAGCGTTCTCCCTTATTGTCTGTCTGGGTAATCAAAAATAATTCTGCGACAGGTAGAAACAGTCCACATTGCTGTGACAACCCCTAACATAATACGATTCGCATCGGTTCTGTCTCTCCAAAAGCAGATCGTCGAAAATCATGAGATTCTTATCTTCCGATTTCAATTCTCTAGGATCCGGAACGTCGCTAGCGTTCTCATAAAATTGACACTCGACGTTCGAAGATGCATTTCTCTTCATCAATTCCATTGAAGCACCGTCCAAAATGGTCGAAAGAGAAGCTTCACTTCTGTCGAATTCCTCCCTACTGTCAAAGATTCTGGCTATGACGTCCTTAGGGAATCTACAATCCATGCACTCTCGAAGCAATCTGTATTCGGGTTGAAACAAGCTCTTGCCAAACACAAACAATCTATCGTAATCCAACCAGTCAGGTTGGGACAACAGATTCATCAACAGATTGGTCTTTCCACAATTCGATTTTCCCACTATCAAGCCTCTTATGCTTTTGAGAAAGAACTCATTATTCGACCTCTTAGTCACGGCGTCGTTCCAAGACATATCTTTAATGTTCATCTTTGTTTATTTTTGTTTGTTTGTTATTTTTGATTTTTTCAAACACAATTTTATATGTTTTTTCAAACTCAGTTTTTAATATTATTATTTATTTATATTACACCGTCGCGACTTCTCTTCAATCCTGATCCACTCGTCATTTTGGCTAAATCTTGTATGGGTACCACAGCATCCTTAAAATCTTTCCAACTTTTCGGCGTTCATTCTAACATAGTTCGCTTCACCGGTGGACTGATCAACTTGTCGATCAACACGTCGGCTGCCCTCTTGCCAGCCCAAGAAGCTATCCTACCACTGGCCTCGGAAGCGGCTTTTTTACCAGCATCAAAAGCTGTCTTCTTACGGACTTCAAACGCGGTCGATGCGAGTTTTCTACCTGCATCACTCGTGAACGCTCGCATTATAGAATCGACGATGCCAGAACCGCCTTGAACGTAAGTTCTGACGTATCCCTTGTTCTTTATCACCAACATATTTTTATTTTATAATATATATTTTTTGTTTTTCACTGGTAAATCGTTTGTTGTTGAAATACCTTTATTATTTTAGTGTAAAATTTACTGTTTTTTATTTTATATATTTTTTTTTGTTTGTTTGTTTCTCTCTACTTATTATATACATCAATCCTTCAATTCGTTCATCAGCCTTTTATAATGGTTTTTATTCAAAACATTCTGTCTTAACAATTCGTCAGATATAGTAACTATTTCATTATCTAATCCTGTGTTACCAGCACGTCTACTTGCCATCAACAATCTCAATCACTGAAACAGAGCGTCAGAATCGCTCGGAAGAAAAGTGGTTTTCACCCCTTTACCAATCACCGATTTGACGAACTTTTTATTCATATTCCATATAGGTTTCACCACTTTTGTCCACTTGTAACCTTTGTTGGCTTTTGGTCTCGTCTCTCTGTCATCGTTATTTCTCTTCATGGCGATGGTCTGAACCAGAATGTCACCGTAATTGTTGTAATCCTCTTCTGTGTAACCTCTAGGCATGTCAAACCAAAGTAATTCACGCAGTCCGTCAGGTTTTTGGTAACTATTCGGACCGACGTATAAATACTCATCATCCATCGACACTTCGGTGTCACCCACGAAAAGTGTACCATCCGAATTCTCTCGAATTCCAAACAAAAAATCTCTCTCACCACCATCCTCAGACGACGCAACGCTATCAGTGGTGATAGTCAAAGCTCTATCGCCGCTCTCGCTCATGTCGGTTTCGATTTTCATGGGAACGTAATCCGGTGTAGATTGAAAGGAAATCTGGTTTGTAAAACTACCGGGCAACGAACCCATTCTCAAAGAACCCTCTTTTATGGGTCTCAATTCTTCAACTATCTCCTTGTTGCTTCGCTCTGGAACCTACGTCACAGGTTTAAATATTTATGTGGTCTCGCATTTGAGTTCCATCTCTCCAAAACGTCTGCTTCTGTCAGCCGATTGAATGCTCTTTTTGGCACGTTCATATTCATTTAAAAGCTGATCTCGACGTTTAGCATCCATCTGTAAAAACATTTTTTTTCGTTTTTAAATTATTAACATTTCCTTTGAGTATGCTAATGTGAGTTATTTATTATTTTCAAAATTAAATGTATAATTATTTTTATAATTATTTTTATAATTATTTTTATGTTTTAAGTAAATAAAAATCTTCTGTCTTTAATATAATAACTAAAAACCAGTTGAGGAAAAACATTTTACATGATAAACCTCTATAAATGTGTTTTGCCTCTGAACACGTTAACATCGCATCATAGATTATTCGCTCAATGGCGAACTGGAGAACTTTGAAAAGTTTGAAAGTTTTAGTACATAAGAAACCAGTTTCTGATTTAATGCATTTCAGAATAATTACATCCGATAATCAAAATCACAAATAAACATATCAGTAATGTAACGCTTTTCAAAAAACACGTTTAAATCATATCAATTAATCTTTTGAAATGTTTCTGCTTTCATCCATAGAATAGTTTTTCAGTTAAACTATTTAACTGACAATTGACACTCATTTGAATAAAAACCCGTAATACATTTCGAGTGTGACAAATGGCGTTCTCAGTAAGTTTATACAGTAGGGATTTTCCAAAAAACTTAGTTTTTTTTTCTGTTGAGTTTGGAAAATCCCACTATGGGTATTCCCCCCACTTACGTCAGAAATGGGAGTGCCCAATAGTAGTCTGTTAAGTTTGGAAAAATCCACTATGGGTATTCCCCCAGTGTTTTTATTAAAATTTATTTCACAAAATTCCTAATTTTATTGGAAAACGTGGCAGTTGTTTTGCGGGTTCAGTATCACCTTTTTTCCATGTACCGTACATAAGTCGATTTTTTGATGTAGAATCCGCAAATGGGTTTCCCTGTACACCTCCATAGGATACAGTGTTAAAATCGTGTACAGATACAGATGATACAGATCCGCAAACCACTTTTTGATGCTGATACAGAATCTGCAACACGTTTTTTGTTTGTGCCGTTAACGTGGGATCCTATGGGGGAAACCCATTTGCCGATTCTAGATCAGACAATCGACCTCATTTTTCTTGAAATTTCATACATTTTTTTCACTCTTGAGCGACGTGTACAATGTACGAGTTCGCCAACGGGTATTTGAACGTTAAAAGTGCGATCTGAGAGTCTCAAAAACTGCTTGCGGATTCTGTATCACCATAAAAAACGACATTTTGTGTACTTGTACACGATTTTAACACTGAATCCTATGGAGGTGTACATCGATGTACGTGTTCATGTACAAAATCGTGTGCAAACGATACCGTATCCGCACTTTTCACCTACTAACATCCAATTACTACCTTCATGTTGATAATTCGTGAGAGATGTCAACATCTTGTCTTTCATCTTTACGAAAACGTCTGATAAATCTGAACCTCGAAGTACGGGTTCTACGTTAGTTCTGAAATATGCATTTTTCACGATGCTCTCGCCAGACTTCACGTCGATTTTATTCATCACGTAATGGAGTATCATCTTAATTTTTTGTCCCACATTCATGTGTTTGTGAAACAAATCCAATACTTTTTTCTTCACCGGTTCCATGAACAATTTCGGATCGATTTTCTTGAACGAGGGAACCACATCAACAGTTTTAAAAACACCTTTGATTGCACTCTCCCATTCTACAGGATTCGATTGGAATATTTCTGTGATGAGTCATGCTACATATTCTTCTCCTTTCCCTTCGTTGATTGCTCATTGAATTTCATTCGATATATCTCGTTTGTCTAGAATCTGAAGAACATCAATCGTTTTATTTTTTTTTTCTTTTGAAACTTGATGTTCTTCAATGGCTTTTCGTTTAGTCGTCTTCTTATTTTTCACAACCGAAACGTTTTTGCTTTTTCGACGTCGGCACTTCGATTCCTTTTACTATCTTTTTCTTCTTCCCATTTTTCACAACCGATGCATTTTTTGATGTCGTTGCTATCAACATTTTGTTTGCCTTTTCTTTTTTTGTTACTGTCATCGGCTTGTTTTTTTCTGCAATTCGAGTCTGTTTAAGTTTATCCACTTTTGATCTTTCGATTTTTTTCATTCCATCATTTTGCAAATGATATTCCTGTATGACTTCAATTTTTTTGATTTGGTTCTATGATTTCTGAAATGTGGAATTTTTAATTTTTTGCAAATCTCGTTTAACTGAGGTACGGTTTTCTCATTTAAATTTTCCATTTTTTATTTGTTTACTTCTTTTGTAAGAATATTTTTTTCGAATTTTGTATTTAAATAATAATTTGTTAAAAAGTTTTAAAATTGTTTTTATATATATATGTTTTAATTCCGTCAAAAAAAAAATTTTTTGGGATGAAATTAATCAATTTTATAATGTTCCTTAATGTGAAAAAAATTGAATTAATACGAGAAAAAAAGGACGTTAAATTTAAGCTTTTTATTTATATATAAACAGAAAAAAACTTTTACAAAAAAAAAATTTTTACATTAAAGAAAATTAAAAATTAAAAAAAACTTTTATATATATATATATAAAGAGTAAAAAAAAAACAAACTTTTTTAGCAAACTATTATTTAAATACAAAATTTAAAAATATATATTATTTGCAATAATTCATAAAACAAAAAAAACCCA